>JACAZG010000018.1:0-1200000 GCA_014461125.1 Mycena kentingensis (nom. inval.) | reverse complement strand
TTTGTTGGATTACCCTTGGCTGGGGCTACAAGAACGACCCCTGGATGGGCCCGGGGGACGCAGTATTCCCTGCTCTACAACATGTGGCACCCATGAGGCACAGAGTATTTCTTAAATAGCTCGGGAACGGGTGGTCAGATCGCTACGCGGTAACTTTCGTTGGATTCTACATCTTTCGCGCTACACGATAGACCCCGGGACGAGCCCGAGGGACGCGGTATTTGCCTTGCTGCAGCGGCTGGAATCCCAATCAGGATTCATTAGAATATGCCCAATGAGCATATTCAGGATATCCTCAATGGGCATATTCAGAATATCCTCAAGGGGCATATCCTGAGCATATTCCAAGCATATCCTGAGCATATTCAGAATATGCCCATTGGGCATATCCTGAGCAAATCCTGAGCATATTCAAAATATGCCCAGCATTTGCTCAGAATATGCCCATTGAGCATATGCTGAGCATATTTTTGGGCATATGCCGAGCATATTCTGAATATGCTCCGCATATGCCCATTGGGCATATTCTACATTCCCCGCAGTGTGCGCCGGCGCATTGTGGAGCAGCATCATGACTCCAGAGTCGCGGGCCACAAGGGCAGGTTCAAGACTCTGGAGCTGGTGAGCCGCAACTATTGGTGGCCGCAGATGTCTCGGTACATTGGGCAGTACACGAGCACCTGCGACATCTGCCAACGGGTCAAGCCTCGTCGCCGTCTTCCAGTTGGGCAGTTGCTGCCTACTGAGACGCCGAAGGAGCGCTGGTCTCGAGTCTCGGTGGACTTTATCCCTGAGCTTCCTGACGCTAACGGTTTTGACAACATTATGGTGGTTGTGTGCAGGCTCTGCAAACGAGCTCACTTCATCCCTTGCCACACCACTATCAATGCCGTTGGCGCTGCGTGTCTGTTCTACACGCATGTCTGGAAGCTCCATGGTCTGCCTGACGACGTTCTCTCCGACCGTGGTCCGCAGTTTGTGGCTGAGTTCACCAGGGAGCTGTACCGGCTCCTTGGAATCACCATAAGCGCTTCTACAGCACACCACCCACAATCTGACGGTCAGACGGAACGTGTCAACCAGAAACTCGAGATCTACCTTCGTGCCTTTGTCAATGAGCGCCAGGACGACTGGAATGAGCTTATCCCCACTGCCGAGTTTGCGTACAACAATGCGGCCCATGTTTCCACCCAACACTCTCCCTTCCTCCTTGACACTGGCAAGCATCCTCGTATGGGCTTTGAGCCTCGTACTGTGCCAGCCAAGGTTGAAGGTGTTGATGAGTTTGTGGACCGCATGCGCAAGGCAGATGAGGAAGCTCGTGCAGCGCTCACCAAGGCCAAGGATGACCAGGCGCGGTTCTACAACCAGCGGCATGGCCCCACACCGGTGTACAAGCCGGGGGACAAGGTGTGGCTGGACAGCTCTAATGTTCAGACGCGACTCCAATCCAAGTTCTCTCATCCTTGGATCGGACCATTTGAGGTGGAACGTGCTGTGGGCACTCATGCCTATCGCCTCAAGCTTCCTCCTTGGATGGGTCGCACCCACCCTGTGTTCCCTGTGGTCAAACTCGAGCTCTCCCCGCCGGACCCGATCCACGGTCGGGAACGACCTCCCACTCCTCATCCTGAGATTGTGGACGGCGAGGAAGAGTGGGAGACGGAGGACATTGTTGACAGCCGGTGGTATCGCAACAAGCTGCAGTTCAAAGTGTGGTATAAAAACACATTGCGAACTGAAGCTGAGTGGCAGCCGGTTGAAAACTTGGGCAACTCGAAACCACTTATTGTCAAGTTCTATGAGGAGCATCCCAATGCACCTGGAAAAGAACAGTGGTATCGAGCCAACTCTACGCGCCCAAACCAACGCTCTGTCCGACGTCTCTCTGGGGTTGACTTTGCCACACTGTGGTACAACCGGGGCCTTGCAGATGCAAGCACCAACTGGCGGTCTAAGCGTCGGGAGGCCGCTTCCTAGAAGGGGGGTGATGTAAGGGGAACTCCTGGTGCGCCATATACCCTCACTCTACTTTTTCCTTTTTCGGTCTCTTTCCCTTCTTCGTTTCCTTCCTTTCTCTGTACATATACTGGGTGCATTGCATTCACCTCTCTCACCAAATTCCATCTCTCTACCTACTGTACTTATAGTGCTACGATACAAAGTTCTATCTCGCTGTTTCCTGCATTTTGCAGTTACATCGCCGATTTGCTCCTTTTCCTCTGATCCGTTTCCCCTCTAACTTTGTACACATATGGGGTGCACACATACGCATTCGCACCCCAAGTCTCGTCTTGCTATCTATCGTACTTATGGTGTGGTTTACGTTTCTTTCTTTGGCTCACCTGACCTGGTCTGTGCACAGTCATGTGATCAGGCCCTTAGACGAGGCATCACTGGCAGCAGAGGCTCCTTAGACTTGTTATCTTTGGATCCCTCTGCCAGGTATGCCCTCAGTAGCCCTCTGTACATGTATTAGTGCTAATATACTTTGGATCCCTCTGCCAGTCTTGCCTGTGTAGCTCTGAGCATACAGCAGCTGGGGAGTTGCCCTTACAACAGTAGCCCTCTGTACATGTTCTAGTGCTAATATACTTTGGATCCCTCTGCCAGTGCTGCCTGTGTAGCTCAGAGCATACAGCAGCTGCGGAGTTGCCCTTACAAGAACTCGAGATAAACACGCACAGTTCAATGGCCTTGTGGCGGCGCGCCGCATCAAAAAACGAGGTGGTGAGCAGGGCGGTGAGCAGGCGAATTGGTATTCGCATCCGTGGACTGGGCCGTGGCGGCTGTATGCATGTTCTAATTGGCCCCGGCCTACGCGATCAGCTTTCCAAATTCGCCCACCATGTCCTTGCAAAGCAGCGACGACCCCGTCGACTTTCTCTCGCAACCGCACCAGTTGGGCTGGAATTTCATCCCCGGCGACGAAGACACCGACGGCGGGTATGATTTCTATTATTCGCGGATGCGGTTAATAACGATTTCGAGCGACGACGACCTGGACGATTACGAGGAGCAGCCATTGCCCGCCGCATCGAGCCGTGCAGGCTCGGCAAGCCCAAGCACTGGCGAGGGCCACCAAGAGCCGCCTGGTGCGGCACCGCCGCCGCCTACTGGGGCAGGTGCCTTTGTTGTCGCGACTTCACCCATCTAATAGACCAAAATAGACCGGCCCACAGGACACCACCAACTTCGTGACTAGCGCGTGCTTCGAACAGCTTGAAAGAGAAGTCCGCGCATTCTCCGATAAGCTGGATAGCCTCATCCAGCGCTTGGGACCATCTCACGGTAGCGCGTCTCCCGGTGGCCAGCGCCCTGCTGGTGCAGACCAGCCGCACTCCCAGGATGCGGGTGGACCCGTGCCCGGCAACCATGGCCAGCAACCATCTCTC
Organism: Mycena kentingensis (nom. inval.); assembly: GCA_014461125.1. Classification (NCBI taxonomy): domain Eukaryota; kingdom Fungi; phylum Basidiomycota; class Agaricomycetes; order Agaricales; family Mycenaceae; genus Mycena; species Mycena kentingensis (nom. inval.). The sequence continues at coordinate 1,196,605 of JACAZG010000018.1, read as the reverse complement.
AACCCGCCAAGGCACCAGATATCGGCGCTGCAAGCCAGAAGCCAACGATCTCGCGGTGTGTTTCGCCAGCCCTCCTTTACCGCATCACTCATGTTACAGGGACGCGTCCGGCACCACATGAAACCACTCCTTCCCCAAGACCGCTTAACTGAATCCGTTACCGCCGCTGACCGCGCAGCGTATGCGCGGGCGCGAGCCGCTAATCCTTTGGCCGAGGCAACGGCTGCGCTACCCGGACAGTTTTTACCCGACCTTCCTGCACCCTTCCTGTCAGTGTGGAACCAGTCGGCAACTCGCGTTTTTATTGCCCACTTCTATGCGCAGGAGCGCATGCAGCCGTCGATCGTCTTCGATGACGCTCTCGCCAAAACCTACCACAGTCATTTTCTCTATCTGCGACGGCAACGCAGGGACACCTTAAAGGCAAATGCAGCGGCGTTAAAGAAAGAAGAACAACACAGGTCGCGGAAAGCAACGCGTTATTCATACGGTGCGCCCACAGTTATATATATGGCGCTGCTAACACACGGACTCCCAGCTTCTGGACGCGCGCATAAAAACCGCCCAGGCAAACCCCGCTCTCCAGATGCACGCCCCACTACTCGAGAAGCTTGGCATCGACGGCACTTCCAGCGACGAGTCTGATGCAGAGGACCGGAAATCGGGTCGATACCGCCGCAACCGCCAGCCACATCTCTCTCCGGAATGCGTTGGGTGGAAGCATACGTTCGATTCTGTTCGTTCGCTTCAAGAGCCGGCGGCGGATGTTCCCCGTCCAGGCAACCAGTTCCGGGTGCGTGTCGGCTCGTCGAATGAATCGCGCCGCACCAAATTCAGGCGCGGGCTCCCGATTAACGCGTACGATGCTGCATGGCTCGCAGAAGATCCCTTTCGGCGCGATCGTCTACATCCCGGCCCCGCGTACGATTTTAGTTTCGACCCTGCTATCTTCACGTAAGTCCTTGCGGCGCATCGCGTGCATCGCGCTCAAATTCCGTTAGGTTTATCGGCGGTAGTACTGGTCAGCAATCTTAAGATCTAGACTTTCATAGTCCTGCTAGCTATAGCTACAAAATCTACCGCCCTTGTTCCTTGTTCCCTGTGATGCGCAGCAAATTCCGACTTTCGGCACCTCTCATCCCGCGTGTGGCGCCCGGCCAATCCACCATAATGCACCTCCGGACAACCCGGCACCCGCTCGCTTTCACGCTGAACGGCGTCGTCGGCAGCAGACGGACGGAGCGTGTTCTCACGAACGATTCCGCGTCTAAGAGACCAGGTCCATGCGCTATTCCTCCACAGGCTAAATAAAGTCTTACAACTTGTCCGCGGGGGCTTCATAGCTATAGCACAAAAACGGGGATATTTGCATAACGCAAGGGAACAGATGGTATCTACTTATCGGCCGTGTCTGTACGTAGGGATTTAACGCGAACGGCCCATCCAATCAGCCTCCACGAGAGTGGAGCGAATATCAGAACGTTTACAGGCGCTTTTGTCCATCCAGAAGAACGCTGAACCGCCTTTGCTCTCCTTGCGTTTCACGAAAATGCGTTTTGGTTGGGCCAGGTGCTTTGTTTCGGTGTGAGCGTAATCATTGAATGCTGCAGAAAAGTTGACCCAGCCAGCAGTGTTGTCGCAATACCATGCTTTGGTCGGGGACCCAAGCATGTCATTGAAATATAGATCTCCGGCCTGCCGTCCGGCGACCAAAGGCTGCAAAATCGCTGGCGGCCCACTTGAACGATATTCCGTCCAAGAAATGTCCTTTGCCTTCATATCGTGGCTTTCGATAGAGTGGCTAGCGGGCTGCTGTGCAGAGGCAGCTGCGGCTGGTTGCGGGACCGTGGGCGTTTGATTAGCTGTTCCCGGGGACGGGCCTGCCGTCGGCGGCGGCCTGCGGAGTCGCCTGGGCAGTCTGCGGTGGCGGAGCAGCTTGCGAAGGTGAAGTGGGCCGCTGGCTTGTCGGGGCAGTCTGCTGAGGAGGAGCGGGATACGGAAAAGTAGGCGGCTGGGCGGCTGGGGCAGTCGGCGACGAAGCAGGTTGTGGAGGATAGCCGGGATGCATTGGGTATTGAGGCCCATATGGATAATGGTACCCGGGCATGGTGAACGCGGTCGGTCGGGCGCTTGCGGACGGCATGGTGAACGCAGTTGGTCGAGCGCTTGCGGACTCATCCCAAACACCCCAGCCCGATGGTGGGACGGCGTTTGTCGGGAACGCCGCAAATGGTGGGGTACCGGTAGGATAGCTGCTCGGGACATACAACTGGGCCAAAGGCGCGGCCGGAGTCGGGTTTACCGCCGGTGGAGTCGAGTCAGTTTCCGTTGGTTTCGCGCTCGTATCCGAGGCAATATTAGCGGATTGTGCATGATCCCCGCCGGCGGGACAAGTTGCTTGCTTTACGTTGGCCGTGGTGGGTGGGGTAGGCAGTGGGTTGACGCCAGGACGATCCGCTGTACTGGTCGCAGCAGAAAGCTCCGAAAGCTGCAATTCATTACTGAGGACAGTCAAAATCCAACAAATAACAACAGAATGAGGAACTCACATCTTGGCACAGAGGTCCTTAACCTCATCGACTCGGAGCAGCTCGGTATGCGCGAAGAGGGCTTTATAGACATCCCCCGCCGAGGATCCCGATTTCAAGTCAGCAATGAGACCGTCCATGCTTCCAGCCGGTCCAAGAGGGACATCTTTGAGTAGACTATGCAGCGAAAGTGGCGCGATGGGTGGCGCGATGGGTTCGCTATTGCTGACGGTTAGCTGGTCTGTTGGTCGCAAAAATAAAAGTACGAGCCTGCTCGGCGCCTCCTGCTTTACTCTCTGTTGCGTTGTCTCCTTCTTGATCACCGCAGATTTGGGCTGGACAGCAATCTCAATGAGTGGACGAAGGCGATAAACAATTTCGACGAACATCGCGCTGGAGCGGGAGGAGCATGCTCAAATCTGGGCTAGTGCTCGGGTTGGAGTGCCCGATAGGAATTGGCTACTGGCTTGGGCGAAAAATGGGCATCGGCAAATTGGTACAATTTGATCCAATACGCTCCAGCGTGGGATGCGGTGGCCAACGCGATGCCACGGCAGCATCGCAAGCCGGGAAGCACAAGCAGGTTGGAGAAGGTTGACGGGCAGCTTATTGACCTACTACATTGTGCAAGATACTGGTTACTCCCAGCCAAGCCAATGCACAAGATATGGGCTGCTGCTACACAGCCACATACACAGCCACCTGGTCGAAAATTATAATGTATTTGGACTAATATCTTGAGTCTAGGGTGTTTCTTACTGCCTATTTCGGGCTGCCGAGGCTGGGATTTGTCGGCAAGAGGATATTGCAGAATGATTATATTCCCATCTCATTCCTTCAGAAGGAAAAAGTAAAGCTCTTCCAGCGGTTCGAACCGACGACCGTACCATCGAAGGTAACTAGACCGGAGTGGCATCCAAATGCACCATCGTGAGGACACCCTTCTCCTCTCGCAACGCCACCACAGTACCGCACCAATGAACTATGACATAACAGCGCCGACCGTCGGCGTGATGGCGCGTCGGACGATGGTCGGGGCGTCGGGTCACGCTTGGTCACAGGCAGCACAAAAAAAAAGCACCACCCATCCCGCCCCGACGTCCCCAGAAACAATCATGCGCCACTAGTCCGACGCGCCATCACGCGCGACGGTCGGGATGATGCGGACACGTTGTATCGGGCTTGCCACGAAAACACGCATCTCATTCAACTACACTACAGTCAAGGCCAATACGTTCCATGTCGTCGTCACCACCACCAGCCATGTCAACATCGACCCGAGTGTGCACCCTTTTCTCTTCCTGCACAATCTGTTAGTCGATTCAAGACGGTTGCCCAATATACACACACCTATGCCCGTCACTTGCGCGATTATGCCCGTCACTCGCTATCGCTCTCGCACTCTGCGCCCTCTTCTTCTGCAGCCACTTCCCTGGGTATCGCCTTCCGTGGTTGACCACGAACTCGACGCGCTGCCACTTGTTTTTTCGAGGGCGTGCAGGGTGGACTGCTTCTGCACATTCCTCCTCTCCACCGCTCACGTCGAGGACGCTCTTTTCGTGTTCCGCATCTCGATTGCTTAGGCTGCTCGTATTGCCCGCGGCTCCATCTTGGAAGACGTTGAGGTCCACCCAGAAGCTCTCCGAAATTGACCCAGTTGAGTCGAGTGGTCCTGGAACACGGCGGTACAATTCGATGGGCAGCCGGGATCGCCGAGCGGGACGAGCACTTAACAGCGCCGAGGAGAAGGCATCCGAGGTTCGAGGGTAGTTGTGCGGATAGCCGTCCTCGCTATGGCGGCCAGTGCTAGCGGACGACATCGAAACCAAACAAGATTGAGATTGTATCCGACTGTATCCGTACTCTACACGTGTGGAATGGACTTAGAGAGCCGACGCTGGATTTGGGGACTCCTTCACATATTCTACGCCTGTGTATCTCGAGCCTGCACCTATGTATCAACATCCATCGCCCGTTTCGACGCAGCAATATTGTCCATGACCCACGTCGCATCTTCGACCAGCGCAAGCCACGCCGGAGGAACGCCATCCTTGCTCGCATCGGCCCACCACTGCAAACACACTACCACATTGAGGAAGCCGTTCTTGCCCGGCCGATCCAGCACAGACCAGTCCAACAATCCGCTGCACGTTCGCCGCATCTCGGCGTCCGGCGGCAGTCCCACTTTCCGCCACTCAGGGTTGATATGCCTCCACCACTCGATACATTGCTTGCCGAAAACGTCGGGTTGAGTTATCTTCGGCGTAAAGCGGGGGCGGCGCGCCACTTTTACCCAGTCGCTAATCGCGGATGGACGTCCGGCTGTCGAAAATGTCTCCGTCTAAACAGTAATAATAAGCCTACAGTATAAGCACAGGCACAACAGGCGCACCTTTGACACAAAGTTGTTTGCGCCCTCAAGATTGCCCAACGCGTTGAGAAGGTCGATCCACACTGGTCCCGCGTCGACCTTGAGCTGTAGTTGAGGCAAGAAGTCGTGCAGCCAGCTGTTAGATGGAAGATTGTTGAGCGGGATGGATGATTTGGAACTTGAGCCACTCGTGCTCCCGGTGACGGACACGGCGTTGTTATTTGTAGTCGGAGTAGTCAACGCCGCCGGGTTTTGGGATGCATCGGGTCCTGCACTGGCGCTCGTCGTAGAGACGAGAACGCTGCTTGAGCTGCGATCTGCAGCTGGGATCTCGACTTGGACTGGGCCCGTGTTCTTCATCCCCCCGTTCCGAGCCTGGGACGAAGTTGAACGTGTCGTCCTTGTAGTTGGCAGAGCTTGATCGTCGTTTCCCTCGCTATCCGAACCCGAATCCGTCTCATCATCGGAGCTCGAGTCGCTATCATCCTCCTCGTCCTCACAACGAGGAGCTCGTCTCTTTCTAGACCCATCCTTGCTATCGGTGCGTTTCCGTTTGCTCTGTTCAGCCCCACGCTCATTCTCGTTCACCACCGGTTGCGTTCCCGCCATCAAACCGGCAAGCATGAGGCGATTGCGAGCCATATTTTCCTCGCGTTGCATTTCGTACGAGGAGTTCCACCACATGTGGGCAATGCGACGCGCACGCGCCTTTTGATCCATCGCCAAAAGCTCGTTCCGGAGAAGCGGCCCGGGAGGGTGCAGGAAACGCGCCAATCCCTCAAAGGAATCGACGGTTTCGCCAGGCTCTTGTTCTGGATGTTCTGGAGCCGAGCTTCCAGACTGGGGCTGGGGCGAAAGTGTTGATGGCTGCGTAGTCGGCAGCGAGGGGTCGATTACAGGAGTGGGAGGAGGAGCAAGTACCGGGGCAGCGGGAGTAGCACCAGGTATCGGGGCGGCGGCAATAGTTGCATCCCTTGGCTCATTTGGTTCGACACCGGATGAGTTTGACTCGCTTGCAGAACCGGGGTTTGACCCGTTTGTAGACAACGTGTTTTGCGTGTTACGTTCGGATTCGTCTACAAGGGAGATTAGAACAACTTAATATGCGAGAGACGCGCGACGTACAGGATGCGACAATAAAAGCGTGTAAAGCCCTGGACAACTTCCGCGTACGTCTGGGGCTGAGATTCGGGAAAGCTTTTGGTCTGTGCGTTGTCTCGGGAATGGCATCTGAACGAGTGGTTAGACGAAGGTAGTGGCAGCCAGAGAACAGTAACTGACGACTTGACGAGGACTTTGCTTTGATGTTCTTCAACGCAGCCGTAGAGTAAGGAAATCTTGCATCCCGTATATTGGTGGAATAGATCGAGCAGGGGCTGAACTAAACCAGGAAGACGGTCGCGAGCGCTGGAACCAGGTAAGATTGTAAGAAAGAGGAAAAGGAAAAAACTTACGTGGCCATGTCCCCGGGATCTTGAGACGGTTCACCGTCTAGCGCACTCTGCCGCTCTGCCACTTCGGGCGGCATGTTGCTCCTCTGCCTCCCCGCCGAACCCGGATTCGAGTCTCCTCCGGCTCTGCGGCCAACAGAATTTTGGCGGTTTCGCAACGAAGATTAAGTTGGCGTGCGGAAGGTGCGTTGTTATGACCCGCGGCGACAAATGCGGCGTTGACTTTGTCTTTGAAGTCGTCAAGACCCATGTAGACCTGGTGGTCGCTGGCGCGACGCGGCGCTGCGCCAATCGGTTGGCGTAGCTTTTTGAGAAGGGTGCGGAAGGGGTTGGTGCTGGAACGCGCGACGCGACGGCGCGAAAACCACCATATAATACTCTAGACCTAGTGAGGAGGTTGATAAAGGTGAAGAACAACGCGTACCTGTTCGACCTGGGTCATCGTCTGCGCCTTTAAGACCCTCTCCTCTTCGTTCTCGGGCTCGCGCGCGAGTTCGGCGAAGTTGTGCGGGGTCGTCAGGGAGTTCCTCAGCGAGGGAAGAACGCCAAGGCGAGAGCTTCCACCACGCAGGGAATATTAAGTCCCAAAGGCTCTTCCCCGAGCCGCGACGCGCTTTCGTCTTCGCTTTGGAACGGGCTTCGTACTCGACGACATACGATTCGAGGAAGACGAGTCGTTTTCCGTGAAATTTGGATTTATTTCCGGGTTTCGCTTTTCCTGCTGGCTTTTCAACGTCGGGTTCATTTGCGATGAGATCCGCAAGCATATTGAGGGCGAATGAGAGGGATAAACAGAGCGGAGGCCACGGGCGCAATGTGTTGGATAGACTCAAACCCGGGAACAACTCGAGCTTTTGCGCTGTCGGAAGCAATGGCGGAGATAGCGGGTCGACATTCGCGGCACCAGATACGCTGAATGCGCTTAACGCGCGTATTGGAGCCAACATTGAGAAAGCGTTGTTGTGGGCGGAGCAGAAATCATTTGTCAGAAATAAAATTCCCGCGCTTTTCTCCTTCAGCCTCGACCTCGAGTCCTCGACTTTGTCCTTTGGTTCCCAACCACTCTAGATCCGCGTCCAATACAAGCCAGACTGGCTCGTCCGGCTCGCCCGACCTGCGCCACAGGTAACGGCAAGCTCGCCGAGGATATATGCATTTTTGCGAGGAACCAGCAGGGAGAAAGGGCGCAAAATTGGTATCGTTTCTGAAGCCGCTTTCAAGCGCAACACGAATATGTGGTCGACGTTCCAAACTACCAATGTCCTCGACTCTCGAAGCTTATTTGCCTGCTTCATCGACAACAAACTCGAGCGCCCATCGTGAACGACAGCTTGGAGTCGTGCTAGTGTTGCCAGCTCATAGGCCGGACCCTCGACACCCGGGTATACGCTTGGGCTACTGTCGAATACTCCCACGGCCCCTCTCCTCCTTCCCCCGTCATCCCCTTCGTGTTCTCGTTTCTTCCATGACTCTCAATGAAGCCATCCGCTTCCAGCCTGACCGGTAAGTCCCTCTTACACGTTTATGAGGTCTCGGCTGACCAGAGAACGTCTCTGTAGGCTCGTAAACCTCACCAAAACAGACGCCGGCCGCCAGTGCGCAATCTGCTGCTCTCCCTCGTCGAATGTGAAGCTAACGATGGTATTTTCTAGGGAAGCCGCCGATAAAGCCGCCAAGGAGCAAGACGACCGCGTTAAGCAGGCCAAAAAACTTCATAAAACTCTCGACCGCCTCGCCACGCGCAAGAAGAAGACCCTCCTCGCTGCTCTCCCCGTCCCCGAGCGCGCGTCGCTCGCCGCGGCTTTGTCAAAACGCCGGGAGAAAAACGCGCTTGCGAGGAAGCTTGCTAAAACGCCAATCACCGCCCTCGCGCTTGGGGAGCTGCGCGTCAAGGTCGATCGCGAGACCAAATGCGCTGGCCCTACCGAGCTCACTGAAACGACCCGCAAAGCTCGCAATGCGCCGCAAGCCGTCCCCGATGCTCATTCTCCAGCTCTCCAAGCGGCCCAAGACCACATTCCCTTGCCCTTCCCGCCGGTCGACGATGACGAGCTTGCGCCGCTCGATGTCGCGTCGCTCGGGGCCGATGCCGAGGCCGCTGCTGCTCCAGCGGATGTTGGTGACGCGCTCGACATGGGCAACGTCGTTGCTGCCCCCGCCCTCGTTGCTGCCGATGCCGCCCTCGTTGCTGCCGATGCCGCCGATGCTGCTCCCGGAGCTGCCGATGCTGCTCCCGGAGCCGCCGATGCTGCCCCCGCCGCCGATGCTGCCCCCGCCGCCGCCGATGCTGCCCCCGCCGCCGCCGATGCTGCTCCCGCAGCCGCCGATGCCGCCCTCGCCGCGGACGATGCCGCCCCCGCTGCCGATACTGTTGCCCCCGCCGCGGACGATGCTGCCCCAGCGGGAGCCAACTCTAAGCGTCCGTACAGCCAGGCAGAGCTTCTGTTCACGTTGCAAGCGCGCGACGAGGCTCACGAGCGCGTCCGCAAGGCTTATCGGCGACTCAGGGCGGTCCAGAGCGATGTCGTGGCCAAGCGCAACGAAATCATGTACAACGTGGCGTTTTTCGTTAGCAAGCTCGACGACCCGCAGCGTCAACGCGCCATGGAGAATCGCCTCGCTTGCTCGGGTCGGCTGCACGAAGAATTGAAGGCCCTGGAGGTTCACGTTGCCAAAATCGAGCGCCGGTTCCACTACGAATCCAAGCTGCTTGCTCGAATTACCTACGCTCTTTGCAGTCCAGAGTGGCCGGACGTCGGGGGCGAGTACGACGAGGTGCAGCTCTTTGAGGGCTCGGATTACGACACGGGGGACGACTCGGAGCCGGAGGACGAGAACGAGAACGCAGGCGAGGACGCGTAGGCGTGTTCCACCTCAATCACTCTTCCTCGTCCCTGCCCCAATGTCTCGCTACCTCTTGAACTTTCTCGCGCACCTACTAATTGTACATATCTCTCCGCTCTCACATCTCTCGTCCTTGCTTGCTCCCCGCTACTTACTCTCCATCTTGTCATTTGACAAACCAAAAGTCGGACAGAATACCGCGTTGTATTAGGGCGTTTCACGCGCCCGTTTTCGATGTGTTTTCGAGTAATTTTGATGTCCGTTTTCGATTCGTTTTCGACAAAAATACGACCAAAAATGACATGAAAACGAGTCGCGTATGAAACCCCTCTCAAGGGACTGGTGTTTCCGCCTGAGTTGAGCCCTGTTGAGCCTGCCTTGATGGCGCTCAAGCTTCTGTTCTCTCCCCCATGCCCCGCGTTCCCATACGCGAGCGGCTTCTCCGCAATGCCGGGCAGTACCTGCGCAGGCTGCAGTTCTGGCGCTTGGAGAGACGCCGCAGACACGAGGCTGATGAGGATGCAGTTAACGGCGACTTGCCTCCGCTCAGCGAGGACAGCCAGGACGGCGATGCCTCTGGCTCGTCTCTCTCCTCCTCCTCGTCTCTCTCCTCCCTCTCTTCATCCGACTCCGACTCCGGCTACGAGGCCGATATCCCGATGGACGAGGATACCGACGCGGAGGAAAGATACCACCGCCAATACGATGCGCTGCGCGAGCACGTCGACCACCTAACGACCACCCGTGTCCTCTTCCCTCACGCCGTCTCGAAACGCGAGCAGCTCGGGCTTGTCTTGACCGAGTTCAAGCACAACGACATCCCCCGCTTCCGCCGCAACCTCCGCGTCACCCCGGACACGTTCGATGCCCTCCTCAAGCTCATCGAGAACCACGAGGTGTTTGTTGGTGGGGAGGGTGCTGCTGCGCAGACCCCCATCGAGCACCAGCTGGCCATCGCGCTGTATCGCTTTGGACACTTCGGCAATGCGTCGTCGGTGGAATCCATCGCGCAATGGGCGGGCGTGTCCGCGGGCACCGTCGTGAACGCCACACGTCGTGTCATCGTCGCATTCTTGTCCCTGCATGATAAAGCAATCCGGTGGCCCACAGAGAGGGAGAAGGAGGAGGCAAAGCAGTGGGTTGAGGAGAAGACGTGCAAGGGATGGAGGAACGGTTGGTTGTTCGTCGATGGGACACTAGTTCCACTCGCAGACAAGCCGGGGCACCACGGGGAAGCGTATTTCGACCGGAAATCGAACTACTCGTTGAATGTGCAGGTGCGTGGCCACTACCGCGCTTTCTTCTTGTCCTGACGTGCATTGGCAGCTCATTAACCTCCCTAACTTGCGCATCGTCGACTACGTTATTGGTCCGACGGGGAGCATGCATGATTCGACTGCGTTCCGCGAATCCCGCACGTACAAAGAGCACGCAACACTCTTTAACCGACACGAATGGATTTGGGCGGATGCAGCGTACTCACTGCTTATTTGGTGCATTACTCCTTACAAGCGGCCGGCCAATGTGATTAGGGAGAACCGGGTGTACAACTATTTCGTCTCTACGGTGTGTTATCCGTGCAGCATGTTTTCCTTTGCTCACTATCCCCAGGTCCGCATACGCTCCGAACACGCCGTTGGATTCCTCAAGGGGCGGTTCCAGTCGCTTCGGGGCCTCCGACAACAGATCAAGAACCCGCAAGACCATCGTCGTGCGCTGGAATGGATTCGCACCTGCATCATAATCCACACGCTCATCCACGACATCGAGAAGGAGATTACAGATGAAGAGCAGGAGCGCTGGAATGAGGAGCTTATGGCCGCGGGCGGGGTGTTGTCGTCTTCCGAGTCTGAGGTGGCGAGCGGTGCAGAGGATGTCGGACGCGAGACGGCGGGCCAACGCAAACGCCGCAAGTTGAAGGAGTCCTTATTTGCTAGCGGTATTACTACAACCCGTAGAATAGACTAGGTAGACTACCGTTGCGACTACTACTGTGAAGTACTATGTGTGCCGACGTCGTCCAAGCCAAAGCTCGAATCAAACCCCTCGATACCCGGAAAGCTGGCCAAGTCCATTTCGTATTCCGCGCTGGAGGAAGCACCAAACTCGGATGCGGGCGTCCGATAGCCCTCGGCTTGTACAGCCGAGCCCGACGTCGATAACCAGTCGCGCATCATTGGACTTGCCAAGGTGGATTCCTGCATGGGCAACGACGCGGGGGATTGGGACACGGGAGGGGGAGGGGGAGGGTAGCCGCCGACAGGGAGCATGCGCATGAGGAGACTGTTCATGAACGCGGTCTGCTGGTTCTGCTGGTCGAGGCGCTGCTTCTCGAGCTCCATCTTCTGCTGCTTGGCCTTTACTTTGGCAAGCTCTAGCTGCATCCGCTTGTCAAGGCGCCGCGTCTGCCTTGTCAATCTCCTCGGCATGCGACTTGTCGAGAGCCCGGATGTCGAGACCACGCTTCGCGTCTCCCACGTCGCGCTTCTCGACGCCCTTCCCCTTCATTTTCTTCTCCTTCATCGCACTCTCCACCTTTACCTTGTCGGCGCCGGCGTTTGTTGCTTTTGGTTTCTGCGCGACATTAGTGAATGCATAGAATCAAAGCCTGCGACACACCTTAGGCTCCTCCTTGACCTTTCCTTGCGCCGCCTTAAGGAGATCTTTGGCGTTGGCTGGCGGCAGGTCATCGTCGTCGCTAACCTCGATGGGACTTGTCGGATTGCGCGCATACTCGTCGTCAATATCGCTGGTGTTGGCCGAATCCTGCTCGCCATCGTCTCCGGGCTCTGACGGAGCCTGGCTACTCTTGCCCGACGAGAAAAGCCCTGCTGCCGTGCCGCTGTGGTCCGCCCCGTGTGATGCATTGCTGACGCCAATGGGGTCAACGCTCGGGATACCGGTGAGCATTGGGTGCAGCTCGTCCCAAAACGGGGAACTCGTCCTGGATTTTTTCTTACGGAGAAGGTGAGTGCTAGCAAGCAGGAACATTACGGTGGCGTACCGAGTGCGCTGTCGTATGCCTCGCCCTCCTTAACCCCAGCACCCGTTGTGCCGAGTGTTTTTGCATGTTTCGAATATGTCCCGCGGAGACTGGGTGCTCGTGAGTAGGAGAAACCAAGTAGGGCGGGAGACTAACCGGTTCCACATCTGGATGGTGGACTCGACGAATCGCCCGGTGTTGGCGAGGTACTTTTCCTTCCACTCTTCCGATACCTCAGCACCGGTGAAGATGTACTTTGTCGGAGCCGCAAACATGACCTCCTTGCCCTCCTTCCCCTGCGCCTTGGCCCGCTTCTCTTTTTTTGCAGCCTGTGTGGAGTCTCCGAGGAGCTTGCGGCGGAAATCCTCGTTGTCGGTCATGAACGTGAGGAATTCATGTGTCCAAGCGGGATTGCTGGCCCAGGGAATAGACTCGGTGCGCGCCTTTTTGGGCTTGACATCGTCGCCGTCGGGGACTGCCTTGGACTTGCGTTTGGCCATGGACGAGGAGGATCGGTGGCGCCGCGTGACTCTGGCGAAAACAGACCCGAAAACGAAACTTCAAAATTGAGATTCAGGATCGAAAACAGCTCCAGAGCTGTTTTCGCATGGTTGACAAATTTTGGAAAACGCGTTTTTGGCCGTCAAAAATGGATTCCAAAACTGACATCAAAACTACTCGAAAACACGTCGAAAACGGGCGCGTGAAACGCCCTATTGAGACCTGTTTGAAAACATACTATCCGTGTTTACTAGCGTGAACAGCCGCAAAACAAGGTAAGCAAGGAAAAGGGCGAGAAATGGAGTCAATGCGGGTGGTCAAGTTAGATGTATGTATGTACGGGAGTAGCGCGAAACGTCCGTGGTGCGGTTCCGGGGTCATGCATGTGTAAGGGGTGCGAGCAGGAAGCAGCTAAACAGGAAGAGGGACGGGGACGTCGCACTGGGAGAGGCGCCAGATGGAGAACAAGGCGGTTTCGCGCAGCGCATCGTGGTCCGTTCCCGCCGCCGACTGCCCCAAAGTCCCAGTGCCAGAACCTCGGCGTAAGCGGTCCCGTTCTTGAACCTTTGCCTTGTGGCTGCATGGAGAGTTAGGTTTCTTCCTGTCGGAGAGAGCAGAGAACCCACGCATCGCGAAAGCGCTTGCAGTCGGCGGCGCGTCGAATCTTGAAATTGTCGCAGCGGCTGGCGTCTTTGAGGACAGCAGCGCGATATCTAAGCGAGTGTCAGCCCGCAAGGCCTGCAGTACGAGCAAGCGAAGCCTTACCTCCGCATACGCTCGCGGTTGTACCTCTTTTCGCTCGTCAAGCGAATGGAGATATTTGGGGGTACGGGAAGCGATTTCTTCAGGTTGGGCCAGTGTTAAATCATCTGCCACAGTAGAGGAGCTTGAAGTTGAGCTGGTAGAGGATTCATCGCTGTCCGGTGAGAGGCAGGTGGCACCGTCCATGTTCGTCAGGACCAAGACGGGGTGTCACGATGTAACAACGTCTGGCATTGGACTGCCGTTGATGATGCCATCGTCGGAAGCCGCACACCGGTGTTCCTAAACCATGTGGCGGCCAATCGGCTGGGAAATTGACTTGGATAGGATCACACTGCAACTTCCGTCCAACGCTGACCCTGCCGAGCGACGAGCTTTTCAGGCATGAAGAAGAACGCCAGTACCCACCTTTGTTGCAAAATTTAACGGTGGTTGTTCAATAATGTGTTTTACTAGGACACAACTCAGACGCTAAACTGCACTAGGTCTCGACTCGTAGCACGACCACAATCTCGTTCTCACTTGGGGTTTCTTGCAACCGACAACCACCCATAATCAACTCAAATAATCTACGACTCTTTCCTTCTTTCGAAAGCTCTTCGCCCAGTGTGCAAAACCACGCGCAATTCTTTGTCGGAAAAGCAACGCTCGAGTCCCTTATGATATGCGCCACATACTGCTCTGGTCTTGACCATCACCATGGGACGCTTGCCGCTACACTACGGGCAAGACAAACGCGCTAAAATGAAGCGCGGCTGGACTCAAAAGTATGAAGAGAGCGAAAGGCGAGTTTTGTATTTGTATCTACACTCTTCCGTCTCGACTCAACCTCTTTCATCTACTTACAGAGGGAAGGCCACTCGGGCAGCCTCCAAGGCACGAAAAGCGGATGCGAAGGAGATCGCGCGGCAGTCCAGACTTGCCAGTAAAGCTCGCCGGGCAGCATCCGCCTTGCCCAGCCCAGATATCGCACCGGTCCTCCCAGCGCAGCCGAACTGGGCTCTACGACGCAACGCTCCCTCATCGGGCCTCGCGTCTGGGCTCCGCGGTGAGGGCGCCTTTTGCGAACCCGCGTTCCCCCTGGCCAACCACCGTCGTGGGCCAGATGCTGCTGCTGCTGCCCGAGTTCAGCAAGAAGCAGCTGTCGTGGTTAACAACGACATATTCCGAGACGCGCCACCACTCACAAGCAGGATTCTTCAACTCGCAGAGTTCAGCCTCCCCGACCGCGAGGACGTCTTCTTCCGCTTAGGCCAACGCAAGCCGCCGGTCAAAGGCTTATTCCCCTACGACGTTGCACCACCCTATGGGTTTAACTACTACTCCGAATCCCCTCCACCCACGCGACGACCTTTCAACTCCATATACGAACTCGAGCGTATGGTGCATGGCCGTCTTTTGGTCATGGAATCCGAAAGGGACGCGGACAGACGGCGCGAAGTAGAGACGAACGGTCTTGAGCATGCGGCCACATATTGGCCGCGCGAACTGGGCGGAATGTCAAGGGTAATGGACATGCTGGAGGAGCTCGACGAGTCCGACCAATACGTCCGGGCCATGATCACTCTCCATCTGGGTTGGACGGCAAGAAACTTTGTGCGCCTGAGGACGCTGGCGTTCCTGGCGTAGTTACATGCTATCTCCGCACATACAATATATCGCTGTTCCTAGATTCCCTGTCTATGTAAGTTTTCGGGGTGCAGAAGGTGTAGGCGACGGTCAAATCACTGGCAGGCAGCCTCAACGCATCTTCTCCTCAACTCCCATGTCTGACCGTGGTGGCTACATCTTCGCTCCTGGCATATCCTTCCCGCCCGACATCGAGCGTATGGTGTCGGGGCACTATGTGCCCAGGTTCAACGTCGACTTTTTGAACGATCTGCAACCGGACATCTACCAGAGCATCGTCGACCGCCACATTCACCAACTCCAGTTTGTTCACACTCTGGTGAATCTCGAGCGCATCCCCGGAGACAACGGTACGTATTGTATATGAGCTACCACATCCACCGAGAAATAAAACGCTGGCAGATCTCGAGCAGCACACCAGAGACAGATACTTTGCGTTCGACGCGTTGGCCAAGGAGGCTGAACTGGCTCGCGTGTCTACTGAGGGATATCGTACGCTGAGCGGAGCTCTCGCCAAGATGGACCGTTTTGCCGCCGTAACGCGTCAACAATCCAGCGACATCCAAACCGCGCTTTTCAAGAAGGCCAAGATAGCTTTTACGACCCAACGCGCAGCGGGAACCACTCCCAAAGCTCTTGCAGCTGCTGTCGCAACTCAGCATACTGTTGCTTATCGACGGCTCCAGCTCGAGCTCCAAAGCGACTTCGTCTCTCATCGGCGATCTCTGTTCGAGGTTCTAGGGAGATGGTTGGACGAGGAGGCGCAGATCGCGCTCGCGGATGAGGTGTCTGCCGCCGCCGACTGGATGCGGGGAATGGGCATCACAAAACATCGCATCGCGCGGATTTGTATCGGCCAACTCGACGCGGACATGCCCGTCGAGCACCTCTCTGCTTGGCGGATGCGTACCGACCTCCGCCCGTCCCCCGATGCATCCGCTCTCATCGTCCAAGGCTACGCGGAGGCTCTCGTCCAAGAATTTGCGACGTTGTGGATCGAGTCCGTCGTCAACAAGAAAAGTGAGCATGTCCGTTCGGGCGCATACTTATGTTGTTCTAATCGTGCTAGATTTGCCGTCGAACATTGTAGACGCGCTCCGGTCTCTGAATATTTACCAGCAATTTGCGCTAACAGCGCAGAACGCTGTTCGCCAGTACCATGTCAAGCAAGTCGAACCCCTAGACGCTCTTATTGCGTGTCTTACGCCGCGATGGCAAGACGCGTGCCGCCGCCGCGATGCAGCATGTCCGAGAACATGCTCATGCTGGCGCAGAGCCCCTCGTCAACACGCAGATCGCATTTGTCGAAAAAGTGGTCTACGACCTCGCGATGATTGTGGCGTTGCTCAAGGGCTTTGGCTGCGACTGCGCAATGTTGGGAACTTGTCGGCCATTTGGGCGCCAAGAGGAACGCGTCGCGCGCTTGGCCTATGTTGTCCGATTCGAGAAGATGAATTCGCAGTAGTTGCGTGTGTGTAGTTCGCAAACGTGGTGGTTTCATTTTTGTTATCATCTCAGCCGCAGCAGCAGCGGTGTCACTACGGCGAGTTAAAGGCAAATGGACACTGGACGCGCCGTCCAAAACTGTTTCTTCTCGCCGCCATGAGTGCGCCCGGCTCGTCCATACACCAAGAGCTAACCTCGCTGCAGCAGCCCCGCCCAAATGGTTCAAAGTCCCGTCTCACATCGATCGATTCATGTTCGTGTGGCGTTACGGCGAAATCAAGTTCATGGTGAACAGAATGAAGGAAAAGCGCATGGCTGGTGAGTCGAAAGTCCTACTTCTCTGCCTTTCACCGACTCGTATAGACGAAGCGCAAGCCAAAGGCGTCCCTCTTGAGCGGTACATTGCCGACGAGGAAGAGAACAAGAGATATATCGACTGGTTCTTCGCGAACAACGACGAGTATCAGAAGGAGTGCGCCGAGTTTAACAGGAAGGCTGAGCAGAGATTGTGCGAGAACATTTGTCGCCTGTTGGAGAAGGAGGCGGCCGAGCAAGGAGCAAGCGCCAGCACGAGTTAGTTGTACAACTTTGTGATTTCGAGGTCCAAATACAGCCGAGAGTCGCCTCATTCTCTTTTCGTTCTCGTCGGCTGTCGTCGTCTGGAGTGGTGTCGATGCAGTCGCAGTCAACGCGTTCGCACAAACGCAAACGCGTCCAAGAGGCCACGGTCACGTCTCACACGCATGCCTTCAGCCTTGACAACTTCCTCCCCGCAGCGCCCAATGCGCCTGTCGTCACCTTCGTTGAACGAGTATCGACCGACAACCGCCGTGTTCAATCCATACCTGTTCCAATCGACCCACCCTCCCCGCTCAAGCGACTCCGTGAATCCACCAGAACTCGTGCCCCGGATGAACCTCCGCCCTTGATGCTCGTCGATGAGCAGGAACGATACATCGGCGGAGATGACTTGGAAAACGACACTGAGCTCGGAGGAACTGGGAGAAGAGTGTATTCTGTGAGTGATATGACCTGTAATCGAGCCCCTTCTGACTTTGGTCGTTAGGACCCAGCACTCCAGAGCTGGGCTGCACATCGGGATGCCTTCCTCGCCACTCTTCTATGGAGGGACGGTCGCGGCAATCTCGCCGCAGACCTTTGCTCCGCGTGCGGTCATCGGCCTGCCACTACGCGATGCCAGGACTGCTTCATGTCGCCGTTGACATGCGATGAGTGCTGTGTTTCCGCTCACGCATGCGATCCTCTCCACTGGGTCGAGGTGAGCTCAGTCTATGTACATCCTCCAACGCGGACTAACCTACCGTTAATTGCTCACAGAGATGGACGGGATCGTACTTTGCGCGCTCCTCACTTCGTAGCTGTGGTCTCCGCGTACAGCTGGGACACGACGGCATTGGTACATGCTCTCGCCCTCGACCAGCGCGGGACGACTTCGTCATCATGGACCGGAACGGTATCCACGAAGTCGCCGTCGATTATTGCGGATGCTATCACACAACGGACGCCGACCACCTACAACTGCTCAAGGCCGGCTGGTATCCGGGCACGACCGACTCACCACGAACTTGCGCGACCCTCGCGTGCCTCAATCTATTCCAGACGCTGTCGCTGCATGGAAAGACGACAGCGTACGACTTCTACAGCAGTCTCGAAACTCTCACCAACGCAGTCGGGGTCAAGCCTCCCGACAGATACCGCGTGTTTCTACGTATATCACGCCAGTATCGACATTTATTACTCCTTAAGCGTGCGGGACGCGGGCACGACCGTTTTGGTGTTATGGGGACGGGACCGGGCGAGCTTGCTTTACGATGTCCTGCTTGCCCAAGACCCGGTGTCAACCTGCCTGCCGACTGGGAGAAGGTGTCCGCGGAAGATCGGTGCGTAGAATCATGTTTGTTTTCGTCTTGTTACATCGCTAACGACGCAATAGCTTCCTCTACATGCAACATATAGCGATGGATGCCTGTTTTCGTTTAAAGCGGCGGCTGGTGTCGAGCTGGGCCCGCGACCCCGGCCTCGGAACCGGGTGGGCATATATGCTCGAGCCGGGTCCGTACCTTAAATGGGTACTATCTGTCGGAGAACAGAAAGAGGCAAGTCAATATATATGTATTGAGCTGTTCTGAACGTCTTCCAGATGAGTTCATGTAGCGGCTTGGCCGCAATTGATCACGCAAACAACAAATTTTCGCGCGGGGTATGCTGCGACCGGCGTCGGCATGGGCGTCTGTGCAAGGCACGAACTCATTCTCCCAACGGCAGTTGGCGATCTTCAACGCG
This sequence comes from Mycena kentingensis (nom. inval.), assembly GCA_014461125.1. NCBI lineage: Eukaryota > Fungi > Basidiomycota > Agaricomycetes > Agaricales > Mycenaceae > Mycena > Mycena kentingensis (nom. inval.). The sequence goes on along the minus strand of JACAZG010000018.1, from coordinate 1,177,786 downwards.
GGGAGCGGTAAGATACCTCGCGCCAGCTTCGACTGCGTACTGAAAGATTTTTAGCTACGCGAACATGGATTACATTTTCGCCTCGTTTCTCCGCCATCTCATTGGTCTTCTTTGGATCATTGTGTCGTATGACATAGCCTGCCAGTGGAAAAAGAACCTACGCGAACGCCTGGAGAAGCTCCCAGCTGATATGAGATTTGCGGCGTTGTGGAGGCTCATCGAACTCGCGCGGTTCGCGATCCCGAAAATGCATATCAAAGGCCACATAGTCCTTTGCCAACTTCTCTTCGCGTGGGGTCTGCTTTTCGGTGGAGCGCAGACGGATGGAGAGGGCGTCGAGCGGACATGGAGCTGGGTTGGTGGCGTTGCCGCCAGTACGCGGGCTAGCGGACCAGGATCAAGAGCAGATCAACTAGACGACCACATGTCGTTCTGGAATTGGACCAAGATAATTCGGATGGGTACGTTTTGACTCTGCTAACATGAATTTACTGATAGCGACAAGCTGCTCTCCTACGGCGACGTCGAGACAAGGCCGCATACGAGCTCGGGCGCCAAGAGGAGTCGTTCGACGCATTCTGCGCTCAACAGGCCGACAAAGTCCCCGAATGGCAGGAAGCAATCGCCAAGTTTGAAGCCGACCCCACGCAGCCTAATCCCTACGAATCCAAACAGGACAACGGTCTGACGGAGCGGGATGTGCGGAATCGCTTTGAGGAGGAAGAAGCAAAGGAGGCAGCCAGCGGCGTTATCCCTCCTCATGAAATTGGGCCTGCGGAGTTTATGACCGTATTGTTGGATGTGGAAGCCGAGCAGTAGGTCAAAATCTTCACCGGAGACACATTTTCTGATCTATTCTAGACGTCGCGTTCACGCTCTGGCCAGCCTCAAAAGATCCAACACATCCTCGCAGAAGATCAACCTCCGACGTCTAAGGCGCGGCTTGAACAAATCGATTGCGCGGATACGAACTCTCCAAGCAGTTTACATGCCCGCCGCAATTTGTTACCTCGCGTCCCTCAACCTCGCGCAAGACACCGTGGCCGAGCTAGTACCGCTTCTCCCACCCTCCGCCCTCGCGGAGTCTACTCGTTCTGCAGGTGGATGTCGTGACGGACTGGTAGAACTGGAGCGCCAGCTGCGCGACGCTCAGTGTCGGTCCGCTTTGGCAGCACTTCGTCTACAGCTCCACGTCAAACAACGCCTACTTGCCTATAAACGACACCACTCGCGAAATCAAGGCGCCAACACTCGTTCGCGTGCCCTTGTGGCGCGAAACGAGAATAAAATCCTTCTTCGTGCCGACAAGTATCAAGCGGCGCGCAGAGCGCTCGTTGCGATCGATGGTGGAGATTCGACCAAGACGACCTGGCCGGTCCTACTCAAAGAACATATACGCTGCATGGACGACTCGGACGTCGTTACATTCGAACCTCCCGCAGATCGGCCAGATGTTTTTGGGTCGGCGCCTGTGGCGGGACGTTCAACGCGTCCCTCGGGTCAGCCATCCGGGGAGACGAGGCGGGTGATATCCTGGATATGGCGGTTCACTGGATCGGCGGGGACGGATGCAGAAATGCAAGACGGTATGCTCCGCTTGTGCTCCGGAAATACAGTGCTCACATTCGCTTAGCTCTCCACGTTGAATGGTCCAAGGCATCGGCTCGCGTTCGTCGTTGGCGAGAAGAAGTCCGCCTTCTCGACGAAGAATGGCGTCGGCTTTCCGTATCTTTTCTGTATGAAGAGCAGAATTGGGTGGAGCGCGCAAAGGCGGTCGCGGTCGGGGAGATCGAGGTTGGGCTGGCGGAGGGTCTCATTGCGTACGCGACGAAACATGCCGACATGTTTCGCGACTTGGCTCGGAGGGCGGAGGTCATTAGAACGGCGGCGCCACTTCGGAAGGGACAACGCCGCCCTCGGGAGACCATTCACATTGACCCTCTACCGGATGAAACCGGCGCGGACGAGCTCGATCCGCTACACGGCGGCGTCGCAACGGAAGCCACTACCGGAAGTGGTATGGATGACGAGGATGTGGAGTTTGCCGACGAGGTAATCGATGAGGACGTCGATGTTCATGGGAATGCCAGCGACGATGACGAGGACTTCATTATGGATGGGGATGGGTATGATTAGTTAGGGTTGTACCGCAACAAATTCAGGTAATATTTGAGCGGAATTGAAAAGACCTTTGCGGGACAACTAGGGCGGCGACCTGGACCTTCCGGGACAGCCCGAAGCTTGTTTGACCATGGCCCGCCACGCCCTGGACGTAACGGGTGCGATAATGTACAAATTAGGTTGAAGTCGGCGATAAGCGGAGGGTTGGGGGCGCCCGAAGGCGGATGGTTGGCTGGCCGTCAACGGCGAGCATTTATTAATCAAAGGCAGGGGATGCCGAACACGGCAGCGCACCCGCGGGGAGCGTAGTGGTGCCCCCGAGCCCGCCCGAGGCCAGCGGATGGCCCCGCGGTATTCTGCGCATTACATTCCGCGGGTGCAACCCATGTCTTGCTCATTAAATATGGTGCACAAGGTGTGACGGGTGAGATATACTCAGGTGCTCGATGCATGCTGCTAGATAGGTTTCTCATTTTTTACGAGTGCGGCAGGCCGAGCATGCATAAAGCCAAAGTGCATTGATTTCAAGCAGTAACTATGTCATAAATGGCATTCAGAGCGTAGTTGGTGACAGGATTCATGTTGCTGCGCGGCGCACATCGATAAGGGCACTACAGACTTGTTAGAAAGCGAACGACAAAAGTGTTTACGCGCCAACCTGCTTGAGCTTCTTCGCGCAATCTGCGCATACTGAATGGCCGCATAGAAACCTACCATCAGCGTCAAATAACGCCAGCATACAATAAAAGACCGTGCATTCGATTTTCCTTCGAAACCAGAACACAAATCTGGCAAGCAAGCTCCGATTTAATGTGTGCCTTCTGTACAGGTGTAAGTCAATGGCGCTGCTTCCGCGGTCAAACGGCGGGACCTACCAGTTCGGCGACGCTGCGCCGCGACTTCTTTGGGGTGGTACGGAGGCGGTCCTCTTCGCCCTCCGAGTCTGAAGAGATATCTATGATATCCGCGCGAGTGTTCTTCTTTGTAGCGACATTGTCGGCGATGTGCAAGACTGTGCGCCCGTCTGTCGTTATTTCAGTAACATCGACGACACCCTCGTTGTCCACAACGAGGTAGTTGAGGATTTTGTCTGCGGGTGCGACCGTGGATGGCATGGTTGTGGTGAAAAGGAAGTAGGTCTGTCGCGGCGTATCGCCGCGTCCGCGTGGTTTTCTGGACGACAGCTTTCATGGCATCTTTCTTCGGGCACGCGGGCGTCTGCATTGCGGCTAATTAGTTTCAGATAGATAACTTATAAAGGTACTCATTCCGAAGCCGTAGGACTACAGTTGTGTTAGACTTGATCCATGGGAATACCAGTGTACATGTGGTCGCCATGAGCTGAAAAATACAAAAACAAGTTCTACAACAAAGACAAAACCTGCTAATCCAGTCCAATCTTTCATCCCGCAGGTTTGCTAGCCTAAAACTGGAGGTGCTGAGGAGGTGTGGGCCTGGTAATAGCTGCACATGTCCGGTGCGAGGCAAAGAAGCAGTCACCACGCTAAACGCGAGGCGAACGCGGGCATGTTCACTTATAGGGACACTATCACCTGCATGCCAGTGCTCCTCACTGCCAGCAATGCCCCGCCTCGCTAGTACTTCTAACCTCGTCTCTGGGTTCCCTTGGGCCCTCGCCCACCTGCCCTCATTATTTGTCGTGTCTTGCGAGCTTGATGTGAGCTCAAGCCTTTGGAAAAATAACATCTTGTGGCTGTTAAATCCGGATATATATGGCAGGTGCTCATGGATTACATTATCAAGCGTGACCTTCTTCAAGACGCACGGCTCGCACTGTTCTACTCTATGGCATCACCGATTTGCGCAAGCTCTCTAGCCCGTATGGCGCTCCCCGCTGTCGAATGGATCACCCTCAACTGTGTCCTGGAATGTTTCTTGCTAGTCTGGTTTGGGGTGCGCAACCTCGGTCCGCAGAGACCAGGCAGGGGTTGCGTTCAAGACTATACCACCGTCGATTTCCGTCTGCCAGAAAACGCTTGATCGTCTGAGCCACTTCACAGCCGGTGGGTGGCATTCACAACTCGATGCTGTGTGGGCGCTTGTGGTGGCAGAGAAAAAAACCCGGTGGCTCAATTGCGTCTATGAAAACCTTATTTTGGCGAGCACCTCCTGCACCTGGTTCTATGCATTAAACCCTGGTAACAGCCCAGGAGTCTAATGCATAAAATAGATAGGTCACATGTGACTCTGATGGCATCAATCAAAATTGATGATTTGGATCAAAATTTGATGGGAATGATCTCGCAACGTGAGTTATATTCTCTTAATAACTTGCCTCCGCAATGACATACCTCTATATGGAGACAAACCTCCCACAACAGATGATGTTTTTCGGTGGCTCGAAAGGTCTGCTGCAGCCTTTCACTTTTTAGCGCGCTCATCTCTGTTTCTGCAGAAACGGACAGGCAAATTTCTTTCCAACAAGTTGGCCTAAGCGCGTCACCTCGGCGATATTGGCTCCGTTGAGAGAGTGGATGATATCACCCCTGCTGCTCCTCGGAACGCACGCCCTGGTCAAATGCCCTGCAGGTGTATCAAATGCATTGCTTGTATGTCCTGTTGTAAATTTATTCCTGCATGAATACTAATGAACTTTAGATTCGGCAGAGTCTTGGCTCAAAGCCTAAAGCGCTTTTAGACATCGAGCTAATTTTCCACCAGCACCTTGTCTCTAGCTTCACAGGCGATCCCAAAATCTCCCTCTTTCTCCTCTCAAATGATGTGCGGGACGCCTTGGTTGGACTGACGGCTCAGGAAACCGCCGCCATTGATACTTACTTTGGTAAGTATGGCTGATTTTGCACGGTCCAAGCTGATTATAACCTGGACTTAGTAAATCCCCGTCAACCACTGTCAGCTCTGGATTTACCCAATCCAACCATACAGCACATCTGGGGCCTCCAGCCAGGCTTTCAATATCCGCCAGAGGCTCTACACCTCCAGAATGTGGCGCATCTACCCGAAGATCCTGGGCCATGCCAAGATACAGATGCAGATACAGATGGGACTCACAACCCGGAGACAGAGGACGCCACGATCAGAGCCGGCGCTCAGAGCATCGACGGAGATTCCGATATTCTCAAAATCTTCATGAAGGACTCGTTCTTTTCCAATCCCGTACTTGCCGTCTAGGCAATATCGATGCTGGCCAAATTAGACGGGGCTATCTGGAGAGGATCCTGGTTGCATGAAACAGAGACGGACATCGAGCAATCGCGCTAAGCTAGTAGAACTCCCTGATGTTTGTATACTTCTCCCGACAACGATGTATCTCTTCGTGGAGATCCAGCGCGTGAGCTATCCCATTTATTTCTTCCCGGAATGCCCTGCCGGCCGCATCGCGCCGCAAGGGCATAACCACCAATCTCCAGCGGGAGTCGCTCATTGGAAGATAGACCAGGTGTAGCTCGAGGCCCCGCTTGCTTTCCTGCGCTCGGCAGACAAGGTCAGCCCACAAAGGCGTCGCTTGTAGCGTGCGGAATTGGTCGTGAATGTGGCTGAGAAATCCATGGTGTAGGTGGCACGGGTTGCCTTGCGAACAGGACGCCGCGCAGGAGGCAGAGCTCCAAACAATGGTGTTGTCTGAGCCCATGATATGGACCGCATTCGGCCCATTGGAGAGGTCGACGACAGGGAAATACTCCACTGTTGAGCTCTGTAGTAGATCCTTGCAATAGAAGTCGGGGTAATGGCGACCGTAGTTGAGACTTAGGATGAACCGGAGAATCGATGAAGCGGGGAGGCCCGTGTAATGTTGGCGGTATTGCAAGCATACGTTGCGATGACCTCCGCGCTTCCAGGCCATGCGCTGGCACGCTTTCGAGCAATAGTACACTGCCCGGCACTCTGAACAGAGCCTGAAAGCTGACCGCGTTTCTACGACGCCGCACTAGTGCAGTCGGTGAGCTTCGCTCGAGAGCTGAAGTAAAAACGGCGCTTACTTTGAGATTATCACATGCCCTTTCAAGAATCCTTCCTTTCTCGCCGTCATCATAACGCAGGAATTCAGCCCTCTCCCCTGCCGTCCTATCCAGCAGGGCCCATGTGGATAGAAGTTCTTCCTCGAGCGGTATATCCTTGTGGGGAACATCGACAAGCCGTTTGGAAGCTTGGGTGATGAAGCGCCTGTGCACAAGTCCTGGGACGACTTTGGCCAACAATTTGGACGCCATCTCCGGCAAGCGTTGGAACAAGCACTCCCCGACACTGTCGCAAATCGCGCTTTCGCCGACCACAAGGGGAGAGGATGCCTGGCGAGAGAGGAGAATGACCACGCCGATGACATCTCCATCCAAAACATCTCGAAACATGTTGCGACTAGGAGAGGTTGTGAAGGTTCGAAGGAGGAGCATGAGACAGCTTATGGCAGTTCGGAGCTTGTTGAGATCTTGGATGTCCGATTTTAATAATGCATTGAGGCTCCGTGTAAGGTAGAGTGCCATTTTGTGCGTTACGCACGCTTCCAAAAAGGGCGCCTCGTCCCACACGTCTGGTCCGGGGAGAAAGCTCGAACTTGTCGATCGATGCGAGAGTAGAAATGACATAGTGGGTCGACAGAGAGTCCCCTGGATTGAGGATGTTGGCTGCGCGTAGCGTGCGCGCGAGCAGATGAGCGACCTCCTCCTGCGACGCTTGCATTGAGGCGGCGAGTGTGGGAAGGGGATCCTCCGCGTGCTCGGCAAAGCAGGCCACCATCGGTAGAACGGTGCTCAGTAGCGGCGCCGTGGGGTCATTGTCCAAAGGCTCCGTCAGACACTGGACCCACGAATTCGCCAGCATATAGGCAAATCCAGGAGTGCGCACCACGTTTCGAGGAAGATTACGCCCCTCTTTCAAGAGAGAAACGAGCGGATGGAACAGCGCATTGGGTTGGAGCAGGGCCGCGATCTCGGGCTCTTGAAAGAGATGACCATGACGCGTGAAGAACACCGCCCACTTCGTCGCCAGCGGGCACAATGTGATTAGGACCTCGCGAGGGAGACCAGAGGAGCTGAGAAGGGTGTTGAGCGCGATGCTGCCCTTAACAATGGCAATCGATCAGCCTCTGTCGAGCAAGGGAGCGTCGGTGCGAGTTGTGAGAGGCGGCGTGGCGAGATGAAGGTACCATAGTGGGAGGAGTTGCTGAGAGCCCGGCGTCGCCAGTCCATAGGCATGTCTGACTTGGTCTACGTTGGCAGAGGGTCTGGCGGCAGTCTCTGCCCAGAGCTGAAAGAAAGTCAATAATGAAATTCACAGATTAGTGAAGCAGAAGACCCTCAGCTGACGCCCGGGAATGGTTTTTAGGGCAGCAAGGCGTAGTTCGCGCGGAATGGGCATCCTGAATACGTGTAGCGCTCAGATGCAGAGGAACTGGAGGCGTGTTCAGATCTGTTGATATGCAATCGTTGCCGCTTGCCCACCTACGGCCGGCTGCGGCATGGTGTGCGGACGCGTGGCCATGGGTCTTGGGTTCGAATTCGAATTATCGAGACGATGATAGGTATAAAGTCTAAGAAGCGACGTGCGTGGGTAAGTGGCAGTACAGCAGGACATGGGTTGGACTGCACAGCACGCTCCTGCTTGCACTCGAAATCCACCATCTCAACTCTGTTTCAAATTGTCTAATGCCCGTTGCAGAAATTTCGGGCCTCAAAAGCTCAGAAGTGCCTCTAGGCCTGTTCCCGCATTAGTTCGCTACAGTCAATAAGCTATTTCTCCTCGTCCACAGAGCGCAATCATACCGCCGCCCCATGCAATCCTCTGCTGCACACTACAGCCCGCGAGCGCGTGCTATACCTCTAAGTGAACTGCGCACAGAACTTTATTCCGATATAACGAGCAGTTCTTTGTTATCCTGGATTCAAGTAGCACAAAAAATGTGGAATTGCTGCTAGAGTACGAGAGGGTTCTGGATGAGGATAGATTGGTGTCTGCGTATAGCAAAGGCCGTTTAGTCCAGCGATATGAGGTTAGCGGTAGATGCTTATTTCCCTTAAGCGTCAGCTATCTAATGCTGAAAAGAGATGAGCCGTGGTTCCTAGTAGTGAACGGATCACTCACACGGCTACCGTGCCTTTCGTGGGCCCTGGGCGGTTTTCACGCTGCAAGTGTAGTTGTGGTGCTCAGCGATAGCATCTAGCGTTGCGGCGTCTGGAGGCAATCAGCACTCAGCCGCGCAGTCAGATATACCCACTGACCAAAAGGGTACTTAGCGAGGGTTGAGTGGGCCGGCGGCCTGCCGCACCGATGCTTGACCTGGGTGCGGCCGGACTCCGTCTTAACTGTGGAGTTTTTGCATCGAATGCAGTGAACCTTCTCTAGCGGACGGTCCGCGCGAACCAATTGCGCCAATATCAGACAGGGAATCTTAGACCCTGCGCAGGGCGTGCAGACCTATCCGAAGCCTCAACAAAAATCATAAAGCTGCGTAAAGCTACTCATCAACGGCCGTCTTTTGACCTCGCCCTTGTATTTACACAGCCAGGCTTGAAATTCGCCCAAACCGTGCTCTTGGTAGAAAGCTGACCAGCCCGCCGCGTTTGAACTTGCGGGGAGCGGGGATGTTGAGGATCCGGAGGCTTTGCCGGGAGACGACGGGCTGTCCGCAAGTCGCGGCGCTTTATCGGCGCGCTTTTTGGCGCCGCCGTCCGTGGGCGCAACGGCCGAGAGTTTGCGTTTGTTGGCAGAGGGTTTGCTGCGTTGGGAGTGGGCTGGCTGCGGAACCGTGGCGGGAAGTTGAGGCGGATTCTGAGCGGGAAAATGGGGCGGCCCTGGGGCGCTTGCAGGCGTGAATACGGCCGGTTCACCGGGCTGCTGCATGTCGCCAGTCGCATAGACCGTCTCGAAGTTGAAGGCGTCGCGTTCGGGAATAACAGCAGCCAATGCTGCGCCAGAGTGATTGTCAGCCGAAATTGGCTCTTCGCGTCCCTTCATGGGCGAAGCGCGCTTAGCAAGGGCGGCGCCGAGTTCCTTGGTGAGCAGTTCTGTAGCGGAAACGGCCCGGTCACGTTCCTTGGCAAGCAAAGTTTGGTCAGCAAGAGCAGCTTCACGTTCCTTGGCGACGGCGGAAGCAAGGGCAATGCTGTGTTCCTCAGTGAGGGAAACAAGCTCCGCGTTGCGCTCTTTGACAAGGTGCACCGCTGCGTCGCGTTCCTTTATAAGGGAAGCGCCGTCAGCAAGAGCAATGTTGCGTTCCGTGCCAAGCGACTCCCTAGCGACAACCGCTGCCTCAAGTCGGGCAAGGAGAGAGACGTGATTGCTGATTAGCGTCTGGAGCTCTGCTGAAGAACGGTCGCGGTCGGCCTCAAGCTCAGCAATCTTGGACAAAAGCAGGTTCTGGAACGGCTCAGTTAGCATTGCTCTCCTAACCAGTGGCGGGATACGCACTTGGTCTTTCCTTCGCTGAGTCTCCCGGTCTTCAAGCTGCGTTTCGTGAGCTTTCGTCTGAGAGCGCTGGAAGGTCGTGAGGTGCTGGGAAGCGTGGGGGCGACACCAACTTACTAACTGAACCAACTCCGCTCCCTGCGCCGCCTCAACCTCCTCCAGGTGCGCCACACGCGCTGAGGACGCGCGCAGCTCCTCCATAAGTCTACTCTGCTTGGCAACGACTTCGGAAAGCTCCTTCCCGTGCTCGATCCTTTCCTTCACCACTCGATTTTGAAGAGCAGAGAGTTCGGCCTTAGCCTTGGTCGCCTCCTCCTGTAGCTCGCGCATATACGGGGTGTTTGTCTTCTTGGGTGGTGAGGGCGGGTTCGGCGCGTTTCGCGTGGCGACGTTGTTCACAAAGTCGCGTAGTTCACAGAGTTGGCTGCTGCTCGAGTTCAGTTGCAGCCGATAGCGAATGCCATGGGTCGAGTTGCCGCTCTGAATGAGGCTCTGGGCAAAGAGCGCAATCCCAAGACGGTCCGTCGGATTCTGGTGATCCCGAGGGCTGACGATCTCCGGCCACCGCAACAGACGCTGCAGAACGCTCTTGAAGTGAGTCAAGATCTGGTTGAGTTCCTCCTGATCGGAGAGGGCCGCGAAATGCGCCTTCTCCTGCGCCTCTAGCTCCGCTAATCGTCCCTTCTTGTCAGGCGAAGGCGCGGACCGGAGGGTTTGAAGTTCTTGGCGAAGTTTTGGGGTGTTGAAAGAAGGGGAAAGAAGCAAGAGAGAAGAGGCGCCGTAAGCATGCCTGCGGCTGGATAACGGTTAGGTATAGATGTGGTTAATGCAGAGTGCTGCTGACATATCCTGGTTGGGGATTTCGTGCGGCAACATGTGGATGAGTGTGTGGATGAGGGGATGTGATGTACAAGAATGTGACACCGGTATTATTTGTCGTTTCGGACGTTGGTTTAAAAACGCCAAAAGCATTCATATTGAACTTGGTTTTATTTTAACTGGTAGATAAACGGGGTAGGGTCTCCAGCATTTTGGACACATGGGCATGGCATTGAATATGGCATGGGGATGTAGCGTGAAGAATAGGATTTTGCGCATGATTGGAACGGGACAAACGAGGTCGAAGTTGAGGGTAAGGGGGAGGTCGCTTTGCTCTCGTAGTCTATTCTCTTCAAAAATCTACCCAAGAAAACAAACTCAACGCTTGCGCTGTCTATACAAAGAACGAAACCAACGCCGTATCGCTACAATAAACCCAAGGCGGTTCTCGCATTCAGTATCTTCGATTTCCTCGGGGCGGCCCGCCGTTTGGTCCTTGGTATGGTCCATAGTCCGGAGGGGGGGCGACCAGGACCGGCTATATTGTTTGTCAGCTACGAAACGACCAAGAAAAAAAAGATCTACCGTTTCTTGGCTGTTGAGGCGACGCAGGCCGTGGTGCATTTGCAGTAGGAGATCGGGATCTGTTGGCGCTGGGGAGAACCGTGCTCTTCAACTGCTCGACGAGGCTTTCGGCGGCAATTATTGGACCTAGAACAGCACAGTTACAGCACAAAATCAAGAACAAGTATTTCGCACCGTCATACGACTTTGCGGGTGGCAGCTGCGTAACGAGCCAAGCCAGCTTCGCGGGCAAAACAGTCTTCTCCTCCTTTTTAGGCTCTTCTCGTTTCGGCGGCCCTGCATTCCGCCCCCGTTCCCAATCCTGCGCCGGCGGAGGAGGCGAGTACCGCGCTAGTCGGGAATTGCGGTCGCGCGGCCTGTCCCGGTCTGTGTTCCGATCTGCATTATCCCACCGTTGCCGCTTGAACTCGTTGAGTTTGCGGTCCCTGCGGAGGCAATGGGCGCTTGTTGCTGACGTTGGGGTTCGAGCCTCCGCTGGGATCGAGCCCCGGGACGACGCCATGGTTATTGCAGTAGAACGAGTTCGTTGCCGGCTTGTCGTTCTGTGTGCGCTTTTGTTTGGTAAATCCGAGATCGTGCTCGGCAATGGGGTCGATGTTTTCGTATGTGTGTCGTTGAGCGAAGCGCTTTATGGGCGCATCTATTTAGCTCAGATGGGAAGAAACGGGCAAGACGAACGACGCACCGTTTGGGTAGACTTCAGCAATCCGCCTTTCAAGCTCCAAGATGGCAGGAAGATCGCCGTAGGTGTATTGGGATTTGGCCCATCGCTCCCAGATCGGTTTCGCCTCCTCTGGCTTGAACCGCTTCTCGTGAACGACACGTTCGAAAAGGGCACGCGCGTCTAGATGGAGTTGTTTAGCGTCAAAATGAGCAACGAGATAGCGACGCACTGCTCTCGTCGTTGATTGAAAGCAAATAGTTCAGGTAACTGAGGATAAAGTCGGGGTCGGACAAGAACCTCTCCTTCTTCATCCCCGTCTCAAAGATCCGTGTAGCGACGTGTTTTCCGTCCTCCTGGTTGCAACGGTATTCCATCATTGCCGCCGCCTTGAACACCTCCCATCCCACACGCTTGCATTTCCGCGCCGTGCCAAACACATCCCCAGACGCCTTGTGCCCCTGCGCTCGTCGGCGCGAACACAATATAGTTGATCCACGCGTTAGAATAGTGTTTTGCCATCGTGTTGAATTCCTCACGCCTTTGAGCCGCAGCTGTTTCCTCGGGATTGTCCCCGTCCTTAATGGACTCGTCCGAAGACGCGGTGACAATCGTGCTATTCACAGGATCCCCCGGAGTGAATTCGTCGAGCTTTGCGCGCACCGCCACGAAGAGGCGGTCGTATAACGCGTGAACATCAGAAAAATCCTTCACTTCTGCTTCTTTCTTGAGCTGCGCTAGTTCGAGCTGCTCGGCATACGCGAAGGTGAGCGCGAAGCTTCCGGGGTTGGCCTCGAGACCCTGCTTGAGGATCGATGTGGCTTCGGACGTGTTTCCGTTCGAGAAGTTCCAGTAGTATGCCATGAACCTGCAGAACCAGTTAGCCAGAAACGAAGCGAAAACGGTTGCGACGCACCATATTTCCGGACAGTACCACATCCTTGCCACTGCTTTGCGATACGCGAGCTGTACGCGGCTGACGAGCGTCGGACGATCCTTCTCCTCCAGCTCGAGCGGGTTGTTCTCCTCCCATCTAAGGTACGTTTTCCAACGAACGACAAGCTGCTTTTCTTGCGGAGAGAACGTGGGCACCACGGGGAGAACAAGACCGCCTTGGGGATTGGCAAGATTGAGATTCTTCAAGTAATTAGAAAGTTGACGGAGAACGGATCGCGCCTGCATGTGGCCTTCTCGCAAATCGCCCATGAACTTTTTGGCGGTGATCTTGTTCAGCCCATTCTCGAATGCCTCGAGGTCGGACCACAGCTCCTCGACGTTGTCGAGCGGAATCTGGACAGCGCGATGATACGCCTGCGAAGCGCGTCCATCCTCTCCTGCGCGTCGCGCGTCGTAGTCACATCAACCTCCGAGAGAACCTTAATATACGCCCGAATGGATGAAGCCACTGTCGCGATCCTGGCCAATGTGGCTGAGGGCGAAATTGTACGCTTTCCGAATGGTCTCGCGGGACTGTGTGCCCTGCTGGATTGTGCGTCGGACATAGTCGAGATAACAGCGCCAGATGTCCACGGACGGGGACGTGCGGAGGTAGTCACGGAGGAGAGTTTCAGCCTCTTTGCGGTCATCGTCGGATCTGCCTGCGAGAAAGTGGCTGCTGATGTACGCGGTTTGCGCAGACGGGTTGTTGGGATATTGTTTGAGCAGAGCGTCGTACACACGGCGAATACGCTTCATGTCGCCACTGGACTCGGCCAGGTTGACGAATCGCTTCCAGCCCTCGGTGTCGTTTGGGGCATCCTGCTGGAGACGAGTCAAGCCACTCTTGAATTCGTCGACGGGAGGGTCGACGTCGATGGGTTCAGGAATGCTCTGGCAAACGTCGGCCATCGTTGTCTAGGCGGTATCTGGAGGTAGAGGGCCGGAAGTATGCGCTCGTCAAACGTTCCGTCCAAGCAAAGAAGGTCGATCAGTGACCCGAATCATGGGCGCTTGTGCAATTGCAAGTTGCAAGCGGAACTACAGGCAAACATGCGCAGGACCGTGCTAAATTGCTGTCCGCCTTGTTAAAACTAATTACACAAAAATACAAAGACAGTAGCTGCCCCGCGCGTTCATCAAAGGGTAGTATACTACGTATACGCTGCTCAAATTTACACGTCCTCGATTGTGAGGAAACCGCCTATTTGGGGGGGCGCAGGGTTGTCCAGCTCCATCGCGTCTAAAGCCTGCAGGTTGGCTTCGTGTATGTTCTTCCGCTGGGGATGATGTTCCAGTATTCCAAACTTGAAAGTGTAGTTCAAGCATTCGTCCATTCGGTCCCCGTACCGCGACGGGTATGAAAACTGCGACTTGTTGGGGCAGACAAACAAAAGCAAAATTTCCTTCATAAGTCCGGAGGGGCGAGCCCCCAGGGCGCCGTTCGAGCGATGCGCAGCCTCGTACTGCTTGCACAACTCAACCGCCATGTATTGGCCGATGGCATTGATGTCGTGCGATTTGGCCGTTGTCATTTGCAGAAGGATGAGTTGAATCCGCGGCGTTGCCCAGGGATTGAGAATAAAGCCCGTGTCCGGGTGCTGGTGGAAAATAAAAGCGTCGTACGTGGGTTGGCTTGTCTTGTCCGGAAGATAGTAGATGTTTGGAGCTAGCGGCCCAGGCACCGCGTCAAGGCGGTGAAGAGAGGTCGGCGCCCAACCGGGAAGACGATATTCTTCAAAAAGGTCACCGTAGCTGCCTTTGATGGATTTATGACGGGCCGCAGCCGTGTCATCAGGTTGCGCCTTCTCAACGTGCGCCTTCATGCGCCAGTGTGGGATCAACAGCTGCATGTGGCACAAATGCTCGAACAACCAGCCCTTGGCTGCAGGGGAGGAAGAGATCTGAGCGAAAAGCCGCACCACCTCTTCTTGCGATACCACTATCGCCATCTGCGTCACCGCGAGAAACGCCCTTCGAGATCGCGCGCATTGGAACAGCTTGTCGCCGCCCTTCTCGTCACGATTCGCTTCGCACGAATTGCGGCGCGAGGTGATGATATGGTGCGTCAATGTGTCGTCGACAGACATGTTGAGAATCCCGCTGAGAAGATTGGACGGCGCAGCTTGGTGCGCCTTCAGCCCTTTTATAACTGAAAGCAGCGCGGCATCTGTGGAGCTCACGACTGCAAAGACGTCGGTTAAAAAACGAAAGCGCCCGGTACCAAACCAAACTATACCTCTATTCAAGGCCGCGGGCTCCACCGAGAACCCTGCAAAGAAGCGCTCGAGTTTACGAGCAGAGAAACCATGGATATCGATGCCTCGATATAGGAAGTGCTGGAACGCGACCTCCACGTCCGGCTCGCGGAATTTGCGCATTTGGTCGTCAAGGATGCAGCCGGGACGGTTCAGGCTGAAGAAGATACGCTTGAAGAACGTTTCCAGTCTAAAGGAATTTCAGCGTTCAGCACAGGCTCTCCGTAGAAGACACGAACGTAGCCCGCCGCGGGAGATCCATGACCACCGCGATGAAGTTCTCCTTCTTCTGCAGCGCATCGTACCGAGACTTCTTGGGCGACGAAGCGCAGATTACGCGAAGAGGGCCGTCCTTGGACAAGGGTACCTTATCGCTGGATACCTTCCAATCCATGTCGACCAGCAGGACTATGTTTTCCAGACTAAGCTCCCGGGTGACCTTGACGGCAGTACTTGCGTCGGAGACGACGAAACAGCCGGCGGAGCAGTGAATATAGAGGTGGCCCTTGTAGTGGAAGAGGATGGGTTGGGCTCTAGCCACAGCCAAGAGCAGATATACGAAGAGGAAAGTGGTCTTCCCTACGAGCAAGCAATGAAAACGGGGGAGCGGGGTGTACGGCTGTAACGCACCTATACCGGGATCTCCGACAATGACAACGCCGTCGCACTCGTACTTTTGTCGCACTTTGAAGCCAACTGGCGAGGGCTGCGGGCTTCGCAGCAGCAGGCGCTCGTTAGTCCGGTTCGCGACGTAGTAATAGTCTGGCCAAATGAAGTAGCGCCCTTGGCTTCCACCCGCAATGCTAAACCCGTCATAGTCCAGAGCGTCATCCCCTTTGTTCCAAAACGTCCGGTAGAGGTCGGCCTGGGCTACGCTCTCGGCGTTGGCAACGGTTGCATTGTCGTTACCGTCAGTGGTAACCAGAGCGCGAAGTTCTGCCCCAGGAATGCTTTTCTGGATATCCGCAATGAGGTTCTGGTTGCTGAGGTTGTCCATGGCGTTTTTTTCTTCAGGGATTCGGGAATCCAAGACGGCCGTTGGAAATAAGGCGCCCAAGGTCGGAATCGGGCCAGCGTTGTTCGGACCAAGAAATGGCATGCAAGGGCCCGGGCAGTAATACTGGTAGGTGGGGTCTCCGTGCGGAGTTATCATCGTATACTCATGGTAGTCAGAGATGCTCATGGCTGAGAACAAGGGGATGTGATGCGCGGGTGACGCGCGATCCAATCCTCCACTTTATAGTTACTGGCATATCGACTGTACCGTATTACACGCTGTATTCTGCGCTCCCCCGCCCGCTCGACCCCAATATCTTGAACGCCACGTCCGTCCTGCCGACAACGTGCGTGGTCCAGCAACTCCCCGTGCCAATTTGTAAATATCGTCAAGCTACGTTAAATTCGAAAGTCAGTCAAGGAGCGAGCTGAAGCGGGTAAGGGAGAGCGCACCCGTTGTGGCATTTCTGGAGTCCGCGTGCGCTGGGGCAGGGGAACTCTAGTGAGGAAAGGCGCTGCACGGAGACGGGTGAGCTAGTCGGCAACTTGTAGCTGGGATGTACCAGTAGAGCGAAGGCGGAGTGTCGCGGATGGCTGCAAGTGGTCGTCAGACGAGAAGGGGCGGAGCGACAGCACACGCACCAGAAGCCTGCAGCCGCTCCTTCGAATTCTGGGCGTAATCAAGCCGTGCAGGCGCGTACTGGTCGTTCTGCGAATCGAATCTTGTGAGTGGGAAGTGGAAAGCGGCGTATCTCGGCGACTACCGCGTTGCCGAGTTACGAGGGAAGTAGTAAGGACGGTCGATCTGGGTGAAGGCGCTAGCACCACCAGCTTCCATCGAGTTGTCGTTCGGGGCCGGATGGATTGGAGAGACGAAGGAATGCAGGAAGGGTTGATGGGATCAACGAGTCCCCGAAAACGGGGACTCGCTGATCCCATCGCACTAAACTTACACCCACACCTCCAACCACAATGTCTGCCCCAACGCCTTCCGCACTGGAGATGGGGCTCTTTCAATTCGGCTGCAACGGAACGCCCGCCCTTACAGCGGTTTGCAATAAAGTTTGCCACGGCCGGAATTTGACGGGTCACAAGAAATTTCGAGTGGAAACGGAACCGCTCGGTTCTCCCTCAAAACATAGACTTTGCGCATAAAATTTAGTATATTCAGAATGTACTCGACGAGAGGAATACAGTGGTATGATTTACGAGGGAATTCGGGGAGGTTCTGGATGAGATATATGAGATATGGGGGAGACTGGTTTTGAACAGAGACCCGCATGTATCTTGACGACGCGGGCAGCGGGCGGGCCAAAATAAAAGCGAGAACATACCTGAGATACTCGTGCACGACCCTCAACTGAAACCCTTGCGCAGCGCCTGTTTTGGGGCGGCACTCGCAGCCGTCGCATCTTGAGGTAACACCCTTGCCTCCACCCACCACCTCCTGCCTGTCCCGATTCCCTCCCTTCCTCTCCTCGTGATGCCTAAGAGGGGTAACTATTGCCGAGGCTGTTTGCTGGACCATCGTACGGATGCTGCAAGGGCCTTGAAGAGATCAAGGCATCCACCGATCTTAGCTCACTTGGTTCAGGACAATTATGTTGACCTGAAGGAATGAAGAGGTGGTTCGGAGGAAGAAGACCGGTCCGGAGCTGCTAGCTATGGGACATGGGGATCTTGCACAGTAGCACCCTTCTCGAGGACATTCGAACAGCTGGCCGGGGTATTACTCTGCCCTTTACCTCACGTACATGCTGAAACAGCTCCGCATCTGCCAAGGCTTTGAGTTGTAGCTACACATGTACCCTTTTACAGGCTCCAATGTTCAAACCCAGCTACTTGTTGTCCTTGTCCTTCACTAGACGACCCTTTTCAAATGCGGACTTGAGTTCTGCCTGATGTTTCAGATTGTTGTACTTGGCTTCCTTGCCAAGATTGGTGATAGTCTCCTGGAGCTTGGTCTAGAGGCACTGTGAGTAAGTATTTGATCACGCAACAAGCCTGAGGCGAGCATACCTTTTCTTTTTCGGTACTTTTTACTAGGTCTTCAGCACGAAAGAAGTCTTCTTGGACAAGCGAGAGACCTGTTTCAAGCTTCCTCAAATTCTGGGGAATTAGGTCAATGTGTTCCATGTGGATGCCAGTGAGCAAATAGCGAGCCTGGGTAGAGCCCAAATTATCAGTCTCCAGACGTGTGATTGTTTCTTTGAGGGCAGAGTTTTCACTCTCTAGTTTAGTGAGTTTGTTGTTGGCCGCCTTGATGGATGTGAGCAGCTCGTCAAGTTGGAATACGGACCACACACAGTGTCTTTGGCCGTGGTGTCAGAGACCTTGGCCTCCAGATCTGTCAGCTGGGTTTGGAGGATCTTTTTACTCTCAATCTTTGGGCTTAGCAGATGTATCAAACAGAGAAGACTCACAACATTTGGCTTCACGTCAGAGAGCTGAGCTTCCAAATGTGAGATTTGTCCTTGGAGAGAGAGCTTTTCTGCCTGAATGTCGGAGAGTGATTTGGCCATCTAAATATACATCAGTGAGCCCAAAGCACTTTATTTGACCACCCACAGTGTCTTTCAAGTTCCGCACCTCACATAGCCGCCCCTCCAATTCTGTGATGTGGGCTTGGAGGGTGATCTTTTCATTCTCGCTCATGGACAATGTCTTGGCTGCCTAGAAATAAATATGTTAACAGCCAGCCAACAGCAAGCAGAAAGCAAATACCTCATCTTTGGTCTTGCTTGCTTTAGAGAGCTGCTCCTCCAGCTGCTCCTCCAACTCTTTGATGTGTGCTTGGAGGGATGCCTTTTCATCCTTGTGTGTTTTCGCTGCCTGGGGATATGTCAGCAGATAAGATAGCTATTGTAACAGAGCCCACATACTGCATCTTTTGCCTTGTCCACTTCAGAGAGCTGCTCTTTGATGCTTGTTTGGAGGGAGGTAGCCTAGAAGTATGTTAAAAGACAGCTGATGAAGAGCAAAAAGTGGATACCACATCTTTGGCGCTGTTTGCTTCAGAGAGCTGTCCCTCCAATTCCTTGACACGTGTTTGGAGTGATGTATGTTCTTCTGTATGTGCTTTGGTTGCCTGCAGCTATATCAGCAGGTAGCCAGGTCAAATGAAAATCCCTTGGCCTTTTCCACTGTTGAGAGCTGTCCCTCCAAAGTTTTAATGCGTGTCTGGAGTGAGGTCTTTTCCTTTGCAGCACTGGCCCCTGTCTTGGCTACCTAAACCTGTGTCAGCAGACAGCAGGCTAGATCGAATTTGCATACTGTATCTTTGGCCTTCTCTGCTGTTGAGAGCTTTTCCTCCAGGGATCCAATCAGCGTTTGGAGGGTGATCTTTTCATTCTTGACATCAGAGAGTGTAGTGGCTGCCTGGAGATATGTTAGCAGGTTGCCAACAGGGAGCGAGATGCAAATACCACTTCTTTGGCTTTTTTGACATCAGAAAGCTGCCCCTCCAAATCTGTGATGCGTGCTTGGAGAGAGGATGCTTGCCCGGTGCTTGTTGTGAGCTGAAGAGACATAAGATATGTCATTGGCCTGAGAGTGAAGGAAAGAGCACATGTACATACATTATCTTGGGCTTTGGATAACCGCATCTCCAAATCTGCACTGCGCATTTGGAGTGACAGCTTTTCACTCTTGATATTGGAGAGACTTTCTGTCGCCTCACAGAAGCATGTCAGTGTAAACACCAAAGCAAGGCCAGAGCACCAACAATGTCTTTGGCCTTCACAGCCTTCAAAAGCTCTGCCTCTAAGTCTGCGATTCGCTTTTCCAAACCCATGTTTTTGCTCTGAACACTGGAGAGTTGTGTGGTGAGCTGGATCAAAGGATAATCTATTAGCATGCTGACCAAGAAATAAGGCTGTAGGGCCGAAAAGCGGCAAGGCCCGCTACCGGCTATTATTGACCGGCTGAAGTTTGCTCTCTGACTCAAAAGTCGCTTTCAGCCTGGGAGAGCAAGGACAAAATCATTTATCCTACTTTATTCTTATACAGCGGAAAATGAAGAAATTTAAAAATAGCTTCCTTGGTGCAGTTACAATTTTGAGACAATTGCAAAACCCTCCCACTGGGACACTGTACTAGTAGAACTTTAAACCCTTCAGAGCGCTACACCAATCTAGAATGGCAGGAAATTTGCTGGCAGAAAATCAGATAAATTAAAATAGGATTGTCGGAGCTTATTAATTCCAGCCTTCTTCTTGCCACAGAAATGACTGTTTTTTTTTTCAATGCACTCCAGAAGAGTGTTGAGAAACTGGAGAACTCTTGATCAGGACCGGAGAGATCCTGACGGAAAGCTGAGTGTGCGGTTGAGTAAAGGGAGGAAAAGCAAAGGTGGGGATTTTTTTTCCTGATAAGTCGGACCTGATCAGACTCAAAAGGGCCCGATGCCAGGGTTTCAGGGCCTGATAGTGTAGGGCCTTACAGTGTTCGCATCAGGCCCTTTTGAAGCTTATCACGGTTTCTCCAGTTTTCCGACAAGCAACTAAATGCCCGTTTTGCAACACGCCATATAAGAAGATTTTTAAATGACCGGTCAGCTTTTCAACGCAAAACTAATTAGCTCTACATAGTTGCTGTCTTTCTTGCCACAGAAATGACTTTTTCTTCTTTTCAATGCCCCGCACATCCCAGACGGGGAACCGACTGAATGTTTTGAAAAACATACAATGCTGTACGTCCAACATACACCATTGGAACATCCCAGATGTTGCAAGATTTTCTGCCGCCCTTGCAGTGGCAAAATACATCACCAAGATTTATGTGATGGAGAGAAAAGCCAGAGAATATACAATCAGTGACTGGGTCTCAGAAAGATGAGCATTTATAGCCTCTGAAATCATCTCGGCAACTCACCAACCAACCAACATTAGGGGAGGTCAAAATTCCGCGCAGACGGCGCAGCTGGCGCATGGCGCAGAATTACATTTCTCGGATGTGTTCCGTTTTGTTTGGCAGCTTTTGGCGGGTGAGAGCTGCCGCTGTGCCATCACTTCTGCGCCGTCTGCGCTAGCTGCGCCAACATTGAGCTCCCCTATTAAGGTGCGGAGGCTCGATTACCATCCTAGCAGATACAGAAATTCTAGCCAAAGTATCCCCGCTGTGGGAAATATTCTGGTCAGAAGATACAAATTGTGCATTTTGAAACATGATATAGAGTCCATTTTGGAGGTCAGAGGATAGAATTTCCAGTGAACAACCAGACGTGCTTGAGAAAGATAGGTGGTCTACCGTACTGAACCACCAATAGTACTATTCATATTCTGATTTTTTTTTTCTTTGTGGCCGTGGAAAAAATTGCTTTCAGTACCAATGACCAACTGTTCACTGGATGTCACACATCTGATCAAGGGTTCAATTTCCTTTTTTTAGGTTAGTCCGGCGGTAGCTGGAGTAGAATAGTTGCCAAATTCGGCTGGAAATTTGATGGTACAATCTAAGATACCCATCACCCAACCTCGGATGGTCAGTTTTGCCAAAATAGGTGTCCTGAATGGCCATTTTGCCAAGAAAAAAAAATCAATACATTTATCGCATAGGGAAGGTTGCTTGCAGCACAATTTGTACTATTTGTTCCGGCTGCTGGGGCTTTACAAAGTAAGGCCTGCGGCTGGACTTGCATGAATTGACATATGAGACAACAGGTAAAATGACACCTGAACCAAGACAGTAGTACACGGACACTGAGTGGTGTATCTGCAAACCCGCAATCTAAGAATTTATTTCATGCTGCTTATCCCTGCATATATTCGTGGAACGGAGGTTTAATTGGGAAAAGACGAGATTCCGATTGTCTACACAAAGTACAGCGTGTATATATACTGCGAGGAATTATTCCAGAAGGTTCTACACTAGCGGGGAAAAATCTCAGTCAGCAGAATATTGTGGAAGCGGGCAGAACAATTGGCGCCGAAGGCGCTGAGTCAAGTTCCGACCCATAGGCGCATCATTTGATGCGCCCCGTCGGCTTGCACTCCAACAATATTTACCAGAGTCCTATTTATGTGATGCTTTTAAATATGGCTCTGAACAAGCGCCTGTGCCATTTTGATGAATTCATCGTCACATGTCACCGGGCCGTGCAGCGACGGAATTATTTTGTCAGTCTGTCAGGACTAGGTCGGGCTTGCCGGCGGGGGACTGGATGCCGTCGATGAACCGGGCGTTGACCGGGTTTTGAGAACAGTCGCTAGCCCCGGTAAGGGCGAAGTAGTGTATAGACGAGGGAGAGGTTAAGCCTCTCCCGAGGTTGTACCAAGGTTATATACTGTATGTAGTATGGGGATAACCCTGTACGTCCGATCGGGCTTTCAGGTCGTTGGGAACACCCCTTGTGGGTCATATCGGGTATCAGGGGTTGATGGTATCACGATGGGGAGTTGGCCGGTTGGTCCGGGGCAAACCGTGACACAGTCACGGCCGGAAGTGTCAAATTATGCCCCCAAAAAGTGATGTTGCACGATTTCCGGGCCTTCTGTGTGAAATTGCCTAATGGGGATGTATTTTTAAGCTCAGGTTTGTCACACATGTTATGGACCTGAAGGCATGACAAATTGATTAAAATATGCCAGTGATGTTTTTTTGAGCATCTCTGCATATCTTCCGCAGTGAATTGAGTCTCAGAATGGCCTCATGCAGTACTTTACCAACCCACAATCAATTAGATCTTTCAAACATGAGTTGTCAATATTTTACTTCGCCAAAGTGGGTGTCGGCCGAAAAGCATCGGCGCCCCCGGCCGAATCTCCCACCGTCAGCAGGCAAATGAATTGAACCGTAAGCAGAAATGACCAAAGTGTGATGGCCTGCAGAAAGCAAATGATAGGGCGCCCTATAGAACCCGTACCTAACGGTAGCGGGAATAACTAGAAAATGCTCACTGCCTTGTTGCTTTCCTCAGCTGCGGAAAGATCTGTTTCCAAAGCCGCGGCATTGTCCCGGGCTTTGGATAACTCTGACTCCAACTCTGCCTCTCTGGTTTTAAAAATCTCGGCTTCCAGGTTCCCAAAAATTGCATTGGCTTCCTTGTGCTTATCAAACATGAGTGAGTTAAGAGGGCCCATAGATACTGGCACTGACTGGTGTTTGAATCCCAGGAACATCCACTTTTGCCCACTCATCCTCATTCTGTAAGACAAGTTGTGGAAACCTGAAATCTCTGTAGGTCTGCGCACCTCCCGAGAATTTAGCTCAGAAATGTTCTCTTGCAGCTCCGAAATTGTTCTCTTGAGCTCATCCTTCAGGTTTCCGATGATGTGTGACCACTTCATTGGCATGTGTGTCTTTGACCTTTACCAGCCTATCCTCCACACTCTTGATGGCCACATTGGACAGCTCCAGCTGCTGAATAGTTAGGGCCCGCTCGCTCTGGGCTCGGGTCAGCTCCCTGGCCAGCTTAGCCTATATGGATCAGTTATCAGAGGTCAAAAAACACTATGAGGTGCTCACATGAGCCTCCTCCTTCTCCGAAAGCTGGGTCTGTAGCTCTGAGTTTAAGGCATCCACTTCAGCCTGATCATGATGTTAGCAAGCATCCAACCCACATCCAGAACTTGCCTTTGCTCCTCTCAGATCAGAAAATTGGTTCTCCCAATTAGCCGCATCTTGATCAGTCTTCTCTTCCAAGGCCTTAGAAACTGTGGTAAGAGTAACGACATGATATAGAAGAAAAGCAGACCAAAATCTTTCCATCTGCTTCTCCAAGCTGCCCGTCCTTCATTTGAATATCCTTTTGCAGCCCCAAAACTTTGGCCACGGCAGAACTTGCTTCCTTTTCTGCCTTCTCGGCGTGCTCTTGTTCCAGTTGGAGATCTGCTTCCAGACGCTCTATGTCCCCCCTGAAGCTGCTCATTCTCCTCCTTAAGGCGTGAAACGCTGTGCTCCGCATCTTCGATGTTGTTTTCCAACTGTGCCTTTTCCACTAGCTTGTTCGCAAGCTCCTCTGTCTGCTTTGCTGACTTCTCCTCCAGCTCCGTCATCTCGGCCAGGACTTTCCGCAGTTGTGCAGCAAGATCGATGTTCTGTGCATTTCGGCTTGCAATCTTCAAGTTTTTGTCCTGTTCGGCAACAAGAAGTGCAAGAGCAGCCCGACGTTCCAGCATGAGCATGATGACCGCTCTGTATCCAGGTGTTGGGAATGATTTCATCATATCTCCGCCCATAGAGCGAAATACGAGGCTGGGATGTGGCCAGGTGTCATCCACAGTGACCAGCCACCCATACCTCTTTACGAGATAGGCAGATATCTCGTGCCGAGTATGTTGTCGAAGCTGCTTGGGGCATCTGCCGCCGTTGAGAGTAGCCTGAATGAATAGGGCAATGTATTCGCCAGCGGCGAGAAACGCAGAGTCGGTCTCCTCGTTTTGGTCCAAGGTCGCATCTATGCCCCACAGAGGACTGCCGACATGTATGGCTTTCTTGAGCTGAACGGAGCCAGAATCCACCATGATGAGAGCACCGTATAAACGCCACCAGAGAGGGGGGACAGCATGTTCATTTGGAGGCTCCGGGGGTGTATATGCAGGGCTGGAGATATATGTTATCTTGAATTATGCATGCCACGTTATGCAGAATACGCACTACATTTCGCCCAACATTTGAGTAGTCACGGATTCGACAAACTCAGAAATCCGTGTTGAAGTCGCAAGCCCACGTTCAAGCAAGTTGGGTAAATTTGGCCAAAGCTGCACAGCATACTGGTCAAGTGCTTGGAAGGTGCCAATGGCGTCGAATTGCGGATTATCTTTGAGGATTTTGGAGAGAGCCCGCGGGGTGGTATCGGTACTCATAGCGGCATGTAGGGATGTACAATAATGACAGGCGTGGAAATACAAGCACGTGTGCACTAAAGCGAAATCGTAGGTAAAGTGTAGGTTCGTTCCAAGCCCCTTCCACGCTCTTGGTGTGATTTGATGTGCGAGAGGGAAGGGGCTTGTGTCAAAGTGCGCTGATTGTGGGGGGTTTTTGTGCTCTCTTCCTGCCACCATCTCGCAACCTACACCCCTCGTTTTCTGTACACCGATACTTCCAGGTAGCGTCAAAGTGCCGGAGCTCATACACAGGAATCTAATCTTCACTCTCCCAGTGGCGTTGGCGGAATCGACGCGTCCGACGTTGTACGACGCGCCCGACAACGATGGCCCAATTTGGGACCGCCGCACCACCTCCTCTCGATCCGCCTCAGACCACGCGCAAAGACACCTCACGCGTGCGGAAGACCCCTCCTACCCCCCTCTCGCCATCTAAACGTCTCGAAGGGCTCAAGCAACGCCTACCAGGCGGACTCGACAACCCAGACACCTTGCGCCGTCGCCTCAAGTCTGAGCTCTCGTTAGGCTTCGAGCCCGACCCCTGGCAAGTTCATACCATCCAGAGGATCCTCAGGGGATACGACGCGGTTGTTCTGGCTGCAACGGGGCTCGGCAAGTCGCTGGTTTTCAAAGGAGTCGCGCGATTATTGGGATCGCGAAAGGTGGTGCTGGTAATCTGCCCTCTAAAGGCTTTGGAGCGCGACCAGGTACGTTCTGTACACCCTCTACGAGCCATTCCTTGACCTAACTATGCGCTAGGTTGCTCAAGCTGTCGCCAAAGGTCTTCGCGCGATCGCCATTAACGAGGATACCACCCAAAGCGCTAAACTCTGGGAGGAGATGCGGACAACGGCCCAACTCGTCTACCTCTCCCCAGAGATGACGAAAAGCACGAGCTTCCGACAGAAACTATGGGTGGACGATGTCTTCCGTCGCCGACTTGGCGCTACAATTATCGACGAGGCGCATTGTATTGATCTTTGAATTTGAGGAGAGCCCGAAGTTTCGGCCAGAGTATCGGTTGCTCGGTAACCTCCGTCCATTCACCGGCATGGGCGTCCCCTTTGCGGCATTTACGGCCACCTCTTCGATCTCAACATTCGACATAATGTGGAAAACCCTCGCATTCGGGTATCGGCCGTTCTGGGGCATCGATGTCGGCGCCGACCGTGCCAACCTTTTCTTCCATGTCCGCGTCCTCCAGAACACGAAGAACCCCGTTCTCGATGCCCTGAACCTCTTACCCGCAAAGCTCGACGACTCAACCGAGCTCACCGCCATCCCCAAATGCCTGTTTTATTTTGAATCGGAAGGAGGCGTGTCGCGCGGCGGTGGATACCTTGCGCCAGGTGCTTCCAAAGCATCTTCGGCATTGTGCGCAGGCGTTTTCGAGTACGTGCACGGAGGATTTCAAGGAGGAATGTTGGGAGGATCTGGCCGAAGGCTTACTCCGCATTGTCTGCGCCCACGGACGCGGCAGGAATGGGGTGCAACATCACCGACATCGAGTACAGTGTTGTATTCAACGCCCCTTCCTCCCTCGCGCATTATCACAGCTCAGAAGAACTGCACCATCGTCATCGTCATCATCCTCTTCGTCACTTTCAGCACCGTTGTCTTTATCTTTGCCTGTCTTGCGAGCGGCACTTCCCAGAGGATACCGACGATTCTCGGGGTCGAACGTTGTGGACGTAATATAGTGGGTCCAGTTCCCGGCTGCCCAAATCTCCGTGCCCTTGATTTGGATGTCGATGATACGAGAAGGCCGGTCTTGTGTCCCTTTCTTCTTTGTTGTGCCAGAGACAATGCGTGGCCGAGATGCAGTGTAATGAATCTTGTTCCGCTCCAAATCCTTGACGAGGACCTGGATATCCTTTAAAAAGCGAACTTCTTTGTGCTGACGAGCACGGTCAGTGTCCCCAAAAAGGTTCGCCATGCGGTGAGAAACATCGCGAAATACATCGACACAGGCGGACCCTTTTTTGATGATATACTCCGCGGTGACCCCATTTCCGTGAGCGATGTTAACTTGCTGGAAAAGGGTCAAGCATTCTGTATGCAGAAACGAAGGAGAGCTTACTTTGACTTGTAGGTTCATTTGCTCTAGATGAAGGTCTGCCGCAATATTGCCGCCCGGACGCCCAGTATGATTGACAAACCAAGCGCGTTCTAGGGCTAGACGCAAATGCTCCGGTGTCTCGTGATTGAACCGTACAAGCAGCTCGACACATTTGCGCGCGTAGTTGTGCTGCCCAACACCACGGAAGGATACTGCCCAGAACTTGAGGATTCGCAGAACACGACCTGCATCTGCATAGCTGACGGCTGCCTCAAACTCGAGGAACAGCAGTGAATCTCGGATGAAGTAGATGGTGTGAGCCATCCAATCGTCTTGCTTCAGCTTGGCGGCCTCTGCCGCTGCAGGAAGCATGGAGGAGACCTAGGGAGGGGCGCTGTCAATCAGAGAGCACATATGTCGAGCGACTGCGCAGCGCGATAGTGTGAGTTTCGAGCGCATGGGCCGAGAAAACGTCGGTCGCAATTGTATTTGGGGACTGGGATTGGTGTGACATGCAAGATGAATCCCAATCAGAATCCCAGCGATGGATTCATTAACATATGCACGATGTGCATACACGACATTACACACATGAGGAATATTCTGCATATACACCAGAAGCAAATGTTAAGAATATGTTGAGCATATGTTGAATATGCACAACATATGCACCATGTGCATATGTTGTGCATATGTTGAGAATATGTTGAGAATATTTTAAATATGCACAACATATGCACGTGGGGCATATGTTGTGCATATGTTGTGCATATGTTGAGAATATTTTGAATATGCACAACATATGCACGTAGGGCATATGCTGTGCATATGGTTGTGCATATGTTGTGCATATGTCAAATATTCTCAACATATGCACTAGGGTTATAACGTTAATCGGACGCAGTGTACCTGGCAGAGGGATCCAAAGATAACAAGTCTAAGGAGCCTCTGCTGCCAGTGATGCCTCGTCTAAGGGCCTGATCACATGACTGTGCACAGACCAGGTCAGGTGAGCCAAAGAAAGAAACGTAAACCACACCATAAGTACGATAGATAGCAAGACGAGACTTGGGGTGCGAATGCGTATGCGTGCACCCCATATGTGTACAAGGTTAGAGGGTAAACGAATCAGAGGAAAAGGAGCAAACCGGCGATGTAACTGCAAAATGCAGGAAACAGCGAGATAGAACCTTGTATCGTAGCACTATAAGTACAGTAGGGAGAGAGATGGAATTTGGTATGAGAGGCGCTTGACATGCACCCAATATATGTACAGAGAGAGGAGGGAAACGGAAGAGGGGAAGAGACCAAAAAAGGAAAAAGTAAAGCAAGGGTATATGGCGCACCAGGAGTTCCCCTTACATCACCCCCCCTTCTAGGAAGCGGCGTCCCGACGCTTAGAGCGCCAGTTAGTGCTTGCATCTGCAAGGCCCCGGTTGTACCACAGTGTGGCAAAGTCAACCCCAGAGAGACGTCGGACAGAGCGTTGGTTTGGGCGCGTAGAGTTGGCTCGATACCACTGTTCTTTTCCAGGTGCATTAGGATGCTCCTCATAGAACTTGACGATAAGTGGTTTCGAGTTGCCCAAGTTTTCAACCGGCTGCCACTCAGCTTCAGTTCTCAGTGTGTTTTTGTACCACACTTTGAACTGCAGCTTGTTGCGATACCACCGGCTGTCAACAATGTCCTCTGTCTCCCACTCTTCCTCGCCGTCCACAATCTCAGGATGAGGAGTGGGAGGCCGTTCCCGACCATGGATCGGGTCCGGCGGGGAGAGCTCGAGTTTGACCACTGGGAACACAGGGTGGGTGCGACCCATCCAAGGAGGAAGCTTGAGGCGATAGGCATGAGTGCCCACAGCACGTTCCACCTCAAATGGTCCGATCCAAGGATGAGAGAACTTGGATTGGAGTCGCGTCTGGACATTAGAGCTGTCCAGCCACACCTTGTCCCCCGGCTTGTACACCGGTGTGGGGCCATGCCGCTGGTTGTAGAACCGCGCCTGGTCGTCCTTGGCCTTGGTGAGCGCTGCACGAGCCTCCTCATCTGCCTTGCGCATGCGGTCCACAAACTCATCAACACCTTCAACCTTGGCTGGCACAGTACGAGGCTCAAAGCCCATACGAGGATGCTTGCCAGTGTCAAGGAGGAAGGGAGAGTGTTGGGTGGAAACATGGGCCGCATTGTTGTACGCAAACTCGGCAGTGGGGATAAGCTCGTTCCAGTCGTCCTGGCGCTCATTGACAAAGGCATGAAGGTAGATCTCGAGTTCCTGGTTGACGCGTTCCGTCTGACCGTCAGATTGTGGGTGGTGTGCTGTAGAGGCACTTATGGTGATTCCAAGGAGCCGGTACAGCTCCCTGGTGAACTCAGCCACAAACTGCGGACCACGGTCGGAGAGAACGTCATCAGGCAGACCATGGAGCTTCCAGACGTGTGTGTAAAACAGACGCGCAGCGCCAACGGCATTGATAGTGGTGTGGCAAGGGATGAAGTGGGCTCGTTTGCAGAGCCTGCACACAACCACCATAATGTTGTCAAAACCGTTGGCATCTGGAAGCTCAGGGATAAAGTCCACCGAGACTCGAGACCAGCGCTCCTTCGGCGTCTCAGTAGGCAGCAACTGCCCAACTGGAAGACGACGACGAGGCTTGACCCGTTGGCAGATGTCGCAGGTGCTCGTGTACTGCCCAATGTACTGAGACATCTGCGGCCACCAATAGTTGCGGCTCACCAGCTCCAGAGTCTTGAACCTGCCCTTGTGGCCCGCGACTCTGGAGTCATGATGCTGCTCCACAATGCGCCGGCGCAAGTCCCCAGCGGGAGGAACGTACACCTTGCCCCGGAAGAAGAGCAAACCGTCACGCTGGTCCTACTCAGCGCTGCGGACAGAACGGTTGCGAGTCTTCTTCAGCTCCTTCACTGCACGTGTAGCTGGCTCGTCAAGCTCGCTGTCGCGGATTGCATCCTTGATGTCGTCTACAATCTCGACTTCTCCACCAGAGACAGAGAGGCTGCTCAGAGCTGCGATGACAAAAGTCTCTGGCTTGAGCAGAATGACGTCCTCGTTGTCTCCAGCAGCCCCGTCATCGTGGTCTGCACGACGGGACAACGCATTGGGCTTGCCCATAGAGCGCCCCGGACGGTGGTGGAGAGTGTAGTCAAAACGCGAAAGATAGAGGGACCAGCGAGCTTGCCGACGATTGAGCTTGCGTGCAGTGCGGAAGTACTCCAAGTTCTTGTGGTCGGTCCAGACCTCGACAGAGTGCTGGGCTCCTTCAAGGAAGTGTCGCCACTCCTCAAAGGAACAAATGACGGCCAGCAACTCCTTG
This sequence comes from Mycena kentingensis (nom. inval.), assembly GCA_014461125.1. Lineage (NCBI taxonomy): Eukaryota > Fungi > Basidiomycota > Agaricomycetes > Agaricales > Mycenaceae > Mycena > Mycena kentingensis (nom. inval.). Next base: position 1,147,811 of record JACAZG010000018.1, on the reverse strand, counting down.
TCGTGGATCTCGTAGTTCCGTTCCACAGGAGACAGGGACTTGGAGTAGAATGCCACCGGGTGCCACTTTTCATCCTCTGCTTGCTGAGACAACACTGCACCCGTTGCAAAGTCGGAGCTGTCACACTCGACTCGGAACGGACGCAGGTCATCAGGCAAGCGGAGAATGGGAGAGGAGGTAATCCGCTGCTTCAGCTCCTTAAAGGCAGCATCTGCGTCAGAAGACCACTCAAAAGCAACATCCTTGCGCGTGAGGTCAAACAAGGGACGAGCAACATGGGAGAACGCTTCGATGAACCGCCTGTAGAAGTTGGTGAAGCCCAGAAAGGCGGACACCTCCTTCTTGCTTGTAGGCGTAGGCCAGTCAGCAACACCTGCGACTTTGACCGGGTCCATCTCAACGTGGTCATGAGAGATAATGACTCCCAGGTACTCGATCCGAGTTTGCTCAAACTCGCACTTGTCCGCCCGCAAGAACAACCGGTACTCGCGCAAACGCTCCAAGACCTTTCTCGTGACCTCGCAGTGTTGCTCCCGCGTTTTGGTGTAGATGAGGATGTCATCGAGGTAGACTGCAACAACACCCTCCATAATCAAGTCATGGAAGATATCGTTCATCATGGTCTGGAACGTAGCGGGACTGTTTGTCAAGCCAAAGAACATGACCAATGGCTCAAACAAACCCCGGTTGGTGCGGAAGGCAGCCTTCCATTCGTCGCCCTCACGAATGCGCACGTTGTTGAATCCCCAACGTACGTCAAGTTTCGTGAAGTACCGCGCGCCCTTCAGCCGATTGATCAGGTCGTTAATCAACGGCAAAGGATAACGGTTTTTGACCGTCATGTTGTTTAGCGCGCGGTAGTCCTGGACAAACCGCAGGCTTCCATCCTTCTTCTTGACAAAGAAGACTGGAGAGGCCATTGGTGACTTGGACGGGCGAATGCGACCGGTGCGCAAGTTCTCAGCAAGGAACTCGTCCAGAGGCTTCTGCTCTGCAGGGGACACGGGGTACACCTTGCAGTTGACAGGTTTCGCATCTGGCACAAGCTCAATTGCGTGATCCCAAGGCTTCCGGTCAGGAAGAACGTCGAACGACTCCTTTGCAAACACATCTTGGAAGTCATAGAAGTGTGCAGGGAGGTCGTCCTTGACGCTGCGAGGCGCATTCTTGGCATATGCTTCGGCGAGGCGTTGGGAGACAGTAGACGTGGCGCGGATGAACTCCTTCTCAGGCCAAAGAGAGGTCATGAAAACACGATCCCCATCTTCGACTTGAGAGTTGTCAGGGAACTCATCATCGGAGTCGCAGCCAAAGACACCAGCGTCAGAAACGCCAGCATCGTCGTCTTCCTGTTCCAGCTCAACCACACGTGGCTCCGGGCCTCGGCAGCAGTCCTTGCGCTTGCGCGCTTCGGCCTGACGTGCCTTTGCGTCAGCTTCGTGCTTGAGACGGAGGTTGCGGAGATCAGTCCTAGCCTCGTTCTTGCACTTGCCACACTTGGAAGGACACCGGGTGAGCTTCAGGTCGCCAGCCTCCCAGTCAATCTCAGGATTGTGCTCTCTCAGCCAACCGTAGCCAAGGATGATGTTCTGTTTCACAAGGCCGGTCGGTTACTGCGAGGATAACACGCTCCGAGTGACCCTTATGACCGAGCACAACCTCCACAACTTCCTTGATCGAACCAGCTTCGTTGGGAGAACCGTCAACGTTGAAGACTGGAATCGGTCGTTGGAGGGTAGAAGTCGGGATGCCGCGTTCGGTCACAAAGGCTTTATCCACATAGCCAAGACCAGTAGCACCGCAGTTAATCAAGGCAAAGTCAGAGACAATGCGTTGGGTGACTGTGGACTGCAACTCAACGCGAATGCGGAGAGAGGTAGCCGGGTTCACTGCTGCAAGTGTGATGCTGCGAGGCAGCCGGCGTTCCATCCTGGAGAGACGGGGTTGACGAGCCGGCTGCGGTGCAAGCACCACAGGAGCAACAACAGCCTGCTCAGGGACAGAGGTGTCCACAACCGGCTCTGTGTCCAAAGACAGGAGAGGAATAAACCGGTTGGTTGAAGCAAGCTGTGTTGTGCGTGGTAAAACACGCTCAGGAACCGGGAGAGGGGCAGCAGGGGGCGGGGCCGCTGCAGGCGCAGCAGGCGCAGAGAGGGGTGGCGTGTCCGGCACCGAGGGCAGAACCGTCGAATCCGTCCGAGTCAGTTCGTAGTTACGGCTGTACTGCTCGCAACAGAACCAAAACTCCGTCAGCTCCTCCATGAAGAGTGCACTGTCCCAGGGACCAAGGTCCTCCCCACAATCCTGCGTGAAGTGCTTGCCCCCGCAAGTGCAACACACAAGATGCTGGGATGCACACCCTTGAACCCAGACAGCGAAATCGGGAGCATAGTTGCGCCGGTACGCAGAGTCGTGGGCAAGGAAGAAGGAGAGCATGGGTCCGAGACGGTAGGTCTTGTTGTTGTAGGTGACGGCATAGAAGGAGGACGGCAGCCATGGGGCCGGACAGGGCGAGTTTCCGATCGGAGGGTCGGAGGGGTCCATCGAGTCAAGTAACAAGGGGGAGGGGCAGAAAGCAGGCAACTGGAGGTCCAAGCACGCAAGTCCACGTCACTTCACTCGAACCGCCAAACTACTGTTCACAGACAATAGCGATCACAGAGAGGTCCTAGTCAACCGGCGAACTAAGGCCAGGGGTTGGACTTCAGGAAGACTTGGGCAGTGAAGGAGGGGTGAGCCAAGCGGGAGTGTATCCAGTGCAAGGTTCTGAAGCTCCACACCAAGCACAGAAACCCGAGGAGCGAGAATGGAGTGGGGGGAGGAGGAGCAGAGAGCTCAACTCAAGAGATAAGGCCAGATAAGGCCCAGGAACGAGAGGTGGGGGTAGTGTGGGGTCGGGAGAGACAGGGAAAGGGCCCAGGGAGGCCAGAGAGGTTGGGGGAAGAGAGGAATAGGCGGGGGAAGGGGTGGCACACTGGTGTTGTGGCAGACTGGGTGTGGGAAGCGTACTGGGGTTCTGGGACAGTCTCCAGCTGTCCAGGAAGCTTCTCCTACTCTCCAGCCAGGCTCAGGCACGCAGTATGGGACCCAGAGAGAGACTTGTTATGCTGTAAGGGCAACTCCCCAGCTGCTGTATGCTCAGAGCTACACAGACAAGACTGGCAGAGGGATCCAAAGTATATTAGCACTAATACATGTACAGAAGGCTACTGAGGGCATACCTGGCAGAGGGATCCAAAGATAACAAGTCTAAGGAGCCTCCATGCTTCCGACCTGGCGTAAGACTTTGAAGGGCCCGAAGCGTTTGTCGTCTAGCTTCTTTGTCGGGCGTGGCGTGGTGAGATTCTTCCCGTGCACGTAGACGTAGTCCCCTTCCTGGTACTTGGGGCTATCCTGCTTCTTGCAATCGTAGTAATCCTTCATCCGGGCTTGGGCTTCCTTCATGGAATGGCGAGCATCGTCTCTGGCTGCCTGGAGACGCTTCGCGAACTCTGTAGCTGCCTCCGTAAGTACCCTCGTGAGAGGTTCGTTCGTTTTTCGGGGGTGGTACCCGAGCGTGAGGTAGAACGGGGAGAACCCGGTGGAGGAGTTGACCTTGTCGTTGAACGCGAACTCGGCGAGGGATAACCAGTCGGGCCAGTCGTCTTGTTGGAAATTGCAGAACGTTCGCAGGTATTGTTCAATCTCCATATTCACCCGTTCCGTTTGTCCGTCGGTCTGCGGGTGATAGGCCGAGGAGGCGTGAACCCGTATCCCCAGTAGCTTGCTTAGGTCCCGCATGAAGTGGCCTACGAATTGCGCGCCGCGGTCGCTCGTAACTTCCTCGGGAAACCCGTAGTCCTTCCATACGTGATCCCGGTATAGGCGCGCGCGACCCCTTCCCCGGTAATGTGTTCCGTGCACGGCAGTACGCGAACCCCTTTTCCCAGTCAGTCCACGACGACCATGATGGAGTCGTAGCCCGCCGATTTCGGGAGCTTGGTGATGAGATCCACGGACACTTTCTGCCAAACCCGTTTGGGTACGGAGTTCGGGGCCAGCTTGCCGGCCTCGCGGGAGGGGAAAATCTTCGTACGTTGGCATGTCGGGCAGGCATTTACGTAGGCTGCGACATCTCGGGCTATCTGCGGCCACCAGTAATTGCGAGTGATCATTTCGAGGGTCCGATGTCGCCCGGGGTGACCACTAAGGATAGTGTCGTGGTTGGTGCGTAATACCGGGTGTCGCAGGCCTTCCTTCTGGGGAACGTAAACCAGCCCCTTCCGGGTTAGGAATCCTTTGTGTTTTTCCCATTGATCGGGGTTTGCCGGGTTTTCGAGCGCCCGGATGACCGACTCTTCCGTATGTTCTTCTGCCTCCCGGATCTTCTCCATCAATTTGCTACCTTCGTCGCGTTCCAGGAGTATCGTAGCCCGTATTGCATGTTCCTGGAACAGCCGGTCCGGGAGTAAGGTCACGTCCCGGTTATCCTTCTGCCCGTCGTCGAATCCCGCCCGGCGAGACAGTGCGTCCACCTTCGTCTGTGTCCTCCCGGGCTTGTGAAGGAGCAGGAAATGGTATTCGGCAAGTTCCAGAGACCACCGGGCTTGCCGGCGGTTGAGGTTCCGCGCTGTCCGGAAGTACTCCAAGTTCTTGTGGTCTGTCCATATCTCAAAAGGTTTGTCGGGCCCGTTATGCAGGTAGTGCCGCCACTCAGCGAGTCCCCGCATTATGGCCAGCAACTCTTTGTCGTAGATTTTGTAGTTGCGCTTGGTGTCGTTAAGGGCTCGAGACATAAAAGCAATGGGCACCCAGCGTTCCCCTTGCAGCTGGGATAGGACGGCGCCGGTGGCGAAATCGGGGGAATCGGCCTCTAGCCTCCATTCCCCGTCGTCGGTTGGGAAGTGGAGGACAGGTTCGGACGTGACCGCATCGATCAACTCCCGGAAGGCCCGTTCCTCATCATGCCCCCATACAAATGGGGTCCCCTTCCGGGTTAGTCGTGTCAGGGGTTTGGCCGGAGCCCCGAACCCCTGAATGAAACGTCGGTAGAAGTTGAGGAACCCAAGGAAGCTTTGGACGTCCCGCACGTTGCGTGGGGTCGCCCAATCCCGAATCCCGGCCACTTTGACGGGATCCATCCGGACTTGCCCGTTTCTGATGATGACGCCGAGGTATTCGACTTGCGCCTTCTCGAACTCGCATTTTTTGGGCTTCAAGAATAGGTTGTGTTGTTGGAGTATCGAAAGGACAGCCCGGACGGTGGATCGATGTTCCTCGAGGTCCGAGGAGTAGATCAGGATGTCGTCGAGGTACACGATGACCTTGCCGGGCGTTGATAAGGTTGGCGAAGATTTCGTTCATCATTGTTTGGAAGGTGGCGGGCGAATTGGTGAGCCCAAAGAACATAACCAGCGGTTCGTACAGACCCCGATTGGTGACGAAAGCGGCTTTCTCCTCGTCTCCCTCTCGGATTCGGATGTTGTTATAACCCCACCTTACGTCTAGCTTGGTGAACCACTTCGCGTTGCGCAACTTGCCCATGATGTCGGAGATCAAGGGTATCGGGTACCGATTCTTGATGGTCAGCTCGTTGAGTTTGCGGTAATCCTGAACCGGGCATAGACTCCCATCCTTTTTCTTGACGAAGAAGAACGGGGATGCGTACGGGGATTTGGACGGCCGAATTTGCCCGGTTTCCAAGTGTTCCCGAATGAAGGCGTCCAATTCCTTTTGCTCGGTAGGAGACAAAGAAATACATTTCCCCTTGATGGGTTCGGAGTCCGGTCAGAGTTCAATAGCATGGTCCCACTTGCGTCGGTCCGGGAGTTTGTCAAAGTCCCGTTTTTCGAACACCGATTTGAGTTCTTCCCAGTAGTGGGACGGTACCGGGTTTTCGGGAGTTTGGTGGGCTTAGGCCGTGGCCGCCAGTCGGCTGGAGACGCTCTGCATTGCCCGCAGCTGTGCTGGGGTAGGGGAAGCGTCTCCGAGCGGACCTGAGTGGATCCGGGTGACGAAGACCCGGTCCTCTGGTTCGAGATCTTCGTTGTCTTCTTCCTCCCACTGTTCGGGCGAGTCGGGCTCGTTTGCATTCCGGCGGGCATCGTAGGAATCGAATCGACTGCTTTTCCCCATCGATTTCCAGGTTATGCTTGCGTAGCCAGCTGAAGCCCAGAATAACGTCCAAATTTCCCGTATCCGTGACAGCGAAGGGGAGCTCCTCGGTGTGGTCTTGAACTTGAACCCGTAGTCGGACGACGTGTGTGATCATCCCGGCGCTGTTCAGGCTTCCGTCGGCGTTGTACACCGGAATCGGGAGTGGAAGCGCTTCTTGTTCGAGATTCTGTTCTTGGACCAAGGTTCGGCTGATGAATTCACCGGTTGCGCCGCTGTCCAGAAGACCTCCCACCGAATAACCGCGAAGGTTGTTCAGGGTCCGAATCGTGACGGGGACTCGAAGAGAGTTCTTCGCAGCATCTCGGACGAACGGGGGCGGGGTCTGGAGGTTGCGGAGGGCCGCAACTACATCGTCCCGGTAGCCGGTCAAGACAAAGTCTTGGAAGGAGTCGTCGATCTCTCCTCTTCTTTGAGGATGGGTCCAGTTGTGAAGGTCGTCCCGGGCTCTCCAAGGCCGGGCCCGGGCTTTCTCTATTAGCCGTTCGGGGGTTCCGGGAGGAAGAGGTAGTGCAGTGAATCGATTACTGGGACTATACTTGGGGGTACTAGGGGCGTAGGTCGGCGAGGGCACGGCGTTCACTCGCGACCGTCGGAAAAATCCTCCTTCTCCTTCTTCTCCTGGAACAGGTCGTCGAGCATCGCCCGAATCTGCTGGGCGTTGCAACGGGGTCGGTTCGGGCACTGGCGGCCGATATGTCCTTCCTGCCCGCAGTTCCAGCAGGTAATCTTCCAGGCGCCTCCCGGAGCCGTTGTCTGGTCGATCTCCATGGGTAAGACCGCATTGGTGCCAGTCGGAACAGGGATTGGGGCTGGAGCAACCGTGGGAACTGGGGTTGAACTTGCGGAATTGGCGTAGTGCGCGTTGAAACCGCCGATCCGGGTGTTTGTGGGGGCCCGATTGGGGACCGGGTTGTTGCGTACAGGGGTCGTCCCCGAGAGGGGATTTGCAGGGCGAGTGCCTCGGGTATTGGCGTCGACCAGACGCCATTGGCGAATGAGCGAGTCCTTTTGATTGCCTCCTTCTTCCATTCGTCGTAGTCGGCCGGGGGGTTTTCCTTGCGATAAATGGCCCGCACCACCTCCCGGTCGAGTCCTTTCTTGATAAGGCGGATGAGGTTGACGTCGTTGTATTTGGCCACCTTGTTAAGGGAGTCCATAACCGTGAAGAACGTGGTTGCGTTGGTATCCCGGCCTTGGACCAGTGCCTCTAGTTTCTGTTGCGCGATTTCGATCTGTGCGCCTCCGCGGAAGGCCTCGGTGAAGGCCTCCTCAAACCCCTTGTAGGTGGTGTAAGCCCCGGTGCTAGTGCCTTGGCTCATAGCCTGGACTATGTTGTCCTTCCAGGTCGCGGCGCGGTCCCTCCTTTGATATACGAGAGTGCGTAGGAGATTCGAGATACTTCGGTGGCGTAAGTCTGGGGTTTGGCTGCGAACACGAGGTAGCAGTCCGCGAGGTAACTGTCCACCTGTTCGGCGTCGCCGGAGAACTCCTTGGGAGGGGAGACTTGAACCCGGGCTGTGCTATCGGGTTTCGGGGTATTCTGCTTGAGCGCGGTACTGAGCAGGCCATACGCCTGGGTGCTCTCCAACCGGGCTTGTGTCAACTCATTCCGGAGTTGGTCCATCTCGTGTTTGTCGAACGTCGCATTTAGCTGGGCGACCAGGGCGTCCTTTTCCCCTTGGAGGGTGTTAAGACGGACGGTTGTTGCGTGGTGCATGTTGAAGAGGTATTGGAAGCGTTGTTCCGGGTCAAGGTTGGTGAACTCGTTGGCTTCGGTGGTATCCATAGTGTTCTTGTTACTTCCTTCGAGTGGCATTGGTATGGGGAGGTTTAGATTCTGTCAGCGACGAGGTTGATGATGGACTGTTGGCGTCGATCGGCGGGCGATGGACGGGCTTGGATGCTAGGCGAAGGGTAACGACGAGGTAGACAAGCAACGTCCTCGGATTAAGACGATCTAAACCTACTACACTCGGGTGTCTACTCGGGCTTTTATACGGTGTCAGATAAACGAGTTTAGGGATCGGGCATTCAGGGTTAAACGTAGCATTGAGGGGGACGTGGACATGGACGTGGACGTAGCAGTAGGGGGACAGGAAGGAGGTAGGGGTATGGACCGACTCCCGGGCTTGGGGTGTCGGGTTCTGGAGGAACCGGGGTTTGAGGCACGTGATCGGGGGTTGTCGGGGGTTCCGGGTGAGTCCGTGACACTTATGATGCATTTGCTTTTTTATAGCCTCTTATGAGAAGGCTCGCCCTCATAAGACCGCCCGGTGCTATAAGAGTCGTGTTTCTTATGAGACTCTTATAAGGCTCAATGCTCTTATCCTCTTACAAGAGCTTATGATAGGTTATAAGATTGTCCCAAGATTTCCTACACATCACCTTCTGCTGACCTGGGAAAGAGGGAAATCTTAAGGCCGAAAGGTGGCAAAAGACGCGAAATAATGAGGAAAATGTAAAAGCTGCTTGCCTCTCTCTCTCTATCTCTCTCTCTCTGCACAACAAAGCATATTTTCTTGGCACAATCTTGGCTGGAGATGCAAAGCAAGGTCAAGCAAGTTGGACCTTCCCCTGTAACCTAACCATCCGTGGATGGTGTTTTAGGTGGGTTCTCAGAACATAAGTTATCTAGCAGTGGCCACATATGTACTGCCTGAATATCGCAAATGGAGGCAACTTTCGAGGACCTTTCCCACATACAGATGGTCGATCTCTTCCAAAGTCCGGAGCGTATGCAGTGCTTTGCTGTGCTGATCGATGGGCAAATCGACCTTGGAGGCCGACACTGACCCGACTCCCTAAACTACCTGGCACGAATCCTTGACGACATAGACGCTCTTCTGGACGATACGATAATGGCGGCGGCGGTGAGCAATGAGCACCCCATCCACCATGCGCACACACTCCCCCTTCCTTCGCCCCGCCCCTTCGCTCGGACTTTCGACGTCCTCGACCGGTCTGCATGAGATGGATGAGGGCGGAGAACATACTGCTCGACCTGGAAATGCGCACCAGCATGCAGCATTCCTCGGCCATCCGCACCACCACCACAGTCTTCCTCTACCCGCTACCCTAAACGGCATGCGGTCGGGGATGATCACAAGCAACGGTCCTCTAACGATGGATCCCGAGGAGCAGACCCACGTCGACTCGTCTGCGTATGGCGGAACCGTCCGAAACCTCGCCGCAGCTCTATCCCGGCCACTCACTCCTCAGGAGGCTGAACGACTAGAGGTTTTGGACCGCCTCAAGTTCTTTCTAGCTACTGCCCCAAGTCGGTGGGATGTCGACGGCGAAATGGATGTCGGTGAGTATCGGCCACTATGTGCGCCAGCTATCAGGAGCGCTCACCCTCCATCCCTAGGTACTCATTTCGGCCACCACCCCAACGCCATTACACCTACCTCGCATCCCGCCCTAAATCGCTTCTTGCTCCCTTCACAAGAGTATGTCTCGTGCATACTTTGGAACGGCTTATATCACATAACGGGGACCGATATCGTGAGGGCGCTGGTATTCCGTTTTGAAGTGAGTCTCCTGCAACCATACTTCGACTATTGACGTGCTAACCTTTTATTCAGGCTTTCTCCCGCCCCGTTCGGAACATGAAAAAGTTCGAAGAAGGTGTATTCTCAGATTTGAGGAATCTGAAGCCGGGCACGGATGCTTGTTTAGAAGAGCCTAAGGTGAGTTTTACGCCTACTTATCTATCGATGAGCCATCTTGGAACTATCCTCTGTCAAATGGACAATGAGGAATGGTGGCCACCACTGTCATACATGCTGGTTCCTGCCGCTGACCGTACGCAGTCACCGTTTCTCGACCTGCTTTTCAAATATCAATGCATCCGGACACAGAAGAAACAAAAGGTGTTTTACTGGTACGCAGCCGTGCATTTTCCATTGTCGCTTCTGACACCCGCAGGTTCTCCGTTCCACACGACCGTCTCTTCCTCGACGCTCTTGAGCGGGATCTCAAAAGAGAAAAAATGGGGCTTGAACCAACGACACAGGTATTTATTCGACTAATCATCACATTTTTGGCTCAACCGGGATTAGATCACTGGCGAACCTGCTCTCTCCTTCACTTACGACAGCAAGAAGTCGCTCTATGAGCAGTTCGTGCTCAATCGTGGCGGAAGCCGCGACGAGATGATGGACGACCCTTCGCCCGCCGGCTCACGCAACCCGTCGGTTGGCTCGCACCATTCTACCGCCCGGCGACGGTCCGGTGACGATGAAGGGAGCGCCAATACAACTCCATTCTTCGCGATGTTTTCCCTTTTCGAGGGCAGTCCGACCTACAAACAACGTCGAAAAAAGACGGGCAACAAACCTTCCAACCTCGGCCCTGGGATCGATGACGAGGAACGGAGAGGAAGATCCGTGGGGAGATATGTTCCGGGTGCTGCGAACGATCCCATGGCGGGTGCGGGTTTGAGCGCCGCGGAAATGTTCATCAAACAGGCGAGAGGTGAACTTGGCGCCGGAGGTGCCTCAGCGCGTGGTGGATACTACACCACCAATCGGCATGCTCAACACCTACAACACCACCAGGACATGGTCGCTGCGTTCTCGACTCAGAACGGAAGGAGTCATGAGGAGACGATGCGGGAAGCGTATGCAGCGAACCAGCAGGCCGCGGCTCAACAAGCAGCGCAAGCGCAGGCTCAAACAGGATCTCCGGGTTATACAACAACAACCTTTCCCCCCGGAACGCCTCCGCCATACCAGCCAGGATCAGCGCAAGGCGGCGCAGGATCGGAGCTCAAGACGAAGGCTTTCATCTGCCCGCTGTTTTCGTGTGGTCGTCTATTCAAACGGATGGAGCATCTGCGGCGGCACTTGCGTACGCACACTATGGAACGTCCCTTCGCGTGCCCAAGGTGTAACAAGCGCTTTTCGCGGAGCGACAACCTCAACCAACACGTCCGCACACATGTCCGTGCAGAGGGACTCTCCAGTGGTGATGGCTGGGTCAGCGGCGGTGCCAGTGAGGACGAGAGTGGTGGCGAAGGAGAGGAAATCGATGAGTTGGCCGATGATGAAGATGTCGGTGGTCCAGGCGGCATCGGGATGAATCTCGAAATGTTCGGTGGCGCAGCGGGTGTTGGGATGGGGATGGGTATGGCTGGAGGAGTGGGTGGCGTTGTTGCTGGTGCACGGAGACTCAACGTCGACATGCCCTATAATGGCTCCCTCGATGTGCAGATGTGCGAGGTCGAGGTTCCAGGCGAGGTTCGCGAAGTCGTGGGCGATGAAGAGGGTCTGATGGTGGCCACGGATGGTGCACCGCCGCCACCTGTGTCTGCAGAGGGTTTCTATCCCGGTTCCGCGCCCGCAACGACAACAACGTATGGCGGCAGGCAAAACTCGGGAGAATTCAACCCAGGCGGTGACCCTCAGTGGGCCGCTGTTCGTGCTGCACAATCAAGTAGCCCCGCATTCACTAGCATGAGCATCCCGTCTCCCCCACCCGCCCTACAACGTCAATCGCTCCCACCCGGCATCACCGCAACACAATTCGTGCGCCACTCGTCGGGGTCGTCCAACGGATCAGTATACGACGAGTACGGAACCACCTCGATGTCGGCACCGTCGCACAAGCAGACATTCGACCACGGTTCGCTTTATCCTCCGAACATGCTAGTCGAGTCCAGCGGAGGGGGCGCCGTTCGTCGACACCGAAGTATGACGCCGTCGCTTGTTCGCAGCGGTGAGCCTATTCGCCGTCCGCTCACGGCCAACGGCGGCGAATTCCCTGGCGGCTCCGGCGCCTCGCCCAATAACCGTGGCTACCATCCTTACGGTCACTATGGTGGCTCGCAGTCTGGCTCTCGTGCGGGCAGCGCCCACTCGAGTCCGTCGTTCAACAACAGCCTGCAGCTTGCGCCAGATTATGGTATGCGCCGCTCCGAGTCACGCAACTCGAACTTGAGTGCTAATGGAATGATGGTCGACAACGCGGACGGTCAAGCGCAATATGCCAACGCGACAACTTTTGCTGGGGAAATATACCGTTCCGAATCGCCTGCTGCCTTTGCGTCTTCACCCCAACCGTTTACGAGTTCGCCTGGGATGTATGCCACGGACCTGCCGCCCGCAGGCCCGCCATACGACGGATATCCCCAACACGCTCAAACTGTTCCTGCCCAGTTCGAGAAGAATGCGTATCCCATGGATCACTTCACGCCGGGCACCAGCAACAACGGGGAATACTTTGTACCCCATGCGCAACACGTCAGCACAATATAACCCACCTCGCGTCTCGCTTTTGCTTTCGAAACGAATACACTTAATACACTCACTCGGAGAACCGCTCCGGCTAATACCAATCAAAAATCTGTACGCATTATCACCCACACGCTGCTGTCGTATGTATCCTGTCTTCATCTCTTTTCCTTCGAGCCATATCTATTCATCTATTTATTTGTCCACTGCTGCCTTATATCCATAAGCGCACTCTAGTACTATTAACTTCTGCCTGTATACCGGCTAACGAGCGTATAATAATAAGAGGGATTCCATTGTTACTGGCCAGATTCAATCTTAACGGCGAGGGCTTCCATGAGCTGATTGTGCGAAGTCGTAAGTTGGTCCTTGACGATTGGTGCCAGCAGGAAATTGGCCTAGTCGTTAGAGTGAGCACACAGGAGTGTAAATGGCAAGTAGACGCAACAGTCAGCGTGTCCGTTTCCGTCAAATCCGTGCCGCCATTTGGATGAGCGACAGCGCGCCATTCATTGTGGAGAGAGACGCCAGCAGAAGCGCTGTTGTCCGTATTCATCCCATTCTCCACGGTTTCGAACACCGCTGTATATGTGGTAGGCACAGCCAGACCAAGAAATAAGGGAAGCGAGTCGGTTATGGTGAAACGATTGGGATCTTCAGCATCCCTCTCAAGGGAGGTAACGAGTGGATTGAGACGAATCATTGCCTCGAAGTCGTGCAGTGTCGCGACGACCTTGTCCACAGGTGCGTTGATAAACTTGGTTGAGGATATGATCTCGGTTTTGTCGAAAATGCTGCGATCAACGAGTACTGCGCTCTTCAACACCAGACGCCATACCAGGACGAAGGAGACAATACCTGGACGAGCAGCAGACAAGGTGGTGAGAGCGAAAAGAGCGACGAGCAAGCGCATGGTAGAAGAGATGAAAGAAAACAATGGGTGGGCGGGAAGAAGGCAGTGTCAAATACGAAAAGGGATCTCTCCTCGCGGATTTATAATAACAGTGACATGCTCGTTGTGAAGAAGAGAGATTTGCTTTGTTGTGGAGATCGTCCATCACGGTGTGCCGCTCACGTTGGGAGCCAGGAGGGAGGCAACATCTCAAGCCTGGGCTTCTTCTCTTCGTCGTCATCGTCGCTATCATGCAGCGCCCCGCGTCGCCATTCATCGATCCAATGCCTCTGACCCTGCTGTTCCCCGACCTCCTCCTCTTCATCCTCCTCCTTGATTGCATCGTGGTCATCCAGAGAGTCGCAAAGCTCTATGAACAGGTCAGTACGATGTCATTGACACGCTAGTTCGTCGTACCTTGAGCCCACATCCACGGAAAAGAAATCAATTCACGTCGCTGAACATCGCCATATTCCGCGTCCTCGTCTTCCCAGTCGTCTGCGGCGCTGAATCCGACGCTGGTGGCCCTTGCGACGCTCCCGATGCGACTTGCATTCAGCCCATCGACATATCGCCCGCGCAGCTCAGGTATATGTGTTATCTGATACGCGGCAATAGCCCATCCCTCCATGCCTCCGCCACTCGAATTAGACTTGACCCATTGGCGCGCTGTCCGACGATAGTGCGCCCGAATGGCTTCCATGCCTTCGCGAACGGGCCCGCGCATGGCATCGTCGGCAGCGCGGCGGCGACGCTGTTCCGAGAGAACCGAGACACCCGCGATTATCTCGGCTTCGCAAAGATTATGCCTTGTTCCTTCAGCGAAGTCGAGATCAAAGGGACTGGTAACATACATGCGCATCAAGCTTTCCAGGTCCATGTCGTACGAATGCTTGAGTGCGCCGGCTTGCGCCAGGTAGCTGGCCAGGACACGCTTGCGCGCGATCCTAGTGTCGACAAGCATTGCTGAGTGAGGCAGAGCATCGTACTGCGGGGCGGGCTCGATCATGCGGTACATCATTCCAAGGACGCGAGTGCTCTTGTAAGTCTCCTCTGGAGCTCTGTCCATGAAATCTGGGTACCGGATGGGTTTCATGCTATACCAAGGTCAGCTCTGGCGAATGGCAAAGGGCCAGACCGAACGCGTACGCTTCAGGTATTGTAACGGTGATTCCGGATTTCCCGAAATCGACAGCATCAGACGCTTTCTGCGCCAACTGAAGGCATTGTACGTGCTGTGGCCCACGGTAGTCGGCTACTGCAGTATGGTAGTTTGATACCACTCCGAGAACATCGTTCTTGATGTATTCTGCGAGGATGAAGGAATGGGATGTGTGTGTAGCGCGAAGACGAACCAACAACGAAATCCTGCACGTCGGAAATCGTAACATGCTTCTTGCGGATGGGAATGGCGGCAGTGTACTCGCCCGGCGGATGTTCGCGCGTTATTCTGTTCCTGTATGAGTTCGGGCAAGCGGTAGAGATTGAGAACACTTGCTGTAAATTTGGGTCGTAAATGACAGTGAAAAAATCGCCGTCGAGATCGCCACCTAATTGTAAACATCCAGACCACAGCAATATACATACATACCACCTAGCCTGGTAGAATCGTCTGAGGAGAGTGAACGAAGGAGAGCGGAGATACTTACATGGACGGCAGATCTCGCTCTGCTTTCTTTGTACTGAAGACGACGACGTTGGTCAAAGGATAGTCCTCAAAGGCCTTATGATTGACTGCCAGTACTCGCTGCACATCTCCGGGATGGATACAAGGCGAACGGAAGATGGTACACTGTGTGGCGGAATGAGTCAATTTCAAGAAGAGGGACCTCGACACACCTGCCCGGTTATCACTCTGCGCGAATTCTTGCCTCGAGGAGTGATTGCGCAGTAAATCTGCCCGGGTTCAAGAACACTGTCGGAGAGATTCAGTCAAGTTTTCCACCGAACAAGCGGATACGGACTCGTATTCGTCGGCGATCCCAAGCAGATACGCGCCGTCGTTCACGAGGATCCTCTGCGTCCAAGTAACAACGATACGACCAGCTAGAAGACGAACACATACCGCTTTATATTTCAAGTCCCTCAACATTTGGCATTTGATGCATCTCAACACATTCTTCAATAACAACTCGTCCTTCAGGCCAGCTTTCACCATCTTGAGAATCGGGATGAACGCGTTTTTGTAGATGTGCCGCGCAGGATGGCGCCCGGTGTCGAGAGCAGCGAAATCAAGCTCCAGCATTTGGGCGCGCTCGATCTGGCGCTTGTACATGTCCATAAGGTGCGTCACTCTGACACCTTGAGATTCCAGGATGGCGATAGCCTGACGATTGAGATGTGCAGGGGCGAAACCGGAGACTTTCATAACGCCGAGACCGCGGAGAGGTGAAAGGAATTTGCGCATGGAGGGGCGAAGGCAAACTTGGTTGCCGGTGAGGTGTGGATGAACGGAGAGAACTCCTTTGTATCTATACAGAATGAAATTGGCGACCAGTGCTCGTCGGATGACAGGGACGTACCCGCCCATGCGAATCTGAACAGCCGAGGGTTCTGTGCGATCGCTTCCGAGCTTTATAGCGCAGCGATTGGCGAGGTCCTGACTGCAGTTCCCAACACCATCAGTGAATGTGCTTAGTCTCATTATCAGCCAACGAAACTGCCGGAAAGTCGAGCCACGGACTATTTTCCATGTTTAACATCCGGCAATTCTTCGACATCGTCTTCGTCCAACTCCGCGACCGGGACTGTTGCACTCAAGCAAAGACCCATACGCGCAGAATATTTGGCAACTAGAGTAATCTGAGCGTCAAGGCAATTGAAAGACGGCGACGCTACCACGGACCAACTTTCTCTCCACTAAAATCGCCCATCTGCTCGCGGACACGGTCGGCTGTGAAGTTTGAGGCGGGATCCTCGCATATCATCCAGGATGAGTGTTCTTTGAGTCCCGACTCTGAAGTAGCAAGGAAACTGGCGACGCATGAGCAGTTGCAAATCGTGGACTTTTGACCAACACGTAGTGCCTGCCCGCGACGTCAACTCCGCTTCTAAGGACGTTGCGAATGCGTGCGAGGACGCCTCCCTCGGGGTCCTCAGACTACGAGAAACAGCATCGGTCAGTGTTGGTCAGCGCTGGTGAAAGAAGGACCCACATCCCCCTCCAGCATCCTTTTGTTTACACCCAACCTGCCATTCTCGTCTGCAAACCCTACTCGGATGAATCGACCCTCGTTCATTTGCTTCGGCCACGCCCGGACGACACGGTTTCCCATTTCAATGCTTTCCGGGAATAACAATACGCGAGTGGGAGTTACAACCACGCGACGGACGGCGACGCGGTCGCGCGGAATCCTGAGAGGGAGGGGTCGCGCCGAGCCGATGCGCTGAACCTGTTTCTGGATACACTGCTCGCCGTTGAGGAGGCGACGCGGGAGACGAAAGAGAGCACGAATAGCGGCGGTGGTTTTGCTAATGGACTCAATGGGAAAGAAGCGGTGGATGAGTTCGGGGACTGAGAGGTCAGGTCAAGCTAGTGAACGAGCCAAAGAGAATCGCACCTTCTCCGGGGAGCAAGAGACCCTGGGAGACCAATCCACACACAAGATATCGCATCTCGAACGGGTATCGCGCATCCCGGAGGAGACGGCCAACATCGGGAAAGTCATCCTCCTCGCCAACGTACGGGTCTCTCCGCACTGGACGGCGCGGTAAAATCGTGATAGGACGCGCAACAACACTCGATTCGGAGTTTACGACGGAGGTATTGTCCAGCCCTGGGCGAGAGACGGCGCGCAATCGAGAGAGGGCCAGAACTACACGATCCCATTCCCCACGAGGACAGTCGAATTCAAAGCTATACGTGAGCCAGAGACCAAACTGAGCGACAGAGTAAGTACAATGAAGCGGAATGACTATAGCCCACCTTCATTGGAGTGCTAACCCAGTGGCCTCTGGGCATCGTGCTGGGTGCACCCATACCAAGCTCCGAGCCACTGTACGGGAGAAAGTCCAGGTCAGTGGCGCGACGGAGGATTTTCGCGCGGGAGAAATGCGGGTGGCGACGTTGGTCTACTTCGATCGGCGGTGGCCTCCTCAGTGCAAAAGTTAGCCTCCCCTGGACGTTGCGGTGGTTGTACTCTTGTTGATAATTTGCTATCTTGTCGATGTGGATCGCTTCAACGTCTTCGAGGAGGCAGCGCGCTGAAAGAACTTTTGGGTGGTTGGACAGGTGCGAAAGCGAGAGTAGTGAGAGATACTTGGAAAAGGGTTGTGTAAGGAGTCGCCATATTCATCTTCTTCCTCGTCGCGAGCGTCGTCAGGAAATCTGATCCTGAAAAAGAGCTGGCGAAGCTATGAGACTTGAGCTGAAATCCAAGGCGGGCTTCTTGCCTCTGGGCCGATTCTGCCGTTGCTGAGCGTCAACATGCATTGGTGCGCGTTGAGCTCATCAGCGCGGAAGCCTTCGTTGAAGCGTTTTTCTTGGATAGAGCCCATAGAAAAGCTTGTAGGATGGATCTTGAAGACTTTGCGTGGTTTAGGGTTGGGTATAATGGGTGCAATGAAGGCGTACTAGGTGGTTCGTGCTCGCGTAGATCGGGAGGCTGGGGAAGAACTGGACCTGCCTGAATAAGTTAGAAAGAAGGTAAGATGGCGAGGATTGGGTTACAAGTTCGTTGAGGTATTCCTCGAAATTGTATTCCATGGCGGTCTGAAACAACAATGAGATGCAACACGTGGGCGTAACTTGCTTTGTAAATGGAGCCACGGCTGAAGACGTCGACCTGCGTACGCTGCAAGAAGCGCAAGATAGTGCGTTGTGTCTTCTGTGCGACGGTGTTGCTGACCCTCTCAGCGCTGCGACGGCGACACTCCATCGTGCAAGACATGCGTCCGGATGGACGCGACATGCGAGTACGACGAAGGACGATCCGGAGGAAAGGCGGGTACCGAGCTAAAGCGGGGCGCTGCGTGCATTCCGTGTCGGTGAGTGGCCGTCGCTGCTTGCATTCACAGACTAACGGGCCCCAGACGGAAGAAGAAGGTTCGTTTGTACAAGTGGCGCTGATCATAAGGCTCATTTCTCAAGCGCTGCGATGGCCGATTTCCCTGCAATACCTGCGCGGCCTCCCGCTCCAAGACTCAATGCGACTACGATGACGCAGACGTCCACCCGGAACCGACCAGCTCTTCCAATTCGTCCTCCGATTCTCCACGCACTCCCCAAGACGATGTGGTACCTGCAGTCAGCATCGTAGATCCCAGTCCTTTTGTTGCGCTCGAACTCCCCGACTATGTCGTCCTCTCGGACCTCTCCCAAGCGTAAGTCCATATCCTCCGCACTGTCAACTACCTCATATCCGTCTAGGCGCGGGCTTTTCTTAAACAACGCCGGCCTCAGCGGCTTCCCAATCCCCACCTTTGACGAGCCTCATCCTCATCCTGTTCCTCCTCCTCCCAAAGACCCAATGTACGACATCGCCATCCCCCAAGGCCTCCCTTTACCCGAAGCTCCTCGAAACGACGAACTTGCTGCCATCCGACAGCTGTTCCTTGCGCACCGTATCCAGTTCGGTCTCAGTATGCGCCACCCCTCTCTCGTCACCATCGCTGAAGGGACGCCCGACGGCCCCAAACATGCGCATGCTGTTCTTATATACGCTGTGCAGCTGCTTGGTTACATGCTTGCGCGGCACCGACCAGACGGCGAATGGTTTAACCTCCCCGGGCAGAGCGACCGAGAGGCGGAGCAGACACGTGCTGTACTTGCCGTGTTGCAAGACTCGACCACCGTAGCGTGTCCATTCGCTTACGTGCATACCACCGCACTCATGTCGCAATACTTTTTCAATAAAGGCGACATTGGTCGTGCCAGGGACATGGTCGCCTTGGGCTTTAAACTCATCCAAGACCATTCTTTGCATTCAGTCGACTTTGGAGGATACGCAACTGCAGAGGAAGTCGCCGAGCGGATTACCCGACGCGGCTCCGCAGCTAAACCCGGCTTTAAGGTCGAGCCCGTATCGCGTGTGGGGGATGCGATCGCAGCCATTGCGCACCTCGTTTACCTCGACATTTCGTACTCAATCATAACCCACCAGCCATCCTTGCTCGACCCAGAAACACGCGACTCCTTCCACGATTTGGTGGTTTGTACCCCTTTGCGACCCGCCGGTATCGTTCGCTCAGTCGTTTCCCATTAGCTTCTACCCTATAGTGACGCGGAAATCAACTACACAAGAGCTAAAAGCGCCCTGTTGTTTTCGAATGCCCGGCAGATGGTGGTTATGCACAAAGAACCGCTTAGTGCTTCTTTTATTCCCTGCATTCGTTCTTTCCTAATATGACCACTCGCAGGCGAACCTTGTAAAGAAAGCTGGCAAGGTCTCTTCTGGGAACTCATCGACGCGCTCGACGCGCATCGCTCGTTCCTCAACCTTCTCCTTACCCGGATCGCGTTCTGCCCGGCACACCACCGTCTCGGACTCGCCCTCAAAGTCTGCCTCATCCTTACCCTCACCGGCACCGCTACATTACTTGCTGTCTTCGAGGGCGATAACAGGGAAGTATTCAGCAAAAAACAGGGTGTCATTGCAGAGGTGATCCAGCTTTCGAGCGGGTTCCAAGAAAGCGACTTTCCGTACCTTGACCCGATTCTGTCGGTATGCTGGTACGAGGTGATGAGGACGGTGCGGAAGTGTATGGTTGCGGAGGGCCTCGGGTTCGCTGACCCCTCGTATTGCGGAGGAGGAGTCTATGACGCGCAGCAGATGGCGAAAATTTTGAGAGCACGGAACACAACCTTGAAGAAAGTGCTGCCTTTTGCTGTCGACATCTAATTAGTCAGAGTACTTTCAATGAAAGCAGTCAGCTTTATCTGCCTCTGGTCTCATGCACAATCCGCCGCTCGAGTTGTTACCATATACAAGAGAGTACAGAATCATCGCGTGTCATAATGTGGCCTCGAACATCTGCAAAGCGTCTTCGAGTGTGCTGTCGATGCTCGTAGTCCATGCTGTACCACAAACAATGTCAGGAGATATACAACGCCAAGACTCGAACGTACCCCACTCCCAATTCTTTACAACCAGAGCGTGCAGCTGCTGGAGATTCTTCCACGTTTCGGGCGTTTGGCGGCCGTTCCCAAAGTCCACGCCGTCGACCGCCAGGCTGAAATACCGCCCGTTCTCGCGACATCCATCCGCAATGCGATGAGCTAATGGTCGTCGCGCTTCGTCGAATGCACGGAGAGCATTATGCACATTTTCTCGCGTCGTAGCAGGGTTTCCGAGAAGTTTAGCTAGAATCCACGCGTCCTAAAACTCATCAGGGACGAAATCAGACAACAGGAACAAATGGTTAACCTCGATAGCTTGACCAGCGCCAGAGCCTTGATGAGGCGTCATCGCATGCGCCTAGAAGAGTGTATAAGTAATGCTGCCGAAGCACAAGTTAAGAACAAACGGCATCGCCAAGCAGCGCAACACGCCCAGAGACGAACGATGGTAATGGACGGACTGTATGTACCGCCCAAGCCAAGGGCTTCTCGACACACTTGACCGATGACAAGAAGTTGAGAATATGGGTGAAAAGAGAGGTAGTGCGTACCTGCAACAACGCCTGGACCTCGGGCTCCCAATGGGCAAAGTATCCCGCAAATTGGGCTTTGTCTGCCGGCCCAACCCACGGCCCCTCGTACCGCGTGTTCTCCAGGTTATGTCGGCAGGTGAACGCGACACAGTTGACCATTCGGCCTTGCTGAATAGGATAGGCAATAACATACTGATTGATGTTGAAAACAAAGGCGAAGAATCGAAGGATACAACGTACACCCTCTTTGCCCAAATACTACGTCGATTGGTTTGAATCGGGATGTAGGCAGGTACAGGGACTTACTTGAGTTGGCGTTGTAAGGACAGCGTGTCCCGGGAAGAGGTTGCGAAGCTTTTCTGCGGGGATCAAGGAGCGGTAGGCGACCAGACCGCTCCATGAAGGGTGGATATATTTAGCAATATCGGTGGCATCCTCCCAGCGGCCGTGCTGCTGCATCCACTTGATGCGCTCATTGATCATGGCAGCGCGCGTCGCAGATTTGAGGCCGTCGGCCCCGATCCTAGAGCATGTACATAAGAAGAGATGGAAAGGATGCGGAATTCGCGTACAAAACGTCGCAAGTAGCCGTGGTCCCGTCCTCAAACTCGAGTTGTGTCGGGCCGGACGATTGTTGGAAGAAGGTGCGGAGCCGCTTTGAGCATACTATCCGGCAAGATTTCGGGAGGCGGCTAAGAAGTGCCGACTGGAAGTCGGCGCGATGTAAGGTTATGAGGGACCCTACGCGAAAGAAGCTCAACGGGAGTGTGTGGATTAATTACGCAGAAGCCGTACCGTTGGTAATGAGGGTGGAGAACTCGAAGCCCATGGGTTGGTCGCTTTTGCGGTAATGAAACGAGGACACTGAAGATTGGGTTGACGAAGCTTCAAAAAGGCAAAAGACGGACCGGCGCCCTCTTTGGGTTTAATTTCGCAAGTGTTAATGAGCTCTTGATCTACGCCGAGTTTGCGCATTACACGCCATGGTCGAGGGAAGAGGCCTATTCCCGCTCCGAGCTCAGTCAGGGATTTCGCCGCCTCGTATAGTTCGATGTCGATGTCGGGGTATTGCGAAAGCGCCACAGCGAGAGTAAGGCCACCGATCCCGGCGCCACTGTTAATTGCCAGTAAATAAGAGACGCGAAGTAAAATATGGCTACGCACCAAATCGCTACTCGGAGCCGTTTGACGGCGGCGCTCGGCATAGGGAAGGCAGGAGAGACGTGGGGTGCAGGAGCGCTCGAGCAACGACCGTCAGACATCTCTCTTTATATGCGTTAGGTCAATGCCGTTCCGGCGGACTGACGATAGGCGGCGGATTAAGCGAGGACCCGTCCGAGGCGCCGCTGATCCCACGATTTGGTCGCGTCGAGGCAGCCAACAATCAGACTCGTGGAGACTTGCATTCTGAAAAGGATGCGTATAAGCCACGATTCGGTCGCATGGAAGACCCTTGACCGGTTCCTAGCTCGAGGCAAAACCTTCGATCTGGACACCAACTGGACACACTCCGCCGACATTGTCGAGGACAACGCTTGTGGCGCTAAAATGAGATGTTTGCGTCGGCCGAGAAGGGATGTATCCCAGCGCGCGACAAAAATCCAGCGAGACGAGGAAAAATGACGGATGTTCGGATAAATTCAAGTCGCAAGCAAAACTCCGTCTTGAGCTGTGACATCAAAGAAACGAGAACATACAAGAGGGTAAGCTTGTGGTTAGACTTTGTTTCTTTGTTAGATGTAGAAGTCAGTTTCGGATTCGTTGAAATATCCCGGAGCCGCCGTCAGGTTGTGAGCTGTAAATCGAATTCAGTGGGCGCGGCTGCGCAAGTACACCGAGACATCCCGTGAGGATCGCACTTTTTTTTTTCTGGAGAAATGAAGTACACACCGAGCGCAACATAACTCGGAACCCAGAGCCCGAGAATCAATCCGCATATTTCGCATCCGTGACGCGGTTCCATCGCGCCTGCGCTGGGATACAACAACCTTGAGACGCCAAGTGGCCGAGCTTCCTCGGGCAGAAAGAATCGGTCAGGGCACTACCGCGGATATGTGAGGAAAGCGCAATGACGCTTGAATGTGAACGGTACGAAGTCCGGGCCCAACGGCGATCGCCATATCTTGGGCAACGCGATTGAGAACCAGCTCAAGACATCGCCGTTAACTCCGTGTCCACCTGCGCCGCTGAGCAACCCGGCACCGACGCAGTCGCCGGAACGAGCGATACGGGCGGACCTGGATCTGGGGTAGAGCAAATAGAGACGGTCAGCAGACGGCGCCAACGCCAGCGCCAGCGCAGTCCGGACTGAAAGCTCGCTCGAAAGTCGACGTTAACTTCTACCCGCATTGTCACCGGGACTCGGAGTCTAGACCTGCGGAGAACGCGAGTCGGAGCGGGCCGACCGCTGTTGTCCACAATGGCATCTGGTGGCGGCGGCAGGAAACCAGACTCGCTAGCGGATGAAACCACCATGTCCAGCGGTACCGGCCTTCTTAGCAGGCACGGCGTCACAGTTGCGGCTTTCCGAAAGTCGCTAGCATTATTGGCTCTCCCCCAGCCGCGAAGCCAGCTTTCCCCGGATTTCCGCCACACTAAACTGCGGCGCGTCGAAGCCGCAGCCGCGGTTTGAAGTTTCAAAGGCGCATGCGTCCATCCCATCGAGGCGCCGACGGCTCCGGTCCGAGCAAAGCGAAGAGCATTTCGCGCGATGTTTTCGGCATCGATGAGGATTGTGCAGAATTGTCAATGAAAACACCTTGCGGGCAAGCGGGCGCTTGTCAATACTGGGTCGAGAATTAGGTCAAGCCCTCGGGACACTAGGCAACACCGCTCGCGTCGTCCCCGGATGCCGACGTCGACTATACCACAGTAGCGGATGGCCACCGTCGCTGCAAGTCCATTCGTTGCAAGCGAAGCAGCCGCCGACCCAGTGGAAAGCGAACGGGTAGAGGCCAGTCGAACATGGAACGCCGAGTAAAGAGGAAGAACCGCCATTTTGCATTCGATGAAATGCCCAACTGCGATCGCTACAGCCGGTCCGGCATCCAGTAGGAACAAGCCATGCGAGGTACTATCCGTAGCATGAGCACGTTCTAAGTGTAAGGACGGTTTGGCTTCTGGATGGTCTGTTGTAATCGCGTGGCCAGCTGCTAGAGCGTTCTAAGGAAACGCGCGTGGGGAGTCGCGAAAGAGAAGCATCCATTAACCACGAAACTCTACCAACCAAAGATCATATCCGATACTTGTCCAAGCACACTTTTGCTGGGGCTGGACTGTGGCGGAGGCTGTTGAAGCTCGGAGCCCATTGCAGGAGTTGAGGGCTTCGTCGCTGCAGCAGGAGGGACTGTTCCGGGACGCCTAAAGGCGGACGAGGAGGGTGCGAGCCGGATCGGTGTCCCGACCATGGGGGTATGGGCGCCGAATGCGGGAGTCGGGCTCGGACTGTCCACTACCATGGCCATCGACGGGTTTGGCTCTGGAGAGGTATGCCGCATCATTGAGGCGCCAAATGGTTGACTGAGTAGCGCCTCGGCCGCCGCAGAATCCTGTAAAGCTATGTTGAGCGCAGTGTACGAAAGATAGGAAGACGACAAACCGCCCATTTGGCTCCAACCATCCAACTTCCGCCCAAAACCTCCCCGTTCTTCCGAACCGCACGCATAGCATCGGCAGGGTCGCGGTAACCTATTTTGAAGCAATTGCTGATTTCGGCATGCGGGTCCGCGTCGGACGCGTCGCCCAAAGACTTGAAGTACTCGACTGTAAGACTGTATTTGTCTGCAGGATAGCCGAATACGATGATGTAGAGGGTTGGGGACGACGGCGTAGCGGGGACGGGGGGTGGCTTGGGGCGACCGAACGCGGACCCTGCTAGAGCGGAGCTCTGCAATTGCGGGTGGGCAGTGAGAGAGAAGAGAAGAAAGTGGACGTACTCGGGGCTGGAAGGAAGACGACGAAGAGTCCGCATACATCTCGGTCGGTATGTCGTTAACGGAGTTCATTGGTGGCGCGTCCTCGTCGGCCATAGCTTGTCGGTGCCTTGAGCTAGGTCAAAACGAAAGCTTGTGAATCCGAATGGCGACGAACCTCGCGCTCTGAAACATCGAGTCCATACCAAAATCCACTGACTGTGCGTGGCCGCCCCGCGACATGGCAAAGGCATTCATTTTGGCCTTTGTTTGTACCACGGGTGGCTCGTCGACGCGCTGGTTGCTGGTAGGCGCGTTCTGAACGTAAATGAATGGTCAGCGGCGACAGAGTGTGCTTCCTGGGTCGCGCACGTTGGACTGGGAGGCACCCTGGATCGAAACCGATGAGGAAAAGTGAGGATGGTGTGGAATAGATGTAACTACCATTATGTAGCCGGACTGGTAATGAGCGCGGGACTGGGACATGGTGAGGGAGTCGGTGAAAGAGTTTTGGAGTTGTGGGTTGGGATGTGGATGAGTGGTAGAGGAACCCCATGAGGGGTTGTGGTTTGTAGATGTGCTAGCCATGCCAGCCACAGAGAATCCCATTTTGCGGTCTGTTGACATGGTCGAGGAGGAGGACCAGTTGCTGTCTGTCACGTGTTACTTCCTTTTCGGACCTGTACCAACTCGACGGGATTGTCCTCCCCGGAACACAGCCCACAGTCGATCTATCGCACAGGCCACGAGCGTTTTGCGAGCGTCATTCAGCGTGGCCAACTCCCTCGTAGTCAGCGGGCGGTCACGGTGGATCCACGGCCGGCACTGCCTACCGTAAACGCCGCCTTCCTTTTCTGAACGCGCGCCAGACGAGAATCGAACATCTTCGCAGAGGATTTGCAGCCATGACACGCTCGCGTGATAGAGACGACCTGTGCTTATGGGCGATGTTCGCGTTCATTGCCGATATTTATACTCGCCGGCGTGTTTCCTTTCCTCGTCCTGCAGTCGTCGTCCAAGACCGGGCAAGTCCCAGATGACAGAGCAAACGGGCGGCCGCCAAAGGAAGCGGGGGCCTGCTAGGCCTATTGCTTGCAGAAACTGCCGGCACTCAAAAATCAAGGTATGCCTGCAACATTATATATCGGCATGTCTTAACACAACGAAGTGTGTACCTACCGACGACCCGCCCAACAACCCATGCACCCGTTGTAAAATGCGCCGCTATATATGCGAGTATCTGGACGGCGAGCTCAGCCCATCCAGTCCACTACCTCCAAGCAACCCGGCGTCTGGTCCCTCTGTCTGGATGCCAGCATCCCAAACCATGGCTACACCAAACCCAAATCCACTTCTTCCATATACCTCCCCGCCGCCGCCGAACGCTCGTCCGCGATATTCCGCTGGCATTCCATACCCAAACCTCGCCCTGCAGCCACAGGATCAGCACAATCAACAATATAGCGCATCCTCTGCAAGTTATCCAGTCGCGCTGCCGGTTCAGCCTTGGTTTCATGGCCAGCGCGGGTCGCCTAGAAATGCCGGCTTTGTAGCACACGATCAGCCGGAAGAACAGTCTGAGAATTGGCCGGGGCACGGGATGGAGGACTTTGCCGCATACCCGCCCAGAGGTACAGGCTGATTCATCGCTTCCGTTGCAACAATTTCAGAGAGGGTCCAGGCGTCCTTCGTTGGTATCATTTGTATCTACTTGCGCGCAACTTGCAAAAAAGCATGCGATCTTATCATCCACAGTAGAGGTTCAGCAACGTGAATCTGCCTACGTTTGTATACTAATAGTACTTGAAACTACTGTGGTCCGTTTCTTCAAAGCCATAATCGAGGTGTACGATACGCGGATTGCGTATAAGTTGTGGTGCTCCGTGAGCGGATGCACGCTCGCCCTGCGGCCTGCGTTTCCGAGTCTCAACCAGTTTTTTAAATTCTTCGAAATCGCTAGACAGGTCCGGTCCAAGCGATTCTTCGCGCTCAATGGAACGCTCTGACACGCCCTCTTCAAAGCCTTCGTCGTCGGAGTCTTCGTAGTAACCATCGACGTCCTCGTCATCCTCCTTCGGCTGGGAGCCCGTCGGCCCATCCTTCATCGCTGCTTCCCGCTGTTTGTCCTGGCTCGCAGTCACTGGTCCCAGAACCAAGCCTTCTCTAGCCGAAGACTCCGGATCCCAGTCAGGATTTGATCGAGTTGCAGCCATATAATCCGACTCGGGGCGACATTCTTTTGAGGTGGCGCGTCTGGTGCCTTTGATTGCCGTTCGACGGCTCGGACGCGCTGGAGAACGCGCTTCTGTTACTTCTGTACTTGAAGAGAGAGATGGGCGCATTGGAGAGTGGAATGTGGTGCAGTACTGTCGAGCGCGGTTCTTTATATACGCATACGCATCAACAACAAAGGAACAAAGAACACAATGAGCAGCTTTGCACAAACGGAGTCCTTTGTAAAGAAAGATTCACAAACAACGATTCCGAGTCAAAGTAAGGCTTATGCCTTTTCTTGCAGCGTTGAACACTGCTGCTCTACCCCCGTTGGTCACCACCGTCGTTGCTCCTCTGTGAAAAGAACTTCCTCCACGGCGACTCGTACTGATATACCCGTTAGTGTCACGATCCTTACGCCGCTTCTGGCTGGCGTGGTTGGTGGAATTGGGACATGAGATTGTCGCTTGGTTCCCTCCGCATTCCCTTGATTTTCATTCTACGTCTGTTCCAACTTCCAAATCTCGTTGTGGATGTCTGTGTTATTACATAGAAGTTCTCTGCCCGGAAAGAAAATGTATTACCAGTCGTATCTTTCACATGGCTTGACGAAGCACAACTGAGAGTGGTCAAATTTCGCATCTAGGTTCCCTGCATCAGTCGGCGAAGAACAAAGAATAGTCACGCGGGAAATTCAAGTTCACCTACTCGACTTAGGACTCAACCCTCGGGAGCCGAATGGAAATATTCCACGAAAGAAAATCTCCATTAGACCTCGCAAACCGGAAAACAAGTACACAACGGACGACTTTGCATTACCGTACATATTTACTTCGATCGCAGAAAAAAAAAAAACCACTCGCCAAAGATGGTACGGGTGATCAGGCTTTGGCAGCGACCTGCTGTGCCTTGAGTTGTTCGCGAACCGGGGCGAATCGGGCGGTATATTTGGTCTTGATGTAATCCTGTAAACGCGTTATTCTCCGACATCCCAGGCCAAACGCTTCGACACTCACGGCATCGAACGTCATTTTGAAGCTCTCTCGCGCCTTGATTGCCTCAAAATATTCCACCAGCCGCTTAAACCTGTCTCCCTCGAAGAAATACTCGGCGGCCTTCTTGCCCTCTCCCTCCTTGTATGCCCCGATGTCGTTCTTCATCCAAATTTCCATCCGAGCAAGAAACGGCGCGATCGCGATATCTGCCGCAGTGAATTCGTCTCCAATCGCGAACGTTTTGTCCTTTGGGAGTAGATTCTGGATTGCCGCGAGTGCGTCGAAGAAGGGGTCAAACGATGTGCCACGCGCGACGGGACCCATGTACTCGGGGAGGAACTTGGTTGAGACGGCGTCAATGAAAAAACGCGCTTTCGCGCGCTGTACGGGGTCCGCGGGGAGGATGTTTGTGTCCGGGTATAGATCCGCGACGAACTCGACGAGGATGAGGGATTCGGCGAGCTTCGCGCTGTCCGGGGATGGCTGGTCGGGCGAGACTTGCGGACCTCCATATGCTGACCGAGGCTATGAATATGATTATTGAGAAGTTGGTCAGGCTTACCGATAGCGGGAACCTGTGCGAGTAGAAACGGTGCAAGTCAGATACTTGTCCGGCAGACAAGTGGAACACACCTTGCTGGCAGGATTGACCTGGGGTGCATACCATGCAGGCTTGTTGGATAGATCGATTTCGTAGCGATTGAACCCGGCCTTGGCTTCGTTGAGCGCCAGTTCAACGCCTGTGATAGCTCCGGATGAGGGTTGGTGGTCACAAACGAGACCAACGGCGTACGCTGTGCAAATGGGCAGATTTTTGCAGTGTAGAGAGTTAGCTGCTCCGTCATGGTGGTCGCGGAAGACAAGCACGGAATCGCGAAAGGATCAATTGGTCACGCGTTCACCACCTCTTACTAACCACTTTCGGCCACTCGGCCCGCATCTAATCTACGATTAAGATATATTTACAGCGATGTCTTTCACAGATGGAAAAACATCCGAAACCAAGTTGTGAGCATCCTCGCCGGGACTCTGCCACCGATCCACCTCCGACTGCTCAAGCCCAAAACGCAGCACTTCTACACACACGTGCACCCGCTCACACCTGCGCAGGATGCTTTCCAAGTGGTCACCCATGCATGGGTGTATCGTCAGCCTCTTCAAGGTTGTCGCTGACGAGAGGAGCGCTGGCAGGCTGAGGTACCCCGCATCGCCGGTGAACTCTTCCAATTGCAGCCCTGGACCGACGAGCGGCCTCACATCCATGCCCACAGAATGAGACCACAGCCGTGGCAGCTCCAGTCTCCGAAGCGCGGGAAACACGCCTGCAAGAGCAGAGGCATCCGGCGCGAACGCCAAGCAGCCACGAAAGCGAATGGACATAACACGCGGACAGATCAACCCCGCCTTGTGAGCCATAGCTATCCAAGTGCTGTCGGGGTGTCGGCCAGCGGAGATGTCAATCGATTCAAGCGTATTTGCGTCGAACAGGTGCAAGAAGGACGGCATCGGCGCATATTCAGGTGCGTCTGGAGTTTATTCAGTCGCGAAGGACCACAGCATGAACAACGCACCAGGAGCAAGGGTTGGGCGCGCTATGGTGAGTTTTTTGACCCGAATCTTCTCGCTGGGAATCTTCGGTGCATCGGGGACATTCAGCCACCCCTTACGCAGCACCAACTCCTCCAATCCGTGCAAATTCTGCAGCCCGAGGACATGGAGATTGACTCCCGTAATATGTGGAACTGCAAGGGTGAGTCGTTGCAGGTTCTTCATCCGAGGAATCATATCGCGAATTGCAATCCATCCCAGCGGCTCCTCGCACGAGATATCACGTAGGTTGCGGACCCGCAGTGTAATGCGGAGGGAAAATTCCCGTATCAGTGCAGCAGGAAGTGCATTTGCAAGCTCGTAGAGGTCTGGGCGAGCGCTGGGGCGAATGCGCCACGGAGCCGGCGACTTGAAGGGGACGAGCTCGAGTTTGCTGAAAATCTGGTCGCAGAAGAGAGCCCGGAAGCTTGTGCTGGTGGAAGATAGGGATATGAGAGATGGACGCGGGAGTATTTCCGCGATCGAGAGCCAGAGCTCAACTGGTAACATGGTTGTCGGGAGCAAGTCTGAGCGTGGTAATAGCGATGCTCGACTTCAGAGCCGTCTTTGTTCCTGAAAGGTCAAACTGTGGTCACGTTCTCAACATTCATTGCGGCATCCTTGTTAACGTTCCTTCAAGTTATTCTTTGTAGACGCTATACCCATCCTAACGATCAAATAATAAACTAGAATCGTCCGGCTCAAGTTTGGTACGCCCCCGTCCCATGACTTGCATACCCTGCGTCGTGCGTTGCCAATGCCAGCGCTTCTGCACCTACCGAGCGTCTCTCTTCCAACCTCATTTTATATTCTGCGATCATAAACGCGACCAAAACGTGCAATTCGAACTCCGGCGCGATTTCACGTTCAATGACGAGGGAAATGGATTTACGGAGGTTGGCGGGGTCCGAGCGCCAGTAAGCGATGGGCTTCTCTGCGTCCAATTCACAGAAGAGCTAGGAGTGGTTCTTGAATATTTCCCTGGAAGGAAATGTCCGAGTCGAACATACCGCCAACCGCGTCTTAACGTCCATCTTGAGGATACATTTGAAGCCATACGGTGCCGCTAACTGGTATCCAATTCTTTCGCGGGTCATTACATCCAGAAAATCGACCTCTTACCCTCCATTGGTGAGTTTGACCTCCTTCATCCATTTGCTCACCCTGACGCTCTTCTCCTGGCCAAACGCCACCGACGAAGGAAGCAGTGGCGTACGGCTTATTTTCGCCGCCAATACCCCGGTCTCGAAATATTCCGTAATTGTCGTCGAGTCCACGGTCTCGCCGGTCTTCGTTTTGTAAACCGGCGTACTGCCTTTCAAGATCGTCGCCGCCGACATGCTGTTTGGCGTGAAGATGTAAATGGCGGGAGCAGTAGGATTGACAAGGGTGAGCTGGGACTGCATGTTGCTTCCGGGCCTTGCACGCGTCTGCATTTATAGTACGCAGCACCTCCACAGCTTACCTTCCGAATCCAGGCGCCGCAAAGCTGTGGACTGCGCATCCAGGTCGCACGTTCTCCGCTCATCTTCCAACTCGCCGCGCGGCCCTATCGCGGGTAGCAGCCCATAACCCAAGTTGGTCATTTTACGCTCCAACAATGCCGCCCATCGTCATATAGCCCACAGAGATCTTCGTCTGCGTATCCCCTACCATTGACTGGGTCCTCTCCAGTCGCATTTTTCTCTCCTCAAGAATAAACGCCAGTATTATTGGAATTTGGAACCGTTCACCCGCTGAGCCTTTCAACACAAGGACTAGTGGTGCCGCTCTGTCGACTGGCGCTGGGACGGGGGTCTTCCAGTGAGCTATGGGACGCGTCAAGTCGCTCTCTTGGAAAAGCTGCATCGATAGTTAGCCACCGTAGTTGCTGCGAGAAGAGAACAAAGATGGGTACCGCAAGTCGATATGTCGCATCGCGGCGCAAAATGAATTTTTCCCCCCAGACCGAAGTCGAGCATATATCCCATCCTAGAGCTTATAAGTAAGCTGACATGTAGAGCTCGCGACGAACCACCCGTCACCGCTGGTCTCCGTCATCCACTTTACGAGTTTGACTTCCTTCAAGCCACTCTGCCCTTCGCAGCGAAACGACAAAGTATTGGGAAAGAAGGTTCGCTTGAATATTTTCGCCACCGTCTTCCCAGTCTGCGCATCCTCCATGGTCGAACGGTCGCTGGACATACTGGTCGAGAGCGAATACCGCGCAGTCGAGGCAGAGACCTCTTCTGCATAGATGTTGGTCGCGATCATGCTGTTTGGTTCGAAGATTAAATGGAGGGGCATGACGGGAGGTGTCTACCCAGTTCCTGGCCAATTTTATACAACTTGCCACTCCCGTCGCTACAGCAGTTGTTCCATTTTTGGTTCGCGGACGGGACAGGAACAGGCGCAGAGCTGTGGCCGGCAAGATTTTGAATCCCAAGCTACTCGGTTCTCCCGAGCCTGAGAGTAACACAAATCGAGACAGACGACACAGAGCGAATAAGGTTTGGTTTCGTCGGATGAACAAAGGAAAATGATCGGAATGTCGGCTGGAGTTGGAAGCGGTAAGCGTCACCGTAAAATAAGAAGCGACAAGCATTAGTCCGGGAGACCGCCTTGGACGCTAACAACATGCACCGGGGCCCCCGCGATTTGGAGCTCGCCACCAGGCGTTCCGCCCATCGAGGTAATCGCCGTCCGATAGTTTGCCTGTCCGCCCTCAGAGCGTGCAACTTGCTGTGGCGCTGTGATTGGTGCGTCTACGCGCCTGAACGTGGGCACTCACATCTGCGCGCATTGCCTCCATGCGCAACAAAGCAAGAAGTAAGAACATACATTCGCGCTCGTCGTGCAACTCGTCTGGAAAACCAATGGTTGCGGCACTCTCACTCGTGCGACTGACTGAGCTTGGCAGCGACGGGGGATGGTTTACGTGTTGCCTACCGCTGCTGAGTGTATGGGCTCCAGGAGTAACTTGAACGTACCACGAGCTCCGTTCGGGCGTTTCGGTACTTGAGGCTGAACGCAAACTCGTCGCCCCAGGAAGCCTCCGCGGGGGTGCTGCTCCATTTGCGAGTAACGTTGTCGACGGTTATGTTGAAGTTGCGCCAGTCGATAGACCCCGACAGTCCGTTTGACGAAGAGACTGTAGTAAGCTTCCTGCCCCTGAAGAGCGAGCGCGCCGTCTTGATTGCGTACGAGTCGTCCATCTCGCTCACGAGGGCACTGTCGAGCATCTTGCTCTTGTGGATGTGAAAACGGGCATTAATCGCGCCAGGAAAGTTCTCCAAGGCTGGGCATAATTATATATTACAGCTTTTGTGGCAGCCAAGTGTTTCTTACAGCTTTGAGTAGTTGAGTTGAAGCAAGAACAGGCAAGAACAAGGACTGTGACCATTTGTGACGCACCCATACCTCTAACCCTCCCTCTTCAAAACGCGCGGCGATGCGATTCAGGACGGTCGAAATACGCTGGCACGACAGCAAGCCCATCTCATCGTGCGACTTCCAGCCCGTCCCTTTCAAGAAAGCGCGTCCCCCGCCCACAGACCTTCGCGCGTTTGGTGGTCAGTCCTACCGTCTTGCGACCAGCGGAGAGGACAACCACGTTCGCTTGTGGTCGGTGTATCCCTACATACGTCCCTCAGAGCTCGACGACGCGGACGGGGTAGCGCCGGCACGTCCAGCGCGCGTCGAGTATCTTGCCACACTCAGCAGACATTCCGCCGCTGTCAACGTTGTACGGTTCTCTCCCAATGGTGCGTAGGCAATTCCAAGCGCGATAGAACTATCTCCTTACATGCCATAGGCGAGCTCATTGCATCCGCGGGCGACGACGGGATGATCATCCTCTGGGCACAGAGCTCGACACCGCAAGCCTCCACCTACGGCAGCGACCTGAGTGCGGAAGACTTGCAGCACGAAAAGGAGTACTGGAAACCACGGACGACGTTCCGGTGCACGACGATGCAGGTCTATGACCTTGCCTGGAGCCCGACGGGCGAGTATTTACTTGCGGGGAGTACGGACAATGCCGCGCGGGTTTTCGCGGCAGCCGACGGTAGGCGGTCTCGTGCTTGAAGAATCAGCACTAATCAAGCAGGGAAATGCGTGCACGAGATAGCAGAGCACTTGCATTATGTGCAAGGTGTCGCCTGGGATCCCCTCAACGAATACATTGCAACCCAGTCCTCCGACCGCTCCATGCACGTATATCGCATATCCACAAACAAGGTTCGCGATGGTCTTAACCGCCTGTCAACGACTTACACTCGCTAGGGTACCTTTGAAGCCCATGCTGTTGGCCGCAACACTCGTTTCCCAAACGCAGCCCGGGGCCGCACCCATAGTCGCACTCCTTCTGTTCACCCCGACGACATGCTCCCCAGTGCTAGCAGCACCGACTGGTCCCGTCCCTCTCTGGTACGCAGCACCTCTATCGAGAGCGACAGAGTACGAGATCAGGACCCCGGCACCCCATTCCCAAGCACACCCGCATCCATCGCTGCCGCAACGCCCTTTGGAGCAGGCAGCAGCTCTGCCGCTATGTTTCCACCACCTCCCGCAGGGTCCACAAGTCGGAGGTCATCCTTTAGCGGTAGTAACGCGCCCAACTCGCCCGGAGGTCCGTCAGATTGGCTTTTTTCGTCCTCGGCACCCCAACTGACTTGCTGCTGTATAGGCTTCTCCGCCACATCTGGCTTCTCGCGCGCGTATGGCCGTAGTCCTTCTCCCATGCCGGCCCTCCCTGCGATCCGTACCCCACCAAACGCAAGCGCAGGATGGGCGGGTCGGTACGAGGAACGTAGTGCTAGTCGTGGACGTGGGCGGTATGACGAGCGCCGATACACGGACGGGGCGCGTATGTATGGGGACGAGGGCTACAGCAACTTTTTCCGTCGGTTGGCATTCAGCCCTGACGGCGGACTGTTGCTGCTCCTGCGGGCACGTTCGAGGATCCTAGCGCGAGTATTCCTGGATGGAATACAAGCTCCACAGACGGTGCCGATGGAGACGACACAGAGATGGCAAACCGAGGGCGAAAGGCGCGTCCGAGTATCTCGACAACGGATTTGGAAGGTCAAGGCGACGCAAAAGCCTCCAACTCGGCGTCTTCTTCGACAGTTTATGTCTATTCGCGGGCCAACTTTGCGCGACCGCCCGTTGCCCAACTACCCGGACACAAGAAGGCCAGCGTCGCAGTTCGCTTCAACCCTGTCCTCTTCGAGCTCCGTCCTGGCCTGTCTGGTGGCGCTGCGCCGACAAAGACAGCAGAGGGTACAGCGACTGGCGAGGAGAACGATGAGAAAAAGCGGGATGTCGAGGAGACAATCGATATCGACCTTGTTGGACCTACGGCGACGCCAATAGCTGCACCGACACCACAACAAGCGGTTCCCGCTTCTCCGGCGCTTTCCCCAACAGATCGGAGACCACCAACGCCGGCAGCATCAAAACCACCCTCACCGGGACCAAGTCAAACGATGACAACGCCAATTCCGCCGCCACCTCCCAGTATCGGAACGGGATCCATATTTGCGTTACCGTACCGTATGCTTTACGCAGTCGTTACGATGGACTCGGTGGCCATCTACGATACACAACAAGCAGGCCCAGTTTGTCTTTTGAGCAAACTGCATTATGACGAGTTTACGGACCTATCTTGGTGCGTTATAACTCGATCTACCATTCAAGTTTGCTAACGACGCAGGTCTCCCGACGGTCAATGCCTTATCCTCGCGGCTCGCGACGGCTACTGCACTCTTGTAACGTTCGACGAAATTCTCCCGCCACATCACACGCAGCAGACGGTGCTCCAACTGCAGCAAATTGCAGCGCAACATTCTGTGCCAATCTTGGTGGCGACCCCAAGCTCGAGTGGGAGCGGTAGGAAGCGACCGTTGGAGCCGTTGACGCCTGCAGCAAGTGTGGACGGCGATCGAGAAAAGGAGCTAGGCGTTGCCGCGTCGTTGGGGCTCGGAGGGATGACACCGAGTGCGAGCGCGACGAGCGTCGCGGACAGCGTTGGCGGGACAAGAGACGGTGACCCGCCGCCGGAGGGTGATGGACCCCCGAAGAAGAAGAGGCGAGTGGCTTTGACGAAAGTTGCGGATTTGTGAGGACGCAGAGAAGTACATATCTCGATTGCAAGGCTTGTGTTTTGGGCACTCTTATTAACATGCCACGCCTGAATGTATACACGGACTTGAGCCTGAGCATGTGAGAGAGGGAGGTCGAAAGGAACTCGTTTCCCCTCGAGCCGAGTTCATGATTGAACTCTGATTAATCTAATCTCGGCCGAGATACAGACGATTTCATGCTTCTTGGGCCCGCGCCGAGGAGGGAATAGCTAAAGCATCATGAAAGGTGGCCAGTTGAATGCGGACGCCTTTGTTACTACTCAGAGAGGCTTGTGGGCGCACCCATCAGCAGCGTCCTGACGCTATTGACAACGGTAAGACGTTCTCGTGTCCCGCTAAATAACGGCTACGGGAGTCTGAGGTTTGGCTTTTTTTACCTTTTGCTTTTGCTTATGGACAGCTTGAGGTCAAAGGGCAGTTCGGACCGAGAGCATCTGCGGAGGGTCTGCGACATTCTAACCTGACACATGCCTGGAGATTTGCGGGGCCGAGTAGGATATAGCTCGTCGAGCACCTCCGCGATGACCAAGGTGCGAGCAAGCGGGCTCCTTCGGCCAAACTGACAGACTTTCGTTCCGCACCCAAGCACGAGGCGTACGCGGATGTTTCGTCCTCTCGTCGCGACACCCGCGCGCAACGAGGGAGAAAATCGGGTCTACCGTCGCGCAGGTAAATCATTCGAAGACGACTAGCTTTCGACCTGGCCCCGACGAAGACGACCTCTGCAAATCCAGAAGCTATTTCGGCGCTGCTTCCCATGTTAGAACCGCTGCGGAGATGATTGTGGGAGGTACCTCGCGGTGGTGGGTGGGTTGTGGTCGTCGCGAGCGCCGAGCGGTTGGGTGTAGGTAAAGATAGCCGCGTGCTTTATAATGCGGGAGAAGAGGTCGATGTCCGCTAGTTCTCCTCCGCCCCGCAAATCACACACCCTCTTCGTCAATGTGCAAACACGAAATGTGAGCGCGCCGTTAGTCTGGGGCTCGTCGAATCTGACCGCTTCGTAGAATTATCGACCGCTATAGTCTCTGCGGGGTGGGCCGTTTGCGAGTCGCTGTTCGTCGGAAAACGTCTGAAATACGCGTCTGCAGCATCGGGAGTGGCTTAACTACACCGGGAAGAAGCTGGACTGCGAGGATCCGACGTGTCTAACGTCGCCGAATCATGTACATGCGACGCGGGACTGTGGCTGCCCTCAGGTACGTGTCGCGGCAGAATTAATCTATGCCTGTCTGACCGGAATGAATTCTGCAGTACGTGGAAGACATGGAGACGCTGCGTACCGTTCACGAGAGTTTGTGCTCGAGTTGCAAAGGGATGAAGACCATTTCCAAGATGTAGTTTACCGTTATTGTCTGTTCAAGCTGGGCTTGATACGTTTTAATGCGATTTCTTCCGACGCCTGAAAAGGGAACATCCACGATATGCCGAGCAAGTGCGGTCTCAATTTCAGACCGGGATTATGATACCGTGCGGTACCATTAGCGATTAGTGTATACTTGAGCACAAGAAAGGCTTGGACCGTTTCTGGTCTACTACTAGCATATGTCAAGAAGCTTGCATTTACGGCGAGCGCGTCGATTGGCGGAGCGACGGTTGAATCTACAGGCACCGTTATTGTCATCCGAAACCAGACAAAACTGAGTGAAAAAGCGGGACGCACCCAAGGATCATCTCCGCGGATGTATGGCCGCGGTGGATGTGCCCAAGCAACCGCTTTATCCACCTCCGTCTGCGAATCCATCCGTAAGACGACACCGAGCTCGTAGTTGTTCATCTAGAGGCATCTTCTAAGAATCTCGCTAAGAAAAAGTGGCCTACGCACCGTCAGAGTCGGATTGAAGCCGCTCCCAGTGAGCCGACCCCAAGCCGCGGCAGTAAAGTTGTGCGAGCCAGAGTATAACCATGCATGTGGCGTCGGCGTCGGCTCCGGCTCGACGATCTCGATACCGTCCGAGTCGGATTCGCTCTCCGTCGCCGAGTCGTCCGTGTCCGCCTCGGGAACGGCGAGCTTGGGGAGGGTTCCAAGAATCATCTGTGAAGCGTTATCGACAGGGTCGCAAACAAAACAAAAAATGCAACAAGACCGCAAACAAACGTACCTTGGTATGCATCGCTACTGGTCCGCACCGACTCTTCCCATCCATTAAGCGCAAACCCGACACGCCCGTACCTCCGACGCCGCCCATCTCCTGCATTTTCTTCCACTGGTTGGGCCGGCAAAAGAGCGTCCCTGCGCCTCGTTGTCCGAGCGTCGTGAGGTTGATAGTCTCGACCGTGGGGTAAAGAATGCGTGTTGGGCCTTGTTGCGTTGTCTGCCCAAAAGTAAGAGGACAAGTCTGCGAAAAAAAGAGACCCCGCTCACTTTCTTCTTCTCGCGATCCAACCACGCCTGCAACGCCTTTGGACGACCACCTGCGCACAAACGGAATCCTGCAATCCAAGGCGCGTCATACGTCCCCAACGAAGATGCCTGACCACAATCTTTAGCGTCGCGTCGGAATACAGAAAGAACAATAAAAAACGCCGAGAGCAGGCACCGAGGTGAAGTACAGAGACATACCAAACAGTCCAGCTCAATCTCTCCCTTGCCCGCGTCCTTTGGCACCATCTTCCCTTTTGCCCTCGCCTTAAGCTTCTTCCTGGCCGCGCCCTCTAGATCTTCCAGCGCCGCACCAAGAAGGACGACGGCTCGAAGCAGCCGCGCCTGGCCGTACCGCAACACGCTCTTGGTGCCTGCCCATCCATCGGCTTTCCCGCTCACGCTCGCAACGAGGGCGACGCGCCCGCTGTGAGCTTTACGCCAGTCCCAGCCAAGTTCTAGGATGGAATGGGGCTTTGAGCTGGATGCAGGGGAAGAGGACGGTGGCTTGGCGTTACTGTTGCTAGTAGTAGCGGGGGAGAGGGATGGAAGGGGCAGGGATGTGTGCTTAGCAAGGCCGGGCGTTAGCGGTCGAACGGGATGTCCTAGTAATGAACGTACGCCATCCTTCTTGAGGGCTATCAACGCCTCTCCGACACCCGTAGCCTGGAGGACGTCCGCAAGAACCTCCGGGAACGCTTCGCCTGCCTTTTCGCCTGGCCGGTAAGAAATTGTAGATGTGCCGGGTATTGCAGGCGGAAAATCTTGAATATATGTGTACTGAATGTTCCATGGGCACTGAGAGACGAGAGACGAAAAAAAGACGTACATTCTCAATGTCACGCCAATCGTACGGTACAAGGTTGGCGCTGCTTACGACAACGCGCAGGCTGCCGTTCTTGAGGAAGAGGAGCATGTATTTCATGTGCATGCATCCCTCGAACGGGCCGGAACGGTGGAGTTGTGGGCAGACGCGGACCCAGTTTGGGAGAATGTGTTTGAGGAGATGACTTACATATCTTGTCAGCAAGATAATGCGATTTTCAAAACAACAACGCACCCACTTGCGTCGGCAGGGTCGCCTTTTGCTCCACACATATTCGGATCCGTCACAAGGACCACTGGGGTCGCGGGGTCAAAGAAACTGTACAGCCAGACAGGATCTACTTGAAACGCAGACATGATGGCGAATGCGATTCCTTGTTTCGGTCCAAGGATGTCTGTGAGCCGAATGCTCGGTGTCTGCGCGTCCGTCGCGTATTGGGTATCGATGCGGAGGAGAGCACCATCTGGGAAGAGTCTGCGGCCGTCGTCGGTCATATTCGAGGCCGGACCAGCGTCGAGTCGCGCGCGCTTTCGACTACCCTCACTGGCCCGATCAGCGTCGTCGTCGTCATCATAGTCATCCTCCCCGCTGGAATGCTGCTCGGTGCGAGGCGGAGAAGGTGGCCGCAAGCGTTTCTGGCGGGCAAGACGGTCGCGCTCCATTTGTGCGCGGTCTCCGAGAAAAGATAGAGGACCAGCACCAACGAGTGACGGGGCCGGCGGGGGTGTGGGTGCCTTGGGCTGGGGAGCAGGAGTCTGTGACGCGCGTTTCCTCTCCTTCGGCTGGCTACTTGCGCGTTTGGACGGTGGAGCCTTTGGTTTGGGTTTGGGTGCGGATATTTCGACGATATCGTCGTCGTCGTCGTCGTCGTCGTCGTCGCTGATGACGAGGACCTCTCCTTGCTTGTTATTAGTCGCCTTTCTCCTCCGTTTCTCCTCCTCAAGACTGAGCTGCATTGCGAGCTTGATCTGGTCGTCGTAGTCCATGGATAGTGGTAAATGGGTGGCTGGGAGTGAGTGGCGCGTCGGGCAAGGCGCGTTGTGGTGGACGTAGAGAAGAAAAGGCCGATGCTTCCGTCAGCTACACGCACATGTGACAGTATCTGACTCCCATTGTTTGGTGGTACATGCAAAATTCTACTTGGACACCATGTTCACCCAAAGTGCAGTATCTCAATTGACGCCAACTTCTCCTCCGAGTACTGTGGCTGCGCGTTAGAACACATAACCAGCTGGCATTCTTCACCCACATCAAACTGCGAACCGATAATGGACGTATCGGTTAGCTCAACAGCAGAATACTGGAACAGCGCCTTGGATTCAATCTCCACATATGCCAGCGAAGACCAAATGGGCTCGGTGAAGAAGCGTCCAATAGTCTCTGCGCACTGGCCCGCCTCGACCCACGAATCCTCGCGCAAGACGTCTCGCCAGCTCCACGATCCCTCTCCGCCTGGACACGGTGGGGGTTGAAATCCCAGATCACAATCGGTGCGGCCGGCCTTCCGAATGCGGCGTCTGCGTCCGCGCGAATATTCGCAATCCGCGACCCGCGCACTGCCGTCCGTCCGAAGTATAGCGCTGGATCGGGCAGGTCGAGCCAGCGCGTACATCGCGAGCCCCAGTTTGCTCACTGCACGTCGGAAACGAGCCTGGGCGCGTCGCTAAGCAGGAGTTGACGCAGCTTGTAAGAATCGATTAGCAAGGAAACGACATGGAACTCAGGTTCCGAAGCCCGATCTAGCCCCATCACAATGTGTATGAGCGATGTGGCCGGGTCGGGGAGGAAGGTAGAGAGGTATTGCGAGGCCTGCGGAGACATTGACTCCGAGATTTGAGGCGATTGCTGCAGCTGAAAAAGCTGACAGTTAAATCCGGGAGGAGACCCGGCAGGTGTAGTCGATGGAGAAATTCCAACTTTTCGCCGTCTACGAGGAGATACACGTCGAGCGCGACTTCTCGGGGGTTGGGAAACGCCATCAGGGTAGGCGTTATGAAGACCATTCCAGAGCTCTGCGAGTCTAACGTTCGTTGAACATACAGCTAGTAATCCTCGTTGTAAGTGCGCTGGGCCGAATGCCACAAAAACAAACTCACCGATGTCTTCGTTACGCCCCTTCGCCAGTCTAACACCCAAATTGGGTCGTGGGTGCCAGATCGAAGAAAGCACAGAACGAGATTGTCCCCGCAGATATCCAAAGTTGGGACGTCGGTGTACCCTTGGTGCGCAATCTCCAGGTGGATTATGGGACGCGCTGCGTCGTGGTGCGGCTTGCCAGTGGTGATCTCCAGGAACCGCAACTCGAGGGAGCGCGGCTCTGCAAACAGTCTTTGTGGTAATCCACTTACGCCGTCACCGTAACAAGTAGCCCATGTTCCTCCAATGCAGTGCCAAACGCCATGAGAGGGAATTCGAGCTTGACGTCGGTTCGGCGGGACGCCTCGGCTTCGAGATTTGGCGGGGTTCCAGGATTCAGACGCGTATCGACAACAGAAAGGCCGCGCGATTCTTGTGTCGAGTCGTAGATAGCCTGGATAAGGAGGTCGCCAGCGATGTCATGCGAGGCCGCCTCGAGTCGGAGGTCCCAATACAGGATGGTAGAGCGAGGCTGGGGGGCGAACTCGCGCCATCGGCGTTCGCGCTCCGACAAGATAGCCAAGCGGTCCTGGTCCGACTCCTGGATGGGCTCGCGCTTGAGGCGAGCGGGGTTCTGCAGAACTTGGTGGCGATTCTTTGCAAGATGATACTCGAGTTCGATGGAGCCACGGATGACAGCGTTCATACGGGAGTTATATGTGTGCAGGCATGCACGGATGTCTTTCCCTGAAAGGTGAACAAGACATTGAACAAAGAGTTCATCTGGTAAGTCGAACAACTTGAACATGATGAACGAGTTGAGGAGCCTCGGACTGCACAGCAACCCGTGCACCTGTCAATTTATACCCCACTTAGGTCCGTACCACGAACAGAACGCGACTCGAAAATTCGTCCACCTGCGTACGAGCCCACGAAGGCTTGCAATCCCCGCAATTCAGGCTTCGAGTAAACGCAGCGACTCTATCGCTAGTAACGCTAGTCGCGATTGACTGGCAAGTCCTCCTCCCCCACGCGTGGCTCCCGCGCGAGCGGAACACCAACGTTTCGAGTTTTTCCGTACCCCGACGGACTTGCTGAATTGAAAGCTCTGTCGAGGAAGAGCAAATCCTTCTATGCTCACGGTCCAACTCCCTGATCGACCCGCGTTTTAATTCCTCGCCTCGACCATCCAGTTCTGTTTACGCAGGAGATCTGACCGTCTGCAGCACTTTAATCCGCTCCATTCGCGCCTTTTGAATAATATGTTCTACAAGTCTCCGAAAGTCTTGTAGATTCGCGTTCCATGACGAGGTGGCATTTATTCCCATTCATTATTCTGCTCGCCAATCCATCCGCATGGGCTGAACACAGTCCTATAGAACAAAGGTACTCTTTCAGTAATCACCGCCCGTGCCTACAACAGCTCTCTCAACTGGTCGTCCAGGCGATCTATAATTCTTTCTTTGCCGAACGCTGGTCAGCTATATTCACCGCCCTCCGAGTTTCGTTAATGACCCGTTATGTTCCAGTCTTATATCCGCAGGCCACTGTCCTGCGCTGAGAAAGTCGGGTTCCGGTGTTCGTTCGCGTGCTCCAATGCAAACAAGTTAGCTTTCCTTTAGCGCGCGATGACTCTGTTTTAAAAGGTCCGGAGAGGTACGCAAAGGACATCGAGCAAATCATCCAGCAGCCTCTGAAATGCAAGCTCCAGCGTCGTCGTCCAACGCACCACCGCCACCAAATCGCGCTCACATGGCGTGCACAACCTGCAGAAAAGCACACGTCAAGGTTCGTCGTTTTTCAGTCGGTCGCGTAGATCCATTCACCAATAGCTTCACAGTGTGCGCCGACGGCGCGGAACCTGCCTTGCGCGCGATGTACGCGTAAGGGACTCCGCTGCGAATTTCTGGAGACTGTGGAGCAAGAAAGGCGCGACGCGATGTACCCGCCACACTCCGGAACTGGGTACGCCGCGAGCTCTGGCGCGTACGCTCAAGCATACGCCGCTGGCTCAAATCCCCCGGCTGCGCCGCCGACGTGTATCTCTCCGCGGATGCTGCATACAAGCAGCGGGACTCCGGGCTGGAACGCGTACTATATGCCACCAGACCAAGCGCAGGCGCAGGCGCAGAGCCAATATTCTTACCCCTACGCGCAAGGGACGTATTACGCTGGACAGCAGCAAGCCGGCCACCAGACGGCATAGTGAGTGCTTCAATATGCTGTTTCCAATCGAAACTGTTCCTGATTGACGCGGTAGTTGTACGTGCCCTGCTACTGGTCCGTGTTGGTGTGGAAGGCGGTAAAGGATCCGTGGGTGCTTGGGCGGGGGAGTGGGAGTATCATATGCAACACATCGGCTTCGATGATTAGATTCAACGTTCAACTTGAAGTTGAACATTATAGATAATTAGAGCACATAGAAAAGGAACCTACAACTGTGACCGCTTTTGTCCGCAAACATATCTTACAGCTCAGAAGGGTTGTTGATTTGAAAGGTTCAAACACCAGTTTGAAATTTCTATGTTGTTCTGGATAACTTGGAATGTTGTCGATTGTTTGCAAGTATAACGTGGTCTATAGCCGAGCTTCATGGCCAGACGCCTGAATGGCGTGCAGCTCGAAGGAGCTGCCGAGCCACTGCCACCTCAACCCCATGGTGCTCACACAACGCTTCGAATATACCTTCATTGTACTCGGCATTATCCGCGTCCAGCAAATCCACCCACTCTTCAGCGCGCGCCGCGCATGTCATGTGCATCGCCTCTTTAATGCGTCGAATTTCCCCGCAGATCTTGTGGTGGTTTGCCCCGTTTCGTTGGCACTAAGAACAGGATCCTTTATAAGTGGGTGGCAAGATGAATCGAGGGTTCCGAACCTTGCCAGAGCAGAACTTGGCCACACCGCATCCGCCGCAGTGGCGCTGGTCGATGGCTTTCGCTCTCGCCACTGAGCGTCGCGTATTATGCGGGTTGATGAGCCCGCAGTCCATGTTGGTGCATGGCGCGTTGTAGAGCGTCACCAACAGCTTGTGAGCGTTGATGAAAGGCAGCTCCTTGCGCAATCCTGGAGGCTTCCTGGAATCGGCTTCTTCGACTGCGGCGTCGAGGATGCTCTGGATTTCGGC
This sequence comes from Mycena kentingensis (nom. inval.), assembly GCA_014461125.1. NCBI lineage: Eukaryota > Fungi > Basidiomycota > Agaricomycetes > Agaricales > Mycenaceae > Mycena > Mycena kentingensis (nom. inval.). The sequence goes on along the minus strand of JACAZG010000018.1, from coordinate 1,103,720 downwards.
CTCGAGGGCAAGGTCGACAGCGGCGTCGTTGTTGACGGTGGTTGAGGGCATTGGGAAGGAGGGCTTATGGTTGGATTCAAAACCTGAAGGGCCTCGTGGTTTATATGCAACGATTCAACGCTTGGGCGAGAGGACAATGGTCAATGCTTCGCAGAGTCACTAAATTTGGATGATGGCCAAAGCGTTGAACAAACGCGCGCCGATGGTTACGTTACTGTAACTGGTAGCGTTGCTAGAGCAGACGGCTCGTCGAGGTCAGCGATGGACTTCCTTTGGGAAGAAAGTACGTTGCCATTGAGCCTTATTTCATTTGCGAATTTTGACAGAATATACACGCTCAAACGTCGGAATCCGGTCGATGCAAGGAGTCACTGCCTGCTTGAAATGCCGCAAAATATCATCCGCATTAAAGCGACCGGTCGACGTTCCCTCCAGCTCGACGCGGACAATCTCAAGGATGCATTCCACGCGTTCGAGCGCACTCGGCCACTGCACAATTGCGTCCACGGGCCATGGCCATGCCTTCGCGTTTGGCGGTCGCGAAGTGACCCAGAAATCGACGTTTCCGCACACCAGTCGGATTCGGAGAGTTTCCAGCCTGGGAGACGCGGAAATGAGATCGAGGAGCACTCGCAGAGTTCGGGGTTTTTGGTCAATCTGGCTTCCCGGAAGTTCGTAATCGAGAGCTCGTAGAGACGGGAGCGCGGAGGGCATAAACGCGCGGGCGGGCGGGTGGCCTGGAGTAGCGTCAATGAGATGGTCATCCACGGAGTGAACAATAGTCCAGCGCACCGTCGAAACGAAGACGCAAGTCTTGCAGATTTGGCGCACAGGCAACCATGAATGACACAAAAGTCTCTTGACCATACGCGAGCCCGACCATGATGTCGAGACGCTGTATCCGTCGAGCGAATACAGCTCCTTTATCTGAGGACAGGAAGCGATAGAGCGGAGCGTAGACGGAAGATTGTAGAAGCTGGAGGGTACGTAGGCGAGAGGGTCCCATCGAAGGCAGCTCGATAGTCGCTTGATCCTCAAGGAGAACATCGAGATTGTAGAGTCCGATTAATCGCAGACAGAAATCCTCGACATGCAGTCCGGCGAGTATCAGCTCAATAGGGGAGCTTGAGAAATAAAACAGCTCGAAACTGCGTAGGGATGGCTGCGCTATGCATCGGGCCGCAGCGACAACAATTGGGGCGGGGACAGCGTCCATCCATGCACGCCAGCGAAGGAGGAGGAGCCGCTCCAGTCTGTTGGTCCCAGCGAGCAATGCGACGACATTGTAGTTGTCGTTCTCGTCGTCACCGGCGATACCGATTTGTAGGTCGCGAATATATGTCCACAGGTGCGGGGAGGAGGATAGAGTACTGTGCAGGGTCGCGGCGCTGGCTAGTGGGCGCCAGTCCGTATTGCCGAAGTCCCGCGCGGCGTACGTGAGGTTGTCGCCGCTGGCGACACGAACCTCCCGAAACAACGCGCGTTGACTCGGTGCAATGAAGGCGGTAGCGACGAGAGAGAGAGACGCCAACGAGGATTTCGAGGGTCCCACATAGTCGGCGATCTTCTCGAGAAGCTCAAGAGGGAGGTGCGACATCGAGGCAGGAGTAAAGGTGACACAAAATACAAAAATGATCTAGCGGTTCTACTTCCCTCCAGTTGTGCCCATGCCCATTGCGGTTTTCCACGAGTCGAAGACCCACCATTGGAAGCCCGTCAACGTTCCTGTGTTTCCAGTCAACCGTATTCCGCCTCACGCAACGCAGGACGCACCATACATAAACACCCTCGCGCCTAACCCCTTGGTCGCCAAAGTCCATACGCCTACCTCTCGCACGATCGTCATCATCGGCTTGCCCTTGTTTTCCGCCCGACCGAGTTGAGAAACCAGAGTGTCGGCAGGATTAGAAACGAGCGCAGAGACTACGCCGGCGATGTAGCCCGATGCAAACGTGACGCCGAGCTGCGTCGACTTGGAGTACGCTGATTTGCCGGCGGGGTCCGTGAGCAGATGCGCGTAGAAGGCATCGGCGGTGGATTCGAAGACGCAAAACTTTGCAACAGTGTACGGAATCTACCAGGTCGTGGTTAGGGGCAGCAACAGTGGTAGTCGCGTCGCGTTCGCACCTGCCTTGACCACAACGGCACCAACGATCCAAACGGATAGCGTGTCTCCACTCTTCGGGTACCCATCGCTCTTAGTGCTTCGCCGAACTTGACCGGAAACGTTCCCTTCGGGCTTGTCTGAATCTTGACCTTGGTCATCTCGAACGGGCACAACGCGATGTCAGCAAAGACCTCTGCGCTTGCGGATCCGGCGGCCCATATGAGCGGCTTGTAGCGCTCCGCAAGCTCCTCTCCCGCGAGGTTGGAATACTTGTCTTTGAAGAACTCGTATAGGCCGTACTTGAGCATGCCCTGAAGGGAGTATCCGACGAGCGTCGGCCCGAAGCCCTTGAGGACACCGGTGGAGCCTTCTTCGGCTAGCAGGAGCCGGACGGAAGAGATTGTGCCCCGATACTTTGTTGGGTCCACCTAAAGAAAGTCGATGAGCGAAGGGTCGTCCAAGCGCGCGAGTCAAACCTGCATATTCGTCTTGGCCACATCCACCGGTGTCATTCCTGCATGAGTTAGGCCGCACGCAAGCGCGCCTCCGATCATACACTTTGCGTAGTAGTTATTGTCGTGGGGCACAGGCCCAAGGTACCTACATTTTTCGTCAGCTTGAGGCCAAAGTAATGTGCGCAGACGGACCGTGCATCCCAAGATCTTCCGCTAACAGAGGTAGCCATAGCACTCCGTCTAAACTTGTACCAGCTAGCATTCAGGAGCTACGTTTTATACGACCGGGCTTGCGCCGAATCGTAGTCAGTTTCGATGACTATCCCGCCGGAGTACGACCCGACACCCGGAGCGCTACGGGAGGCGGGTAGGCAACGGGTAGGCTGTACATTGAGTAGAGTGTTTTTGGAGTGTTTGCATCGGTGGTGGACGGTCGGAAGAGGCCTTGGGTTTGTGACAAGCGTTACTTCCACGATTGAAAATTCAAACAACAACCAATCCGTTCATATACGCCTGCCAATTTTCCTCTGCGAATCCTGCGATCGTCATCCTGCCTTCGTCCCACAGGCGCTTGAACAGCGGCCATGCCCCCGCCCGCCATCGATGGCTCTGCACATCAACATGCACGGTCTCTAACCGTCCCGCGCCCACCAAGTCCACGCGCGTCTGAAGCATCCGGGCCAATGCAAGCCCGTATTCGGTGAGCGCCGTAGGAAGAGGCACAGTCGGCACTCGAAGTTCCCTCCAGCGTTGGGCGAAATCGGGATGGTAAATTGAAAGTTGGATGTCCGAGTCCTCATCGGGCTCGCTCACACCAATCTGGAGATTCTGTAGGAGCGGAAGGATCGGAGATGCCCCAACAGCGTTATACGCAAGCCGATTAATGATTTGCTGGTCGTAGAGATCGACCAAGCCCAGTCGTTCGATGGTTGGGTTGGCGCGTAAGAAATCCGTGACGGGCCCGAGCATTTGCCGGGAGAGATGGTGGATGGTGACAGCGGTAAGAGTAAAGTTATCGCGTTGCTGCAGCGTCGACAACACCGCGAGGTTGTCGGGGGATGTGTCATGTTCCCGGGTCGGATTGGCAGTGATGCTCAGCGAGCGCAAGCGAGGAAACGAGAACATCTCCAGGAAGGGCAGGAGACCCGTTTGGTGTTGCATGACGGAAAGATGGGTGAGCGAGGGGAGCGCAAGGTCATTTACGCCCGGGACCTCAAGCGATTCAGACAGGCCTCTGGCGACATGCAGATGGGTGATGAAGCGGCATCGAGACAGGATAGTGTATGCCGTATGCTGCGGAATGCATGTACGGAACTGGACCTCATCGATGCTGGGCCAATGAAGCGCCAGCTCGGCGCTTGGGAGGACAGAGAGTTTGTCCTTCGATCGGAGGATGAAGCGACGGAGCTGCGGCGCGCGTCGGAAAAACCGGAGAATCTCGAGAACGTGTGGGTCGTTCTCGTTCGCTGTTGGGCTAGACCCGAGGTTGAGCTCGAGTTCCAGAGACTCGAGTGCTGGAAAGAGTACCTCGCCGCTTGCGAGAGCGCGAATGCGTGCTGCATCCGCTGTAGTGGATGCCATTCTGCAGGAGAGGGCCCGCAAGCGAGAAAACAGCTGCGCCTTTTCGGCCCAGAGGAAGAGAACGTCGGTAATTCCCCGATGAACAGTGGCTCCGGACATCCTTCCCCGGTCATCGATTCGCAGCGAGAGCGGCATCGCTCTGCTGCGAGCGCAGAGGTCCTGGACTTGGAAGAAGCGGCTTGACATGGGAGGGAGGCGGATGGAGAGATGCTCCCAAAGCTCGGGCGACGCCAACGCAAGTTCGCGCCATCCGCGACAGACTTGCAGGAGAAGCATCGGCGCGCGGCGCGTGTCGCATGTTTTATAGTCTTGGTTTTCGATGATATCGAGATCGACCGCAGCGCGGAATACGAGCGTCCAAAGCTCCAGAGAGAGCTTTTCGTAGGCGGGATGAGAGCGGACGTTCATGAGCGTAAGGAGCAAGTTTGGATGTCACGAAGTCAAGGCAACAGGTCAAATTCACGCTATAATTTGCTACCAGACACTTATAGGTATGCCGCGCTGCGTCCTTACGAGGCCTTACTGAGCGCTATGCTTCTTAGTCTGCGTACTTGGCCGCCTCGTTGGCGCCGATACCGGAATCATCGAGTTTATAATCTCGCGCTGAACGCCCATGATCCCTTGCGAGTTCGCGAAAATCTGCGTAGAATAGCTACTAGCATGTAAAGCAGGAACTCACCCCAACGCATGGATGCCGACATAGTTTGTGCAATGGCGCAAGAGCTGGCTTAGAAGCGATCGTACTAACCTCGACGGCAGGACAGAAATGCGGACCTAGGTGAGCCATGGCGCCATGGCCACGGCCTAATACCCGGTTGGAATCCATTGCCGAGGCAGATACGGGCCATGTGCCTTGAATGCGATAGGTAGTTAGACTTACTTTGGAGAGATATGCGCGTGAACGCGTCGCACTGGTCATCTTCGTCGAGTTCTGAAATTCTTCTTCGCGGTCCAAGCCCAAGCCCAAGAAATTACAGCCTTTTCGTCGCGCGGAAGTTCGGTATTGTGAGTGCGTAGGGACAGCACGTAGCGAGGTCTACGAGCGGGACGAAGAGTCGGAAAAGAAAAGCGTTGGGATGGTTCGAGTCGCGGTTCGAGCGTGTCGATTTGCAAGCCTTTTGGGGCACACAATGGTATATAAAGCAGCAGAGGCCTTCGACAATAAGCCTTTCCCCGCGTTGACCAAGCTTTGAAAGGCGATGGATGACGGCCCGGGCGGGGGCAAAGGCATCGCCTGATCCCAACGAACAGCGACCAGTCCGTCTTGATTCTTGCCGCCACAACAGCTCAGAAATCTTGCCCAAGCCATTCGCGACAGATGGCCAGTTCAATCTCGACATGCTAGCGCAGGACAACATACCCTTCCTCATCTCACCTCACCTCAAGATCATTCCACGACTTTTCACAAAATTGCCTCTCCGCAGCTCGGTCGTTTCCAGCGCGCCAACCTGTAAACTTGCTGTCTTGCCCGTAGCTACACTTGTTCCGCGCATATTCGATTTCTGATGGATTCACAGGCTTGGATAGACGACTGTGTACACCACAAGTTAGGCGCGGATGACGGGATCCTCCGCAAGCTCACTAGGAAGACGGGCAGCTCGAACTTTGTTCTGCGAGCCTTGGTGGCGATAACTCAGATGGCGCCCACTCTCGAGGAAAAGCACGCGTAAACTCACCGAGCGGCGAACTGTGAGTCGAACAGTTTGAAAATGTTCTTGACGGCGCCCATCCAACACCGTCCTCCGAGCAGCCAATCGGCCTACTCCTTCGGCTCAGAGTATTTGGCAGCCACCTGCGTCGGTACAGTCTTCTTGAACCAAAGGATGTACGAAACACAAAACCAACAATGTAGCATCTGGAGTTCAACACCATTGTGCTGTTAATTTGAAGGTCGACCTCTTGATACAACAAAAACGGTTCCATATTCGTGCTTCCACGCTGGACGAGATTACAATGTCCCACTCGATATGGCATCATGGAGCAGAAGCGTGAGGAGGGGCAGCTGGTAAATTGCCGCTTGGCAGATTCAATCCCGCGTTCTTGAAAATTGCTGCTCAAGACGCCGCAGTTTCTTTGTCTGAAAGCCGTGCTCCAGCCTTGCGATAGTAGATACCTCGAGAGCCACACCTTGTGAGTCATGGCTGGACTGCCCGTCGAATTGCTCAACTTCTATTGAATGTCCGCGAGTCTGAGCTTTTATTCTCGTGCCGGTTCAGGTACACTTGAACGTCATCTAGCCAGGATCTTCATACTCGCTAACTGCCAGGCCGCAGCTGCCACCCACCAAATTGACTCTTAGTTGCTTTGTCCGCGGTCTGTCTTTTGTTCGTCAACTGTAACGCCAATCATCGACTTCATTTTGATGTCTGTGTAGAGCGCGGCGGGATATACCCTAGCACTAAACGGATACAGCATGAGGTATGTGGGCCATTTATCATGCTGGCACTCCCGTTGGAAAGCTATCGACTCAACGTCATGCCAGAGCCAGAGCTTTCGCTTGAAGCTGGGGTAATACGAAGATCTCTCCGTGCTGTATCGGTTTACCCCCAAAGATGGAGCAGACACCCGCCCGTTGACAGCATGCTGGTCGTATAAAGGGAGAGAGGAGGAGCGGAGACAGCGGGTCTACAATTCACAAGCACAACACAACCGACTATCTCCCAACTTGGACCGGAAATATTATGAGCCACGGGCAGAATAAATACGGCTACACAACGAGCACATACTGTAGGAATCTGTACGGGTGAAACGTAACGCGTAACGGCGCGCTTGTTTTGTTTCACTTCCGTTGGTTCCGTAACGCATAACGGCGAGGTTGTTTCAGTCAGAAATCGTCATTTTCCCCCCTTTTTTTGGCCTCTAGATACCGAAAAAAAAATGGGCAAAATTTCATAGGATAAAATTTGAGATAAAATGAGGAAAATTACTTTTCGGCGGGCTCAAGGTAAGATATTCTCCCTGGGATCGGTTGATTCCAGCCCAGTTGAGTTTCCAACGCGGAACCGTCGACAGATGTCCCATCGAGGGCAACCTCTATCACCGTCAAGCTTCAACTTTGTCTTTGGACATATTCACAGATATAACAGCTCAATTGCAGGACAATGGACCACAGTTCAGGTCAGCAAAAAATACACCCAAGCCACCTGTTTCACTCCCACGAACAGCGTAACGCAAAATTCGAGGCCTGTTTCGCGTTTCAGTTGGTTCCCAAACCGTAACGCTTAATTTTGAGTTTCACCCGCACAGATTGCTACAGTACAGCGAGCTCGCCGGCGCCGGCATGTCGGGTCCGTCGCTTTCTCGAACGCCAACAGTAACAGCACATGAAACTTATCACTCATGCACAGGACCGACAACCGGGAATTCCGGCGGCTATTCCGGCGGCGGGAGTTCGACTGCACAGCTCATCCCGCACGACAACGCATACTCTCAGAGCTACGGCACCGGAAGTCACGGCACTGTCGACCCGGCGTTGCTTTACAGCCAGGGTCAAACCCAGTACCCCAGCACGGCCTACGGCGGTGGCGGGCATAGCCAGTACCCGGGTTACGATAACTCGTATTTCGGGCAGCAACACGCGCACACACAGGGCGGCTCGTATCCGGCTGGGTACCCCATGCAAGGCTCCGCTGCGAATTACGCACAGGGATACGCGCCAGACGCCTACGCCTACGCCGGCGGGAGTGCCTACGAGAACCAATCCTACTCCGCCGGTATACCCGTCCGCACTTGCGCCCGCTGCGGGGCCACCAGTACACCTCTCTGGCGACGGGAGCCAGGTACCCAGCGCACTCTATGCAATGCGTGCGGGCTCTACGCCCAGCAGCGCCATCAAGATCGTCCGCAGGAGCTTATCGACGCCGATGCGGATGACTCGCCGGCGCCAGTTGGAGGCCCAAGTTGCAGCCACTGCGGGGCGACACGCACGAGCGTCTGGCGGCGCAACAAAGTCGGAGATTTGGTATGTAATGCGTGCGGGTGTTACGAGCGGTTGAACGGAAAGCCGAGGCCGTTGGAGCTGAGGACCAACCGCGTCAAGCCGAGGGCCAAGCAGAGTTGAGAGCTACGCAATACTAGAACAAATAGAGCAGCAGCGGTTATTTAATTAGATAGGTATGTTCAACTCTACAAGTCCTCACTGCGAGCATGGCCGCCTAATAATCCAAGCTGGTAAGGCGTTATCTCACCGTGCATTTCTTTGTTCAATTTTTTGCAGCAATCTGATACAATCAGTGACCACTGGTCACGTGCAGTGACTCGTGACACTCTTGACTCCCACCTTCATGTCCGAATCTCCGTTCACCATCGCCGTCCCGGACTCAAAACTACGTCAGCTCAAGCAGAAGCTTGCGATAATACTTCTTCCAGACGAGCTCAAAGACACTGGGTGGGACTACGGTGCTCCGCTGGCTGACATACGCCGCCTCGGCGCCCGCTGGAAGGATGATTACGACTGGCGTGTCCACGAGCGTCAAATCAACGACGAGCTACCACAGTTTACTCGCGATATCAATGTTCATGGCACCCTCAATGTCCATTATGTCCATAAGAAGAGTGAAGTAACGGGCGCTATTCCACTATTGTTTGTCCATGGATGTGAGGAGTAGTTCAAAATCCGCCGCTGTCGAAAATCATCCGGATCCAGGGCCAGGAAACTTTCTAGAAGTTCGCAAGATTCTTCCCCTGCTTGTGAAGGGCGGACTGGAACATCTAAGCTTCCATGTTGTTGCCGTCAGCTTGCCAGGTTACGGCTTTTTGGAGGCGCCGAGGACAAAGGGATTCCGCTTGGACCAATACGCCGAAGTAAAACACCCGTCGCATCCTCGCTGCCCTACTGATTTTATTGCAGGTTGCCAACAAGCTTATGCTTGCTCTCGGATACAACGAATACGGTTCGCACTCCTAGCCTCTTCGCTTCTTTTTGTCTAATTTTCTTTCAGTCACGCAAGGAGCGACATAGGGTTCCAAGTAACCCGCCGCATTGCACGCTACTACGGCGATAAACACGTCCGAGCGTGGCATACCAACTTCCCCATCGCATAACACCCATCTTTCTTGCAGAGCCCGTTCACGTACGTCCGCGCGCTTGTCACACCTTACACCACATTCGAAGTCGCTGGCATCGAACGCACGCGGTGGTTCGAGACCAAAGGAAGAGGGTATTTTGCGATTCATGCGACCAAACCTCAGACGCTCGGGTACGCGTTGGAGGACTCGCCTGTGAGTTTGTTAGCGTGGATCTACGAGAAACTGCCAGTGGTAACATGGACAGACGGCTATGAATGGGATGACGACGAGAGTGCGCAGGCTCATCTCTTTTCTATTTTTTTTTGTTGACCTTCGTACAGTTCTGACCTGGATATCGAGCTACTACTTCTCTCGTGCCGGCCCCGCCGCAACCCTACACATATACTACGAACTTCACAACGGCAACAAGCGCTACCCGCCGGCATCGGAATCGCCGGCCATCCCGATGGGCATTTCGCTCTTCCCGAAGGAACTCATAATCGCTCCACCACTGAGGTTGCAGCGCCACGCGAATTTCGCGGAGCTGAAAAGTCCGCGAATGGAACGTTTCGCTGGCCTGTTTCACTTACTTTTGTGGTGAAATTCACGGACCCGCAAGCGAATTTCGCTGACTCGAAAAAGAACATCATTTTCACAAATTTTGAGAGACTAAGTTTCGCTATTTTTTCGCGGTCTTTTGTAGCGAATGGAACGTTTCGCGGGCTCGCACCACGAAATTCGCGGTGCCTGCTGAGCACAGTGCCACGACTGTGGGTTTCTGCAGCAGCTACCCCCAGTAATAACCAGTTGCGCTCACCCGGTTATCCGCAGTTGGATTCGCCTCCTCGGTCGCGTAATCTTCGAAGCTGAACATACCGTGGGCGGACATTTCGCGGCGCATGAGGTGCCCGATGCATTGGTCGGCGATGTGAGGAAGATGTTCGGGGAGGGGAGGACCTGCGTATGGGGTTGTGAGCGGGCAGAATGGTTATGCTGCATGAGCTATTTCGATCGACCGTCCTAAACCACAACAGCGTGCAGAAAATCAAACACGTCTACAATAAAAACGACTTGGCAGAGGCGGCGCTGAAGCTCGAGATTGCCTGTAAGTGCCTAAGGACCGAGGTTGCCCGAGAGTGGCGGAATGAATTTTGGAAAGTGCAGATCGTGGGGGTTGCTATATTCACAAGCTGGTTGACTGACACCGCGAGATTTCTCAAGTCGTTGTTGAGCTGGAAAGATTTAAATAGCGGTGGAAAGCAATTGCCGATGCGCTCCGGGACGCGAGCGGGCTGACCGGAACATAAGAGCGTCGTATTGCAGCATCCCTGCTTGAATTGTGGCTTTCCGTTTGCTTTCCGTGTAAAACGGGTGTCTAATCGGGCTAAGATGTATTGAGCAGGTTCAAATGGTAGTCGCCTGGAGGCGATTTTTACCTTGGCGCACCACCTGGTGAGTTGGCGCCGACATTAGAATCGACAACGAGGCGGAATCATCCTTATTTTTAGGCTTTCCTTTGTTCGGGAAACAAACAGCACCGCCCGCCGTGACGGTTGCATTTCCTCACCGGGAACTCTTAGGGTCACTGACAGCTTCATAAGTGTGGATGTATATTCCAGCACAAGTGCTGTTGAAGATCGCCGGGTTGTGGCGCTCCGCTGCCACGGCCGCAGCGTGAATCACACACACTGCGGTGAGCGTCCACAATGCCAAACTTCCAGTGTGTTCTTCGAACGAGCTCGGGGTTCTTGCTACTGGGACCGCGGGGCCCGATTCCGGATTTGTTTGTTCCTGAAACCTTACATGGCGGATATCCGACAATATGTTGCTAAGCCGGCGTGGAAGGACCGGCTTGGTCACGTACACGGACCACTATCGTGATCTTCTGCGTTGGTCAAGACAGTAATTTATCGCTTCCCATTACTGCTTTCCCCCATGAGCTCGAGGATCTTGGGTCATGCATCACCTAGCCAACTGAGAAATGCCTCATGTTGAAACTGCATGGGGAGAGCATTCGTCTTAAAAAGGGATGGGTGTTCTGAACGCGAAGTAGAGCCGACTCTTTCTCCGATGTCTACGTCTTCTAGCGGGCCTAGAGCTCTAGAAGGGACACACCGCGCTCGGATTGCGTGCAAGAGCTGCCGCAGAGGAAAAAATAAAGTGGGCTTAGAAAATCTGCGATCCCACAACGCATTCCTAACGAAGGCATTCATATAGTGTTTACCGACAACTCCAGGCAGGCCCTGCCAGCGATTCACACGCAAAGGGCTGCAATGTGAATACTTCCCGGTAGCAAACACACCCGAACTAGCCACACACTCGAATCGGCATAGTGCGCCCCCCGGAATATATTGCAATCTACCCATCCCACTGGTTCAGCCGTATCCCAATGTGGCCGCGCGTAGAGATCCACCCTCTCCCGCTCGCCCAACACCGGTGTTTCAACTTGACGACTCTGAAAGGCTCGCATATAGCAGCCACCCCCGTCAGCAAGCGCTGCAACAACGAGCAGTCACGGTCTATCCACACACACAAACCTATACAAGAGATGAGGACGGAGTTCCGACGCCATGGCACCCAGGCGCCGCGTACGAAGGGCTTCCGTGCGTTTTGTAATCCACTTCGCGAGCTTTATTGAGCAATAAGTTAGACTATGTGCCTACCTCCAGTTGGCATGTTCCTGTGCAGCAATGAAGAGATGAACAAAGAAAAACACCTTTATTGTCATTTATTTATCTATGGTGGAAATAAATTCCTGTTCTGTGGCCCGCACATTAATATTTGTATCCGCACAGTATAGCTAGGAATATGCACTACGTGAGCGCGTATCCCACAGCATCTGCGATCAAATTGAAAATTGTTGTCGGTGAATGTGTACCTAATAACATCCCGGAGAGCAAAGTACTGCCTCCAAAATTTCTGGTGCGGAACAAAAAAAGGTAGCTTGAGGTTCGTCTTGTTCTCTAATGTTTCCCCCCGGCGATCAGCGGCTAAACAATGTGTCACTCGAGTCAGCCACTTTTTTCCACCCACCCTCATGTCGACGACGGCCACCACCGAAATCGAACTCGTTAGGCATAGAACATCTGATACGCCACCTTCCGCTAGCCCCGCTCCCGTCTCCGATGTCCTTGACGGCGGTTACGGATGGGTGGTCGTTTTCGGATGCGCGGTAATCAGTTAGCTTCTCCTCCATCCCGTTGGATGTTCTGCCACTAATCCAGCTTTTAGCGTGGTGGTTTGCCGGTATATCATATAGCTGGGGTCTCATACAAGCTGCTCTCGTCAAAGAGGGTCTTTCCTCGCCCTCAACACTCTCCTTTGTCGGATCCACTGCTGTCGCGTGTATCTCTGGGCTCGCAGTCATAAATGCGCGAATAATCCGATACCTCGGTGCCCGGAAGACGGCGCTCCTGGGGATAACACTCATTGGTATGGGTGAGATCCTCAGTGGCTTTGCAACGAGTAACATCGGTGCCTTGTTCGTAACTGCCGGGGCGGTTTCTGGAATCGGAACGAGTCTCTCGTTTATGGTGGTTTCGATAACTCCTGCGCAATACTTCAACCGCCGAAAGGGTCTGGCGAACGGCATCGTCTATGCTGCGGGCGGGCTGGGCGGAGCAGTGAATAGCTTTGCTATTAGCGCTCTCATCGACTCCCTTGGTCCCGCTTGGACATTCCGAATTCTGGGGATCATCACGCTGGTCACCGGAATTCCCGCCGCTTTCCTCGTCGTTGAACGTACCACCATCCGCACCAGCGGCTTCATCGACCCCGCTCTCTTTCGGGACCCCAAATTCATTACTCTTTTCCTTGCAGGGGCGCTCGGCACCTTCCCGCTCTTTGTTCCGCCTTTTTTCTTGCCACTCTACTCCGCTTCCCTGGCGCTCCCAGGTAGCACCGCCGCAGGCATCATCGCAACGTTCAATTTCTCCTCCGCGCTCGGCCGCCTCGCGTGTGGTTTTGCCTCGGACCGCATTGGCCCCCTCAATGTGCTCTTCCTCTCCCTCCTCCTCACCGCGCTCAGCATGCTCGCTCTGTGGCCCGTCTCCACCTCCCTCGCGCCGCTCATCGTATTCACGGTAGTCAACGGCGCCGCCAATGGCGGGTTGTTCTCTACGATGCCAACAACGGTCGGCGCGGTTTTCGGCCCCGCAAGAGTCAGCGTTGCAATGGGCATGATTGTCACAGGGTGGGTCGGTGGATATCTTCTCGGTGCTCCGATCGCTGGGTACTTGCTCAACGCGTATGGCGGGACGCAGAGTGGTAGCTTGTCGGCGTATCACCCCGCAATGTTTTATGCTGGGTCTTTGGCGGTGGGCGCGACAGGGCTGGTATCGCTGCTGCGGATAACGACAAGTAGACATATATTCGCTAAAGTATAGGCTGTAATGATCCTCCGCCTTTTCTCGCACCTCCAGGTCTGGGATGCGCCTGGGTAGTATACAACGTCGTCAGCGAGTCAGCGGCAATAATTTCGTTAGTGACAGGCGCCATTTTCGTCAGTGTGATACGCGAGCGATCGGCGCGTCTGGGCGGCCTTTGTTGCAGTTCTGTGGGTTTTCGCGGTTGCGGCGCCGGCCGACGGCCGGGGTTTTCCACCCCGGACCCCGACCCTGCCGGGGGCTGCCGCTCGCCGCGGAGGCCCGCTGCGCGGAGCTTTTCCCTTCCTCCTCCTCCCCTTCCCGCCCCTTCCTTTTCCTCTCTCGGGATAATTAAACTCATTTTTGCGGCGCCGGCCGCGACGGCTGGGGTTTCCCACCCCAGACCCCGGCCGAGGCTTCGCCCCGGACCCCACCCTGCCGGGAGCTGCCGCTCGCCGCGGAGGCTCGCTGCGCGATGCCGGCCGAATCTTAATTCTCCCGTGCTCACCTCTTTGTTCGACAACTGACGAACTTATTCGACAGCTAACGAACGCTGTTTGACAACTGACGAACAATGTTTGACAGCTGACGAGACTTTTACCGCTGACTCGCTGACGAAGTTGTAAATCCCCCGATGCGCCTCTGGACAGCATCCTCTAACAACTCACGCGCGAGAGGTCAAAGCATTTTTGAGCTGGGGTGAGGGTTTGCTGCTGTCCGAAGAACTCCACCCGTTGCCAATTAAAGAGCAGGAGAGGCGAGAGGAGCTGGAGTCGATGAAGCAAAGATTTGCGCAAAACGAGAGACTTTATTCAGTTGGGTGTCTTGGATGCGGGGAGGTACGCCTAAATGGGTTTCAGCTGTAGCATTATAACTCTATCTCGGTGCGTTGTGGCAGAATGGAGAACCTAGCACCTCACGCACCAAGAACTTGTGTCCATCATGTTCAATGAGCATATTCCCACGGTTCAATCCGCTCCGTATAACAGAGGAACTCGCGTCAAAAAAGAACCATACAGTTATCAATTTGGGTCCGTGGTTATCTAACGAATCAACAGTTTCAGAAGTCCAAGTGTACAATCAGAGTCCGAGAATACCCAAAACCGAGCCCAGTCCTAGCGAGCCGAGAACCCCGGCCACTGTCACGACACTACAAGTAGAGAAGAAGAGTCAGCACTAATTACAGAGCAGCAGAGCGACTTACAGTCCAGAAACAAGCACCAAAACGCCGGCCAGCAGACCCTCCAGGCCAACGAGAACGTTGTTGAGGGCGGTATCGACGCTGCTGAGCAATCCCGCAAGCCCCGTGATGCCGAGGTCCTCCAGCGGTCCAAGTGTGTCGACAATGTCCGTGATAACACCCGCCGTGAGGCCCGCCACATCATCAATCGATTGGCGCCGCTCGACTTCTGACAAGTCGAGATCGCGCAGTCCGAGTTTGAGCAGCGCGAGCGAGGTCGTAGCCGTGTTGAGCGCGAGGACGAGCTGCAGGACGAGTGGGGCGACGGCGGTCGCGGTAACGGCGCTGCCCGAGACGACGAGCGCGTCGATCTGGGGCAGAATGGTGCCGACCGTGTTCTCGAGAGTGGTTATGACACCTGAAGTTCCCACCAAACCCCTCTAGTTAGAGGCGGTACCCCCCAGGGGTACTCCCTCTAACTAGAGGGGCTTCAGCGGAATCCGGGAGCACGCTATAATTCCGCTGTAGCGGGATGAGTTATAGCGTGCTCCCGGGTAGGTGGTCAAGTAGGTGGCCGAGGCCGGTGCCACGGCTGTCGGATCCATCACCGCCGCTGTCGGCGGTGTCATCCCGACACCCGCGCTCACCGTTGTCCCGCCCAACACCCCCGACATCCCGCCCAACGTCCCCGACGACCCCGCCACCAAAAAAAAAAAAAAAAAATCAAAATTTGTAAATACTCTAGAATACCTGTATATACTGTTAGAACACCCCAATTAATACTCGTTCTTGAGATATAGCCTGTTCTCTTAGCAAACTAGCAAGCTGGGGAGCCGCAATATGGGCGGGCTGATCCCCGCCATCACCGCAATCAAATCCATCAAAAGCTGTGTCTGGGTACGATGAACAGGTAGGTACAACTGGCAAGCACAGAATCACCTTGGTTCTTGAGGTACGGGGAGATGATTGAAGCCACGGATTGACAAGAAAAAAAATCTAAATTTGATGTAAATCAGGATAGGGGTATTTTTAGCCCAGCAAGGTTGTTCTAGCATGGCTTGTACTACCATGAACCAATTAGTGGGCTTGGAGATATTCCGACCAACAAATACAGGCATACCACGGATTGACACTGCTTGTGCGCAGTGACAATATGTCCTTGTGGCTGCACCCAAGTCTGCTGTAACTGTCAATTGTTCTGGGAATTTGGATGGTTCCCCTACCTCCCCCAATATCAATTGCACTATTCCTGGATTTGAACCATAGTGTCAATCCATGGTTGATGTCAATCCGTGGCTGGTGCTATCACGGATTGACACACATGCGCACAAAGACTTGCTGATGATACATTCAGTAAATATAGAGATGATATTGCAGGGCTCTCTGAATGTATTTTTATCTCAAAGGATTATAGATATTATATCAAGACAGGGAACCACAGACAGACACAACAGTAGGTGAAACAACATGTGCACCACGCTTGGTCAAACTCAGATAAAGTACCATCTAGCTATTTCTGAACAGGCAAAGAGGCAGAGAGATAGAACTCACCAATCATCAGCCAGCGCTGGGGATCTCCGTCAATCCGTCAATCCGTGGTACCCCAATCTGCAGACAAAGAAAGTGCATGCAACTTCACTTGCTGGCACTGTCTTACTCCCCCAGGCATCATATAAAGATACCCAAGCAACCCATCATCCAGCTAACTATACAAATGAGCGAGGTAAGTTGTCTTCAGTCCCACGGATTGACCAGCCTCACGGACTGACACACTTAAACTCCGCACCATTCTCTGCCTGCTGTAGTTGTTCTAGAGCATTTGAGAGCTAGTTACAGCTCTTTTGATTTATTTTTGCTGGCCCATATGAGATATTGCGTTGGGAAGGGACCATTGATGGGAATGATCTCTCCTGATCACCACAGATTGGTCAATATCTCACCTTCCTCGGGCACAATACCTCTGATTTTTCTACTGCTGGTGGGTGTACCATGTCCCTCACCTATTAACCACAAATTATATCTTGAAACATTGTACCAATGGTGTTCTATAGGATCTACCCCAAGTAACATCAAGTCTTTTACAGCGGTGAATTTGAACTGTGAGCAGTTGGGCCTGGAATAGAATGAGGCCTTTGGTATTCCTATTTATGGAGCAGTTTATCCTGTGCCATAGAACCAAGACTCGGACTCAGGTACATCGTGCCAAATATTCCCAATGTCACAGCAAGGTCCACTGTCCTGCTGTTTGTTGAAGTGTTCATTTAGACTCTAATGGCATCTGTGAATGGTATGCTAGCTATACTAAACTCCCACCATGTATCTGTGCTTTTCTGGCTGCTGCCCGAACCCGGAGACCGTGCCTAGTGTCAAAATGCGAGTTTTTCCCCAATTTGACACCTTTCCAATATCCTACAGACCGGTAAACCAGTTTCTTTCTACTTTAAACATATGTTAAACAACCCTATAGGGGTAATCTACAGTCAAGGAAGAAATTACACCAAGGGACACAGATTAGCCTAAGAAATGGTCTGAATACCAGTAGTGGACCTAAGTTCAAACTTGAAGCTTTCTACTTGTCCGGTTGTAAAAAACAAAAGTCTCTCCAATCCGAGGGAGTGTACTGATATATTGTCATGGTATTAGAGTGAGGCCAAATCACCCCAAAACAAAGGTTCTAGCGGTTCTGGATCTCATAAAATAGCCTAATCAGTCTTTATCTGTGCAGAATAGATGATTATGGCAGAGGATATCCAGGGCTTCAATATGGTTCAGACTTTGCAAGGTGAACCATACCTCTTAAATGTACTGTAATATAAGTCTACCTCAGCCGTTGGGCTGCGCTGCAGTATTCAGCAAGCTGTTATTTATGTGACACTATTCAGGGAATAGACTTGACTAGAGATGCACTGCTGGCCTGATTGTCTCCAGAGTAGTTTAGTCAGGCATATACTACTGATATCCGGAAGGATCAACCCAGTAACTGTACAGGTTCAGCTATGCAAGGCTACTTGCTTGGAGATCAATCATGTAATAGTAAAATATTTACTGATGCAAAAATCATTAGAAACAGGTCAATATGTCCATGTGGACCTATGAATGCCAGTCGTTGAAATTGAGGCATAGGCTGGCAGTAGCCCCAGAGATATCTACCGGGGTGACTATATTCTCAAATGGAATATAGGTCTGGCTTTGATGAACTAATCTGGTTAGAGATCTTATAGTGGATTGGAAACACAGACATCCAGTCATCCCCCCAAGGCCTTGAGCCTAGGTGCACTAAATCCCTTCAAACAACATGAATGATGGGGTTTGTGATGAAGAATAGACACAAAGAATCATAGCAATCAATACCATCAATTGATATCCTGGGTACCTATGAGTGAGTGTACCTACAATAGGTCGATTTATGGTAGCCAGAAACAACCTAGGTTGCAATCATCAGCCGGTCCGTGTTGTTTCCTTTGTCAATCCGTGGTGCTGACCTGGCCACGGATTGACATTCCTAAAGAGGAAGGCCAGATATAATGTAGGCAAAGGGTGAGGGTATATACTGCTTCTACACTGGCATTGTATTGCTGAACCAGGGGATGGCTGCCATGGATGGATACTGACCATGGATTGACACTGTTCCAAAAGAGGAAGCCGATACAAGAAACATTGTGTGAGGTGCTGAGAGCAATCAGAGTCTACAAATCAATAAACTATAACACTCAGATGCAGCCGCAAGGCAGGGTGTCATTGTGTGCATGGGTGTCAATCCGTGATACTCCAGCCACGGATTGACACTACAGCTCCGATACAAGGAACGGTACAATTGCCCTTGTGAGACATTGGGGTGTCTTTAGAATCCCCAGAACAACAGACTGTACACCAGACTTGGCTGCAGCCACAAGGGCATATTGCCATTGCACACAGGCAGCGTCAATCCGTGGTATGCCTGCATTTAGTGGTCGGAATATCTTGGAGTTCACCGATTGGTTCATGGTGGTAAGCCATGCTAGAATTATCTTGCTATGCTACAGATACCCCCTATCTTGATTTACATCAAACTCAGATATTTTCTCTCCAGTCAATCCATGGATCCAATCATCTCCCCATAACTTGAGAACCAAAGTGATTCTGTGCTTGCCAATTGTACCCACCTGTTCATCGTACACAGGCGCAGCTTTTGATGGATTTGATCGCGGTGATGCCGGGGATCAACCCGCCCATGCTGCCGCTCCCCCGCCCGCTGGTTTGCTAAGAGAACAGGCTATATCTCAAGAACGAGTATGAATTGAGGTATTCTAACAGTACAGACAGGCATTCCAGAGTATTTTCAAATTTTAATTTTTTTGGGGGGCGGGGCCGTCGGGGACGTTGGGCGGGATGTCGGGGATGTTGGGCGGGACAACGGTGAGCGCGGGTGTCGGGATGACACCGCCGACAGCGGCGGTGATGGATCCGACACCCGTGGCAACACCCTCAACCGCCCACCCAAGCACTCACCCGGGAGCACGCTGCAACTCCCTGCGCTCCAGCGGAATTACAGCGTGCTCCCGGATTCCGCTGAACCCCTCTAGTTAGAGGGAGTACCCCTGGGGGGTACCGCCTCTAACTAGAGGGCTTTGGTGGGAACTTCAGGTGGGTTATGATGCCGGTAATGCTGGAAATGGAGGCGCGTTTGTCGAACTCGACCACAGCGGGCACGGGAGCGGGCTCTGGTGCGGCGACTGGGTTTGCGGAGACGAGGGTGCTAGAGGCAAGGAGGAATAGCGAGGCAAGACGGAGGGAGAACATCGTGTTTGAGAGGAAGAGACGCGGCGGACTGGGCTTGCCATTTCGTGAATTCCAAGCAGAAATTTATACGCCTACCGTGTTTATTGCGTCATGAGAGACTGAGCGTCGACAATGCCAGGAAAAGAATAGCGGCGGAGCATACTGTGGGCGTGTATCAACATCTTGAGTGGAGTTGAACATGGCGTGGAAACTTGAAATTAGCTCGACGCAGAAATGGGTCGTGATTGCGGCTTTGGTTACGACCCGACAAACAAAGAACGGGTGCATCGAGTGCATTCGGATTGAAATTTGGGTTTCATGGGCATGCCGCCAACACGGACAGCTCTCTTTGATTGCGGCCCGGGCTACGGCCGAATGTTAGGTCCTGAGGCTCAACATACATGACGTGCAGGAAGACAATGATGGTTTCGACCCTGCGGACGACCCTGCGCGCCTGGAAAGAGGAGCCGCGGAAGCATTTTTGAATGCCCGAACAAAGCGCAAGCGCCGAGCGGCGAACTCTCAATTGGGCTGACAGTCAAATGACGACGAGTTGGAGCTTGGTGATCCCACCGGAACAAGTTCAATATGGTACAACATTCCTTTGTGCAGCCTAAAAGTCTCAAATTCCAACCAAAAAAGCTGCCGACACCACGGAGATGACAAGAGCACTGAACAGAATTAGCTTTGCGATTTGGTGTGAATACAGCCGTTCAAAGAAGTGTAGGTGGGTTGGGACTTGGATTGCGGAGCACGTTCGCCGCTCCAAATTGTATTGCTTTCGGGCAATGGACGCTGGAGCCGACGAGAAACAATTCAGTGGCACAGCCAGAGGAAAACAAAGGTAAACATGTTGGAGCGCCGAATGCGCTCCGCAACCCACCTACATTTCTTTGAACGGCTGTACCACATACAGGCTCAGTCCGCTCTGCTTTGACAGGGCACCGGAGTCCGGTGGCGCACTTCTAGTAGCGGTATTATTTGCGTTGCTGAATGTACTCTGCGATGGCGTCGACGTGGATCCAGGAGTCGAGCTTGGTGGCGGCCTGGTCGTGCTCTGAGACGGGAAAGTGGATGTCGGAGGTGTACTCTGGCTCGAACTCGACTCGGTCGGGAAGGAAAATGTTGGTGTCGACAGTGGGGGCGGCCGAGGGAGAGGAATTGGAATGGATGGAAGAATGGGCGGGCTGCTGAAGCCAGAGATCTGCAAAATTTCGCTTAAAAGACTGCCTGAGGTCGCGCAAGACAAGCAAACGCACAGAGACGATACCGGCCTCCACAGCGACAACGAGGGAGATGGTAGCCAAGAGTGCTTTCAGAGTGACCCTCATGGCGTGCAGTCGACGAGTCTGGGCGCGTATTTATACACACTGTGGTCCCAGAATAGCGGCGCCGCAGCAGCACGAGGAAGGCGTCGGGGTCATCAGGCCGCGTCTTCTGTGCATGCATTGAGTGTACCTGGAGCAGTCTTTTCTCTTGACGCAGACGCTGAGCAGTGGTTGAGTGGAAGAGGGGAAAACGCCGTGATAGTGTTCCCATCCGAGTCACTTCCGAGCGACTCCCATTTTTTACCTGACCATCTTAGCTCGTATCCCTCATAGCCTTGCCACCCGCAGCCCCACTTTGATATCCCGCCGCCCCGATTCACTGGCAACACCGCTGTCGGAGAAAATGCGACAACATTCCGACCTTGCCGCCTCAGGTGCGCAGCGGAAATTATGCTGCACACAATCTGGCTCCGCGGGGAGCAAATTCCTCAAACACCGGAAGGCTTATAGATGTGCCTCGCGACAGGCAGCACCGCATCGGACAGTCCTTCGCTCCCAACGATCACCGTGGCGCACCTGCGACGCGGAGAGCATCCTCGGACAGCTGACGGCGTCGCAAAGCTTGTACCTGGAGCGGAGCATGGCGTCCGATGAAACGACTGCAACCCAACAATGACGACTCGGGCAGAGGATGGATACATAAAGTTCCATTCCACTTCCTAGTCCTTGTTTTAATTATCAACCCTCGTCTCCGTCTATGTCCGTCGCCTCGTCGGATCCTCGTTCTTGTCGCCGCGCTGTGGGAGAGCACTCAGGGATTTACCGCACCGACAGTGCTGTCGCGTATGTCGGCTGCTCGCCACTTTGCCTGCTGCACATGCCAGCGTCCATCTGATCAAGGGCTTCCTAGATGTGCGTTCGGTACTCTAGAAGGAGGTGGAGGAGCCCCTTCTCGGGGGGATATCACGGCCTCCGCGCAAGCTGCAGAGGACCAATCTCGGACCCGGTGCACGTCCGACCTTTCTCCCGACAAGGGTGTGTGCCTTCTCCCGAGCTGTATACTACAAGAGGTCTTCATTGTCAATTTGCCAGGCTCGAAGATCGCAACAGTGAACGGTGTGGCGATGTGAGTGCCTGTCTTTGGCTCCTTGACCCGACTTCGCATCCACATCACACAGTCCTCCGTACTCGTGTGTTCCCTTCATTCTGCTGGACTTGGGACGTTAACTTTGCATTGCAATGCAACAGATGCTCGCAATCGTGTTCCTCTTCTAGCAAAGGTTCGTCCACGGTCTTGCATCCGTGCAACAAATTCCAACTGATCTCCGCACTACCCAGCTCGCCCGAGCTGTACCTGGGTGGCGGATGCCGATAATCACAATCTTCAGCAAGTCAAAGAAGACAGCACCCACCCCCGAACCCTCGACGTGAGTTGCTGCCGCACCCGGCCAAAACTTTCTATATCATGACTGCGGCTGACCCAGCCATCGCCTCTTTCCCCGTCTCGTTTCCGTCGTCCTTCCGCCGTGCCGCCCGCAGCCCAGCGCCGAGCCCGGCGTATTCGAGTCACCAGCCGAGTTATATACGCGACGGAAGCAAATTAGTGGGGGATCGACGCTGCTCCGTCCTGGCTCGCGCGCTTTTGCAGCCGCTCCTACCCCGTCAGACACCATTCTCCCCCCAGCGCGCGCAAACTCGCGTCTCTGGCGCACGCAGACGCGTCTTGCCGTACGCGCCTCCGACATGAACCGTCTTCTTGGTGCAGAACTCGGCGCGTCCCTCGGTGGCGCGTCCGTTCTCGCCCTTCTCATCATCGCGGTCGTCTACATCCGCCGCCGACGACGCGCCGCCGCAGCAGCACGTTTCCCTGTCCGACAAGAACCTTTCGTGGTCAACCCGACATGGGTGGAGACGCCGACGTCGCCCACTGGTGGCGGCCCATCGCTGCTCAGTCTCCCTGAACGCGCGCGCCCGCGGCCGATCCCTGTGGTGGTGCACCAGATTAGCATGCCCGAGCTCAGCCACAGTGCAGGGAGCGGGGGCAGCACGGGAAGCTTCGGGGCACGATTTAGCCCGACGAGGTCGAGGAAGGTGGGGCGACCGCGCGGGAACACTGTCGGGAGCGAGTCGGGGAACGAGCAAGACTATGGGCACGGGTATGGGTACACCGGCGGTTGGGGGTACGGCGACCTCGGACGCGACGGCGGCTCGCAGTCCGTGAAACGCACGCGTAGCGATGTCGGCGCCCATACCCAATCCCATTACACCCCCCACTCGCGCTCCCAGTCCGTTTCACATGAACACCTCCCCGCAGTATCCGGCGCAGTGGCAGAGCCTCTCCCAGCCTTGCGCCCTCTCCGGCCGCGCGGCGCCTCCGAATCAACCATCTCCCGTCCCCGCGTCGACGTGTTACAAGCCCGCGCGGGCGCCACCCGCGCATCTCCGACTCCGAGAACACCAACGGCGTCGTCTTCCGCACTCAGGGAGGACGCCTCAGCCGGGACGGGGACGTTCGGGCGCAGCCACGGTGATAATAGCCTCTGGCCGGGATGAGCGTTCGGGGAACTCGGCTGTGCTCCTTCTCTGTACGACCATTATGTAGTTATTCACGGGAACCAATCCCATAGATTTCTTGTACTCTATGTACATACCTTGTTGTGTAGGATAGGAATGCGATTCATAAAAGAGATGGCCAAACGGAAAATCACAGTTTCGGAGCCGAGGCGAATTCAACCGCGGAACGCTGAACAAAGGCACCGCCCGTGTAGATCTTTCATGATCATTTGGATCAACGGAGTTGTCGGTCGTCGACGGTCAAGGCATGTGGAGATTTGCTTGTCGCCGGTCAATGTTCGTCACAGTAGGTCGCCGAACAAAGCCATTTCAACGAGGTTCAAACGCAGTAGATACTACAAAGTAAACACATGTACAACCTAGATGCTACAAGACAGCCAGCCAACTACCCGCAGCTCGGTCACCCACTCGCCTCCGCCTCCCCCATCCGAACCCACAACCCGCCCTAACAACACGCGAAGCTCAGCAACCTACCGAACAAAGAAATCAGACCGAATTCACCTTGACAAACAACGTCAGATGGCTCCTCGGGCGAATCTTCTCCTTCGCCTTCCAGCCACTTGGATCGTTTCCGGGTACTCTCCAGGACGCGGGCGGCTTCGCAATCGGCGGCTGCGCGTCCAGATCCGTCGAGATGCTAGAGAATGTCTGCAGCATGCGGACAAGGAAGAACGACGCTTCGTGGTACGCGAACATCACAAAAAAGTGCCGAACCTAATATGCAGCTATACGCCGCCATAAGGTGGTATATGGGCCATAAGGTGGTATATGGTCACCGCACACCTTATACGACCTTATGCACCATATTACCGACCTGCCCTTGTCTTACAAGGGCCATATGGCACCATATGGTACAAGGGTTCCTCATATGGCGAGTGAGTGCGCTATATGGCGAGCGGGAGCGTATAAGGTGAGTGGTCCGATATATGGTGCCGTGAGGTCTAGGCTACCTCAGATGCACGATACGGTTCATACGACGGGGTCACGCTACCATAGCTGAACAAATACAATGATTTCAATGTGCGGGATACAACAATGTGCGTGCTACGATGCGAGAGACGATGCTGGTCCGGAGTTCGATAGTGGGAAACGAGAAGAGCGTGGAGAGCGGTGCGATGAATGTACTGTAGGTAACGGGGACGAGCGGAAGCGGGAAGAGAGAGCGGGCTAGGCGGAGGCGCGCTGAGCTTTGCGTGCCGCGAGTGCAGCCCTGAGGCGAGCGGCATTAGAGGTCGTGTCCGGCTCCTCGGGTTGGTCGAGCTGCTCCTCCTCTGGTTCGGTGCCAAACACCTCCCTGCGTCGAGATATCAGCAAGTGCGAGGAAATAAAAGAGAACAGACTTGTTCCAGTACGCCAGGATGGCTTGCACAAACTCGTCCTCCTCGTCCTTGAGCAGATCAATGATGTCGTCGTACCAGGCCTCGAGGTCGAACGCGTCGACGATATCGGTCCACTTCTCCGCCGTCGAGCACGCAAAGTAGGCCTCGTTGACGCGTCAGAAACGGACAGGAATGAAAGAGGACGACGTACATGGATGTGAGCGTAGGCGATAAGATGCGGCGTTACCTTCTTGATACCGCTGCGTTCGGCGGTGCTGCCTTTGACGCGACGGACCGCGACAAACGCCTTTGACTTTCCGTGGAGGAACGCGCGGAGGAGCTAGGCTTTTGAGTGGCGCGACGGTTAAGCAGGAAGCGGGGGCGTACACGGATCGGGACCGCGTTGCAGAGTATGCCCGCCCAGATGTCCTTGGGATCGACCTTCTCCTGGTCGTACATCAACGCCGGGGAGTCCGTCCATTTGAACGCGTGCGATTCGGCCGAGCGAAGCTGGTTGACGAAGGCGGAACTGGGAACATGTGAGATACCGTCCGCTGCAAAGCGTATACGTACTCCGGTTCATCGAGCTTGTGGAGCTGCGACTGGGGAATGAGAAGCCGACGCGTTTCGGGGTGTTTGAAGCCGCGATCGGCCTTCGTTTCCAGATGGAAGGCGGGCGAGAGCGGTTGCTTCGGGTCGAGCGGGATACATTTTTCGATGAAGGTGCGCGCGAGACTCGTGTCCGCATGCTTGCCGGCGTTGGTGGATTCCTGGATCTGACGAACGTGTCAGCGGGCAAGACGGAGCTGGCGGGAGTATACACGCACGATACGGAGCGTCTGCTTCAGAGCAGATTCGTCGTCGTCCTCGTCGTCCTCCCCACGCTGCTCCTCGATATCTTGCTCAAGGATCTCGTCGAGTTCGGGAATCGCCGCCGAGAGCTGCTCGTACACCTTCAAAAACCGGACGTCGGAAGTGGGGATGGCTTTTCCAGCGATGTCGTCGCGCTTGACGTCGATGACGCCGGAGAATACGACGAAGGGGTTGATCGTGGCCGAAAGAGCGCGAGACTGAGAGTAAATCTTCTTCTGCAGTCGGGTCCTGGAGTAAAGGTGAATATATGCGCATTGAGAGGGACGGTACACGCACAAAAAAACTGTTTCCACTCTGCTGCGCCGCTTCGGGCCTCCCCGCTGCTTCTTCATACCCTTGCGGCCGCCGCGACGCGAGACCTTTTTGACGCGCGTCTCCGCGTCCATATCGACCTCCTCGTCCTCCTCCTCGTCAACCTCCTCGTCATCCGGCTCGTCGGCGGCGCGAAGACGGCGGCGCTTGGTCGGGAGCTCGTTGTCGTCCTGCTGCTGCGATCCTCCATCGTCCATCTCCATCTCGAGCCGACGCTTGCGCTGGCGGATAGGCTCTTCGTTGTCGTCGTACATCTGTGCGGGGTCGAGCTGAGTCTGCTGCTCATCCTCCTCCTCCTCGTAAACCGGGTTAGCGTGCTTGCGGGTGCTTGTGCGCTGCGGGCGGGGCGGTGACTGCTGGGAGCTGAGCTCGTTGTCGAGCTCCGGGGCGTGCATGCGGGGCTTGGTGGCCGGGGCCTTGGTCTTGGACTTGGTCTTGGTGGATGCGGCGGGGAAGTGCGGAGCGGCGGAGGTGACTCGACGCGATGCCATGGTGGTGGTAAGAGATCAAGAGCGGGGACGCGTTACGCGTCAAATCCCATGAGAATGCACGGAACGGCGTTTCACAACGACTGCAATCTACTAGGCTACGCGTACGCGGATGGAGCATTCTGCGGGCAGGGAAGACCACCGAACGGGCCATGACCTGCACGATTCGTGAAACCGACACCGGCTTGTGCGGTCCAGCTCGCGCGCGCCTCTACAACTATCTCGGACCTCGGTCGGTCGGCTGTGGTTCACATATTGCTGGAAGCAGCTGGCTATCGGTAAGGCCTGGAGCATAGAAGAAGAGCATGTACCTCGCCGCAAGGCTCCAGAAGCGCCCGCACAACAACCGCTGCTCGCTTCCTGCTTCCGCCCAACTCGAGGAGGCGCTCGGCGCGGTAGATGCACCTACTGAGACTCCTGCTTTTCCTCTTCATCATGGCTGTGGTCTGCCGAGACTGCAACAGGGACGACTTCAAGTCCCGGCGGGCGTTGACGAACCATCGTTTGAAGTGCCCGGTGCGGAGAATGAAGATCGCGGCGACGAACCTCCAGATTCGGGCGACCAGGCTGCAGCGCCATATTCAGAGGGAGCGCCAATCTCATTCCCCGGTCAAGGTATGTGCTTATGCGCTAGTCCGCGTTTGACGCAGAACGGCGACAGAAGAACAAAACTCGTATTCAGGAGGAGATGTCTCCCCGCATGTCGCATAACGGCGAGGGAGAGCAGGAAATGGAGGTATGCACTCACCTGCATATCCCCAGACACAGGGCTAACCGCACAGGTTGACCAATTCGGCCAGTTCGACCCACTCGATCCCGGCGCGCCGCCAGTGAACGAGGACATGGACGTGGATAATGCTGGCGCGTCCGCTCCCAAAGCCGCTGCCGGTGACGCACCGAGTCCCGTTGAGGATGTCGCGCCGGATCGTTCTGACGCGCCTGTACCGATCGAGGACATCGACGAGCCCAATCCCAATCCTGACCCCGAGATCCCCGTCGACCCTCCTTCTCCGCGTGGGCCGCGTCGCTCCTCGCGCCTCGCTGTCAAAGTCATTCACGACCCGCCACCAGCCAAATGTCCCCCGATTGTGAAAGATACGACCGTGGAGGACGATCCGGCTCGACTTCCATCCCCGGACTATCCATCCTCCCCCTCTGCCCGCGAATCCTCCCCGGGCTCACACGACACGTATACGGCAACCGAGGCGGACGAGTACGGCGTGTACGCGGTTTATCAAAACCTCGCGGAGACCGCGACCATCGCGCAAAATAACGACGATGGCTGCGACGGCTCGGCATTCAATACCGCGCCCAGGCCATCCAATCCTCGCTCCGCTCCTTCTTCCCGCTTCCCCGCTACAATTCCCTCGTCGAGCTCGTTTGCGCCATTCGAAAACAGCTCAATTCATTCTCTCATGGGATGGGTGTACGATACCGCAACCATTAGCAAGGCCGCCGTGCAGCGCCTCGCTGACACGGTTATCCTCGGCAAGTCGTTTAGCCCGGACCACTTCAAGGGGTTCAGCGCGAACGCGGGAATATCAGCGGATGGACGATTACCTTGCGGGTGGTTCTGGTGACGAGGGAGGACCGCGAGACGGTTGGCGGACTGGTACCATTCGCCTTCCGATGCCGAAAGCCCGAGAGAAGCAGACGGAAAAGGCTGCGCCGTACTTGGAGATCCCGGACGTCCAATACCGCGATATCGTTGAGGTCACCAAGGCCGCGTTTATGGATCCGAGCGTTTCCGACTTTAACATGCAGGGCCACGTTCTCATGTACGATCCTGGTGACGAACGGGCGCCGGAACGCGTCTACGGGGAGGCGTACACCTCCAACCGCGTCCTGGAGTTCGAGGCGGAGGTTCGGAATCGTCCCAACGCCGCAGCATGCGTGCTCGAGACCGTCGTCGCCATTTGGTCTCTGTACTCCGACTCTACCCATCTCTCCAACTTCGGGACGGCATCGATCTGGCCGCTGTATGGGTGGCTAGCCAATCTCTCCAAGTACCTCCAACTCAAGACCTCACTCTATTCGGGCGCACCATCTCGCGTACATCCCTCACGCACGTCCATTTTAACCGTGTTTTGGTGCTGGCGACTAACCCTGCTCTAAAGCTACCGGACGCAGTCTACGACGCGTATTTGCGGGCCTACGGCACTCACCCGACAAAAGAAGTTCTCGCATTTCTGCGTCGAGACCTTTTCCAAGCGGTGCTGCGGTTAATCCTGACTCCCGAGCTTGCGCAGGCATATTGCTGCGGTATCGAGGTTCTCTGCGGAGACAACGTACGACGCCTACTCTTCCTGCGTTTTTTGCTCCACTCGGCCGACTACCCAGAGAAGTAAGCCTCGCGTGTTTTTTTTTTCGAATGAGCTCACCCTCCACCAGGCTCCTCATTGCCGTTATTCGTGCCATGTCCGAGTATCTTTGCCCGCGATGTAATACCCCCCAAAAGTACTTCCACGAGATGGGCAAGAAACGAGACATGCAGCGACGCAAGACGAATGAACGCAAGGATACGCCCGAACGCCGGTCTCTGGTATCGCGTGTCCGTAGCTGGATCTTCAACAAAGGCTTTGCGCTCAAAAACAACAACGTCAAGGAACAACTGGCGTTCGGCGCCCAGGCGCCAACACCCAGCGCGTTTTCCGACTTTCTATTCCCTCTCGGCGTCAACTACTATTCACTTCTCACCGTCGACCTCATGCACGAGTTTGAACTCGGTGTTTGGAAGTCGCTCTTCATCCACCTTATCCGGATGTGTGTTTATTTTGGTCCCGAAACCGTTCACGCACTCAATCGGCGGTACGTTTATTTTATTCTTTGGTTCCAGGTTTGTGCGTACAATTAATCGGGTTTCAGCTACCGCGCAGTTCCTCCGTTCGGCAAAAGCACAATTCGCAGATTCCGCAACAACGTCTCCGAGCTCAAGAAGTTCGCCGCACGCGATTACGAGGATCTTTTGCAATGTGCCGAACCCGTATTTGACCGATTATTTCCAGAGCCGTACAATCGAATTACCATGAAGCTTCTCGGGGCTATGGCGACCTGGCACGCATACGCCAAGATGGCCATTCATACAGCATCAACTCTCCGCTCCTTCCAAAAAGCCACCACCGACCTCGGAGACTTATCTCGCAAGTTTGTGGACGTCACGTCCGACCTCGAGACTCGAGAGCTTGCGAAGGAGTCTCGGGCGCGGGCTCGCAATAAAGAGCGTCGACGCGCGCGCTCTAGCACCTCCCGTGGACGCAAGGACGCTGGCGCCGACGGGGGCGACGAGGACGAAAGCAGCTCCAAAGCTCGACATTGGAACATCTCGACGTACAAGTTCCACGCGCTCGGCGACTACCCCCAATCTATAATCGACGTCGGGACGACAGATAACTACAACACCGAGAAGGCGGGCTTCATCCATCTCCTGTCCTCGCCCGTTTGCTAACGGAGCGGTATAGGGCGAGCATGAGCACAAACACATCAAGCGATTCTACCCGCGCACCAACCGCAAGCGTGTGGACTTCCAGATTGGACGCCACATTCGTCGGGACGACCTGTTCCGAGCTCGACGACTCCAGGCGAAGGAGGCGGGGAAGCGGAAGGAGAAAGGGAAGCCCACTAACCGTCTCCGGCGGTCCCTCGTGCTCGGTGCCATCGCGGATGA
This sequence comes from Mycena kentingensis (nom. inval.), assembly GCA_014461125.1. Classification (NCBI taxonomy): domain Eukaryota; kingdom Fungi; phylum Basidiomycota; class Agaricomycetes; order Agaricales; family Mycenaceae; genus Mycena; species Mycena kentingensis (nom. inval.). The sequence continues at coordinate 1,073,770 of JACAZG010000018.1, read as the reverse complement.
GCCGCTGCCGCGCGTCAACCCGGGCGAACGATACCAGATGTCCCGCTCAACGCGTTACTGCGAGAACCTCACGACCTGGCTCTCAGAAAACTTGGGTGATCCTGCCGTTGCGGTGCGTCTTAAACGAGCTCGGGAATTGTCTTTTGACCACCTCTAGGGCTGGTCCGAGAAGCTCGACTACCACATCCTGTCGCGGATGTTTGGCGGCGATCCGGAAACCGACTTTGACGACAACGACCGCGCAGATATCCACATTGTCAACAACTGCATATACAAACACAAGACTGTGCGCTTCGTCTACACCACCTACGACCGCCGCCGCCGAATCGACTCCTGCAACCCGCGTACCCAGGCGGACATAATGGTCTTGAATCCCAGCGACGACCGGGCGGAGCAGCCATACTGGTTCGCCCGTCTCATTGGTGTGTTCCATGTGAATGTTATATACACCGGAAATCGTCCGGCGACGCGTGCTGTCCAGACGTTCGACGTCCTGTGGGTGCGCTTTTTTGGGTCGGACGATCGGCAGAAGAAATTCGGGCTTCATGTTAACCGCATGCCGCGAATCGGGTTCGAAGACGCACACTCTGCGACCGCCTTCGGCTTCGTCGACCCGAGCGCGGTAATTCGGGCAGTCCATCTCATCCCCGCGTTCCACGACGGCTACAACGACAACGGTCTGGGCAAGTCCATTGGCCGCCCGCGACCCGAGGTCGACGATCCCAATGAGCCGGACACAGATTGGGCGTACTATTATGTCGCAATGTCGGTCGTCGGCCGCTCCGCAGTACTTTACTCACACATCTCTCAGGTATGCAGACCGGGACCATGTAATGCGCTTCCGCGGTGGAGGTATCGGGCATTTGGCCACACGCGAAGCGACGCGTGAGCTAGAGCGCCAGAACTATATACCTCCACCGGATCCCGACGATGACACCGACACGGAGGAGGCGATTGTCGAAAAGGAGCAGGCTGCTGCGGGTGGTGACGTTGAACCAGACGTCGAGATGGACGTGGAGGAATCTGAGGATGAGGAGGAGCTTGAACCGGAGCCTGAGGACCTGTCGGATAGCGACGCCGGCGCAGAAACGGACGGGGATGATGCGGGAGATATGTCGACGGCCGAGGACGGTAATCTTGAAGACGATGAGGAGATGTGTTCCGATGATGACTATTGATCTTTGTGTTGCATATTTAGTAGTGATACCTCGACACCGTATAGCGCCATACAATGCAGCCTCATACCATACCTGACCATATGGGAACATATCATGCGTACGCTTCACCTCATACACACCTATATGGACCATACGACGCCATATGTGGAGTAGCCTCGCCATATACCTCCGGCAACTACCTTATGACATTCATAGGAACCATATACACCCCGAGCGTGCCGTATCCGGTCGATTTATATCTCACTGGGCCATATATACACTGGGTAGGCCATATAAGGGACCCTGAGGTCTAACCGCACCATATTAGGTTCGGCACTTTTTTGTGTTGAACTAAAGCATAATGAGGATGGCAAGGTATAGGAAAAGACGGCGAACCTGTTGCCCCAAACAAATCCTCGGCCCTGCGTTGAACGGGAGGAAAATGAACGGGTTCGGGGTAAGGTATTTGTGCAGCCGTTCGTCCAAAAATCGTTCCGGATCGAATTCCAAGGCATCCTGGCCTGCAAAGGCGTTCGTTAAATTGGGGGTATCTGAGCAGTAGAAGTTGGCGTACCCCAAAGATCTTTTCGCCGATGCATTACCATGGTTGAGTAGGGAGTACGGGTGTTGGCCGGTACATAGATGGGTGTTCCGTCTTCACCTTGAAATAGTGTCGGCTGCGTGTTGTACCTGAGAAGCGTTGAGCGGATAGCGGAGGTGAGATAGCAGAAATTGAATAATGAACCTCATGTTGAACGGTCTAGAAACGTAGGTTAAACGAGACCGGAAGGACGGCCGAAAATACATACACGGGCGAGTACAAACGCATAGTTTCTAGCGCATCTAGTTAGCAAATACAAGGGAGAAGGATCGACGAGTTACCGTTCAAGACCGCCTAACCAGCCCTTGAGCACGCTGTTCAAAATCCAAGAAGTTCCACGTACACGAAGATATCGCATGTCTCGGAAATCATCCAACGTCGGCGCTCGCGTCGGGCCCACAACAGTCAAGATTTCAGTGCGCAGTTTTGCAAGAACGGCAGGGTGTTCCGCAAGCATGTACGCAGTGAACGTGAGCACGCAAGCGGTCGTATCCCGACCCGCGACAGTGATGTTCAGGATTTCGTCGCGGAGGATTGTATGGTCTGCCGGAGAATGAGGCACAGAGCCGGCGTGATGGACTACCGCGCACCTTCGGTGTAGTTGACCAGATGGTCCAACAAGCTCTCGCCCTCAGCCACCTCGCGATCCTCCGCCTCGGTCTCGCTGTTCTTCACGGTCGCAATCCCTTTCGCCCGCTTACGCTGCACTGCTTCGTCCAAAATCGGGTCGAGGAACTTGCGAACCTCGCTGAGCGGCTTCGCCAGCCGGTTTTTCCAGAACTCGGCCAAAGGCCAGTGCGGTCCGAAGCGCATGCGCATCGCAGTAACCGACTGCGCCTCCTGGAGCGCCGCCGCAAACGCCTGCGCGCTCTTCTTCAGGTCCCCAGACCCAGCTGCAGATACGCTGTCGACGGGAGGCTGCGCATTGTGCGGATACACCAAGCCCTCGTCGAGACTATGGACGTCCCGTCCGAACAGGAACGCCGTCGCCGTGTCCATCGTGAATCGCGCGACCATATCCTGGAAGTCTACCGCGTAGCCTTTCCGGAGACGTGCCTTGCATAGGGCCAGCGCATGCGCCGCATGTTCGTCAAAGAGAGTGAAATCGCTAATGCGCGCGCGGTGAAAGAATGGGCGTGTAATCTGCCGATGGAACCGCCACATCTCCCCGTCCGCTGCGAAGACACCAGTGCCGAGGAGAGGTTCCATGACGCTGCGAAACTCGGCTCCCTTTTCGAAGATGGCAAAGTCTGTCGCGAGGAGGCGCTTGATGTTCTCGGGAGACGACGTGAAGAGCTGGTTCTGGAAGAAGAGCGCGGAGGAGAAGGTGTGGCCGATTTTGGCGGATATTTGGGTAATAGGCTCCCCTGTGCCGGTGAGAGGGAGAAACCTGAAGGACGATAGACTGCCAACGTACCGGGGTAGAGATCCTCCAAGTTTAAGAAAAGTACCTTCAATCCGCCCCACATCCCTGGCGACGATGGCGCTAGCACAGCACCATGAGAAGCAGCCTCGCGTCGGAGGCGAAAATCGCGAATTTGGACCGAGGTGAGGAGCAAGAGGGGGCCGCTGAGGACGTATGCTGCAATGGCGAAGGAGCGTGGTATGGCGAGTCCAAACGCGCGCTCTGATATGATTTTGGACAGGTACGTGGCGACGGGTGGGGCGAGCACGTGGGGAAGGAGACGCGCCAGGTAAACGAGGCCTGGCGGTAGCATGATTGAGCTGGGGGTAGCTGGTCAAGGCACGCGCCGCGGGTAATCTAGTAACCGGCTTCACGGGTCTGATCCCGGTCCATGTTCGGCGATACCGGCGAAGACAAAGAAAATAGCTCACAGACGCACATGTTCATATATGCGTACTCGAGTAACGTCCTCATGCAACCGCTGACATTGTCACTGGCAGGTACGGTGTTCAACGTTCAACGTTCAACTTCAACTCGCGACAGACCGCAATCTCCGCTACGTTCGGCTACGGCGCCTTGGATTATAAAAATGGAGCAATTTCACTGGAATCTCTTGACTTGATTCGACTGTAAACTGGAAGGGCTATACTTGTACTATTTCTAACGTTATAACAAGCTCAAGTTGTAAGCCTCTCGTTGTGCTCCGCGCGTCCAAGGTCATCCATTAATTTGGAAGACTGAGGTATAGTTATGGTCTAGGAGCAGAACTTGCATCACATTCTATGAGCCTGAAATAAAGACTCACGATCTATGCAGAAGATTGTCGTAGCACTCTGTTTGTACCGAGGCTTAGTGCATTGACACGACGGACAATGCAATGTCATGTGGCCATAGTCATGCAACTGTCATGTGTATTGTCATGTAGAAATTCCTTTGTTGCCACTCATGGAACAAAGGACTTTTGTACATGACACACTACATGACTGTCGGATTACAACGGCTACATGACAACGATTTGTCTGCCGTGTGACCCCAGGTGCACGTATCTGCGTAACCTTCAGCGCGGATTGGATGCTGCGGACGAGTGTGGCCGCACGTTTGGAGCAATAATAAGAAAGCTTCATCGCGTCCTGATCGCAAAGGTATCCCTGGTTTCCCCAGATGCAGAGCCGAACACCTAGAACCAAGTTACACGCGAATACTGGGTTGTCGTTTTGAACGACTCACTCATTGGAGCAAGATTATGATTATCGTTGTCTGTTTAGTCTACCACTTGCATCCTCCGCCTTCTTTTTATACGCCATATCTTGTATGTGGCGGACGCCGCACTGGCACGAGGAGATTAACAAAAACTATAGTGGTATGCTTCTCCGGTATGCACGGCGGCGCCGTGACTTGGCCTATGCGTTGCGAATAAAGAAATGAAAAGACTGTTCCTCCCTTGCCTCGGCGCCAACGCCGGAGTTGTTTTAATTCTTTAGCTACTCCCTTGCGTGCGCGCCCGCTGTTGTCCAAGTCCATCCAGAACGACCAACGATTAGAAGGTGCCCATCGCATCACTGGCTATTACTCGCGAGTTGCGCCACAATGAAGAATGTAAGCGGCGCAAGATTGGATGTACTTTGGATGTATCCTGAACTCGCAGAATTCTTTGTCACCTGTCGCCAGCGTTCAGGCCACCGGCCGAGGAAGATACCAAGTCCTAGATGACTTGAGACGGAACCGCCGCGCGTCCGAGGTTGGTCGCGAGGACACGGTAGGGAAGCGCGAACTCAAGAAGATAGAGTTGGAGAACCCGAAGGTCATAGATTTGTGCAGACGCGAATTAGCCCCAGTAGAGTGTATATGAAAGACAAAGGTTACTCCCATCCATCGACAGGATAGTATTCTTCAGCATCGTCCCGTCCGTTGCCCACTCGCCACCTTCCTGCGAGCATCCCCACTACTGCGACCCATAATGCGATCCGCAGGGCACATACGAGGACGCCCCGAAGCCCGACGACGCTTGCGAATGAATGTGCCGCGTGGCGTCGCGTCTGCAGGGCTCGGGCGCGGACGAGAGCAGGCAACGTCCATGATGACGATCGGAGCGTTCGCTCCTCCTCGTCATCTGGGGAATTGGATGCAGAATCGTCGTCCTCCCACCCAGAGTCGTCCTCGTCGGTGGTGGTAGGTACGGAGGACGTGGCGGACGACGAACGGGTTGGGACGATGGTGGTCGCCGCAGAGCCCGTGGAGGAGGGAGCGGGGGACGGAGCTCGTCGTTTGCGGCCGACGCGAGGTCTGGACGGTGCACGCGTTACTGGTTGGGACGGATATGCGGCGTACGGCGCTATGCTGGCGGGGATGTCGAATGGGGGCGGCGTCGGTGCCCGTGAGGGCGGAGGTGCCGGTGGTGCGTCCTTGGGCATTGTTGCTGGATGTCCAAGGGAGGCGTAGGTGAAAGACGAGGGAGGAGCATGGCATGCGGGGCAACGCCCGTCGGCCCGCGGGTCGGCGAGATACTGAAGGCATTGATTAGGGGAAACCACAGCGCCAGCGTCAACGGAAACGTACGGAAGCGACATGCTCTCCGCAGAGCAGTTGATTGCAGCAGTGGGTGCGGACGGGGGCAACTGCCAGCTCGAAGCTACATAGACGGTTAGCGACGGGCAAGATGGCGGCGGGATAGCGCACCAAATAGCACAGTCCCGCTCGGCCTCTCGGTCCCTGCGTTCTCGAGCCTTGCGAGTGCCGACTACGGTCCGCGGCGGACGGAATGGATGGGCACGGATGTTGCTGAAGGACGACTTGGGCGTCAGCGCCGGCGTTGTGCTCCGGGAGCCGAATGCAGAGCCAGAACCGAGGTCAAGGCGATAGTCGAGCTTCTCGTAGGTGAGTTCGTGGTCTTCTTCATGAATGACTGTGAGGAGAGGGAGAGACCAGGAGCGTAAGCGGGGCGACGGACGCGACGGCATGGATGCAAGATGCATCTGCATACCAGTATTCATCATGACAATATAACAGCTGCTGCTCTGCTTGTGCCTCGGGGTTTGGAGGGCTGTTTATTGTGGAGGACAATAGCGGGAGGTACAGAGAGTGGGCCCGATCGAACTGCCGAAATGTGAGACACGGCAACGCGCAGGGGGAGGACGAGAGGACGCACTCGTGGCCCGTGTTTATGGCTCTGGGTTAGCATCCATCTGACACTGGCTCGTTCTTCTCCTCCGCTGGTGGCTGGCCGTTGGTCGCGTGTGCAGCAGCTTGGCCGCTTCTGGCCATTCAGAAATCAGGTTCCGTCCGATTGGCGTATGGGGTGGATGGCGGAGAAGCAGACGGACGCCGACGACGACGGCGGCGACGAAAAGGGCGACAGAGGTCAAGCGGGGGACGTCGAGGAGCGGAAGCAAGCCGCGATGAGAAGCGCACCCAAAAAAGTGGGACGATAATTTCGATGTCCAAATTTGGCACCTGCTGATGTCCGAGTGGTGTTTGTTTGGTCCAAGCTTGGTTCGCCTATACTTACCGGCGGCTCTGGAGCCCTTGTCTGGCTGCTTAGAGCTGCTTCGGAAAATCTAAAGAATCTATCGTAAAAGACTCTTTGAAATTACTGCGTCCAGCTGCAGAAATCCACGAACCAACCAACTGTAACTTGAACAACTTTGGCATTGGGCTTACATAGAATTTCCTACGCGTGGAAGTAGCTGTAAAGTTTTTATTTTCCCGGGGGTGCTAACGGTCCGTAGGTGCTCGAGAATTCCAACAAAGAGATTGCGAGTGAATTTTCGCACGCCTTATTGGGCTTGATTCCGAACCACGATGAGCAACGACACGGCTCTACCCGACGAGATTCTGTCCGAAATTCTCTGTCCGGCACTCAGAATCCAGGACGATACGTTCACGAATGCGTCGCCCGGCACATTCGCCCAGTATAGCGAGTCGACCTCGGCATATCTTCTCGTGTCGAAGTCGTGGTTGAGGGTGGCAACTCCTCTCCTCTACTCCGTCGTTGTGCTCCGGTCCAAAGCGCAAGCACAGGCACTTGCGGATGCACTCACAAGGACTCCAGCGCTCGGACGTATGATACACAAGCTTCGTGTCGAAGGCGGGTATGGCATCTTCATGCACACAATCCTCGCACTCGCCCCCAACATCACGGACCTCTTCCTGTTCCTCGAAATCTGGTCCCCCGATACGACGGATGGCCTTTGCAAAGGTCTCTCGCTCATAGATCCCTCGACACTCCTCATCCGCGACGGACGGGAGTATGGGAGAAAACCGAAGAACAAAGCGGTCACATCTCTTGTCGACTCCCTCGCCGGTGCGATTGCTCGATGGAAAAACCTGGTATTCTAAGATTTTTCACGGCGCGGATTTCGGCTTAAAAGAGAACATAGACGAGCTTCACCTCTCCCTGGCGCAGTGACGGTAACGGCAAAGCAGTCAAGATCATGGACGCGCTTGCTAGCGCGAGACGTCTCAAAATCGTCCACGTCCCGTCCTGTTTTGTGGCGCCTTTGGTGTACGGCAGGCTGAAAAAGTGTCCCCTCGAGCGCATCTCGGTCGACGAGCCCAAAAACTCTTTCTTTGTCGCATTGGATGACCCCTCTTTTGCCGCTTTGGCTCACTATCGTCAGCGCAAACCGTATGTCATTCTTGCACGAAAGTACCCGAGCTAATGTCTGATAGGTCAGCGGCTAGCGGCGCGGAGGCCGCAAACCATACTCCGAGCCTGAACCCGTTCTTCGTGCCCCTTCAAAATGTGCCTGACCAGGTCAAAGATGCGATTTGGTCTCGCGTCCTGTACTTTTCCATGTCTTGCCCAGAGCGCGAGGACGCGCTGGCATCCACATACTATTACTTCTATCGCCGGGAACGCTTCATCGACTTACTCTGCGTCTCGAAAACATTCTTGGTACGTTGATCCATAAACAGCAACTCGTACTCAAACCGCATACAGCGCGTTGGACTACCGCACTATTACTCCGTCTTGCAACTCGACTATTCGGAAACCAGTCAAGTACAACGCGGGATCTCCCAGACGAGCCGACTGCCCATTCATACGCTCATCAGCTGCCCCTTGCCGATACACACCGTCTCTGCTATCGTGAATCGTGCATGCGAAACTCTCGTAGAGCTCCGCGTCTCAATGGAGAACGTGAAGCAGCCGCCACCGCCCCAAGAGACGGCCTGCACCTTCGGTCGTCTGCAACGTCTTCGCCGCGTTCGTTGGGAAGGGCCACACCCGCTCGGGTTGGGGTCGAAAGGGGACATGAGCGTCGACTCCCTTCCACGTCTCGAGAAACTCGTTTTACTCCACACGCCTCAGAGCGTCGTTCTCCAGATTGCCGCCATGAGGTTTGTGCTGTCTCCGTCTCTGCGATCTGCCTGACTGACGCTGCTCGGCCAGCTTGCCTTCCCTCCGGGTGCTCCACATTTCCTTCCCTCCCAAAGTGGCCATAGAATCGACGACCCCGCGCAATATGAAGACCCTCTATACCGCACACGGAACCAAACTCGTCGAGCTCGCGCTGCCCATCGAAATTATCTCTATTCTCGGCGGAGAGATCTTTGCTCTCTGCCCAAACATCCCGAAGTTGATTCTCATTGGCAAGGTACTGTCCCGCGTCGCTACGATCGTGTTGCTCATGCTCGATTAGGACGATGTTCCGCCCCGCGCCGATAGCCTCACTAGCCCAGTCCCACATCCCACTCTCACGCAAATTCAATTCCAGGTGCAATGGCCGCAGTACGTCTCCAAACACAATAGCCTCCAAATTCAAGCTTCTAAATTTCCCTCCAGTCAAAAAACCAAACAGAAGTCGAGCATCAAGTTATGGGACACTTTCTTCGCAGACGTGAAAAGAAGGGAAAATCTACCCAACTTGCACACGTTCCACTTCCTATGCATGTCGTGGCCGACGAATGAGTGTGTCAAGCCTTCCACCGCCTCTCTGTTTATTGCTCACCTGGTTGCAGGAAGGACATCGCCAAAAGCTGCTGGGTGCGCTGGGCCGAGAGCATACACGAGCTGGATATTCACCTGGCGGATCGCGAAGGAAGGAAATGGCGCCCGCGACTCAAACTCACTGGCAGTGGACGCAAGGGTGGCTAGTCGATGGTGTCTTTGTGTGCAGTCTAACCTCATTATGAACGCGCATCCCATGCTGTTTTCGCGAGCAACAAGCTCTCCCGCGGATACACGTCAGCTACAACGCGTTCTTGCGCTGCAGTTGCGACCAAACCGCTGGATCTTGAGCTAAGTGGTGCTTCGCAGTAGCTGTACTGAGCGTTATTCGCGGGTTTCTCGACTTCTTCGGGCCATGCTGCCGCTGCGCGGCGTCTTTAAAGGGCGGATGGCGGATTTCTCGCTCGTGCCACCTTTCTTCCCTCCTCCCCAACCAAAATGCTACAGATCTGGTTTGCTCTGTCTTCCTTGTTTGTTTTTGGATCCCCTCACGACGTCCTATTGCTTAGGCCTTCCCTCCTGCTCCTCGTGTCTGCCGTTGTCGCCCAAAACATCGCTGTTGAAGCGCCGGTAGCCCCCGTTTCTGGCGGAGAAACGACAATTCATTGGACGCCCAACTCGGAGGTACAAACCTTTTCCGTTGAGCTCATCCACACCGAATTTGTGCGTGTAGCTTTCTTGTCTGCCGGCTTTCGCCTGACCTGCCACAGAACAACGCGTTTGCCATCGCAAACAACGTCGACGCCTCCACCGGCGTCCTGAAATGCACCCTTCCCTCTGTGCCCGCAACGTGAGTGCGCCATTTGACCAGCTTCCAGGGCTCCAACCGTTCCAGCGGCGGCTACACAATCAAGTTCGTCAACATCGGAGATATAAACGACGTCTACGGCGAGAGCTCGTCCTTCCCCATCGCCGCCCCACCATCCACGAGTGAAACTCCCAGCGCGAGCATGACCCCAACCGCGTCCGCATCCGCATCCGCATACGCTAGCGGGACCGCGTACGTCCTCTTCCCGCCGCGGAATTCCAAAACCGCGGCGCCGCACAATTCTGACTGACTAAATGCTCCGTAGCACGATGCCCATGTCCGTGCTCCCCGCCAGCGCAACGTCCTCTGCCGCCGCTAGTGCATCCGCGGCCTCAGCTGCTGCCAGCGCCAGCGCCAGCGCCTCTGCGAAGCACAACAAAGCGGCGACGCTCCACGTCCGCGAGACCTTCGCGGTCGGTGCTACCACGGCCGTACTCGTCCTCGCCTGCTGGATCCTCTAGATTAAAGTGGGCTCAGGTTAAATTAGTTGCGGCGACGTAAAGGAAGGTGGTTGCTGCATTCTAATTCCCAAGACGCGTTCTGGTCTGTTAGCGGTACCTTGACTCGCATAATAGTCGCACTCCCAATTCAAGAACATTTTGTGTCCGAGTTCCTTTGTTCGGAACGATGCGTGAAGTACATGGTCAAAGTGCATAGATTAGATTCGGTGCTTACATGGATGGGGATACACTACTGGTCAGTGAAGCGCGGACGCTGGTTTTTTCGAATACAAAGCATATGTAGAGCATAGAGATGTATGTGATATCGTACAGTCGTGATGGTGCAAAGCAGATAGTGGTATGGGAGATATAAGTTAAAAAGAAAATGTTGTCCGAGCGGAAATGAAAACGCACAACCTCACTTGCACCGCAGCTCTCGCAGCCCGCGCATGACGTCCTCCATATCATTGACCGCACCCCCACCCGCAAGAGCGCCACCCCACTCGCCGCTCCATGCAAGCTCGCGGCGGCGCGTATCCGCGGAAAGCAAGTCATTGCGGAACTCGTACACGATCGTCCGCGTGTTTATCGGTGCAGGAAGGGGTTTCTGCCGCGCGTTTTGGGGAGGAAGAATCGATTCGCGACGCGCTTTTGATTTCGGCCTGGGAAGCAGGGACTCGCGCGAGGACTTGGAGCCCAGCGTTAGGCGGGAGCGCGCAGAATGGGTCGAGCTCATGGTTCCCGAACGCGATAGCCCCGTTGCGCCCGAGGCCGAAACACCAGTGGGGAGGGGCGGGAGCGGGACGGTCGGGGACGGCACCGACGGGGATGTAAAGTGCCGCAGCCGCTCGCGCATTGACTCAGGAATGCTGAGTGTACTCGCCCGACGACGCGCTGCTTCCGTCGAATACCGCGCGGGTTTCGACCGGCTGCTGGTTATCGGAGTCGGTGGCGGCGCCGATGCCGGCGGGCCGGGCGCGCGGAAGAGAATGGACGGCGGGATGTTCTCGCCCAGCATGCGCGCGATTTTGGCCGACATTCTCCGTCGGCGGTTGTTTTGGTTGCAGGCAGCCGATGGGGACAGTGGGGACGGCGGAATTGAACTCGCGCTCGGGGGCGCGACCAGCCACGGACTGTCGACGAGCATCGGGCTGTCTGCGAGCGCGGCCGAGTGCTGCGGCGACGCGACCTCCATGTCGGTGCTGTACGGGGGAGGGACGTTGATCATAAGAACGGGCCGTTGCGGAGGAGTCGAGATGTTCTCGCGGTTGCGATTCCGTTGCGACGGGCCACGCTTGAGAGTGTTCGGCCGCTTCTCGACGGAACAAAGAGACACGGCTGAGTCGTTGGCGACGGAGTGCATTCCTACCGCAGCGTGCGTGGGGATGGGCATCGCATTCTCCATGTCGTGTCCAAACACGTCTGAGAGAGAACGAGACCGCGCGTGGGTGAAGCTAGGACGAAATGAGGACGGAGGAGGAGGCATCGACGCGTCGACGAGTAATGGAGTCTCGCCCAAGACTGCCTCGAGCTTGCGGGTGGTGCGGAGGAGCTGGGTGCGGTGTCGTGCAGGAAGGGAATGGGTAGTGGCTGGGATGGCGGAGAACATTATGAAGAAAGTGGCTCGTAGAGAGCGGGCGAAAGCAAAGTGGAGAGTGGCATAGTTGCAGCGGGGTATAAGAACCAGTTGCACCCGATCATCCCATTTTCTGCACATCTCCGTCGCGTCTGTCATTTGGAAACGATTATTGCATCTACAGTACTGATACGCGCCACCCGCAGGCAGTTAGGGAACGCACCCAGACATTCACTATTCGGAGTACTCCCGACGCGGTTCCCGCCGTATCGTAACCGCCGAACCGCAATCATCCGAGAGGTGCATGTTGCGTGGCCCATCTCCCGCAAAGTAATAACACTGGGTCGGGACTCGGGACCCCGCAGGCAATACACAAGGACAAGGACACCAGCACGCGCGAATGCCGATCGAGACCTGCGTTCTTAGGCTGGCGACTCCAACGGCAACCTCAACACGGCATGTGCCATGCATCCCGTCCCGACGTACTTGCCGCGGGTGCAGGCCGGCGCGGAGTTGGCGTTGATGCAAAACCGGAACGGGTTTCAGAGCTCCGCGCCCATTTTTCGGTTCCGGTGGGGCTCCGGGTAGGCCCAACCACAATCTTATCGTGCACCATTTTGGGCAATGATTGTGATCTTAAGATTCCCACAGCCCAACAGCTTAGTTCTGCCCACCATGCATCATTGTCTCCGCGTTCCAGAGCTCCTCCAGCTCGTTTTTTCCAATCTCTTTGTCCCCAGCTCCCATCCCGAAGCCACCCCTCCTCCGGCAGAACTCGCCGCCCTTGCGAGGACTTGTCACTACTTCCAGACGCCCGCGCTCATCGAACTGTGGAAGCATGTCCCTCTCTTCGCGGTACTTTCTCTCTGGCCGCGCGATCTGTGGGATGCTGTCGTTATCCGACGGCATTCTGAGTTCTCCTCTCAACTGGTGCGCGCGCTATGTAAATTTGTGCCCAAGACTAAATACTATAGCTAGGTCTTGCGTCGCGCTATCCTTCCTTCAGACTGGGAGCGTGTTCGATTCTATCAGACTTACATCCAGGGCGTGTACTATTTCGGCGGTTCTTCGCTTACGCCTTGTTTGGACGATATCTTCCCGGTGCTCCGAGAGGAATTTCCTGTCGACGTTCTCCCAAATTTGCGGAGCGTTGCTTGGGATGATTATTATTCGGTGCTTCTCCAGCTCAAGAATTTGCTGCGTTCAACCCTCACTCGTGTCAGTTTCGATGCGTACAAACTCCCCACCAGCCTCCCCATCGTCCTCGTCGACCTGCAGACCAGCTGTCCCTCCCTCTCTTCCATCAACCTCTCTGGATTTGAGCAGCTGCACGAGAGATTTATTGGCTTAGGCGGACATGCCGTGCAGAGAGTCATGGAAGCCGTCGAACTCGATGCGATATCCGACTTTGTCACGAGCCAATCTCGACTTCGGAGACTCTCCGTCCCTTCTCTAACACGCGCGGCGTTTTATCGACTCCCAAATCTTGTTGCCTTGGATATCGACTTCCTTCCACGGGGCTTCGTCTCTCCGCTCGACCTATCTACGCTCAGGAAGCTCTCCCTCCGCTTCTCGGGCGTCGAGCGGGTCATACCCTTCCTCCGTGTTCTTAGAACACCGCAATTAAGCGTCCTCCGCGCGCTCTTAACGGCGGACCCGTTCCCGACTGCGGCGCAATTGGACGAGCTGTACACCAGTCTCCCTCCCCTGCTCCTCCCCGCGTCGACCAACACAACACTATGTACTGTCCAAGTAACCATCGTCGGCTTACATCAAGACTCGGAGACGGGGCCACGCGCGTACGACCAGCACACGCTCCCTGCCTCCACATTTCGCTCACTGGTAGCCCCCGGGAACGGACTCGGATCGAGAAAAGTCCGATTCTCCGCCCTCCGCGCCCTCACCCTCTCCGCTGCCAATTTCGGGCCGTCGCTGGATGATGCAGCGATTTCTTTGTTGGCGGACGCGTGTCCGATGCTGGAGGAGCTCATCCTGCTCAGCGCATTTATCATTGCGGACGGCGAAAGTTACACTGTCGCGCGCCCGCAATGTACCCTCTGCTGCTTGGCAAGCATCCGCCGCGCATGTCCGTTCCTGCGCGCCTTGACCATTTTTCTCGATGCAGACGCTTCGATACCGACCCTACCATGGCCAGCGCCTCCCACTGACAGCCGCGGCCGGCACCCACTCAGCTCTCTCAACGTCCAACACTCCCCGCTGTCCTCCGACTCCCCGACGTGTCTGGCGCGCATCGCAAAGTACATCCGCGGGATGTTCCCGCGTCTGCGCGAGATCACCACCAGCAGAGAGTATGAGATCAATAGCGAGTCCGACGAGGACTGGGAGGACGGTAATTCGGACTCCCAGGCATCCTCCGAGTCCGACGCTGGAGAGCTTTCCGGAGGAGGGTCAATTTGGGAGCGGAGAGAACGCGAGGCGCGGGCCGTTCATCGGAGATGGAAGGTTGTCGAGTCGCTGGTCGTTGAAGAATATTCGTAGGTCTAGCCAGCGATGCGGTTTACTGCTAGCTGTCGCCCAGTGTCCGGTTGCCGAGTTTTGCACCTTTAGAGTATTTGAGCCACGAGCATTCTGCGTTTCTTTCTGAACAGCACGACGGTTCACTATAATAACGGTGAGCCTGGCCCAGAGCGCTGCTCGGGTCGAGATTGGCGCCTGCTTGCCCAGAAATGGATACCGATAATGTATTTACGGATCCCTGAAGACATCACACAGTTCGCTGCCAGTGCCGTTCATCCAAATGAAGCCCAAGGACGGTACATACGTACTGGGTCGAGTCAGAGCATCTTTCCACTACTCACAAGTTGTCTAGCTATCGTCGGCGACCGGCGTTCGTTCCTTGGATACTTAGCCGCCGCCACACAATTCAAACCCCCAGTTAGAACAAAGCTGTTGGAGTTCCTTTGTACTTGGATTGATACGCCGAGCTCTCCCCAGCCAGTGGCGTTGGCCGCGTTATAACTTATTTTTGCAATCCTCAGTCTAGGGTTCTCTCAGACTGCAGCTCGTGTATGTGTGTCGCGGTCCGCGGAACCAAAGCGGGGCGTGGCGAGGCGAAGGCAAGAATCATAAGATAAACGCGCGTGCAAGCCTTCGTTATCGTTTAACATTCAGCTGGGCGCGTTGATTCCGAGGCGAGATTAAAGCCCGGCGGCGGCGGGAGGATTCTGGGGGCGCCGCGTTGGAGGAGTGAGGCTCGCGTATAGTGATATCGGACTTTTGCCGAGTCAAAAGCAGTAAGTATTCACCGTCAGTACGGAGACGAACGCCCCGGAGGGGGGGATAGACGTTTGTCGGTACTGGACCAGAATGGAAGCGCAGCAATCCATTTTTGTGTGAGAGGCGGAGCAGGCGTGCTGTTGAGTGAGTTCATAAAGCTGTAAAAGACGTATGCATCTAGAATAAGCGCGCGTCGGGGCCGGGGATCTTGTGAAGAGTCGGCAAATTCCAGTCATGGTTAATGTTATGCGGCGGGAGATGCTCGAGGGACAATTGCGCAGAGCCTCGAGGTGTTGATGTGTGGGTCCACCATGCGTATGCTGTAAGTCTTGTGCGGCTTTCTGAGTTGGTCTAAGTCGGTAGGAAGACGCCCAAGAGTTGGTTGTGGGAAGAGGTCGATGTCATTATGCCGATTTGAGGACAAGCGGAGGGCAAGCTCAAGTGTGTGCTCGTCGGCGTTCGTGCAGTCCGCGTGCTATTTTGCGCGTATCTTTTTCGTGGGCGATACCTGTGAAGGAAGAAGGTCAAATGGAGAAGTGCAAAGAGTCATTGAACGCAATTGGACACGAGGTTGGACGCATTTGGGAGGAGGAGCCCAAGGAAGTGGTTAGATACCGCGTGTTATCAAGGAATACAAGGGTTTCCTGAACAGGGGCGCCTTGGTCCCGTTTTGGCGTTGCCTTTGTGAGTCTGGATACAGACTCAGTTATAAGCACTCCCCTCAGAATGTTGCATTATCCAAACGAAAAATGCTCCAAGTCGCCCAGCACCCTTCCTCCTTCGTATCGCACGGACACGGACATCATCGTGACCACCATCGCCGCTCCTCCCACTCCGCACCAACACCGGGCAAGCTCCCCCGCACTCTCGCCCGCCCTCCCTTTGCAGACATTGCCCGCGATGCACTCGCAGCAGCTGCACCCGAGCTGGCCTCTGTCCCCGACGAGTTCATCCGTCACGGTCTGCGTAGCAAAGCACCAGCAATGCTAGCAGGCATATCCACCCTAGCCCCCTCCCATCTCCCCCAATCCCTCCCTCGCACCCGCCTCCCCGGCGTCCTCTCCGTCCCCTTCCGCGTCCAGCCCCATGGCGCCGCTATCCCGACCCACGCGTTGGCAGTCAGCCTCGCGTCAAAATCAGGAAAGGAGGACCTCGACGCGCCGACGACTCTCTACCCCATCCACGCCGTCGTCCTCGCCGCCCACTGCACAAAGCTCCCTCGCATGCCTCCCGCAGTCGCCGCTGCATCCCCCTCACACGCGGCCCTCCCCCGTCCTCCCCCTCGTCCTCCCCTCCCCACCCGCCTTCGCCATCCTCCACACATGGCTCTACACCAACCGCCTCGACACCGTCCTCTCCACCCTCTTCCCCCACGGCGGCGTCCCCGCCCCCTTCATCGAGCGCCTCGCGTCCACCTACGCCCACGCGTCATCCCCATCCTCCCCCTCCCAGGCCCTCGTCCTCCTCTCCTCGACGTTCGAGAACCGCTCCGCGCTGCACGCCCTCGCGACCAACCTCTGCTCCACCTCCGCCGGCAGCCTCAGCGCGCTCATGATGCACGCAGGCCACGTCAAGGAGCTCTGGCAGGACATGGTCGCCCTCGGCATCTGCGATCCCGGCCTCTGGGCCGCCGTCGACCTTGCCTGGGAGGTCGTGCTCGCGGCGATGAACTTGGCTGCTCAGTGAGCGGCGCGTCGAGTGGCGCTCTCTTCTCGCTCTAAACCCAAAAGACTACGCTTTCTCGGACATACTTCAAATACCCATACCACGCAGTTCATCCACACCATGTAGCATTAACCTCTTTTCTCCGTCTCCCTTACGTGTATTGTATTCCTCTCGCGCAACCTCTGTTTCCATAGCTAGCCTGTTCTTACATCTCAAAATTTACATGCGATTTCGTGTTTTCAGCCTTATCGAGGTGTGAACTTGGCCTGATAGCGGCTTCTGGCGCGTCTGAATCTAACGCGGTTCCTCATGTGGCGCGAGTCGCGCATATAAGCTGCTAGCACAGATAGAGCAGCCTCGTCCCCTCCGTCGAGCCCGAGCCCACAGTTGGGCCCGCCATGCCAATTCGAGTATCCGAATGTACCGGCGATGTCCTTGTTCGCGTCAGGGTCGGGTCATGTGTACAGTAGCGTTGTCGCGCAACTTTTTTCGAAAAATACTTACCAACGGGCTCATGAAAGACCTCTAAATTATTGTGATGGGACTTGTAAGGGGCTCTTCGGGATGGCGCCAGGCGCCCGCTTGAGCTTTACGAAGAACAAATCAAAATCGAACAAAGGACGATCCGACCCGTCTTGACCGAAAAGGCGTTCCGAGTCTGTGTCAACTAATAACACTCGAGCGAGCTCTTCTCTAGTAACCGTCCGACCTCCTCCCTTTCAAGCTCGACCGTAGACCCATTCAAGTTCCTGCGCGCCAAATCCCTCAACCCATCGACCACGGCCATACTCTCCGCGCGCAACAAGAAAACCCTCACCAACGCCTCCTTGCCATTCGCAATGCGCATAACATGCAGCATGATGGGCGTCCTATCGCCCTCGGACGCATGCACAAAGGCTTCCTGCAACGGCGAGTTGACTCCCGTGCTACCGACCAGCGCGAGCTCCGCGTCGCGTAGCGCGCGGACAGAAAAGGCGTACTGGCAATCGGCTGTGTACTCGAACTGGACGCAGGGAAGGACGGATGCAGAGCCTCTGCTGCGGAAGAACGCGAGGAGCTCCATCGCGATGTCGAATCGGCGGACGCGATAGCCGTGCGTCATGAGCGCGCGGAGGAAGGTCCTGTCGGTCGATCGGTACATGGACTCTTCCAAAACGTCGATATCGGCTGTGAATAGCGGGCCGCTCGGTTTCTGACAATAACACTGGTAGAAGTTGAGACGTACTGGGCTTTTGGCACTGCGCTCGATGCATCTCGTCATAGTCTTCCCGCTGGCAATCGCGAGAGCAGTAGTAGACGGCCAAGCAGCCTCCGCAGCGCTTGAAATGGGCCCGAGGACCTATATGCCCGCACTGCAGATTTCTCAAGATGAGTCGAATGAAAAGCGCGCAGGAAGCGTACTTCGAGATTATCACAGGCCTTGTGTTCGCTGAGGGCGCCTGCGTCGAATAACCGCACCACCTCCATCCGAGCTTCCAAGAGGCGAACGATTTTGGTCCAGTTTTCCATCGCGGGAATTTGTGCCGTCGGATTGCCCGTGCCGGCGGCAGCGATCTGCGACAACCATGGCTCGGAAGCGCGTAGGAAAGAGAGGTAGTTTGTAAACTGAGGGAGGGTGTTCTCCAAGCTCTCGGCGAGACGGACTAGCGCGGATTCGGCGTTGTCGCCATCGGGCGCGGTTTTGAGTCGACTGAAGAGAGGCTGGTGCAGGCATCGGTGGATGACGAGGAGCAGCCCAGCGTGAACCGCATTTGCGAGACTCTTGGACGACTTATTGTGCCGAACGTCGAGGAACAAATACAGGCTGCTGAGCATCATCCTGAAGAGCTCGAACGTGCTCTCGGAGAGGTCACGTCCGCCCGAGTCGGAAAGGCGGCGGCAACCACGCGTCAGAGCAGCCACGATGCCATACTTCAGGAGCCCGAGGTAAAAGTTGTCCTTGCTCGTAGGTACCGAGTCCTTGGAGCTTTCCCCGAGTGTCCAGAGGAGGGTGGTCATTTGCCTACTCTGTTTTTCCGCGTCGCCTTTGACCCGCCAGGTGTGGCGGACCTGCCTGACGATGATGCGCGCAAGAGGATCGTAACCACCCGCAGCGGAGATTAAACAGCTCCAGTCCGAGCGGGAGGATTGCCGCGGGGTATTGGTGAATGCCATGAAGAGTTTGGCGAGACTGTCGAGGCCGGCGTTGTCCCGTTTCGGCAAGAGGTAGTTCCACGCAGCGACCACGAACGACCACGTATCCTTCGGGTTCATATCCGAAGCGCTGAATGTGTCTTCACCTCGCGATTTCGAGAGCAGGAGGAAACCCATCTCCGCGCAAGGCTCGTACATCCCCGCGGCGACGCGCTCAGGAATGCCCTTCTGGTGCTTGTCCAGGAAGACCATCCACTGCGCGAGCTGCTCCCAGATGTCGGAGAACGCGTCCGCTGCAACATGCGATTCCGAGATGAGTATGTTGAGCGCTTTGAGGCCGGCCGAGACGCCGTCCATGATGAACGGAGTTGCGCTGCAGCTGGTATCCATGTAGATCCAGTCGTCCGGATGGAGAGTGTCGACGTCAAATCGTATAGCAAGATGGAATACGGGCGCGAGGGACGCAATGAGACGGTGTTTGGGATCGCGTGCCACTGAGGCGCTGAGAATCACGATATCATCGATGGAACCCTCTGCAGCTTTTTGAGCGCGGGTCTCGACTAGTGTTAGCGGTTGGAAGGCTAATGAGACATGGAGAATACCTTGACAGACGCAGGGAGCTTCCGCAAATTTACGACGTCGAAGATGGGGTGCATTGTGATGGAAGAAGAGAACAACCAACGCAAGACGTGATCACAGGCCAAACAAAGGCATTATTGTTTACTCCTGTGGGTGCGCAACTAGCTTCACCCCACTGACCCCTCCTTCCTCCCACCGGTATAACCCCTTGAGCGCCCCTTCCAACCCGCCCTTCAGCACCTCAACGCGATTGCCCACGACCTCGCCGCATTCGATCATACGCGGCAGCGCCTCGACGATTTTTCGCCCAAACTCGGTGTAGGCCGTGGTCGCAGAGTATTCCGGCATCACGGTCTTTGGCTGGTAGACGTCAGGACCGAAGAGCCATGCCAGCACATTGACGATCTCGATGTTTTTGGTGTTCTCAGCAACGGCGGCGCCGGGATTGACGGTGACGATCTTCCCGTCCGGGCGGACGACGGTGTAGGCGACGTCGATTGGAGTGGGCTCGCCGTTTGCGGGAGGCAAAATGAGCGCTGCATCGAAGACGACGTCGAATTGGTGCGCCCGAGTCGCGTCGTGGGTGGGTAGAGCCGACAGCGGCGTCGCAGCCCGGTCAATAACCTCCGTAGCCCCAAGGGAAACCAGGTAGGTTTCGTGCTTTCCGGAGGCGTAAGCAATTATATTTTTTAATCCAGCGAATCTGAGAAGCTGGATGGCTAGCCGCGTCGCCTCAGACCAGCCGCTCCTCTACAGCAGAGAGTAAACGTACCAAATTGTCCGCACGACGTCCCAGCGCCAATAACCAAGGCGGACTTCCCAGCCTGTGGCTTGTTAAATGCGATTTCCGGATTGAGACCAGCCCCGATTGGAGCAGGCGCGTAGAGGCCGACGCATGAGGTGACGAATGTGCAAGGGATGGTGGCAGCTTCGTCAAAAGAGATATTGCTTGGCTTCTGTAAGCGAGTGAGTATCGGTAAGCATATGAATAAAAGCGGCGCACGCGAATGAGAAAGTCCGCAGGGAAGACGGCATGCTGTTGGTACCCTCCGCCAAAGATTGAGTGCACCATCCTGGAAGAAATTAGCCCGACACGGCGCAGCTAGTACACGACGTACACTTCATCCCCAACCTTCCACTTCACGCCCTCGCCTACCTGTTGAACCACCCCAGCGATATCGCTCCCCATGATAGCGGGGTAACCTTCGATGAGATGGTCCAAGCGCTGGCGCAGGGCGTCCATGGGGTTAAGCCCAACAGAGAGTATCTTGACAAGAGCCTCTCCCTTTCCAGGAACGGGGATTGGGACTTGAGCCATCTCGAAGGGAGATTTGAGGGTCGGAATAATGAGAGCTTTTTGCATATCGAAGCTGCTGTGAGGAAAGTTGTTAACGCATTCTGCCCAGCGACGCAGCTATATAAGGATCCTTTGTCGCACTGTGTCAGTTCTGCAGCGTCAGAGCACGGATCGTAGTACAAGCGTAAATATGGATTACCTTGTTGATCCGTTGATATGCGTCACGTGAACCGTGACAGGGCGTGTTGCAGCCAGGTTGCAGCCCATAGGTGTGATGCCGGCTTTGTGGTATCTGCACAAGTAAGCGTGGCGGCATATACTCGGTAACCCTAAGGTTTCCGTCAGCTAAACGACCCTCTTGCTTTCGCACCGTGTCCTGTGTTCAGAAGGTTTGGGAGGTAACGCGGCACTCGGAATGAACCTCTGTTCAATGGTGGTAATCCCTTGTTATTCGTTGACTTTGTCCGCCTGTAACGCCTCTGTCGCCAGCTCCACACACTTCCTCGCAGCATCCCCAAAATCATCAAACACCGACATGCCTTCGACGCCACTCTCCCTCAAAATCTGCTGCCCCTCCTCCTCATTTGTCCCCCGTATGCGCACTACCACCCGCACCTTCCGTTCCGGCATCTTGCCTTTGATCTCCGGGTCGTTAAACGCGAGTAGTATCCCTCGAGCGATCATGTCCCCGAGCGTCAACCCGCCGAAGACGTTCACGAATATGACCCGAACCCGCGCGTCCTCAAGGAGAAGCGCGAACGCGTGCTTGACGGTGTCGGACGTAGCTTTACCGCCCGTGTCGAGAAAGTTGGCAGCGTAGACTTGAGCCGCCGTACGCCGCGAGGGCGTCGACGGTGTTCATAGCAAGCCCCGCGCCGTTGACGAGTGTCCCAATTGCATGCGTCGCGTCGTCTGGCTCACCTAACGGAACGTATACCGTTCCCGCCGTCGGGGCGGCGACAGACTCGTGTAGCTGCACTTGTCTCCCGCCAGAGCGAAAAGCAGCGTCGTCGAATGTAAAGCTCGGAGAGTGGAAATCAACAATACAGCGTACAGGGCCCGCGAGGTCATCCATTACGCCAAGCGGGAGACGGTCCTCAGTGGTGAGCGTGACGTCAACCAAAACTTCCAGCTCGACCGCTTCATGTGAAACGTAGATGTCGTGTAGCTGGCGGAGTCGGAGTCCCAAAGACGGCGGAACGGGTGGCTTCGATAGTCCGAAGTAAGAAGCGACATCGGAGACCGTCTCCGTCGTCAGTCCCGTCCGATAATCGTAGACAACGTGTCCTTGCAGACGGACAGTCCCCGAGCGACAGACGCGATGCACGAAGAAAGCGGGGGCGCGTGCCGAACGGTCGACGCCCAACGCCAGGATATATTGCTGGCAATTGGGACTGGGCGGCGTCGGCGGAGCAGTCGGCGAGATTGAAAGCGCCGGAAAGCGGCGCTGGGCGTCCAAACCCCCAATATGGAGGTTTCGCGTTTGACCGCGAGTGTATGTGTGGTAGGACCGTCGCGGGCCACCCAAAGAGGTGACGGAGGGCTCGCGGGTCAGCATGCGGCTCATTACGCGCCCAAAGTCGGAGGGATGCTGGACCATCTCAACTCCGGCAGCATCGAGAAGTCGATATTTCTCGTCGGCTGTACCGTCTCCTCGCGCAATCCATGCGCCAGCGTGTCCCATTACCGTACTGGGCTTGACGATCTTCCCGGCTACCAAGCCCGCGATGGGTCTGCAAAGGTTAGAAATAGGATGATACGGCACGAAATCGCGTACTTGGGGTTGCTGGTCGTCGTCCGGTATTGCTCAATCCACTCTGCAGCCTCCTCCTCCGCTCTTCCACCAATCTCCCCAATAAGCACAATCCCATGCGTGCCATCGTCATCGACGAGTATCTCCAGCCCATCGACAAAGTCCGTGCCAGCGACGACATCGCCGCCCATGCCGATGCAGAGGCTCTGCCCAAGGCCGGCTCGGGTAAGCGCAGCAACGGCCTCGTACGATAGCGTTCCCGATTTCGCAATGATCCCGACGTGACCCGGAGAGAAACAAGGGAGGGGTTGGAAGCCGATGCGGCAGTGGCCGATGGCAGAGATGATTCCAGGAGCATTGGCGCCAACAAGGCGGCACTTGCTTTGTGTAGCCAGCATCGAGTGGATCTGGAAAGAGTTAGCAAGCAAGCAACTTATTACGCGTCGAGACTACCTTGAGAATCTCAGAGAGCGGGATATGCTCCGCAACGGCGACGATGAGTGGTATCTCCGCCTCGAGAGCTTCCTCGATTGCAGCGGCAGCTTGACTAGCAGCCACATAGATGCCCGTCGCGTCCGGTTTAAGCACCTCGACCGCCTCCCGGACGTTGGGGAACACCGGTAGATGAGCGAGCTGAGGAGCGTGGTGAACGCCGCGCTTCCCTGGCGTCACTCCGCCGACAATCCTGGTACCCCACACGAGCGACTCCACGGCGTTGGCTGTAGCTTGCTTGCCAGTGAATCCCTGGAAGATTACGCGCGTATGGCTGCCAATGGCAAGGTTCTGGACTGTAGAGTCGTACGGGTTTCGGGAGCGATGTCGTACGAGCGCTGAGGCACTTCGAGGGGTAAATCCCAGTGGATGTGGGCCATTGCTGGCAGAGCAGCGCCGCGCGGAAGCGCGATACATCTGAGGGTCCAGCCACCAGCTTGGCGGAAGAGGCGAAGGTCAAGGCAGAATCGGCACGTGGCCCGGTGCCTGTCGGCCGAAGAACCTCAGGCTAACTTTAAAAGGATGACAAAGGGGCCTGCCTGTGCATGCGGTTGGAGAGCAAAATTTGCATTTATTCGTTTCCTGGACATTTGAGATGCATCGGGATAAAATACACACGAAGCAACAATCTACCCTCATTGTTCGTGAATGACCCAGTTCAGATAGAACCTGGGCTCAACATAAGCCCCCCACAAGGAGCGCGACCGCTGCGTATAGTGAGCTGGCGCCGACCCGCAGCGCCGTCGTTCCACCCGCATCATTTCCACCTCCATTACCTCCACCACCACTCGCAGGAACACCCGACGCCGCCGGCCCACTGCCCTGGACACTCGTTGGCGGCACGCCCCCCGACGCGCTTCCCTCGAATATATCAGTCTGCGCTCCCTCCGCCCACCCAAGAACGTCGCTATACGCTGGACTCCGTCCCTGCGCGTCAAATCCCTCGATATTATTACCGTCCAGCTGGTTCCAGTAGATCATCTGGCGCGGGCCTGTGGTGCACCCTTCCCCGGTCGAGTCGGCGGGGGCACAGAATCTGGGCGGAGCGGCGGGCACTGCGACGCGCTTCGAGCCGGTCTGCCCGATTACCTTGCAGCGGAAACCCTGCATGTACATATTTGGCTCCCCGCACCCGTTTGGGACCCAACCCCATGCGCAGATGCAACCGTCGGGCGGACAGGCGGGAAGGTCGGGGACTTTGTATGTTGCAAGACGTTTCCACGGCGTGCTTGAGTACGAGGTTAGTTTTTTTTTTGTTCGACTGCAGTGAACATGAATCCAGGACACGCACTGATACCGGGTCGTGAACACGACAAGATTCTCGGGGGTTACAGCGGCGAGATCGGACTGAAGCGAAATTAGGACTGCGATCGGGAATAACGCGTGGCGGAGGAGTCGGACGCGCCTCGTAAGAGATGGCAAATGCCGTCCCGGCAGCCATCGTCTCGTTTTGCGTGTGGACTAGAATGTCGGGCCGCCGTCAGATCGGGGGCGGATGGTACTGGCGGCGTTGAACGCACTTTGGAACCCGCCGATGCAGTCGACGCCGCCGAGCCCTTCTTCATGGTTCTGTCCGTCACCAAACTCTGCCATCCGTACGCCGCCGTATGAGAGCGACGTGAACGCGCGGTTGACAGCGATCTCGACAGTGAACTCTCCGTTTGCAGGTCTGCGCGTCTCGGCGTGAGTAGCATAAACACAAAAGCGGAAAACATTCACAGTTCCAGAAAGTCGCCTTCATCGGGAGGGAATTGGTCACACTGCGGGATTAGTGCCCGTTAAATGAAGTGGATATCACTACGCACGCCGTTAAAGTGGTGGAACCACCAGTCGTCTTTCGTGAGCTGGAGGACACATGAGCGACGCGAGGAAGGATGGAGAGAGCGCACCTGGAAGAGTGGCAAGACTATGTCGCTATTGTCCTGGTCGTCTTTGCCCGGCGTCGTGCCATTGAGGCAATACATGCCTGAGCAACGCGTGAGTGGCATGAAAGTAGGGATGCAGGGCGCAGCACACCATGGTGGTAAACTGCCATATGGGCAGCTGCAAGGCGAACACCGCAGAGGGCGAGGACCAGAGCTGCGCGGCCTGGTATCATGGAGGTCGGGAACAAAAACGAACGTATAGCCTGTCAACAAATTGTTGCAATTGTCTCCGCATTCGACACATCACAATCGTTATCTTATCTGATGCCAAATGCTTGGTTTCATTTCGCCTTGGACCTCTGCGCTGTATATTTTTTGGGCCTCAGAGGCATTCTATCGCCGAAGCTAGTAACCACACATCGCAGCTGTGGCCGCATTTTTATGCCTGTTGAATTGAGGTACGTATACCGGTGTGCTATGGACGGAAGCAGCGTGCTGTACATGTTCTGTTCCGCAAAGGATGTCCTGGAATCGCGCAATTTTATTTTTTGTGAGGCGAGGCTCTCGGCAGTGTATTGAATAATGTACGCTGATAGTTACAGGATCCTCGATATTCTTTTCCGGCGTGTTTGAAGGCGGCGAGCAGCACTGGCAAGTTCAAGTTTCCCATAAAAAATAGCATTTGCACTGTTGGACGTCAATTTCATTCCGGCGCGGAAGCCAATCCATTTTTTTGCCATGAAACATTGCTATCGCAAGCTTATGCACAAGATAAAGCGCAATAAACAAATTGTATTCCAAGGCTGGTGGTATTCAACTAAAAAATCCGACGAGAACCAACTACTGCTGCTCCGGCGGGAGCGAACGGTACGTGTCGCAGAGGCTGTCCCACTCCGGCGTGGGGTGAACCTCGTCGAGAACGGCGGGAGGATCGACGAGCATGACGGCGCCGAGACCGGCCCACATGTGCCAGAAAACTGCGAAGCGTTAGAGATTTGGCGAGGGAAGCAATTGCTAGGACGTACTGTGGCAATGGACTATATCGATATGTGAGCAGATGAGATGCCTGAACAGTGGATTACGCACAGAACCACGGCCCGACTTTGTCCGTCCTGAAGCGGAGGGTCATCCCGCCTAATCCGGC
Source organism: Mycena kentingensis (nom. inval.) (assembly GCA_014461125.1). NCBI lineage: Eukaryota > Fungi > Basidiomycota > Agaricomycetes > Agaricales > Mycenaceae > Mycena > Mycena kentingensis (nom. inval.). The sequence goes on along the minus strand of JACAZG010000018.1, from coordinate 1,047,671 downwards.
GCCCGAGACGTCGCGCTTGATGGGGTTGACCTCGTTCACCTTTTCGTTGTCGTTGTGCTTGATGACCCAGTAGTTGGAGCCTGACGATCATTTAACACGTCGCAACAAAGGAAACAAAGAAAACGTGCCGTGCAAGTGGAAGGCTGGATAGAGAGGGTCAGCGAGTGCATGGGGATAGAATTTGTGGACGCACGATGCAGCTCGTCCTCAACACTCGGCGGGAAGTTGATCTGCACAACCTTGTTCTTGGGCAAGACGAACGTGTTCTCCTTCTGGCCGAGATCGCCTTGGCCGACGACGTCCTGGTCGAAGATACGGACGAGCGTCGGGATACCGGGCTCGACGTAGCTGATGTCTAGAATGAGATTAGCAAGAAAGCTCCAACTCGGAGCTGGAGATGAACGCACTGTTAATGTTCCACTCGGCCAGACCAGGGGTGCGCGAGGTGACAAAGTTGAACTCGACGTCGAACGGCGGGGGCTGCACCACGTAAATTCAGTATGAACTCTCACGCATGAGACTTACCGTCTCGGGGACGAGCGGGACGAGCTCCCAGTCGTTGAGCGGGATCACGGCGTCGCCCTGGGGACCTTCAGTCATCGGGCCAGTAGGCTCGGCGTCCGGCGCGCCCTCGTAGTGCAAGATACCGCGGCCAAAGGTGACGTTGAGTTCGGGGTTACGGGCGGGGTCGCCACCACCGAGGAAGGTGTTGATCCAGTAGTTGCCGACGGGCTGGTCTGCGGTCACCTAGCATGCGTTTAGCGGCGTTTTAAGCACACCAGGGAGGGGAAAAGACGTACAACGACGTCGTATCGCTGGCCGGCGAGCATGTTGAAGCTGTTGCTGACCCAGGGTTCGATGGGGAAGCCGTCGACGCCGATGACCGTCATGTTGTCTGGATTTCTTAAGTTGAGCGCACGTTGCGGAAACCGAAAATCAGCTCACGCTGCAAATGCGGGTCAGTATAATCAACGCTTTTGTCTGGCTGGTACACGCACGCCATCGATGGAAACCTGGTAGTCGTGGCGCGCCGAGGCGTTGATGATACGGAAACGGTAGCGCTTGCCCGGCACAACGGTCGTGACGTCGAACTCGACCTCTTCACCGCCGTTGTAACGGCCCTTGCCGTTGAACAAGGTCGAGGCCGCAACACTACACCAAAGGTTGAGTTCCCCGGCGAACCAGTGGAGCACGACTCGGACGCACGGAATAATGTGGGTGTTGATGTAGGATTGCAACATCGGGGTCGTCGACACGTGCCACCAATCGCCTGGACGCGTGGGTTAAACGCGTCGAAAGACTCGGAGCGCTGGGAGGACGTACTGATGAACCAGATGGTCTCCTCGTCGTCAAAGTCGTACATGTCCTTCTGCGGGTCGTCGGGGTCGTCTATGGGGAGTCAGCCGAGGGTCGCCAACCGCAGGAGGGTACATACAGATAATCTACGGTGTGGTCAGCTTGGGCTCGAAAGAACGACGATGGAACATACCAGAGGGCCCCGCAGACCGTCCGCGTACTGCATACCGAGCTGCGAGTGGTACCAGTAGGTCTAGGGCGATCGCGTTAGAGCACATCGTGGCAGGAAGCAAGAGACATACGCCGGTCTGATCGTGCCTTGGAGGACATCAATCGAAGCGCCTTTGTTCTAAAACAGCACGTACAGAGGGATAGCTGGAAACCTATCAGCAGGAGAGCAATGAAAAAGGGTTAGAAGCTTACTGTAGGTGTACGACGCGTTGGGGCCGATGGGGCAGGTTCTTCGAGTACGTCAACGCGTGCTGGCGAAAACAAAGAGGCACGTACGAGACCCACGGCGTTCCCGAGTTGAAGACATTGTCCCCATCGAAGAACAGGCCGTCGAAATCGATAGTCGTCGAGCGACGCATCGAGTTGTCAGTCTGGGAGACATTAAATCAAATCAATTCCGCGCCAAAATTAAGGGAGCGCACCAGCTGGTTGTTCATCTGAATGATGAGGGTATCGCCCTTCTGCGCCTTGATGAGCGGGCCGGGGAACCTAGCATGCAGGTGAGCAGGGTGGGGGTAAAGTGTCGCGACTCCGACGCACGTTCCGTTGGCGGAGACGATGCCTGTAACAGCGCGTCAATACTGAACAAGAAACCGGGGCGTCTAAACATACTTCGAGAAAAGCCGTCGGGGGCGACATTGACGTTCTTGATGTCAAGAGTGAGATGCTGCGTCACGGCGAGCGCGCGCGCCAGGAAGAAGGGAAGAACTGCAAGGAGCTTCATGGCTCGAGTCGCCGCCTACTACCGTTCCTTGAATTCAGGGCGCGCGTTTTATGGCGTCCGCGAGTGAGAACGCGTAGCGGAGCATCAAACCGGGCTTTTGGGTCTGAGTCGTATACGCGGGAGTGGTTTCGAATCCAGACGAATGGCGAGGAGGCGTTTTTGCGTCGGAGCCGCGATCGAGCGCACTCTGACGTCTCGCCAAGTGCGGCATTTGTATGTTGTTCGTGGGCGCCAACACGGCGCGCCCAATGAGAGGACGAACATTTTTGGCTTTCTCGATGGTGGGAGGCGCCAAGTACGGAGATGAGTTCTGATCTGTACAGGTGGAGAGAGATGCTTGTACCTCCGCGGGGTAATTTGGGTTCCTAGTTATACCGAGTGGTTCCGAGTGGTGGGTTTCCGCTCAAAGTTTCATTGGAAAGAGCCAAAGTGGAGTTGAACCTGGTCGTGTCCAACGAGAGCGAAGCCAGGAAAACTATTAATACTCGAGTCAAAAATCTCATATGCTCCGGAGCACACGCATGTACAGTTCGGGATGCTAGCCATGCGGGAATTTAGAACAGTGAGGATCACTTGCTCTAGGACCAATCCCAGAGCCGGGGTCTCGAGTTGAACCCAGGAACACACGATGGACCGCGGCCGTGTGGAGTCGGCGGTCGATGTCCCCAAGGCGTGAGGACGCTGGGTTGTGTGGGATGCGACGAATAATTGGATGGCAAGGCATGCCGGGGCGTAGTACCGCCATGGCGGGAACAAAGAACTCGCCGTATCCGGAACAATGATTGCCAATCATTATTCGATGGATCCCAATAGCTGTGCATGACAAATCACGCTTTTGTCTTCCGCAACCATCCGCAATGCCCACAATCCCGCTGACAACAATGCGGAACCCAGATCCACCGGAGGCGCGTACGCGTCCCACTCAAGTATAAAAGACGCCATACAGGACCCACTGTACTCAACCAGCAAGCCCGCAATGTCCACCAAAGCTCAAATCCTGCGCAAATCGCGTGTGCCCTATGGTCTGTCTGCGCCCTCTTGCTCTCGACCGCGTACTCAAATATTGTTCAGTCCGCCTCGGTAATTCTGGCCTCAAGGTCTCGAAAATCATCCTTGGATGCATGTCTTATGGATCGTCCGAATGGCGCCGCTGGACTCTCGACGAGGAAGAAGGGATAAAACACATCAAATACGCGTAAGATTCCTCTCCCGCTCGCGTCTCGGACTCTGTTTGACCTCTACAGCTACGACGCCGGAATCAACGCGTTCGATACCGCCGACGTTCGTCTCAAACTTGTGACATGACCATCTCTAAGGACTACTCTAGATCTATTCGAACGGGCTGAGCGAGGTTGTCCTCGGGAAGGCTATCAAGCAGCACAACATCCCGCGCGAGGAAATCGTCGTTATGACCAAGGTCTGCGTCCTCCCTCCCGCGATAATGTTCAGCGCTGACGATGCACCCACAGCTCCGTCACCCCGTCGGTAAATCAATCTCCGAAGAGGCCACTCAGCTGTTCGCGCTGGGAGAAGCGGGGCTCGACGCGGCCGGCTACGTGAACCAATACGGGCTCTCGCGGAAGCACATCTTCGCCTCGGTCAAGGGTAGCTTAGAGCGCTTGGGCTTGGAGTACATCGATCTTTTGCAGCGTCCGTTGTTGCCTCTGCCAAATTCTCACTGACTCGCGCGGGTTTCTAGTTCATCGGTTCGACTATGGCACGCCGATTGAGGAGACCATGCGGGCTCTCCACGACGTTGTTCAGGCTGGGTGGGTCCGCTATATCGGGATGGGGTCCTGCTACGCCTGGCAGTGTGCGTTTTGTTCGGGCTCTCGTTGAGATAATGCTCACGCCTCCGCGCACAGTCCATATCATGCAGAGTATGCCGTCCTCCTGACCTGGAGAGCCACATTGACAAGCTCTTCCCGCAGATTACGCGCTCTCCCATAACCTCACGCCGTTCATCTCGATGCAAAACCACGTCAACCTGCTGTATCGCGAGGAAGAGCGCGAGATGCTTCCGACTCTGAAGGTTTGTTCGGGCCTCTCCCATGCACGTTGGAGCGCCCGCTGAACTCTACCGCAGCATTTCGGCGTCGGGTGCATTCCGTGGTCGCCACTCGCGCGCGGCGCGCTCACCAGACCTGCACCGACTCCCGAGGCTTGCATGAAGGCTGCCGCCAGACTCGCGTGGATGAACGTGCGTCCCTCCACTACCTCCTTCGTGCTCCTTCATAGTTTGTGTCAGCCCGGCGCGGGATCCGCTGCACCGCCCGCTCAGCCCGAGCAGGCCGCCGACCCCAACCAATCCACGCGTCAAGCCTCCGACGAGCTCCCCTCCGAGATCTACTTCATCGTTGCCGGCGGTACCACGGGGAGCCGCGATATCGTCAAGCGGGTCGGCGAAGTAGCGACGAAACTCGGGGCTAGCATGGCGCAGGTCGCGCTTGCGTGGTTGATGAGCAAGGATGGTCTGCTTGTTGCGCATTTCGTGTAAATATCGCGCTGACACGCTCTAGGTATTACTGCGCCGATTGTTGGTACGACGTCGACGGAGAAGCTGGACGACCTTATCGGGGCGTGTGATGTCAAGCTTGCTGAGGAGGATGTCAAGTACTTGGAGGCGGCTTATAAGCCTGTGGCCGTGTTTGCGCAGAACTAAGGCTGTGATATCTCCTAGAGCAAAATTCATGAACAGCGACAGTGCTAGTATATCTATATGCCCCGAAATCGATTTACTTAGACCTCGGTCGAACCGAGCTGTGCGCAATGCTACAAAACGGACGGGTTTTTGCCCGAGTTGCCCGAAAATGCTTACCTGCAAAGAATGCTTGCTCCCAGGCTAGGAGTCCCAGTGAGTTGCATGCAAAGAACTCGTCTAAACAGGGGCCATCTTCTTCTTCCGGATGAAGCCTGGATGACTAGTCGCGTGATCCCCCAGACTCTGCCCCAGACTTGCTTTCCCTCCACCGTCATGTCCGCCAAGTACGCGTCGCCCGCGTCTATGAACTCCCGACTGAGCCAGGTTCAGACACCTCGCTTCATGCCTCTTCTGCAAGATCATCAAGGGTACGCCCCTCCCGCGTCCCGTCTCCGACGCTCACCCGCTGCCAGGCGAAATTCCGAGCTTCAAGCTTGTCGAGACTGAGCTATCGTACGCGATCCCTGTTCCGGGCGCTAGCCGGCTCACGCGACGCGTAGGTTCTCGTTCCTCGACATCGGCCCGCTCTCCAAGGGCCACGCGCTCGTCATCCCCAAATGTGCGGCCACGCCTCCGCTACGCGGGCTTCCATTCATCCGCATACACAGACCACGCAGAGAAGCTGCACCAGCTCCCGGACGAGTACCTCGCAGACGCAATGCCCGTCGCGAAGAAGATCGCCCTCGCACAGGGCGCAGACAACTATAACGTTCTGCAGAACAACGGGCGGCTGGCGCACCAGGTACGACCCGCGTTTGCCGCGCAGGCGAGTGCATCTGAAGTTGACGCCGGCGCTTGTAGGAAGTCGACCATGTTCACTTCCATATTATCCCGAAGCCCTCGGCGGATGAGGGCCTCGGTGTGGGTTGGCCGGCGAAGAAGATGCCGATGGAGGACCTGCAGAAGATCTACGACGAGCTCAAGGGAAAGCTCTAAGTGTACAACCAACCCCTACTCGTTTGTTCACGCTCTCAAACTGCTTGATCGATATCGTGCCCGCTCTCGTTCGTTCCGAGGCGCGCCTGGCGCTTTATTCCCGTTGCTTTTTCTGGGTGTCACTGGACCGACGATCGCTTTGACCTCTTCCCAGCTGAAACGCGCGCAAGGGACTCTTCTGACGCGAAGCTGGGATTTGTAAAGTTGGCCGCTCAAATTGCAGGTATCTAATGTCTCCGGGTCACTGACCGACCTCCGTTCACTGCTAGATCCTCAATGAACAAGACCTATCACGCGTTATTACTCGCATTGTCAGAGCAGCGTCTGGGGCAGAGCGGCGGCTTTCTTCGTCAGTGCATTTCTGCCTCCTACTCATCGATCCCTCGTTCGCAGCGGGGGCGCCGCAATGCTCCATTTCTTCCACTATCATTTTTTCTTTACTTGCCTCGACCGTTTTTTCGAGAAGAATAGGAACTTCCATAGCCGTATGCGACACCTTGGCCAATTTGTCTTGAATTGACCGTCTCGCGGCCAGTTACACTCTCTTCTCTCTCTCTCCAGGCACTTATCAGGTTCAGTTTCTGTTCTGTCGATGCCTTTAGACCGGGCTCGCGCCTGTAAAAATCAAGTACTAGTGTCCGTAGTCCGATCGGTCGAACCGGGCTGGTGCTAATTGTCGATGTAAAGCGTTTTTTGCTCTTTCCGTGTTGCGCTGACGCTGGATCGCGGCCAATTTCAGGTTACCTCGACATCCCATAATCCCATAGTTCATCTTGAGCCGACCTGATGTTGGAACTCCCTTTGCAAGCGCAGCTAGTAGCTCGCAAACAGTTGCATGTTCTGCGTCGATATCAGAACCGCGTCGGTCGAACCGAGCTCTTTGCGTCCCAGCCTGGTACGTTGACAATCTTTTGCTGGGCAAATCGGGACAAAGGCATCGGACCTTGCGAAAACTACAGCCAATCGAACATGACATTCAGAGTTGTACAGAATAAAATACAATTATACATCCTGGTGCTTCACCGGCGCGTGCAGTTCCCCATTCTTCCCAATATCCAGCACTTCCACCTCACCTATATCATGGTCCACGACCGTCTTGCCGCCGCCCATCCGCCCAAGAAAGAAGGCCACCACGCAGCCTAGTGACACCCAGAACAGCCCCAGCCCAATCCCGGCGGCCGTCCCCCGAAGTAGGAACGACGCGAAACCCGGCGCCCCGCCAATGATGGAGAGCGGCGCGGTGGGGGTGACGAGCCGCAGTCGGAGGAGCTCGTACCACACCATTGCGGAGGAGACGAAGAGGATGGTGAGCTTGTTGGTGAGATCTGTGTCGGCGATGCCAGTGGGCACCGGCGCGCCGTCCTCGAGTTCGAGCGCGCGACGGGATGGGCGCCACCGCTCCGACATGGAGACCCATAGATCGTACACGATCGCTGCGCCCAAGCCGAGGGCAATGTAAAAGCATAGCGCAGCGCCGGCTTGGGTGATGGCGTCGCGGATGCCGACCGCGACGGCGGTTCCTGGACCGCTGCCGGGCAGCAGCTCGGGGAGGAAGAGAAAGGCGCAGAGCAAGGTTAAGCCGAGGAGGAAAGAGCGGTTGGAGAGGGCCATGGCGTGGACGAGCGCGGACATGGCATGTCCTGGATGGACGAAGCAACTCAGCTTGTGATATTCGCGGTCACCAGAAGTACCTGTCAGAAATGGTCCAGGAAGATGGCCCCTGTTGGACACGGTTGTTGCATTAAGGTTCCGAGAGGAGGAGAGTTAAGATTTTGGCTTGCCAAAATGGCTTGGCCCTGCGCGGATTGGCTTTTTCTGGCTTGGCTTGGCTTTTGGCTGGGGATCAAAGCCCAAGCCAGACAAGCCGGCTTGTACTGCCATTCCGTCGGCTTGTAGGGTGGCGATAACCCGCCAGGTAGATCTTGTGTGATGAGCCGATGGTCTATCACCCCAACGTCAAACCGGCTTGCCTCCCGCCCCCGCCGCCACCGACATCTCCCCGCCGCCTAGCGGCGCATCCCCTACGACCGGCGCGGGCATCGTAGTGTAGAGTGTTATTTCCGGGAATACGAGTCATCCCCGCCATCCTGAGTCAAGGCTTCCTAGCCGAGTGTGCGAACCCGACCGTGTACGCGATCGTCTGACTCCAGTCGCGTCGAGGCGTCGCTAATTAGGCCAATTGTCTTCGATGGGCTAAAAGGCGGGCCTCTCCCCGAGCTATACCCTCAAAATGCCTCTCTGCAGCGGCTGCAGCGGCAACTTTCCGTGGGGCGACAAGCGTTGCGCGCGATGCTGCGATCGCGACGCTGGCAAGGAGAACACGCACCCCCAGTGCGAGGGCTGCGGCGCGACCTTCCCGTACCTCACAGGGACGAACTGTGGTGGCTGCAAGCAAAAAGGTGCGTGTATTCATCGCCTCAACTCGTCAACTTTCACTTACATTCCCGCAGATGCATCGCTCGGCGTAGTTCACGGTGCCATGGAGCACCCGCCGAATCCCCGCGCGCGGGAGGTCTACATCCCGCCTGCTAGCGTCGCTCACGCCGCACAACCCTCAGGTGCGCTATCATGCAATGCGACGGGGCTGCCCTCACTCACTTCCAGCGGATATTGGACGCCGAGAATGTTCTCGCGCGCATGGCTGGATCGTACGCCAACGCCGCCCTGTCTGGTGACGCTATGAGCATGGTTAGCAAGAGCAAGGTTCGAGGCATTCGGGCGGAGCCCACTATTCAGATGCAGGTGTGTGCGGTCCTTCGGCCGTTTACTTCCTTGCTAACCTGCCTCTAGGTCGCGAAGATCATGCTCGCGTCGGTCGGGAGCAAGCTCGTGCCGCCTGCGAATCAGAACCTCGACTACGACAGCACGCAGGTTGCCGTCCGCGAGTCCCTTCTCGCCGCCGAGGCTGTCGAGAACGTGCTCGCGCCGGTTCGGGATTTCTTTGTCAGGAAAGCCAGCCATTCGCTGCAGCTGTGCGTTCTTTACACTGATTTTGCTCATTCTGCTCATTTTGTAATCGCATTTAGTTCTGAGATTGTCTTTTACTACCACGGCCAGAATCCTCCGGCGACGATCGCCCCTGCGCTGCTCACCGGCTCTACAACGACTCAGGAACTCTGGAGCGCGAGCTGCACCGGTGCTCTGCTGGCAAAGAAGCATCGCGATAATCGCGTTCTCCCGCTCATGCTCAAGATTCGACTCGCCGAGCCCGTGAGTTGATTTCTTTGTCTTCTTGATTTTCCTGAGGCTGCCGCAGGATTCTGAGGAGCCTCTCGCTCCGTACATCACACATCTCGTCGGCTCCAGCACCGGCACTGCGAAGAGAAAGCGCAAATCGGGCAGCGGCGTCGACATCTACGCCTGTGCGCGATGGGTCGGACGAGGAAGACGAAGCCAGCAATATGGCAAAGCGTGCGTGGCCTCCCCCCACGCGGAACGATTCTGCTTACACTGCTCACTCTATTCAGGGCCCGCTTTTGCTCCCGCCGGTGCCGGTGCCTATCGCTCCGTCGTCCCGCGCTCCCTGACGCGCAAGGGCGAGGAGTTGATTGTTCACAAAATTTCGGTGTCGCTCGAGATCAGCTCGAACGACGTGTTGGAGCTCGTTCTCGGGAAGGAGGAGGGAACAAAGAAAATGTGGCTCATGGGCGAGAGGGCGCGCGGCGAGACGAAGAAAATGTCGGAGGTATGCTCTCACTATGGTCTCACTCTGTTGCAGAAATTGTGCTAATATTCTTCCTCGTCTACAGGTCGTTCTGGATGGTGCGCGATTCGCAGCCAAAGAGTTTTACAATGTCGGCGATGGGGTCCCGCCTTCCGCCCTAAAAAACACGGCACTCCCCAGCGGCCGAGCGGGTCATCCTCCGTTAACGAGAGGACCGCGGTTGCCTTTTCAATGTCGGTGAGGCCAGAGTGCCGCGTGGTGAGGAGTTGGTGCTGCTCGATGATGCGCTCGACTCTGCGAGTGATGAGAGAGAAAGCATAGACGGCGGCGCACACACGCACTTTATATTAATACCATGCTCCTCTCGCAGAATTTCCGGTATGTCGGCTTGCCGAACGTGGTCGTTGATGTACTGCTGGATGAGGGTCGGAAGCTCGGGGTGTGCGTACACACTAGATCTGGGTGAGTCGAAACAGCAAGGATAGCGAGCGCGGGCACTTACACAGCGTTCCCTTGCGATACTGGTTTCCCTTGAACTTGGATGGTGCCGGAGCGCTCTCGTCGACGTCGGAGTGCATCGCAAACGTCCGAGCTGCGATACACAACGTCAAAGTACGCGCACATCTACTTATAAGACCTCCAGAATACAATAATATTCTACAGCAGAACAAGGACCGCCGCGTACTAACAAGGACGCGCCGCACACTAAGAAGACCACATCCTACGAACAAACAACCCCAAAACGGGCACAACAACTCGGTTCGATGCATACCAGGCCTGGACTCGGGCCCCCATCACGCCAACCGACCTGGCGGGTAATGGCCACCGTAGGCTTGGCAAGCCATTCCGCTGCGGGGGGAATGTGTTAGGGTGACCATATTGGCTTTTTTGTGGGAATAGGTGGGGATTTGGTGTGTTTACCAGGGGATTAGGTGCGCGGAGGTGGGGTTTACAGTTCTAGAGCTACCAGAGCCACCGGGGGAGTACAGAGTAGCGCATAGATGAAGTTTGGACATGGGTGGGCATAAATTAGTGATGAAAAGTATGCATGGCATTGATCTGGGGCCCTTTGGGGTTCATAGTCTCGATAATTCTACTGTCTAGCCAGCGAACTACCCCACAGGCAGAGGGGAAAAGTTGATGCATTTGATGGCATCATTTTCGGATTATGATACACATATGCAGTAACTTCAATGACCTTACCTTCTAGATTGATTGGGAAGAATTGATGTATTTGATGGCATCAAATTTCAGTTTAAGTCACAATGCTGTAGCCACTTCAGTAACCTGTTGTGTTCTAGTTGTTCACATCTCAAACATGAGATTGATCTGATCTGATGCCATCAAATTCTGAGAGCAATTAAGGTTGATACTTGCAAGGCCACCTACGCATGCTAGGATTTCATCAGGAGGTTAGTTCAACAGTGGGATGTGTTTAGCACAAACTTCAACATGGTACCACTAAGAAGAAGCTTGCAACTCGACGCCCCCAACCTCCAACACCGATGCACAGCGCCATTCACCTCAATACATACACTCCCCGACATGCTGCGGTGCTTTCCATCCCTTCTTCCTCCCCATCTCCGCCCCAGCGCAATGCTACAGATGTAGTGCTGTTGCCGTACCGTCGCCCTGCCCGCCAAAATTTAAACCCGCTCGCGACGCTGTTCCCCCCCATATTCAGCATAAAACCTATTTGATTACCTACCTACTCCCGCCACTGCACCCTCCAGGCCCTGAAGTATCACCCAAACTCACCCCAAGCCGGCGCAAGCCAATGCCCAAGCCCATCAAAGCCCAAGCCAAAATGTCGGGGCTCCTGGCGGGGGCAAGCCAAGCCAAGCCAGTTTGGCACGCCGGCGTGAGAAGTCTCCGAGAGGAGCAATGTCAACTGAAATTGCCACCAGAGTATTTGCTTGCTATCCTGTATCCCATTTTGTTTCTGGAAAGATATCTGCAAGCAATTGAATTCAGGGGAAAGCAGCACCGTTTCGTAGAAGATGCAGATTCAGCAGTGCGGAAGATTGGTGGAAAACTGGCCTTAGAGCTCGTATCTACTGGAATCACTACTGTAACTTAGGCTAAGACACCCCAAAGCATCAACATCCCGTTCAGATCACGTTTTCACTTGTGCCTCCTCCTCCGCTGCGCTGCTTCATCGCTCCCAAAACTCGGCTGGAAGCTCGGTATTGCCCCCTTTTCAATGCCGTCCGTGAAGCAAACAGACGCGGTTAGACGAGCGGTCTAAGGCACTACGATGTCTCACCTCGGCGAGCTTGTGCACTCGCCGGGACCGTCTTGTGCGAACCGAGTTAACGCATCCTACGTATACGATCCCTGACTCTAGAAGAGCCGGATAGCAACGATTGTTATCGCCCTTATTTGCGAAGACGCGTCGTTCCAGCCCGCGCTACCGATGGAGGTAGTACTAGCAGGGGCTGTTCATGACGGAATATGACGCTGATTCCGAGACTGGCCGGAGAGATGCTTTCGACAAAGCGTTCTAGCCGGCGGTGCACAAAGGTATGCGTGTGAGAGAGACGTATGAGCGAAGATGGGTGTAGCACTGGCATTTGAAGGCGATCGCAAAATCAAGCAAGGTAGTTTAGTGTGGGCGCGGTCTGATCGTTATCTTATCTTATCTCGAGCGCTAAACAAAGCAACAACCTTCGCGGCAAGCCCTGGTGGAATGCAACACCCACTGAACAACCACCGCCACGTATTTGTCGCAAAGCCGGACAGGCCATTCATTTCACAATAACAAACCCCTGCTGGCAGCCCCGTGAGTCGTTAGCACTACTTCAAGGCTGTAAAAAAGGCTGTACGTGTCGACGAAAGACCTCCTTAACTGAGTCACCAGGCAGTGGTCGACGCCCTTCTTGAAGCAAACAGCATCTGCGCTGGTCGCAGCAGTATCCCCCAATGCCGCGCCGACTCTCTTTCTCCTCGCTAGCCCCGTCCAGTGCGATGCCGGCTCCTAGCACCACCCATTCGAACTCTTACCGATCGACGGGCACCCAAACGAATTCCCACCCCCACCCGCAGTCGATGGCTCTTCCCGTCCGCCGCAAGCTCGTCGTAATCGGCGACGGTGCATGCGGCAAGACGTCCCTCCTCATCTCCTTCTCCGAGGGTCGCTTCCCCACAACCTACGTCCCGACGGTGTTCGAGAACTACGTCTCAGACATCTACGTGGACAACACCCCCGTTGAACTCGCGCTTTGGGATACCGCGGGACAAGAGGACTATGACCGCTTGCGCCCGCTGTCGTACCCCGACACAGACGTCCTGCTCATTTGTTTCGCGATTGATAATCCCGACTCGTTGGAGAACGCGCGGGAGAAGTGGATTGCGGAAGCGCTGCATTATTGCGGGGACAAGATCCCCATAATGCTTGTCGGCTGCAAGGCAGATCTGCGCACCCCGGAGGCGCTGGCGCGCGGGCTGCCGATGGTCATGCGGGAGGATGGGATGAATATGGTGAAGGAGATTGACGAGCTGGGCGCGTATGCCGAGTGCTCTGCCATGGACGGGTTCGGAGTGCACGAGGTGTTCCAGATTGCGACCCGGGCCGCGTTAGTAACGAAGCATCCACGCTCGCACCGAAAATGTTTTGTGCTCTGAGCTTCGCGTTTAGAATCAGTATCATGTGCATTCCTTTGTCGTGTATTTTAGCATGATATCACATTAGTTATCCAGAGCTCCAAACCGCCATCTAAGTCGAGAGCAATGGCTGAACCTTGTAGGCAGATTGTGAAATCGCAGTGACTGGTGGCCTTTGTTCTTGACGCGGTTTCCGATTACAACCGCACATCTCTTAGTCATAGACTTCGACTCAAAAGGTAAACTTCTCGCCCAGGATGTACTCAGTAATCTCCCACAAACGTGCGGTATTCGCCTGCGCCGATGAGTTGTAGTGAAACCTCGGAAGCAAAATGACCAACCTCATCAAGGGCGAACGGATTAATCTGCTCATTGGCGAGGACAGAGTCCGCGAGGTAAGAGCCGCCCTGTCCAGCTAGACTGGGATCAAAAGCGGCCACGATGGTTCTACAAAGACATCAGATCAAACTTGTGCAAGCGATGTAAACCTACGTCGCGGCACCCTGGCTGCGGGTCTTCCACGAGATGGAGCCGTCCAAGTTTGGCTTTCCTTCGGCAGTATAAGCGCCTGCAATGTTTAGTTGGATATTCTGCAACGAAGATTGAATCAAAGAACGTACCGAACGCCTGCATCGTCTTCATCGACTCGGGGTGCTCGTCTATGCCAGTATGGACCACGCCGGGGTGCAGACTGTATCCGGGAAGCCGTCCGTCGGAGCGCCTCGAGAGTTCCTTGGCAAAGAGCACATTCGCGAGCTTCAGCTGCCGGTACGCATCGAGGGGACTGTATTTGCTCAGATCGCCAGCGGCGAGCTTACCCGGAGGGAGGAGATCCCAGTCGAGTCTGCCTCTAGCCTGGGCACCGCTGGACATGACGACAACGCGAGGCGCGGGGGAAGCAAGAAGTTTTGGAGCAAGCAGCTTGGTGAGGAGGAAGTGGTTGACATGCCCAATCGCGAACTGCGAGTCAAGGTTATCCACGAGCACGAGAGGCCCAAGCTCTGGTGTTGCGTTATTCACGAGGACGTCGAGTGTCTCAGGGTAGGCCAGGACCTCCGAGGCAGCCTTGCGAACCGATGCACGCGAGGACAGGTCCAGGACCACTTTGCGAACCTTGGCCGCAGGAAAGTCGGCTTTTATCGCTTCCTCGGAATCTCGGAGTCTGTGAAGCCACTGAGTATCAAATGACGATCTAGGAAAACAATTCCGGACTTCTTTTCACTCCTTCCGGTAAGTATAACCAAACCCCCTTCTTTGGCGATGACATTCGCTGCAGCAAAACCAAGGCCAGTAACGGTCGTGCCGGTGATGAGAACTCGAAGTCTTCAGCTGAGATTACAGAGCAAAAAAAAAAAAGAGTCTCACCAGTCTTGCCTTTGATATGCTTCGAGAAGGCCGCCGCGACTTCCTCAGCCGTGGAAGTGGACGTGAAGCTAGGAGAGGACATGGATCGATCTAGTAGGGCGTTTGAGTCTGGGCAGATCTGTTTTATAAGCATGGGGCAGCATAAGCTACTCCCCGTCATGTCCAGTTGCAGGCGGGTATCGTCCGAATCTTTGTTGGCTGAACGTCCACAAGCCGATGAGGCATAAACTGTTCCCAGTCATCGAGATGCACTAGTCAGCAGTGGGGCTAAGAAATGAATGCCCGTATTTTTAGCTGCTGAGTGCTGAGCAAGCAAACCGTGTCTTGTTCACGGCAAACCACGTCTTCTTAACAAGCGCGCCAAAATTGTGTTCGATTAAGACGTGCCTTTGCTAGAGAGAGCTTAGCACTAGTAGCCGAGCGTACTACGGTCCAGTGAAGATTTGGCCGGCTTTGGCGTTTTAGACGCATGTCCTGCCGTTTGTCTGCCTTCGTCGTTGGAGAATTTTGCGCTGAATGGAAAAACGCGCACCGGATATTATGAGAAGAGTTTGTATCCAAATTTGTTGCCAAGGGCGAGAGTTTGTGTTACTTGTGGGACCAAGTCCGTAGATTCAGGAATCATTTCTTGACGTTCAAAAGACTTGAAGGCGGGTGCCTCAAGCCCGAATAGTGATCCAGTCCAAGAGCAAAGGCCGGAGGATAGGCCAATGCAGAGTGAGGAGCGTTGAAACAGCAGTAAACAGCAGTCGTGAGTGACAAGAACAAAGCTAGATGCCATGACAGCTGCCAAATTCGGACATCGAAATTATCGTCCCACTTTTTGGGTGCGCTTCTCATCGCCGGTTGCTTTCGCTCCCCGACGTTCCCTGCTTGTCCTCTGTCGCCCTTTTCGTCGTCGCCGTCGTCGGCGTCCGTCTGCTTCTCCGCCATCCAGCCCCATGCGCCATCGGACGGAACCTGATTTCTGAATGGCCAGAAGCGGCCAAGCTGCTGCACACGCGACCAGCCACCAGCGGAGGAGAAGAACGAGCCAGTGTCAGATGGATGCTAATAAACACGAGTGCGTCCTCTCGTCCTGCCCCTCGCGTTGCCGTGTCTCACATATCGGCAGTTCGATCGGGTCCACTCTCTGCACCTCCCCACTATTGTCCTCCACAATAAGCAACCTCCAAACTTTCCGAGGCACTAGCAGAACAGCTGTTATATTGTCATGATGAATACTGGTATGCAGATGCATCTTGCATCCATGCCGTCGCGTCCGTCGCCCCGCTTACGCTCCTGGTCTCTCCCTCTCCTCGCAGTCATCCACGAAGACGACCACGAACTCACCGACGAGAAGCTCGACTATCGCTTGGACCTCGGTTCTGGCTCGGCATTCGGTTCCCGGACCACGACGCCGGCGCTGACGCCCAAATCGTCCTTCAGCAACATCCGTGCCCGTCCATTTCGTCCGCCACGGACCGTAGTAGGCACTCGTAAGGCTCGAGAACGCAGGGACCGAGAGGCCGAGCGGGACTGTGCTATTTGGTGCGCTATCCCGTAGCCATCTTGCCCGTCGCTAACCGTCTATGTAGCTTCGAGCTGGCAGTTGCCCCCGTCCGCACTCACTGCTGCAACCAACTGCTCTGCGGAGAGCATGTCGCTTCTGTACGTTTCCGTTGACGCTGGCACCGTGGTCTCCCCTAATCGACTGCCTTCAGTATCTAGCCGACCCGCGGGCCGACGGGCGCTGCCCCGCATGCCATGCTCCTCCCTCATCTTTCACCTACGCCTCCCTTGGACATCCAGCAACAACGCCCAAGGACGCACCACCGGCGCCTCCGCCTTCACGGGCACCGACGCCGCCCCCATTCGACATTCCCGCCAGCATAGCGCCGTACGCCGCATATCCGTCCCAACCAGTAACGCGCGCACCGTCCAGACCTCGCGTCGGCCGCAAACGACGAGCGCCGTCTCCCGCTCCGTCCTCCACGGGCTCTGCGGCGACCACCGCCGTCCCAGCCCGTTCGTCGTCCGCCACGTCCTCCGTCCCTACCACCACCGATGAGGACGACTCCGGGTGGGAGGACGACGATTCTGCATCCAATTCCCCAGATGACGAGGAGGAACGAACGCTGCGATCGTCGTCGTGGACATTGCCTGCTCTCGTCCGCGCCCGAGCCCTGCAGACGCGACGCCACGCGGCACATTCATTCGCAAGTGTCGTCGGGCTCCGCGGCGTCCTCGTATGTGCCCTGCGGATCGCACTATGGGTCGCTGTAGTGGGGATGCTCGCAGGCAGGTGGGGAGCGGGCAACGGACAGGAGGATGCAGAGATGTACGTCGAGCATCGATGGGACTAAACTTCGTCTTCTCAGGTTTACTTTGGCGACTTGACACAATTATAATAGTCTTCCTCCTTCAACCGAGCTCGTTCCTCCTTAGCCCCGTCGTTGCTGCCTACTCGACTTTTCGCCACGGCCTGTCCGTTTGCTGTTGCATCGCGCCCTCACGACCGCCCTCGAACGTGCCATGCTGCCCAAGTCCAATTTTACTTTCAGGTAATGGAGAATGCGGCGCGTCCGCGGAAGAACGTCCCTCCCAACCAGATTGTTTTGTAGCGATATCTGTTGACGAGTAAAGAAGCAAAGGAGGCTTCGTGAGTGACCATCTCCCGACAAACAACATACCAGGATCCGGGGGTGCGCTTCCAACTCCTTATAGCCAACGGCGCTGCCCTCAAACACCGAGTCTCGCAAGACTGATATGCCGCTAGACGCAGCGGCGTCTGGTTAAATCTTCTATATTCGTCAACGGGACGCAACCATACAACCATGTCAATGTCGGCCACCTTTGAGCAGACCGCAGCTTTGTGTACTTAAGCTGGCGTGAAGGACGAAAACCTCGGCCTTGAACCCATATGCTGGTAGTCTATACTCTTCAACAACCACTCCGAGTCAGAGACGTCGCAACTCCAGATGCAGTCTCGCGCATTCTTCATCGTCGTAGCGCTTGCGCTCACAGTTATAGGATGCACCGTACTGTGCTTTTTCCGCAACAAAATTTGGAGCAATCAGGGAATTACATTATCGTTAGCCATTCGAACATTTCATCTGTGAGGACACAAAGAACAAAATTTGAGCGACGAGATATCAACATCGCAGTCGTTAACAGTTGCGGCCAAGGCTCCGGACTCGGAGCCACGAGCACCGCAGGTAATTGTCTTGGAGAATAAATTTTGAGCGAGAGATATTTCCTGCGAAGTCCCACAGGTGGACGGTGGTAGGCCAGTCATTCGACATTAATTCTGTTTACACAGCAGCATAAAGCTAGGCTGTTCTACACATCTGCCAGCTTTTGCTACAGCCTACGCCACAAAGGGGATTAGTTCGCATCACATTGATGTTTCGCATGTAAAGGTGAGACAAAGACCTTGGAGGTTCATCCATCTCCGGGTCACGATCGGAAAGGCACAGACTCATCCGTGGTTGACATTTGAACAGGCTCGGGATTCTCGGATGTCTGCATATAGGTGCGCTCAGCGTTTCGAGAAGCCCGCCCACGTCACCGGCGGCGTTCTAGTTCCGGACTCTCACCCAACGGTCGCTTCCATGAAGATTACCGACCTCCCACCGGAGATGCTCGACGAGATATGCGCTCAGGGATGCCCTAGATCACCAGCTGGATCTTCATGTGGAATAACCCTCCTGTCGTCAGATCCAACCCGCGGACATTCCCGCCTTCCGGCTCACCTGTTCTTCCCTCTCTCTCGCGTCCGAGCGGTCGTACTTCGCAGAGGTATTCCTCGACACCGCCCGCCTCAAGTCTTCTACAACCGACATCGACTCGGCGCTGGAGCGCATGGTGGGGGGTCGGACACCATGGGCACGCTACGCCACGCGCATACGAATTGTTACTGGGCGAAGTGCCGTTGACTACGAACGTCTCCCAGCGTGGATGAAGATCGATACGGCGTGCCCGGGCGTCACTTCTAGCAAAGCACGCTCGGTGCGGAGCGAACTGCTGTCGACCGCTCTTTCGCCGCAGGCGATGCCAGCTATTCGGCGAATTGTGTACGTAGCCAGCTTGCATTGGAATAATTTTACCCTGCATCTGTAGTTGGCGGCGAGACGGGTTCGAGTTTCCTTGGATTATCGATGCGATAACGAAGATCGTCGGGATGTACGAGGATGTGTCTGGAGCTTCGCTGGAGGTGGTTGAAGCAGAATCAGGAAGGAACAAAGAACATTACCTGTAATAAAATAATATTTCGAGCTATTAACAATTGAACAAACGATCACGGTATCATGGGAAGAAGGCTGAGCAAATCTCCCGTCCCAACAAGACCCAGCGCACCGTCGTTGGGCGCGCGCTCCGTACCTTCCAAGGCAGAATACTTCGCGGTGTGTGTCTGCCTCTGATGCGAGATCCGCACGCTTAAACCACCAGCAATCGCACCACCCAACTCTGCAAACAGGTCCAGTTGTCTGCCGCGCTTGGCCGTGAGCGAGAAGCGGAGCAGTTTCGCCACCGAGTCCGCTCTCGCCACCGTGCGCGACCGGACGACCTGCAAAATAAGATCGTCACGCGTGAACATGATGTCGTCCAACTTGAGCCGGCGGAGCGCGGGGCAGCGGACGCGAACAGTCGCCACTCCGTCCTCGGTCTCGGACTCGATCGGGAGGAAAGTCTGGAGAAAGTCCTTGTCCAACGTCCGCCGGAACAGAGGATCATTCTGCACACCCGCAACAACGTCTTCCTCTGGAAGCTGCGGCTCGCCGACCATCTCAATTTCCTCCAACGTAATCAAGGCGTCGAGGGCGGTCGCCAACGCGCTCGTCGTTAATTGGAGCAGCGATAGGCGGAGGAAGCGCAGCTGCGAGATGGGGCCAAAGAGCGTGGCAGCATTGGAGGTGATCCGAGAGGCAAGAATAAGGCTGCGCAGCGCCGGTGTATGCAAGAGGTCGAACACCTGCGGGCCCTCGACGGGGAGCTTCATGCGGAGAGTGATTTTGTGGAGCCGAGTGAGGATGATGGGCGTATGGTCTTCCTCAGGCACAGATACTTGGTACCCGTAGAGCGTGATAGCAAACGTTTCCAGGACCGTGCAGTCTCGGAGGAACGGGAACGGGAAAACGGTCGACAAATTCATACTCCAAGTCGGGCTGTCCAGTTCGAGATTGCGTAGGTGTGGCCAGTTAAGTGTGGGGAATGATGAGAGATTTCCGGTAAACGTGAAAGTGCGCAACGACGATGTTGCCAAGAACGGCAGGACGATGGGCTCCAGGGCGTCCCGTTTCTGCTCGTAGGTGATATGGAGCTTGTGCAGTATCGGGACGTCCTCTGGCGTCAATGAGGTTAAGCTCTCCACGTCCGCGTTGGTCGAGAGAACGAGCTGCATGGTACGCCACCGGCGGGAGACCTCGAGGAGCGGCGCGACGATTGTGCCGGTGGACACGTCTGCTGACGGGGCCGCCGGCACGTGAGTTAGCCATACGCGGGCGCGGCGTGAGGCAGAAGGCTTCATCGTAATGGACAATTCCACCATACCCGAGCGCCGAATCCACCGAGCCATCGTTCCTTGAATCGTTTCCATCTTGACCGCCTGGAATGGCACGACAATATGCATCGAGCTCCACAACCGGGGGGTGGCCAGAGCGACCTCCCTCCAGCGGTGGCAAATGCTTGCGAGAAGAAGAGGGCCCTCGTCGGCGCTGAGTGCCACGTCGCGGCTCGGCGGCAGAGTGTGCAAGAATATTTCGCGCAGGACGTCGTCTGGAGCGCGTCGGGCTGGCGAGATGAGCGCCTCGTGGGCGTGAATTGCGGATCTGAGCTCGCTGAGGTATGTGGAGGCCTCTTCAAGCAAGCGCTGCAGATTAGATACTTTTGCGTCGAGACGCTGGGCTTCTTCGCGTGGTTTGCCGAGAAAGTCGCGGATTGCGGCTCGCTGCGAGTCGGAGGGGACGGTGTTGGTGTGGAGAAGCGATGTAAATGGGGATTTGTCCATTCTTAAACTTGAGTTTAGACGGATGCAGGCTGTTTCCGGGTGCACTTACTGGCGAGATGGCAGGCAGAAGAAAGCGCAAAGCCGTGGGAACTCGTGAACATTTATAACCAAGTAAAAAATTGGAACTAGTCCTGGCGCTTCAAAAACCCGGCGACGAGCTCCATGAATCTCTCGCGCTCCTCCCAGTGCGACATGTGGCTCGAATCCGCCAGCGTGACCCATCTGCGGGGGGTTAATAGAGATCACATCTCACAATTTCCACTCACTTGACGGGGCCTGAAATCTTCTCGAAGAATGGGTAAACTACGGTATCCCGGGCCTCGTCATGCGCTCCATTTATAAGCAGCGTCGGTACATTAATTTTGTGCGCGTCCTCCAGCATCGACCAGTTCTTGATGACACCAGTGATGTAGAACTCGGACGGTCCGTTCCTATGTTCGGGACGTCAGCTTTGGGCAGCATAAGAACTGAGGAGCTCCACATCGTAAAGTAGACAGTGGGGTCCTTCTCGATCCATCCCATGGCCTCTGCAACGGGCGCGGGCAACGGGTTAAGCCGACAAACGTGTTTCGCATAAAACACGTCCATCGCATCTTTATACGCTTGGCTGTCCGTCGTGCCCGCTTCCTCATTCTCCGTAAGCACCTTCTGGACATCCGCCGGAAGAAGAGTGCGAAGATAATTTGCAGTTTCAACCCAGAGCGCCATCGACGCGGGTGAGGATTCGATGATGAGCCGTTTGAGACCGGACGGCTGGAAGGAAGCGTGCCGCGAGCCAAGCATACCGCCCCAGCTATGTAAAAGTTAATGATCCGAGTTCTGAAGGGAAGGAAACACGTACGACTGCCCGAGGAGGTTGTAGTTATCGGCGATCCCCAGATACTTGAGCAGATTGTCGAGCTCGTCGAGGAGCAGCTGCTCGGTCCAAAACGATTTGTCGCCATTCTTCTCAGGAAGGTGCGTGGAGTTTCCGTTGCCCAGCTGGTCGTAAAAGACCACTGCGATCCCGAACTTCTCAGCCAGGTCGGTCATGCTGAGGAGGTACATATGTGGGACGCCCGGGCCACCATGCAGAGTGACGAGTGGAGGCTGCGACGAGGAGGAGAGGTCGCCGACAATCTTGTACCAAGTCTTGCACAATTTTCCCGCAGCAGGAACGGCGAAAGGACACTCGCCCTCGGTAACCTTGAGCGCGGACATGGTCGTGAGAGCCAAGAAGCTTGTTACAGCAGTATTCTTAAATATTTTGTCGCCCGGCCCGGTGAAGCCCGAGAGCCAGCCAAGCGCGCGATGATTGGGAAAGTCCAAACAGCCGCTGTGCTCAATCTGAGCCTTGGGCGTCCCTGGTATGTCTGATGCAAAATGATGGCGCATCAGATGGCGGGCTCACCGTTTGTGCGCGCCGTAACTCAATTGTGATGGAAAAAGATTCCCAGGCGCATAGCCTATTGGACAGCTTGGCTTCTACCATGAGGCACTCTGGTACGCGCCCAAAGCAAAAGCCACAGCTCAAGAGCTCCGAGTGCGTTTTCTACTCTTACATACTTGAAAGGACTCAATCGCGATGAGTCCGAAACAAATCAGTACTACGAACCAGGCGCTCATGTTCCCCAACTGCAGCAACTTCACCATACAGGGCGGTACTTTCATCAACAACGCACCACGTTACGACGATAATGAGCCTGAAGAAGGTTGCTTTCTTCATACTCTGCGCAAACATCGCGAAAGTCACCTCGATTCGCAGAGTTTCGGAAGCTTCGTCCCAGCGATATCAATCTTGTTGCCCTTGTCAGCCAAAACGCTATCATGCGCGACCGTGTGGCTCAGAAGAAGAGGCCTACCGGCCGGGTGAAGGTGCACAGAGTACAAGTCGGCGTCCGCCGGATCTTTCACGCAAAGGTCTTTCCAAGTGCCGATAGCTTCACGGTGGTTACCTATGAGGGAGATCTTTGCGAGGTAGGCCAATCATATTTATATTAGCTTGCGGACCTGACGAACTCGGCATAGTGGGAAGCCGAAAAGAGTCAGAACTGGGGTGTCGGGTATTAATTTCACCTCTGGAATCTTATGCGTCATGAATGAGTTGCAGACTCCCTAGCCAAGTACAGCTCTTCGGATTCGCGGATTCGCCGCGTATGCATGCACTCGTTTACCATGACGGTGAGCTGGACCTCTCACATCTTTCCTTTGTTCACATCCCCAGCTGTGATCCCCGTTCTAGTCGCCATTCGACGCTGTCCCACATACTTCAGTTCTACTCTTCTGACGGCCGTCTTGGTTGGGATATTTTTTTTGGAACTCGCAATTAATTTTAATATATTTCAGACTGCCCAGCTCGACGTGGGTCTTGAAGAAGTCCTAAACCCGAACTCAACAAGCTTCTTCAGATGACATTGACGCAGCTAGTAAGATGGGGCGGCGAAACCTTTGTCCCTCGAAATTTCACTGAATGGTTCCGAGTCTCAACGGGGCAGCTATGTCTGAAGGAAGACGAGCACGAACAGAACGACGGACATGGGTTCACACTCTCGTCGATGTTTTCGTGTCGAGAGTTGGCCAAGATCCCCGTCGTCCGGGCAGGTCAGGCGTATCTTTCCGACACCGAGCTGTTCTCGAATCTCTCTCCGGATGACCTCTTGCGAATTTTGAGCCGCGCCCGCGGTATGACGTCCTCGAGCTCGCATCCGGTCACTTCCCTGCAGGGGCGCACGCAAATTGGCGGGGTCTACGACTTTCGTGCAACGCGCGATTATAGGTCAACAGATCTTCGCAAACATTCTTCACTCTCACTCAGTATCCCGCCCAACTTTGGAGCCCAGTACTCTCTTCAGCTACCTGGCTACAATGGTGTCGACCCTGTCTGCTTCTACATGGGGCCAGACGCTGGGTGGAAATGGTGAGTTTCGATATATTTAAGAGCGTGATTCCCAATCCATCTGTAGTGTGCCTTACTCGCAAGTCTGCAAACATCGGGACGACCTCGACGCTAGCCAAGTCTCCCTGTCTTGCTCTTCTGGACTGTACTTTAGTCATGGTTACTTCCTCTCGGAGGCGTGGCTCCGGGTGGCGTCCGAGCTCAAACTCTGGAATCAAGAACCCGAAGAACCGGAGTCTGAAGTCACGCGAGTGGATTGTAAGTCTTGGCCGTGTCCTCACATTCGTCACCGTTCATGTCAAGTTTACAGATGTTGTGCACGGATTGTCGTTAAATCTCGCGATTGGGGAGGAAAGAAACGACCCATTTGAGTTGGCAGACACGTTCATGGCCGATGCCCCCGCGGAGGACCTGTACCTATTCGTTTACCTTCCTCCGTTGGAGGAGGTATGCGACCAGGTCTGGATGGACATCCCGGGATCCCATGAGCTCTTCTACTGGTCTACGGCCCCCGACGGATCCACACGTTTAGGCGACGAGTGCGCCCACTGGTTGCCTAAAATTGAGGTCAAGAAGTATCTCACCGGGCAGTTGTGGGCGTCGAAGCATTACCGCCTGCTGCGGGACTTTCATGTCGAGACAGGACATAAGCTGACTCCATATGCATTCAAACCAGAGAGAGGATGGCTATGGGATACTCTGCAATGTGGCGGTGAGTGCTAAAACGTTGCGTCAAGCGCTGAGGGATATCTCGCCTCTAGCAAACATTCTGGCGAACGATTTCTGGCCGAGATGGGATTTGGATTGGATGTTGAGGGATTATTGGAATGCACCTTGGTTTGACTAATCACCGTCAATGTTATCAAACCACCTGCTAAGCCCATACAACGTCGTCCGGCATGGGATTCCCCGACGGGTAAAGATCCCGGTCGTGGCGCTGGCTCGGCCGGCGACCTACGCGTCTCCCACCAAGACGCGACCACTCCTGCACCGGCTTCGGTCCAGCGGTCCTCTGCCTCGGCGCCTCGTAATCCAGAAGAAGGACTCCGCGCAGAACGCAAGCAGCCAGCGCGTCGGAACGCGCAATCGAGTTTGCAGCCCCGAGATTTGTCCCAAGGGGGCCCCGTAGCGTAAGTGTGAACCGCCGCTGTAACCGGGTATGTCGCGCGCCGACAAAGTCCGCCATTGCGGCGGAGGAGAAGTGGAAGAGCGTCATGCAGCGGAGATGCTCGAGGCGCGGTACGAGCGCCGAATCCGAGAGCTTATCGAGAAGGGTGTTGATTATGAGGACGTGTTCGCCCGGAGAAGGGAAGTCCGCAATTGCAAGATCCTCCAACGCGTCGAGCGCGTTTAGCGACGCAAGCAAGTCGTTCTCTGCGAGCTTGACGGACCGGATATCAAGCTCGGTGAGACAGAGATGTAGCTGAGAGCGTGAGGACAGCGAGTGGAATGCCGCCGTTGGCCAATCGAAGGGGAATCCGCTGGTCCGCTGAATATGCAGGCGATGGAGGTGCGGCAAACATAGACAGCCGA
This sequence comes from Mycena kentingensis (nom. inval.), assembly GCA_014461125.1. Lineage (NCBI taxonomy): Eukaryota > Fungi > Basidiomycota > Agaricomycetes > Agaricales > Mycenaceae > Mycena > Mycena kentingensis (nom. inval.). The sequence continues at coordinate 1,022,754 of JACAZG010000018.1, read as the reverse complement.
AGAGCGCGCCGAGAAAGATCGCGATGTGCTCTAGGTTTGCAGCAGCTGTGAGGTCTACGAGGAGCGTGGATATGCCTGAGGAGATGGGTTGGCCACTGCGGTGAGTTGGCAACCGGATTGACCCATCCATGTTGTCGGCCCAGAAATGGCCGATGTGGTAGAAACAGAAGGATGTATCGCGACCACAGAGGCGCTGCATCGCGTAGAGGAACGCTGAACGCCCGTCGTCGTAGAAAGTGAATGAGTGAAGATCGTTCCATGAAACCAAGTGCGGGTCGATGGACGTCGATTGGGAGTTGAAGGTGAAATGCCTGACGGGCGCAGTCTTGAAAAAGTTGTTCGCAAAGCCGCCGCCGCGGATTACCGCGATTGAGAGTGTATGGAGAGCGCCGAGCTTGCCCTTCGCGCCTCCGAACCTCCACATCTGGTCCGCGTCGATGGAAAGCTCCAGACGCTCCCAGCGATGGCTTTGCGCGACGAGTAGTGGTACAATCTTGCTTAAGCTGTCCGTGTCCGCGCGGTCGAGCTCAAGAATAACGGTGAGCGGGGTCTCCTTGGACCTGGCGAGGGCATTCGCGAGAAGCCGCTTGAAAACAGAATCCCGGGAACTCCAGTGTCGCGCGTGGACCTCGACGACTCTCCATAGCGCCGGTGTCTCCATGATGAGGGCATGCCAGTGAGAACATACTCGGGAGAGTAAGAGCAGGTTCTGCTTTGCGAGATTCGCGCGTTCCTTCTTCCAATCCCAGCTGCTGCGAGAACCGGCGAACCAGGCGACGATTTCGTAGAGAATCTCGGGCGGAACGCGTTCTACAGGGACAGATTTCCTTGGCCGAATGTGTTCCTCAGGCAGAATGAACGAGCGTAGGGCGTTGAGGATAGGTTGCATGATGATTGTCAAGAGCAAGTCACCTCCGTACTCCGATGCAATTCCTGGAACTTCCTGACGAGCTCGTCCTCTCAATTCTGCTACACCTCCCATGGCTGGACCTCTCAGCATGTCTGCGAACGCACAATAGCCACTCGCGCACCCTCATAACTGGTTCAATTGACCTCAAGTACCGCCTCGAGCTTGAAGGCGAAGAGCTCGTCGAAAACGAAGCCAACGCCGAATCCCGGCCGCTCTCAGGCCGTATCGATGAGCTCCGTACCCGCGCGTCTTACTAGCTCGATTTCAATCCAGTCTCTGTGCGGACGGTCCCAGTAGATTTTGAAACAACTGCCTAGCAAAGTCTCTCCGCCGACGTGTATATCCTTAGCGACACCAGTACTGCGAACAGTACACTTCTGCGCTACATGTACACGTCCCCAGGGTACTCCGGGACAGAAATTTGGGGGAAAATAGTGCCTCCCCACCCACTCCTTGGGTATGGGTTGGCGCTGGAGGAGCACAATCTTTTGACTCTCATCACTTAGTGAGTGCGCAAAATCTCTGAAAACCTAGTTTTAACTCAGCGGCAGCTCCCAGACCGCCGAGGAGCCCGATGTCGTGTCGCTTTACTTGACTTTCACCCACTTTCCATCGGGCGCTCCTCACCCCGAAGCCACCAAACCGACAATCCTCATACACAAAGCGCCGATAGGCAGTCGACCGCCGTCGTCGTCTGTGGAGGTTCACGGGAACACACTCCTCCTCACTCTGGCCTATCGTGATGCCCATCCAGAGGGTTTGGACACGTTATACGTCTTTGACTGGAAAGCCGGCAACAAGTTACAGGTATGGATGTGTTGTTCTCGAGCTCGTTCAAGTATGACCTGTAGCTCTAGCTTCCTTTCTCTACTAGCACGTATATTACGTCTCCTGGGCTGGCTTTCATTACTCCCTGTTTTGTCGGCATCCCAAACTCGGCCCAATGCTCGCTCGACCTCCTGCTCGTCCCGCCGGACATCGAGAATGCGTGCCTCGAACACTCGTTCCAACTACCTCCCATCCGAGACGGCCTCACAATCTCGTACTTTCGCTGTCGCGCCGCCCCGGCTCTACGTCCCGATACCGCATATACCTCCCCGTCCACTCCCGCATTCCTAGCAGACCCGTCTACCTCTCTCATCCTCTTCATACTGGAGGTAGAGGAAGGCCCCGAACGACCGTACCAATACTACCTCGTCATCGATAGGCACGCATTCCTCCAGAACCTCCGCATTCCACTCTCGTCTGGGGTAGCCCACAACCGGATTCCTTGGTCGGAATGGGGGCCGAGTTGTGCCCGCTGGCTCCCGGGATCCAACCTAGGAGTGCACAGCGCTGCCTTTGCGTACGGAAGTAAGCTCGTTAGCATCCACCGCGACGCCGCGACCGATGGAAAAGGATCCCCTATTCGGATATTGGACTTCAATCTTCAGCGCGTCAAGGACGCCATGGCGGCGGGTCCTAGGAGCTCAACTAGCGGCGCGTTTGTGCGGCCATGCTACGCGAATATCGGGAGTTTTGCTCGTTCAGCAGCCGGGTCCGCGCTGACGGCTCAAGACGAGGGTCAGGAGCTCGATGCGCGTCTGCAGCCTCCCGACGGGCCATTTACGGAGCGCGTTGAATCGGCGTTGCCGTACGTTGAGATCTTCTCTGGGACATATCACGACTACGACGGTGTAGAGATGAACAACGAGAGTATTATTGGGACCAAAGTGAGCATCGTCTGCCTCGCCGTTTCAGGCATATCACTCGATTCCTTCTGTGCTAAATCCGTGGTTTTAGATGGTCGACGGAAAAGCTTCGTCGCTCGAGGTCCTGTATTTCGGATGAGTGCTGGCGTTGTGGGTCCGTGTATCGCGTTTCCTACGCGTGGTTAGGGTTCCGTCGTCAACGCGGTCATGTTTCCTCGCGTGGCTATAATGATTCGCATCATCCCGTTTTGGACGCGTTCCCTCGGGCGTCGCCCTGTGGGCAAGTGCTGACGACTTTGCTTGCTTAGTCCCAGATCCGTCCGTTCGCGCCTTCTATGCCCTTGCCCTCCTCTACCTCCCGCCCGACCGCTGCGCCTGTTCATCCCTCGTCCTCCTCATCTGGGGCAAATCAGCGCCCGGGACGGCGTCTGACTGCTCGCATGATTGTTGCGAGGCATGAATGAAACAATGCATGCTATATCTGCTGTCGATTCGCAGGGCAACCGCATTTGGCCACACTCACCCGTCACTTTGGAATGCCAGCTAGAGTCTATTATATGCCCTGAGCCCACTCGACGCTCCCCCCGCCCTTCCGCCATCGCCCTCTCTCCTCACCACCTCGACCATGGCCCCAGCGCCGAAGACACCATCCAAGCCGAAGAAGAGCGTCCAGTTCTCCACGAAGAACTTGCTCTACTCTCCTGTTGCTTGGTCCCCTCAGCTCGAGCCCGACGTGTCCTCCCTTCCGCCATCGCCCATTTCGACGCATCCAACCTTCCCTCCAACAGCGGAAGGGCTCGCAGGAGCGGGCGCGGACGTAACGCGCGAAGGAGGAAGCTCGGGATCACGCTCAGAGGACGAGCCAGAGCGTATGGCCCCAGCACCCTCGTACGACTCCGCGTCTGCCGTCGTTCCATCCGCGCCGAAAGCCCCGACGTGGACACCGCCGTTCGTGTATACTCCGTGGGGAGCAACGGGAACGGTCGAGCTTCCGCCGACGCCGCATATGCTTCCCGGCGGCTGGCCGTGGAATCCCAATTCTCCGCCGTCGCCTTCCCCTCCGCCGCTTTACACGCCGTGGCAACCACCTACCCCCGGACTCGCTCCCCAGCCTCCCCTCCCTCCCCCGGCTTCTGCACCCGCATCCCCAATCCATCTCCATGTACTTCTCGCGTTCGCGCCTTTCTCGCCTCCCGCGCTATCTCTGGACGTCGCGTATCCACCACACGCGCAGTTTGGGGCCAATCAAGCGCTAAGTCCGACACTTTTCGAGCCCGCGACCCATCCTCCGCTCCCGTACCTCATCCTCCGCTGCCGCCATCTTGCCCTCGCACTTCCGCGCCTCGCGGGGACGGCGGACGACTGGAGCATTCCAGTCGTCCCGTTCACTCAACCGAACAACGGCTTCGTCTGCGTCCTCGACGTTCTACGTGCCATCTACCTCACCCTGCGGACGTCCGTCCATCGGGCGGAGTACGAGTCCATCGCGGGCGCGCCTACACGCGCCGAGGTTGACGGCGCGTACTTTGCGCGGTGTCGCGCAATCTTGGACCCGCTGGTGCGCAGGGCGGAGGAACTCAAGGGCGTCAAGCGAGTCGATGTCTTGTGCGGGAAGACGCGCTTCTTGGGGCTCTCCGGCCCTCTCGAGGCAGGACCGGCGGTTTGGGAGCTCAATTTGGCCGAGTAGGGTTAGGTTGATGGCGGGAGCGGGAGCGGGCGCTCGTGTGCGCATCTCCCATATCGCATGAAGAAGAAACGAATCGCAAAAGAAACAACGGAAGAAGTTAATCGACCTTGCATACTGTACACGCATAATCCTGGAATTTCGCTCTCGCTGCTCGTCGTATTGTTATCGAGTATCTATGTACGCCATGTATTGCTTATACTTCCCTAGGTAGATTTTGGTTAGATTTGGTTCAGGAAACTCTGGTCTGCGTTAGCGTGCGGAGTTGTGGGAGGAGATTGTATCGGGGTTTGCCGGTAATGTTGTTATGGATGCTGTTGAGTTCAGTAATTTCCGACTTTTTTTCACCCCGAGAAGGCCGAAAATTTTCCTTTTGAATTTGGTGAATTTTCCGACGTCTTTTTTTTCGGGCTCTTACGCATTACGCCCCTTAATAATATAGTAAGTGCATTCTCTGGACTTTTACGGGGCCGGTGGACCGCCTCCGAGTCCGTTCCAGGTGGTTGCCTGTTACTGCGGTCTCGACGCCAACGAGGGCAATTCGATGCGCCATCAAATGTTCGCCCTTGCAACTCGCCATCGTTGAGCCAACCCAAGGAGCGATTTCATAGGACGATACCACATATCTTACGCCAAATGCAAGATCCACCTGCTCGAAGGACGCAAGCCGCGCCCAGCGCCCAGCGTCGGGTCTAGTCCCCCCTCCGACTATAGCCTTCTCTTCACCTTCAACGCCGACCACTGCCTCCCACGTCCGGCTCTCGCAAAGTCGCCGGGATATTGCCAGACAATATAAACCTTAGCCCATGTTTACGGTACGCCTTCGCTGCCTCCAGCCTCCTTAGAATCATGCCCCCACAGCCCATCACTACAGAGACGCGCCTCAGTCAGGTTGGAACCGGGCTCCATGGCATCTCGGAGACTTTTCAGGTTCTATCTCAGAGCCTACACACCCCTTTCCTCGCGGCAATATCTCTCGCGGCGGCAGCACTGGCGTCTTCTGTGCAGGTTTGCCAACTGCTTCACCGATATTCATGCAAGAATGACGCGTTTTCAGGCCATCCGCCAGAATCGTCGCGACTGTGCTGAGCTGCTTGAGCACACCTACGTGGTCCTTAACGCCTTGGTACCGCTCTACGTGAACACCGACACGCGCGGAGAGTTACCTCCAAAGATCCTCTCCAGCATGGGGCAATTCGCTGAGTAAGGCTCCGTGCCCCGCAGCAGCCCTGGCTGACCTGGATCGTAATCCAAGAACCTTACATATCGTGCGGAACTTTGTAGAAGCGCAGCAGGATACTGGTCGTCTTCGGAAGATCTTCAGGCAGGGAGAGATGGGGTCGCTCTTGAAGCACGCAAAGACTGGCCTCCAGGCGGCGTTGGAAGCCTTTCAGGTGCGCCATTACATCGAGGAGCATTGGTTATCTCTAACTTGGCTGAGGTCAACGCGGTTCATTCGATGCATCAACTCGCGCAAATGGAAAACGATACTGCAGAAATGCACCAAAGCGTCCTGGACTTCGTCGCTGCGCTCTCGGATGGTACCGATTTCGACGGGAGAGCTCCTTCTGTGCGTAGAGAGTGGTGTTTTTAGTTTCTTAGAGCGACCAAACTGACTAGCTGCAGTTATTCAATGGGTCTTTTGCGAGGTAATGCAACTGCTAGTGCCCGCAACTGACTGAGCCTTCAATAGCACCCGTTCTCTCTCTCTCCTTCCATCCAAACCCAAGATCTTCTGCGGTCGAGAATCAGAGATCAACGACATCTTGCGATTCTTCGCCTCGGAATCTTCTGTCCCCTCCACCGCCCCTCGTATTGCCATCCTCGGCCCGGGCGGTATCGGTAAAACCAGCCTTGCTAAAGCCGTTCTGCACCACGCGGCTATCGGGCTCCGTTACCCCAAACAAGTGCAGCGTTACTTTGTTGCCTGCGACGCTGCTTTGACGCGTGCGGATGTTGCTGAACGCGTCGCCTCGAATCTTGGACTCAAACCGAGCAAGAACGCGGGTCAACTAGTTGTCAAGAAGCTCGCGTCAATGACGGAGGGATGCTTGTTGGTGCTGGATAACCTCGAGACGGCTTGGGAAGCCATGGAGAATAGGGCAGAAGTGGAGGAGTTTCTTGGAATGCTGGCCGGTATCGAGCATGTAGCGTTGATGGTCCGTTTCCAGCCTCTCAAGAAACAGTTCTCAGCTTTCTTACAGGTTACAATGCGCGGCGCCGAACGCCCTGCAGGCGTACAATGGTCGCGCCCCTTCCTCGCGCCCCTCTCTCCCCTTTCACAAGCAGCTGCGCGAGAAATGTTCAGCGACATCGCCGACCATAGCGCCGACGAGAACGACGAGGATTTGGACAAGGTTTTGCGGCTCACGGACAACGTGCCGCTCGCAATCAACCTCCTCGCGCATCTCGTCGACTCGGAGGGGTGTGCCACCGTACTGGCGCGCTGGGAGAAGGAGAAAACACTTCTCGTCTCCGACGGATACGACCGCGGCTCGAATCTAAACTACTCGATCCAATTATCGCTATCGTCGCCCCGCATAGCTGCTCTCCCTCAAGCTTCGCATCTTCTAGCCCTGCTCGCCCTCTTGCCCGACGGAATCTCCGACGTCGAGCTCAGCCTAATGCAGCTCCCAGTCGACGACGTTCTGCGCTGCAGAACGGCCTTGCTGCGTACTGCTCTGGCATACACGACGGAGCACAATCGGCTCAAAGTGCTGGTCCCTATTCAGGAGTATATGCTCCGCTTCGAGCCCCCGCCAAACTCGCTCGTCCGAGCCGCGATGCGGTACTATCAGCATCTCCTTGAGCTCGACAGCAAATACGAGGGCACGACGTCCAGTCCCGCCATCGTCCAGCGTATCCAGGCGAACGTGCACAACATGCAGCGCGTTCTTGCCCACGAGCTCGAGACCGTCGACGCAGCGGAAGCGGACGACGTTGAAGCGCTGGAGAAGATCGTCGAGATGATCCATATCTTGAATAACTTTAGCCAAGTACTCCTCAACGTGCAGCAGATCCCGCTCTTTGCGCGAGTTCCGGAACTGTTGGAGCGACTCGGCCACCCTCCGCGCTGGGAACTGCGATACATTGCAGAATTATTCAACTCGTCCCCGCATGTCCAGCTTGGAATGGGCGACGCGAAGCCGATGATTGAGAAGGCGGCAGCGATGCTGGCGACGGGAATGGTTGACCCCGAGATGCAATGTGCGCCCTCCGCTGTCCTAATTATTTCGGCTCTGACAATTTCACAATAGGTCGTTATTACGCAGTCCTCGGGAACTTCCTGTCTGCGAGCGGATCGCGCGACTCTGCCGGAGCTTACAAGGCGTATGAGACGGGACTTGCTCTTTCAATCGAGCACCAGCAGTACACGCGGCAGATGACCTTCTTGCGGCGACTCGCGTTTCAGCGATCCCAAGACGGGAAATACGACGCGGCAAGGAAGCTCGCTCGGGACGCGCAGATGCTCGCAAACGTCACCGGCAATATCTATCGCGAAGCTAGTGCTCTCGGGGTCGAAGCTCTCTGTTGCGTTGCCCTCGGTGATCTCGCTGCTGCGGGCGAGATGTATGCCCATGCAAGGATGCTCTATGGCCTCTGCGGGATGACAGGCTCGTACGCAGACTGCTCTCTCGCTCACGACCAGGCAGAGCTCTTCTTTGCGAAATCCGAGTACGCCGACGCCGTGCGCGTCGTCATCGATATCCAGCACCACATGTCTCTCCCCGGGGAGCTCTCGACAGGAATCAGCGGCGCGCTGACGTTAAGTATCGTCCAAGGCCGTGCAGCGATGTGTGCCCCCGCGGGAGGAAACGCAGCCCGTGCTCGACCGTGCCCATGCCTTGCTCGTGAAAGTCGGCTATCTGGACACGGCCAAAGAGTGCGAGCTCGTGCAGGCGCAGATTTTGTGGACGGATGGAGATCCGCGCGCAGCGTACGACGTTCTCATCCGCGCCTTGCGTCCGAAATGGTCGGGATCGGTCGAGCTACGAAAACGCTTTGTTGAGAAGCTCAGCTTCTTGGGTTCCATTGGGCGTGTCGCCGTGGCGGATACGTGGCCGGCGGTGTTCCTCGTGGAGTCTCTGCAGCTCAAAGCGAAACCGGGAGTGTATAAAGCGCTCCGCGACCTGGGGGGTGCAGTTCTACCATCGCGGCGATGTCGAGACAGCGAAAAGCCTACTCGACATCGCCCTTGCCGCTTTGACTCATATGGATATTCACCAGAGTCGGGCGGAGTGCCTATCGTATCTGGCAGAGATTTCGTTACGCGCAGGAGAGAAGGCTGTAGCGGTTGATTGTTGGAACTTGGCGCGAGAGTTGTTTGAGCGGAGCTCCCAGGGCCCGGAGGTGTCGAGAATAGACAGACGGCTGATAGAAGAAAGCTGTTGAACGTTTGGAATACCGGGCTGTGGGTCTCTTTGATGCCAACCGTCTCGAACCTGGTCCGCAGCAAGTCGACTGACGGGTCAAACAATCTGCGCAGCCGCCATGAAGGTAGATAGTTTGGACATCGATGCGTCGGGGAGGATGTAAGCAAACACCGAGGTGTTGAGCAAGGTGCGAGGTGTTGAGCAAGGTGCGAGGCGAGTGTATGCAGACAACTCCAATCAAACACACGATTTCCTTGATTTTGACCGCAGTCGCCCACAGTGGATCTTGTTCAGTTGCGGGGAATCGGGCTTGAGATTAATTTCTTGAGTGCCTCCTTTGTCTGATTCCACCTGCAGTCAACTCCCATAGGCCAAACTCTGCCTTTGATGCAAGTACAATATCCGCACCGCGTCCTCGAATAGGTGTCCCTGCATAACGGCCAAAGTATCCCGAGCACCGGTCTCATCGAGGCTCTCCGCAGCCATGGTGATGGGGCCTGAGAAGAACGCCTTCCGGTCACAAGCGGAAGGGAAGCTGTAGACCCAGTACAGGTGCATGGCGGTATAGGTGAATTTGCCGCACCGTTCCGCACCGCTACCGCACCGGTCCCGCACCGCTCGATTTGACTTCCGCACCGCAGTCGACCACTACCGCACCACCGAGAACGTTATCGGAGGGGTCCAGAGACCCCCAGATGACTCTCAGAGGCCCCTCCTGCTGCTTGGAACCGGCCTCCACGCCGAATTCTTGCCGTCAACGTCGTTGAGCAGACTCTGAGCAGAGCAGAGGAACAGTAGTTCAGGATATTGTATTTCAACTCGAACTTTATGGCTGATGAAACTTTAAATCCCTGGAGCTCATGATAGATGTCCGCAGACAACAGCTTCGTTGTAACATGGCTGATAGTGACACCGTCCGTGGCTTAGGGTAAACAAACACCTTCTCCAGTTGTGAGCTATATGAGCTCTCTGAAAGCTCAAATGGTCCTGACTGTGCATAAATACTGGCTTAAGTACCCGGAAGTCTCACCACATAGAGCGGACTTTGGCTGATGAACCGTGGAAATCTTGTGATGGGACCATTAACGTCTGCTCCAGCGTCCCTCGAGAGCCACTGGGTGCTATTCTAGTGAGGATATGAATGCCGTAGGACAACAACACTCCTCAAAGCATACAAACTGGTTTGACTGTCAATTGACGGCCGGCCAGTACCGTACCCCAATCATAATCTGACGCTGCTGCCTGGCGCGTACCTATGCTTGCGTCGACGCATGCACAAATCCAGACTCTCCTGCTCAGAGTTTATATATAGTGATATCTGCATGCTCAATACTCATTTATAGCGTAGAACACCCATAATATGAGGAGAATCCGGTCAGAAATGGCTTTGCACTTCCAGTCAAATCCTTGAAATCCCTCAAATCGGGTATTTCAGCTCTCTGAAGCCAGGTATATCTTGGATTGTGGTAAAACTTGCTACGGAGGGTCGCCTGGCCGCACTGAAGAGGCAGAAAGGCGCCAAATGTGCCGCGCCGGTCCCGCACCGCTCCCGCACCACTTCCGCACCGCTCCCGCACCGGTCCCGCACCGCTACCGCACCGCGAATAACAGCGGAAGGGATGCTCCCAGTGGAAAACGGACACCACTCGGACATGCTATGACACCCAAGGCACCATCCTAGCCTATATTTGAAAATCCGAAAATATGTGAGCTCGTCGTCGTCCACAGCGATCAGGGTATGTGACACTACGTGACAGTCAGCACATCTGGCACAAGTTGCTTTATGATTGAAAGTATGCCGACTCCGCGGCGTGGCACAAACTTCAGGATTTTTTCTGCTGTTTATCTTGAAAGCCTCCCTCTGCCTCCCTCTCTGCGATGAGATAGGGAGGGTCATAACCGTCCCATCTTTGGCTGTCTTGCTTGGTGTATTTGTTTCTCTGGTTCCCTTCTTTCATCTCTATCAATATCCCGCAAATAGATGGCTACGGTTATTGCTAAATGTGGCAATCATCATATACCATACACAAAGTGCAGTGACCAGAATTTTGCCATTGCCGGACTGATTCCCAAAAGACTTCACAAATGGGTGAGAAAAGGCAGTTGATGCAAACACGCCTACTTCTTAAAAACGGTATTTAAACAGTCAGCTGACTCACTAGAATATTTACTGTAATTTTCATAACTATTCTAGCAATTTTGAATCATAAATAATTTCTGATAGATTAGATAAAATAATGATTCTGATTTGTTGTCAACTGGCTGTGGTGTTTGCAAAAAGGGAAAGAAAAAGTTGCCAGACCTGGGTTTGAACCGAAGAGGTGATCACATGATGTATTCAGACTCTTACTAATCAACTTCCTTTTTTGGGGGCCCATTTTTGCCCACATAGCACAAACTTGAAGTTTGTGAATATTCAAGATTCCTGTACAAAAATCTGGGTTGATGGAATTGATGGAATGATGGGAGATCAACTGCTTTCTACTGGTTGCCCCAAGTATACAACAAAGAAGGCATTGCATACATATACAATTTGATTTGCCATCATTCCATCAATTTGATCTGATTTCTGTGTTCTGGTGCTGGCAGAGTCGCGGGGATGTCGGGAGGAGCAGGAGGTACTGGACAGAGAGGACACGATGACCCCAATGAAGCTACTTGAAGGAGTGCCGCACCGCTCAACAAGACTCCCGCACCGGCGAAATGAGCTACCGCACCGGAACTCACTCACCTTTCTGCCCAAGTCAAGTCCCGCACCGCGGCGCACGGAAGCTGTCTCAAGTCCCGCACCGCTACCGCACCGGCAAGACAGTACAGTAAATAATTAGCAACCTGGAGCAGAACAGCAAGTCATATAATTTAAAACCTGCATGGGGGGTCATAGAGGGAGACCTCAAGGTCCCATCGGAGGCGAGATAGTAGGTGCAAGTATCGCCGCCGTCCTGGTCGACGTCGAACAAAACGCCAAGTCCCGCACCGCTACCGCACCACTACCGCACCGGTCCCGCACCGCACCGGTGCGGCAAATTCACCCCTGCCGTGCATGGCTCTAATTCGTGAACATATATACGGGCGGTTTCGGTCGGCGAGCTAGCTCGCTATCTTTTAGAGCCCTCTCACTGCGCATACGACGGCTTTGGCTTCACCACGTTCAATGTACGTGGAGTTTGGCTAGCCTGGCATCTATTAATCTCTAGAACCGGTGTTCTTTGGAGCGTATAAGAAGCGATCTCCAGGCTGTCGCGAGACGGGATTTCCGTGCCGTGATCTTGGGCCGTGCAGTGGGCATATAAGTCTGAATCCTGGTACCAAGTCGAGCTGCGAAAATGCCTCCCCTCTCTTTTCCCTCGGGCCACGCGCAAGCCTTTCCTCAGCCAACGCAACCGCCTTCACAGAAGTCCAATCGGACATCTGCACCTCGAATTATCAAGGCATGTTTGACCTGCAAACGGAGGAAAGTGAGGGTGAGTGTGTCCGCTAGCGTTGCCAGCTCCAAAACTACATATTTATGTTTCAGTGTCTCCCGGGGGGTTCCAATAAGCCATGCGCTCAATGCAAACAGCGAAAACTCGAATGTGAATACGAGGATCCAAACTTTACGCCGACTTTTCGTTCGATGAACCCCGCAGAGGTACAACGTCCACAGAGCGCCGCAGCGCGGAGACCATCCCATGTTTCTCCGGGTCCTTCATTCAACCACCCACCGCCTCCACACAATCCATACGCCGAGAACTACGATCAACAAAGTTTCGCGTACCCCCCGGCGGGTGTGGTCGATCCATACGGCGGGATCATCCCCACGGAGTATGGGTTTTCCGGCATGCACGGAAACGAGATGGGATCCTCGTCGTACTCTCATGTGCACGGGTACACCCACCCCCAGCAATCCGGGGTCGAAAATTTGGATGGGTATGGATTCGCAGCAGGAGATTTGTGGGACGGATTCCGTGAGCGCAACCATGTTTCTCGACTCGTGAAAATCTAACTCTCCGCTCAGCAGACTACGGATACAACCAAACATATCCCGAGGGACCGCCGAATCAGGGTCAGTATCGATACTAAAGCCAAGGTGATGGACCAGTATATGGCCGCATGGACTAGTATTATACTAGACAGCTTAGCGACACTTTTAGGACAAAATTTGAACAAATAGCAGCTGCTTTTGGAGATTTTCCTTTGTGGCCTCGATTCGTTCATCAATCAAGCGTCACATTCAGATTCGGTTCCAGGGGACAATGTGTTTGCGTTTTGTCGTACCCCAAAGTCAATTACACGCGCGCAGGCACATTGTCCTCTTTACCGTTTCTAAGCCCGCTGCTTTCAAGGCGTTGTTCAAAACAGAAACCAATCCCTACAATCCTTCTTCCCCTCTCAAAAAATCACACTACTCCCAACATGTCTGCTCCAGTCTACTACCCGACCACGGAATGCTACTCGATGGGCTGGTCTCATCTGTGCGTCGTTGAAATTTGAGCTTCCGCACCGGTTCTGACATTTTGCGCCGCAGTGACCTCACAAACTTGGACATAAACGTCGACATGTTCCAGGGCCATCGCGTCATCTGGCGCGACTCGGACTCCGCTGCTCTTCCAACTCAACCGCTCGAGCAGCCATGGCCTGCTTACTGCGACCCATCGGCGCTTATCGCCGCCTCGTTCCACGCTCCTTCTCCCTCTCAACCATACACGGCTGCGAATCGTCGCGTCGTTGCGCGCCAGGAGCGCCGCTACACCCCCTCGCGAACAACGTCACCGCTTCGGGCTACCGCTTGCTCGCGCAGAATATGCCAGTGAACCCCGCCCCGGCCTACTACTATCCGACCACTTCCACCGCGCCCTTCTCCCATTACGCCCCGCCCCCGGCTGCGCTTGAGCCTGCCGTCCCTGCCCAGCAGCTCTCCATCACCGCCGCCATCCAGCGTCCGGTCACCCCTCCCAGCATTGTATCCCTTCCCGCCCCCATCTCGCCTGTCCGTCGCCGCGAGCGCGCCGGCGCCGGTGCTCGTCGCTCCCGCACCGACGGTTCGCCCCCCCTCGCGCACTCGCAAGCCCAAGAAGGTCCTCCGCTGCTACGCATTCCAGCGCATAGGCGACGACGAGAACTCCCCACCCGGGCCGATTCTCTCTGTTGAGGAGATGCTCCAGCAGAACGCGGACGAGTTGGAGAAGGTCTACCCGCAATTCAAGGCCAAGGCGGAGCAGGCGCTCGCTGAGGCCGCTCGCCTCGATGCTGAGGCCGAGGAGGAGGTCGTCGACGCCTGATTCCCCTCCTTCGTTGGGATATTTCTGTGCGACTATATAGTGTATCTTGTATTAATTGCATCCACCTGCAAAAACATCTTGAACCGCGATGGCATTCTTGTCTGGAGCTCGAGGGATTTTTATGGTGTGCGAAGCAATTTACAGCGTACGCTTCGGCGGTGCCTACTACAACCGCGTCCGCAGCTAGAACGTCGGCTGCCCATCGGAATCAGGCAAGCGTTCCAGGGTCCGCTCCCAGAATATAATATCTACTATCGTTGTACACAAAGAGAACCTAAAGCCTAAAGCTACACATCGCCCGCTCAACTTGAAATTATCCGCGGCCATGCCGCCTCACATCTAAACTCGGCGGAATTCTCGCGTATAAACTACACATATTCGTTCGCCCCGCTGGCCGTGACGCGTACGCCAACAAAACATGTCGTCCGAAACCACCACCACCACCAACACTAGTACTCCTACCTGTACGTGCCCTCTCCCATCTCGTTCACAACCCCGGAATTTTGCACGGTAATGGCTAACGAGAGCTCTCACAGCACCCGCAAAGTCAGGTACACCGTGGCCATCTCCGCTCCCCGCTCCTCACGAAATAGCTCAATCCTCCCGTCTAGATGCCGGTGCCGCGGAACCCGTCGACGGGCCAAGATGGCCCGGAGAAATCACGCTCGAGACGCAGTGCGAATGCAAGCGCCCCCAGTGGTGCGAGGTTTGTTACGCCAAGTCGAGGTTTTGAGCTCGAAGGGGACGACTGCCGACCGGGTACGCGCGCCGCTCTGTTGAAGAGCATTCGGTATCCCCACGTTACTTGTCTTGCTCGCTACTATGTATACTACTGTGCACTGTTCTAAGACCGTGCACGTGGCAACTACTGTAAGACGGGAACTTGAATTCGACGGTGGCGCCGCTGTGAATTCCATCCAGCGGCACATCACGCAACTGGGGCATGCGATCGAAGAGAGAAAGTAACACAAAAGCAGATAACTATCCGACCGCCCGGGCTTGGGTTGAACGTTGAACGTTGAACATCGAACACTTTTTCCCGTGCCTGTTTATTAATATACGCGAGCATACTTGTATCTCGCCGCGCCAGGCTAAACCGGGAACGCCGACTCGGACTCACGCGCTCACGAGAAAACCGCCTGACAAGGAAAAATCCAAGCGCGGAAAAGTCTCGCCATTATCCCATCCAAATCCCATCCCGGGTTTGAACGGATTCGACTCAATCGCGGTATCGATAGCTCACATGCCGGCGGATGCGTAAGCTTGGGATACCTTCAAGGGAGCAGGAGGAGTATTTATGCGTGCAAGCTCGCGGAGTACCAACAACTTCATGGATAACTTCCGCGTGTTCAAAATGTGCTCCTAATGCACGTGCCCATGCCTGGACGCGTCTCTTCACAATGGCACCCGAACAAGGTCCATTTCACGGGAGAAGCCCGTCGCACAAGCTCTAATAAACGCCACAAACACGCGCCTCGGAGTTCGGTTACCGGCCCCGCGCCATCTGGGCAGACGAAAAAATCATCGATTGAGCAGTCGCCGGCGGAGTAGTATCGAGCAGTACAGAAGCAGAAGCAGCAGTGGCAAGGGAGACAGGTACAGTGGGGATGCGGTGAGTGAGGTTCTATGCGAAGACGAAACGATACACGATGCGGTGGAGGCGAGAGTATGCAGGTGAGGAATAAAGATAACGAGCGTGCGGGGAGGAAGGAGCGACTACAAAGGGATAGACACGATGGTCAGCGACGCGAACGAGTAAGAAAAACGTGGATATATGCGCACCAAAAGCAAGCTACGCGTCGCTGGACACGAGTTGGTTCTCCTTCTCGTCGTCGTCGTCGTCCTCCTCCTCCTCGGACTCCTCCTTGGGCGGCGGTGGAGCTTTCTTGGACGACGCGGCAGGCTTGACCTTGGACGACTTGGAGGCCTTGTCGTCGTCGTTCTTCGCTGCCTTGGGCGCCTTCGGCTTGGGTTCCTTGCCGCGGTTGGGGTTCTCGGGTGAGTCGCGCCACATAGCGGCGATCTGGAGGGAAAGAGACGAGGGTGAGTGCACGGATGGGGGCGGAGACAGAGGGAGGACGACGTACGCCAGCCATGGCGTCCTTGTGGGACTTGCCCTCGTTGGCGGCCTTCCAGATGGGCATGTTCTCCTTGACGAAGAGGTTGTAGGCTGACGGAGGACGCTTCTCCTTGGGATTGCCGTCCTTGTCGGTCTTCGCGTCCTTCTTGGTCTTGGTGGACGCGTCCTTGGTGGCGGTCTTGGTGACTTTGGCTATGGCGCGTCGTCAGCGAGTGGCACAGCGAGGAGAAGAAGGCGACGACGGACCGGACGTTTCTTTGGCCATCGGAGTGAGCAAGAGCGGGTGTATGGACGAGGAAGACGATGAACGAAGGAGTCAAGAGCTCTGTCACACTCAGTCACGTCAACGAGCCTTTTTTAGCCTTTGTTCCACGTGATATCGGATCATTGATTGGCAACTTCCGTGGGTACTTTAATGGTTAGCAGTGGCTAAGCAGAGTATCCCGCTGCTGCAGCCCCATCTTCAAACCCACTTCGAGTCCACAGCTGTTGCGTTCGAACCGCCCTGGGGATATTTGGTGAGGAATGATGACTTCTTTTTATCCCAGAAATGTACCGATCTCAGGCAGCTAGCAAGTATCAATCATGTCCGTTCATTCGCAAACGGTTTAGGCTGGTGCCTGACATTGCGCGAGGTGCGTCGTTCGAAGCGGCCAGGACCTGTTCGTCTGAATCGAAGGCAATAGAAGTCTTTTTACCGCGACTATTCCTCCTGCCCCGCCTTGAAGTCCATAAGCTCTCATGACTGCACCATTGGCTCGAAGGCCGGCATCATCCCATTTTTTTGCAGAGCATATACCCACTGTAGGGTAGATCCACATGCATTCGGTTCAAAATCGAACTTGATCTCTCACGCGGAAAGATCTAAGCGTCTGTCCAAGAATAAACTATCGATAACGCGATAGATTTAGATATCACCGGGCTCACCAATCGTACATATGCATACAAAGAACTACAGACATACAAAGAAACACTTGTGGCTACATGGATCAACAAAGCAACGAACCGAAACACAAACACAAATACAAAAATCCCCTACGCGGTATGCAACCGCCAAACCTCCTCACCACCCGTCCCCACCGTCGGCGAAATCCCCACAAAGCGCGTATAGCCCATCAGAAAATCGACCCTCCTCACACCCCCGCGCTTCTCCTCTTCCACAACCCTTCTCCGCGCCCCACCCGCGTTGACGCGCTCGCACCGGCGCGTATACTCCCGCGCCACTGCGCGCATGAGCTTCTCGCTCCCAAGCATCCCGTACTCCCCCGCCGACGCACCGCGCCGCAGCGTAGCATACAGCGCGTCGACGACGTCCGCGACGCTCACGTACCGCCCGTTGGACGCCGCGCCCGCGGAGACGGGGACGCTCCACGGGAGGTGCGGCGTCACGAGCGTCAGCTGCGCGACGGCGGGGTACACCGCGGGCTCGGCGAGCATGCGCCCCGAGATGCCGCGCGGGTACGGCGTGCTGAGCGAGGACGGCGGGAGCGTCAGGTCGTACGTGAGCAGTGGGGTGTGCGACGACGCAAGGAGCGTGTGGGGTGTGCGTGTAGCGGAGCTGGACGCGCGGCGGCGGCGCGAAGAAGAAGAAGATTGGTGGTGGTGGGGCGAGGTGGGGTAGTGGGATTTGGTCGGCGACGCGTAGGAGTAGGGGAGCGTCGTGTACGCCCCGTCGGGAGGGGTGTACGGCCCGCTGGACGTGCGGCTCGACGATGCCAGCGGGCTCACCAGCAACGGCGGCGGGGCATGCTGCTGGTAATAGTGCGCCGGCGAGTCTGCAGCAGAGTTGAAATGGACGTGGCGATGGTGGCCTGGCATTTTTCGAGTGTAAGTGGTGTTGGACTAGGATTGAGAGGAGCGCGTCTTTTATACCCATTCCCAGAGCTTAAATCGCGCAGCTTGTGGTGCGCGCACCCACAGTGCTGACGATGACTCCACGGCAGCTCGCCACTGGCATGAAATCGGTATCGGCGTCTACTTACACCGCCTGTAAACGTCCGTTGTCAGGTATAAGAAAAGTTACATTCCATTCCTCGGGCGTTCCGGACGGGTGCCTCAGCAAGGCCAGAATTCAAACCTGCACAGCGCCTCGAAGACAGGCAACAGCTTCCTAGTCCCATCTGGCGAATTTCTCTGTTTATCTTTAGTTAAAGCGGAGTGGCGCGCGAGCGAAAAAAGCTCGAGATTTAGCGAACCCTTGACTACGGAGAGAAGCTCTAGAATTATGAATCCCTACGCGGTGCCGGTGGACGGGTCCCCACCTGCCAATTGCGCACAAGTCTGGTCGGAGGCGTAGAGCTGAGATGACGCATGGCTGTCGCGGAATTGCGCGTAAGACTGCTGCCGATGGGTGCTGTAACCTAACGCCACCTCCGTCCGTCGACGTTTTGAGAACTCAACGCACCCGGCGAGCGTTGAACATTCGTCGGCGCGACCTGTTGCGGCAGTTCCCAGTTGCGAGCCTCGTGGATAGTCGTTGCGTACGGTGGATCGTGGCAGTGTCGAAAAGCGACAGCGACGTTCCCCGCAGTGGGAGGAGCTCCAGGTAAATTTGGGACGTCGAAAACACATGTCAGAACGCCACAGCACAGCGGTGGGGGCGCGTATTGGGCCAGTAATAGAAATGTATTAGTGCTGTTGAGGTTTGGCTAGAGCAGAGCTCAGTGTAAGGAGTGGACATAGTGATAGTGCGCGGTTGCTAAGAGCTGTTGAGTGGCGTATCTCGGAGTAGGCTGCCCTAGACGTCGAAGGATCGTGGGAGACATATGTTCATCAGATGCATCAGATGTGTGCCGAGGCAAGCCGCAGGCACACTGTCACACGCTCAATCAACGTCCCGCGTGCGAGACCCGGGTACTCGCCTAAGAGGAATTCCAGCTAGTGTTGCCGCGAGGTGAGGTGGCCTCGGCGATGAGGCGAGGTGAGCTGAGTTGATGATCCTGAATAGGGAACTCAGCTCGCCTCGCCTCAGACCTCACACACGCCTCATCACGTCGTCTCTTACATTCTCCCACCACCACCAGGCGGTGCGCCACTCGCCCTTCCCCTCCTCCCGCAACTCGAACGCGTCCCCCCGAAAGAACGCGGGCGTCTGGTGCCTGGAAACCGCTCCAACAGGTACGTCCACATGTACTGTGAGCAGTGCGACGCGTAAGCGAAGCACTGCCTGCGCCAATCCTCCATGACTTTGGCCTGACGATTTTGCGCCAGGTTTCGATATGTGGCGGATGGAATGGACAGAGAGGGCTCCAGGTGCGCCGCAGTGGTCTCTGTGTCGGGCTTTTCTCACTCTACACACAGCATCGAGTCGTTGGGCGGGAATATGTGGCGGGGAGTGTGCCGGGATAGAAACCACGTAGAGCAAGGATATGGACCATCCCTCGCGAATCGCATATGTTATCCGTCGTACCTGAGCGGTACATGGCGATCCTGCGACCCTGCGGCAACTCCGTCCATGCGCAGACTGTGCAGTAACCTGGCGCGCCGACCCTCGCTTCGAGGACGAAACACGCAGAGCGAGCCCGAAACACGACGAATAGCTACCGCTTCCACCTGCAGCACGAGGGTGCGCGCCGTAATCGATTCGCCCTAGAGGTATATAAGGTACGTTTTCGGGTGTACAATGTCCACAATGGCGCCCCCCATGTCGATGCGCTCCCGGTTACCCTTGCTCGTGCGGGGCGGCCGTCGCCTGGAATCTGAACCCACCGCAAGCCCCCCGCACAGCTCTATGACCCGCGTTCCTATTGTGCGTTCACTTCGGGGACCTTTCACATCTAATCTTCTGCAGATTACCCGCCGAACTATGTGCCGGCGACTCCCTCCCCGAGCCAGTACACACCGTTAACTTCTACACAATACTCGTATCCTCCCCATTCTCAACCCTCCCGTTCGCGCCCAGCCCATCTCAAACACCGTTCGCCCCTCGTACAAACTTGTCCGCGCCAGCTCCGACACCGACGGTGACCGCCCAGAAGCGCAGCGCAAGTACGCAGGGCCCTCCGACGACACAGCGTCCGGCGCAACGGCGTCGCACCAATGCAAATACGTCATCCAGCGATGAGAACCTCTTCTGTGTCGGTCCTAGTACGGCGCCGTCAACGCCGTCTCAACCGGAAGGCTTCTCGAATCATTTTGGCTCGTTGGAGCTGAAGACACGGGCTCCTCGCGATGGCCAGAGCGCGACCGACGTCTGGTACTTCATCGACGGCGTCCACCAACTCTGCGCTCCAGATCCAATCCCGCCGATCGACTCCTCCGCAAATAAGCAGCAGCCGGCGCCGAAGGACTTTGAACATATTCGTTGTCGTCTATGGTGGGTTCCCTGGGCTTCGTTGAGTATCTGTCGGCTCACATCTACGTGTACAGCTACAATCTAGACATCTCCAAAGCGCCGAATGGAAAAGATGATTGAGATAGGCTGGGCGGAGGAGGATATCGAGGGCACAGAGGAGACGCTCCGCGCTGCCGTACGCCGCCTCCAATCAACCTTTTCAGCGTCTAACAACATTGACGCACAGATGCTTGCCTTCCAACGCCAACGACGCGTCGAACAACAACGCCAACGTGCGCCGGGTACCCGCACCATCTCCATCGCCGCGCCGTCGCACGCCGCGCGTTCTCTGCAGTCCGGCTGGGACCGTGTCGTCAGCCTCCAACGCCAATATTCGGAGGGCTCGATGTCCAGCATTTCCTCGGGCTCCAGCCAAAATCCTGCATCGCCGGTTATCGATCCCGAAGAGCAGCGCGAACGCGACGAGACTGAGGATCGCGTCGTTGTTGACCGGGAGCTTGCACGTTGGAAGGCCGCTAGCATAATTCGGGACCCGGAGGCCGTCCGCACGTTCGATATTCTTCGCTTCTGGGACTCTGTTGTGAGTATGGTCCCGATTGCGATGCTGCGTGTTGCTGACTGCTCATAGCATTCACAAGAGGAGTTCCCCCTCATATTCAAGGTCATTTGCGACGTTCTTCCGTGCCAGGCGTCGGCTGTTCCTTGTGAACGTGTCTTCTCGTCGAGCAAGGAGACCGATCGTTCGCGGCGGAACCAGTTGTCCCCAGAGATGATGGAGATGCTCCAGATTCTCAAGTACTCCTTCCGTGGCCAACGGCCGATTTCTTTCCTCGAAGATCTCCTACTAAACACAGAGGACACGATTACCATGCTGGATCTGGAGCCGGAGGAACTAGACAAATACATCAACGAAGGCCGTCTCGATGAGCTACGCGCGCTGCTACATTAGAGTACCTATTACATCGTAATATAATACGCTCGGAACCACTCTATCCTGCCCCGAACCAAAGTTTCCAGCTGGGAATTATTTGCTCTATTTAAGGAAAGATCCACGCGAGGTTGATGTGAGGTCCGAGTTGAGGTGAGGTGAGTTGGCCCGATCTGACACCTCGCGGCGACCTCAACCTCACCTCGCGGCAACACTAATTCCAGCTAGGTCCAAGTGATGATAAGAACTGTCGTCCTTGTGGCCCTCACAACGCGGTACTACTTACCCTGGGCTGCATATGCTTACAAACGATGACAGAAACACGGGAAATAACCCCCACTGACCTGCAAGCGGTCGCGAGCGGGATTCACCGCGTATATCCAAACCGAACGTGCGTTTGTTCAGGCTTAGAACCAGCTTAGAACTCTTTATTATGGCAATCATTCGGAGCAGAACTTAAAGCCATTGCAAGACGCGTTTTGACACGTCCAATAAGTAGCCACACGCGCACGTTGCCAACCTGCGCCCAGCCTGCGCATGCACTGTGCGAGGAACCGTCGATCCTGGACCTCGGTAACATAGTCGTCTCCCACGTCGCGAAAACAAACAAACAAAGAAACAATCTTGTTCAACGCTTCTGAGGCGCAGAAGAGGCTAGAACGGCTTTCCGTTCCTCCTCAACGGCGAGGGTTGGCCACAGAAAGAGCTCGATCTGCAGACTGCAGGCCATGGGTTGAGTGGAATCAGCTGGACAAGTGTTGACCAGAGCTCAGGGCGTTGAGATAACTTTCCACCGCGCGGACTGCACGTCTCTCGCGCGGCGCGATTTAACCGACGTCAGCGGCCAGGCCCACGAGTAACCTATTTAAGCTGCTCGTACCACAGCGCACTCTCCAGCACCCCTCCTGCGCCTCACATTCGCCTCATGTTCTTCCGCGCCGCCATCTCCGCTCTGGCTATCTTCGCCCTCGCCTCTGGCGCCCATGCCGAGTCCCACACGATCAAGTTCGACAATCGCTGCGGCTTTGGTACCGTACGTCGCGCTGCCCACCTTTCCGTGCCGCATCCCACTTGAACCAACTAAAAAATGCCCTCCAGCCGAAGCTCATCCAAAACGGCAAGGTCCTCTCCAACGGCGCCCCGTACACGCACAAAGGGCCCATCCCCGCCGCGATCGCGTACCTCCAAACGGGCAACTGCGGGTTCAACGGCGACGGGTGCACGATGGTCGAGACGACGCTGAAGAACCCCACCAGCCCCGGCGCCGGCTCCAGCACCGACATCACCCTCATCCCGCCGTAAGTTTCCGTTCCGTTCCCGCGCACTCGCACTCTGTTCTCGCGGCTGATCCCTTGTGCAGGCACAGCTTCAGCGTCACCACCGGGTTCGGGTACTACAACGGCTGCGATGGCAAGGGAGCCGACTGTGAGTTTGATTTTTGCGTTCCTCCTGGACCGGGGTGGTTGTGCTGAAATAGGATCACAGGCAAAGGCCCCAAGTGCAAAACGGCGTTCCACGTCTCGACCGACACGTTCGTGCAGGTGCAATGCCAGAAAAAGAACGTCGACCTCGTCATTACGTTCTGTCACTAAACGAATGTTTCTTTTTATTTGGTTTGGGATGAATGTAGCATGTATTTTACGCACACACAAAAATAATAATCCCTGACTGGTTTCTCGCGGAAAGAAGTTTCTTGAGGCGTCCCTGCGCGACGCATGCTCTTTGTTCGCCAGCAAGCGCTCCCGATCATTGCTACTGGTATCTCCGCCTCATGTCGCTCGGAATGGAACCATCGGCGCTCACGGAAGAAGGGACGGTGTCAAGCGCGCGAAGGATGGCCATCGAGACTTTCCGAGTCTCAAGACCTTTCAAAGTTCCATCTAGTCCTACATTGCTCTCCACTCTCGCGTCGGAGGAAGCGTGAGGAGGGAGTGGCGTCCATGCCCGCGTGTACCCAACGCCGTCAAAGCTGTCGGCAAACGAGCGGAGCTCTAGCCCGGGACCAATGATACCACGGTATTCTCCAGGGTCGGCGACCTCCAGCGATGCCGACTCCGTTTTACGATCATGCGAAGAGCGATGCTTGGACTGTGCGGAGAGGCCTACCGAAGGCGCGTACTTCTCCTCGGCGTGCTCTATACAAGCAGGCAGCGCACACCCTGCCGATGCCCTTCCGAGATACGCCGACCACGACTGGCAGCGCTGGCCTCCAGGAGGTATTCGCGCTTCCCCTCGCGGTCGCTCGTTTCTGAAGGAGTCGCGACGTCTACTTGGACGTGGTCAAAGGTTCAAGGATTAGCTCCCAGTGAGATTACAAGCATCGACACATCCTTCCTGCGACCTCGATTCCCAACCAACGCCTCGGCAGCCACGAGTAAGCAACGCGCGCACGCATCGCCTTGCCTGGCACCGTCCCATAGACCCGACACTGGCATCGCCGAGCAGTCAGAAGCGGGCGCCTAGCCAATGCGGGGGAGGCGAGGACACATCCGAATAGGAGGGTTGTATACCGGCGGGACGTGAAGGATGCGGGGTAGGAATAGGTTCAGAAAGAATGGCATTGTAAGAGGACATGTTCTCAAGGATGGATGCGCGTCCCAAGGACTTGGCCAAGAAGCGCGAGAGTCCACGTAGCTCCGACGATTGCCCCGACCTGCATACTCGCGATCAGCCTCATCGGGGTTGCATGGAAGCAGTCCCGTACCATGATACCCGGCGCGGATTTGTGAAGATGCGACGATTGTGGGACCCATTCGCCTCGGCAGACGCGTCGAGGCGCCACGTAGGAAGAGCAGCATTTCGCCGACTTGCTAGCAGTGGATATGTGGATATCGAGGTCCGGGGAGAGAAAGTCGGGGATATGGGGAAAAGGGTCGGGCTACGCTATGGAGTTCATGGTCTACAGGATGGTCAGTCGCTGGCCGCTGTCCACGAAAAGAGACACACACAGCAAGCCCGACGTCTCCTCCCCTCACGAGGCACTGCGGCTGCCACACCGCCGGGTTGCCGCTGCACTGCATACATACAGCGCTTCCTCGCTTCGGAGACGGTCGGAATCTTCGTGGCCTGAGCGCCAGTCAACGGCACGCATCCGCCGAGTGACGCGTCTACCATCGCCGACCACCATGCATGCTCCCAAACCTCCCTACATCGCCGCTGCTGCTTCTTGGTCGTTCTGAGTCATGGAGACCGCCCCGCCAGCGTGTCGACCACGCCCCGACAGTGTTGGCCAAGGATCCGTACGCCGCCGGGACAAGAAGGGTCTCGAGCATTGCTTGAGCTCATGAGCATTGCGGAAAGACGCGTCTAAACGCGAGGTACTGCTGGTTGCGGCAGATTCTCACTTTCTGTAACCACTGCAGTCGGTCTGTTGCGCCTCAATGACAATGAACACGCCCTCTGCCTCGACGTTCCCTGGTTGCTTCTCCTCACGATACCCACACGACAACGCTGCAGTACTCAATATTCGCAAACATCGCCTCGGATGCCGCGAATATGCTTCGGCAACCTCGACGTCCGGCATGTGGAGTCTGTGATATTTTTCCAGTGGTTCGACAGCTGGTTCGACGCCGCACATGTTTTCCAATGTTTTCAGCGTCCAGGCCTGGTCCAGGCTTCCCCGCACTTGGAGAGCTCGGAGGTGTTGGAGAAGTGGGGTATGTTACTGTTCCTATTCAAGATCGCCATTGGCGCCCACAAAGCCCGCAACGCCTCCGCCCGACCAGGTAGCTCAAGCAACAGCGTCATGCCGTGGACCGAATATAGGCCGCCTAGCGATCCCATGACCAGCCTCAACAACTTCAATCTCTCCGCCGGCCGTGAATCGATTGGTCTCTCTGCCTTCTCTCTGTCATAAAAAGGACCGGCGCGTTCGTTGCCATGTGCAGGCGTTCACTCGCTCGCGTCCCCCTCTGCCATGGCGCCTCAAGTCCGAGTCCTCCTTGTGGCCATCGCTTCTTTCGCACTCGCAGATGCCGCTGTAGTGCTCGACCGCGCGAGCCCCACAGTGACCCTGGACTCTGGCGTCTTCACCGGCACGACGGCTACCGCCAACACGCAGAGTTTCTTGGGAATTCCGTTCGCGAAGCCTCCGTGCGTCTTCCCAATGCTCCTTGCCCAGCTGACGGCCCCGGCAGCGTCGGCGACCTCCGCTTCCGCCTGCCAGTCGCCAACGACGCGTACACTGGGACGCATGCAGCGACGGCCATGGGCCCCGGCTGCCCGCAGCAGGCGGTAACCCTCCCAATCCTCACTGGCCTGCCCCAAGAGGTCATTGACGACGTCGTCAACTCGATTTTTGGAACGGTGTTCCCATCCTCTGAAGATTGTGCGTAATACCCCTTGCTGGTGTCGTGTACGCCGCTCACAAATAGCTTTAGGCCTGACGATTAATGTTATCAAGCCAGCGACCGCCAATGCGACCTCCAAACTTCCTGTCGTCGCGGTTCGTAACGCGTCTCCAAGTTGTCCGTCAGCTAATCTGGGGCCAGTGGATTTTTGGTGGAGGCTTCGAGCTTGGAAGCCCGCAGATGTACGTCCTTCCTCGCTGCCTCCCCTTTTCCTCAGTTCTTTGTTTAGGTACGATGGAACGACTATCGTCGAGCGCTCGATCGCGATGGGCGAGCCGGTTATCTACGTGTCCATGAATTATCGCGTCGCTGGTACGATTTTGGCTGTTCTTCAATACCATAACCTGACCATACTGGTGTAGCCTTTGGCTTCTTGGCAAGCAAGGAGGTTCGCGCAGCAGGCGTCGGAAATCTCGGACTGCAAGATCGTGCGTCCTTTGTTTGAGCTCGTCTCCAAACCATAGCCTGATCGACTATTAGAGCGCCAGGCATTCCGGTGGATTCAGAAGTATATCTCGGCATTCGGGGGAGACCCGGCGAAGGTGACCATGTGCGTCGTTGACGATGCAGGGTCGCGGAAATTCATTTGTTCGTACAGCTGGGGCGAATCCGCTGGAGCAATCTCCGTCGCGCTGCACATGGTCGCCAACAACGGGAATAACGAAGGGCTCTTCCGAGGCGGCTTCATGCAGAGCGGGTCGCCGATTCCCGTTGGACCGATCGAGAATGGACAGAAGTGTGCGTTTGTCCAGAACTTCGATTTTACCAAATTGGCTGAATTATCGGTAGACTACGACCAGATCGTCAACCAGGTCGGTTGCTCGGGCGCATCGGACACGCTAGCGTGCCTGCGGACGGTTCCCTTTGCGAGTTTGAAGGCTGCTCAAGATGCTACGCCGTTCATTTTCTCGTACCAGGTCCGTGGTTCCGTCTCTGGGTCTGTCAGAATGTTCATCGACCGGATTCAGTCTCTCATTTTGACTTGGCTGCCTCGCGAGGACGGTAAATTCTTGACTGCGAACCCCCAGGCCCTTGTTCAGCAAGGCAAAGTCTCGCCGATTCCGTTCGTCACGGGTGCGTGATCGAGATCTTTGTTCTTACCTACGCTAAAAGAATCTCAGGCGACTGTGACGACGAGGGCACATTGTTTTCGCTCTCCACGACCAACATAACGTCCGCCTTTCCCTCTTCTTCCAGTGCCCCCGCTGACTTCCGCAACAGAACCGACGCGCAGTTTTCACAATACATCAGGGACTTTTGGATTCCGCAAATTACTTCCGCGCAGCAGGCGACGCTCAACACACTCTACCCGAGCAATCCAATCCCGGGGTCCCCATTCGACACCGGCGTGTTCAACACCCTGACCCCGCAGTTCAAGAGGCTCGCCGCTTTCCAAGGCGACGCGGTGTTCCAGGCTCCGCGCCGATTCTTCCAGCAAGCGCGGTCAGGGAAGCAGAATCAATGGGGATTCTGTACGTCCTCCTACTTACTTACTTGCCTCCGCCGAAGCTAATAAACACGCGCGCTCAGTGGTCAAACGCTTGAAGGGAACACCTCTCCTCGGCTCCTTCCACGGCTCCGACATCCTCCAAGTCTACTTTGACGGCGAGCTGACCGACTACCTGATCAATTTCGCCACCAATCTGAACCCCAACGGCAAGACCGTGCCGAATTGGCCGGCGTATACGACTGCGACGCCGAACTTGATGACGTTCCTCGATGGATTGATTCCGACGACGATCGTACAGGACACTTATCGCGCGCAGCAGATGAGCTTTGTTACGAATTTGACTCTGGCGTTCCCTGTGTAAGTGTAAATGGGGACGTGTATGTATTTAGTTATGCTGGGCTTACGAATGGTGGAACATGTTGTACTTTGGCGGCGACGCAAGGACAAAGGGATACCTGGGTCTGCCCAAAGAAGTATGTCGGGAACTAAATTTGGACAACCTCTCACGCTGGGCGCCCAATGACGCAGCCTGCCAAGCTCCAACTTACTCCCGACCACCATGTTCTCCGTGCTCAACAACGATATATGGACCCTCGTTATGTGCTTCTGCGATGTATTCACAGTGCTGCAGCTCGGGCAGGTAGGTGCTTCCACCAACGAACGAACGAACAAAGATCAATAACCCTAACTAGGTCAACTCGACCTTTTACGGTCTGTCCCGTTGCAAGACGGTCTGGCTGGCACTGCTAGGAGACCTTACCTCCCGCGGTCTCGTACAATATCTGGCGCGGCCCCGATTAATGACCTCCGGCGTTATCATCGAGCACATCAAGTGCACGGTGAAGGGACCAAGACCAACGCGGCGGAATCAAACGGTCCAGATCCACCCACCGCTGCAGATAGACCGCCTATGCGCTGCTTGTGGTCCCGTGCGCCTGCTTCCCGGAGGGCGCTATGCAGTCATCGTGCGCCCGAAGCGATTCGATTGCGTCTATATCGGACAGGGGCGCGTCAAACTTGTGTGGAGCCTCCACGCAATCGTGCATAACTTTAGCGTGGAGATGGTACGCGACGGGCATTCCGCTAGATTCCTATTT
Organism: Mycena kentingensis (nom. inval.); assembly: GCA_014461125.1. Taxonomy (NCBI): domain Eukaryota; kingdom Fungi; phylum Basidiomycota; class Agaricomycetes; order Agaricales; family Mycenaceae; genus Mycena; species Mycena kentingensis (nom. inval.). The sequence goes on along the minus strand of JACAZG010000018.1, from coordinate 994,637 downwards.
CTTCTACGGAAGGTCGCAGATTCAAACCGGTGCGTTTCTAATAGGCTGCCACTAGTGCAACTGCTTAACCAACGCAGTATTGCGCATATCCGGGTCAAGGAAGTCAACTTTCGAACGGGAACCGCTCGTAAGCGGTGCAGCATCCCCAGCTTGCCCGGCCTTCCAGTGGCCCAGTTTACGAACCTGAATTTAAGTTCGGCCTTCTTCTCGATAACATTCAAGCGACAAAACGCCGACACGTTCGTACTGCTTGTCAACTGGAGAAAAGGTCTATCCTTATTGTGGAATTGTGAACGACAGACGAGTATAGTGCGTTTCAGCATTCGTTTAGAACTCATTATCCTAATAGCTGAACACAGCTCCCAACTCTGTTGGCGATCTCCGGCCATATCATCCTGGCTACCACGGACCGCGACCTACCATGCGCCCCCGTTCTGATGCAGTGGAATATGAAGCAGTTTAGAGGACTTTGGCGCCCCATCGGCCCGCAGACTCTCGCCGACACGCGCCTTGCGTTGAGCGTTTACAATCCGCAGACCCCGCCAGTGTACATCAATGACCTACACCGTACGCTGTTATGGGATCTCCGGGGCGAATTGCGGGAAGAAAGCGTCATTCACATGCGCATCCAGCCCTTTCGCGATCCGCTACGGCACGCGCAGGCGCGGCTGCTCGTGCATCTCTCGGGGGATATCGTCCTGGCGCCAGACGTGTGCGCCCATAAAGTGCACTTCGAAACGCCGAGCCCGGGGGAGCAGAAACTTGGAATTGCCGCGCGTGTACGGAGATACATCCGTGGCAACCGACGGTCGGACGAATCCCTCAACACGGGGACTACAATCGCGGAGCGGGAGCCCACCGGGCTCTTGCTACGCTATAGTATCTCGTGCTACCCCGAGAAGTTCGACGTGTGCGCGACGCTTGCGGCGCCTACATACCTGCCGGGAAAAGTTCAGGATCTGTCGTACGCAGGCTATGGGACGCGTGCAGAGGATGGGTGTCTGATTGCGTTGGATCCAGAAATCGCGGATGACGAGGTGGAGGATGAGCAAACTTGCTTGTGGAGACATTTGTCTGCTAGCGGCGCGACGGCCACGCTAGTAGATCCGAGTACCGCTGTGTTTTCAACTTGATTTGGGACAGTAAAGAAATGCATACCTAGGATGTCGGTATCGTGTTCCGTAGTTATTCGCGTAGTGCGAACAGTGGATGCGTTGTCTCAGGAAGCCCACAGTCCGCTGCCTGCCACTTAACCTTTCGTAGTGTAGTCCTGGACGACCTGCAAATCAAACTTGGACAAACGCGTGCAGGTCGTGCAGCGTCGCGCCTCGTAGATAACCTTCATGGTCGCAGAGGCTGTTGGGTTGGCCGGATTGGGTGCGGTGAAGGTAGCTCAGCGCTCGCCGGAGAGGTGGTCACCACGTATTGCGTCCGAAGCTTGCGATTTGGAGGTGGTGGAGTAGGAAAGACTTGGTTTGGCGTGACTTGATCCGAGAATCCAGCTTGACTCCGTACCACTCGCAGGCAAAGCATCCACTCCTCTGCTCCCACCACCGGTGAATGAACCAGTCTTGATCCATACCGGCACCAGTAGCAGCGTCGGCGAGCTCGACGACGGACTGGCAGCAACCTGTAGCTCGCGTCGTCGTCGGCTGCTGCGAGCAGACGACTCACTCGTACCAGGTCTCTCGAGGGATGAACCAAGATATGCGGACGAGAGGCGAGCGCCAGGAGCGTCTACAGCAGGTTCGTCCCGGTTCTAGTCGCTTGGTCTCCCACAAACTTCAAGCGTCTAGGAAATCGATTCTTACAAGTCACGACTGAAACGCCAGATGGCGAGCGAAGTGTGCCGTTCGTCCTTCATCTTCCATCGTCTCACGCGGTGTAGCGTTTGGCAAAACATGCAGCGACGAACATGCTGCCAACGAGCGAGATGGAAGCTACAGAACTAAACAAGGTGCGCCGGCGCACAGATCCGGGTCGTCTCACTCTAACAAATAGCTCGTGTAGAAGCTGAATAGGTCGAGGGTGGTTCTTGCGACACTGGACAGAGAGGCAAATGAAAAGGCTGCGATGCTTCTAGAACTCGACGATGTTTGTGGGCTCGCTGCCCCATTGCCTGATCTTAAGTCTGCCTTAGACTCTTGTAGCAGCGCTCGCCGAGTTGCAAAAAATGCGGGCGGATCTACGACGGACCAATCTGGAGCTGGAACTGGTGCGTATGCGATCCCTTCCTTGCTTCACACCATACCTCTCTGACCGATATACTTTAGACGCGTCGTACGAGGCATACCGAAAATAAGGCATGTCTTTCACACTCGATTCTGCTCTACGGCCACTCATAAAATGGCACAGAATCTGGAGGGACTGAAAAGCGAAGTACAAGAACTTGAGCGGAATCTGTTGACGATGGAGAAGGAAAACGCGGGGGTAAATCACCTGCTCTCTCGATGTTAGCATGCTGACAGCTGCGTAGCACCGATATGCAAACGACCCTCCCAATTTGCAACGCGCCGCCTCTGCATGCTCTTCCCTGCTGAATCTCACCTCCAGCTTGACAGCCATTGCAGGTCCCGGAACGAGAAATGTATTTGCGCTACATGGCCAAGCTGCCGGTGTCTACTTCGCGGAGACCATTTGGCGAACTCGCCCCCATCGGGTCGCAAGAAACGATTAAATCTGTCATCGAACTTGCCGTACGTCCTCTTCTTTCGCGCTGGGAATTTCTGCGCACGTTGAACTGAACAGGAGCGCTCGACCGCGAGGTTTGCCTGTGCGCTCAGAGCCTCGATTCTCCACTGACCATTCCTCTTCCAAGGCCGGTGATTTTCCTCCGCAAACGAACGATCTGGTGCACACAAGACAGAATGCACGCGCTGGGCTTCGCGCCGACGGAGATTTTCCACCACGCCAAACAGCGCTGGGTTCCGTACGACTATGTCAGTGTACACTGCGGGCGCGACGTGCAGCTCATCGTAGAGGAAGAGACTGAGCTGTTCTATGCGGGGCTGTATCGTGTGCACAGTATGCGCGAGCTGGCAAATCAAGGCACGCCATGTCCGACGGATGTTGTGCGTCCTTCTCTTTGTTCCCACCGTTGAACCTGATTGTTCTGTTCCAGGACTTGACCGCCATGTTCGCCGCTATGGGCCTCAAAGTACGCCTCTTCGCCGGTTCGCGCGCGTTGCTGCACGATCGAATACGCGAGATTTGTCCGGACCAATCCCTGCGACCGCCGGCGGAATGTTTCGGGCTGCAATGCGTTGGTTTCGATGAGGAGTTGTATCAGGAGCTGAGGACAAAATGGGGGATGAGCGGTGGTAACGGAGTTGAAAAACAGAGGGGAGGAGCGTCGAAGCGCCCAGGCGAGCATGTGCCGCAGGACGTACGAGAGTGGAAACGGACGAGGTGGAGCACGGACAAAGGAAATTGAGCGAAAAAGAATAGACTAGGCGACCAGGTTCACGGCAGGCTCTGACGTCCGACAAAAGCAGCGGTTTCCTCGAAAGCCCTGGTTATTTCAATAGCATCGCATGGCAGCTATACGACGTGGCGAGTGCGTATATCGCCTCGTGCCGAGCCGTCGTACCCCGCAACACGTTTGGAGACGCGCAGCCGCCGCTGATGAGCTCATTGTCTATGTGCCAGTCTATCACCCGGAGGATTAGGTTCCGTGCTGCCCCGGTTTCGCTGTGAGTGTCAAAAATTGCGGACCGTCTACAGCCAACTTGAAATATGTCCTGAAAGCAGAACCCTTGCTTGCTCTTAGGGACTTTGCAGGGCGACAGGTCTCGGCGTAGCAAGAGGATTAAGCGGCGGCTACGACGAGGAAGGCGGTGAAAAAGTGGAATACTAGTGCGCTGATGAATGGGCTGTCGTGCTGGAGCCTCCGTTCCTAGGATACTCCGCTGCCGCTGAATTCAGCGGTGTGGCCGGCTCCCGCTCAATTGTCCTCAACTGGGGCGGGGACGACGCCGAATGAACTGGCTGCTTTGTTTCCAGGATACGCGCAAAGAAAGTGTTGGTGGAAAATCATAGCTAGATGTCCTTTCTTCCCTCGAATTTCGGCCAGATCTGAGCTATTCAAACTGCCTGATCCTCCAAAGTCCTTTGTCCTTAGTCATTTTTACTTCCGCCCCATACGGCATCCGCGGCAAAGCACCGGCGCCACTGCAAAGTTTTCCATGCACAGCGGAGTTTGCAAGCGGGAACCGTTGCTGTGGAGGGGGTGTATTGACCCGGTGCGGGAGCAACAGCCGAGGATCGACGAGTAGTTTTAATGCCAGCACAGGGCGCACGGGGCAGGGCGCGACGAGCTGGTCTCTTCCTCCCCCCTAACCTTGCGCTGGTCGCAGGAACGCTGTTCATCATCCTAAACGATCCCGAGCGCTGGCCGCTAAACTCCTAAAACGATCCATAATGACTTCACATTGGCAACGATTGATGGTTCGTGGGGTCCAAGAGTGCGTTCGTCCACTCAGCGTAGCGGGTGGAATACTCATTCAAGCAGTGGTCCGCAGCTCTTCCAGAGGGATCCGCAGGGGAACACCGGACCTACGACGCAGACGCTACCTGACGACACGACCGCTCCAGACCCAACACCGACGCCCAAGTGCGTTGTTTTCTGTTCTTCAGTTCCAGGAGGTATTCTAAACACCCGACCAGCGACTTTTGGCATAATAACGTTGCGATGGGCGTTGTCTTCACGCTTATAGCCCTTATCTTCCTGGGCACTTGCGGCGGCATCGCCTACTTCAATCTGAGGAAGAAGAAGCCGGCGGACAAAGAGTCGGATGCGCCGGCAGAAGGAGGCGACAAGCCTGCAGATGCCCCGCCGCCGCCGCCCCCCGAAGGCGATAAGCCGGCTGAGGGAGGCGAGGAGAAGAAAGAAGAAGAAGCTCCAGCTCCGCCGCCGCAGATTGTCGTGGTGACGCAGCCTCCTCCTCCCCCTGTGCCGGGAGCCCCGTTCCTTCCGAACCCGCATCCCGTTGATCACCACCACGTTGCGGATCATGTTCACCCCGTCGTCGACCCCCACCACGTCGTCGACCCATATGTAAATCCCAACCATGTCGACCCATACAACCCCAACCCCTTCCATATGTAAGCTTGGGAATAGATTCTGTAAAAATTATAATAGCTTGTGTCTCCGGGCTGGAGACTACTCTGAGCCAAGTTTCGAACTTGTTTGATGGTATTATCCCACAAAATTGATGAACATGCTATTGTGGTTCACTTGTAGGCTTGCATCTGACGACCGCTCTCCCTGTCCACAGCTTTGCATTACAAGCCTCTGGAAGTACAGAGCCTGATGCTGCGCACCTCATGCAACTCTTGTCCGCATTCTGCCATTGGCGATGCAGAATTTCCCCGGATGAGCGACAGATGCACGTACGTCTCTCATACGTAGACAAGTACCAACCAGATACGCCCATCCAGTGTCGCGCTCGCTGCGGATGTTCTCCGCGCCTCCGCGATGAAAGTCCGCGCGGAATAGTGTTCTGCAGGGCCGGGTACCCCGGCCCGGCCCTACTCAGGGCCGGGCTTCAGCGGGCCCGGGCTCAGGAAATATCCAGGCCCGAGCCTCAGGCCCTGCGGAGCCCGGCCCGGCCCGGGGCCTGAGGCTTAGGCCCTGATGGTACATCAAAAATCTTTGTTCATGAGCTCGAGCTCTACTAGAATATCTACAAGTCATCTTCATAGCAGTCATCGTCCAGCTCTAGACCCCAGACAATGTCGTTATCATCCGCAACCTTCTTCTCGACCTCTGCCTGCAGCTCCGCCTCCATCTTCTCCGCCAACTCGAGCTCCTCCTCGTAGTTGAGCGAGGCATGCACCTCCTTGAACCACAACTTCTTTTTGTATGCCATTTTGAGGGTTTGCTGCGCTTCGACGACATCCGCCTTCAGACGGTTGCGGCGTTTTGTGATGGTGATGCCTGCCTGCGAGAACGCGCGCTCACATACACGGGCACATGAGTGATCTAAAGTAGACGCGTTAAAGCTGGAAACAATTTCTCTCTGCTTTGAGCAGCCGAAAAATATGAGAAAATGCTGTGAAAGTTCGAGGGCTTGGGAGGGCCTGAGCCCAGGGCCCGGGGCTCCCAAAATGTCAAGCCCGGGCCCTAGGCCCTCCCAAGCCCGGGCCCCGAGCAGGGCCGGGCTCGGGCAGCCCGACGAGGGCCGGGCCGGGCTCAGGGCCTGAAGCCCGGCCCTGCAGAACACTAGCGCGGAAAGGGAGAGCGAGGTAGATTCCCGCATCCGCGTCCACGGCGGCCTGCAGTCGGGCTATGTGCTCCGCGTCGAATATGTTTGCGGAATTCGCAGACTATAGTACATCATGGTATTATCATTACTGTTAATCTAACGTCCTGGCGGGAGCGCACACGCCTTCCCGCGCAAAAATCAAAACCCGATTATCGGGCACCCAGCCTCGCCGCTGCGCCCCGAGTACAACGTTCAGCCCCTTGATCTGCACTTGTGCTTCCGCAACGTTGCCTCGCTCGAGAAGAATCCCGAACAAGCCGCGCAGCTCCAGTCGCACACCCGCCCGTGCTGCGTAACTTCGTGCCGTAGACGGTCGTGTTTGCGCGAAAAGCGCATCGGGCAGCCCATCTCGCACGGAAAGTACTTCTTCTCCCGCTCTCGGACGTGGCTCCGGTCTTGCGCGTGTCCCTCGACGTGTCTCGTCCACGTGTACTTGCTGCTGAACTCGCGCTCGCAGTCCCCATCCGGGCATCGGAACCGTCGGTGGTTCGGCATCGGTGACTGTGCCCGCGCGCCACTGGAGCTGCTCGGCGCTGGGCTCGGGAATGAATAGCCGGCGCCGGGACCGGTGGAGGGCGGAGGGGACGTCGCGAATGCAAGGTTGGGACTAGCGCTAACGTTCGACACGGTGGAGCGCGGGGTGGCTAGACCATGTTCGAACTCAAAGAGCGCTAGGTCGGACGCCGCCGCGGCGGTTGATGACGCTGAGAGAAATATTCATTAGCAATCAATGCAGGGTCCAAGCACGCTAAATAAGCGCCGAAGGAGAGCTATGTACCTGATAACGGCCCGGTGGGAAGACGGAGCATTTGTGCGTTATTAGTGTGTTCCGGGTGAGTATCTGGACATCATCAGCGCCAGAGTTGATAAATATTCCGAGCGCTACATACCGACGGGTCCAAGTAAATCTGGGCTCGGCGAGTTGTTGAAAGGAAATGCTGCTCAATACTATAAGCTCGCTGCAGCGGGAAAAAAACGTTTCGACCCACGAACAAACAGGTCCTCGTCGACGCTGAATAGCAGTGAATCGGGTGCCAGTACGGTGCAAGAGCTCGAAGGGGAGGATGAGACGCGTATTTCTTGATTGCTCGCCGATGCGGTGCGTTCTCGGACATTTTCGGTTCTGCGCAATGTCAAAACCGCTTAACGACAGGCAGGCTGTGAAGATGCACATACGGGGTGTTTGGACCAATCCGAGACGCAGATAACAGCAGAGTGACTCCATCCAGCTCCGAGACCGTTTGCAGATGGAGAAACATCCCCGGGGCCCCGGTCCCAGCAACGCTGCTGCTGCTGCAGTCCCCAGCGCGACTGGCCATGTTGAGCCCAAAGGTTCCACTTGGTAGCGAGACGCGAAAAGAAACCTCCATAGTCGAGAGGATCTCGAGAGGAAGAATGAGGGACATGGCGGCGGCAGCTTCCGGGGTTGGGATGTTTGTGGGGGAAGAAGCGGAAGCAAAATCGAGACGCCGGCGAGTCTTTGTATGCTCGCTAAATCTATTTGAATGATGGATTCTACAGCGCCCACGAAAGATCTCACCGGGGACTAGCAGTAACCGTGAATAGTCCCGCAAAATGGAAACGGCACAGCAGGAATTGTCACGATCCCGTCTCTGCGTGTAGCCCCATGCAGCAAGTCGCCTTTTCGGCCTAAGGCGCTAGTTGGAACGGATCTTGCACCGTTGAAAGACACGCTTATCGCTCGCCTAACTTGACAGCCTATGCTACTGCTGCGCCCAGACCAACCCATAGCGTCAAAACTCTCCGGCGTTGAACTCAACTCGCTCTAGCGTCGGCCGCCCCCGGCTGCAGATGTGTGCATCTTTCACCTATTTCCGGTAGCTTGAAAGCGGCAAACATTTCGTGGAGTGGATGAATTTGCGCCGCCTGTTCAAGTTCCTTGCTCGTTCCCGAATGTCGCGAGAGAATTTTGACTGAAAAGAAATAATGGGCCGGCCGCTGATTATTCCCGGCGGACGTTTCATTTGCCGGCTTCAGGACTGCTCTCAACTTTTGCCTTCTTCTAGCTGGTTGCCCCTTGACCTTTACCGTCGCGGACGAAGAAGCTGCCCGATCTCAGCGGACGCGATAGTAACATTCAAGTTCACGGCGTACAGCAGTCATGAAGCGTCCACACAGTGCGCTCCGTCTGTACTTCGCAGTGGGTCCATTCTAAAGATGCACCTGACATTTGTTCAATTTCTCGCTTCCGAGAAAGTTCGCGACGGTCTTCAAACCAGAAACCGGACTGCATCACCTCGTGTCGTACCTGCTCCCGACTCTGACCATCTTCCAGCGAAATCCAGCTCGATCTCGACGATCCAGTGGGCGATTTCTTTGAGAATTTTCGAGGTCTTGAGCCCTGCGACCTAGGTTCCTCAAGTCCTAGACCGGTCCGGCCTTACCGCCACACATTGAAACCCAGGTCGTAGAACCGACGCTAAAATGGCCGACCCCTTCGTTTTCGTGCCCGAAGCATCTGACACACACCCATACAACCCGTTCTTCTCGACGCCGTCGAACCCAAATTCGCCATTCATCCCTCCTGGGACGCCCCTGCCTTTATCTGCCGCAGGCTCGCCGTTCCCTAGTCCCTCCGTGTTGCCAGGTTCTGCTCCGGGGAGCCCAGGAACGTTCAACCAATGGCACACGCCGCTTGGATTCTCGCCTCGCCTGGCGCCACCTACGCGTCAACGCACGACGTCCTGGCACGCATCCGCCCCGGCGACAGGCTTCTGCCGCCCCCGCCCCTGCCTTTGTTCAAAAACAATCGCTGTCTACCGCCACCGCCGCCGCCGCAGGACCTCCTTTTGGCCGACATCAACGCGCCAGCTCATGGGGCGGGGCCCCGCTCTCTCCGGCGTGGTTGACACCCGGCAGCGGCGCAGTCGACCCGTGGGCTGCCGCGGCAGCTAGCCCCCTCCCAAACCAAACACACCCGTTCCTTAACGCCGCTGCGCCAGCAACGGCCCACACATTCTATTTCGATCTCGGGCCCAACAAGTTTGCCCCGATGCGATTGCGGCGCCACGACCAGCAGCCGCAGCAGCTTCTCGCGCAGCCAACGACCGCTGGCGCTGGCGTGCCCCTCTCCGAGGCCGAGATGCGCGAACCAGCGTTCCATCCGCCACGCACGGCGCTGCGCATCCTGCATCATGATCCCGCGCTCCCGTTCTGGCCTATCGACCTCGCGGTGCCTGAATCGGTGCAGCAGAATGCGAGTGCGGCGGCGCCGGCGCCGTTCCCCCCGATCGCCCTCGGAGACGTGCTCGTGGGGCTGCATCGCTCGCTCCACACGCGCATCGGGCACGATGACTGGGCTGCGCTGTCCCCGGAGGACGAGGCGGCGGTGAACCACGCGTTTACGCGCCGCTGCAGGCGGGAGGCTGCTGCGAGCACCGATGGGGTGCCGGCGGCGGATTGGAAGGAGCGCGAGGCGGCGGAGCGTAACGAGGGCGTGAAGAGGGTCGATTTCTTGAAGGGGAAGACGGTGTTCAAGGGGCTAGTGAGAGACGCCACAGATCCGGAAGGCGTGTTACGCCTGGTAACGGCGTAGTTCCCGACCCAAACAAACAAAAGCGAGTACACCTGCGCGTCCGTTTCTATTTATCTACTGAACCCGGATGAATCCTTGAACGCTTGGATGGGAGAGTATCTAGATCGACGTAGTCGGGATCATCCTCCATGTCCGCGTCGGCGACTCGCCCTTGGTCGTCCTAGGATCTTATCAACAACGGAACGCGAAGGTTTGAAACACCCAACATACGCGCTGCTCCCGCGTCGTGCTATACCTCACTCGGAAAACGACACCCGCGTTGTTATTCCTCGTCGAGCTCGGGCCGTCCTGCGGGTTCGCGGAGAAGACGCTTTCGGGGCGCTGAGCGGGGTTGCCGACGAGGAAGTTGACCAGGATGGTGAGCGCGTATATCCGACCCTGCGTTGAGAAGAACAGCAGCTCCGCTACGCGTCTTGAGTGGCCGTCGCGTAGCAAAAGGGGAAAACGCGCACCAGGTTGGTCCTTGAGGAGCAAAATGACGTTCACGAGGGTGTTGGACGCGGTCATGGCGCCTGAGCTTGCTATGAGCAGCATGAGGCGGCGCAAGACACTGTACAGGAAGTTATATATTGCAGGGCGAGATCCACGGTGGTCCGTACCTGCGTATCGATTGGCGGTCGCCGAACTGTGCTTCCATGCGGAAGAAAACGACAATGAGGGACGTGGCGATGAGTACATCTGTTACCGCGCAAGTTATGCCGCCGATTCTATGAATGGCATGAGCACCAAGACACCCAACGCAAACGAGTGTACTTTGTGGTCGTTAATGCGTTGCCGCTTGGGGTGCCGGTGGTTATCAGCAGGCCTGCGGAGGCATATGAGAACCCGAGCTGAAGGGGATCGTCAACGGTGTAGGCAACGCAGCAGGACGCGCCTACATGAACGATGACGGGAACGACCAAGAGCGCGGTTATTATGGTCTGCTTGCTCCTGCACAGACTTCAGACGCGCTCTCGAGCACAAAAACGCGACACCCACAACGCATAGAACACATAACACAGAAACAGCTGCTCCAGCGACGCGGTCGTGTAAGTCGCGAAGATTGAGGCCGCGGCTGCGTTGAACGCGACCCGAAAAGCAGTCAGTAGCTCTTGTTCCGACTGGTTTGCCCCGTTTCCCACTCGCAGGAGAAGTATCCAGGCCTCTGCGAAGACGGCTAACGAGCTGATGGTGTCGAAGAAGAGCAGGGCGAGGATCCCCAGCCTGTGAGCTCGGGGACGACCAGGTCGGCGGAAGTAGTGCCACACGAGGACGAGCTCGAGGGTGTATAGGATGGAGTTGAGCCATGTCGACGCAAGGAAGTAGCTGCACGCGATGTGAGTTGGCAAAAGAGATGCTACAAAGACGACGCACGCGTTATACTCGGTGGAAGCCATTCCTCCCTGCGCCGTTGGCGTCGACTGGGTCGGAGGGGCGGAGAGAGAGGGGAAAAGACTTAATGAAGGGTTTGAGAAGCGCAAAAGAAGGTGGCGTAACACAAGAGCATCCGAGGCGGATCTGATGTGTGCAGTCGTAGAAGGGTACTGGCTTGAACCGCTCAGAAGAATTACTCGGTGCTACAGAGAACTAACAAAAGAAAAGGGCTTATTGCACTCAGCGAAATGTCTTTTCTGAGCTATGTGTGAAAAGTTTTCCGGATTTGAGCTAGGCGGGTTGGGTGACTTCGGTTGGTCGGGAGAAGGGGTCGGCCTGCCACGCCGATGATGCGCCACATGGCCGAACTCGTGTTGAACTTGTGGTTGCCGCCGGGTTATTGATGCGGTAACGTTGCAACGGCTTTGTTCGCTCTTGTAGGAAACTTGTAGGAAACAGTGTGCTGGAAGACGGGCAACGGGAACCAGCGTGTACGTTGTCTGTGAATGGGAGACTGCACTTGAGGCTGTTCCGAATGGGTAACTCCCGAGTGACAGCTTGCAGTCCGTTTTCCCTTTATTGCCAGCACTCTCGTCGTGTTACATTGCGCGACGAGCAGGTCTCTTCCCCCCATCACTCAGCGCTGGACGCAGGAAGTGTTCCCCATCCTCTCATCTAGCGCAGGCCGCAGTTTCCACAAACGCAATGCCATCTCCTTGGCTCCTCCACCTCCGGGACCCACAAAAGTACGTCCATCCTAGAAAACCCGAGACTTTGCGCTGAACCGGAGCTAGTCGTCCCGGAACGGTCACCGTTACCGCTGGCGCCCTTCCCAGCGAAGACCCTCAACAAGTTACGGTGACCGCAGACCAGCCGCCGCAGGTTACGGTCACCGTCACCCCGCAGTCGACCCCGACACCGGCCCCCGGCGGCGTCTCCAACAACACTGGCGGCGGCAGCTCCGGTGGCACCAGCAGTAGCGGTGGATTCTGGGACAACAAAGCTGCTGTGGCCACCGTGATTGTCGTTATCGTCCTCATCGTCCTGGTCATCATCGTATACTTCGTAACTCGCTCTCTGGGACGCAAACGCAACAGTGACACCGAGGCGGACGGAGAGGGTGACGGCGCAAAGGCCGAGGGTGGTGACGCACCGCCCGCAGAAGGCGGCGGGGGCGGGGGCGGCGGAGATGCGCCGCCGCCACCACCACCCCCAGCTGAAGGCGGAGGCGGTGGGGATGCGCCGCCGCCGCCGCCTCCTCCTCCTCCTCCAGCAGAAGGCGGAGGGGATAAGCCTGCCGACGCTCCACCGCCACCACCACCACCCGCAGAAGGCGGAGGCGGAGGGGACAAGCCCGCCGATGGACCGCCCGCCGAAGGGGGTGGCGACAAGAAGGAGGATGCGCCAGCGCCTCCGCCCCAGATCGTCGTCGTTACCCAAGCACCCACGGCGCCCAATCCCTCCGACCATTACTCTGACCCCTACTATCTCGCCCCGCCTCCACCACCACCACACATCCCTATGCCTGCTGCCCCGACTCCGCCAGTACCAGCCGCACCAACGCCTTGCGCCGTCCATCAACCCAACGGCCAATTAGCGATGCCCAATCCGTTCATCCCGACATTCGACGGGTCATATGGCTCACACCCTCCGGGATGCACTTGCGGAAACTGAGCCAGAGAGGAATGGGGAACCTCATCATGGTGCGTTTCTACCATCAATTCAACATCCCACGGTTGGCTCACCAGCGTCCAGGCCGCGAGTAGGTAGGGGGATTACGGAGTGCAGATGGAATAGTCAAGATGGTTATTCGTATGTCCTTTAGTGTACTGCGAATCCATCCAGAAGTCTGCACCCCGAGATGTATTATAGATCTCTTTCTTTTCTCGTGCGCAGCCTAGGTACTGAGAATTTGAACGTTGACCATTCTGCTCCTCGTCCAAAAAAAATCCGGCGAGTAAACTACGCCGGAATACGGACCTAACTTCAAGTTCGGCGCCGCAGACCCTCAATTCTTCGAACTAGACAACGCCTGCCAGCGGGGTCGGAGCTACGCTGGCCCGCAGCGACGGACCGTGGGGCGATGCTTCAAAGCGAGGGTCCGACTCGGAGGAACGTAGTTGGAATGCAACGAAATTCTGCCAGCTCTCTCCGTGTTACGTCGGGGAAGCGACGCCCTGGGCAACACCCACCAGTCGTCTGTTTCGAAAATTCTCGGCGCATCGACGCAAGCGAGACGCATCGTGTTGACCTCGGAACCACGTCTTCGGTTGCTTGGAGTACGCAGGCTTCTACTTGCTTCATCTTAGTTGGCGGTACAGCAAAAGAAACCGGATTTGAAGGCGGCGGCGGAACACGGCGGCAGTAGCTTCAATTGTAGGCGCCGCAACTTACGTCTGCACACAGCGGAGCTCAACCACTATTGACGGAGAGTATCGGCCAGAGGTAATATAATGCGCCATACGCGAGGGCTGAATGCTGCGCAAAGAAGTTGAATCGCGGTCACGCTGCCCGCGAAAAAAATATGCCATAGCAAAGGAGCAGAGGTGCCGTTCTTCCTCGACAATGGACATCGAGCGCGTGCAAGAGGAAGACGCAGAGCGAGGCTGTAATGTTCAGCAAGCGAGCAGGAGTGAGTTGGACGGGATAGGTCTCCAATGAGCTTCCCAACCGTAAGATGAGAAACTGCAACGACCGAGTTCTTGATTATTTGCAGTCGGGACAGAGAGCTTTAGGTCTGCATGTAGAGTTGCCCAGCTAGTAATCAAGGGTTCGGTCAAGATTTGTGTGCCGTCTAAGGGAACCAGTAGGATAAAGTACTTGAGCGTCGTGGTGGTGGAGAGCAAGATGTGTGATCTCGGCTGCTGTTAGCTACCACGACCACGACCACCAGATTCCAGTGCCATCCGCTCTACGACAATCTCTTGCCGTCCCAGCGCCCGTGGTACCGTCGCGACGAACGATACCGAGTCGGCATCGAAGCACCCGAACAATCTTCGTTCATAAATATGTGCTACTGGGCTTCTCTGCTGCTCGAAGGAGCTCTCTCCGTCCCCCACGAGCAGGCTCGCCCCTCGCCCTCGTTCGGTGCAGCTTAGCCTGGTGCCAGCGGCCTCCTTGCGTACGGTCTAGCGTTCACCTCCTCTGTCAATGCTCACAATCAGGATAGTATCCTTCTCGAGCGCGCGGCTCGACATGATTCTGGATGCGAGGATGGCGACGCAAGCGGCAGAGACCCATTTGAACGACGACGCGCATCTTCCCGGTCTGACTGCGTCCGCGACCTCACAATCGCAATCGGCCGAAGGCTCCTGGGCGAAAGCATGGTCCCACAACGGGCTGCACGTCTACCAGGGTCTCAAAGTCGGCAATACGCAACTAAGGTACGCAACACCATGCGACGGATTACCCGCTTCACTTGCCCCAGTGGCACCACTACACTCGCGGTCGGTATCGCCATCGGCGTCGCCGGTACGATCGTCCTAAGCGCCATAGGCATGCTCGTCCGCGCCATTATACGCCGTCGCCGGTACAACAAGAAGCCAGCCGACGGAAAAGACGACGATAAGGGTTTCTCGCCTACGGCTGGTGCATGGGACCAGCTGGACTACAACTATGTTATCACCTTGCCCGCCCCGCCCCCGTCCGCGTACCAACACTTCCTCTCGAGCAGGACACGCAGCGGGGAACGCGACCGCAGCGTACGCCTTTCGGACCTCTCCTCCGTCTCGCGGTCAACTCGGCCGACACTGCAGGCGACGATAACGCTTACAACCAGTCCTAGTCGCGCGTCGTCCCGCTCCCAGCGCGCGAGCCCAGCGCGGACCGCTTCCCTTCGCATCCCATGGAAGGTCTTTCCGTCATCGCGATCGGAAAACCGCAGCGCTAGCGCGGTGCAGCTCCAGGTCAGAGCGCTGCCCGTCCCACCTCTTCCGCCCCTGTACGACCCTGGGCCAAGTCCCGAATACATACGCGCGCCTCCCCGCGGGAGGTCGCTTTCCCACTCTCTACAACGCAACTCAGCGTAGACGCCAGACCCTCATTTACGCATATTTCGGACACTCTTTCATTGTACTTCTCGCAATCTTCGGACGGACATTGTATCATTACCTTGCATTCATTCAGAATTACCCGTTCGGTAAGCGCTTCGGCAAGCGCGACCTGCATGTCGGTATCTGAGCCTAACAAAATGGGCTTTCAAATGGGCAATAAAGAAGAGCTCGGAGGGGTTGTACGTAAGGCTACGCGCCAAATATTCAAGAAAAAGACGTTAGTACATCGTAACTTATCGTCGTACCCGTAACCATTCTAGTAAGCAAGCAACACAAACACCAAGAAAACGCGCCATCCCTAGCTCGAGCGCAATCTCAACGCAAAATAAAGCCTAAAACACGCGTCAGCGACAGGAAATAACGCGAGGACAGTCGCCGACACGTACCCAACGCGATACAGAATCGTAATCGCAATCATAATCGCCGCCCACGCCCCGTAGTCGATTCCGCCGACATCGAGGTATGCGAGGACGTCGGTGCCTGCGAGGGTGCAGCTCTCGGGCGTGCTGCTGGGGTAGGCGCAGGTGCACGCGTCGGCGCAGCGAAAGGTTATCCCGCGGAGATCGGACTGCAGGCAGCGGAGATGAACGTGAGCAGGACGAAGGCACAGACGCGACGCGACAGGGAAGAGAAGCAGGGCAGGACATTGGACAGGCACGTACGTTTGCGAGCAGCTCAAACGCGTAGCGCTGATAGTCCATGTAATGGAACGAGTAGTACCAGAAGCGCGGGAGGGAGCGCGCTTTGATGCTACAGGTGTCGCAATCGTGTCAGTGCAGAGAATGGAAGCGGTGGCGAGGTGGAGCACGTACAAGTAGCCGCCGACCGACATCCAAAAACCGTTGATGCTAACGAGGGCGAGATCAGGAACAAGCACGAGGAACAAGAGCCGATGAGGACGTACAACGCGCCAATAGCAAGCGACGCGACAAAGATGGGCATGAGCGCCGCCACGATCTGGACCTGGCTCTCTGCGGCCAGAATCGCGAGGTAGAGGAACGCGAGGAACCGGAAAAATGCCGCCCCGCCTGGGTGCAGGCCCTAGAACGCGTAAGCTCGAGCGGAGGAGCACCGAGAGGGGCTCACGATGGCAAAGTACGAGATAAGGCTGAAGAGCAGCGTGCAGAGGAAGAGGAACGGCATGTTGACGAGCGTATTGGAGAGGACGAATGGGAGGGTGGTGTATAGTCCGTTTTTGGATTCGCGGAGGTACACGGAGCGTTCTTCAAGGACTGGGATGGCGCGAGTCAGTAACGTTAGCGAGCGATTCATTGGCGAGCGTACAGCTAGGAATCCCCGCAACGGACATCTACAATGAGTGAGCTGGGCACCGTTCTAGTCAAGGAAACAAACCTACAAAAGCAAGAAACGCGACGCTGTAAAAGTGTACCGATAGCCGGTCGTTTATCGTCGAGTCGGCGTCGCCCAGTTTTATCCAAATCAACCTATAACGAGGACACCATTAGCGGCGCCCACCGACGGGGTAGCAGAAAAAGACAAACGCAAGCATGACGCCCATCCCCGCGTACATCCCAGCGCGTACCCCATACGCGAGCAAGTTGCGCGCATAATTCACCGCCGTCCGCTCCGACAAGACGAGCGTGTGCCGCAGCAAAGTACCCAATAGCCCCGCCTTGCCGTACTCCAGTTCTGCCTCTCCGACATGCGAACGAGTAACGCGGAGTTGGTCGTGGTCAGAGTCGTAGCCATCCACAGCTCCAGCGGCTGGTTTCGCGCATTCAGAGAGGTAAAAGTCACGGAACGACTGTGCGTGCGAGGTTCCCGTACTCGAGAGCTCGATGTCGGCGCCAACTTGCGCGTCCGAGTCGGTGGGTGACGAAAAGTCGGCGTTGAGGAAGTTCATGGCGTGGTCAGATGGATTGCTCTGGACGCGACACGGTCAGCGACGCGTTCACGTAAAAATGCGTGAAACGTACGAATCGGCCAACAGGGTGGCCCCAACGCTCCATGAATCCGGCCAAGCCGTCCACGCGTCCAGAGTAACACGTCTTGCCGCCAGGGGCGAGCAAGAGAAGGTCAGTAAAGACGGAAAGTGTTTCCAGACTGGGTTGGTGAATGGACGCGATGACGAACATGCCCTCGGCGCGTGCAAGGGTCCGAATGGCGGAGACGACTTGGTACGCGGAAGTACTGTCGAGCTATCCGGGGATCAGGGAAGATGCAAAGAAAGGAAGCAGCCGCGTACGCCGGAGGTGACTTCGTCGAGCAGGAGTATTCGTCTGTGCGGGTGGTCAGGAACGCATCGGGCGGGAGTGGAGCAACGCGTACGGGAAGGTAACCATCGCGCAGGCGGCGGTGACGCGACGTTTCTGTCCTATAAACACAAATGAGGGCCTGGCGAGCATCGGCGAGCGGGGAACGACGGACCACCTGAGATACCTCGCGAGATGGGCGTCCCAATACGTTGGTCAGCACAGGACTGGAGCCCGAGGGCGCTGAGGACACGGTTGACGCGAGTAACGACTTCGCGGCGAGGGAGCAGAGGCAAGCTATCGCTGTTAGCGGATAGACGCGATGGCAAGCCAGGCTCACTGGAGACGCAGTGCATACGACACGCTCTCCCGAACGGTCAGGACACCGAGCAGGGCGTCCTCTTGCTCGACGAACGTCGAGATCTTCTGCATAGATCTTGCCGACAAAAGTTCTCCATTGAGCGTAGTCTGCGGCGCCGCCTAGTGAGCTCCCGCGATCGTCGGTTGAACGCGTCCACGCACCGATGCCCCATCGAGCGGGATTTTTCGGAAAGCCATAAGGTCGAGGAGGGTGCTCTTGCCTGCGAAGCGCGACGTCGATGAGCTTAATTGCGCGCTCACGCGAATAGAGAAGCGACTAACCCGCTCCAGACGGTCCCTGGTGGCGAGGAACACATTCCGTCAGCCGCGGATCGTCCTGACTACGGCGCTGAGCACGCACCATAATTGCCAGCAGCTCTCCGGGGCGCACTGTGACGGAGACATCGTCGACGAGGACCTTGCCCTTATCCTTCTTGGTGTCGACCGCGTAGCTGAGATGGCGGAAGACGAGCTGAGATCCTGGAGGGGCGCGTTTCTCGGGCAGTCGTGCGGATGGGGAGGGGAACATTCGGGATGTTGTGTGGCGGAAGGGGGAGGTATGCAGCTAGTTGGACGTCAAGGGCCTTTATAAACGCTGCATTCGGAATGGGCTCCAATTCGGACGGCAGTGCGAGCTTACTTTTTGGCACAAACTGATCCCCGTCGCGCTTCTAGCCCGACAAAAACCCTCCGACAAAAGAGACTGTCCGCGCGTTGTAGCGCGTTATTCGATCCTTGGCGCCGGGTGTCGCATGGAAGGAGCTTTAGGCGAGGGTCGAGGCTGTCGTCGGGACACACAAATCTCCGTTTTGTGTACCGCCTTTTCGCTCAGAAATGAGGATCGGCAGGAACCCAACAGCGGATTCCGGAGCTCGTCGACGCGCCCACCGAGTGCTACGCAAGCACAACAGCCGCAGAGAAGGAGGCGCAAAAAGTTTCAGGGTGACGGTTCATGCGAGAGTTCCGGTCCGCATTCGGAATTCCTGATGATACCCGGAGAATCGGAAGATGGCTGGTAAACCAAAGCGGATGCATGACCAAGTCAGAAGTACACCTAGCATGGAATTATCCGCGTACATTTATTAAATTTGAGTGAGGAATTGTTGCTTATATGATGTTGAAGGTGTTTTTCCGGTCCGTATTGAACCTCGAGCGGTTCCATAACGTGGCGAGTCGGGCGCATGGGGTGCTCAGCGGTTGTTGGCCACTTCGAGACGCTCGGGCTCCACAATCTCGGATACGCAGACCGGATAAGACTTTTTGAGAAGACTTTTAGTGGCTTCTCTGAATCCATCAAATTTATTTCTTTGTTGCAAAAATCAATGGTACAAATTACTTAGCAGTAGAGCACTTCAGATAAAAATTTGAAGGTTCAAAAAATACAAGAACTGAATGGGAGTGGAGCTCCCTTGGCCAACGAACAGGCTCAGATCCTATATTTTTTGAACTTCAAAAATGCATCTGAAGTGCTCTAGTGTGTTTGTACATCTTCCGCAGCCATAGCCAGCGCAATATCGAACCGATACGCACCATAGTCCACCACATAATCCGGCAACTTTGCAGCTAGATCTCGCATCGCACGAACCAGCCCCCTGCCAGTCGAAACCCACGTCATCCGTATCTGAAAGTCCAAAGCACCCGCCCCGAACCGAATCATATGGGCATGCGCCCGCTCAGAGTAGCGGCGATGAAAGTCTGGCGTGCCCGAGGTATTTATCTGCTCAGCCAGCACGGGCGTAATCTGGCACCGCAGCGCCCGCTGTTGGAAATCGATAATCGCGACGGGATAGGGATTTTCCACGGCGGGATTTTGGTGCAGTCTTTGAAGGGTCATGACGCAGATGTCGTCCTGGAGCTCCCGGAACTCGGCGTTGCAGATGAGCTGGATGAGACGCCAGTCTTTCTTTGAGAGCTTCCCTGCGAACCAGATTAATAATTAGCCCAGTAACGGGAATGGGGGAATTATACCTTCGAGGCGCCGCTTGGTATCCCCTTTGCAGAGGTTGCGATGGTCGAACTCGTAGTAGTGGGACCGCTGACAGGCTTTAGAGCAATAAACCTTGATCCCGCACCCTCCGCACTGGCGGAACGCAGCGTCCTGCGTTGCTCGCGGCTTCAAGCACTGAACGAGCAGGGGATGGTCAATCAGTCATAGGCAAAACTTGCAACGCACTGGGGGATTTTGGCAAACGAGAGGGACGCTTTCGCGCCCATCAGCCAAACGCTCAGCGAGGTCCGTCCGCATACGGACCTCGCGCTTCCATGTTTGCCACACATTCGCCAGCGCCGGAGAGAGGCGCGCCTCATCCTCAACGGGAATCGCCGCTAGGCCGGGGCGGAGGGAGCGCGCCACAGGATAGAAGACCGTGTAGAGGTACAGGTCGCGCTCGATGCTATCCTGCACGTCTTGATAAAGCTCCGGGTCCCGACGCGATGCTGCGCCGCCAAGCACAAGGACGTGCAGAAATCCTGCCTGGATGGCCTCCGCCATATAGCGCGGAGAGATCACGATGGTGAAAAGGTGAGAGAAGATTCCCAAGAAATCGATGAGGTAGTGGTTCCTCAGAGTCGTCGGGGCCGCCAGCGCGATGGAGCGCATTGCACGTGTGAGGGTCGCGAAGCCTCCATGAATCGCGAATGCGTCGGTGAACTCTACCATTGGACGACGCTTGACATCGTGCAGTACACCAAAGGTGCGGATGAGGACGAGGCGCACGGAGAGGATTCTACCCAACATCAAATCGGTGGTGGGAATGGGACCGGTACGCTGTCGTGGATAGACGAGGTCCAGTTGTCGCACAACACATTGCGCGAGGCCATCCATGGTGCCGCCGAGGGCGGACACGAGCTCGTCCCAATCGTTGTCGGGGATACGATTGCCCGGGAGCGCACGGAGGATGTTATCCAAAATCCCACCCGTCGACTCCAGTAGCACCATCTCGCGTTCCTCCAAAACGTGTCTCCAAGAGCGACCGATGAAGCCGTACAGACCATCGGCCTGCAGCATGCGCATCTGCATTTCGCGATCCGCATTCCCAAAGACGAGACGAAAGACCAGCAGGTTGGCGGAGGAGTTCGGGGTGTACGTCTGTAGATCGCGGAGACCACACAGCTGGTCTTGGTGCAGGTCGAGGAAGCGAATCCATGGCCAGAGCCGCTCCCAGAGGTCGGGAATAGCGCCCGCGGGGAGGTTTCCGGAGGAACCGGTTGCTCCGGCTATGTAGTTGAGCGTTTGCAGAGAAACGAGGATGCGGGTGACAATTATAATCACGGCGTCGTATGGAAGCGCGTCGAGTCGCGTTTGTTCGAGGTAGGTCATGTCATCCGTGTGGAGCCCGCTGTAGACAACGGGGAGGAGATATTTCAGCCACGGAGGATTGAGACCCGTGAAGGCAGCGGTGGCCAGGACGCTGAAAAATTGGACAATGTCGGCGCGAGGATCGCGTGAGGATCGGTCGAAGAGAGCGTAGGCGACCCTCTGCTTTGCTTCAGACGGTAATTTGGATGCTCTGCTAGGGCTTACCCGATAGGCTAGGGGTATTTTCGCGATTTGAGAGCGATTTAAAGCGGGATGCATGGCGGTCAAAAGCAAGATGGGGTCGCTAATTAACACAGCATTTCACGCCTTGTCTCAAACCTCGATGCCAGTCAGCTTCACCGTCGCACAGCACCCCGCAAAGTCAAGGAAGTGGTATGGGAGAAAGCACGAGACCGCCGAGGATATTCTCGAGTTTGCTTGTCGCGAACCAGCTTCAAAGGTCGAGCGCATTGTCCAATTCTCCATCTCGGGCATGGAGATCCCGTACGCTATCTCTCTTCCCGGGGTCTCTTATGGAGCTTCTCAGGTCCGAACTCGACGCAACCAAACCCAACCCCTACGTCGTCCAGCCCATTCCCACTGTCTTGCCAAACCCGAACGGCTTCATGAACACAGTCATTGTGGCCTATAACGACCACCACACCCTCGTCCTCCGTCCGGACGACGTCTGGATGGCCATTCTCGCACAATTCAACTTCTTCGTCAACGCTAACGCGGAAAGTCTCCGTGCAGCATTCGTTGCCCACCAAGACAAGATTGAACTCGTGGTCCAAGACGAGCGGGATGATATACACGACTTCGGGAATATGGCGCGCATGATGACAGACGCCATCGACAAGAACGTCGCCGACCCGACGTTGCGACAGTGGGCGCTGCCCGACTTCACCACAACTACAGCTCACGACGTCACAGTCGGCGCCGTCCTTCTCATGGCGACTCTCAAAACCTACTTCAAGTACACCATGCTCTGTGGAGGCTGCGGGTACCCGTCCGTCCAACTGCTGGGATCGAAAGACGACTGGATGCAAATCCTCGCTCGGATCGAAAAGCTGAAGGAGTATGGCTTGGAGACAACCGCATGGTACCACCTCCTCCGCCCCGTCATCTCCCGCATCGTGCGCGCGTTCGATGCTCCGCAGAGCGCCGCCAACGTCGATTTCTGGGGCAAGACCGTCCACTACCACTCTATCATGAGCGGATACGCTTACTACACCGGATGGATCAACGCGTTCAACGCGTTCAGCAAGCATGGCAAGTGGCTTGGACACAAGCTGAACGCGGTATGTTCGAAACATCTCTACGGCACAAACGAGACCGCTGATGTTGGCCATAGGACGCCATCCCGACAAAAGGACGTGCAGCAGAAGACCTCTCCGCTGCAGAGTTTTGGGAAACCTACCTTGCACGGGACCAAGACGTCGCGCGCGATCTGGTGCTCGACGACACGCCGTACCACCAGCTGAGCTTCAACGCCGTTCCGCCCGCGTTCGCCGAAGTCGATGTCGCTGTCCGCTTCACCGAGAACGGTCCGCAGGAGGATTGCGTCATGGTCGCGGGGACGCTGGGCACGCGCATCAGCTCGTCGGGGGAGAAGAACAAACAGCTGTCGGAGACGGGCGAGGACGATGTCATGCGTCCGATGAGTGGATGGTATTTGTTTACCAAGCGGACGGATATGGAGAAGCCAGGGGAGTCTTGGGGTCCGCGGCCGCGCATGAAGCGTCAGGCACCGCCAGTGTACTTGTAAATCTGAATGCAAGGTTGAGAAGATTAGATAAGATTGCGTAAAATCAAATGTGTGACGCATCCTTTGTTCCCTTTGGCTAGATACTTCAACAGAGCACGGGCGGTATCATACGCAACTAGCGGCGATTTAATGTCATTTTTTTACTTGATAGGCGCCGCAAACGTCACCTGAAGTTCTCGTTTTCCCGCCACCGACGCCGCATGAATACACATCGCGGCCCGCCGCCGAGGTACTCTTTGGTGACGAAAGAAGTGAGAGACGCCTCACACCCTCCGCTAAGCACTGCTCAATATAGTTACTGGCAGCGCATAGTAGTACTGCCTCTTCTCGTAGCTAAAAGTTCTCTGCAGCCCAGAATCCAGCTCCGGGGGACGAACAACTCCGCGAGCTCCACCTCTAGTTACATTGTCTACCCGCTCCGCCGCAGCGTTCATTCCGTTTCACGTTGCAGATGTTCCCGCTCTACTCTAGGTGACTACCCTGAAATCTGTATGTGCACCCACGTTTGTCGCCTGTAAAAGCATACGCTGCTTGAGCATCTAGGTACGGTAAGTATACAGTTGTGTGCATTTCTTTGTATCACTGGCCGCGGCAACGGGCAACGATCTGGACTTTGTAACCTGAACGTTCAGTTTAAACGTCTTCCCACCCGGCGCTGCCTGCTGGGGCAAATTAAAATAAGGTACGGTATGTAAGTCGCGTCGGCTCAGACAATTGAGCGCTGCGCTAGACGCGGGCGAGGCGCTGCTACCGATGAGTGTCGGAGATGAAAATCGGGAAGAGCAGAGTACTATAAGAGCGGGTGACGCCTACCCGGTTTGCTAGTTTCTTGACTCTTGACTACCCGGAAGATGCAGTTCAAACTCACCGCCGCCGTTGCGCTCCTCGCTGCCAGTACCAGCCTCGTCGCCGCCGCGCCGGGACCCATGACGCCGCGGACCTCCTCGAGCCTCACTAAGCGTTGTATGCTGGATTTCGCACAATAGAAACATTGCTGACGAGCCATGAAGGGTGTGGTTTCGATACTTCTTGCCCCTGCAAGATCGACTACGAGACGGGTTGCGTCCCTACGCTCGACGAGTGCACGCAGCGCTACTTCTGGCCCGCGGTCTGCAAGAAGTGTTCGCCGTGTTTGGAACTCTGCGTCGATCCCTGTGGGTAACCTTCAAGTCGCAGCCCAAGAAACAGCTCACAGAGCCCGCAGTCAAGTGTGTCGACGATGCTGCATAAAGGTCCGGGAGCGTAGTAAATGTACCAGTTGATAACCAACGGTTTCATATCTCTCCATCGAGTTGCAACACCAATCCCTGCCTCTCCGCGTCCTGCAGCGGCGTCAAAACCTCGGCAGAGCGCTCGCGAGCAGCTAGAGTTAGCCAACTGTAAGCGAAGCGCTGTAGCCTACAGACCTGCCAACGATTCAGCGCGCATTGAGCGAGCGTAGGCAACGCGCGCTCGCCCCAGCCCACCAACACCAGGTCCTTCATCTCCGGAAACCCGTTCGAGAGACGCTCGCAGATCTCGTCCAGCTGCGCGCCGGCGGGCGGGAACGCGGGTGCGTATAGTTGGAGTCTGTGAAGGTCCGGGAAGATACTTTGTATGGCCCTCACGGAGGCGACGTGTGTGTTCCTGATGGAGAGGACGCGGAGGGTGCACCCGGAACGCGTGAGCAAGTTGGAGAGGCGATCTAGCTCGTCGGTAGCGACCGGAACGAAGGAAAGGCGGAGGTCCACGAGCGCCGGGAGGGTTAGATATGGCAGAAGCGAGACGTTGTTTGCAGTCGGCCTTTCGAGGTATCCGTCCTCAAATACGGTGAGATTGGGAAGCAGCACGCACTGGGGGTGCGTGCTCGGACTCTCCGCGTCGAGCGTGACCTGAGTAATGCGCAGTGTCTCGAGGTTGGGCGTGTGCCGCAGGAACTCGATCGTCGGGGCGAGGAAGGGACCGTAGAGCTCCAGCGCGGTCAGTTGGTGGACGGGAAGAACCGTGCTCGTTTGGGAAGGAACTCTGTCGATTGCGAGCTCCCGGAGGTTCGGAGCTACAATCTTCGATGCTTCGGTGGCTTCCTGCGACTCAGTGTAGCCATGAAAGATCCCGAACGATTCGAGGTTTTCGAGCGGAAGGCGGAGCCCATCGAGGGGAAATTTAACCCCACAGGTCTGCACAGTCACCCTCTTCCACCGCCGCGCACACTCCAGGAGGCGCTGGACGACAAGATCGGGGTCAACGTTCGTGACTGGAAGACGAATATGCAGTGTCAACGCAACATCGCCTGCTCGTTGCAACCAGAGCGCGACGAGCTCATCGGGGCTGCGAACGGAGTTGCAATCTAGGATCAGCGTTGACCAGAGGAGCGGCGTTGAGAGCGCCACGGAACGCCACTGGGTGCAGACTGCGCTGAGCGCGAGTGGTGCGAGGGAGACCCTGTGCTGGAACAAGCTCCATATCGTGGGGTACGACGGTGGTCCGGGGGCTAAGCGGAGAATGCGGGAAGTGATATCAAAAGGGACGGAAAGGATTGGAGGGGATTTCGGCATGGACATTGTAGAGCAGAATCAAGGCGCAGTGATCGTGGCAACAAATTGAGTTTCTCGTCCTCAAGTCCTCGTGCCTAGTTGTAAGATGCTCCTTGACACCGCAAGAGGATGCCTTTACATGCATTGCAGCGTCAAAAAATATATATCTCAACTCAGCTCAAGTTATAAGCACATCTCAACAGCATTACCAGGTGATCTAAGAAACTTGCGGCCCAGCGTGGGTTACTTCCTCCCAAAGCGAATCGATATCGGTGAGTTGACTGCAATTATGGCCTACCGACAGCATATCAGAGTGGTTTGGCGCAGAATTTGGAGGAATGGAACGTACCAGCACTGGAAGTCGCGACACTTATATTGACTTCAAGCTCCTTCTGGCCCATGCGACGATAAACGAGGAAGTCATCGCCGTGGAGATATAGCATCCCCAAGTGTGGACAACGCGCCACGTAGGCATCGCGGAGAGCAGCGATTTGCGATTCAGGCGGCTGACTTGGACCGTGATAGGGTAGCGCAAAATCGTTGAACACATTAAGCGCTAAGGCACTAAGGTTTCGCGGCATGGATTGGCAAAGCTTCTCCTAGACCGGAGACCTCTTGTAGGCCACACGTCAGCGTGGTCGCTGCATTGCGAAACAAAACGGAGACGCGTAGGAATAAAACTCACCAATCCCAGATCCAGATCATAATCATCGTCATCCGCCGCGTCGCAGTCAGAGAACTCGACGCGAAGCTGCGCGAGGTGCGGGAAGAAGGCGATTATCGTCGAAAGTTCTGCGATGACGATGTATCCCAAGACGAGCGCCAGCGAAGTAAGAGTGTTGGAAGGACGCAAATCTGTGAGGGTGTCCGCCGTTTCTGGATAGCGCCGCGAGGTCTTGGGCACGAAAGAGGAATAATGCGTCAATGGGAGTTCCGTCAACGCAGCTTGCGATATCGCACCCACCGGCGCCAACAATCGCCGGACGGAACTGACGGAGCACAACGCCTCGCCCACGAGAGCTTCCAATTCCAATGCCCGCACACGTTCGCCATTGGCAGTGACGACAATAATCTCCTGGACCGCGGGGAACTTGGAGCGCAGAATGGCAGAGCCGTCCGAGTCCCAGTTTCCGCGTGGCGAAATGAATATGGTGAGCTTGCGTACATGAGGGAGCACAGGGACATCGCTCGGCTTTTGATTCCACCAGCTTGGGCCGCGCCATGATATGGATGCGCTGAGTTCCACGAGATGTTGAGGGCTGATGAAGGTATTCCACGCGCAGGGCGAAGCCCAAGCATCGATCCTGGGGAGGCGGAGGACTTGCAACAAAGGCGAAGCCGAGTCACGAAGTGGCTCGTCCTCCGCGTCATACGAGTATAGACTGCACTGTTCGAGGTCCAAAGTTCGTAATTGCGGCAAAGATTGGATAGCTGGAAGCGCAGAAAAAGGCAGGTAGAGGTGGAGGATCCTGAGATCCCGCAGTTGGATGAGTGCGTCGAGCCTCCCGAGAAGGTAATCGAGCCACGGATAACTGTCGTACTCCGGGTATTTCTCTTCGTCACCACCTCCAAAATTGCGATGAAGGAAGACGAGGCACGAGCGCACGAGCGGCGCGATGTTCGCGGAAAGAAAGAAATCGATCCTAGACTTGCTTTTCCCCAGCGTATCGGGGTCCGGCATCTCGAGCGCGTTGTTGCGGCCATAGATGGCGACCGTGAAGGCGGAAAAGGCAAGCGGACGCGCGATTCGAGCAAACTGTCGCGAAGTAGAAAGAACGGAACGCAGGTCGTGCGCAGGATCGAGGTGTTGGAAGATTTCTAGTAGCAATTCCTCTGGAATGGCGTGTTCGAGTTTCGACATGGTGGTGCGGAAGGAGGAGAGTCACGCCATTTGATGGTTGCAAAATCCGAGCCTGGCCAAGCAATATCCGTGTATATACATATGTACGAGCTGGGTACTCTGAGTACCATATGGCTGCAGAAAAGGTACAAAGGCATTGTTAGATTGTACCCTGCTTTATCCAACAGATTCGTTGAAACAGCCGCTACAAGATCTTCTCCAAGAGGCGCATCGAGTTCTGCGTATCAGGATGTTCCGCTCCCAAGATGTCCGTCTGCCTGTGCACCAAATTCCTGGCCATCTCGACAACATTCTTCTCGACGCGCCTCTCCTTCGACGACGCGTTCGCAACCTCCGCAACGACAAGATTATGCAGCGCGAGCAGCGTCTCTGGGTGGTCCCGCCCCAACATCCGCTCGCGCACGCCCAGCACCTCACGCACCAACTCCGCCGCCTCGTCAAACCTCCGCAGCTTGTGGAACGTGCCCGCCAAGCTGAACATGCTCGCGAGCGTGTCGGGGTGCTCCGCCCCCAGTACCTCGCGTCGCGCGGCGAGGACGGACGACGCGAGCGAGGCGGCGGAGGAGAACCGCCGGAGTTTGTGGTACGTCCCCGCGAGGCTGAATTTCTCTGCGAGGGTCGCGGGATGCGTTGGCCCGAGACTGTTTGTACGCGCGGTGATGACCGTCAGTTTGAGCTGCGCAATCTCGGTGAGGACGGCGTCGTCGGCTGTTTGCAAAGGATTGGACGGAGAGGAGGCGCTGGCATCTGGCTTGACCTGCGGTTGGATATTGATGCTGCTCATGGGCGGGCTTGCTTTAGTTGGAGATAAACCGGACATGGTTGTCGCGTATCCCGGAGGATGCTCGCCGTCTGTGTTCATGCGCATGGCCTGGAACTGCTGCTGCAGCCCCGTCATGCTCGGGTACTGCAAACCCTGCAGGCTCATCATCGAGGCGCCTGGTGACCCTGGAACCGGCGCTGGTACAGGCGCGGGACGGCGCAATGCCGCAGGTTTTACGGGCAGAGGAGGAGATGAAGCGACAGAAGTCGACGCGGTATAGCTCGATGTCGTCGGCGGCGTCGTTAAATACTGTCCCGTAGACGCCGAGCTTGATGTCGACGACGCGCTGCTCCAAGAGAACGAACTCGTCGACGTCGGCGAAGGTCTCATCCGAGACGCTCGCTGCATCTCTCGCTCTTTGTCCCGGGCCAGAGCACCAAGCTCTTCGCCTACCTCCCTAACGCCTGGTCGCGCGCTAGCGCTCTTGACCCAGCACCGCTCCGCAATCGCCCAAATTGCATCCGTCATGCGAGGCGCCTCTCCCTCCTCCGCGCGTGGCTGGTAAGGGCGAATGCCGATGCGGTAGACGACCTCGATGAAGCTGTCAAAAGCGAGCGTCGAGAATGGCGTTGTGTCCGTGTAGAGCTACAGTTTGTGTTGAGGGATACAAAGGAATGGCTTCGAGACCACAAACCTCGTAGATAGTCATGCCAAACGCATATATATCAGACGAGAATCGAGGGCCGGACGCGCCGACAAGAAGCTCGGGCGCCATCCAGTTCCTACTTCCCGAAGTTGTTGTCGATGGAGGACTGGACGCGGTGGTCGTACGGGACGTGATGTCGGCCTTGACCTTTGAGAGACCAAAGTCGCAGAGAAGCGCGCGGCCGCGTTCGTCGACCAGGACGTTTATCTAGAGAGAGGCAGCATTTAATGGCTGACGGCGTGCCGGGGCAGAGTCTTACGCCTTTCAAATCTCCGTGGACGACGCCTCGCGAGTGGAGGTATTCCAAACCGAGAGACATATCGCGAACCTACGGGATTAAATGATTTCAACGGCAGCCTCGACGAGAGAGGGGGGAACAGACAATAAAAATGGGATCCCGGCCACCCTCAAGATCACGCTTTAGCTGCCATCCCATCGCCAGGTAGCGTCGCGCGTTCGTGGGCATATAGGGCATGACGATGAACGGCGTCTCGTCGATTGTGTTCGCTCCAAGGAACTGAAGGATGTGCGGGTGTCGGAGGTCGAGCCAGATGGCGATTTCCTGACGCAGCAGCTAGCAGCGAATGTCAGCTACGCAATACGTAGAACATAACTCGACCGCGGCGTACATCTGTATTTGCTCGAATGCCGCCGAAATCGTGGATGACTTTGATTGCGACTTCGGTGCGGTTCCAAGTTCCGCGGTAGACTCGTCCGCTGGAACATTGGTATGTAAGAGACGAAGATCGGATGAGATGTGAAGACGAACAAGCCACCAGTCCCAATTAAATCGTCGCCGAACTCGACCTCGAGCGAGGGAATCATCCATCGTTCGGTGCCTACAAGCGAGGCACGCTGCGCAGGAGGAGTGGCGTCCTCCAGATACTCCAGGGCGTGCGCGTAGAAACGCGTTTCCGGAGTATTCGCCGCTGGGAGGGCAGCGGGTGCGGCGATCCCACCGAGAGTCGATTCGACTTGGTGCTGGATGGCAAGCAAAACATCGAGCATGTTATCGGCTTCTCTTTCTGGGAAGTGTTAGGTATCGACACTCCAAGAAAGAGCGCATTCCTACCCAAGGTCCGGCGCAGCTCGTTCTGGTTCTGTTCCATGCTCTGCAGACGACCTTGGAGCGTTTGGGCGTCCTCGCTTCGCGCGGCGCCGTCCAATTTGACCATAGCTTGGACGCTCATGAGCGAGCTGATCTGCGATACGTGTTTCCGAGTCAGTATTCCGTCGGAGGAGACGGTGGCAACGAACCTGAAAGGCATTGACCATGATCCCAATGCGACGGTAAAAGTCGTTAATCTTGCCCAGTCGGTCTTCCTTGGTCATCAGCGCGCGGAGGAACGACTTTTCCTTCTCCTTGCGCGTGAACTGGGCGATATCCTCGAGCAGCCTAGTTGCAATGAGTGTACGTCGTCCGTACAACGCTGTGGCCACTCACAATCGCAGGTCGCCCAATGCCTGCGAGCACTCGTTCTCCAGCAGCTGAGCATTGAGGAGCTGTCCATTGACGGTGGCGAGGAGCTGGTGCACGCATTCGGCGAGCTGCGCTACCTGCTTTCGGCTCTCTGAGACGCGGGGAAGGTCGAGGAGAATGATACTGAGCAGGCGGAATGCGGCGTCCAAGCCGGGAACGGGTGTGCTGCCTGCGAGCTGCGAGAGGGCGTCCATGGGGATGGATGTGCGGTCCCAAGCCAGCTTCTACAGCCCCGAGAAGTCGCTATGTTTAGGAATTGACGAGGAGGACTTTAGACAGGTACATGTTTGTTGATTTGCGGCTGTTCGCGGGAGCTTTTGAAGCTTGAACGGCTTGACCGCTGTGCGCTGGTGGCCGGAAAGAACAAGAGCATTTTGATTGACAGGCACGTGCACGTGGGTCCCACGGTTGAGCTCGAGCTACAAGCTCAAGCTGAGGGATGAGCCTCACCTTTACAGCAGCTAACTATACTTGCTGCCATCCTCCATCTCCACTTGTTCGATGGGGCGCTCGTCGTGGAAGACAGCCGTCACGTCGATCTGTCTACGAAGAAGCAACAATCCTCCACAGGCTGTGCCTCCTCTCGTCCTTCCTGCCATGAGCGCTCTACAGCGACCAGAGACGCCCGTTAGCCTACACAGTTGGTGGTCCGACAGCAACTCAGTCGGCGCGACGATCCCGCTGCACATCCTCACGAAACCGCTCATACGACGGCTCTACCATCAACAAGCAATGAACTTACTGGAACAGATAAATGGAGAGCCCTTGTCGGGAGCTTCAATGGACGCTCTGAAGCCATATCTCTTGTAAGTCCACAGCTCCATTAACTCCGAGTTAACTAAGTCATGCAGCTACAAGGAAGTCGGGGCGAACACGCGCGCCGTCGTGCTCGAGCGCCTCATTCGCGAATACGGTGAACATCCAGAGGAGACACCCCCGTGGCTAACGGGAGACGTGTGCGATTTTGCCATCGCAGTCGTCGAGGATGGAGCTCAGACCGCAAGCTTTCGATTGTTGGCTGCAGCCTGCCGATTGCTTGCCTGCCTTGCTATGATGGACGAAGACGCGCGAGAAACGCTCCGGCAGATGGGATTGGCAGAGCTTCTAAAACCGTTTATCCAGTCACGTCCTCGTCCGATCTGAAATCGGGCCAACTTTACTGATAACTTCCAGGCACCGAAACACAACTGTGCAACGCGCAGCTTGGGCATGCTATTCCTCCTTGACGGTGGACACCCTAACGGGGGCGGATCGGGATGCAATTCTGCGCCAGGTGTTTTGGAAAGGACCTCTTCGGCGGAGCCCTACGCTGGTCGTCATAACCACTGAAAGCGCAACCGACTTCATTCGAGATGACAATACAGACTCAAGCTCCACTGCTTCCTCGTCCTGTTGGAGCGACAGCTCATCCTGGGATCCCACATGTATGGACTTGATCCGGCCAAGAGTCGACGAGCAGGATCGATACATCCAATATGCGAAATTCGAGAATGAGGAGGATCCGAAGGAGGATTCTGCGGAATTTGTAGGGTTCAAGTTTATGACATGAGATTTGATAAGATAAATATTGCATCAGATAAGATAACGCAATCATTCCGAAGTTCATTCGGGCATCTATCTGAGTATCTTAGTATCTATCTGCCAACGAGGAAGCCGCAAAAGCTGTAGATGTGTGCCGCCGCGCCTTCATCTTCCCTCCCATGAGCGCCTCTCGTCGCCCCCAAACCCCCGCTAGTGTTCACAGCTGGTGGTCCGACAGTAACTCTGTCGGCGCCACCATCCCGCTGCACACCCTCACCAAACCTCTCCTCCGACGGATGTACCACCGGCAGGCGATGCAACTACTCGAGGAGAAAACGCTGGCGCTAACGACAGAGAGAGTTGAGGCTCTGAAGCCATATCTCTAGTGAGTCCCTAATCAACACTTTATTCGAGAGAGCTCAGTGGAGCGGCGCAGCTTCAAGGACGTCGGCGCGAGTACACGGGCGGCTATTCTCGAGCACTTTCTACAGCGCCAAGTCCCGCGATCCTCTCTGGAAACCGGCGTCTACGAGTTTGCCGTCTCCGTACTTGAAGAGCAGTCCAACCTCCCGCGCCTCATCGTCGCCGCTTGTCGTCTTCTCACTTTCCTTCAAGTTTCTGTGAACGATTCAGAGCCCGATGCCCAATTAGAAGGACTCGTCGAAGCGCTTGCCAAGTGCGCAAACCTGTTAACCCTCGTGCATGACCCAAGCTCGACTGAACTAGTACTTTCGTAGGCATCCGAATTCGATGGTGGCGAACGTGGCTTGGTACTGCTACGGTGTTCTTGCAAACGCCAGGTCACAAAGTCATTTGGCGCCACGAAAATGGGACCCGGTCGGCTTTAACCAGTTTGGCAAACACCCGGGCCTGTTTCTACAGATCCACAATGGCTCTGCGGACGACTTTGTGCGGTACCAGAGTGTCATACGCGTCACGCAGGAAACCTCTTACAGCGTGGCGGAGCAGGATCCGGGCGTGAGCGATCTCTGGCGAATCGCTGAGTCTGAATCGGAGACACACTCTGATGCGGATTCTGCACCTACTCTTTTGGGCATTGGTAAATGGAGCTTGGACGAACGGATGCGCAACATCGAAGCAGCAACCCTAATAACGGGGCAGGAGGACGCAGAGACGGAAGAGCAAGCGGAGAGCTTCCTGGACTTCGATCCTGAAGCGTCTGAAGTCGAATTCTGGGCTATTTGAGTCGCAGTGATAATACAAGCTGTACAAGTACACAAGTTTGAACTTCCTTTCGATTCCCGCTCGCGGCTCGAGACGCACACTCAAATGCGCATCTCCTTCATCGGCTGCGCGATTCTCCCGCCAGCACCGAAAGCGCCTTTTCCGTTTCCGCGGAGAGGATTCTTGGGCGGCGCGTCTACCAGGGCCTTGCGCTGCGCGAAACGTTCGCGATCGGCACCATGCTCGTGCTCGTGGTTGTGAAGCGGCGGCGGCGGGGCATGCGTGTGCATATGCATATGTGCAGTGTCTGCGTCGGGGGAGGGAGGGGCGGGGCGGGGGTAGTCGTCAATGCCGATTACCGCCTGCTCGGACGTCGACGCCGGCTCGTCGGGGTCAGCGTCGTTCGAGGTTGCCTGCATGGTCTGCCTAGGAAGCGTTAACCCTTGACTGCAATAGGAGGGAGCAAGTAGGATGACGCACGGAGCGTGGTGCGCGCGATGCTGTTTGCTCGAGATGGTGCGGCGCCGGCCACCGACCTTGACTACATAGAAACCCGGAGGTCAGAATACATAAGAGTGGGACACGCGCAGTGGACATACTGTAGAAATAAACGGCGCAGTGGGTCCGACTTGCCCCGGGCTGGGCAAACGACGGCGAGCCCGAAGGGCAACTCGGTGAGGTTGCAGTCCTACCTACCTACCTATATACCTACTAACAGTGCTAAATGTGACAGCTGTGTCACTACGACAGGTGCTCGGAGCGACAGACGGGCGACAGGTGTGTCGGGGACGGCGTTTACGGAGCGGGGCGAGCGCGGAGCAGCTTGCCAAGTTGACATAATAGATCCAACACACCCCCTCAAGCTGCAAAGCGCTCGACAGCGACAACACACTCAAGGCGGGAACACACCCCCTCAAGCCCAAATTCCAACCTAAATCCAAATCCCAACCGGGTGCGTGAATCGGGCCAAAATGAGAGGTGAATGGGTGATCGCGTGGACCACGGAGCGACGGGGAACGGAGACGACGGGCCGGAGCGAAGACGGAGGCGACGGGCGGAGGCGGAGATAAACGGCGGAGCGGAGGCGGAGGCGACGAGCACGACATTTACGGGACCATGCCGAAATAACGGCCGCGATAGCGAGGAACATCCCGCTATGGGTCCCGACAAAAACGGCGGGGCGACGGTGCGACGTCAGGGCGACGCGGGGGCAGCGGAGCAATCGCGCGGTGACGGGGAGCGATGTACGATGCGGAGGGAACGGCGCGCGGGACACGCGGAGCACGATGGACATCGACGGTGACTATCCACGGGCGGGGAACAATGCGCCTCGGCAGCGGCGACTTTGGGTTCGACGGGGTTGACGACGACGGCCGGAGAAAGCCCTCGGTGAACGGGCTTGTCGGGCTGGCATATATGAGGATGCCCTGCCAGCGCCGCGGGCATTACCGAGTTGTGTAGAAATAAACGGCGCAGTGGGTCCGACTTGCCCCGGGCTGGGCAAACGACGGCGAGCCCGAAGGGCAACTCGGTGAGGTTGCAGTCCTACCTACCTACCTATATACCTACTAACAGTGCTAAATGTGACAGCTGTGTCACTACGACAGGTGCTCGGAGCGACAGACGGGCGACAGGTGTGTCGGGGACGGCGTTTACGGAGCGGGGCGAGCGCGGAGCAGCTTGCCAAGTTGACATAATAGATCCAACACATACGAGGGGGAGGGTGGGTCGCGACGAAGTGGGCTATGTCTGCCATCGTCTATGTGGGGTTAAGAGCTGAAGCAAAGCCGACTCAATGGCGGTATATAAATGTGGAGGGGCCTGCACGTGAAGGGGTGGAGCAGCTGACGCCAGTGCTAGTGCGGGGAGCTGGAGCGGCGCAGAAGGACCTTGAGCTCGGTCCAGACGCCGACGCGGCGAAAGCTAGGACAGCGTCGGGACCGGACGGATCGAGCGGTCGAGAATCGGAGTTACAATGACAGCAGAGAAATACATCAGATTAGATAGTACAATATTCGAAGCGTCAAGTCCGTGTAGAATGCGGTAGTACAAGCAATGTCGTTCGTGGAGCCATTAGAATGCGAGGCCAGAGCCCTTGATCGTGAATTTGGGGCTGAAATTGCCCGAGTCGCCGAATACTATTCGGGAGGTTAGGTCGGAACAGGGATAGGAAAGAGTCTAACGCACAGACGAGCTGGTAGTCGGATCCGTCGACGACCCAAGGGACCTTGACCTCGATGCGCCCGAGTAGAATGTCAAAGTTGTTTCCCAGGACGACTAGACGCGATGAGAAACGGCTCGGAGGAATGGACGAGTTCCGTACCGGGCGTGGTCAGTCCATTCTTGCGGAGCATAATGAAACCATGGCCGTTGGTAATGTTGACGGGGGCGTCGGAGGTATCCCTGCAAGCGCAGCGTCAGCGGCAGCACGGAACACCGAGACGATCGCGTACCAAGTAACGTTGTGCTTCTGCCCGACGGTCCAAACGGTCCCCGCATGAGGGTAGGTTATCGGCGGAACGAAGACATCGCGGGTCATGAGGGGCGTAGCGTTCGTGCCAGCCAGGAGGGATGCGGCGGCGATGAGGGAGGCAGAGACGGAGGAGAACTTCATGTCTTTTCGTGAGGAGGATCGATGGGCCGATGAGGGATTGGACGCTGGTGCGAGCGTTTTATAGCAGGGTGGTGGGAGTGTGAAGGCAAGAGATAGCCGGTGGACCTCGGGGGCGGATTCATTCGCTAGACAGGAACCTCCGTGTCTCAGCACGGAGCTATGACCCCGTCTCAGCTGACGTCGTTGCGCCACCGGGCCATACAAACCAAACCGCACAAATGGAGCCAGAACACCCGCTTGGAGCCTAGAAGATGGAAGAAGCAGCTGCGAAGCGAGAGATGACGGATATGTCGCGTCGAGGGTAGGGACGCACTCGCAGAACGGTGTCGCGAATGGCTAGTCAGCATCCCGCACAGCCGGCTCCAGCCCCGCACTGCTTCGGGGTAACATGAGGCCGTCGGTGGAACGCGGCGCAGGCGGCCTAGGCTGAAAGACGCGGTGCTTGAGGCGGATGGACGCGAGTCGGAGGCATGGCCGCCGAGACTGGAAGCTGACTGCTGTCGTGGGAAGATGGATGTGCTCCGGGTGATCCGGATTCCGGCCCGAGAAAGCCGGCAGAATAAAGGATTCTGGATATGCGACAAAGAAAATCTTGCTTCTACCCATCGATGGCGTCCCGGGATGCGGTAGTTGCGCCGCCACCTCTTGCGCCATTTTATTCTGTTCCGATTCATGAACTTTTCCAAGAGCCAGCTGTTCTGCCGTCAGTTCCGTCGACACGCTATATATACGCGGCTCAACAGCTATGAGCGCTTGGTGTTCCTTGTAGAGCACCACCACCACCACTTCCTCCGTCGCCCTATCGATATCCTCGCCCAATGAATAGCTTGCAACGCAAACGGTGCATGATATCTCTCTTCATTCATGGTCTCAGCTAACACATTAACGAGTGCGAAACCAAACAAAATCGGTCCGCAAAGGGATCGTCCAGCTCCTGCTGCTGGGCAGGCTGTGTCCTTGACTCGTTCAACGGCAATGTTTAATAACTGTAACTCGGTCACCATACATGGTGGAACGTTCAACCTAGGGCGGGAAGAGCCGCAAGAGGGTCCGTACACCACAGCCAGCGTTACTTCTCACTCGACGTCCGCTACAGATTTCCGTCGCATCCGAGTCGGTGACATCAACATCATCGAGCTCGTCGGAGAGTGGAAGTTGGAAAAATCGCTCACTTCGCCTCGGAGAGCTCGTGTTGTTCGCACCGAGGTTGGAACTCGACGGGCGTTCCAAGCGAAAATATTCGGCAGTCAAGATATCTTCACATTCATGCAAGACGAGTACGATGATGAACGGGATGTCGCTCAGCTTCCGGCAAATTTCCCCAAGCTTTTTCTGTAAGTTCCTGATTTGAAACATCATGTGCACAAACTAGTATGAGCTTCTTCCAGGCACTCCTACCACGCGCACTTATTTGGGTGTGCTGGATCGGGACCAGGCAGTGTTCGCATTTATCCAGATCGTGAGAAGGCTGGTCCGTGAAGTTGTTTTTCCTCACTGGCCTCTCAAGAGCTTGTACCAGTCGACAAAGTCTTTGATGAGTGTCCAACACGGCTTTTTTTGCTCTTATTCGAGAGGATTCTGGTACGTACGTGCGTAGGTCGGATGGAACTGCCTGTTGTGGTTAACTTTAATGGCCAGAACACTCAGCTCAATGTAGGAGTCATAACCAAACACCTCAGGTAGACCGTTTAATCTAAAATTAGGCTGTGGTCCACTACATCGGACAACACTGGTCCATCGGATGAACGATCGCTCGGAGTGGTTCAGGCCGGAGACTGGGCAGCTCCGGGTCATCTTTCACCCTGCTGAGACATCCCCCACGCTCCGGATGCCTTACTCCCAATATAGGCAGAAGGCAATCACGCCAGTCCAAATCTTTGACCAAAATGGAGTTCATCATCCAACGGAAATCTTGTTGCGGCACCTCCATCGCCAAGATCTCATGAACCTCATTCCCGACATTGGAATACAGATCAAGAACAAAGACTTTCAGAATACTACTGTGGCGCCCAAACGTCGGACGTCGTCGGCGGACCGGCATTACGGCTCGATAGAGTTTGCAGCTGTCTATCGACTGCCGCGCTTATCACCCAGCACGGGATTTGAACAAACTTTCTTTTGGCGTTCAGATGCCGGGGACATGCGCAAAATACAGGCACTCAAAAACACTGCCGACTGCAATGAGCCAATTATTTACGAAATTTACGACCCTGCCAAAGACAGCTTTCCGGTTATGATGCCCAAAGCGGCACCCGGATCATGGTACTCGTGCGCCAGCTTCTCTTCAGTCTAGTCCCCTAACCGACGTCGAACTGATTTTACTACACAGGGTTGCCAACTCGGGGTCACGGCGTTCGATCCACTTGAACGGTCGCACGAGTCGTGAGGGCCTCGTCGAGTCGTGGCTGCAGTCTACACACATTGACGAGACGTGTGATTCTGAGGGTGTCGAGGGTATATTTTCCTCATGACCCCAGGTGAATTATCATTGATCCAATTTTTCCCCAGTAATTCTGACCGATCTCTACGGTCATCTGAAGTTCAGCGATGAGAGGGAGCCATACCAGCTCTCAGGAACTTTCATGGCAGATGCACCAACAAACAACATCTTCTTCAACTTTCAACCACCGCTGGCTCGCGAGAAAGAGGACGGCAGCGTCTGGCTGGAGTTGCCATCCCTCCACGAGTTTTGCTACTGGTCCTACCGCCCTGGTGGCCCGCGCCTCGAGGAATGGGAAGAAGAGCGGCACGGGCTACCTAGAGTGGAGGTGACATGGTATCTGAGCGGCCCAGGATTGACCATAGAGGATTATGCCGTTTTCGGGGAGCATGCTCGAATCCACGGGACACTGCCAGCGGCGACGGAAGTTTCGCAGGTCGCCGAGATGCAAGAAGGCGAGCTACTTCTCGATACCTTGCAAAAGGAGGAGGATGAGTGTCCGCCAGTGTATTAGTTGACTTTTATGGGGTTCAGGATGCAACAAAGAACACATGCGATCACGGTTTGATGGAACGTTCTTGACTTAAAGAAAGGCGGGAAGAACCCAAATTCGGAGCTCGACAATGAGAATTCATGGTCACGATTTCTGTGGAAAGGAAAAGAGCGAACGGCAAATAGAGGCTGCCCGAGTTTTACTGTTCCAACGAGACAGATGGCAGATAGACGCACATACAAGGAAACATTGCACCGCCGGATGTCCTCCCGCGTTGAGATGCATGCCTTTACATAGGGTCAGGACATCTTTCTTCTCCCTTCTCCCAATGTCCTCGGTGGCCCAGTGTAAAAATGTATGAGCCTAACCTTCACCCAACAGTCGAGATTCTGAAGATTTGCGTGTAGTGGACTAACCAATCTCTGAATGGGCCATGCTTCGTCGGAAACTCCATCGCGGGTCGAACCAGCTCAGACGACGCTGTCTGTATGAGCACCGCGTGTCCTATATGCTCCAACATCTCGTATATCCTGCACGCCGCGTGCGCCTTCTGCGACGGGCAGAACAGCGCCTTATCGTGGTCGGATTTTGCCAGCAAGGCTCTTTGCACGGCCGTCGTTGAAAACGTAGATGGAAAACTAAGTCAGAAAAGAGCAAAACACTCAAATCACAACTCAAATCTCAATCACACAAAATATGTTCGGGGATCTCGGAGCAGCGCACCACTCCTCAAGTAAGTTCAAATTCAAGATATCTCAGAACGATTCGCACAAAGCGTAGGCAAGTCAAGTCAACCCAAAATATATTCAAGTCTAGTTTTATCTCCAAAGTCAAGGGTGCGTTTGCGGGAGAGCGGATCAATCCGGCGCGGGAACGGCTTCACAGGTGTGACTGGGATGTGACTTGAGGGGACGACTGCCTCGCGGGGCGGGGTGTTCTGCCTCTCCTCAATGTCCCCTCCTGTTTTTATACCTGTTTGTTATCTGACCCATCGCTATCGATAAATTCAACAGCACTGGTTTCAATATATTTAAATCACATGGTTGATGGCCGGCCCAAGCTTGAGCCATGCGTTGCGACGGGACCATGTGTATTCCTGATCCGGGTTAGTTCCGGGTGTCGTCCGTTTATCCGTCTCAAACCAATGAGCTGTCAGGTGTGACCCTTTGTTCACTGATGTGGCAAGGTGATTCAATTATTCCAAAATGTCTCTTCTGAAGCAAACACGCTCTATCCTCTTGGTAGTTGAGCTAGGTATTTAACCTTGTTACTGCTCAGCACACAGTCCCGAGGTGGACTTGCACTCTCTATTCCCAGTTTTGGTGGTTGAACGCAGAAGTGATGGCATATTCAAGCGCAAAAATGCAGCTTGCTCTTCATCTCCCCCTTCCTAAGATCTTGACTGTCCGCAGTCATCAACCCTGGTGCGCCT
This sequence comes from Mycena kentingensis (nom. inval.), assembly GCA_014461125.1. NCBI lineage: Eukaryota > Fungi > Basidiomycota > Agaricomycetes > Agaricales > Mycenaceae > Mycena > Mycena kentingensis (nom. inval.). Next base: position 954,763 of record JACAZG010000018.1, on the reverse strand, counting down.
TAAGTTTCCCCGAGTGTTCGCAATTCAGTCAAAAGGACAGCTGTATGGTCAAGACGTGGCAGCGGTATAAGTTGCCAGTCTGCACAACCAAATGAATCTTCCCCCTCTCCACTACTCGCATGGCAGACGATAATTGTCACATGGACCTCTCTGTTTTTCCCGCCCAGTCGCAGCATATTGTGCGCTGGTTCTATACTCAGGTGTGCTCACCGTTCTTTCTTGACACATGGACTCATGGGTACAGCCTCTCGACCCATGCATCCAATGTGAAGTCCACGAACGGGCATGTAGCTTCAAGCGTTGGAGCGCTCCCTGCACCGCATGCAACCTCCGCTCGACTCAGTGTTCCTATTCAAAAATCCTGTACTTTCTGCGACATGTTCCGGTAGATTGTCGCTATCAGTTACCGGCGGACCACCCATCTGGTGGGCGGCTGTTCCTTTATGTGGCATGCACGTTCTCACAATTATCCAGAGCTGCCCAAATTCTCCCAGTTGTGGTCACATGTGTCAATGCGCGACCTGCAGCCAAGCACATTCCTCGATTGCGATGCAGATGGCTATCCACCCAACATTCTTGCCGAGGACATCACAGCTATTATGGACCTTCAGAGCACAACCGAGCTCCGTAGTCTCATTGAGCGGTTCAGCAACAACGACCAATTCCAACTTGCTGACATTGCCTTGTCCCACCTTCGCACACGTGTGGAGACTGAAAGCACAGCATATACCACCTACCCAACACACAGTGCAAGCCTTGAGGACGTGGAGCATGAGAATTCATATGATCCTGCTGACGACGCTCCAACTCGGGCTGAACTGTATGAGGACTGGGGTTGGGATGGTGAATCGTAGGTAGTCATAACTCAGTCTATTTCAGTCAAAAGATGAGCCGGAATTGCCCATTCATATTTCTGTGTATAAGAGACGGAAGAGTTGAGGCCGTCCAGCACCCAACTTCCCATACTCTCATTCACATCTCTCATGTCCACATACGAAAACCTTCGCGCTGACATCCACCGCGGTGTCGAGACCATTCGTTTCTCGGAGACCGCCAACGTGGAGGCCACTAAGCGCGTCGAATATCTCAACATTGTTGCCAACAAAACTGTACGTGGCACCTCCATGTTCACTATCCAGCTCTCATATTGTATATCAGGGAGGCCTTGTCTTTGAGCTGGACGCCATCATGTCCGGCGGTGATGAGAACAAGGGCCTTATCCAAGACCTTTTCTTCTTGCGCAAGTCAATGGAGCAGGTCTACAACAAAAACAACGGGCCGAACGCGAACTTCCCAGCAAGCTACGAGATCCTCAAACGGCTTACTCATGACATTCAGGAGATTCGCAAGGCGCGGGAGGCACAGGCTACGACACAGGTCGCAACCGAGGACACCAAGGTGGCGCCTGGTGGCTCTGCCAGTAATGGCTCGGCAGCTGTGGCGCCCATTGCAACAGCCGTATCCAACACTGCTCTGAATGGTATCCCTCAGGGTCTCAAGTTTGAAAAGGTGCTCCCTTTATTATTTGTGCCATTTATCTCACTGATATTAATTCCTTCTTTAGTCCAAGCCTCGCCGCAAGGTCATCAAGTCGTCGGAGATGGTCATTGATCTCAGTGATGACGAAAGCCCAGCCAAGGTGGGCAGCAAGGATGATGGTGAAAAGGTATGTTCACCTATTTTCAGCAACTCCTCTTGGTCTGTGGCGGAATCGCGGGACTCATGCTGGATCAGATGAACGTCGACGACGAGAACCCCAAGGCTCCCAAACGCGCGGTATGTCTCTGATTAAAATACCAAACTGGAAATCCGATTTCCTTTCAGGGGAGCCCGGCGCCAGTCAAGCGTGCCCGCGTCAAACGCGCCAAGGCCTCGGAGGCAGACCCGGTTTTGGCTCAAGCGGTTCCGATCTCGAACACGTTCAACGAGGCCTCGTTCTTAACCGCAAGTACGTCTCCTCTCTATTTTTATCTTTCCAAAGTCTCTAATTGAGTTCTCTTTAGGCGCCGCCAACTTCTTCGCTTCCGGCATGGATACCGAGGCGCTAGTCAAACGTGCCGAGGAAGTTCTCACTCTTCCTGACCCCAACCTCGCCAAGGACCCGTTGGCTGTCAAGAAGCGCATGTACTATATCATGGTTGAGGTTGCGTGCATCCACGAGGCCATCCGGAGTGCGCTGGCTCACCGCACTAACCTCATCAACGAGGGTGCACATCTGGTGCAAGTCCTCGACAAACTCCCGGCTGACCGGACCGGTCTTGACAATATCGTGCCGTAGACGCCTCATAGAATATCTCAGAACAACCCAGACGACAACCCAGACTTAGTTACGTAGCGAGATGCCTTTTCTGAGCCTAGTTCGAATTGATCATCCATTCTGCGTCATCTCCGGTACTCCGCGGCGTCTCTAACCCAATTTGGAAGGAGGCCATTCCTCGTCTCTGAGCGTCGGGTCCTATGACATCATAGTTTCAGATTCAATTGGCTCCGCATGGCATCCGTCGCCCCTTGACAGATTGCTGATACTGTGGTGGAGCCGCTTGACATTTCCGCGATGGATGACGCAATTGGCCTGCTAGTTTGAAACTAACTCCGCCATGACGTCATATTCAATTGGCGCCGTCTGGCGCCATCCATCCGCTTGATATTTCTGCGATGGATGACGGAGTTGGCCAGTTAGTTCAAAACTAACTCCGCAACTACGTCACCCGTTCGCTGTCCATTGCCGCCCCTCCCCCTTCCTAAACTATTAACTGTCCGCAGTTGTGGGGAGGTCTAGCTTATCAGTCTTCGGTGTCTGAGTCCTGCACAAAGCCACGAATATTTGTGTCCTCGAACTGCAAATCTCGTCCCTCATAAAGGTCTTCGTCATTTTCGTGGACCATCATTTCCAGTGTTGATGCATCTAAATCGAGTAATTCCTCCAAATTTTGAGGTTGGTCCAGTTTCTTCCGCGCCAAATACGGCACCACTCGAAATTGTGCAATCTTTGATTGGAAAACAGATCCGTCCATTTCTGCCACAATGTAGCTTCCGCCCTTCGTCCGACGTACAACAATAACAGGTCCCCAATAGCCCACAAGCATCTTTGTATTCAAAGATTTCTCGACCATTGAATTCCGTACCAAGACCAAATCTCCGGGTTCAAAATTGTAATCTTTTATTGTATATCTGTTGCCATCACTATATCTCTTTGCCGCAGCGCGCTTCTCTGCTGAGACTCGCTCTCGCAATTTCTCAATATCACCAGCATGCTTGGCCAAAGCCCTTGCACGGAAAGCGATCAATTCTTCAGTTGTCAAAACTCGGCCGGGCACATTAATAAGCCACGTTGCCTCTACAATATCCAGTGGGACTGTTGGATGCGCTCCCGTCACAACAAAATACGGGGAACAGCCTAAACCACGCCTCACTGTAATTCTGTCAGCCCAGCGGACCTGAGGAAAGAACCAAAACCACTTGGATGGATCTCCGCCTGTTGCCTTTACGAGCATCTGTCTTAGAGATCGGTGACCCGACTCAATCTTTCCGTTTGCTTTCGAATTATACGCTGACACGCGTATACCATGGACGCCATATTTCGCCGAGAGATATGCAACTGCTGCAAGGAAGGGAGGTGCATTGTCTGTTACAAGGACCTCCGGACAACCCCAACGACAAATAATTTCCTCGAGCAAAAACATAGCCAATGTCCGAGTCTTTTCGTTCTTGATAGGTTTCGCCTCCAGCCAACTCGACAATGAGCACCGAGCGTCAACAACTTTATTATAGCCATTGGAAGGCGTACCCATTGTTACCACATCCGTGTGTACTTGTTGGAATAGCGACGGAGTGTAGGTGGCAAGGGGAGGAATTCTCAAATGGGTGCTCTGTCGTTTCTGGCAGAGATCACAAGTTCGCACATAGCGGTTGATATCCCGCTCAAAATCTGGCCACCAAAAGCGGAGTTCAATCATAGACTTGGTTGCAAATGCTCCGCGATGGCCAAGGCTATCATGCGCAGCACGCATCATATACATCCTGTGCTCTTTCTGCACTACCAACTGGTGCGTGGAGTCCTTTGTTGATGTCCGATACAACCGACCGTCCGCATCAACAAAGAACTTAGCTGCAAATTTTTGAAACCTCACAAACTCGGTATCCGACATATTCACTGGGCGGGTGCGATTCCGCTGCTTCCAGTTTTGCAACAAGTCTAGCCACGCATCGGTGCGCTTGGCACCCGGACTTCGGTAGTCTTCATCATATGGCTCTCGTAGCGAGGCCTCATGCTTCAATTCAGGCGGCGGCAAGAGGGGTTCACCGTCCGGTCGCTCCCTGGGACCTTCTGGAGTCTTCCGCACCTGCTTGAGCTGTGCGACAGTTGGTGATGCATGCCGAGCACACATCTGCCTCTCTGCGGCATGGGTGGCTTTAGCCGTTGCAATTTCATGTCCAAAATCAGCTACTGATTTGGCAGCACCCTCCAACTGAAGGAAGAAACCTCCTCTAGTATCAATTTCCGTCTTAAAGTCATCATAATTTAGTAGGGGCGGCCAAGTTGCACTATCAGGATGCAATCCCGGGGGCGCGTTATTATCATAGTCCTCCTCCTTGTTCTCATAGACGGGGTCACCGGGCTGCGCATATCGCCGCGACAAACCATCAGGTCCGAACGTCTTTCCTGGAACGTGTTTCAATGTGAATTGAAATTTACACACATCCTCAATCCAACGGTTTATAGTTGCATTAGGGCCCATGCCAGGGTGATCAAGCATGCCCTTCAAATATTTAGCGTCGGTTTCCACAATCAGAGTGCGACACCCCAGCAGCCAATATTGCATAGCTTCCAAGGCTCTCTTTAGTCCGAACAACTCACGCTTTGGCTGCGAGTAATTCGCTTCGCGTTCATTGAGCGGAATTGACGCAAACCTCGCATAATATTTCTTCTTTGGTTCATCTGGATCATATTGGTAGATATGCACCCCAACTGCGATATAGGAGGTATCAACAGCTAGAACCACAGTCCATCCAGGCACTATCGGTTTCAAACACGGACAATCATCCAGTGCATCTTTGAGTCTCTGCATCGACAACTCTTGCCGGGGTCCCCACTCAAATGTGATACCCTTCCTGGTAAGGCGCTGGATAGGTTCTGCAAGGACCGAAAAATCCTTGATGAACATCCGCATCACACCGATGGTCCCAAGGAATGCCTTAACATCATGAATATCCCGGAGTGAACCCCAACGCTTGATGACCCCAATTCGATCATCATCAGGCTTGAGTCCGTCATAGGAGCAAAGATGCCCTACAACTGGGAACACTGGACGGCAGACCCTAAGTTTCTTTCCAGCTACAGTTGCACCGGCATAGGCCAGACGAGTCAAGACTCTGTTACAGTCCTGTAAGTGCTCCCAAACAAATCGGCGGATTCCAGAATTCTCAGGTATCCGTTCTTCAGTCCCATCTGGTAGCTCATATCGCGTCTCTGGTCCACGAACGAACACATCATCAATATATGGACGCGTAACATGAGGAATCTCATCGCGCAATATATATGTCACATCTTCGTGGAAGATTGGAACTGAGTTTGTCCAGCCCTGAGGCAACCGCACCAGTCTTAGTGCTCCAAATGGTGTTTGGAAGGTTGTATAGTCTCGGGAGTCAGGGTGAATCAAACGATGATTATATCCCGAATACAGGTCAAACGTCGATCCGCATGCGCGGCCCGCAAAGTGCTCAGCTAAATCCGCTGCTCCAGGAGGAACTCCAGAATGCGCAATTGTCACGGCATTCAGGGGCTCTAAGGAGTGCACCAATCTAATTGATTTCTTGTCACTCTTCAACACGCCAAAGTACTTGGTCCGATAAGCTGCATTTGATGGCTCATAGATGTTGACCTTGATACTGGCTCTCAGTACATTACACACTTCTTCAAGTTGGCCAGGGGGTATGGGGATATTTTTCTCAACCCAAACTTTATGATCCGGCTTTACAGGGAATCGTACTGGTGGAAAGAATTCCTCCTTGAACGTTCCACGCTCCTCATCAGTCCAAGCGACAGTACCCTCATGTATGCATAACATCTCATGTAGGGCATCCTTCTCAGCCCTCAACAGAAAGTCATCATCATGAAGTTGATCCACAATCTTCTTACGTTCCTCTGTATACCTACCCACTGGTCTGAATTTAGGAGGATTGGTGCTCAACTCCACATAATTCTGCAGCGGATCACCGGTGATGTGTCTCTCAACGCGGAACTCCTCGGACACTGGTTCATACATGGGCCTCACCTTCACGGCCACAGGTTTGTATTTCTTCCCAGCGAAAACCTCCTTCGGTGTTGAGTCCATCTTACTAGCAGTCAGAAAACTATTCAGAGCTTCTGCCGCACCGACGTCTTGTCTAATTCTTGTCTCGGACGCCCGCAGATACATAGTCTGGAGCTGTTCTCGTGTAAATCCTGAATTTTCTGAAACACAATATGCCTGAATTTCAATTTTCCCTTCATCGTCTACCTCCAACTGAACTGCGATCTCTCCTTGGTCGTTCACCAAATCCTCGAAACTTGAAAATTTACAGCAGTTCTCCCGCCCTCTGACGACTCTGGGTTCTCAGCTGCAACATCGCGCTCGGCTCTCTTAGTCTGCCGAAGCACTCCCCGCTCAAAGGTGGGTACTGTGCATCTCTTCTGGGTGTTGGGATCCGTCAAAGTTATCAATTGCTTGCCATCTTCCCGATTTGCGACAACACTCCTTGTGAGAGCATCGAACGGGCGCCCGATCAGCACTTTGTAGGCCGGGTTCTGGAAAATGTGGACTTGGAGGTAAAGTGTCACTTCTCCAAATCGGAACGGGACATTTTTAGCTAGCCCTAGCGATTTTTCCACCTGGCTATTCGCACTTTGCATATAAATGCACATGTCAGGGTCCCAAGCAACTCCTAATTTTTCCGCAATGGCTTGTGCCATTGACACAATCTGCGAACCTGTATCATACACACTTTCTTCCTCGGATACCCCATTAATCAAAGGGTAGAGTACTCGCAATGGTACAGAGTCCACGGCTGTCTGAACAAATGAGACAAATAGCTGCTTCGGCGCCTGGTGTTGTGGCAAGCCATGCAAATATTGTATCAGCGGGTCACTCGCAACGAGTGCTCCTTCCTTCAGACGCCCATCACCAATTTCAGGTACTGCAGCAGGGGGTGCCGAGAGCTCCTCGACAGCAATAGAGTCTGGCTGTACAAAGGTCAGCCGCCGCTCATCTTCCGCTCCGTACTCCGGGCTTGGCAGTGCATCTGCGGTATCGTTCCGCTCACCCAAGTCAATCATCGCAACCACGTAGGTGGCCGCATCTCGAATCTTGGGTGGCACTCGCACTCTAGTCATTAATCTCCGTGCTGCGGCTTGGAAGCCCGGGTTGGTCTTGAACAGTTTTACCAGCGGCATCTCAACCTTGGTGTTGCGGAACAAGTCCTCAACCAGCTTATCCGTTGAATCATCATCGGGCCTCTCGAGCGGTGTGCGCAGCTCATAATTCTTAGTCTTCTGGTTGACCACTGATGATGGCAGGTCCAAATCAGGCGCGTTTGGCGACGCCGAATTCCTCGGCTCCATGGGTCTTTTTGCAAACTCTACTGGCGGCACATTTTTAAAGGGCAATCCCGTCCAAGCAGGTCGACTCCGTGGCACTGGCTCGTCCTTATCGACACCAGGCTTTGGTTCTAGCTCCGCAGATTTTCCTTCTGTGCCATTCTTCGATCTCCAATTTTCCGCTTTACTCACGTCTTCCGTCGGCTGTGAATGCGAGTCTGAATTTCGGTCCTCCGGGGGTTTGCTCGCTGGGGTTTTTGATTTCCGCGCCCCCCTCCTCGAACCGCTCAGAAACCCTCATTGGCAGATGACTGGGCCGAAGCTTTCCCGGCTCCAGATCTTGTTTGTACAAGTGCAGCGGTTTCGGACGGTGCATTCCGAGATGCAGCCAGCAAGGCTGCAACTGTATTCAGGTCCAGCTGTTGCGGTGCACTGACAGGGGGCGGTAGTGCCGCAGGTTGCTGCATGAGAGCTAGCTGTCGCTGCAGTCGTCCCGTTTCATACCTCAGGGTTTCAATCTCATCGTCCCGAGTCGAACGCTCAAGCTTCAAAGTTTGAATCTCATCGTCACGCGGATCATACTCTCCAGCATCGTAAGCATATCCGACTGACTCACGGGCATCATATTCGGGTGTCTGCGAGGCTGTGGAGTCATAGCGATACATTCCGGGCGTGCCCTGAACAAAAGCTGGCACCGTGCGCAAATGTAAATTCTGCGCCACAGCACTCGATGATCCGGGGGTACGTTTCCGGTTTTCCTCAATCAGTCCCATGCGGGACTTCAATCCACCAAAAGGTAAAGGTGCCCCGGACGGGTAACAATCTTTCCCATCAATAACCTTGAGGGCTCCCTCCTGTATATGTGTGCGACGGTGCTGGCATTCATTTTGCCAGTGATCCGTCCCTCTGCAGTAGCGACACATATCATTTTGGTTTGCTGGGCGGAATCTAACTTCCCGCCGAGGAGGAAGGGTCTGCGAGTCTGGCGCGCCTGGAACAACGCCGGGCAGCGTTTTGTAAAACTGCTCAAATTCCCGCATTTTCTCATCAAACCTCCTATCTGTCTTCTGTTGAGTTTCTGCAAGTGCCTGCTTCTGCTGTGAGACCAACTGATCCATCAAGTTGACAACAGTGCCCTTGATTTCACCCAGTATCTCGTCGCGACTCAACTGTTCTCTTTTTACACTTGGTCCGGGTGACATTTCTCGGCGTCCCAAAGAGCCTATGCGAGATTCTGCCCAAAAATCCGCTTTCTGGTCAAAATCAGTGATGATCCGCTTGGCCTCATCAGTGACCTCCTTGAACGTGTATGTCTTTGGTGGTGCCTGAGCTGGTGCAGCGTTTCCACCATTGCCTTGTCCTTGGGCAGGGTTTGCCACCGCAATCATTCTGGTAACATCCCGGCTAGTGTCGAGGTTGGCCTCAATCTTTTCACGGAACCTCCGCGTTAATTTCCTCATGAACAGTGGCACCGCTTCTCGGTCTGTTAGCTGTCCGGAAGTCATCAACTTGGAGGTTTCTACCCGCATCACTCTGACCAACTTCAGCAGGCTATCGTCATCTTCTACACCAATCTCCCCATCCTCAAACTGTCGCAACTCCTTCTGCAATTTACGCATTGAGCCGTTTTCAGTTTTGGAAGCCGAAGGGTAGTTGGCAAGAATTTCCTTTGTGAATTTTTCAAAAGTTTCACCATAGGAGTCAAATTGTTTCCACTCGTCCGCAACTTTTTGGGTGACGTAGCGGATGAGGAATTTATTTTTATCTCCGTCAGGTGTCTGTGCAAGCTCCATGATACGGGAGACATGCTCAATAAATCTGGGCAACTCTTCCACCTTCTCATCAGTAAAGCGGGGCGCATTACTGTCATAAGGCTCTGGATATCTTTTTGGTGTAGTCATTGTAGTGAGCAAACTCGGTGTCTGGTTTGATTCTGGTTGTAAGGAATTTAAAGGTGGACTTTGAGGTCCGGGCGTTTCAACTGGTAGTTGATTTTGATTTTGGCGATTTGCGTCAACTCGCTGCTGAGTGCTTTGAGCTGCAGCTAACCGAGCACGATCGGCGGGGGAAGGATTTGGGGTTGCAAGTGGCGGACGTCCGTCTCGCGAATTTCTCGTTGAGCGCTGATTGGGTGGCTTATTCCAATACGTGTTGGAACCACTGGTGGACTGCTCTCCGAGTCCTAGGACGATTGGGAGTATGTCTGTGTTGCAGTATTCAAAAGCAAAAGCCTGGAGCTAGGGCTCAACGGGCAGTGTATATTCTATTTTTGGAGTTCTTGAACTCGAACAAACAATCTGACCCCCTCGCGGTGGGCTCCAGATGAAAACGTAGATGGAAAACTAAGTCAGAAAAGAGCAAAACACTCAAATCACAACTCAAATCTCAATCACACAAAATATGTTCGGGGATCTCGGAGCAGCGCACCACTCCTCAAGTAAGTTCAAATTCAAGATATCTCAGAACGATTCGCACAAAGCGTAGGCAAGTCAAGTCAACCCAAAATATATTCAAGTCTAGTTTTATCTCCAAAGTCAAGGGTGCGTTCGCGGGAGAGCGGATCAATCCGGCGCGGGAACGGCTTCACAGGTGTGACTGGGATGTGACTTGAGGGGACGACTGCCTCGCGGGGCGGGGTGTTCTGCCTCTCCTCAATGTCCCCTCCTGTTTTTATACCTGTTTGTTATCTGACCCATCGCTATCGATAAATTCAACAGCACTGGTTTCAATATATTTAAATCACATGGTTGATGGCCGGCCCAAGCTTGAGCCATGCGTTGCGACGGGACCATGTGTATTCCTGATCCGGGTTAGTTCCGGGTGTCGTCCGTTTATCCGTCTCAAACCAATGAGCTGTCAGGTGTGACCCTTTGTTCACTGATGTGGCAAGGTGATTCAATTATTCCAAAATGTCTCTTCTGAAGCAAACACGCTCTATCCTCTTGGTAGTTGAGCTAGGTATTTAACCTTGTTACTGCTCAGCACACAGTCCCGAGGTGGACTTGCACTCTCTATTCCCAGTTTTGGTGGTTGAACGCAGAAGTGATGGCATATTCAAGCGCAAAAATGCAGCTTGCTCTTCATCTCCCCCTTCCTAAGATCTTGACTGTCCGCAGTCATCAACCCTGGTGCGCCTTAAGTTTCCCCGAGTGTTCGCAATTCAGTCAAAAGGACAGCTGTATGGTCAAGACGTGGCAGCGGTATAAGTTGCCAGTCTGCACAACCAAATGAATCTTCCCCCTCTCCACTACTCGCATGGCAGACGATAATTGTCACATGGACCTCTCTGTTTTTCCCGCCCAGTCGCAGCATATTGTGCGCTGGTTCTATACTCAGGTGTGCTCACCGTTCTTTCTTGACACATGGACTCATGGGTACAGCCTCTCGACCCATGCATCCAATGTGAAGTCCACGAACGGGCATGTAGCTTCAAGCGTTGGAGCGCTCCCTGCACCGCATGCAACCTCCGCTCGACTCAGTGTTCCTATTCAAAAATCCTGTACTTTCTGCGACATGTTCCGGTAGATTGTCGCTATCAGTTACCGGCGGACCACCCATCTGGTGGGCGGCTGTTCCTTTATGTGGCATGCACGTTCTCACAATTATCCAGAGCTGCCCAAATTCTCCCAGTTGTGGTCACATGTGTCAATGCGCGACCTGCAGCCAAGCACATTCCTCGATTGCGATGCAGATGGCTATCCACCCAACATTCTTGCCGAGGACATCACAGCTATTATGGACCTTCAGAGCACAACCGAGCTCCGTAGTCTCATTGAGCGGTTCAGCAACAACGACCAATTCCAACTTGCTGACATTGCCTTGTCCCACCTTCGCACACGTGTGGAGACTGAAAGCACAGCATATACCACCTACCCAACACACAGTGCAAGCCTTGAGGACGTGGAGCATGAGAATTCATATGATCCCGCTGACGACGCTCCAACTCGGGCTGAACTGTATGAGGACTGGGGTTGGGATGGTGAATCGTAGGTAGTCATAACTCAGTCTATTTCAGTCAAAAGATGAGCCGGAATTGCCCATTCATATTTCTGTGTATAAGAGACGGAAGAGTTGAGGCCGTCCAGCACCCAACTTCCCATACTCTCATTCACATCTCTCATGTCCACATACGAAAACCTTCGCGCTGACATCCACCGCGGTGTCGAGACCATTCGTTTCTCGGAGACCGCCAACGTGGAGGCCACTAAGCGCGTCGAATATCTCAACATTGTTGCCAACAAAACTGTACGTGGCACCTCCATGTTCACTATCCAGCTCTCATATTGTATATCAGGGAGGCCTTGTCTTTGAGCTGGACGCCATCATGTCCGGCGGTGATGAGAACAAGGGCCTTATCCAAGACCTTTTCTTCTTGCGCAAGTCAATGGAGCAGGTCTACAACAAAAACAACAGGCCGAACGCGAACTTCCCAGCAAGCTACGAGATCGATTCCCGTCGTTGTCGTTTGGTGGCGGAGGAGAGGAGAAAGGAGGGATTTCCCAATTTAGAACTTGGCTCCTCCCGCCATGTCGTCGCTTCCAGGCGAATTGGCGGACATTATCATCGACCTCGTCGCTGCAAACGACGACCGGCAAACGCTGGCTGCATGCGCTCTCGTCTCGCGCATCTGGGTTCCCCGCTCGCGGTACCACCTCTTCGCCTCGATCTGGCTGATTCGCCACCACGGCAAAGACACTGTCAACTCGTTCTTCCAGCTCTTCCGTCAACGCAGACTGGAGACCATCTCAAACAGCATACGCCGCGTCTGCATCGTGTACCGAGCTTCGTACGGGACGCCCGTGCTCTCTCTCGGCGACATCCTAACGCGCGTCATCGGTTTTGGGATTCGGCCGCTGCAGCTCGCGCTGGACTGCCATATCTCCCAACTAACTCCGCCGCCACACTCCCCGGATCTCTCCTCCGTCCAGCGGCTGGAGCTGGACCTCATTGGAGAACGCGTCGGCTCGATCCGCGTCGCACCGATAGCGACGGTGTTTCCGTATCTCGAGAGCTATCCCGGGATGGCGTCGCTGGCCTTCCGCATGGAAGACCCGATGAGCAATCCATTGCGGCTAGCACCGGAACCCCCCACACTCGACGTTACGCGTCTCAATATTCCGGAAAACCTTCACGAGCTGGATGTCCACCCTCAATGCCTGTTCGTGGGCTCCATACCGGAGGCTCTTCACCATCGCTTCACGTCCATCAGCTTACACCTTGGTGGCAGCAGTAGCTCAACGGCCACTGCCGGCTTTTCGTGGGTCGAGGACGTCAACGCGTTTCTCCGCCAACCACTCGCGGCTCAAAGCATTACGAGTCTAGTATTCGACAATCTTGCGAGCAGTCAGTATCTTATTTTCAGCTGCTGCTGCTGCTGCTGCTAATACGCACTTCCAGCTGGCGCCCAACGCATCAACATATCCACGCTTTCCGCCCTCACCCACCTACAAATCAACCAAATTAGCGCGAGTACCCCAGTCATACTCTTCCGCAATTCCGCCGACCCATTCCCTAACTTGGAGACGTTCCGGCTGGGGATGCAGAAACCGACGCCGCCGACGGACGAGCGCCTCTGGACGGAGGCGGACCGTCAGTTCGCCAACAACGAGAGGTTCCCTCGCCTGAAGCGAGTAGTGTTTCTGCAGCTTGGAGTGCCTAAGCTAAGCGAGGGCGGTATGAAAGCGCCGCGGAGTTGCTGCCTTGGAACGAACATGCAGTCTTGGTTTAAAGAGCATCTGCCGTTGTGTGCGGCAAAGGGGATGTTGGGATTCGATCCGGAGGACCTTTGTCTAAATCTCACATCGGAGGGCTAGCATCCAAGCATCTCTCGAGACCTTCCATTCTCCGTACACCCAAGGCTCGAGTTTACAATGGAGAATATCTGTTTCTGCTGCAGGTCCTGGACGATCGCTGCTTTATTTGGGTCTACCAACTACCAAGAGCGCACATTTTTCCGCCGAGTTTCGCGGAACGCGTCTGTACACCAGGGAGCGCAGATGTGGTCCCGTCTTTGACGCTCGTTACATCCTCGGCAAGGTCAAATGTGATTCCGAAATGAAGCTACTCCACTAGAAGGATTACCCTGATATGCGGGGTGCACGGCCTCGAAAAATACGCTAAACCACCTGTTTGTCCACTTGGACTCGGAGTCGTTTCACTGTTCCTAGATCTTGTGAACCGCAGACCAGATGCTAGGTAATCATTTGATCCTGTCTGCAAGGAATCTCTTGTCTTTTCTTCCATTCGGCGCCCACCGAGCGCGCTTTTCGCGCATTTCTGCGCGCCGCTCTCCGGAGAGCATACTCCCCGAGTGCCGTCCGCATACTTGGCGGGCCGGTGCTACACACGCGGCGAAACCCACCATCTGAAACGCACCACCTTTTAGGCGGTGTTGCCATCCTCAGGATATCGACAATCTCGACCCGCACACCGCCCCACATGTATCACCAGTCCAAAAGCGCGTAAATTGTCTATCGTCGCGTGTCTCTTCTTTCCCTCTTCGTTCGACGTTCCTCCTTTTTTCTTTTCACGACAGCTCATGCCCGCCCTACGCGTCGACTTTGGAACTCGAGCAGAGCTGGATTCTTCTTTCTCGGGGGAGAACACTGGCACTGGCACTGAACCGCTCAGCACCGGCGCGAGCGCGGGAGTCACCGTCGGCGCTACGATCGGGGGCGTGCTGCTCGTCGCCGTCGGGATGGCGGCCGTGTTCGTGCTCGTGCGCCGCAGGCGAGGGCGTACCACGACGCGCACCCACACCCGCGCGCGTGGAAGGAAGAGCTTGAAGCGCAGCGACACGATCCTTTCGTTCCATTCGCGTGGCGATCTCGACGACGATGTGGACGCGTTACTGGAGAAGGAGAGGAAGAAGAGCCCCGCAAAGTACGCGCATATGCGCACCGAGTCCGCGATGTCCGACGCCCCGCTCTTGGCGCAGGACAACGCGAACGCGAACTCGGGACACCGCCGAACGGACTCGGAGTCGTCTAGCGCGTCCACAGCCCCGCCGTCGACTCCACCGTCGCGCCCGCCGGTTCCTCGGATCGACATACCCTTCTCCCCTGGTCTCCCGCCATCGACGGCCTTTCGGGGAACGATGCCGCCCGACTCGGCGCTCCTCTCGCCTTCGAATGAGAACGAGAACGACGCTAACATCTCCTCCGCCTGTATGTCCTCCGCCTCCCCACACTCTGCAGCTGCCGCATTTGCGCTCTCGGCGTTCGCCCATCCGCGCGCGGGGACGCCCGACTTGTCGATGGCGGCAATGCCGATTCGAACTGTCGATGCAGCGCGCACGGCCGTAGCGGAGCGCATCGCGCGGTCGGGCGCCATGCCCTCCACAACCTCCGAGCCCACGCGTCACCAATCTCTCTACCCGATACCCGGCGGCCCTCCGTCAGCGGGGTCGGCGCTCATGGAGCTCCCTTCCCCATTCATCTTCAAATCTCCCTCTGCGCTCGAGGATCGCGATAGAGGAATTCCCATTTCGCCTTTGGAGCCATCATCGTGCGTTTCCGACTCGCCCCCATCTCCGGACCTAGATACGCGCACTCTCGACGCGGCGCAGCTGTCCGAGGTCATCGCTGCTGCGAATTGGCAGTGGTCGGATGCGCCGGGCGCGCGAGCGACGATTGCAGTGCACGAGCAGCTGGAACGCGAAGCGTCAGCGTCAGCAGCGGAGAGGGTCCAGGATTCCGTGCCCCCGCTGCAATTGCGAGATCGTCAACGGACGAGACCTGCACTTCAGCCCAAGGGACCTAAACCTCACCCATACGCGTATGGCGCGTCGATATAATACGTGAAATGAATTCTTTGTAGCATTAGTTGTTCGACCTTCTACCTTATATCTTATTCTTCCTTATACTCTACTCACCTTGGACTGATAACTTTCTCATAGTGTTGAACTACACGCTTGCCTCGAACCGGGCGCAATATGTCTCTGTCGAGAAGCGGATTCGCTGGAGGAAGCATCTCGGAGATGACAGAACACACGCGACCACCGCCGCCACCTGGTCTCGCCGGTCACCCGATGCGAGCATCCTGCCCATCTCGGGTTCTGCTTCTCGTTCCGTTCCGCCAAGCCCAACGATTCTCCGGTCTCGCTCCGACGGCTGCCATTTAACCACCAAAGGCTCCGTCCGGAGCACTTGCCTTCCGCGTCCACCATGGCAGGCCCCGCCGTGCCCGTGCAGCCACCCAGGGCCTGCGACACCCGCACGGAATCGCCCCTCCTCCTCGAATTCGTCGTCACCGTCTGCATATCCTTCCTCGTGCTGCTCGCGCTGCTCTACTCGCTCGAGTACTACCTCCGCTGCTTCGTCGTCGTCCCCGACTCCGACCCAAAGACTATAGCGGACCGAATCTACCGCACGATATCCGTCCTGTCCCCGAAGGACGTGTTCTCCGTCACCGTCGTCTGCGCGGGCGTGGTATTTGGCGCGATGGGCCTCGTCGCGTGGCTGCGGTCAGGTAGCGTGCTCGAGCGCGATGTTGAGGACGGCGCTTCTGCGGATCTCGCTCCAGAGCTAGAAAGGGATGGCAAATCCGGGGTAGCGTTCCGAATCGGTAAGTTTGTTTCTCTTCCCCGCAACAGTATGCTCAGATATCATATCCGGCGCAGCTTCCCAGCATCCATCCAACCTCGGTCTTTAATTCCCTTGGGTCCCATTGGTCAACTGTATTCACCCACACACTGTACTTCACGCAAAGAAGCTATCTTGGTCACGCATTGTGTTTTGTTTTGTGCTGGTCCTGCCTTTTTCAACGCAGCTTGGCCCCCAATGCTGCGAAGGTCCGTACTAAGCAGTGGCTTCCAATCGACTAGGTATGTACCAGCTCTTTCCGGAAGCCCGCGTCTTTGACCTCACTTATTCGACGTCGCAGCGACGCTAGCTTGGACTTCTATTACTATTAGGCTGTGGGACGTATCGACATTGTGTTGTAGAACTAGCATGCTGAACCCAAACTATGGCGGCGTAGAGAATTTCCTGGTGAATTCAGCGGATTACAGGCGATACGAAGCCTGCTAAACCTCTCCGTCGCGATCCAACTTGAAATCACGACGTGTTGCTCCTCCGTCTTGACCACCATCTCCATGCATGTCCGGAACTCTGCTGCACGGCATAGACTTGGACACGGAAACTCTGCTCGAGCAAGCACTCAAGGACTCTCAGCATCAACTCATCAAGGCGCGCGACGACTGTGCCGTCCTGCAAACGCAGCTAGACGCAGAACGCGAGTTGCTTGGGGTGATTCTGCCTTCGTTCAATGCCGCTCTTTCTAATGTGCCGCGTTTTGAATCCAGAGTCTCCATGAGCGGTACGCTGCGCTGCGGACACGCGAGATGGAGGTCGCGAGGCGGTGGACGCGTGTGGACGAGACGGAGAGGCGGCTGGAGGTTAGTCGCGAAAGGTGGATTATCGACGTGCCCTGAAGACGATATATATACCCAGCGGGCGACGGCCGCAGCGTCTCTCCTGGTAGCGGAACGCGACTCGGCGCGTCGAGAACGGGATGAGCTTCACCAGGTACGTGCCCTCCCGTCTCGTAGCCTCGAACGCTGGTGCTCAATCGCATGCGTGACCAGGCACTGAACCAGGCGGAAGGATGTGTGCTCTCTCTGCGGAATGAGCTGTGGTTTCTGCGGCAGGAGGGCCGCTCTGCCGTCGTGGATACACCTCATCCTACTCACGAAGCCGGTGCAGGGCAGACTGCCGCTGAGTATCCGGTTCAGCGCGCCGACGCGCCACCGGAGAACCCGTCGATTCCACGGGTCGTAGTGGACGAGCAGCTCATGGTGAGTGCTCGCTGCAAGCAAACCCTGAATGTATTCGGAATCGAGGAGGACACCGCGCATGTTCACGACTCGTCGGTTCCTACGATCGACCAACACCTTTCCGTGAGTGGCGCGGTCCTCCAAGAAGCAGCCATTCCTAATCTACGCCTCCTTTTCAGCCGTTTGACGGCGGACACGCGCCGGCGCTCGCGAAACCCACGGACGCTCAAGCTTCTCAGTCAGCAAACACAAACCAGGACAACGATGCGGGCTCTGCAATGTCAATCTCGGATGCAGAAGACGGCGAGATTCGCGAACCAATAATTTCGTCCGCGAACGCTCCAGGGCCGGTAGGTCGAATAGACCATTTCGGACCTATCCCCTGCTCATGACTAACAATCAGGTTCATTCACATCGTTTGGAATGTCTTCACTTTATGAGCCGTTTCCCAGCGCCGGACTCGAAGGTCCGCAAGCCGTTTAGCATGATACCGCGGCTATTCCGAGCCAAGCTCGCTCACAGAGTTGTCGCCCTGGCGGTTGGTTCTTCAAACCAATGTCTAGATTAGACTCAAAACTTTTTTAGTCCCAGCGCGCCGAACGGTAGGCGCACGTACAATTCGGTACTTGCCTCATATAGCCGCAGACCGGCACTCATATGCCCCGACCTCACCGACTGGTGTTCATACCCCTCGCAAAATATGCATGCAATCGTCTACTTACCAGCATTTAAACTGCACGACGGCGCATGGGTCGAACAGCAATCGCTCACGGACCCGGCCTACGGCGCATCCGGTATCGACTTCTTTGCGATCGACCATGGCCAAGTGTTGTACGCCGGCATCTACCACGCGCACGACCTGAGCAAGATCCAGTCCTCTGACACTTTTCCCACCAACGTCGTGCGTTTGCGTTTTGCGTTTCTGTTTGGATTCTGCATGCGTTCCTCACGAAAAATTCGCAGTCCGTGAAGGCGATGGCCCGCGCTATGTGCACAAGTATCTCCGAGGACGGCCGTAGCGTCCAGGACAAATCGTTCCCCGCCGCGGCACGATACGCAAACGGCAGTCCTCGCGTGCTCTGTTTCGGCTTACAGTGCATCGGCTTCAACTCAAAGCTGTTGGCACTCCTCCAAAATACCGAGGAGAACGAACTACCCGCCGCCCCACGATTCGAAACGAGCCTTGCGAAGAAGAGGAAGAAGCGGAAGAAAGCAAAGCAGGCCGCGGAGGCCGGAAAATCCAATATCAGTGTACCGGTTGGGCAGAAGGTTGCCTCGTGAATACTCTTTGTCGAACACGTATGCAGCTAGCGTTCTACTGGCCTGACTTGATCTCGTACTCCGAGAATTCCCGTTCCTCCTCTTGTCCGCCCGCTGAGCTTAGAACAACATTAGACTCTAATATCGGAAACCGTTTGCCAGTCGTACTTTGTTAATGTCTGAAATTCAAACTCGCTTCACGAGGTTTGTTGAATAGACTTCGATGGTGAGGCGGATGAATTCATGCCTCTAGAAAACTGGCGGGAAGGGAAATCTCATGTTGAGACCAGCATTCAGCCTTAAGGTACGATATAGAGATACTGCACTATTTCGACCTCAACTCCGCTGGTTTTCGATTTTTCAAGGCCCGCGAAGGCCGATAAAATTTTCTTTTGATTTTAGACGAATTGTAACGACCTCATTTTTTTTTGCCCGCGTAACGTGTAACGGGACTCAAGGTCGGAATAGTACAATGTTCCTTCATCGGCGCCTATCTGATTAGCTCGAGATCCTCCTCTCAAGCCCGAGTACTATTTTCTTTCCTCGATGATTAGAGCCTCAAATGAAATGATTCAAGTTGGTATTCTTGCATAAGTAAGTGCTCTATTTGAGATTAAGAAATAAATTTCCGATGTGGAAGCAAGTTCACATTGAATCCAACTGTGGTCAGGCGCTTTTGATGGCAAGAAGTGCAGAGAGTTTGGTCTCTTGCAGAATTTCTAGAGGAGGAATAACCCTAAGAAAGGTTTCAAAGCCTCTGTATGCTTCCTAGCTACCCTATAGTCCAGCAATTTTATGGGTTTGTACATTTGTGAGGCCCACAATATGTAAATCTATACCATCAATGTTTAACCTCGAGCCATGTTTGTGGTTCAATGAACAATTGAACAAACGGCCAGTTAAACTGTGCCAGCAACCCCTGCTAGTAGAACATGTTGCAAACTGGGGAGTTGACGTGGGATTATTGGCCTTCGGACAGTTAACGCTGTTAAACCGCTCAGTGTCTGGGGATGCGGAACAAAAGCATGGAGCACGGAAGACTCGAACATAGACGAGGAGAGTGTGGAGGCAGATACTTTGCAGCTCTACTAGATGGCCATAGAACCTCGTCATTTGCATCACACTGGGAGGCCGCAGTTACGCGGGTACGGCACAGTAATTCTCAACTCTGCATTGGCTTATAAGGGAACATGGTAAGTGACTTCAAGCTTTCTGAGGATGTTTACCGTCTTGCGCTATCATCTGTTGTTCCGTTAAACAAGGTTAAACTTTAGTTAAACTGATCAAAAAAAGAAAGAAAAAAAGACATTGGGGGTATTTGACCCGAAGTATGCAACTAGGCGGTGGTTTTAGAGGCATTTGATATATTTGATAGGATCAATAACGGAATTATGTGGCAGGTGTCGCTTGCGGAGCAGAAACTTGACATAGGGGCGAGTGGCGTACCAGGTCTGGTGTTACTAGCTGATGCTTGTTCACAGGCTTTCGGCCCGACGTGGTCGTACTAAAGCATTGATACTGCTCGCACAAAAGGAAGTGTTCTTGCTTAGTAGAAAGACATCAGACTGCGCCTGACATGACCCCAAAGATTTGGACGGTTTTGACTTCTTCTTGGTCTAGTGGTCTTCACCGGTGCTTCTCTGACCTATCCGTGAGGGCGGGCGTTCGATCCTCGAGATATATTTTGCTTTTCCGTGGTGGCATTGTGTTTGTTCGTTCACTCGTTGAAAAAACCACGCCAATGGGCTGAAGTTAAACAATGATCATATGGTTACTGACAATATTGCGAACAACTACCCCTTGGATTGAATAAGTTTGTCCCAAGCCTCTCTCCGAGACGCGAGCGTCTGGGACCGGAGAGAGGCTTGGTCGAACCTAACATTGTCAGTAACAAAGTGGTGCCCATAGTGTGAAAGCCCCATCAGTTACCTGCTAGAATAGGGGAGTTCACGGTAGCGGTTTAAGATTTGGTGCAAGGTTTGGTGCAACACTCTGAGTAAAAAAATTAAACTGGTTCTTAAACCAGATCTTGCACCGGGGTGTTCCCGGTAGTATCCTAGTTTATTTTAATTAATCCCATATTATTGCCATGTCATCCGGCCACATCTTATCTTCTCCCCCGTCCATTGCAGACCCAGCGCAGCAGACGCGGTTAGTATGCACTAATCCGAGCTGGTCTGAGATTGATTGCCTAGATCTTGTTCAGCCATCAACTGTCTAAACCAGATTTAGGCAATCAATCTCAGACAAACTCCGATCAAGCCCTCCACATCTTATCTTCTGAGTTTGTAAAGGCAACCCTGTGGAACGGAGGTTTAATTGGGAAGGGACAAGATTCCGATGATTCTACGCAAGTTACAGCTTGTATATATACTGCACATAATTATTCTAGAATGTTCTACAGTACCAGAGAAATGTTCAGTCAGCAGAATATTATAGAAGCGGGCAGAAGGACTGGCGCCGAAGGCGGTGAGTCAAGATCCGGCCGGAGGCGCATCAATTGATGCGCCGCGTCGGCTTGTATCTCCAACAAACCCCGGAGGCTGGAGGACTAGCGGGGAGGATACTACGAAGTGAATAAAATGTACAGTAGCTAAAAGTACAACGGGGCACACCTAGCGGGGGAGGATCTGAAGAGAAACAACTTGGGGTGGTATGTGACGGATTGAGCTGTCACGGCTCAAATTGCGGGTTCCCCTTACAGACCTCAGCGCGGAGAGCAGTGCTGCCAGCATTTGAGGCGCCAGCCATGGCCGTTTTCTGGGGAGAGTCACAGAGGAGTTACAGCTGACTTGGATTTCTTGGATTAAACTGGTGCAACTTTCTTGCACGCCGAAATTCGGTGTTTAAAAGTTGGCGCAAGAATAAATTCGATTACTCTGGGATTACTCCAAAAATTAAACCAAGTTTTGAACCGCTACCGTGAACTCCCCTAATCACTTCAAACCAAGCAAATTGAAGCTCATTTCAAAGAGACTTCAGCTTTTCCTTGGCTGGGAACAGAGAAAACAGGTTTACTGTCCTGGTTAATCTTTCTGAACCGGTGCGGCTTGTCAACCTTTTTACAAACAGCAATAAAGCCAAAGATTGTGCCAGAGAATGAAATCCGAACTTGCACCCAAATATATACATTCGGCTTCCTACAGGCGATGTTTTAGCGTTTTCCGCTCGAAGCATTGCAAGGCTGCAGTTGGTCAAACTGTGAATTCGACGAGACTTGTGACTTGGATGCCACTCTCACGACTGCCTTCCTCCTCATGCCACGCTTGCCACATCCACTTTTTCGGCTTTCGGCCCTCAATGGACTTTCGAGTCGCATGAAGGTTCTTCTTCGCTATACACAGCACAACGACCACTGACACTAAACTTTCGGCAGACCGCTGCACACAGCGCAGTTAGAGGCTCGGTCAGCGATCTGCGGGGGCTGATTATGACCGCTGCGTCGGCTCCGGAATCTTACAGACGGCCCCTCTTTGCTGCGTACTACGCAGTCCTCGATCCCGAAACTCTCGAGGAGGTCTGCAAGACGTCCGACTACGACGATGTAGAGACGACGACGCGCCTCACGAGGATCTTCGTTGCGATCTCCTCGCTTGCGGTCCTTGTCGAATCCGTCTCCATCCCAAACGATGCTTTGGTCGAGCTGTGGCAGCGCCTCTGGCCTTTCTTCGACTACATCGACTCTCACATTGAATATCTTCCCATTGTTAGCACCGGTATGGGAAGCCCGTCCGTTGTCTACGGCGTCATCGTTCGACTACAGAGCAAGATCTGGAGTTCTTGTCGCTCGGAGTCGGCCGTCTGCAAAACGCCGGGAGCTCGAACGCTACTGGCGCATGGGTGGCGTGAGCTACTCCGCGTACAGGACGCGAAGGGCTTGCAGGACGTCTCCCTCCTCTTCGTCGTCGGCTCCATCGGGTCTTCTCAGGCTCCAGCCGGCCAGTTCAAAGAGTTCCTCGCTGCCAACGGAGGGTGGGATAACCTGGCTCGCAACATCGCGGCGCATCTGCGATTTGCCACCACGAGTATAGCTGCAGCCGCAGAGGGTCGTTCGACCTTGCCGCTTGCGTCTCTGGACTACCTCATGACAAACGCCTACTCGCGGTACCCTGACCTGCGCGCGGCGCTCCGGCGCCACGGTTATATCACTCGGCTCACCGCCGCAATCCTCGTCCTCCCGGACAACGTCGAGCACAGGCAGATCTTTAGCCGTCTTCCAGACATATTGCGGACCATCCAGCTACCCTTCCATTTCGACCGCTCTCACCGGTCGCTATTGGAGTGCCTCCGTGTCGGCGCCTTGAAGTTGGTTTCCGCATACGCGCCGCTCGACACCTTGAACATTGCGCAGCGCGATCTCATGTCTCTCATGAATCGTATCGCAGGGGAGACGTCGTATCCCCCAGTTGCGCAGGAGCTAGCGCGTTCCATCGCAAACTTGCCGGCGCCTACGTTTACTAACCATGACCTTACCGAGGCATGGGCGCGTCTTGAGGAGTTGGCCGAAGATCGGGAACCAATGTCCCGTCTTCCGCCATCAAATGCGGTTTGTTACGAGCTACAGGTAGGATTCGCAGCAGCTTTAACTCGTACTCACCTTCAGCTCTAGTGCACAAACCCCGCTATCAAGCGCTGTGGGTCTTGCCTGACCGCGCGTTACTGCTCCCAGCAATGCCAACGCCGGCATTGGAATATTCATAGAGTCGTCTGCGGCGATGCAGGAGCGATGTACGGTACGAGCTAGCCATCGCCCCATCGCTTTAAGAGCGCTCATCTAGGGACCTCTTTGGCAGAATTTGAAACCAGCATCTTCGTACGACACGCCCAGCGCGCGTTCCTACGGACCCTCCTCGACCATGAATACCGCAAACACAAGGCGCGGATTCTTACCCTTGCTGTTCGTTTGCGATACCAGGCTCGGGCTATTAACGCCGAGCTCTTCGTCGTCGTCAATTTCGAGCTTACAGGCGGCGTTTGCGACGTTGACGTGGATGTTGTTCCGCGTACGGGCAACGGCCTGACCTTTATCACCGACGGATTCTTTGAGGAGGTGCGTCGAAGTGCTGGGAGGGTGTGGTTGCACATTGTGAAGCTCGCGGGGGACACGGAGTTGGGCAGGGACGTTGTTTGGTTGGTTGTACCCTTGAGATGTGCGAGCGCGAAGCTGGCGGATGGATTGGAAAAAGTTAGTCGGATGCCGCCGTCGACTCACGAGGAAGGGGTGAAGCGGTTGATGGAGATAAGTGGGGACGAAAACCATTAAGGTCCGTTGGAGCTGCGATCGCCGGCATATTCTTTCAGAATGTGGCGGTTATCTCGAACTTGGATGGAAATTAAAGTGCACTTTACTTAATCTTAATAGTAAATGCATTGAGGATTGCAAGTACACAGACATCGTCGTGTATCGTTAGGGATTCTGCTGTTGTTACTACGCATTGGAGGGGCAAACTGGGATCGGCGTCTCCGCCATAGCCGCGAGGCGAAAGATGTGGCGCGGCTGCGCGCCGTTCTCGTCGTCGACGTAGTCGGTCACCGCGGTGTCTGCCTCTGGTTTAAAAGCATATTCTCCAGAAGGAAGAGAAGGAGGTACTCACGGAGAGTAGACCTGTTATCGAACAGGACACTGCACGCCTCGTTAGTACCCAACAATAGAGTTATACGCGTCCTTACACGGAATTTGGAGCCCAATGGACTCTGACCTGCACATCGTGCGATTCGATAATGTGCCGCAAAAGGAAGTCGGAGAGCGCCTTCCACTCAGCGTCCTTCAGCCCGACTGCACCAGTGATAAACTCCCCGTTTATGAACAGGCAGTGCGCGCCGGTAATGGGGTGGACGCGGACGAGCGGGTGGACAGACGTAACAGCGTCCTTGCGCACGAGTCCGCCGGCGAGTCTGGTATGGTTCAGCATGTTCTGTGAGGAGTGGGTGACGCGGAGGGTAGATAGGAATGTTTGCATGGCTGGGGAAAGTCGTCTGTGAGCGTGGTCAATTCAGAAGAGCACAAATGGGAGGATATAAAGTACTTGAACGCTTCGTCGGTCGCTGCGAACACCGTGTCGCCGCCACAACTTGGCCCATCGAGAAGGCCGAGCATGACATACCCCGGAGGCTGACGCTCGTAGGAAACATCTGAGAGGATGAATACTCGTATCGCACGAGACTATACAACTAAACCTGCCTTGATGCCACAAGCATGAGGTTGTCTTGCGCGCGAAGAACGCGTCAAGTTCCGCCTTGTTGCCATCCCGGTGGATGATATGGAACCCAGGGTATCCTTCCAGTACGAATAAACACCTGCAATTCCCGCAACCGACGAACAAACGCACCGGGAACAGATCCAGACACTGGTTGATAGTTCCGCTTCCCGAAGTAATCCATGAACTTCTGCTGGGCTGCCGGACCGGCGGCGATGAAAGCCTGCTGGTCGGGGAAGACAACGATCTTGCGCTCGCAGATTAGGAGGGCGAGTTCGTCTTTCGCCGCGTCGTTGTCAATGAGCGCTGCGAGGTCAACGCCGGTGAGAATAGTGCCCATCTTGGGAGAAAGATGCTGAAGCTGGGGGGCGCCTGCAGCAGAAAGGTTGGGTTTCTCTGGATCGGCGCGCGTGGCAGGATCGACGAACTAAACAAATTATCATCGGGTGTCGGGAACACTATCAGAAAAGACAATACCTCGAAAGGCGGCACTGGGTCGAACCAGATTGGGTTCCAGGTTGGCTTGTACTGCGGGTGCTTCATGCGGCCGGCGTCCTCGACGCTACCGTCATGGTAGGGGATATTGATATCATAGGCGACGACGGGCTCTGCGGGAGCTGGCTTTGTCGGTCTCGTTGTCGCGCCAGTCATCTTGCTGGGGCTTTGAAAACAAGTTGAATTCGGGAAATCGAGTCAAGGTGCTGTGTATATATCGTACAATGCGCTCCCATGGCGCCGAAATAGCGCCAGAGGCGGGAGAAGTTCCGCCTGTTCGTAGAATTGAAGGCGGAAAATTGAGCAAGGCCGCGGGACAGGGTTGAAAAATCTCTGGCATAAAGGTTCTAGATCTGCGGTTCATGAGATGGAACACTTGGGCCACGCGGTAGCGAGCCAATGCACTTGCTCGGGTTCGTGGTGGTGGTGGTTTGCAGCAAGCTTGCTCGTGACCTGATGGACAGACGCACGCGGGTCAGAAGCATCCTCCACCTCCCACAGGGTGAGCAGGATCTACGAGTGAGCCTTCATCGCTCTGTCTCATACATACATAACCCCAGCAAATCGGCGGAAGGGCGGTCAACGACTCGCACTACCGTGATCCTCGAAAGCACAGCGCGACTCGGCGATCCGAGGCGAGTGAGCTGCAGCTACCCGTACTCTTCCCAGGAGAGTCGCCAGTCATTGTCGCATGCCCTTCGACTGAATACGTCGAAGAATACCTACGGCGCCCAAGTCTCTCGCTCTTCTGAAAGATGCAGAGAGCGTTCAAGTTGTTCGGAGCGGCGTAATTTCGAGTCGTCCCCGCTTCGAAAGCAACCCCAAATATACGTCTGCCGTCGTAATTATCAGCGAGCAGGCCTCCATCGTATGGCTCTCGCTTCCGCGACCCATGTGGCACGCCGATAGCCCTCCCTATCGAAGAAGGTCTTGACGCGATTGCTTCGCCGGAAGTCACCGACGCTGGACCGAGAACAGCGGGACTCGGAGGCCTGCGAACGAGACCAACGTCGGGAATGTCGGCGGTCGTGAGGTGCTTCTTGGGAGGATCGCCCGTGCTGCTAGTGGGTCGCCTCAATGAAGTATCACCGAAGCCTAACGAGACGGACGCGCCCGACTCGACCACTGCTCCTCGGCCCCGTTTCGCAGAGGCGACCCCGGCCAACTCTTTTATCCCCGTCGATGCGAGTCGCGTCTGCGACAGTGGCCTAATTTCTTTCCATAGATGCCTCTTGTTTCTTGCTCGTGTCCTTCACTCCCGCGCTCCTCGGACATCCCAACTCAACGCACCCAACAGCATTTGTCGCACTTGAACCCTTGCGAGTGTTTCGGGGTGTTAAACCCGTCGTCCGGACGCTCTTCGCGTCCGATTATGTTCATCCGGAGATTTCGAGAGCGCGGACCGGATATGTGAGCTGCAGTTTCACCCTGCGCAGTTTCAAGCCTACGACGAGCTACTAAACCTTGATATTTTCACTCAAGCGGGCATTTCGGCCCCCCGTGGAGCTGCTGGGTTGGCTTGACTCTTGCTTGAACAGCGAGGCAAGCCAACTTCCATCCCTTGAGAGTCAAACGATCCACAGCCAAATCTACGCACCCTGCCCATGTCAGTATTCGTCAGCTTCGTGGCGTCGAACGATCGCCCTCCATGCCCTGCGCATCGAGCACCACCCCGGGCGGAGCGCAGCCGGATTCGCGCGATCTATAGAGGTAATCTCCAATCGGCATTTAACCACATTCACGAGGTGCTGATGTGGCAGGATGTTTGAGCAATAGCAAACGGGCTAGCTGCGGCAGACGCAAGCGCGTGCGGGCGGCTCTGGCAGTCCCACTTCGCGCGGACTAGGTTCGAGATCAATACTATCCTGCTTGGGAAGGCCCGAGAAAGGTGGACATCGAGGGTGTCCTCCGCCACGGCTCGCTCGGCGATGAGCTGGGTATAAATATCAGGCTGGTAGGTCGAGGACGCCCCATCTTCCGTCTTTAGCTTCGCCTTCACCTTCCCTCGGCGTCTGCTTGCTCCTCTGCTTCTACACCTACTCCTTCGCATTTCAGCCCAGCGACGATGCAAAACACCAACGAGAAAGAGACTACCCTGCTCATCTCACACCATTCTTACCCCAAACCATCGCCGTTCAAGTTTCCGCTTGGTCTCGTGCCCGCATCGCATCGCCCGTACTTGGAGCTCATTCGACTGGAAAAAGTGCGCGCTTGTCCGCGATCCTGCGCATTGTCTTCACACATTCGGTCTAGCCAACGGGAACGATCCTCATGTTCTGGCCGTGCGGTAGGCTTTGTTTCCAACTCTTCATCTTCCCCCGACTAATGAATACGCACCAGCATGGGGATTAACTATGGCCGCCTTTTCTACAGGCGTCTCTCCGACCGTCTACCTCCCCGGTCTGGCAAACGCTCTCGTGGGCGCTTTTCTGCTGCGCAGCTCCGCCTGCACTGTTAACGACATCTTCGATCGCGAGATGGACGCCGGCGTCGGTGCGTTTTCAAGTTACTTTAGCGCCGCACCTAGCGCTGAGCGTTCCTCGCCACAGAACGCACGAAGTGTCGTCCCCTGCCAAGCGGGCGCGTCTCAGTGTGCGCGGCGTCGGTGTATTTGGCGGTCCAGTACGCCTTGGGTGCAGGGTTCTTCTATCTAACCACCAGCGGCGTCGCGTATGTTCCGCGCTAGATCCTCCCCATCCGGCTGATCCAGATATCTAGGTTCTACGTCGCCCTTTTCCAGCTCTTCCCGCTGTACGTGCCATCCTTCTCCGATATTTTCTTAGTTTGAACTGATAGATGTGTATACGCAGGTTCGCAATCTACCCGCTGTTGAAGCGGATAACGTACTGGCCGCAAGCGTGGCTCGGGCTTGCGATGAACTTTGGTTTTATAACATCTTGGCTGTCCGTGTCCGAGGTTATTCCGTCCGAACTGCTCGCTACGGCGATGCTGGGTTTCTGGTGGTACGCCGGCCTTTACTCCTCCAGACCTCATGCTGAGCTGACTTATTCATTAGCTGGACGATGCTCTACGGTACGCACTCCCTTCAATGCGATATTCACCGGCTCACCAAGCCACAGACACCATCTATGCCTGCCAGGACATCCAAGACGATGTCAAAGTCGGCGTCCGCTCTACCGCGATCCTCTTCGGTTCCTGGATCCGCCCGCTTCTCATCGCCTGCGGGATGACGTTTGTCTCCATGCTCGCGCTCGCCGGCGCGCTGAACAACCACGGCCCGGCGTATTTCGTCATCTCCGTCGCCGGGACTGCGCTGCATTTGTTGTGGCAGGCGTGGACTGTCGATCTGGAGGAGCCAAAGAGCTGTTGGGGTAGGTTTTACTCCAGCTTTATTCTCTCGGCGCAGATGTTGACTCCCCGATGTAGAGAATTTTAACCGTAACGGACAGCTTGGCTGGATTGTTTGGGCTGGGATGGCGCTGGACTACGCATTGGCGCTTAATTCATTGGCGGCCGTGTAGTTGTTTATCTCGATATTCCTGCTTATTTTGGGGTGTATTATTCGATACTAGATATTTATTCCGTTGTTTTCTTTGTTCCCCGACCCTAGGTTGATCGATGGTGGATTTTGAACGCCGCCGACTCGGAGTTCAAGGGGGATCGTTGGGCATACTGTAATCGGTGGCCGGGATAGACCGAGCGTACCCAGGAACTTTTCAAATTTATTCCGCGAGGTAGTTGGGTCAAAGTGACTCGGAAAGGGGATCATAATCGCTGGGCTCAGGTTCAATGACGAAAACGTGCGATTATTGTACCTTTGCCTCCGGAGCGGCACGGAGAGTTGAAACGATCCTTTAGCGCTCCCTTCAACTCCACGCTCGACCGGCTCATCTCTCGGAGAAAAATCACAGCATCCCGAGGCTGGCTTCCTCCGTTTGTTCAAGTCTCCCTCAGGCTAGTCGGTATAAAGCCAGGTGCGTTCATCCACTCTCCTCAGTCTCAACTAAAATGTTCTCCAAGTCGCTTATCACCGTAGCTGCCCTTCTCGCTGGTTCCGCCCACGCACTCGTCGGCACAGGTACGTTTGATTGCGACACCACGCGTGACTCTGAAAACTTCAAGCCTTTCCCGGATTCACTGGCTCCACCTTGTGCGGCTGCCCGCCTTTCAACGGCCCCTTCGCCGTGACCGTCCCCGCGGCGCAGGTCGGCACGCACCAGTGCTGCAACGAAGGCTTCTTCATCACCTGTAAGCGCCCGATTTTTTTCATATCATACCCCCGATGCCAACTCTGCACAGACCACGGGAAGAACCTCTCCGTTGTCTTCAGCGGGGTGTACAACGACGCCGTGGGGAGCGCGGACGTCCAGCTCAGCCAGGCCGCGTTTGATTTCCTCAAGGATGGCGACGAGACGGAGCTCAGTCCCGTCACGTGGGCGTTCTCGACGTAGATTAGATTGGTATTCTGTCTTATCTTATCTGATGTAAGCAACGGCCATGTTCTTGTCAGCGCACCGACGATGGAGAGCGCAGCAATGTACAAGGCAGCAACGAGGGCCTGCAAGTCAGCCAGTCATCCCAACAATCAAATAAAGAACAAAGAACGTAACTTACCTCGCTGTGCCAGGTTAGCTCGTTGAAAGCAAATATCACCTACTCAACGACGCACCCATACACGACCAACTCTTTGAGCTTCGGACACCCCTCCACAATTCTCCGTGCAAGCAGAGCCTAACTCCTCGTGCCGGCCGCGTCCGCGCGCATCGTCACCTCCACCCTCGAGTCCACACTCGCAAACGGCGTCACCCACGCGCACGTCATCGCAGCTGTACCAATGCAGCTCGACCTCGACGCGCGTCACCAGCGCGCAAAAACGCGCGAGGGCAGTGCTGTCCAGGGCGCGAAATCGTAGTCTTTGATGTACGCGAAGAGGTACCGCTCGGAGCTGAATGCGACGCTGAGCGCCGCTGAGGCGCCGTCGAGTCGGTCGAGGTACGCGGGAATGTACTGCGCTGCGGCTTGCATAGCGCGCATGTGCGGGCCGGGGGAGGGCGCTTAGAAAGTCTCGGAGGTATAGTTGATTGGCCAAAAGACGTGGAGAGACCGCAGCGCAGCGAGGGTTGTCTTCTGCTTGAATAGAGCTTGAATATATCGCGGCGCGCCGCGGAGGGAACGCAGCGCTGGGAGGACGATTGTTTGCTTGTCGTTCGTAGCTAGCGGGAGCGGGTCGATGTTATGGAAGTAGATGCTGAGGTCGGTGCTGCGGCGTCGCAGCCAACGTGGGCGTTGTCGATGCCAAGCGTGGTCAGGCTGCCGCCGACATTCCTGCCAATAAGCGGCAACACGATGGCAGGCCACAGCGTCGTTTGCTTGGTGTACTCCAAGTCGATGCTGAGGGCGTCGATGCGTCTGCTCTGCAGCAGGGATCGCGTCCAGTTCAGCCCCGGAGGGACGAGCAAGATCGCCGAGTGGATAGCCAGGCTAAAGACCTTCGTCGCGGCCTGGACGGAAAGAGGGAGATGCATGTCAATCGACTGCGTCCCCCACCGCCAATCGCGTCGAAACGTGTCTGACCTACTTGCGGACGCAACCGCTGCCCACAGCTTCCTTATCATCCGCCGCGCATAGCCCTGCAGCGGGCGCAATTTCGGGACGCCGGCGCCCGCGCCGACTCGAAGGACGTAGGCTTTGGTGAGCTGCTGGCCGTAACGAACGGTGAGGGACGTGCAGCCCTTGAGAACGAATGCGTTTAGCAGGCATTCCATGGCGCGGCTCCACTTTCGGAGCGCGTCGTCGCCGCCCACCGTCAGACAATGGCTGCCATGACTGTCCGGCTGCAGGATTATGGTTTGCAGTCCCTCTGTGGTCGGGCGCGAGCAGGATTATGGTTTGCAGTCCCTCTGTGGTCGGGCGCGAGACCCAGCGCGTGAGGAGGTTGATTTCCTTGACGAGGGGCTGCACTGAGAGCATCAGCCGCGAGCCAAGTCTTCAAGATATACGACCCACGTCGATAGAGGTACAGACTGGGTGAGGGAAAAGACAAGTGAGGTTGTCGATGCGAATAGGGAAGGTGGCTAAGCGAAGCCCGTCAAAAGCCGTCCTGTATTGTGCTGTTCCAGCCGGGAAGGCTGTAGAAGCTGCGTGGCAAGCTGCATCGAGCTGTATTCCTCGTGAAGAGAGGAAAATTGGGAGGGCTAGGAGGTGCAGGCGACGCGAGAGCAGAGAAAGGTTGCATGGCAAAGATCCCCCGTCGATTCTGAAGACCGAAGGGACTCCAACGCCGTGAGGAGAACCTCATTGGGGAGGTTGAGGAGGCGTGCCATGGACGAGATCAAAAACCGCGACTTTCTTTCCTACATGCACCCATCCCTGCAAATACGCCTCTCCGACCTGCGCAAGCTACCACCAAATATCCGGGTCTGTTTCAAGTTAGTGGCAAACAAAGGGCTCATCCATAGCAGGACCTCGCGTCTTCAGCTGCCGGCGGGTCTAGTCGCTCAACCGTCGCGCTATACAATCGTCTGAAGTTCCGCCAACCACCCATCCCACAACGCAACCCCCCCTCCCTCGCCCCCGTGCTCTATGCCACGATAGATCCTGCGCAACTCGACACGCTCCGCGATCTTGAGGCTCACGATCCCACTAGATGGATAGACACCTTCAAGCGCGCCGTATACGGATTCCTCGCCTTCTTCCCGCTACTCGATGACGACCATGCCGTGCATGCAGGTGCACAGGTCGACATTTGGAATAGAACATGGCTCTGGCTGCTGTTCTTCGACGAGCTCCGCGACCTGCTGCCAGCGCACCCAAAGGACATCGTTCTGGGATATGGAGCGTGTTTCTCCCTCTGCAAAGCCCTGACGCGGGAGCAAACCCGCGATACGTTGGCACCGGTCATATCCACCAAGGGATTCTACCGCGTCGCGATCCGCGGGATGGACTACTTCATCCGCCATGGAGAGGACGATGAGATGGCCAAGATGGCGGAGCTGTTCTTCACCACTATCCCAGGCAATCCGGAGGAAGCTGACAAGCGGTATCTCGCGGAGCTTCTCGACGGCGCGGGAGACCGCACGGAGCTCGCGCGTATCATCGTCGGAACGCTCAACTACGTCGTCCCCAATTTCGACAAGCCGGACCGACCCCTCCCGCAGCCCAGTATGGCGTTGTTGGGCGGGTTCTATGGCGTGTACCGGTACCTCCTCAAAGACCACGATCTCTGCATGGAGGCCGTCGACCAGCGCCTCGTCGGAAAGCTCACCATCATCATCCGTGCCCTCAGCGTCACGCCCGAGGCGCCAGCGGGCATCGACACACTCGACCTCATCCTGGACCTCTTTCACGCAGCCATTGACCTGCCCCCGCACTCTGGTAACATGCAGGACGCGTTGACCAACGATATTCTCCGCGGCGTGTTCCAAGGTGCGCAGAAGCGGAATGTGCAACGCAGGAACGAGAAGCTCCGCCCTATCATAGCCCGCATCCTCGAGCTGACGAGCAACTTCTCGGTGATTTGTAGTCTCGAAGCGGCTCTTGAACGTCTAGCTGATTGGGACCCGACTGTCGCGTTCAACGGCCCGCTTCTCCAGGATTGGACAGAGCTCGTCGATGTAGCTGAAGAGCGATTCGATTTTCTTGATGAATTTTGCGAGGGGGAACGGGCTGATCTCCGCGGCGTGCGACAACCGAAAGGTGGGCTCTACAGTCCCATAGCTCCCTCGTCGTTTACGCTTCCCGCAGTGCTGGAAGGTCGCCGACAAAAGAGAAATCAAACGGTGCTCAGGATGCCTTTCCCGATGGTACTGCTCTCGAGCGTGCCAAAAGGAAGACTATCGCCCATATCATCGGGCCAGATGTGCTGGCCTAAGGAAGAACAACGATGGTACGTGCCCCGCTACACCTACTTTGCATGTAGTGCTAACAACCCATCCCAGCACAACTCGTGCTTTTCGATCCCTCTGAGCGTAGCTTCTACAAGGCCCTCCTCACACATGACTACACAACCCACCGGCGCTCAATCGCGCTCAAACTCGTCGCGTTCTTCCGGCAACACCCCGCGCCTCTTGATATTCCCTGCGTCGTCTTTGGGTACGCGTCGGGGCGCTGCGCCATCTCGGTCGTGCCGTATACGTCCCGCGAGGAGGATTTCGCCGGCGCCGCGCCGGTGTATGAACCGCCCACGGAGGAGTACGGCTTTAGTGCCGGGAACGGCAAGATGGTCATTCATGTGCTTGAGCTGCAACATGGGAAGCACCGGATGGTGTTTCCGTATCGGATGAGGTTCTCGAGCGGGGAGTTTATGTGCGGAATTCGCCGTCTGGCGGAAGGGATGCCGCCGTTGAACGTGAACGTACCGGATGACCCGGTGGTTAAGCAGCGATGCAGGCAAGAGGTAGACCGGTTATTGAGGTTGACGGTCAAGTATACGCACTAACTCTTACTCAACGAGACGGGTATACACTCAAAGGCCCCCCTTAATTTAAATTTATCCACGCCGGAGCGAACTCCAAACTGGCGCATCGGAATGTCGTCTTCGGCGTAGTGCGTCTCGACCTCTTGGCAAATGCGCACGTCTGCTCTTACTGCTCAGCCTTTCCTCTCACTGTTCCTCGACGACTGCGAGTCTTGTTCAGCTGTTCAGCGCAGCACTTTGTTCAACCGTGGTTGCGCCGACGCCACTCAGGGGATGAAGTTTTCAAAGCGTTGAGCGGTTGTTGAGATTAAAGAGTATGGAGAGCGAGTAAATGCGGCCGATGGTCATTCCGAGCGTCGGGATACCCTGAGCGAGAACAAAGCAACGTTGAACGGCTATGAGTGTGAGGACGGTGATTATTGAACGTCAACCGTTCCCGAGTGATGCGATGGTGAGACTATGGAGTAGGCTGGCGAACAGTGTAAGGTCAGGGGAACCGCAAGAACAATTCTTTGGTGACGCGGAACATCGCAATTTTCCGCAAACGCCAGAGAGTGCCGGCTATGATTGCGTCTGTAGCCGCGTAGGCGGCGAGCTAGACTACAAGCTTGGCCGTTGCGGAGAGGGCGACGACTTATCGCAACACTGGCAAAGCATCACGAGTTGATTGCCGCGATTGCCGAGCGATGCTGCGATGCACTGCGGATGACAGGTGTCAATCACCGCTGTTTGGACTAAACACCGAACAGCTTCTTTGCGGATGAATGGCCGGTGGCGGATCGAGTCTACGGACTGCGGTAGTCCGCCGGGCGTCTTCGCGGGGCCATAAAATGCCCCCAATCCAGCCGCGGACGCTCACAAATATGTCCCCCACACTCGAAACACTCAAGACAGCCTTGGCTACACCCAGCGTTCTCGCCCTCGTGGCCCTCGTCGCTTACGCCCTCGTTCGACTGGCCCTCACGCGTAGAACGACGACGATTCCGGGCCCGCGCGCTTTCCCGCTCATCGGCAACCTCCTGGACTGGCCGTCGGAGTACCAGGGCGAAGCGATGCAAAAATGGGCAAAGGTCTATGGTTTGTCACCACGCTTCTCCACAATCATACCATGCTAATGGAAGTTAGGTCCGATAACCAAACTTTCTATCCTCGGGAAGGACATTCTCTTCGTCTCGGGCTCGCGAACCATAACAGATCTCTTCGTGGCACGCGGTGCTACATGCTCCGACCGCCCCGATCTCGTCTTCTCTGGGGAGCTCTGCGGGCTCAACATCCTGCACCCACTCTCGCAGTATGGCGACGATTTCAAAGCACAGCGACGGTTCATGAAGGAGGTAGTCGCGCCCGACGTCCTGCGGAGCCATTGGACACTGCTGGAAGAAGAAGCGAGAAGAATGTGCCGCGCGGTCTGGGAAGACCCGGCGAGCGCGGTGAAGCATTTGCGGAGGTGCGTGTTAGGCCTTGTTCGGCTCATTCATGCTTCCTGTCGCCCGGCGCATGCCTGACCTGCCGATGGCTAGGTCCTCGACGTCCTTCGCGCTACGTATGGTTTACGGACTCCCACCACTTCAGCTGGGTAAGCTACACGCTCCACTACCGCCCGACGTCCGCTGCTAACTTCCTTTCTTCTTCCCCAGACGATCCGAAGGTCCGCCTCGCTGAAGAAATGATGCACATTTCCGAGTATGCCATCGTCGGCGGTTGGATCGTGGACTTTATCCCGCTGCGTGGGTTTCCCTCCTCTTTTTTGAGATGCCGCTCTGAAGCAACCCCCAAAGTCAAACACCTCCCCGCGTGGTTCCCCGGCGCCAGCTTCCAGAACCGCGCAAAGTATTATCGCGCGAAGATTCTCGAGATGATCACAATGCCTTGGGACGAGGTCGGAGAACAGGTGGTGCGTATGGTTGATTATACGGAAGCGTCAGTCTAACCCGGACAAGCTCGCCGGCACGGAGACGGAGTCCTTCTGCTCGATAAACATGAAGAAGCACCAAGATGGCGTCTCTAAACATACTGAGACCCTGATCAAGGCAACTGCGACAGGAATATACGGCGGCGCGAGCGATACCGTGCGTGTCTCCTGCTGTTCCGCGCGTAGTTGAGCTGACACGCGCGCATAGGCTGCCGCCTCCTCGCATTCCCTCCTCCTGGCGCTCCTACTACACCCACAAATTCAGGCCCGCGCCCAATACGAAATTGACGCACTGACGAACCGCGAACGTCTCCCGAGCCTCGGCGACAGGAAGGACCTGCCGTATCTGGGCCGTGTTGTATGGGAGGTGCTAAGGTGGGGCGTTCCCGTACCGGTCACGCTACCGCATCGGAATCGTGTCGAGGAGGTGGTGAGCAGTGTCGATGGCGAGTTGACCATCGCAAAGAACACGATGGTATGTTGGCGTCCCTTCTTTCTTGAGACTCTCAGCTTACCCTCTGCATAGATGGTCGCTTCGCTCTTGTGCGCATGAGCGTCTTCAGCTATCTGCCGCTGACGAGACCACAGCTCGATGTCCCGCGACCCCGAGTTCCACCGTTCACCCGAGACGTTCAACCCCGATCGTTACGAAGGCGAAAAGGCCGAGCGACTACCGCATTACATGTTTAGTCTAGGCCCGCGGTACCTTTTCTTGCCGTCTCTCGACCACAACGACTAAAAGAAATGTCGGCAGCCGCTGTCCCGGCGCGGACCTCGCTTATCTCCAGCTCTTCCAGCAAGCCGCCGCATTCCTCGCGTGCTTCACGATCTCGCCAGCAGTCGACGCGTTTGGTATGCCGGTGCCGGTGGAGCCGCGGTTCGGCGGGAAGGTTGTCAGGTCAGTGATTGTTTGCGATCGGCTATTCGGCCGCCTTTGTTCCAGAAGAAGGTGTCTGACGATGTGGTATGGCAGGCATCCTGAAGATTTTCAATTCACCATTGAGCCACGATTCAGCGGGGCCGAAAAGCTATTTGCGGAGTAATAACCTGCGGGGTTCTACCCGACTTTCGGATGTATTTTTACTGGAATCGGACTTTAATCTTAATGAATTCCCGCTCGCCACCAATGCACGAGTCTTGGGATGCGATATCTCTTCATCAAAACGACCAGCCCGATTCCCGCGCTCCGTGCTTAGTCGGGTTCCATTGCATAATCCAGTTGGTGATTAATGCTCTCGATGCGGCTATCTCCAACGTTTGGAAGGCTCAGAATTGCAGCAGCCGCTCATGACAGGACCAACGTTGCAACCGCGGAGCCCGCCCCGCTACTAAACCGCCGCTCGGCGCACCTGCACAAATATGGGACCACCCTGTAGTAGATTCCGGGACCATGCTCCCAGGCGCCGTTGAAAAAGATTCAAAAGACAAAAGCTGCGCACTGTCAATTGCAAAATCACACCTTGTGCAATATTGCCTAGTTTCCGACGCTAACTTGCTGTTATTTCTTTTACACGCCATCGCTATACTTGCCAGCGGGTGAGAGACCCAATATCATGCAAGTAGTATTTAGAGGTGGGGATGGTGGACCAGTACTCCAGTCCTCTCCCCACCAGCCATCTAAGCAACTTCAGATTTCCAACACACAGAATGCTCACTTTCAGCAGTAGGTGTCCTCAATTTCTGTTGTGGTTCAAAGGTCATGTACCCATTCCGCAGACACCGTGCCTACCTCTACCTACACCAACGCCGCCGGTATGCACCCTTGACGCAAGAGGTTGAGATAACTCATATTTTCCGGCGTTTCAACCAGATGCTGTCCCTGTTAGTTGCTGGGACTGCCAGTGCGGCAAGATGGACAATGAGGGCACGGTGTGCGATTGTGGACGCGTCGAGGGAGGATCCGGCTAAACGTCAAGCTCAATAGTGTTCAACGGCCTCTGTACACCATATCTATAGATATCTAATCAAATACTACTATGAGTCGGGTGCAGGCACAAGCCCAGCACATGCTACCTTTTGAGCATTGACAGGAACACTCGATTCAACTCTCAAAAGGGTGATTTTAATGCTCACGGAGATTTGAGAACTACTAGTAAACTCGAGCAATTTGTTGCACCAATTATTACGCGTCCGTTTTAAGTCCACCAGTGATCAACGCGAGAGGTGCTGAAGTATTCCGAGGTTAAGTTTGTGTAATGTGTAAGAGCCCGAGAAAAACTCACTGTTGAAATTCAGCTAAAATCAAAAGAAAATTTTTCGGGCTTCCCGATGTCGAGTGGAATTTATGTTTTCCTTCGTAGGTATCCGGAAGCGACTTTGTTCAGGAAAACCAACGAAATAGTTCTGGAGGTCTTGGTGATAAGAAGTGTCTAAAATTAGACAAATGGGAGATTGGGGATAAGGAGGTAAGGTGGTCGGAAAAGGGATAAGGTTGCAGTAAATATAACTCCGTACGTAGAGTTATACAAAGAATTCATATTTCGTGGGTTTTGTCGACTTCTTGCTAGATCACAAAGCAGGCACAGAGGTCAACGGCGTTGTCGGTCGTTGTAGGTCGGTCGGTCGTTCGTTCTTCGGAAGTCAACTATTACGAAGTTGACTATAACACAGCGGTCGGAAATCAACTACTACGGAGTTGATTATAAAAGCTAACTCTTCGTATAAGAATTAACTGGCGATAGTTTCGACATAAAGAAACTATCAAGGTAAGCAGACTCTGCGGGAGTATGCTCAGGGTTGGGGGTTCGTTTGAGTTGTAACTGGTAATTGTATTTGATTAGGGGGGGTACAGAGTTCTGTCTACTTATACTACTTAGGGGGGAAGGTTCTGGAACAATCCCTACCCTTCTTGGCTATGCCAGGGTAGGCTGTGTTGATTAATGAGTGCATTAGATCCAAAATAGTGTAATTAGTGCAGGTACCATCAACTAATCCTACTTGGGAATTGATGATCCTTGGTCACAGGAGTGTTGATCCTGAGAAACGGGAGATGTGATCCTCAAGTAGAAATGGATCGCCGTTGGTGAATTGGTGTCAGAGTGCGCAGAACATGAGAAATTATGATGATGGCTTGTTGATGGATCATTTCTTCTTCATGCCAAATAAAAATATGGCACGACATCCGCGGCGAACAGAAATTTCAACTGCCCTCAGTTGGAAGAAGAAATGGTCAGGCGACTGCCATCAACAAATTTTTTTTCAACCAAACAAAGGCATCAAGAAAATTTTCGTGTGCAGCCAAGAAGTGTTTTACATGCACGTCAAGAAAAAAAATCCAACTTCAAACAGCGCTCTCCAAACTCTGCAAATTACCACGATACATCCAACGAGCCCAAACCGAATGAATCCACGCCAAGACACCTCCGAGACATCCCCGGGAACGGGCAAGGCCAGTTCCGTTGCTCCAGCAGTTTGAGCAAATGCCGTAGTTGGAGGACATGTCGAGGAAAGACGGGAGTGAGTATGAGGAGGTGGTGGTCGACACGTTGACCTCGATCGGGAGAGTTTGGGAGTCGGGGCGGGCATCGGGGAAGATGAACGGGTTGAGTTGAAGGGGTGCGATCTCCGGCGATGGGGGAGGAACATGGGGCCAGAGGAGGGGAGTCTCCGGCGGCGTGAGGACGTGGTCGGCGTGTCGCATGCGCCGACGGATGGGAGTAGTCCACTGTGTTCCGCTTGTCAATAAAGACAAAGAAAATATTGGAACGGGTGGGCGCACGAAGAGAAGGTCCACATAGTAATTGTTCCATCCCTCCAACATATCCACCGGACTCTGCTGGTAAGTACGGCTCGGGAATGGTGATGTGCAAGACGCGGCCGTTGGGAGACATCGAGGTAGAAAATTTGGGGGCGGGGAGAGTAAGTGGTTGGTTAGTTTGCTGTCGTCGGCTTAAGTGAAGGCAACGGGGTGCTAGAAGCTTCTGCGCCACCGGCGCTGAGTCCTCGTTGCCCGACCCTTTAGTTGTCGTCAGAGTCGGTACTATTATCCGTGTTAGTATCTTCGTCCTCATCAGTATCCTCGTCGGTATCGCCAGACTGGTGTAGAAAAGGATGTCTCCGAGAGATGTAGGGAAGCAGGCGGAAAGCAGCCACAGGGTTCATAGAAAAAACACTTCCGTCCAGTTCGCTGAGTATATAAGCGCCACCTGTGTCTTTGCGAACAACTTGGTAAGGCCCAAGATACCGGTCCTCTGTTTTTCGGCCCAGTCCAACTTGGTTTTCAATTCCCACATTCCGTAAGAGAACAAGCTCACCCGGAGCATATTCTTCCTTCTGGAGTCGTTTCTTGAATTTAGTCTCGAAATGCTTCTTGGAGGTAAAGCGCGACTTCTTTAAAGTATCCGCCGCACGATGCACATCTTTATCGAGTTTCGCGAGTTGCCGAATTCGCAAGGCAAGAAGTTCGGAAGTATCCATGTCTTTCTTGAATCCCGCAACCATAAAGGTTGCTTCTGTCAGATCGAAAGGAAGAATGGGATCTGTACCATGAAGCAGTTGAAAGGGTGAGAATCCAGTAACTCGACTGACTGTAATTCGGTCCGCAAGTAGGGCCAAAGGAAGTTTCTCAGGCCAATCTTCAAGCTTCTTTCCGCAGGCACGGACAAGAGCTTCTCGAAGTGTAAAATGACCACGTTCTACGACACCATTAGCATGTTTGTTGTATGCAGAAACACGCACATGGGGAATTCGAAGTCGTTTCATGAGTTCGGCAAACCCAGCTTTAACTTCTGATCCGTTATCAGTGATGACTCGTCATGGGCAACCATACCGGCAATAAATGTGAGTCCAAAAGAAGCGTGCTAGTGTGGGAGCAGTGGCGTCGTGGATGGCCATAGCCTCGCAAGTTCCCGTTAGATCGTCCCTTGCTGCGACAATCTTGGTGAATGATCCAGATTTTGGCATATTCATAATGTCGATGTAGATCTTCTGAAAAACTTGGATTGGGGTCGAAACCGTGAGGGGCTTCTCCATCTTGCGAGTATTGCGTACCTGACACGTGTGACAAGATGCCACATGGTGTGCTATGTCGTTACTCATCCGCGGCCAAAAATATCTTTCCCTCAGCATGTGCCAGAGTGCACGCACACCCTTGTGTCCCAGGTCATCGTGTGCTTGTTCTAGAATCTTGAGACGTGCAGCGGGGTCGGTAATGACTCGAAGCGGATTCCCATGCCGATTACGCTTAAACATCTTGTCGTCTTGAATATAGAATTGAGTGGCTTGGCGGAGAAAGCGTTGATGTTTTTGTGGGGTAGAGAATGTCGGGGCTTCCAGGGTTTGAAGAAAATGTAAGATATGTCGCAAATCGGCTTCTTGCGTTGTCGAGTGGTAAAATTGTCTACCTTCGTAAAGTTCCGGAAGCGACTTTGTTCAGGAAACTCAACGAAATAGTTCGGAGGTGTTGGTGAACAGAAATAAGCCTAAAATAGACTTAAGGGGTGATGGTGATGATGGGGGTTGTGTTGGTGGTAATGTCAAAAATACAGCTCAAGTATAAGCTGTACAGAAAACAGTAGTCAGAAGTCGTCGGTCGTAGGTTGTAGGAGGTAAGGTAGCTTGGATAACGTCGGGTTATACAAGCAGAGGTTCGGTATGTCGGTAGTTCGTAGACAACGGTAGCTAGTCTTTGTTCGTAAAAGGCTAGCAGAGAGGTTCAAGCAAACTTATAAAGTCTGCTCAAGATCGTAAGTTCAGTGGGGTGTCAGATGTGTGTAAGTCAAGTTGTATATCCTACTAGCAGATACAGGCCTGTATTTATACTACTCTAGGATTGCTGTGCCTGGTGAAACCTAACGATGTTGCTGTAAAAGGCTGTTGCGTCTCACATGTTCCAGATTGACGAGACATGTTAGAGCTGTCTGTTACTTGACAATGGTTGCTGAGGGGTAAACGAAACAGGTTTTATCTGCCTGACATGTTTCACCCGCGTTTCAGCTGTCCCGGTTGCCAGGCACAGTGCCTGTGCCCTGAAACGTGTCTGGTTGCCTTTAAACGTGTTTCAGTATCCACAGCTGTTGGTGGCTAAGGTGACAGCTTGGCAGGTTGCCAAGTCGTCTCCAAGACCTGAGATCGTCCTCTTGACAACTGAATCTGTTGCTCTGTTATAACTTGAGAAATTCTGAGAATCTGTCTGACATACCTTGAGCCTTCTTCATGCCCAACAAAAATCGGTTACGACATCCGCGGCGAACAGAAATTCCAACTGTCCCCAGTTGGGAAGAAGGCCAAGGAATTCAGACTGATTCAAGAACTTCTCACACGCGGGAGCCAAGAAATGCAGTCATGATATGTACAACAAGAAAAAAATGTCCCCCTAGATGTCGCTGTAGATGCTCTCCGCGGGCTTCCCATACCGAACACGGACCCACTTCTTCCACAACCACTGGCGGAACCGAAGCAGGAGGTCCGAAATGTCGCTAGACACTCCACAGGTCAGTTCGTCGAGGAGGGTGGGCTCAGGCGACCAGCCACTGGCCCAGGCGGTCGTCTCGGGGAGGTCCGTGGTGACGATGGAACCATACTCGACGTCGCGGCGAACATGGATGCAAAGCGGCTGGTAGGAATGGTGGTTGGGTATGGTGGGTGAATCGGGGCGCACATCTGGGTCATGGTTCGAGGAGGATGGCGCCGGAGAGAATGCGGAGGGTCCATGGTCGAGAGTGGGAGTGAGGTTGGGTGAAGAAGCCGGGGCTTCCAAGTCGAAATGCGGGGTGCAGGGCGGCTCCGGGTAATCGTGAAGA
This sequence comes from Mycena kentingensis (nom. inval.), assembly GCA_014461125.1. Classification (NCBI taxonomy): domain Eukaryota; kingdom Fungi; phylum Basidiomycota; class Agaricomycetes; order Agaricales; family Mycenaceae; genus Mycena; species Mycena kentingensis (nom. inval.). Next base: position 912,431 of record JACAZG010000018.1, on the reverse strand, counting down.
CGGCGAACTGGGGTAGTCCACTTGAGCAAGTCTTCAGTAGAGCGCCTATGGGGTTGGTGGATGACACACCCAGATTTTCTCGATCAAGTGGTGGTTGGTCCCATCAAGGACCCCCATCATGGGCCATCCCATGTAGCGCGGCGGAATGTTGACGCGCAGAGTCGGGCGAGCGGGAGAGACAGAGGTAGACATAAAAGCAGGTGGTGGATAGAAAGCAAGAGTCGCTGGTGTGGGAGGTGGCGTTGGACTCCGAAGTCGTCCCTTCCGGCAAGTACGGTGCTTAGCATATACTGCGCGGCTTGTTACCTCATGAAGAGTTTATTCCTCTTCACTGGTGGCACTTGTGTTGTCAGAAGTATCGCTTTGCGAGCTTTCATTGCTCCCATCTGAGTGAAGCATAAAGGGATGTCGTCGGGTGATGTAGGGAATCAATCTGAAAGCCGCAACCGGGTTGGTGGCAAATATGCTTCCGTCAACTTCGCTCAAGATGTAAGCGCCGCCGGCGTTCTTGCGCACTACTTGGTCCCAAATAGCGATCCTCAGTCTTGCGCTGAAGACTTACTTGATTCTCTATCCCAATATTGCGGAGCAATACTAGCTCCCCGGGGGCATAGTCCTTCTTCTGCAGACGTCGCTTGAACTTCTTTTCAAATTGTCGTTTAGAAGCAAAGCGCGAGCTCTTGAGGGTGTGGGCTGCTTTCTGAACGTCTGAGTTGAGTTTCGACAGCTGTCTTATCCGCAGGGCGAGAAGTTCGGTTGTTGACATGTTGGGTTTGAAACCAGAAACCAGGAAGGTAGCTTCTGCTAAATCAAAGGGCAAGATTGGATCACATCCATGGAGGAGTTGGTATGGGGAGAATCCCGTAATTCGGCTAACAGTGATGTGATCAGCCAGTAAAGCAAGGGGCAACATTTCTGGCCACTTTTCCAGTTTCTTGCCGCATGATCGGATCAGTGCTTCCCGAAGAGTAAAGTGTCCTCTTTCGACAACTCCATTGGCATGTTTATTGTATCCGGAAATTCGAACATGGGGAATGCGAAGGCGCTGCATTAGTTCAGAAAAACCGGCTTTGACTTCGGACCCGTTGTCTGTAATGACCCGGCGGGGACAGCCATATCGACAATAGATGAATATCCAAAAGAACCTGGCCAGAGTGGCAGCTGTTGCATCCATGATAGCCATGGCTTCACAGGATCCGGTGAGATCATCCCGTGCTGCAACAATCTTTGTGAAGCCCATAGCCTTGGGCATATTCATGATGTCAATATAGACTTTCTGAAACACTGCAACAGGAGTGGAAACAGTGATGGGCTTCTCCATCTTCCGGGTGTTCCGAACTTGACAAGTGTGGCAGGAGGCAACGTGGTGGGATATGTCATTGCTCATCTTGGGCCAGTAGAATCGTTGCCGCATGAGATGCCAAAGCGCCCGAACCCCTTTATGTCCTAGTTCTTCGTGTGCTTGTTCCAGGATATTGAGTCGAGTGGTGGGATCAGTGATGACCCGAAGAGGTGATCCATGTGGGTTCCGCTTAAACATCTTGCCTTCTTGAATAAAGAATTGGGTGGCTTGGCGAAGAAATCGTTGGTGTTTCTGGGGTGTGGGAAAGGTGGGTGCTTCAAGGGTAGTCAAGAAATGTTCAATGTTACGGAGATCCAATTCCTGGGAATTTCGAGCCAGAAAGGAAGAGGGTAAGGAGAGTGCTGGATCAGGGAGGGTTGATGGGGAGGTGGTCTGGACCAAAAGGGCAATCTCATCAAGCCAGGCATCATCATCATCCGGAGCAAGTTCCCCGGGAGCCAATCCTCGGCGAGAAAGAGCATCGGGTCCTTGGAACTTGGTTGCGGGGATGTGGGTGAGTATGAAATCAAACATCAAGATACCTTGGATCCATCGGTTGACTGCGGCATCTGGCTGCAGATCAGGACTGTTGAGTAGGCCTTGGATGTATTTGGCATCCACTTCAACTTTGAAATTGGTTAGCCCGATAATATGCAGACGCCAGTGTCGCAGTGCACGATATAATCCAAAAAGTTCCAACTTGGGTTGGGAGTATCTGGATTCGCGTTCGCTCATAGGTAAAGACCCATACCTAGCAGGACGTCGTTTGCCATTCTCATCCAACTGGGAGAGGATCATTCCGGTTCCTTCCTTACTGGAGTCAACAGACAAAATGACTTGTCGTCCGCATTTGTAGTCGATAGGCTTAAGAGCAGGGGCAGTGACAATCAATTCCTTGATTTCTCTGAAGGCTTGATCTCGTCGGGGAGTCCATTCAAACTCAACGCCTTGTCGGTATAATTCCGTAAGAGGTCGAATGATCATGGAGTAGTTGGGAATCCATATTCGTACAGTTCCGCAAAGTCCTAAGAATCTGCGGACCTCCTTGGGAGAAGTTAACACCGGCCAGTCCATGATCGATGTGACCTTCTTTGTGTCAGGGGTCCTTCCATCAGGTGTGCATAATTGTCCCACAATCAAGGCTTCTCGGCGACAAATCTGAACCTTTGTTCCTGAGAAGGTTCCTCCTGCACTCTTCACTTTGTGCATAATGCGGTGAATGTCATTCGCATGTTCCCAAATGAAGCGTCGGATTCCAGGATTCTCAGGGATGGTTTCTGGATTCCCATATTGGTCCAAGTATGCACTTTCCGGACCTTTGATGGGTAGGTCGTCAATAAAAACATTGGCCACTTGAGGAATTTCATCAGCCAAGATGAACACCATGCATTTCTGAAATTCAGCTGGAGAGTTGGTGTACCCAGTGGGCATAGATGTAATGCGGAGAAGACCTAGCGGAGTCATGAATGCAGTCATGTCTCGACTTTCAGGCTCCATTTTTCGCGCATCAAATCCCCAGTATAGATCAAAAACTGTGTAGCATTGGCGTCCAGCAAAACCTTGAACAAAGTCATCCACAATGGGTAACATTCCCGCATCACGGATGGATACCTTGTTCAGAGGCTGAAGGTCGTGGACAATGCGAAGTTTGCCGTTCTTTTTGACCACACAGAACCAACGAGATCGGTATGAAGACTGGCAAGACTCATAGACACCTGCTTCGATTTTGAGCTTAAGAACATCAATAACTTTTTCCAGAATACCAGGTGGTATAGGAATGTTCTTGTATTCCCAAGGGACGTGAGGGACCGTGGCAATTTTGTACGGTGAAAAATACTCATCGCGGAAGGTTCCCCGTTCATTGTCCTCGAAAGCAAGTGCTTGTTCGTTGGTCTTCAAGATATGAAGTATGAGCTTCTCTTCTTCGTTTGATAGAAATTGGTCCGAGTTGACTTCAAGCATTTTAAGTCGTTCGGTGGTGATTCGAGTAGAAGGGGTAAAATCGGGAGGGTTAACCGGAAGGGGTGGTAGTGTTGTTAAGGGATCTTCTGGAATTTGTCGTTTCACCTCGTATTCTGGTGAGAAAGTGGTGGAGACCGGTCGAATCTTCTTGTCGACACGTTTATACATGGTAAACGCTTGAACTTCGGAGCCTTGTTCTTCCTGAAGCTCTACGGGATAGAAGATAAATTCATCGTCTTCTTCCCAGTCGTGTGTATCCCATTCTGGAGCGAGATTAAGACCAACCGGAGAAGCTCGCATAGTCGTCCACCTTGATTCGTCGATCTCGTTGCTATCCAAATGTGTTAAGCACGAAAAACAATTTCGAACCTCAGAGTCCGAATCTGAGCTAAGATCAACAAGCTCAAAGTCAGAACCCAAGTTGGTAGCTTCAGTTCGCTGTTGTTTTATCCGCTGATTCACGAAGAAGTACAAGCACATCAAATGGCATTGCATAATCAACCGGACCAGTAGTTGTAATGCGAGAGCAATACCAACAGTGGATATGCGTGCAAGGTAATGGGCGCACCGAGGCACGTGCGAAAGAATAACAAGGATAGTGGGGGCCGAGCAGGAGTCGTCGTTGGTAGGGGGAAGGCGCGTGGGGAGCCGAAGAAACCTCCGGACGCACCGAGTAGGTACAGTAGGGTAAAGTCCTTGTCCGTACGAGAAGCGGGAGAGGTTGCGCAGTAAGCGCCAAGAAAGCAGAACGAGAAACGTGACGGGGGGAATGTACAGTAGCGATGAGACAAGATTGGATATGTACAGGGAGGGGGAATAGTCCGGGGGCAAGGCGCGAGCGGTAGGTACGGATACAGCAAGATGGACAGCGAGGACGCGAGAGCAAACAGAAAACAGGTATTCAAGAAATTCGAGGTCGTCCCGTTGTAGACCGGAGTCGTTGACGACGTTCTGCGGAATCTGTGGGTCATCCGCGGCGAACAGAGTAGACGACGACGTACCGGTTGCCGACGCTCCATCTTTAGCGTGGCACGGGCGACCCGATCGCCTGGTAGAACCGTGCGTTCGCATTCTCGAGGTGCTCGACGAGCGCGAGAAGGCCATTACCGTAGACGTCGTCGTCGAGCTCGGCCCGCTCGCTAGAGGGAGCGCGCATCCGCATTTGCTCGTATTTTCCGAGTACCCGTTGCCCGAGCTGAAGGCCGTTGCGGAGGCGTTCGACTGCGGCAAGGCGCGCACTCTCAGCAAGGTCGGTTTGGGCCGACGTCGAGGCGGGGGCGGAACGGGACGGTGGAGAAGGGAGGGAGGATGGCGAGCTCGAGGTCGAACCGGTGTAGAGGGACGGGGGCGTAGACGAGTCGATGGAGGCGGAAGCAGCGTGGGCGGGGCGGGGAGATGGTGCGTGGAGGAAAGGGATATCACGGCTGTAGACGCCGTCCCAGGATTCCCCAACGTGGAGAGAGAGCAGTCCACCGTCCCGCCAGTCGCGGAGCTGGGGCTCGCAGACGTAGCGTGCGTCCAGGATGGCGCTAACCAGTCGTTGGTGCGGTTCGAGCCCGTTCTTGCCGAGGATGGGGTAGGCAAATTCCAAACCAATGACTTGTCGTCGGTTGAGGATGGCGTGGTCGTATTCGGAACGCAAGGACGTGTCCCAGAAGTGGGTGCGGCCCCAGACCAAGTGCAGGAAACGGAAGTCGGTGTTTGAGGAGCGTCCCATCGCGAAAACACGGTCGAGGAAGTCGTCGACGGAGTGGGAGATGGCAACGGCGTTATGGAAGAGCTCAAACGGCTTGTCGTCTGCGGACGAAAGTTAGTTTTGGGCGTCAGCGACTCAACAAACGACGTACGGGGTGCGACAAGGGTTTTGCCAAGCTGTTCGTCGAAAATCACCGGATGGGCGCGATGGTCGGGGCGAAAAAGCATGCGCGGGGAGGTGGTGCTCTTGTCCAGCGCGTTCCCCAACCCCTTCTCGTGCACGGAGTGGTAGTACGCTCGGTGGAGCGGTTCGCTAAGCGCAGCAACTTCCGAATTGCTGAGCCGCGCCTGGTGGCTTGCCGCGTTCTCCACGTACTCGCCCGTTCCCTCCGGCGGCTCACAAAACAAGTTGTGTTCCGACATCTCGAGCCAGTAAGGCCAATAATTGCTGGTGTCGACCACGGTGTACTCGGGACGGTCAGGGTAGCCGCCGGGGTTGGGGAAGAGATCTTCCGGGTCGTCCTCGTCCTCGTCGATGTAGTACCCCGCGGCCTCGTACTGCGAACGCGAAAGCAGAGGCGGGTCACGACCGAAGGGTCGGTGAACGGAGTACTCGGACGGAACGGCCGGTGCTGGGGCGCATTCTCCGGACGACGCAGACGAGGTTGCAGACCGCGGGGACGGAACGTTCCCGAGCGTAGCGATGGGAGGCGTGGGACTGTCGCCGAACTGACGCGGGGAGATGGTGAAGACTGGCGCAAACATGGGTTTGCTGGTGTTAATTGGAGGGAGGGCGGTTGGCGCGAGTTTAACGGGTTTGGGTGCTAGCTCAACCGTCGGCTCCGAGGTATGCGTAAGGAGGTTGACGCTGGCGAATCCAGGCGCCTCTTCTTCTTTGGGGGCGGGGAGCTTGGGTAAAGGTCGTCCGGAGAGCCGAAAGGAGGAGGGGGCGGGGGTGGGAGGTCGTGGGGGAACATGAACGAGGCCCATGTGTGGCGGAGGCTCGCGCCAAAACAGTGGGTGAGTCAAGGGACTCGTAGGCGGCGTTGGCGGAAAACGGGCAGGCGAATGTCGGGGCGGAGTGAAGAGGTTCTGGGGCGCGGAAGAGTCAGCGCCGCAGTCGACGTAAAAAACATTACCCACCGAATGTTCTCGAACATCGGACATCGGAGAACCTAGTTCGTCCGAAGAGTCCAAAAGTTCTAGGCCGTTATAAGAATCTCGGGTCCGTGAAGAAACGGACGACATACCAGACCACCCACGCTTCTTGTTTCCGTTTTCCAACGACGCGAAGAAAGTCGACACTCGCTCCGTCGGCAACGACTCGGTCGTCTCGTACGCCTGCGACTCCGTTTGCGCGCGAGGCGGTAACTCGACCGCAGGACAAAGTAGGGTTTCGGGCAAGCTATTGGTCGGGGACAGGCCGCCATAGTCGTCCCCGAAGGTGCGTCGATGTTCCTCCTGCTGAGGGTTTCGTGAGACGTTAACAAGCACAAGGTTCTCGAGGCCACGCACATCGAGCTCGTACAAGTTCATGTCGTGGTTGCGACTTTCTTCGGGCGTGGCCGGCTGGACAACAACGTCGACCTCGGTCTTGACGATGGTTTGGGACTGGGGACGAGGAGCAGCAGGAGGGGGAGACGAGGACGAAGGGCGCGCGAATGCCGGCACCAGGTACGTGGTTACGTCGCCGTCCATCGGGTCGTCACTGAGCTCGTCGATTGCGGTGCGCAGACGCGCCTTCATGGCCTTCATTCCACGCCAGAAGATGTCTAGCGCGCCCAGCGCCGCCGTCAACCGCTCAACCCCTTCGAACGCGTGCCACGCGAGCGACTCACTGAAGGTGTGCAGTAGGAATCTCGTCGCGGTCAGCGCGGGATTCATATCGGCGCCCTCGGCTCTCGGGCTTGCTTGCTCGATTCGCTGAGCCCTGACGCGCACGCTCGCGACCTGTTCACGCATCACGATAACGCGTGCCAAGCACTCGTCGGCACCGGCCGCCAAATGCCGGAAGACGAGCTCGTCCTGGATGAGTTCAGCGGCGCCCGGATCGTCCGCGGGCAAGAGCTCGTCCATGAGCTGGAGGAACTTGGGAGGGAGGCGCGGTGCGGGAGGGAGGTAGAGGTCGTCGTGTCGACGGACCTGGGCCGGGGTTGCGTTGGGGAACAGCTCGCGGAGGTGCGCCGCGATAAGACGCTGGAGTGACTCGCCCTGCGCCGACATCGCGCGCAGACCCGGCAGTTGTTCGGGCAGCGGGGCGCGGTAGTCGTTGCTGGAGTCCGGCAGCTGGTTGAAGACCGGTAGTACCGCGACGTTGGTCGCAATGTGGGCAGGGATAGGCGGGACAGGAAGCCAGCCCGCCGCAGGCTCGTGCTTCGCAACCGCGATAGCAACCCCGACAAACGCATCCGCACCCGGCGGGAGCGCGGTGGAGGCATGAATTCCCCGCTCGCGCATGAGCCGGACGTCCTGCTGGGCGCGAAGGAGAAGGAGTTGCGCGGGCGTCGCGTTCAGAAGGTGCGGGGCTTCGCTGGGGACCTCGAGGCCGACGCGAATGGGAGGCGTGTCCTCGCGCGGAGGGAACAGACGCGGGGGCTCCGGAGCGTTCTGGAGGCGGGGCTGGTCGGGGAGGAACGTAGGATGGGCGGTTTGGTCGGGTGTCCGTATCTGCACGACCGGGTAAGTCCGGCGAACGTTCGGGGGAGTGTTTGAACTCACAAGTGCCTCTGTAGATTCCGGACCCGCGCCTTCCGCAACCGCGAGCGCTAATCGCTCGTGCAGTGACGGTGGTGGTGAAGGTGGTTGCGGACGTAGCCACGGCGGTGTACCGGGGCGGCGCTTCTCCGGAATCTTCTTGAGTTCGGACAGAGGGACGAGGTAGCCGTAAGTGGGTTGCGGGTTGACGAGATTCGCATTGAGTGCAGCGTTGGGCGGCGGGGCTCGTTTGCGGGGGTTGGTCATGAGCAGAGTAGGTAGCCAGGATGGGGTTGGTTGGTTGGGTAGAAGTTCAGTAGCAAGTAGTTTGTAGTTGGATCGATCGCAATTTCCCGACGAGGTTATATCTTCTTTGCGTGCATCCGGTTCCGTCGTCGTGTCCTCACTCTTCGCGTTCCGGCTGGAACACGTATCGCCTGTACCGCTGTCGAGGAGCGGCGTAGCGCAGGAGGTGACGAGTGTGTTTGCTGGGCAGTACAGCCCAAACTTCCGCTGTTGTGCTTCTGGGTCATATTGTTCAGTGCCCGGCGGAATCTCGCAGTCAAACTGAATGTCCGATGGGGTCCAGAAGGCCCAAGGCGATACCCATTGGGGACCCACATCCTGCGGATCACAATTAAGTGGAAGATTGACTTCGTTGAGACTTGTTTGAACCCCGAGCTGTCGTTCCATTGCCCTGCAACTTAGCTGTTTGTTCGCGTGTTTCAAAATGGCGGTGATCATGTCGCGCAGCATGCGCAGTCCTTGAAGAATTAAGTGTACTGCCCCGCAAAATAAGCTTCTAAAGTTGGCGGTCCAAGCTTCGGGGATTGGCGCCGCTGTCACCGAGCTGTCCTTGTCGACGCCGGCCCCTGGTGTCAAAGTAAACACCGGCCTCGGCTCCGTCATAGCTTCGGGACTTGCACCCAGAATAGTAAGGCAAGTGAGGTTATTCTGCTGTGTTTCTTCCGCGGCGCGCGCTGTCCATTTGTCGGATTCTGGGTTAGTGCAGATTTCAACACTTGGATCAAGATGATGATCCCCTTCTTCCAGGAAGGTAAGGAAGGTGCCGTCTGATCGTTCTTGGATACTGACACGATTTTGAATCTGCCAGGGCCTTCCGAGGAGGAGCTCAAAAGGTGCGTGCTCACACAACCATAGGTTTCCTTGACTAACATGACCTCCGCATTCCAAGTAAACATTATTCATAAGTCCTTGTAAAACACTTTTACCCCCGTTCGCATCTTGCATAGTCAATTTCTTGTGGGTGTTGACTGCAGATGGAATACGTTCTCAGGCAAGAGACCCTCGGACAATATTCACTTGTGATCCGGTGTCGATGATGGCTGTGAGTCTTTTTCCATTTCCAGTTGTCATTTCCACTTTGATGAGTTGTCCGTTGTCCCCACGCCAAGAGGGTTCATTGTGAAACACGATCGGCATACTGACAACTGGGAGTGATGTGGCAGTGCTGGATTTAGGATTTCGGATCCGGATCATGTCGGTAAATTCTGAACGAATATCCCGAGACACCTCCATTAATGGAATCCCGAACACTAACCTCCACCTTTGCATCCAGAACCCGATTGGTGACATTGGTTTTGTTAACTGTATTGGAAATAGCTGATTGGCGAGGTGGTCGAACCCCATCTTGGTTTTCCTTTCCTTTATTTCCAGTAGGTGGGTCTACTGGGTCTTTTGGAATTGGAGTTTCATGGGCCCGGATGGGAGGGTCAATATCCATTGGCACTGGCCGGGGTTTCCTGACGTCTGCCGGTGTTGGCTTTAAAACCAATTTCAGGGGTGGAGGCGTAGGAGGTCGTTTAGGGGGCAGGGAATTGTTCTGCGGTTTGCGAGGAATTGCGGGGGCTTCATTGGATGGCTTTGGCAAAGAAGATGTTGCGGGGACTGGTGTCGAGGCACTGCGTGTAGTGGATCGTGTTTTTGGAGGTGGGTATACTCCATCAAACACTTGTCGTCGAGTGCTGCGATTATTGGATTCCCGCCGATCCGCGCTGTAGACCAATTTGTCTGGGTAGGAATATGACTGAGTAGGTACTGTTAAATAGACATTCTCATCTTCCCCAGAAAAATATTCTGGTTCAGATTCTGAGGTGTAATGTTCAGAGTCTATTTCTTGGAACCTGGCAGTTGAATAATAGAAATTCTGGATTGGATCTTGGGGTCTTGTTTCTGGGTCTGCAAATGTTAACAGAACTGTTGAATTCTGAGATGACCCCATGATCCTTTCCACAGCAGAAACGATTGATTCTCCGGCCTGGCGCCTAAGCGGCATGCCATTGGTTAATTGTAATCGTCCTGTTTCGCTGTGGTGTCCCAGAATGTTCTTGTTCACCAGTTCGGTAATCTTGGCGCAATCCGTCATTCGGTGCCCCTTGCCATGACATCCAAAACATCCTTGCTCTCCGAGGGGAACATTGTTTGGGTATGTAGCTGCGGATGCCGGGGTGTAACTGCGCTGAGGTGTTTGTGAGGATCGTTGAGAATTATCGGTAGTGGTTCGTGGAGGAGTAGAAGAATAACTGGGCCTTCTGGGAGTTGTAGTGGAAGGTGTGGAGGCTAAAAAGGGGCGAATACATTTAGCAGCATTTCCTGTGGTATCCAAGTTAAGGCATTTGTAATACAAAGGCCCATACTCTGGATCATCCAGCTTCATGCTGTTAAGGTCCTTGATCATGTCAGCAATGTCTTCCTCATTCCCAGAAAATTTTACCTTGGTCTTGGCTGGTGCAGAGGCCGACTTTCGTTTATCTGTAGCCTTTCGTGATGATGTACTAGATGCCCTCTTCTTTTTCCTGCGGCGATAGCGACGTTCGTAATCAGAATCACTATCTGAATCATCGGAGTCTGAATCCGAGTCTTCATCATAGTTATCAATCCCAAAGTCTGCTGCGTTAAGAAGCATAGCTTCTGCCCTGTTTCTCCGGAAATGCCATTCCGCTGCATTGTTGATCTCTTTGATAGAATAATGTGTCATATTTGAATATGAACGCATTTGCACCATTCGGGCTTCAAGAGAATGCCTAAGATCTTTATGTATACCCAGCCAAAAATAACAGTGGTAATTTTCCTCTGTTAAACGGCCTTGGTCGTACAACCCTCCAGCAATTGTTTTATACTGGACATTGTATTTCTTCCATTGGGTCATATTCATGATCTTGGTCTTAGTCGTCTCTTGTGCAAATTTGACCACATCCGCAGGCTGGTACTTGTGCAGGGCTCGCTCGGCATCAAACACCTTGAGTATTTCTAAACGAAGGCGTTGCCAATGAGGTTTGCGGAAGTAATCCATGGTGCGAATGACATTCTGAACATTGGTGGAGCAATATCGAAGAATGAATTGACACCTTTCGAGTTCATCAGTTACCCGATTCTTGGTCAGGAGTTGGTCATAATGCCGAATGAAATGCTCAACCTCAGAGTATTTTCCCCGGAATGTTTTTGGAGCATCTTTGCTTCCAGCAACAGGCATGTCCAAGGAGGTCCTAAGAGGGGCACTAAAAGAGTGTGGAGCCGGCATACGCATTGGCCGGGGTTCTGGACTGGCAGTTGCCGATCTGTCCGATGTGTCCCCAGGCTTTGCATATTCTGGTTCCAAATCACTGCCGCCTAGAAGATCACCTGTTGAACGCGCTTTTCCTTTAAAGTGCGTAGTACGTGGCTTGCTTCCAGAGGCTTGATTAAAGAAACCATGCTTCTGAGCATATTCCTCATGTTGGAGTTTCTCAGCAAGGGCAGCATCATATCCAAAGGCATTGTGTGAAGGCGGGGCGAAAAAGTTGTTGTTGTTAGCCGTATTGTCGAAGTTCCAGTTAGTCATGTTGACGTGATAGGAAGATGGGGTAAGAGTGTTGGGGTGGGATGGGTGTGTGTGTGTGTGTGTGTCACCAAAGTTTCCCTCGCGGTGGGCTCCAATGATGTCGAGTGGTAAAATTGTCTACCTTCGTAAAGTTCCGGAAGCGACTTTGTTCAGGAAACTCAACGAAATAGTTCGGAGGTGTTGGTGAACAGAAATAAGCCTAAAATAGACTTAAGGGGTGATGGTGATGATGGGGGTTGTGTTGGTGGTAATGTCAAAAATACAGCTCAAGTATAAGCTGTACAGAAAACAGTAGTCAGAAGTCGTCGGTCGTAGGTTGTAGGAGGTAAGGTAGCTTGGATAACGTCGGGTTATACAAGCAGAGGTTCGGTATGTCGGTAGTTCGTAGATAACGGTAGCTAGTCTTTGTTCGTAAAAGGCTAGCAGAGAGGTTCAAGCAAACTTATAAAGTCTGCTCAAGATCGTAAGTTCAGTGGGGTGTCAGATGCGTGTAAGTCAAGTTGTATATTCTACTAGCAGATGCAGGCCTGTATTTATACTACTCTAGGATTGCTGTGCTTGGTGAAACCTAACGACGTTGCTGTAAAAGGCTGTTGCGTCTCACATGTTCCAGATTGACGAGACATGTCAGAGCTGTCTGTTACTTGACAATGGTTGCTGAGGGGTAAACGGAGCAGGTTTTATCTGCCTGACATGTGTCACCCGCGTTTCAGCTGTCCCGGTTGTCAGGCACAGTGCCTGTGCCCTGAAACGTGTCTGGTTGCCTTTAAACGTGTTTCAGTATTCACAGCTGTTGGTGGTTAAGGCGACGGCTTGGCAGGATGCCAAGTCATCTCCAAGACCTGAGATCGTCCTCTTGACAACTGAATCTGTTGTTCTGTTATAACTTGAGAAATTCTGAGAATCTGTCTGACATACCTTGAGCCTTCCTTCTTCATGCCCAACAAAAATCGGTTACAACAGCGTGCTTCGGGCCAGGAACGAAGAAGGCAACGTTAAAGCAGGATCGGGATGCGAGATCGGATCGACAGCTTGTACTAGCAAGGCAATCTTGTCCAGCCACGTGTCATCGTCGTCTTCGGCAGTTTCTCCTGGCGCTAAGCCTCGTCGGGAAAGGGCGTCGGGTCCTTGGAACTTGGTGGCCGGAACATGTTGAAGGTCAAAGTCGAACATTAAGATGCCTTGGATCCAGCGGTTGACAGCTGCGTCCGGCTGGAGGTCAGGGCTATTTAAGAGGCCCTGAATATACTTGGCATCAACCTCCACGCGGAAATTGGTTAACCCGATAATATGGATCCGCCAATGACGTAGTGCCCGATAAAGTCCGAAAAGCTCTAATTTTGGTTGTGAATACCGGGATTCGCGCTCACTCATGGGTAGAGACCCATAGCGCGCAGGTCGTCGTTTTCCGTTCTTGTCAAGTTGCGAAAGTATCATGCCGGTGCCTTCTTTGCTGGAATTCACTGACAAAATGACCTGACGACCACTTGTATAATCGATCGGTTTCAGGGCCGGCGCTGATAGGATCAATTCTTTGATCGTTTTGAATGCGCGGTCTCGGCGGTCCGTCCATTCAAAATCGACTCCTTGGCGATAAAGTTCTGTCAGAGGTCGGATAATCATGGAGTAATTGGGAATCCAAATTCGCACCGTCCCACAAAGTCCGAGAATTTGCCTAACTTCTTTTGGGGTCGTGAGAATTGGCCATTCAGTTATTGCGGCAGTTTTCTTGGCGTCCGGAGTGTGTCCTTCAGGCGTGCAGAGCTGTCCCACAATCAAGGCTTCTCGTCTGCAAATCTGAACTTTGGTACCAGAAAAGGTGCCGCCGGCGCACTTAACCTTATGCATAATCCGGTGAATATCATTAGCATGTTCCCATATGAACCGCCGGATTCCCGGATTTTCTGGGAGCGTTTCTGGAATACCATTGTGATCCAGGTAGGCTGTTTCAGGTCCCTTGATAGGCAGATCATCAATGAACACATTGGCCACCTGTGGAATTTCGTCAGCCAAGATGTACACCATACACTTTTGAAATTCTGCTGGAGAATTTGTATATCCTGTTGGCATGGAAGTGATGCGTAGCAGCCCCAATGGTGTCATGAACGCAGTCATGTCCCGACTTTCAGGCTCCATCTTTCGTGCATCAAATCCCCAATAAAGATCAAAAACCGTGTAGCATTGACGTCCCGCAAAACCCTGCACAAAATCATCAACTCTGGGTAACATACCCGCGTCGCGAATCAAAACCTTATTTAAAGGTTGAAGATCATGAACTATGCGCAGTTTTCCGCTTTTCTTAACAACACAGAACCATCTTGACCTATAAGAAGATTGACAAGATTCATAGACTCCTGCCTCAATTTTTAACTTGAGGACTTCTATAACCTTGTCCAAGATGCCAGGTGGAATTGGAATATTTTTATATTCCCAAGGTACATGGGGCACTGTTGCGATTTTGTATGGCGAAAAATAATCGTCCCGAAAAGTCCCTCTTTCTGAATCTTCAAAGGCCAAAGCTTGCTCGTTAAGTTTGAGAATGTGCAAAATAAGCTTTTCTTCTTCTAGGGATAAAAATTTATCGGCATTAACTTCGAGCATAGCCAACCTTTCGTTTGTGATTCGTTTTGATGGTGTAAAATCTGGAGGATGGCGGGGAAGCGAAGGTAAACTTAATAAGGGGTCTTGAGGAATATTTCGTTTAACTTCGTAGTCTGGTGAGAAAGTTGTTGAAACTGGGCGAATTTTCTTATCCACTCGTTTGTACATCGTAAATGCAGTTATTTCTTCTCCTTGTGTGCTTTGAAGTTCAACAGGATAAAAAATATACTCATCGTCCTCTTCCCATATCTCGGAATCGCCACCCGGCAGTACGTCAACAAGCTGTGGAGGTACCGAGTGTGTTTTCCAATTGGTATCAGACGCCAACTCGTGAAGGTCGTTCGAGTCGTTTGCTGGAATCCCCGAGGTGGTAACGTCTATCAGGTCGTTTGTGGCGGTAACGGAGTAGCAGTGTACTTCAGTTGGTAGTTCGTATTCCTGGCTAGACGTCGATTCCGGACTTATTAAAACCCACTCGTTGTCTGTCGTGTAATCTTGAGCGTATGTAGCTTCCGAAATTCCGCTTGAAGGTACGTTGGAGTTCGTATCGGAACCAAGCAATACCTTTTGTACTTGCTCAAGTTTAGTTGTCTCAACATCCACTCGAGATTGCATGCAAGCACAAGTAAATTGCAAGCAAAGCGCGTAACAAGTACAAATGGTAGCGGCGACGATCCGAACGAACTCGGGAACCAGACGAGTACATGTAAACGCAGGGAAGGGGAGGCGCAAAGAGGTACGAGAACAGCGGCGGGGAACAAATGTACGTAGAGCGAAGAGCACAAGCAACACGGAAATTATCGCGAAAAGGAAGTGTAGGTAAGGTAAGGGAGGGAATCGAGACGGAGGAGAAACCGAGACCAAAACCGAATCAAGAAAGGAACCACAAACCGTCGGGATGTATGTGCAGAGGAGGACGATGACTGTTAGACATAAAATGGGTAGGGGTAGAATGCGCTGCTGTTTCGTAGGAGAAAAGGAAGATCTTGACGCGTTGTTGCTGAGAGATTCGGTTAGAACATCCGCGGCGAACAGATTTGCGGACGACTCACCCTTGGCGCGCGTATCGCGTTTAAAGGTTGAGGACGTTGGCGACGCGCTCGGGGTCGTTGAGCACGTTGTGGAGGTCAAGCGCGTCGACGAGGACCGCATATCGTTCCCGAATGCGGGCAATGACTGCGTGCGCGCGCTGCAAGCGAGCCTCGGCGCGGTCGGCTTCAATGGTGTCCATGCGGGCGCAGAGCTCGTTGTACGCGGGGTCGTCCAAGACGTTGTCGGGCGGAACGGTGTCGAGCGTGGAGTGGTGCGGAGGGGAGGCGGCGACGATGAAGACGTTGGCGGACGGGACGGCAGGCTCAGAGTCAGCGGACTCAAAGTCGGGCTCGGACTCGGGCACGTTGACAGGCGCGGAGTAGGAGGGGCGTCGGCGTGGTTGCCACCGAGGCAGTTCGTCCCCCGCAGGCGCGTCGTACTTGTTGCCGGGTGTCGAGAGCCCGAAGATGTTCCCGTTGCCGCGAATGCGCTCCTCCGAATCGAACTGGCCAGCGTCCCGCATGCGGCGCATGCGATCTTCGCACGTATAACGCGCGGCGAGCATTTGCTGAATGCGGCCGACTTCGCGCCGCCGACCCATCTCCCCAAACACCGCCAACGCAATCTCCAGCCCCACCACCTGATCGGTCTTGAGGATGGGGTGGTCAAGAAGCCATCGTAGGGATAGCGCCCAGAGGTGCTCGTCATCCCAGCGGGCACCGTAGCGCGGAAGCTTGAACCCGGCGTGTCGAGCGAACGCGAAGAGGTTTCGGAGCCCAAGGTCGATGGCGGCAGAAATCTTGGCGCAATGGAATTGAATTTCGCCATCGCGTTCGGCTGCTCAAAGCTCAAGTCATGTTCCAAACAAAGATGTGGACTCGTACCTCCGTCAATGTCTGTGAACGCGCAAGTGTCCAACACAATCTCTTCCTTGTCGAAGTCGGGGATGAATATCATACGCGGGAAGTCGTCCGAGTCGTTGCGCGCCCAGCCCAAACCCGAATCGCTCGTCATGCGGTGGTACGCCTCCGAGTACGGGTCGATCATTTCGACCGTCTCCGCAACGCCTTGAAGATCTTGACGCTCGAGCGCCGCCATAAGGATTCGACGCGGGCTGTTCTCCGGTTTGTTGCCGTACCAACGCTGCTGGATGGAGGATGCGGGCATGCGTCCCCGTTGAGGGAAAAAGACGGGAAGGACGTGAAGTCGGCCAGAAAAAGGATGGTCGGGGGAGTTGACGTCGTGGAAGTGCCCATGAACCTGGTACTGCGCAAGCGATAACATCGGCGGCCGCTTGTTGGCCCAACGGAACGGAGTCCAGGACAAACCCGATCGACTAATGCCCCGATAGTCCGACTCACTCTTGTTGTCCGAACCGGTGTTCCGGTCGGCCTCGAGGTACGGGTCGGGTTTGGTGTACCGGAACCGAGTGAAATGGCTCTGAAGAGGACGACGCTCGACGTCTGGTGGCGACGAGGCCGGTGGAGACGGCGAGGGCGACGGGGAAGGAGAAGGAGACGGGGATTGTAGACCTGGGGGGAGACGCGAGATCGTCTTGGGCGTACCCGGTACTTTCTACGTCCTCGGGACAGAACTCCGCTCGCGGCGTACCCCGTGCACGCTGGTTCTTGCAACGGCGCTGAGTCGGTAACAGTGTTGTAGTAGACGCGAATAAACGCGCCCGTTTCCGTGGGCGTTGGTCCGTACAGTTGTTTGGTACTGGACTGCGGGGACGGCGCTGCGGCGTTGGAGTCGGCGGTTGAGACGTAAGAAGCGGCGGCGGGGAAGTTGGGCCGAAAGGACCGGGCCCACTCAGCAGCTTGAAGTTGTTGACGATACTCGGTGACGTCCGAGTCGTTGCTGTCGGATACGAGCAGGTCGCGAGTGTTGTCCGATGCGACTTGGTCCGCAAAGGGAGAGACCTGCGGCTGTTGGAATCAGCCCCCGATGGCGCAGGCTGGACCAGCTGTAATAGGCGAGCGCACCTTGAGGGTGCTGCTCGGGATTCCAGGCGTCAAGTTCGGCGTGGTTGTCTTCGTCAAGCCCAAGAAGGTCTCCGTATTCGTCTGACTCAGAACCAGAGTCCGTCCCAGACTGATCTAGACTCAGGTCAGTCTCTTTCCGTTGTTCTGGTTCGATGGACTCACGAGCCCAGGCTCTCTTCAAGCCTCGAGGTCCCGGCACTCATTCGTTCTCATCCACCACCATCCGCTCGAAGTCGCCCTCCTTGTGCGCCTCCCGCGCTTTCACAAACAAGCAAGTCCCCTCAGCCTCGGCTGGACTCGTATTCTCGCCTTCAAGACGCGACGAAACTGGTGGCTGGGGAAGCGGTGTTGGAGTAGGACCGCAAGTACCTACTCGCATTAACAAGGTGCGTTCCGAATTTGAGAAGGGCTTACCGTTGATGGTTTTGTAGAGCTCGTTCTTGTCGTCGTTCGACTGCGGCTGCAACTCGCCGTTACGCGACTCGGCCTCGTCGTCACCAAAGAGGCTGTACGAGCTTGGGGTTGGAGCAAGGGAAGGAGCGGGGATAGGTGTCGAGGCGCGGGTGGAAGATGCGGGGAAGGCTGGGGCGAATGTCGGTGCCCAGGGATGATACGGGTACGTTCCGCTCTCTACATCCTGCGCGAGTTGGGTCTGACGGCGCTGTTCCTCAGCTTCCTTCTCCAGCGCATTGTACGTGCGCTCGGCCTCGGCCGTGGCAACCTCGACAGTCGCCACCAATTCGCCAGCCGCAATCTGTAGCCAGCCGAGGCTCGCGTCAAACATGTCGCGCGTGGTCGTCCACGCCTGCCAGTCGTCCAAACCACATCCGTCGGCGAGCTCGTCCAAATGCTCATCGACATGGTCGATGTGGCTACGCATCAACGAAACGAACATGAGGGCTCGGTCGCATGGGGGGACGGCTGCGTGGAACACGGCTTGCGCATCGAGCGCTGCGACGAAGAGCGGGTCGCTCCGCGGCACCCATTCCGCCAGCCTCGACTCGTGGTACGCCGTCATCCGGTACGCCTGCGGATAGTCGGGAACGGGCCGAGCGTACACAGGGAGGAACCCGTGGAGAGGCAGGGGATCCTGGGCCACGGCGCGGTCCATCTCCCGCTGGAGCCGGAGTTGCTCGTGCGTAAGGGCGCGAGGCTCGTATATGAGCGGGAGAGATGGGTGGAGAGGCTCGGGAATACGCGCCCCCGGGGAGCCCGATTGCGGGCAGTCGCCTGACCGCGCGCGTTACCTCGGGGCGATCCTCGGGAAGAGGCAGCGGACGCTCCAGAACCGCGTTGTTCCGGTCGACGCGTTGGGCAAGAGCTTTGAACAACGAGACGCCGACCTCGCGAATTGGATGCGGGAGCTTGACGTCCTGCTGGCGCGCTGCGACCGCCTGTTGGGTTTGGAGAAGGAGGAGCGACGGGGCTACGTCGCTGAGCCGCCCGGGCACGTGCAGCGGTGGAGGCGCGGGTGCGCGACGCGACGGGGAACTCGAGACCCGATCCGAAAACTCCGTCGGCACCTCGTTTGCGCGGTACCAGTGATGGACCGAGCTGGAGGTCGACTGTTGCGAGATGTACTGTGGGACCGCGGCCGTCGTCGGGAAGGGGGTACGGCGAGGATGAATGGGGTTGAGAGCCGTGGAGGTGGCTGCCCGAACCGGGATCGGCTCGTGCAGCGGTGGCGACTCGTTGAGCGTCGTCTGCAGTCCTCGGTGAGCACACAGGGTTTGAAAAGTTCCAACAGTACTGACCGCTTCCATAGCGTGAGTTAGTCCGGGCCAGTCCAGCGAATCCCGACCGTTGCTGGTCGGTAGAGGCGTCGGGGAGCGGTTTGCCAGAGACGGGTATCGCACTCGGCGCAGCGGCTGGAGGCGGCGGACGTCGAGGACGGTGGGGAGACGGCGGGGTCTCCATGCGTGCAGGGATTGTAAGAAGCCAGTTAGAGTGTTGGTTGTGCGTAGTCTGTTTGTAGTTGGGCTGCAATTCGACGAGGTTCCAGCTTTTAAACTCGCTCGCAGGTTCTTGTCGCAAGTCCGACGAAATCTCGTTACAACTCCTACGAACATATTTCCCGTACTCTTCGCTGCCTAGTCCTTGACTCCGTTGAGCTTTAGTGGCTTTCCCGGCTTTTTCCATCGCCAAAACTGAATTGAGTTCCTCATCAGTGGGCGCACTAGGAACGTTAAGAACGTTAGGTTCTTCGCTTCGAGTCTTACTGACAGCGGATCCGCGTACTAGGAGTACTGGCGCAATCTCCGGAGCTGCGTCGGGAAAGGCTGAGATTGATTCCAGATTGAGTTTTGCCTGTAGGGTGTTAGCAAGCTCATTCTGAAGTTTGCCGTCCCGAACTAAAGCTTCGGTAATCGCTTTGTCGTTCCTCGGCTCACCAATCTCAATACCATTTTTATTGCTTCCCGGATTCCTTGTCGGTTCGGTCTGAAAATCCGCAGCCCGAGGTTGCGACTCCGTCGCATGGCTCGGTGAATTCCGGTAATTATTCCGGTGCCCGCATGGCTCTCGCGTGGTTCCTGGAAGGCTGTTAGTGATGGTTTCGCAATTCGGATGCGATTTGGTTCGCCATGTCCGATGAACAGCTTCATTGGAGTCCAAGTCGGACTTTGAATAGCGTGATGACCGAGACTCGGTACCATGATTTAGTTCGTCATGTCGCGGGTTCAAGTCCCCATGTATGCGCAAATATTCTTGAAGCTTTCTGGGTGTATCTTCATTATATTCCAACCCATGTGTGTCTATCCAAGTGTGGACTTGTTGAAAAGTCTCTTGAATTTGTGCATGTAAGTCCGAAGTATCTGAAACAGAATTAGTAGAGCTTGTTGTGCTTTTGTCCTTTTGAGAACCTGCTACTCTCAGTAATCCTGATTCAAGTTGTAAAATCATAGGATTTGTTTTCAGCCAAGATTGTCCCAACTGAACTTCCACCTCAGCATTTTCTTGTACCCAGAAATCTCCATGGGTCAAATAATCTCCACAAACCAATGGCACATTTTGCAACTTGCCTTTAAGTAGTGTGATTCCTTCTTGCCCATGTTGAAGAAGCAAGGTCTTTTGTTGATCAATATAAATTTCTGGAAGATATTGCTGAGCAAAATTCCCACAAACAATATTAACTTCTGAACCAGAATCAAATGTGGCCATTGATTCCTGTCCAGCCAAGGTGCTGATGGGAATTGCAAGTAGACCAGAGGAAATTCCTATTAACCTTCTTTCCAGCTGAGATGTTTTTCCTTCATCTTCCTTTGTTTGACTAACCCCAAAACAGGCTACAGCATGGCATGCTCCAGTTTCAGGAGGTTCAGCTGGATTAGTGCAGAGCTCAATACTGCCTACTGCATCTGAGTTTGGATCCTCGGGAAGTTGGAAAACCAAGAACGTTCCATCTCGTTGTTGCTGAATTGTGACACTATTTTCAACTTGCCAAGGTCGTCCTAACAGAAGTTCGAATGGAGCATTCTCAGATAACCAAAGGTCTCCATAAGTTTTATGGCCTCCACAATCCAGATAAGTGTTAGCCATTAAACCTCTCAGGACACTTTTCCTCCATTAGCATCATTCATGATTAAAGTTTTCCGCTTGTCCACTGTAGTAGGAATTTTGGCACGAGCCAAACTTCCCTTAACAATGTTCACTTCAGAACCTGTATCGATGATGGCTATAATGGATTCGCCACTAGCAGTCCGCATATCTACCCGAATCAATGTGCCAGCCTGTTTTCTAGGCCAATTTGGTTTAACATCGGGAGCAGGCGTACCTTCATCCATGAAGATTACTGCTTGCGCAGTATATGTTGGCTTGAGATTTCGAACTCGGATCATGTCCGTAAATTCAGTTCGAACATCTCGGGAAACTTCCATAAGCTCTCTCAAGCTTATTGGGACAGTGGCATCGAGAACCCGATTAGTCACATCTGTGCAATTGACAGTACTAGAAATGGCCGACTGTCTTTGAGGTCGAGTATTTTCGTCTTTTCCTCTTGCAGAAGGGGTATCATTCTTTTGCGTACCATCAGGAGGATCTCGGGGTATTGGAGCTGTGTGACCACGAATGGGTGTTTCATCAACATCCATGGCGGTTGGCCTAGTTTTTCGAGCATCAAATGGGGTAGGTTTCAGGGCGGATTTCAAAGGAAGGGTAGGTGGTCGTCGTGTTGGAAAGTTTACAGGGTGCAAAGGTGCAGTGGTAACTGGAGGCCTGGGAGGAATAGTGGCTTGAGGAGGTGAAGGAGGTGCATTTGATTTAGCAGTTCCTGAATTGTTGTCTGATTTCTTAGATGGGGTTTCAGGAGGTGGAGTCTTGCTGAACTTATCTCTAGGAGGCATGTAAACCCCATCAAAGACTTTCTTCCTTTGTATCCGAGTACTTGGGTCGCGTCGATTGGCAGCGTAAACTGAATGTTCATCTGAATGGACATATCGATCAGCCGGAGAATAAGAAGTAACATCCGGAACCGTCAAATAAACCACTCCTTCATCGTCAGGGTCTGGTTCATCTTCATCATCGGACATCCAATCCGAGTCGGAGGATATTTCATATGCCGCTGTATGATAGAAGGATCGGACCGGATCATAATTTGGGTTAGTAGAATAAGCCAGCATAACATTTGTTCCTTGCTTGCTTACCCGATCCACTGCCTGAATAATTGATTCTCCTGCCATTCGTTGCAGAGGTTCCCCAGACATAAGTTGAAGTCGTCCTGTTTCAGGATGGTGTCCTAAAACTCCTTTAGATATGTAGTCGTTGATCTGAGGACAATCAGCAACACGATGACCCTGTCCATGACATCCGTAACATTGTTGTTCCCCTAAAGGAGTACTGTTGGCGCCAGACAAAGGTATATTGGAATTGTAAGTGCGTTGCGGAGGTGAACGGGAAGTATTATCGGTAGAGGGGCGATTGGGTGGATATCGGTTGGGATAGTTGGGAGAGGCCGAGAAACTGGGTCGTCGTTGTAGGGTACTGTTTGTTACCATGGGTCTGGAAATACATTCCTTAGCATTCCCAGTGGTATCCAAGGCCAAGCATTTATAATACAACGGGCCATATTTGGGATCATCAATCTTCATATTGTTCAGATCCTTGATCATATCGGCGATCTCCTCCTCGTTCCCGGAGAACTTAACCTTACTAGGTTTAGAGGAAGATTTGCTGCTTTTCTTGTCAGAGGTTTTACGTGACAGCACACTAGAACTTCGCTTCTTGTGTTTGCGCTGCTTCCGCCGACGTCGATCATAGTCCGAATCACTATCCGAGTCATCGCTGTCGGATTCCGAGTCATCTTCATATGGATCGATTCCAAATTCGGCAGCATTAAGAAGCATCGCCTCCGGCCGGTTCCGACGGAAGAACCATTCGGCTGCATAATTGATTTCCTGGATGGTGTAGGGTGAAGCATTGCTCAAGGGTCTTCCCTGAAGAATTCTATTTTCCAAAGAATTTCGTAGTTCAGGGTGAACACCCATCCAGAAATAGCAGTGATAATTTTCCTCAGTGAGACGTTGTTGATCGTAAAGTCCTCCGGCAATAGTCTTGTATTGAATATTATATTTGCGCCATTGGGTCATGGTAGTGATCTTTACCTTGGTCATTTCCACAGCAAATTTCACCAGATCTGTAGGGTGGTACTTGTGCAATGCGCGTTCTGCATCATAAGCCTTGAAGATCTCTTGTCGAAGTCCTCGCCAGTTGGGCTTGCGGAAATAATCCATAGTTCGGATCACATTCTGGACATCAGTAGAACAATAGCGGAGAATAAAATGGCACTTTTCGGCTTCATCAGTGACACGGTTGCGAGTTAGAAGTTGATTATAATGGCGAATAAAATGTTCAACCTCAGAATATTTGCCGCGGAAAGTCTTGGGCGCATCTTTGCTCCCTGCTACGGGCATATCCAAAGAGGTTCGAAGAGGCGCACTGAAGGATACCGGTGCTGCCATCCGTTTTCTTGTTGGTTCTGGGGAGGACGGCGGGCTTCCTACCCAAGGTTTTGCGTATTCCGGTTCAGAATCAGAGTCGGGCTGAGGAAACATCATACCATGAAGAGGATGAGGGAATGCTTTTTCTTTACCTTTGCTTGTAGAAGCTTGCTGGCTTGAATGTTTGGCATTTTCTTCTGCTTGTAATTTTGCAGCAAGATGAGCGTTGTAAGTGTCAGATGGGTTGTTGAAAGCGGATGCGCCCCAGATTGGTGTGTTGGGCGTGGCGGGTGTATTGAATATCATGTTGTCGGTAAGTTAGATAGGGTTTTGTGGAATTGTCGTGTCAAATATTAAGGAACCGCCGAGGCGCAGAGAGCTCGCTGCGCAGTGCGAAATTCCGCCATTGTTCTAGTTTGAGTGGCATGCCACCAAGTTTCAAACTTAGTCAGTTCTGAGGCTTTAGGTCTAGAAATTTGTCAGAGAGTATATGTTCTATGCGCTAGCCTATATACCAAATTTCAAACTAACAAACCCAGGATTGAGGCAGAAATGAACAGGTCGCTGCGCGACCTGTCCAGCTTTCGGAGAATTGATGGCTTGTTCACCCTCAGCCGATCACGTGTTAGCGAATAATTGCTCGCTGCGCTCGCAATCACCAATGTTTCCCTCGCGGTGGGCTCCAATGATGTCGAGTGGAATTTATGTTTTCCTTCGTAGGTATCCGGAAGCGACTTTGTTCAGGAAAACCAACGAAATAGTTCTGGAGGTCTTGGTGATAAGAAGTGTCTAAAATTAGACAAATGGGAGATTGGGGATAAGGAGGTAAGGTGGTCGGAAAAGGGATAAGGTTGCAGTAAATATAACTCCGTACGTAGAGTTATACAAAGAATTCGTATTTCGTGGGTTTTGTCGACTTCTTGCTAGATCACAAAGCAAGCACAGAGGTCAACGGCGTTGTCGGTCGTTGTAGGTCGGTCGGTCGTTCGTTCTTCGGAAGTCAACTATTACGAAGTTGACTATAACACAGCGGTCGGAAATCAACTACTACGGAGTTGATTATAAAAGCTAACTCTTCGTATAAGAATTAACTGGCGATAGTTTCGACATAAAGAAACTATCAAGGTAAGCAGACTCTGCGGGAGTATGCTCAGGGTTGGGGGTTCGTTTGAGTTGTAACTGGTAATTGTATTCGATTAGGGGGGGTACAGAGTTCTGTCTACTTATACTACTTAGGGGGGGAAGGTTCTGGAACAATCCCTACCCTTCTTGGCTATGCTAGGGTAGGCTGTGTTGATTAATGAGTGCATTAGATCTAAAATAGTGTAATTAGTGCAGGTACCATCAACTAATCCTATTTGGGAATTGATCATCTTTGGTCACAGGAGTGTTGATCCTGAGAAACGGGAGATGTGATCCTCAAGTAGAAATGGATCGCCGTTGGTGAATTGGTGTCAGAGTGCGCAGAACATGAGAAATTATGATGATGGCTTGTTGATGGATCATTTCTTCTTCATGCCAAATAAAAATATGGCACGACACCGGGCATAAAAAATTCAAAATTGACGAACTTGACTTCGGAATACTACAGTAACCACGACCGCACACATATTTCCCGCACCAGCCAGGGTAGAACATTCACTTTTTCGGACCCCAGAATGTTACGGTAACAATCGGCTTCGCAATATCTGCCCGGGTATTTTTGCAGTGCGACGCAAAAAAAACCTTCTCCACCGCAGATTCTTCTTCTCCCACGGTCACACTTTCGACGGCTTGACTTCGAACCATCACCATGCTACCATGGCTTGACGACGGCGACGACAGCGACACCGGGGAACGCGACCTGCCGACTTGCGTCGACTTCGAGCTCAACCGCCCCATCCACAAATCAGAAGATATTCACATCGGGTGCGGTAGCCTTTGTTTGGAAGTGAACACCTAATCACCAAGCATTCAGGCACAGGAGACGATTCAACCGTGCTGGAAGAGCGATAATACGAATAATGGCCGCGCATGGATGGACGGCACCCGCGATAGGATATGTTTTCGTGGAGGAAGCAAAGGCAGTTCGACGCGCATTGGAAAACACGACGGACGACGATCTGACGCAAGATTACCGGCATGCGCCGGCAGAGTATCGCCTGAAATATCCTCCCAAGAATCCGGTGCGTTCTCAACTTCTCATCACGGTTAGACTTTCCATCCTGCTCACAACGAGGCAGCCTCTGCAATCCGCGTCCGCTCCCGCGACCTCTGCAAACACACCGGTCATGGCGCCGTTCATTCCGTCCTCCCTGAGAGCTACTTCCGTCCCGAGTCTTCCGAAGTCCCTCGCCCCTCCAGCCGTTGCTGCATGGATGCCATCCACTACTTCGGCCTCGAGTCCGAGTCCTCCTCCCGAGCCTGCCTCGGATCCGGCCCCAGCCCGCCCTCCAAAGCGTAAATCGGTCTTTGATCTCGGGCGCCGTCCCCCATCCGCAGCTACGGTACACTATATCTCCGGATTGCGTGTTCCATGCAGCTAATCGGCCCCAGATCACTCACATGAAGCTGCAGTACAGCTTGATGCTCCCTCCATCTCACCCGTGTGTTGCCGAGGCACGAGAGGCTGCGGCGAATAGACCCAGAGCACCTTCGCCCCCACCGTTACCTTCTCCGTTGTCGCCGATGCGAGTGCTAATGAGCGCGTCTGTGGCGGACCAAGAGTCGACGACATCCAGTTCCGACGTGATTGAAATCCTGGTGCGTCATGTTTTTCATCGGCGCTCCACCCGATCCCCATTTTCGAAGCAGACCACGAACGCGAATAATTCTCAGATGGTCCGCGCAGTGATTGTTCAGATCTTCTTGTTTATTAATATAACCTCAGAGCGTAAAGCCTCGTCTCCAGTCTTCCTCGCTGCCCATAAATTCTGCCTCGGCTCCCCCAACCCCGTAGTGGTAACAAAGCACCCACTTCCGACACGTCCGAGAAAGCCGCTGCCTCTGCCAAAAGTTAAGAATACAGTCCTGGCGATGGGAGGAGGCACCTTTCGCCCGCATAGCTTCGGAGCAAACGATTCACGTTCAACACAAACATCTCCATCCTCAACTCCGCTTCCACGAATATCATCTCTCCCTGCTTCAAACTCCAGCATCAAATCCACACTGCTTGCCGCTCCTCAGACGATGGATATCGTCCCGGACATCCTCAAAGCAAAGGGCTTCACGACGCAACGCATACACGCGTTTGCACGGTGGCCAGCGGAAGAGCGAAAGGAGGCACTTGCTGCGATTGCTCGGACCCGGGCCCGGCCCATCGTTGGATACAGTCGAACGGAATTTGGATTTGCTCCTGCTGCAGCCGCCCGCGCCCTCAGTAGCATCGCGGAGCCTCGAGCATTCGAATCCGGCTGCCAGCGAGCTGCAAACTCTCCTCCTCCCCCGTCCACCATACAACATCGACCTCTCAGAACACACAGAAACGCTCCTCGCGCGCGGATTCACGAAAGAGCGGTTGTTGGCGTTCAAAGGCGCGGACGGATGGAGTAGGCTGGCGGTCAAGGAGTTTCTGGCGCGGGCGTTCGTTGACGGGAGCGGTGCAGGACTGAGCGCGCTGGAGGTTATTGTGCTCGAGTTCACGGTGCGCCCGGAGCCGATGTAGCCGCTTGTCTCTTGCTTTCTTGTTGCTTGTCCGGGCCCTTCCCGGTCCCCACAGCCAGTTATACTTTCTTGACGCGCCCAAGCATAGATCGTCGTTCTTTTTGGAACCGGGTCCGGCGTCGGCCTCCACAAATCAGATAAACTCTTATGGTTTGGCTCTCCCGCACCAGCCAACTTTTCTTCGGTATCGTTGTTGCCCCTTCTCCCCAGTCGCCATTGTTAGCCGGGCAATCCCAGAAATACACCGGGAAGTACTTTGCGTTTGTGAGCGTCGGGTAAGCCTACTGGGCACTACTGCATCGAGAATAATCTCACCTTCGAAGCTGACCATGTTCGTTTCTCAATGCAAGGGTGCTTAAACACGGTGAAGGACACGTTAGTCCAGAAAGTACCTTACGACCTGCTTGCGACACGCAATCCCCCCAAAACAGCGACAGAACATCCATGTTATCCAACAAAGAGACTACTGAACAAAGAAAGCAGCGCGACCTACTCGAAGCTAGGTATCGTCGTACTGAGAACCATCCAAGACAAGAAGCAAGCACAATTAACAAGCGGTACAGTAACACTGGGTATCACTCCCAACCCAATCCCCGTCTACGAACTACTCCTCGCCTGGCGTCGGCGTAACATGCTCCGCCTCCACATCCGGCCACTCCGCCAACAACCCCTCGCGCAACTGACAAATCTCGTCGCAATCTTCCAGCTCGCCATCGTACACGGGGTAGTCGTCTTCGTCCTCCTCCGCAGCTTGGAGGCGCGCGGCGATGCCTGCGTGGCCCGAGGCGAGGGCGCGGCGGTCGGGCTTGGCGCTGTACCCGTACCAAAAGCCCATGTCGTTGAGGGAGCCCGCGGTTTTGAGGAGCGCGTTCTTGGCGGTGGCGTACGCGTCCGGAGGGCGCGAGGCCTCGAAGCATCCTACGGTGAGGGGTTGGTGGTTAATAATACCCTCGGGACAGGAGCGAGGGGGATCGACGCGGACGTACCGAACCAGGAAGCGCGGTCGATATAGCCCGTCGAGTCCATCCACTGGAAGGCCTGCATCATGAACTGCTTTGTCTGCTGCTGCGTCGCGCCGGAGGAGGAGGTGACGCCGAGCTCGGTGATCCAGATGTTCTTGTTGAAGCGGGAACGCGCCGTCGACACGAATTTCTTGAACTTTTCAAAGTCCTTGTATGAGCCGTACCTTCCGGGGCGTCAGCGACAACCAAGCAAGCCCCAGCCGGAAGGAGACGCACCAGTGCAAGGAAATAACATCCACGTATCCACCGCGCTTGCTCAGCTCCGACAAAAACGACGCCGTCCAGTCGAGGTTCCACGCAATCGCGGGGCTGACGAGCTTGACGCCCTTCTGCCCGTACGGGTGGATCTCCTGCATCCAAATGCCGGCGGCGTCTTGCGGGGACATGTTGGCTTGCCCGGAGATGTCGGGCTCGTTAAACCCAATGAGGTATTTGGGCAGCTTCTTCTTCATCTCCTCTTTACGCTGGGACCACTTGTCCCATTTCTGGACGTGGACGGCGGGTTAGCGTCGCCGGTGACGTTGGAGGCGGAAGCGACGTACCGAGGAACCCCAGAACATCGGCACCCACTCGACGTTGGACGGCATCTGCGACACGGGGCCGTACTCCCAGTCTACAACGGACAGGGTCAGCGCTCTCCCGCAATGAGCAGAGAGATGGAAGGGGGCGCACGGTGGTACCAGCTAATCATCGGTTTCGTCCCAATGACCTTTGCAAAGTTGTCGTTCGTGGCCCAGGCAAGGCCGCGCATCGTGGCGTCGACCTGCGCAGGGGCGAACGCCGCGAGCAGCGAGAGGCTCGCGACGATGAAGTTGAGGGAGAGCATCTTTCGTCCTTTGTTGTGCTTGTGCTTGTAAAAAAAAAGAGTGTGGTTGAGTGTGTGCGTGCGTGTACCCCAGTGGCGGCGGGAGGGGGGAAGCGGGAAGGGACGGCGGTCGGCTGGTGCCAAAACGGAGGAGTTATAACGTGAAGAGGGTAGGGATGATGGGCTCCTTTAACCGAGGGACTGTCGATCGCTACTGCTCCGCAATTCGGTCTTGGAGCTCCGCGAGCCGCGGCTGCTTATAATTACACGACGCGCACCATGCTACAGCTCCAACTTGAACTCAGCGCAAGGACAAGAGCGCCGGCTTGAGGTACTCTGCTGTACCTAGAGGCCGTCTCAAGTAGATCGGAAGCGAACCTGAACTTCGGCAGAGAGGAGGGCGGCGTGTACGTTGCATGTCGCGCCCGTACAGCATCGACGTCGGCTCGAATTCAGATCTCCTTACGGTGGAGCTCCTGAGAAACCCTTGTTGTCGACGTTGCAAGGAATGGCAAAGGAATAACAAAGGAATGGTCGTGGCTGCGAAGCGCCGACTCAAGGCGTGCCTTGCGCGCCACCGAGAGCAAGTAGAAATATTTGGTGACATACCCCAAATAGGCAGGTCACCTACCTAATTAGGACATCTTCCCCATATCCCAGTCAAAAGAAAGGAAAGATATTCGACACACTACACGCTACAAACATGTACAGTACATATCCAGTGCGCAAGACCGTCCGAGATGTGTTAGCATAACGACAAAGCAAGCCGGCCGATAAGTAGATTTTGTGAGGGCGCAAAGTCCGAGAGACGATTAAGTACAGTAGTGATAGATAGAGAGAAAGAGAGGAAACGTGCTGTTAAGAGACACGATTAGCTAGTGGCACGAGCGAAGAATGACGACGGACGACGCACCAATCCTACTTGACGCGCAATCCGCGCAAGCGGCTCACCACATCCTCCATCCCGCCTGCCCCACTCCATTCGCCACTCCATCCCTGCTCGCGTCGATACGTAGACGGCTGCTGCGCCTGCTGCCCTTCGCTGGCATACGCGTACCCCTCGCCCTCGCCAATCCCATCGCTCGTGCCATCGCCATCCAACGACGGGCCGCGGAACTCGATGTGTTTAGACAAGAACCGCGCGTCGTGCGTCCCGCGGCTCGTCGTACTCGCACTCGCATGGAAGTCGTCATACGGAGCCGACGCGTTCACGTCGTCCGCAGACGCGTTCCAGCCTCGCGACGACACCTTGATATAGTGCGCGTGCGCGTGCGGCGGCGTTGTCGGCGGCGGTGACGAAAACGCCGGGGATGAGATGTCAATCCAGCTCCCGGCGTCGGAGCCCGTGCTCAATGCAGGCGACGAGGGCGGCAAAGGTGGGGACGACTGTGAATGCGATGGGGCGTACGTGTGCATGTAGGAGGAGGAGGACGTCACCGCCTCGCGCGTTGCGCTGGCCAGCGAATCCGCCGAGTAGCGGTTGCTGCGGCGTCGCTCGCGCTCGCGCTCGTGGCTTGGGGAGAGGGAGCCGAGAATCGAGGTCGTGACGACGGGGGAGGGAAAGCTTTGGCTACGCGGGGCGAAGACCAGCTCAGGCGGGACGTTGGTGCCCAGCGTGCGTACGAGCTTCGCCAGCTTCTTGCGGCGGTCAGCCGCGCGCGGCGCAGGGCTCAACGGGGAAGGTGGCGTGTGGGAGAATGAGGGAGATCGCGGGGACGGGATGCTCATGGTGCTGAGAGTGCTCGCGGGGCGTGGGCGCGGGGAGGTGCCCTGGCCGTTGGGGAGGCGGAGGAAGAGCAGCGGACGACTCGGGTCGATAGCTACCTCGGCGGACGGGACTGGAGATCCTGCAGCGGTGAGGGAGGCTCCTCGGGGCGGCGGGGGCGCAAAGAAGCGACCGGAGCGCTTCGAGTCGACGCTCGATACGGACGCGCTGTGGCCATGCTGCCCGTGCTGCTCGTCGTGATCGTCCTGGTGCTCAACCACGAGGGGAGTCTCGCCCAGGATGGCGCCGAGCTTGCGGGTAGTGCGGATGAGGTTGGCGCGCTGGTTGGAGGGAAGGGAGTGGCCGTGGTAGGATGTTGTGGTCTCCATCGTCGTGTCGGGCTTCTGCGGCGTCGTTCCGGACGGTGTGTCGTCGATGTTGAAGGTAGAAAGAGAGTTCAAAAGAATGTAAAGGCTCGTCGAGAGGATAGAATACAGAACAAGTG
The DNA here is from genome assembly GCA_014461125.1 of Mycena kentingensis (nom. inval.). NCBI lineage: Eukaryota > Fungi > Basidiomycota > Agaricomycetes > Agaricales > Mycenaceae > Mycena > Mycena kentingensis (nom. inval.). The sequence goes on along the minus strand of JACAZG010000018.1, from coordinate 881,667 downwards.
AGTGGGTCGCCTCGTCAAGAGACTGGCGGGTGTGAATCCACATCCTAATTGGATCCTGCTCCGGCGTTTCACCTCAACATCCGTCTCCGCTCAATCTCCATCGCCAACTAGCGCCTCAGAAGCAGCCTTATGTTGTTATGCACCAGCTAGCCCACCTAGAACGCTCTCCGCACGCAGAAAAACGCGGTATTTCGGCTCCAACCGCGTCGTTTTTGGCGGTTCCTCGACCCCGGCACTCCCGCGGCATGGCCCGCTCCTCTTCACGATGTATAGTCCACCCCACATGTTCGTCCGTCCCCTGTCGCGCTGCCACCTCAATCCATGCCGCTGCCAGCGGAGTGGTCGTGCTGTCAAGTGGCGACAACTTCAAGTTCGTGCTCCATCGCTTTGTTCTCCATCTCTTTCGCTCGGACTGCAGCGCGCACCCAAGGTCCTCACACAAATTGAACTCAAGTCTCAAACCTCCCTCTCCACATGCTCGCAGCTGACGGATCCGCGTTCGGATAGTCCCGTTCGAGCACAAGCACCAACTTGAACAATCCACGTCAACCCTCAATGAATGCCGCCCACAATCCGGGTCCCGTGTATAGTTTCTACGTCACAATGCTGCCTTCAGGGATCTATTCGGACTGTATCCTCTCCTGGCATCTGGCCATGCATTCCCATTCACCGCTGCTTCGAGCTCCGAATTCGACTTCTGCCCGCCTTACCTTTAGGTCAAGTGAGGCCATCGGAAACCCGCGGTGCTCCAATCACCCACCCATCGCTCGGTAGATCGCCGTCGGTACCGAGTCTCCTCTGGAACGACATCGACATCGACGACCTCAACGACAACCGCGCCGCACCGATCTTCCGTGGGATAATCAAGCCCTCCCGAAGATTCGCTGAATCTTGTGGATTGCCAGTCTGAGTTGAGCCTTCGGGCGCAGCTCAAGGATTGAGGACCAATAACGTCCCATCAAGATTTGATCGCAGACTTCTTTGTTGCATGTTGGACCACAATCAAGTACACAGACCGTCAACTAGCCTAATGGCGGTATCACCACTCGTCCTCGTCCTCGTCTCCGGCATCGTACTCCTCCCTCTGCAACGTATCGAGAAGTAGCTCCCCCTCTTGAGTGCGAGGTTTTGCCGTCTGCATTCCGTGGATTCGAGCGTGTTCTGCGAAATGGGCATAATCCTGGGTGGTCAAACTTGGGCCGCCCAGCTCCCACGACACGTCCACTCCAGGTAAACCATACAGCTCTTCCTCCCATTCTTCGAGCCGCGGGCCACCAGGACGGTGAGACCAGTAGCAAAACTCGTGGCGGGATGGTAACTCCATCCAGACGCTGCCGTCCTCTTTCTTGCGAGCCGGCGGGGGCTGAAAGTTGAAAAAGATGACATCTGCTGGTGCGTCCGCCATGAAAGTCCCCAGGAGTTGGTCAGGTTCCCTCGCATCCGTGAAGTACAGCTCTCCGTTGATGTGGGTCAAAATTACTGCAGAGATTATTGAGAAACAAAAATGAATCATGCGGAGTCTGGGAACAGCTTACCGTCGACATGCTCTTCATCAATGAGCACCTTTCCAGGCTTTGGAGACTGCGCATGTAGCCACGACTCAACGAGGCCCACGCGATTTATGCTGCCATGCATTGTGATCAAACTTGAATTCCGTAACCCAACGTAGGCAACTCTGCGAGCGATCAGCTCAACGGATGGGACCAAAGCAAGACCAAAGGGAATCCAACGCACGAGTACCACGATCCCGTTTCTCGCATGATCACCGGGCCATCCCAGGAGCAGTGAATGCTGTACACAAACGGCTCATCGGAGTACACTGAGTTCTTCAGCGCCTGTATCTTGCGCATGTTCTCGACATCTGGGCACTCAGGAAAGATGTGTGAGTCGTATACCGACGAGGGCAATGGCAGCCTGTAAACGGCTGCGAGCTCCACAAAACCGTAATAACTGTTGCACGACATCCGCTGGTTGGACGTCTCGGGACTACTAGTTGGATAGCCTTTGCTCCTGACACGTATCCAAATGTCGCGAATGAGATTCACGAGATCTTGGCAATGTAGGTGCCGCAACAAGATGGTGTCTTGATGATAAACTCCGCTGTCGTCAAAGATTGGGACTGGTGCAATTGCATCCCGCGTGCTCCAGAAGTAGGATAGCCGGTACCCATGGGATGTCCCAGCAGGCTGAAAGATGACACGGAGTTGCCCGGTCTCTATCCTGAACCAGTCCGAGCGATTATTCATCATGTTATAATCGCGAAACCGGCGTTGATTAAAGTAGACCTCGACGGCCTGGATTCAGCTCAAATGGTTCATCAAGGGTGCCAGTTATGCCTCATACGTTGACCTGAACCTTCTGAGCAGAGCTCAACCTATTTGTGCATCTATATTCGACGAACTTACCAGAGTTCTTTGCAATAAGCGCCGGGAAAGCGTGGTCGGACACCCTTCCAAGACTTTGTTGGCCAGGATAAGCTCTTGAATCCGGTGAGGACGGCAAACTTCACGGAACACTCTTTCTCACGATCTGGGTAAATGCGAACACTGCCTGGTCCCGATCCAGCGCAGCCAAATAAGTGCGCGTGGTTGGGGTGTCTGCAAGTGGAAGAAGCACCGGAAATTGATGGTAATATTAGCCGGCGGATATGCGACTGATCTGGGTTGTATCAGCACAAAAGCCGAAAAACATCAGCGCAAAACTAGGCAACTGATATGTGGCTGCTTTAGGCTCTATCAGCCGCATATCAGTTGCCTAGTTTGCCGCTCCCAGTGGGATATCAGTAGTCTGCTTTCCTCGCCCTTGTCGGGCCCATATCACAAATTGAAAGATAATAATGAAATTCACAAGTCCGACAAGAGCACCGATTCACGATCCTTCCTAAGTCCGTCGCCCTAGAGCCCCCGACTCAACCTGCACCACACACCGCTCCGCCCCGCTGCGCACGGAATACAGGCCAACAACGCGAAACGATCTGCGGCAGAGTTAATTAGCATGAGTGCCGAATCAAACAAAAGTCGACGCACATTTTGAGCGCGGGCATACACGCCGCCCAGCCAAACGCGTCCAACGGAGCTGATGCGAAGTGAGGAACCACGACCACAGGGAGCAAAAAAACGCACCCTCAAGAGCCTCGCTCGACGCACACGCTGCATGGATGACCTGTTCGCGCATTGCGTCCGATCGCTCCCCGTGCGCAATCCTGGTCAGTGGTTAGCTCGCAAGGAATACAATGAACGGGAACGTACAGGAGACAACTGTTGGGACTGACGATCAACGAGTCGCCGTATCCGGCTCTGAGAAGGCGATTAGCAGCAACAGCGCGGCGAAGGAGACACATACCGCATTTCTGCTTTGCCGGCGCCCTGCCCTGCTGAAGTCTGCGCCAGACTGCGAGCCATGCGAGAGTAAAAGCACCAGGGTGAGGTCAGTGTATCCGGCAGCGCCCCGTCGCGTCGCTAAGCCGTGAGCTACAGTGGATGGCGCTCGCGCCGAGACAACGAAGATGCACACACTGGCCGAACACTTGAGCAGAAGAACGTGCATTCTATGCTGCGGGAAGCGCGAGACATGCGGCTGGGGCACGAGCTGGAGCACGTCACGAACAAGGTCAAAGCATCGGCTGTATCGTGAGCGTACCGTCTTAGCAAGAGAGTCGAAACGTTCTCGAGTGGCGCAATGGGCAGGAGATCGGAGGCCTAAGGCACGCCCGACGGATTTAGTCGTGAACGCTGCGTCCGGAAGTTGCTCTTGGGAGCTAAAGCGAGACACGTCGACGAGCGGCAGCCTGGAGAAGAGAGGTAAGCTCTCGACGTAATACTAAGGACAGATGGCGACGCACCCTTCTTAGGAGCGCTAGACGACGGTCTTTGCAGAATACTCTCCGTGGAAAACAATAGTCGCGGCCAATCTCGACGCTGCCGATGGTGGGGACATTGATTCGTGTGGGTCGAGTGGCAGGCGGCGCATCGTGCCGCGGGTCTAGGCGGCAAAAAGACGGCGAAGGATCTATTCGAGTGACTAAAATGGCCGTATAAAGGGTCAGACGACGCACCGACCACGCACAACACCGGCTACATCCCGCCTGGCCTCCGGCTTGACCGAAGCGTACTTATAAAGCCCCGGGGGGCTCTAGCACGGTTTTGGACGCGGTCGACGTACGGCTAGATGTATTCGTCCACCCTGAAACGCGTGTGTCGTTGGCGCGAGTGGCACCCGGGTTCTGCGCCAACGACGCGTCCTGAGGTTATCAAAGACGCAAGGGGCAGTGGTACGCACAATTCAACCAGGCTTGCGGAGTTTGAGGCAGCCGTAGCAGCGGGTTGAGGAGATATGAGTGTTGTCGTCGAGGAGGTGGAAGTCGGGAGCAAGCGGGAATGGGTCACGGACTTCCGGGTTCTCCCGATTCACTGTCAATAACTGTGCTTCGAATTCAAGTCCGGGGGACAAACTAGACATCTGATATTTAGCGAATACACCAGTACCAGTCAGATATCCGTGGGCTGGTATGCAACCCTCCGTATCAGCCGACAGATATCCGGCTAGTACCCTCATACCAGCAGCATATCATCAGACGGGTATTTTCGACGTTTTCCGGTGAAGGTCATACTAGTTTGTTCACTCCAGAACAGAAGACGCACAGAAAAAGCTTGGGGAAATTTGCCGGAAACTGAGCGATATCCCGTTCATCATCGTACTCGTCTTGCACAACCGTGAAGATATCTTGGCTTCCGAATATTTTCGCGTGGAACGCCTGTCGAGTTCCAACCTCGGTGCGAACAACACGCGCTCTCCGTCCAGGCGAAATGTGGAATTTTTCCAACTTCCACTCTCCGACGAGCCCGATGATGTTGATGTCACCGACTCGGATGCGGCGGAAATCTATAGCGGTCGTCCGGTGATAAATAACACTAGCTACGGTGTACACACCCTCTTGCGGCTCTTCACGCCCTAGGTTGAACGTTCCACCGTTTATGGTGACCGAGTTACAGTTGTTGAACATTGCCGTCGTACGAGTCAAGGACACGGCCTGCCCGGGGCGCAGCGGCGGGACGATCTTGTTGTGCGCCGGAACTGGTCGGGATCTTGCGTTTGGTTCTCATTGCATAGTTAGTTGGGAGGTAAAGATGAGCGACGAAGTGTACCGTTTGCGTTTAGAGTTGTTCATCGCGCACGAAACTTGAAGCTTGAAGGGCGAGCGGTGGTCGTGGTGGTGTGAGGGAAAGAGCCACTAAGCGCTCATAGCTGTTAAGCCGCGTGAGATGGAACTGCCTCGAGAAGATGGGGAACTGCCTCGGGACAGTTAACACGGAGCAGACAAGCGCTCTAGATAACCTTTCAAATTCTTCGGTCCGAAAGACAACATTCCGCCATCACAGGCAGAAATATAAACGAGGGTGTCAGCGGGGCCGACGAGTTCAAGAAACAGCATGTTCACAGCAAAAAATAACACAAGAAAAACTGTAACATCTACTACGTCTCGGATTCACTCCAAGAGTACACGATGGGTATTGGGTCCAGCTTAGTCTCGGACATGGATGTTGGCAAACGGGCCTACTCATTATTGAATGAAAGAAAATCGCAGATGACCGGCGCGTACCTCGCATGCACAACCCGCGCAATGCCCCTCCACTCGCATCCCGGGGCTTATGGCGAAATACCCATCGGGCGACACTGGGGTATCCGTATCCTCATCCGACTCGTCGTCTCGAGTAGTATCGGAATGGAATCGCACGAGCGGGGAAGAAGACTGATAGGCGCTGGAGCCCGGGCCGGCACCGCCGCGCGTCAATGAGGAAGACCGCGATCCCGAGGACGGCGCGGGCGACGAGGGCCGACTGTCCCAGCGCAACGATCCCCGAATGCTCGCGCGCGACGGGACCATCGTCAGTATCGGCGATGGCTGGGGCTGCAGCGGGTACGAACGTCGATGCGCATGTGAACAGCTCAGGAAACGTGGCGGCAATGAGGAGGTGGAAGCGACGAGAGTGGGGCCAGGCGATGTCGGTGGGGATCGGGCAGAGGTCAGAGTAAAGGGCTTGCGCGAATACACGTTGACCATTTTGCTGTCGAGGAAGGCATGAAGAGGGCAGTAATGTTGAGACGGGGTGCGAACCTGCTCGCGAGCCGGACAATCGCTTCGAGCTTATCGTGTAGTTTCTGCTCGTCAATCCCAGCAGGGTGGACGCTAGCGGTCACTTGAGACAATCGTCGAGCCGCGAGATGAGAACGGTGAGCGTACCTCTCGCGTTCGGAATGCAGCAGGTGCGTCCGCTCATCCGGTATAATCTACCCTCTCGTGAGCTTCGGGTTCTAGTCGAGCACCAGGGCGCACATCACCGTCGTCTTCAGAGCGTATACAGCCGCAGAGAAGACTTCGAAGCATGAGGGGCGTGTGCGCATGCAGGCGCGGGCAGCTGCAACATGCGATGAAAAGGAAAAGCAAGATGCGGGTGTCGGCCCGGCAGACGCGTGTTCCCCGACGCACAATCAATGCTGCCGTCGGCTGGTTCATTTGCCCAGACGTCGGCAGGCGTACATGCTTCGCGTCAAAATAGCGGGATGGTCAGCGGGCGAAGGTTGCGGAAGGCGGGACGCTGGGTGAGTTCGCGGTAGTTGGCGGTTAGACTCCATGTTCCGACTGGACGCCGGAGCTTGAACGTGAGGTAGCTGGGAAGGATCTTTGGGAGCTCAAAGTTGGAATGGGGCGATGTGTAGCTATGGCTCGCCTGCGCGGTCCGTAATCTGTCGCCCGAAGTTCAGCATGCCATCCGCTTCCATACATAAGGAGTATTACGCACGTTGCGGGTGAAGGAGCACTAAAAGCGGACGACAGCGACGCGGTCGACCTGACAATACCGCCAGATCTACAACTCCCCGGAACACAACTGTCCCGAATGACACAGTCCAAGGCCTACAAAATTATCCAACAAAACAAAGGAAACACGCCCCAAGTCAAAACTAAACGAGACCGCCGGGACACGAGGAGAAATGTAGCATTGGCGCAGGAAGCCGCCACCGACGCGAAGGGGAACATACCAACCGCAAAACTAATCTGGAAGGGCACGCGGAACAAAGCCTTCAGCCGCAACATTCGATACTTCATGTGGATGATCCTACACAACGGCTACAAAGTTGGGAAATACTGGACAAACATACCCGGGTTCGGCGAACGCGCCGAATGCGCGCATTGCGGCACCGAAGAATCGATGGAACACATCCTGACGGAATGCGCCTTGACCGGGCAGGCCGACATCCGAGAGCTCGTCTCCAACCTGTGGAAGAAACGGACAGGGAAAACAATCCAGATCACCTTCGCCGACATCCTCGCCTGCGGAACAACCAAGGTCCTCCGAGCGAACGGCAAAACAGACCCGGCCCTGACGCGGCTCTTCAGAATAGTGGTCTCAGAATCGGCATACCTCATATGGAGACTCAGATGCGAGTACCGAATCAACAGAGGCGGACACGACCCCGCCACGGAACAAGAAATCCGCAATCGGTGGCTGGCGCAAATCAATATGCGTGTAGAACTAGACAAAGGGCTTACCGACAAAAAGTGGGGCAAGAAATCTCTCCCCCTCAAGCTTGCGCGAGCAACGTGGTGGCGCGTAATAAAAAATATAGACGCACTCGGCAGAGACCATACAGGCACTGTCGGGCTCCAGGTTTTAGTGGGTATGGCTGAGGGTGTTTGAGGAACGGTCACGCGTATCTGAGCCCAAGAGGACCAAGCCCCACACGACGCACTGCGGTGAACCGCAACGGGGATCCGCAGTGTACGTGCATTGGTGCATTTCCTGGTGGTGGTTGTGTCGACGAGGTTTTTCCGCTTTGCCTCGTATCCTAGCTTTGATATTCGGGAGACGTTCGAGTCGGCTCCAATGACCCCGCGAGGGAGAGGAGGAGCATCGTATTTCGTAGTAGATACGGCGCTATTCCCAAATGTTATATAAGTTCCACAGAGTATTACGCACGAGGATCCCAGCTGCAGTCCGACGATAATCTGTCCACTCCAGCGGGCAGAGGCACACCCAGTGAAGCAGGCACAGTGGTGCACGGAAGAAAGGAGAGCCGTCACCAAGCAGATTTCTATCAGCGCGCCCTGAATTCGTCCCTCTACCTCGATGCCGCGTCCTGCCCTCGACATCCTCCCCTACGAGCTCTGGGAAATTATCTTCAGGCAGGAGCACACTGCGTCCGAGCTCCTCGGCTGCGCAAAACTCTGTCACTGCTTCAACGAGCTCTGTCTACGCATCTACCTCGAAGGACGCGGCTGGACACCCGAAAAGCTCTTCGCGGCCGAGATTCCCGCCATTTCAGAAGATATTCTCCCAGTTCTGGCGCTGTACAACCCTGCTCGGCCACTCGCGGTCAGGAAATTCGCCTGCACCCTCCCGGGAAGCATGCATACCAAGCAGAGGATCGCCGCGCTGGGAAGCCTCGTCGGATCGCTGGCCTCCGTCGTTTCGCGCGCAACGAAGCTGGAGGAGCTCTCCGTGACATTCGCCTACGACATTATTGCGAACGCAAGGCGCGTGCAGGACGGTCGCAAGATTCTGCGCGCTCTTTGTGGTGTCCTTTCGGCCGCGACAAAGCGCGTCAACGGACCGGTGTACGTGCTTACGGATGGGGCCATCCACAGCTGCCGACCTCAGGACATCGCTGGGTGGAAGCTCGAACGTTTTCAATACAATCCTTTGGCGGGCAAGGGCCAAGACGTCAGCCCATCCTCGAGCGGTCCTTGGTCCGTCGACACGCGTCTTCATACCGGTAAGACCGCGCAGGTCCGCCCATTGCGCTGCATTACCTCCCTTTCCCTGCGCGTCTCGGGTGACGGAGGGCATAGCATCCTCATCCTGGACCCTCGCTCCATATCGTACATTTCGCTGCGAGACGACGCGTTTCCCCTTGATCCCATTCTCGCGAGTCTCTCGCTCCCATCTCTCCGCACCGTCAATGTCCATTCCGCCACCATCGACCCGCGCGGTCTGCGCACCCTGCTTGTCAACCATCCGGGCGTTGTACGAATGGAATACCACACATCCCCACCAAGCCCAGGTGTTCCGCGCCCACTCATCGAGCCTCCTCTCGCTCATCCCGGGCTTATCGAGCTCGCCACCATCGCTTCCGCGGGGCGACTTATCCCCGCACTAATCGACTCCCCTCATCTCCGCGTCCTATCGTACTCCCTCCCCGCATTCTTGCCGCTCACCAAGAGCGACGCGTTCCTCGCCGACCTGCGCGCCATCGCCGCCCGCACCCCCGCGCAGGACGACTCCGACGCGACACCCGCCCCGCATGCTTCGCGCTTCATCGCTTCCGACCGCGAAAACCGGTTGACGCTCAAGCTGTCCTTTTACGAGCGCCGGCAATACTGGCTCTGGAACTCCCACCGTTTGAAAGCCTCCAACCCCGCACTCGCCTTCGCCTCCCATCCGCGTCTCCCAGACATAGTTGCCGGACTTGACACCGTCCGCGCTGTCTACCTGACCTTCTGGTCTATGCACGCAGCCCAGCGCGCGATCCCGTTCCTCGCACTCTTCCCTGCCAACTCGCTGGAGGATGTCGACTTTGGGCTGGAGGGCGTGAAAGATTCGGTTCAGTACCAGCACGCGCCGTGGAGTCGGAAGAGCAAGAAGGAGCATACACTGACGTTCAAAGATATGGAGCGGTTCTTGGATGGCGTGAGGAGGCAGCTGCCTGGGGTGAAGAGCGTCACCTGTGATAGAAACGGGGTGAGGAACTAATACAGAGGAGTGTATTTCTTGGTTAGCCAGCTAATCGTAACTAACGTCGGAACACAAAGACATGTTCACTGTCGTCGAAACGTACAAAACGCTGCTGTTGCTGCACATAACGAATGCATTAATGACTATCTATGAACTACGTAACCCGTCCAGTTCACATCGTTTAAGCAAAGGCCTCACGTCCTTGCGATAGACGTTCTCCGGAATAACACTCACAAACAAATGAGGTTCTTGAACAAAGAGAAAGCAAAACTGGTAAATACAGTATGTACAGGCTTGAGCTGTGGCGTCAGCTCAGCACTCAGACTGCTACATCACAAAAAGTGCATGAACCATGCATGGCCTGGTCTGGCCATGCATGGTTGGATATGGTGGAAAATGGTCAAACTACCAAACTCACCAGATAACTAGACCTTTTAACATAAATGGCCAGAAATGGCAGTTGGGTTATCTGTTATGGCCACAAATGGCAGTTAGGTACCTGGTATGGTCATAGATGGTCAACTTCTACCGGTAAATGGCAGTTAGATACCACATCTGGCCATGTATGGTGTACATATGGTGGGCATATGGCCGGAAAATGGGGTGATATGGTAGTTTGTAAGGGCGTGCAAAAAATCGCAAATAGAAATTCAGGATGGCAAAATAATGGCGCAGGCCACGGTTCGAACCAGCGACCCTCGGGTGGTCTCAATCCAGCTGCAAGAGAAGATAACCACTAGACCAAGATGGAACAAAACGTAACACCTCCCGACGCACATGTCCAGGTGGCGACCGCCGTCCTCACCTCCTACCTTCATTTTGACGCTTATACTCTTCAGAACAACTTGAAGTACGCCTTGACTGCCCAGAGTCTAATCTGGACACTATACCTTCATGGGAATAGCTTTGGGGAGATTAAGCAGACATGCATGATGGTACCAGTATGGAAAAAATACAATAGCTGTTTCAACTTGTGTCATGCCCGAGTTTAATTTCTTTCCTGTCTCAGCCCCTGCCTTGTTGAAACCAAGCAAGAGGGTGATTCCTTCTGGGGAAACTGCCACAAACAGCCAGTTCTGGCCATATTGACCATTTCTGACCATGCATGGTAGCATACAGCCAAATACTGCCATTTCAGGTACCCAGCAACCATATATAGCCAAACCAGATACCCCATCTACCATATATGACCATTTTAGATACCCATGTACCATAATCAACCATATCAGATACCTAACTACCATTCCTGACCATTTCAAGATGCCCACCACCATATTCCGGCAGATTCCGCCATAAATTGCCATGCAAGGTAGTTAGTGGTGTAAATGGCCTGATCTTGCCAAATGCACCATAGCAGGAAATGACATTTTTTGTGATGTACCCATCCGCGCTGCTTCCAATTCTCTGTTGTTTCTTTAGCCGACTCGGCCATCGTCTTGTACGCATCCTTTTGCATCCCGAGCAACCGAGCAGCCTTGCTAGCATCGTACTGAATATGGTGGACGACGGGCGGGTCCGTGTCACACCCGCGGACACCTTTCTGGTATCCCTCGGGGGCAGCATCAACTAAAGCAGTATCGCGTTCAGAAATCAAACAAAAGGAAAAAAAAAAAAAGAACTCACGGAATTGTTGCCAAACAAACGGACCAGCGCTCACGATGATCCTTTCTCCGCCTGCCTCTTCACGCTGCAAAGCGCGTACATGTGCGATACCGAGATCTCGGACGTCGAGCCAGCAGGAACCACTCCGCAACGTCGCAATTTCAGGCGTTTTCGATGCAGTGAACATATTGTAGAATGTGGCCGCGGATGTGTTGAGCGCAGAGGGCGTCGGCGTGTTGTGAATAGTTGGCTGAATTTTGTTAAATGTTCGGGCGCTGTTCGAGGGCAGGTGGAAAACATACTCCAAACACGAATGGCGGGTTCAAGACGACGATGTCCCATCCAATTTCGGTCTTGTATTTCTCCACAAAAGCCCACGCAGCTATACAAGTCCGTTAAACCAGAAAGACGAGCACAGTGTTGCGCACCTCTCTCTGCAAGAACCTTAGACGCCCGATATTTCGTAATCGGGGCCACGTTGCGCCCGTTTTCCTCGACTTCCTTGGGCGCTTGCTCATTCCAGTCGAGTTCTGAGAACACGAGAGGATTGGGGTCGACGTGCAGGACGGAAGCGCAGGAACCAGTGATAACTACGCGTTTGAGGGTGCTCCCGCTGAAGTTGATGAACACGAGCGGAACAAGTGAAAGCGCGGTTACCCGTATTTACGCGCGCTCTCGAGAATGCCGACTGTTCCCTTGATCGCCGGGATGACGAGTTCTACGAACACCACTGTTATCGTGCTATTTCGAGCTATCGCGGAAATTTAAAGCTTACCATCCGGCTCAACAGCATCGTAGTGGAACGGGGAAGCTGTGTGCTCGATAGCATCGACGCCCTTCACGGCCTCATCAAAAGCGCCTTCCTAGCGAGCAATTGAGTACACTGCTATAACGTCCCAACAAGCAGACGCAGACGCACCTGAGCTATATCGGGGACCACAACCACCTCGAAGTTGTTTCCGTAGGCCGCCAATTGTTTGAGGAGATGCGTAGACTTGGCTTTAGAGCGGGCCGTCCCTCGCACGGAGTACCCTGCCTCAAGCAGTGACCGTACAACCCACTACGCAAGCAAAGTCAGCACAGGAACTGAGATTCTCGAACAAAGAACCATACCGCGGCGATGAACCCGCTGGCACCCGATACGAGCACTTTTCCTTTGGCTAGGGCGGGCATTGCGCTGTCTTCGTCGGCGTCGCGAGCAAGCCGTGGGTGTTTGTGGGAGTGCTGGTGGCGTGCGAGTACTTGGGTGACAGCCAGCCGGGCCGGAACGGTGTCCCGGCATCATGTTCGATTCCATCCTTCCTTCCTTCCCAGGGGGTAGTCTTTTTGAGAAAGGTTCCCTATTATTACAAGCCTAAATATGCTCTAATATCCTCCACATTTAAATCCAAAATTAATAGGAAGTTACCCCGATATTCTCTCTTTACCGTCGTCTACCTCCCGCCCCATGTCCATCAACTCCGCCCAGTGTAGGAGCACCAGTGCGTAATAACATTAACAGTCATTCTGCTCCGAGCTTAACACCCGATTCGCCACCTCCAGCCCCCCGCAGCTGGACCAACTGCACTTCCTCTGGATTAGTGTTTGCCCGCTCCACCTTCGTAGAATTCCTCGAGGTTGGTAGCCTGCGCCGGTCGACTCAGGGACATTCGGGAAAAGAGATCGATTAATACGACATACTGTAGCTAAATGGGAAGAGAAACCCTCAGCACTGCTCAGCAATGGCTCAACGGAATTCTCTGAAACTTCACCAAAAATAGTATCCCCAATAGTACTGATCATACAAAATTTCTCGAATCATTCGGATCAATTTCACATGCTCTAGAGCCCAATCTTCAAAGATATTTATATCTAGAAGCGAAATAGATCAATTACTGTGCCCCCAAAATGATGGTAAATCATCTCCCTTCCCATTTAGCTACAGTACCTTGAACACTAAACTTCCGCTCCGCAAAAGTCCCCAGAAACGCCGACTGAAAGTTGCACCGTCCACGTCCACCGCATAGTTATACTCGTACAGAATCAACAGTGTTTGATCCATGTCACGGTTCCGACTCCATAGTTCCGACTACAGCAAGCAAGTAAAGGTCCGCCTTAACGCAGCGGATTGAGTATCGAGAAAAGAAATGCACATTTCAACCTGCTCGTTCGAACGAGTGTACTAAAACGTATGGACTATCCCCTCGCGATCGCAGCGTTTAATCAAAGCCCTCACATCCTCGACGGTCTCTGACCCCACAGCATCCTCAGTCTTCCGCAGCCCTTGTGCAATATCCCAAAGCCCGTCTACAAACACCGTGTCCGAAGAGCTCAGCCTCCGCCGAACGCTGCAGTCGCGTATCCGGATGAGAAAAACGAGAATCGCGTGTTTGGCGCCGTCAAACTCGCGCGCTGCCGCGCGTAGGCGTTCAAGGGCGTCGGCAGTGCCCGGAAAGTCCTGGTCAAGGGGGTGAACCGTAACCTCGCACTCTCCATGAGAAAAGTCAAAATTGACAGACGCAGCCAAGCTCTGGTCGGGGACGGTGCGCCAAAATTCGACAAGCTTTACGCCGATTTCTTCTTTCCGTACGGCAAACTCGTGGTTCAAGACAACGCGTAGGAACGCAAGATCGCCCGTGGAGAGACATTCTTGGTCATCTACGAGAAGGCGTTGTTAATAAGCGAAAGACGGGGAAATATAGCGCCGGGGAGGACTGACGCATGTAGCTTGCTCTGAGCTCCGCGCAGCGAGTACGGTGTCCGGAGGCGCGATAATCCTCTCTCTGGCACGTCTTGGAACAGTAGTGCGCGACCATGCATCCGCCGCAACGCTTGAATTCGACTTTGGGTCCGACTTTGGAGCACTGGAGTGGTTTATGAGCTAGATGATACGAAAATCATCAAAACACCCAACCTTGGCGTTGTGGCACGCTCGGAGCTTCCCCAGATCCGACTTCTCGAGCAAAACGATGCGTTCGCGGGCTAACTGGAGGAAACCGTCCCACAAATGAGCACAGGTATTGTCATCGAGTTCGACGTCCTCCATGGTAGGAAGAAGGCGCTCCAAGGCTTCCAGCACTGGGCGGAAGACCGTCGCCGCGGAGAGGCATTCGATCAGCGCAGAGTATTGGTCTTCAGTCTCGGCCGCGATAACAGGCAGAACTGCGAGGAATCGTTTGTTGAGACAGCCCGCGATGCAAGCTGGAAGATGGGGAGTAATGGTAGAGAGAGTATCCAGGAGGCTATCGACGAGGCGATTGAAAATGGTCTCAGTGCTGGGCTCTGAAGATGGGAGCGCTGCGGCAAAGCCGATCAACCACTGCGCGAGGCGAAATCTCTGTAGTTGCTCGGAGAGTCTACGGCAGCAGCTACTGGCTTTCTCGATGAAGAGGAAAAAGTCGTCGAACGTCGTCTCGGGATCACGGACGAGGCGAGTGGAGAAGAGAAGTTTGAGGTGGTCGATGATGAGCATGGCGAGGCCCTCTTCGCCGCGAAGAGCACGACAAAGCTCTTCCAGGGCAGTGGAACCCTCGAACCCGACGTCGTAAGTGAAGTACCGGATCGAGAGCGATAAAGCTGGCAGGGCGCGATCGGGCAAATCGTTTTCACGGTCGCGCACAATGGCCATCCACGCGCGCCCGAACATGCAGCGAAGGCCTGGGAGGGCAAAAACCTCCTCCTGGCCCATTGCCGACATGACTGCGACGAACATGACCGTGATGTTGTCGTAGAAATGCGGGAGCGGGATAAAGTCGACTTGAGCGTGAAGAGCCTCGAGGAACTCGATCCAAAACCAAATGCGCGGAAGCAGAACGCGTAGAATGTCGGCGAGAGAGTCATAGTTGGAGCTGAGAGCGACATGCCGAATGAGATTGAAAGTGGCGAGCAGCTGCTCGACGCGCTTTGTCAGGGCAGGGAAACCATCACGCCCGACGAGGTCTTGCAAGGAAGAGGAATCATCCTGGAGGAAGTGGTGGACAACGGGGAGGATGCGATGGACTACCGAATCCTTCAGATCTCGAGCTGCAGAGCGGAGGGCGTCGATGTCGTCGGGGTTTCCTTGCATTGCTAGCATGGCCAGTCGCTATCGCGTGTTGGTTGAGCATAATCCACGGGAGAGACACACTTTGTATCGGTCCGGAAGTTGAGCGACGTTGGAAAGGCGGAATGCAGGATGGACCGGGAGGCTCATGGTGGTACGGAATCAAGAGGAATCGGTCGATGTCACGCCGCTGAGCTTCCCGCCTACTTTGAAGTATGCCCGAACCTTCTCTACGTCGTAGACAGACGAGCTTGACATACTCAGATTGTTCCTGGATCTCGACGACGAACAAAACCACACACAACCGCACACACAACCGCAAACTTCCAGAGCGCACAAACTCGGCCATGAAAGATTGTTGACTAGATGGATTTAAAGGGAAGACGAGGAGAGAACAAAAGAAAACGCAAAAAAGCCATCACATTGCGCCCACAATACAGGAAGAACTAACTATCTACAATCCAAAAGACTCCATCAGACAAACGCCCAGCTCGCCGACCCTCCCGACACCGTAGCTAGCACCACAGCGTCGGTCGGGCCAAACGTCCTCGAGACTCTTGCGAGCCATGTTCTCGGTTCAAGACGAGCGGGCGCGAATGTCATCGCGCGAAGTTGAAGGATGCGGCATTTGTAAAAATGCAGGTACTCGGTCAGTTTCTATAAAAAGATCCTGATGAGTATGTATCTGAGGAATGCAGTTGTCGGGCGGAGGGTTTTGAGGAGGGCGGGACGTGCACGGACCAGGCGGAGTCACGTGTTGATGGCGGGCGTCGGTCAAAGGCCACAACTATCAGCAAGAGAACAGAGCAGGGAGTGCATTTGTGGACTTGTACATGATTCTGACAACTAGGAAGCTAATGGAAAGCGATTGCGGTTGTTCCGAGACGAGAAATCTAAATAACCTGTGTATCGGCTTCCTGCGTGGGTGGGTCGAATCCGTCTACCGCCACGTTCCAAGACCACCGTCCCTCGAGGAATCCATCCGCAGTGTCCTCCAGCACGATTTGGTTACGCTTCTGCACGTACACCTACCGCTGCTGTGTCAAGACGCGCCAAAAACACAATCCAAGGAAAGGCGCACCGTCTTGTCAGTCACCTTCTGCCTCAACGTCGGGATCGTCTCCGGCTCAAGCGGGCTCTCAATCATCTCCGACAGTTCCTCCACCGCCCGCTCCAGGTCGCGCTGGTTGTCCTCGAACAACTCCTTCTGGTTGCCCTTGGCGAGGTAGTACGCCATCGCGTACGTCCACTTGAGCGTAATCCTGCACTTGTCGAGCTCCTCCACCGCCTTCTTCATGAACTGCACTTGGATCCACGTCAGGCTCGACGTAACCTGCATCTCCTCCATTTTCTTCTCCGTCTTGATGAACAGCGTCCGCGCTAGTTTCGCGCTTTGCTCGTGGTTGGCCCAGCGATTATAGTACTGCGGTAAGGGATTAGCGCGTTCGGGGACCAGATCGTGCGGCAAACGCGTCATCAGGCGATAGACGCGTCGCCGCCGCCGCAATGACCAAAACAGCCACTCACATGCAGATATCTCTCCAAACTCGCTCGACTCCGGCTTTGTGCGTCCCTCGCATTAACGCTCGCGTCCTCATCGAACCGGTTGCACGAGTACCACGAGGTTCCGTGGGCGGACCACGGGCCCATACAGACCCAGCAAAATTCGTGCGTGCATTTGCGGCAGGTCATATGGCTGCCAGACGGGTTAGCAGCGCGTAGGGAAGATGACGAGGGCCCGCAAGAAGAAGGAAATGGAGATCGCACTCACTTGCACCCTCCGTTTTTCTCGATCGTACTGACACACTTTGGGCACTCCTTGGTATTGCTCTTGATCCAGTTCGCCGTCTCCGAGTCGTCGCGACACTTTTTCAGCCACAACGAGGCGACGGCGCAAATGACGGGTCGGTGGTCGCTGTCGATGACGCAGCCAAAGCAGAATGTGTGCTCCTGGCCCGTCGCCTGCTTGGCCAACTCCTGGCTCTGGCTGAGGGGCACGCTCGTCGGCAGCCCGCGCGCGCCACACGATACGGTCGGCACCACCGTCGTCAGCGCCACCTTGCTCGCCGCTGCGGGGCACGATACGGTGTTGGTGCACGATGGGTACGGGCAAAACTTGAGGGTGGGCATGTGGCCCACAAAGTGGCGCACGAGCAGCTCCTGGAAGCGCGAGTACGTGTCGGCATCGATGGACGCGCGAACGAATTCGTCGGGGGCGACGAGAGTGCAGTTCTCGGTCATGCAGCGGCACGAGTGCTCTGCTTCGTCGCGGATCTTCTGCGTGATGTACGCGTCCCAGCAGCCGGTGCAGGCAGAGTGACCACAGTCAAGGGCGCGGGGAGTGATGGAGGGGTCGTCATCGAAGCAGATGGGGCATGTGAAGGTAGCGGATTTGGACGGAGGAGGGGACGGGGAGCGCTTGCTCCGGCGGGTAACAGGGCGCCGGCTCGGGCGGGGTGTCGCCACAGCATCGGGTGAGGGGAGGGAGGCGCCAGCCGCCACAAGCATCTTGTCTGCGTTGTCCATGTACTGCTCGATGAGGCGCTCCTTGTTCCATGCATTATGGCGGAGTAGGAGGCTGGCGGTGCTCTGGTCGACGCCGAGAATGTTGCGAACGTGCTCGACGTCCTGCTCCATCAAGCGCTGGATGTCGGGCTGGGAGAGGGAGTCGTATTCGAGGTCGTAGGCCTTGCGCGCCGTCTTTGGCGCGATCTTGAAATCGTCCACGTCCATCCCGTCGCCACCGTCCGAATCTGGAGGTGACTTTCAGCGGGACCGACGGCGGAAACGGGCCACTCACTGCCGTCGTCGTTCATCTGGTCATCGTCAAAGACGTTGTCATAGTCGTCGTCCGAGTACTCGTAGTCGGACGACATGCTGGTGGCGGTTTCTACGTGGCCGTCAGCACGAGCGGAGCAGCTGCAACCCGCGACGCACCGAATGGCTGTACCCGTGGATAGCTTGTCTCTGCGCCGTAGCTGGCGCGGTTGACGAGTGGCGGAGGCTTACGGGTGCTTCGAGGCGGGAAGCAAGCCCGATTGATGCCCCTGTGCTGCTTTCTTCCAAACCATGGACGCGCTCCCGCCAGAGATCCTCCACAAAGTCCTCGTCGACGCAGACAAGCCGACTCTCCGCGCGTGCTCCCTCGCCTGTCGCGCTAGCCGCTATCCCAGCCAGCGACTCCTCCTTCGCCGTCTTTCGGTCCGCGGGCCTAGCGAGTTCGACCAGCCACAGGTCCACGACGGCATAAAGCTCCGCACGGTCGAGCGCAGACTCACCGAGATGCCACACCTCGCGGCGATGGTGCAAACGCTCGTCCTCGGCGTATCGCCGTCTTGGAAACCCAAGGATCTCGAGCGCGTCAAGCTCCTCATCGGCGCCACATCGGCGGTGAAGGAGATTGTGCTCGTCGGTCCCATGCCGTCGACCGCCGCGGTTGATATCCTGCTGAACGCGATGGCGAGCTGCCAGCGCCTCGACCGCGTTACGGTCCAGATGATTGGTACATCCCCGCGGTTTCTCTTTGGCCTGCTCGGCATCGCGGAAATTCTGGAGATCGACGGCTTTGGGTCGTACGAGCCCAACCGGGATGTAGTACCAGAGTTCACCCCGCCGTCAGCAGTGAAGGAGACGACGCGCCTACGATATCTCACCTGCTATGGCTGCCCGCAGGAACACGCGCTTCTTTCGCAACACCCGTTCTCGGCGCGGCTTTCCGCGCTGAAGAGTCTCAGCTGCGTGATCTCTGCTGACCTGGACGGCACCCTTCTGCGCGCGTGCTCTAGCACGATCCAGTCTCTCCGATTGCAATCCGGGAGTAAGCTCTGTTAATGCCCCTAATGTCCCCACCTTTATTTAACCTGACGTCCTGTCTAGGTATCCCTCCCGAGGCGCACGTAACCATTCCTTCGCGCCTCCCTTCCCTCAGCTCCGTCGAGCTCCCCATCATCTGGGCGCAACTCTCCCAACCATGGCTCCCGCCACTGCTCGTAGCTCTGCTCAACGCTACCACCAGCGACATCCGTATAACCCTGCAACCTCTCGGCGGCCCGTTCGACCTTCGTCCCATATCGATCCTGGATATGCTGCTTGTTGACGAGTCGCGGTCCGGGCGCGCGACGCTGGTGATTACGCCGCTCTCGCCCGCGACTGGGTATTGCGAGGAGATAGAGAAAGCATTGATGGAGACGTTGCCCCGAGCGTGGAAGCGCGGACTTGTGGTTGTTGAATAAGGATGGGTTCAAGTCCTGAAATCAGATCGAATATTTGTTCCATCCTAGACTCCGAGTCTCGTTCGACGCGAGCGGGGTGTTTGTGGAATTTCGGGCGTGGTTCTTTTTTTCGCTTTTCTTTTTCGAACATCGGTGCCTCCGTCCGAGTCGCCGGCTTTGAGATCACGACGCTCCGGTATTCGCATATGGTTCAATTTGTGTAACGTTCGCGTCGAAATCGCACAACTCGTCAATGTTGAGATTCAAGCGAGGAGCGCACAAAATGATCGTTAGATCAAAAGCGTCGAGTAATGTTTGCAATCGCAACTTGGTGAGAGGTGAATGCGTTAGGGCAAACAGATGCCCTACGCTGTCCATTCCGGGGGGTTTATATACTACAAAAATGAATCTAGAATATTCTACTGCGGTCATCAGTCAGCGAGGTAATGGAAAGTCCTAGAAAGTTCGCGAGGCGGCGCGTTACACCGGCAATATTCCAACAGTCAAGAACCCGGGTAACAAAAGCGACCCAGAACGACGTTGTTTGTGTGCCGTGTGCGGATACTGACTCCCGCCTTTGACGCCCGGGTTTCGGTGAGCAGTGGGCGTGCGTCGTTCGCATCGGCGGCGGCATAATAGATTGTAGATGTTGAACCGTAGGAATTTTTTGCTACGTGGGCGCGACATATCCGTTCTAGAGTGATCTTTGTACTTGACCCCACTTGGCATTCATATCTCGCGCGCTGTGGGATGGTCAATATGTACGGAGGTAAATAGTAGTCAAGGAGTTCCAACCATCTTTCATTTTCCTTCCAGCAGACTCATTCCGGTTGAGTTTGCTTCAAGTACGTACGGTAAAATAAGTGACCCCACCCATTTTTCTTTCGTGAGGGGATCTGGTTCTGCATGTTTACTTGCAGAATACTTGAGCATGAACGATCGCGAGCACAAAGCCTGACGCTTGCCTGGTCAAAGGACACCTATGGGCAACTACCGTTCGAAGTGGGGAAATGGCCTATGCTGTGGGGATAAACCGTTTTTTGCTTCCAGTGTTCCTGCAGATGACCACACCAGTTCAACGCCGCAATCGCGGAAATAAAATACAGCCACGATTCGCGCGGGTATACAAATTAGGGTCGCAGGAAACCCTGCTGCGAGAAACCTCGTGAAAATCATAATCCAAAAAATCCCAGATAAATCCACTCAGATATACCAATGGCGTCTAGTACGGCCGCTGCTTCTGGTCGGGGTTCTAAACACCGAGTTAGGAAGGGAGATAGCGGAAAACAAGGAAGAACACACCAAGTTTGCGGGCGCACTGGACGGGTCGTATGACGGGGCGGCGTCGTAGCCAGTCGTCGCGCCGGGAGGGGGTCCGGCGGGAGGGGTGTATGAGCTACCGCCCGGCGTTGGCATCGGCGGGCCAGGCGGTGGGGCGTACGAGCCTATCGCATCAGCCTGAGGCGGTGGCGGGCCTTGAGGCGGGGCATACGGGTTCGCGGCGGCATCTTGAGGTGGAAGCCCCGTCGGTGGCGCGTATGGTGTTCCTGGAGATGGGCCCGCTGGTGGTATATAACCTGCAGGTCCGTTTCCAGGAGTATACGCGTTCATAGGCGGTGAAGGGTACGCGATAGGCTGTAGGGTTCGTTAACAACACAGAATTGTCGCGGGAAGGAATCAGCGACGCACCTGTCCATCGGGACCCTTCTCAAGGTCGCGGGGAGGATAGCCAGGCGGCGCGTACCCCTGTTGTTGCGGCGGCGGGTAGGCACCGTAGGGCGCCTGGGCCGGTGGGGGACCCATATAGCCATTGTACGCGCTAGCGTTGACGTTACCCGTCGGCGGACCAGTGGTCGTCACGACCATCGCGTTCCCAGTGGGCGGGGTCGCCGACTGGCGGCTCTTTGCGATGCGGCAGGCAATTACAAGGAGGATGAGCACAATAACCACTAGCTGTGATTGAGTACGAGGTCAAGCTGAGGGATTTGCGGCCAAGAAAAGACGCACCGACGATAATTATGATTTTGGCTGTAGTCGAGAGACCGCTGGTTGTGTGGTAGACGATGACTGCCTCTGCACGTGGCAGGAACGACGCGGCGGTGAGCGCAAGGGCGGCAGTCCTGCGGAGGGACATGGTGGGGAAAGAGAAAAGATGAATAGACGTTCTCAGAAAACGCCTCTCCAGGAGGCCGTGCCTAGATCGATGCTGATCTTTGTCATGTCAGTACATTCAGGGCATAGGAAATATCGATCAGATCTGATGGCTTTGAGGGACAACCACTCTTTGCCTCTCACCATCATGAGCACATCGAAGAAAGCTAAAGCGGAAGACGAAGCCCACACGTTGCAGACTGCGATGTCAGATAATCCTTCCTTCACCGAGAAGCAGTCCGTACTCCTGCTTTACCTCTCCGTCTCACCACAACCAGTGTCTCTCCGGCGCAGATGGATGATTTGCTTCGCGAGATGGCTTTGCGCCAAATTAAGATCTCCAAGCAGTATGTCCCCATTCCCAACCGACGATATTCGCTGACCGACCCAGGCTCATAGCTGCCAACAACCGCCTCGCTGAAATGGGTTATGCGGCGAAGCCGGAGCCCTAGTTTACTTTCTGTAGTGGCTCGACCACATAGCACACCATCTTGAGCGAGCCTCACCGTAGCCGCCAACGGGTTCAGTTGCCTCGGGTCATCCAATCGTCAAAACGAGATACTGTTGATCTCGGCGTCCCGGGTTTGCCCCTCGCCCGAGGACAGGTAGAGCTTCTGAAGCAGAGCGATTCGTTTGCACAGAGACAAAGGAGCATAGTTCAAGTTGGAGGATATACTCACTATTACGCAGGAAACCCTAGCAGCCATAAAGGAATGACATGTGGAACAAAGGAAAGTCCGGTCTGCCTGCAAATTACCGGTGGCTAACAAGACCGCTGCTTCTCCTGGTCATTAGCCTGAGCGTCCTGCAAGGTATCAGATGATATCGAGGAAGAGTGGTAGGCAAATGTACGCCCCATTTTGGTATGCACAGCAGGGGTAGCTAGAGTGATCTCAGAAGCGTTAGCAGACGCCATGCGGGGAGGCGGGCCAGCGGGAGACAAGTATGCCATAGGCGGCGGTGCATAGAAGCTCGGTGGAGGCACACGTCCGCTTCTAAAGGAATACACCCTCATCGGCGGCGTCGGGCACGCGATAGGCTACCAGTGGCCGTACAGTGAGTAAGACCGCAAAATAAGCCTCAAACACACCTGCCCGGCTGGTCCTTTCTCCAAATCATGCGCCGGAGGGGCATACAGAAATCCGCGTTCTGACGGGGGCGGATACTTAGGACCCGGGCCCGGGGGACGTGTTATCCGCGTCATTACAATACAAAAATTCAGGTTGCCCCCTTATAGAAGACACTTTTCCCCACAAAACACGGTTATTTTTTCTTGCCATGATTTCATTCCAATATTGGCCCAGATCAAGGGGCATTATACATGTGATATCTTGCTAAAAATAATTTGCTATTATTTGCACCATTATAACACACATATAAATCTTTCAAACAGGACCGTTTTATTTTGCCTACGGCAGGGTGAGGGTACGCTGGGCGCGAGATGGCTACGGGATGCTGGCTATTTCTGTCATGATTCAGAGCGTTCGCATGTATATGCGTTATCTTCAGTTCTTGAGGTTAAGGCAGAATCCGAGCGCCGCGGGGTGTCAGTGTATGCGTGCAACGGAAAAAACAACGGTCAACGAAAAGTCAACAGCACAAAATAAGCCCAGACGTCGATTCGAATTTAAACCGAATTCGACAGCCGTTTGATAGGTAACTTGAACCCTCCACCCAATATACAACGGCACACGACAAGCCGTCGCTTCCGGGCTCAATACCATTGATCAAAACTACATATTTGTGTTACACACCAGCAAAAAATTTAAAACAATATTCCTCGATTTCAAAACTTCGCCTTCTCTTGATCCCAATACCCGCTGAAATCCCAATCACGCTCGCTCTTCTGCCCATCATACAGTGGCCATCCAAGCGCATCGCTCATTGCACCTGCGACGCGTAGGAACACGCTCCCGTCGACGCGCTCCGCGCCAGACATCATTCCTTGCTCATCGCCGCCGCTGCTGCTGCAAAGGAATCCCGCCGGGAGCGACCCGAAGCGCTGCGTGCAGTAATACAGCGCGCGGATCGCCTTGGGGACGTGCGCCTCGGTATGTAGACGCGCGTTCTCGAGGATGGGGCGCCACGCGTCTTCTACGCTCGCCGCATCTCCGATGCGCGCCGCGAGTGTTTGCGGGACGAGCCGATACGCCATCGCGCGCGCGCAGTCGACCTTAGGGCTTCCGCGGATGAGGTACACCAACGCGGCGGTGCGTGCATACATCGTCAGCAGCTGTGCTTTGTGTTCTGCTTTTTGGAGGATGGAGAGTAGGGGGCGGAGGGTGAGCGCGGATGTGAGGAGGTGCATGAGGAAGAAGTCCATCTTGGGCACCGGCGGCGACTCGGATTTTGTGCCGCCGGCGCCGGCGCCGGAGCGGGCGACGCTGCCGCCGAGGAGGAGGACGGCTTGCCAGAGACACTCGTCCGCTTTACGTTCCAGATCCGCGTCGGAGAGGCCGAAACGCCAGCGGGTGTACGTCGCCCGGATGGCATCTGTGTGTGCGGGGTGGTCTTTCACCCATTTGATGAGGGCGACGAAGGAGGTGACGACGTCGCCGTCGGGACGTGGGGCCATGACCAAGTCAGCGGTGGGGATGGGAGTGAATGCGGGAAGAGCGGTGAGCGAGTTGAATAGAGAGATTAGTGAGGGTGTCGGGTTATCCTGGGCCGGCTGAGCGGCGATCTCGGGCAGACCAGAAGGTTCCATGAGCGATGCGCCTTCTGGCGTGGTGAGCACCGCCAACGCGAGTCCCTGCGCAACCATGGAATCCTGTCCGAATTCGACGCCATACTGGTGGAAGTTAGCACGCGTACATGCGACACAAACAACGGACCCCAGTTTGGATGATAGGATGAATAGCGCCTCCAAAGAACCGCGCAAGCATCAACACTCCGTTCCCATTCGCCTCCGGAGAGAAGAGGTACTTTTCCAATGTACGCGCAACGCCGTCTTTGGCGATACGAGCAGAGAAGAAGGCAATGTAGTCGGAGTATCTCCCAGAGCTGCTCTTCGCGTGAAAGGAGCGGGAGGAGAGAGCGAAAAGCTCACTGGCGTTCGCCCAGCGCATCGCGCCAATTCTCCTCCGTGACCGCCACACCATCTCCTTTCTTGCCGTGCTCCAACGGCCGCTGCATCCCGACATCAAGGTCGAATACCCGTTGTATATCCTTCTCAGAGCCGCCGAGATCGTGAACTGCGAGGAGACTAATACGCTGTTTAGTAAGAAGCGGAGGCACGTCGCACGCACTGGTGAGCGAGATGGTCGTGGAAGAACGCGTCGTTGAAGTAGCAATGGTGCTCCAGAAAGTCTTTGTGCAGCAGTTCTGTGGTAAGCTGTGCGGAGCGTGGCGTCGAGCCCGCAAGGTCGACGAGGCCGCGCTTGAGGGGCTGTGGAGGGAGGGCGTCCATGAGGGTGGGAGGGAGGCTGTGAGTAGTAATGCCTTTATGGCGCAGAGTGGTCAGGAGGCGCGAGACACAAGACGGCCGTGAGGCACGTCGAAGCATAGACCAAGATGAGTAACACTGTGATGGCAACAGGATGTCATGTTTCTCGGTTCGAAATACTAGTACTGGGTATTATTCTATACTGCGAAAGTTGCAAGACAAATAAATACAACAATCCTCAGCTGCCTCAAGAAGGACAGATTTAGCTGCCGTCGGCGCAATGAGGAATCAGCGTCTCTTGGGCGCCGCCTACATTACCAATCAGCTGAGGCGTCGGTGGAATATGAGATAATACGTACGGTCGGTCGTGAGGGAGGGGAAGGGCTTCTTGCAGCTGAGCTCAAGATCTTGCCTGGTCTTTGTTGCGGGGAATCTGGGCAGCTCGCTCAACACGCTGTATGCTTTTAAATCTGGGGACAACGTACTCTAGTCTTAACCGGGACAGGAACTACATCGGAGCAGTCGACGAGGTTTTTCCGGTCATGACCTAGAACTGCGAGCTTTGCCATCACGGCTCTGAAGCTCGACGCCATGAAATCCTGTTGGTCTGCTTTTTCCAGAGAGCGACGTTTCTCACTTGGCGGATTCACTTGCCCCGCGCCAATTCACTTGTGCTCACTTGGCTTGGCACTTGCGCCGATTCACTTGCCAAGTGATGGCATTCACTTGGCAAGTTAACTTGGGAACATCGACTTGAGCGCATTCTGGCAGCTATGCAGCTATTCTGAGACACAGAACATGCTCTGGGTTCTCCATATGACCAAAATATGGTGTTGGTTGGACATTTACGCCAGAACACCAGTATACAATACTACATACCAAGCTTCAGCCGCTAAGTCTGGTTCAATGGTGGCGCAGTTTGGCGAGAGGGAGCATAAACATAGCAAACAGGTAATTTTACGTCTACTGCACATGTTTTATCAGAGTCAGAAGCTCCAAAACTGCTAAAGTACTCGAATATGGTAACGGAACACTACACCGAATAAAATTACTTGGGCGGGGAAATGCTAGCCATTTCAGTGCTATTGAGCTCTAGCAAGTCTAAAGGATACAGTGTGGGCTCTATTGAAGCTTTGCCATGTCTTATTACACTGCAGTGTATGGTGCAAGTGCACCCAAGTGAGAAATCACTCGCATCTGATGGCACAAGTGAACTTGTCGCCCAAGTGAACTTGTTCACTTGGGCTTCACTTGGGCCTCACTTGTAATGGTTTATGTCTATAACATTCCTTAACACTATCGGAGTCATCGCAGAACACATGGGCGCGTTGTGAGCACCACATAATCTGTCTGAATCTGAAAGCCGCGCCGCTGGCGGAGCGAAATGCTATCACTATTCCACGGTTGAACAATCGTTCTAAACATCGACGATATGGCACAAGTAGCTCAACGGCTTTGCTATGTGCACACATATATGCTGCCGAGATCCATGGACGCACATGCAGAGAGTCTCGGCGCCGACGCTGAACTTCACGATATTTTCCGCTCCAACAATCCGGCGATTGCTGAATTACTTGCGCAGTTTGATGGGACGCACCCCGTCGTCGCCAGCTTCCTGAACAGCTTCAAAAAGAAAACGGGCGTCGAAAGCCAGTGCTTTGCGACTCCATACTGGATGACATCGCTTGGTCTCAATTTAACGCCTCAACGCGCGACGGGAATTCAAAATCATCCTTGAAGCCCTGTTCAAGCACCCCCTCTTAGAACCGCTGCCGATGCTCGAGCGCCAGCGGCGCATACTTGGCGTCGGCTCGGTTCTACTGTAGCTTCTTTGGGCCCAATTTGACCTCCGCGAGCCCTCCAATCTCAACGGGGACCTGCTTGCCGAGATTCGCACAATCGACCAAGCGTCCGGCTCCCGACCCTGACCATCCCTCTTTGCCATCTGCAAAGTGCGCATTCCGACCACGCATCCGTACGGCGCGCGATGATGCTCGTGGGAGTCCGGAGTCCGAGGAGGAGGGCATATACACTCGGAAAACGGGGCCCAAACGAAAGTGGGTGCCATCCTCCTCCTCTTCAGAGGACGATTTCAGTCCCGCGGCAAAGAAGAAAGCTCGAAGGAATGGAGGTTCGGACGTGAACACCGGTTCGAACCCGCGCCGCAGCCGCCGGCTACAGAGCAAGGCTTAACAGTGGCATAGATATATTATCTAGGTACTTAGGCAATGTTAGGACATATTCAAAGAGCCATGCTGACTTCAGGGTCATGCGCGATGAGGTTGAATATCTATGTGAGAGCTAACCGCACTCGCACGTTAATGTGGCGGCGGCGCGGCGTCCGACACATTTAACTGACATTATACAACACATAGGCGGGCCCCTAGAGCATTGTATAAAGCTTCTATACAAGTGCTGAAATCCAAGTGAGCAAGTGAGATCACCAGTTCGAACACAAGTTGATCCATTCAAATTCAAACTCCGCTGAATGGACAAGTTGATGTGCCAAGTGAAGATGAAAAGCCTCCTTTTTCCATCAGCCATCATCGAACAAAGGAAGAGTCGCGAAGAAAAAGCAACAATCACCGACGAAGCTCTGCCAGAAAAACGCCGTCCGCGGGTCCCGCGCCAGCGCAAAATCGCTCTGCAGACGCATCTCCCCGGTATCGTTCCCCGCACTCTTCGGTAGCGGGCTCAAGACCTCGCCCTTTGGCACGTTACCGGCGTTGGTGCTCCGGTTCCCGGAGAAGCCCTCGCCCTTCAGCAGCACCTCCACATACACCTGGGTGTCGAGTACAAGGGGTGTGCTATCTGCAGTCTCATCAGAACAAAGACATCCTTCTTAAAAAAGAAAACTCACCAAATGGCGCCGCGTCGGCGTTGGGGTCGACTTTATCCGCGCGGGCGATCAAGTGCGAAGCGAGGAGGGATATGTATGAGGTCATTTATCGTTGTTTATTCCGAGTGTCGGCGCTGAGATCGAGTTGTCCGCATCAATGTCGAATGTCAACAACAGGG
The DNA here is from genome assembly GCA_014461125.1 of Mycena kentingensis (nom. inval.). NCBI lineage: Eukaryota > Fungi > Basidiomycota > Agaricomycetes > Agaricales > Mycenaceae > Mycena > Mycena kentingensis (nom. inval.). Next base: position 853,548 of record JACAZG010000018.1, on the reverse strand, counting down.
TTGCTGAGTGTCGAATCCGAGTGCCCAGTGGGATTTCCTGCAAAATAAATCAAGTTCTCTACAGGATAGAGTGCCAAAAATGATGGCATCGAACGTGCCTTTGACGGCCGCTTGAGGTCATCATTGGCGCCAGTTTCTTAGTTGTGAAGGTAAACAAAGGAAACATCTCTTTTTTTTGGGCTCAGAACCAAATATCGCCAACCCCACATACCATGGTATTCGCTTCTCTTTAATAGCTCTCTGGGACTCTCTCCAGTATTCCAAATGCTGCGAGGGGTCCTAGTCGGCCAACAGTGGATCAAGTTGATTATCTGATGGCCGCAATATCCTTCAAGACATCCCATTGGCTAATAAAATGTAGTGAAGGATTCCCAAGATCCAGAGTGGGCATGAATTTTGCGAAGTTGCCGCTTTCGACATTCAGCAACTCAGTTTCCGCCTTCGACAATTGATGTGCTGGAAATCTTGACTTGGACACTCGGCAACATGTATTTTCACACAATTTATGTACTCGGCATCGTAAAATGCCTTGGATTTGGCATAACTATAATAAACAACGAAAAATGATGTTATAGATATGACTTCGAAGGGCGAAAAGTTACCAGCGTCGACGAAGCGCGCGAGGATGGTCGAGACGGAGTCCTCTGGGAGGTAAAATAAGACCGTCTTTGGCCGGAGCGGTCGCGTTGGGGCGGCCTGCGAGAAACTCGAGGCGCAGTGCGCCGGGGCACGGCACCTGTTTTCTTGGGATCAGCGCGTATTCATTTCACATCGGTTCGGCAGGGGGAAAGATGTGCGGCGGGATGGATGAATATTTTTGGGGACCCGCGAACCAGTAAACTGGATGAGATCTCCTGCGGTGACATTGTGGCGACCGAGGAACGGAAGGAGGGAATCCACAGATTCGTCGATGCCTGCATTGGCATCGAAGTTGGGCTCGACCTCGGGGAATATGAGCATGCTCCCGTCTGCGCCGCCGCCTCTGGGCTTGCGGTGAGCATGCTGGACAATGGGACGTGCGGAAGTACTTACGCACCCGCTAGGATTCTTCTGGCTAATTGCGATAGCATCGTCTGCAAAGAAACTCCGGTCAACGAAGTTTACAGTATTAGCTCGTCTGCGCGAGGACGACGAACGGAAGGTGAGGCGGATGACTTCGTGCGCATCCTCGTTGCACTCGTTTTCGAACAGCGTCTTCTGTAGGTCTTTGGCTAGCTGTACTTCGATGATTCGAAGGGGAGTGCTCGGCTAGGAAAATTTTCCTGCTCTTTAGAAGGTGTACAGGTACTGCTATGGCCGTCCTGAGAGCAAAGCAGCGTACAACCGGAGTCAGAGCTTGATGAACATGGATCTATTCTTGCATCCAAGGTTGAATGGACGCAGCGTGAGCTGTAAAGGAAACGCATGGCGCGGCGTCGGCAGTCGCTCTCGCAAAGCGTCCCGAGCAGGAGATTGATCTCGTTTTGGCAATCATCGAGCCTCTGGAGTATGTTTTGCGCGCCGAATGTGGAGGCCGCTCGCGGTGCATTGGCTGTGATAAATATGGCAATTAATACTCGGACATCCCGATTTTGTGGGCGTCAATGATGTGGGTTGTGATTGTTTATTCTCAGTCCGGGTATGCCTGTTGCCAGAAACGGTGGGTATTATGCGGCTTGAAGAACAGGCCTAAAAGGTTTGTAAGAGTAGCAATCAGGCACCGTTGTTGGCAGCCATGGAAGCCCGGCTGTCCATCGCTCGAGACGCGTACCGTACACTTGGTGCATGCGCAGTCGTGGTGGCCCGGGAGCGAAGACAAGGCAGTGTGCGTGGGACTTTGCGTTGATGCCACGTTCCTTTAGAGGATACTAGCATTTACACAGACGTAGCTCTAACTTCCGCTGTGAGCTGTCTCTAGCACAACAGGCAATGTGTGTGGCACATGAAACCGGGGTGATTACCGGCACACGAATGGCGGATAATCGCTACGTTTCATGTTGTGATAGCCGCCGGAGTCAACTGATGTGTGACATTTTTAAATTTTTGGCCTGATATTGTTTAGGCAATTTTGTCTCGTCATGGGATTTGATAGCAACCGATGTGCGAAGCTGTGGATGCGAAGTCATTGGGAGCGTTCGGGCAGTTCTTGATGCTGAAAATTGACTCTGAATGAATCATTACTGCGGCTGTGGAGGAAATAAACTCGCACATTGTAAAATATCTTTCTGCGTGGCACCACAACATTAAGGTCCCAACTGTATTGACATGGTCTTTATATTGAGATAAAATATCAACCACCAAACAGGGAGTACTAATAAAGTGCGACACATACAACTAACTGATGGCAGACACAAGTTTTGCAAGTGCGACACAAAAATCGGGGTTCCCCACAACTTCTGTGTTGCACTTGCGCGACATGATTGACTGACGGTCGGGGGCGGCGTGACATTCTTCCTTCCGTTCCGCCATCTCCCCGACCTTCACCACCAGTCTCCCGGCCCGTGGGCCTCGTCAGCGTCCCACCAGACCCACGTTTCTATCGCTAGCACCAGGGCGGAGGGTAGGGCTCATGATTGTGCGATAAAGCGGCCTGTGCTTCCGCAAGTTTAGAGGGACGGCGCTGTAGTTGCGGGAAGAGGCCGTGGCTGGTGCGTCGCCATCCGTTTCTCCGTCGCTCCTCAACTCACACTGCCGGATAGCATATACCGGAGCTGCGCGAAGAAGTCGACGGGTCGCGCCAAGAGTCGCAGGCGGCACGGAGCGCCACCCTCCGGCTTTTTGGCATGGAGGTGTTGGTATGGTGTACATCCTCGCATATTTACTAGAGTAGTAGGCTGGTTTAAAATTTAGAATCTTATGCACCAGTTTGAATCTAAGTGCAAGCCGTTCAAGTGCAAATATGAAATCATCAGCTCATCAGATGTGTCGCAGATGCACAAAAGTGTGTCGCACACCGCTGCGGAGGTGTCGCAGATTGAGCCTTTGTGTCGCACATAGAAACTTTGTGTACCCCATCATTTGTTTGTATGTGTCGCACTTTGTTGGTCCCGCCAAACAGGCCCATTTGGGAAAAAAAAAAAAAAAAAAAAAGAATTATATGATAAAAATGACGGTAGCATCTCTATGTGCTCAGATCTCCCACAATAAAGCCTTAAGCTCGGGATCATGGTATTGCCATGTCTTCAATCTTTCAAACTGTCGCATTCTATTTTATCTGCGGTGGGGTGAGTGAGTCACCAATTCCTGACATTACACTGCTGCATTGTCTCCGACACATTGATCAATGCCTAGCTGTGTTTAAAACCCCGAATCCTGTACAGATGAGCAAGAAAGCAGTGCTATTGAGCTGAAACGTATTGTGAAACAAACAACGCCAAGTCTGATTGAGCACAGGTGACTTGGGGTATTAGAGCATATTAGCTCGCAGTCTGACAGTAAAATACACAAAAGGAAAATTCAGCTATCCCAGCGACTGAGAGAGCTCCACTCCATTAAGTTTTGTGTTTTATGCAGGTTAAGAGCCAGCTAATATGTTCTAAGTACTGCAGGGTATAATAATGATAAAATTTTCCTGTAACTGGGATAGAAAGTTGGCATCACTAGACCCATTCTCTTCAAATTATATTTTAGAAATTCTCAGATGTCACAGAGATTGATTGACACCCCGGCGGCTAAGCACAGAATCTGCCATTTGTGTGCCGCGGATCCACGCTGTTTCATGTGCCATATACATTGTCAGTAGTGTGGCCGCCTCAGTGCGCTTCATCTCCGATGTATGTAGATTACAGCAAGTTTCTAGCGACAGTTGCCAGTGTCCCCGTAGGAGCGGGCATACTGGCTGGCCCTTAACCAGAAGGCCCTCTCCCACACCACGCGCAATTCTTTTGTCCTGCATCGTTGTCGGGATTGCAATTTGCTACGCTGCATTTCCAAGAAGTCACAGGCGGAAGATCTGCAACAATGAGGATTCTCGAAGACTTCCACGACGGGATGCGCACCTTCGAAGCTTCCAAAATTACTGGGAATTTGAAATCTGACCGTAGTTTCGGCTGCCATCGTATGCATGTGTGTATGTGGCTTCTGTTAGGATACGCACATCTTATATACGGGTACTCACCAGGCCGGTGTCGTGAATGCTACGGGCAATGCCAATTTCTTTTTCTTTCGCGTTGGCGCTGTGTTGTGGTTTGGGCTCCAGCACACAACTTATTGCCACGATAAACCGGACTTGGAGCGGCTTCCACCGTTTTCCGTGTTTGGGTCAAGTATGGGTGATGAAATTGGCAGCTACACTGAAGATTCAAGACCATTCAGACTGAGCGCAACTCGAGGTATAAGCTTCGGGCTTACTCCGATCGTCGATCTGCGAAGCTACTCGCTGTCCACAGAAGTAAGCACAAATGGCAGTGTTTTCTAACCAAAGTTGATTCGATGCAGACTACCCCGCCGCGGGTGCAGGTTTCTACTAGTAGCGACATTTATCCGCCCGTAAAACCGGGTATCCTAGCCCTTAACCAGAAGGGCCTCTCCCACACCACGTGCAATGTTTTTGTCCTGCGGGGTTGTTGGGATTGCAGCCGTCTATGGCGCATTTCCAACAATTTGCAGGCGGAAGATCTGCAACAATGAAATCAGCCCAGTAGAAAATTTCCGGGATGCATACCTTCAAAGCTTCCGAAATTACTGACGCTTGCTGCAGTTCCCTCTATGGTATGCATGTGGGGGATGTAGTTTCTGTTAGGAAGCTCAAGTTATCCGCACAGATTATATACCAGTATTCGCCTTGGCACTGCCAATGATTTCTGCGCTGGTGCTGGACCGAGGTTTGGCCTCCAGCATCCAAGTTATTGCCACCACAATACAGGGCTCGGAGCGACTTCCGCGGTTTTCCGTGCTTTGGTGTATCGATTGCATTGGCACGCCGAAGAGGGGTAAAAGCCACTTTGGACCGAGGTAGTTCTAAATCTCGGGTTTACTCCGAGTCCGCTTTCTTTTCGCCCGGTGCTTGTCGCTCTCCATCATGTCCCCAGCACCTACATACCTAATCCCGGTGTCGTGTATGTGCGGAGACGTCGCACATACATTCTCCGTCATCCAATCCGCTCTCCCGCTACCGACGTACCTCTCTTCGAGCGACTTTGCGCGGCGCACCTCCGGCGCGCTTCCCGGTGCGCCGAGCCTCCAGAACACCACAGCATACTCGCCTTCTGACTCCAAACTCGGACCGACGGTGTACTTTTGCTCGACGTGCGGCACGCAGGTGTACCGAAAACAGGACGCCAAGTGGGAGGTGGCTACGGGTTCGCTGCAGATGAACTCGCTCGAGGGAGTGATTGATGTCAAGGGACACGTCGACATCGCAGAATCGCGCGACGGAGGCGGCAGTGAGTTCTTACCCTCTATCGGTGGGAGGGTCTTGGAGCGATACCTCGGCCCGCTGGGCAGGCGAGGAACCTCCCCTCGGATGGCGCTCAGGCTCTCCTGAAGATTCCGCGAGGCCAGTCGACGAAGGGACGGTCTACGCCCACTGCCATTGCAAGGGGGTAGAATTCTGGATCCATCCACCCAGTGCCCGGTCGCGGACCGCATCCTCCGGGTACGCCGACCTGCTCATCCCGAACCACCTCGGCCAGTCGGCGAACCCGCAGAACGAGCCCTGGTGGCTCCCGCCGCCGGGAAAGCGCTTCCTCGCAGGGACGTGCGCGTGTCACTCGTGCCGGCGCTCTTCCGGGTTTGAGATAACCTGCTGGGCGTTCGTTCCGCTAGTCGATATCAGCATCCCGTCTTCGGCCAATCCCGAGAAGAGGGTGCCTTTCCCGCACTTGGCGCCGCCCCGCGACGCGTACTGGGGCACCCTCAAGGCGTACGACTCCCGGCCCGACGTGACGCGCGCGTTCTGCGGACACTGTGGGTGTTCCGTCTTCTGGAATGGGCACATGCGAGTCGACGTTGATCGATATTGCCGTCGGAGTGCTCGACGCGCCGACTGGAGCAAGAGCGGAAGGACTGCTGGCGTGGTGGCCGGAGCGCGTGTCCTACGAGGAGGACAAGGTCAACGCGCCGTTGATTGTTGGTTTGGAGGCGGGGTTGAAAGGGTGGGCGGAGAGGAAGAGTTCTGACTCAATGGATGTTGCAAAGGTGAGTGGGCTACGCCTCATTTCCGCAGCTCAAAAAGAATATATGACTAGGGAGAATTCAGATTCTGAGCTCGCCACTCGGCCCGACGGACAAAAATGTGTATTCCAATGGCTTCCTGAATTTAATTCAACACAGTGAATGTTTATTATGTCCTACCCCTCACGCTACCTCGCCCCCATATTCTGTGATCGAAGATATCTTGCCGGCTTTTTGCAGAGCTGCCCAGGCTGGGAACGAAATAAGCTCTTTCCACCATCTGTTGTCGCTTGAGTTCCGTCTGACAGGAACCTATTACTAGTGGCTTGCTCACCTCGCGACATTCGGCCTTTCCTCGCTGCTCATAATTTTGATGCCGAACCGGACCATGACCGGCGCGTACGCAAGATGGTACAAGTCAACGAGGGTGAGTTCCTATGGACCGGCCGTTTGGTTATCCTGATGCCGCCCCATAGCAGCGGACATGCTCACATCTCCCGCGGTATACTTTTGCCGCCCGAGAATCCCCTCGTACATGTTGGGATATTGGGGCGCCGGGCAATGAGAAAGCTCGGCAGTGCAGAATGTTCCAGAACATTCCGTTGGAGCTCCACCGCAGTAACCTGTAGAATATGCTAGAACAAGTAGAGTAGTATATAAACTGAGTAGAGTGGAGGCGTAGGGTATTTGTTTGCCCTAACGCACTCAAAGCTTTACCGCCGTGCGATTGCAAACTTACTTTTGATCTTGGCGCCTTTTGCCCCCGCGCCGTTGTATCTCAACAGTACACGTTCAGACACGTAGAGAGCTGCTTCAAGCCCTCCTCGACGATCGTCTGATTGGTGGGGATCCCATGGACCCTGCATTTAACCCAAAGTCAGTCAACGGGACTGCAGCAAACAGCACGAACATGTTCAACAGTGTTTCGTTGACGACTTCATACACGGGCGGGAAAAACTTGAAAGCTTCCACGGAGGCGGCCTGGTCGAATAGCGCCTGATTTTGGACTTGATGCGCTGCGGGTGCCAACCGCGGCTTGTTCTCTGGGTATTTCCGCTCGATGTATTGGCAGATGGCGCGTGTTTCGTGTAGAATGAAGCCAGCGTCGTCCTGCAAGCATCAGAGACAGTGTACGTATGAATGGGTAGGGAATATAAGTATCGAACCAGCACGGGGACCTGGCCAAACGGATGAATTTTCAGAAATTCAGGTGTCTTCTGCTCCCCGGCCGCTGTATCGATGAGGACAACTTCGAAGGAGATCTTCGCAGCCAGCAGGGTTGCCACAATGGCACTACCACCGCCGGGATGCTGTGATGGGTATAACTTGAGGACCATTGAGCTTGGACGAGTTAGAATAGGGAGCTGCATTCTCAGAGTATTTGTACGTTTTGAATTTCGCCGATGACGCGAGCATTTATGTGTAAGCAAGTTTAACAAAGGTATTGACGGTACTCTGATGCAAAGTACCTAAGAGGACCTCGACCGTCCACAGCTCTGGCAATCACGCTGGCTTTCTGGATTCTCGTTGGAGCAGGTGCTCGGACTCGCGGTGCATGTCCAGGCATTGGTAGGCTGTCATGTTGAGCGGCAGCTTATTTAGCGCGCTCGACTGCAGCGCCGCATCCGACATCGACATCAAAAGACGAGAAGATTTTCCCATGCATAATAGTGTTTATCTTTTCCGGAGTGCGAATCACATTTGTCTTTGTGTACTATCTCGCCTTTGTGTACCTACTTCACCAAACCTTGGCCCAGTCAACCTTCAAGAACCCATTGTTCATCCCCGCAATTTGGATTCTCTCCAGACGAGGGAATCGTTCCAGCATACGCGCAAGCAGCGCACCAGCGGGCTCCGCCGCGATGGCAAGGGCAGGATGATGCGCATCTCTCAAGTGGGCATGCTCCTCACCAAGGCGAGAAACACGCTCGAGACTGATCTTGAATACCCTCAGGGACGCGGGCAAGCAAGCGTCAGCCGCTGTAAGGTTCTCGTAGAAACGCCCAAGCTGAAACGAGAGCTGAATGTCTGAAGACACGGCTAAGGAGAACGTACCTCGTGCCAGGCGCGCCACTCGTGTTGGGGATCGAACGAGTACTGTAGATGGAGCTTGAGCGTCTCCACTACAGGAAAGTGCGCGAGAATACGCCGCAGCGTCGCATTGTCCAGCCCGACGCTGCTAAGGCTGATTGCCGCGCGCGTACACAAGGAATGCTCCCCAAAGTCGATGCGATCGAGTTCGTTCGCGAGCGCCTTTGGGCTAGCATAGCCGCTGACGTCGACTTCGTTGAGGGTTAGACCGGTACGCGGGACGAACAGCCAGAGCATCCCGAGGGGTCCACGATAGTACCGGAGGTTCGGAAACGGAGGGATATGCGTCGTTGGGTTAATCGTAGGGAGTGTACCTCTATGGGCAAAAAGTTGTACGCCGCGGAGATTGGGAAACTTGGTCGTCATCAGAGGAATAAGGGCGGGAACATGGGTTTGGTCGAGCTCAACGTAAAGTTCTTCGAGACTTGGCAGTATTGGAATCGCGTCCGCGTCGATGTCCTGGAGGGGTTGAAACAGGCGCAACTTGCGCAGATACGCAGGATTGAGGAGTCCGTCGACGAGGACCCATTCCAAAGTAGAACTGTCGCTGGACTTCGGAAGTCTACCCATGTTCTTCACCTCAGCGAGACGCAGCTGCAGGCGAGGGGGGACCTCCGCCGGAAGTCTGCACGCGTCGGTCAGTAACCCTACCAGGTCTGTTTAACCCACAGTCATGATGATGGTTCGTATTAATCTATCAATTTAAACTACCTACGACAAGCAACTAACTACGAGGAGCACTACAACTTGATCATTTAAATGAAACATTGAACGGATGAACAGCCAACTTACCGAGAAAGAGTGTTGCGGGGGAGGATTTGACGCGCTCTAGCGCAAGTCAGTGTTTAACCAATGAACCGTTAAACCAAGAGGGCGCACTGGAACAAAATTCGAAGGACCTTGACGGTTCGGTGATGAACAATTGAAATTTTGAACTAATGAAACGAACGTACTGTTTGTATGCGCGGAGGACAACGAAAGACAGAGGATTAAGAGATTGAACTATTAAAATATTGAACTGGGGAACAGGTGAGAAGAACAGCCGCCAAGCAGAGAGACAAAATCATAATTACTTCAAGGCGTTCGCTCCACGTAATAGTAGCGATCCTCCGCCCGGCGGCGCGCGGTGTTGGTATTGGCAGGAGCCGGCAACGCCGAGGCAAGAGTGCGACGAGGACGTGTCGAGGCAGCGCTAGGTGAATGGTTATCACACGTGCAGTAATGGAGGGGATGCACGTACGTTGGAACAGCGGTCATCTTACGGCGCTTCGCAGGCGGCGCCGATTCACTCCCGGTCACCGATGCCCGCTTCTTCGGAGCGACGGGCTGCGGCGGTGGCGGGGGAGGGGGAGGCGCAGGCAGTACACCATCAATCTCCTCAGCGTGGTTGTCCGCGTCGACGGCGGATGTGCCTCGCACTGGCGGAGCGACGGCGTTCGGCGTTACGGGATTGTTGGCGGACGGCGGCGACGGCCCAGGACCCGAGCACAAATCCCCCGGCGCGGATGGCGAGTGGGGCGGCACAGAGTGGTTGTCCGTGTTAACGGCGGATGCGTCTTGCGCTGGCGGAGCGACGGCCGCGTTCGACGTTACGGGGTTGTTGGCGGACGGCAGCGACGACCCAGGACCCAAGCCCGAATCCTCCGGCACGGATGACGAATGGGGCGTCGACCCGGACGAGATGCGGATGGGCGGAGCGCCGCCGCCCTCTGGCACACCACCATCCTGGCGCACGGCTGTAGGAGGAGGGGGTAATGCGGTAGACAGAAGCGATTGCCCGGCGCGGTTGATGCTAGCGCCGGCGGCAGGAACGCGTAGAGGCGGTGGCGGCGGGGGCGGAGGAGGGGGAGGAGGCGGCGACGCGGGGCGCACTGCGAGGAACACAAATGGGTCTGTCGACGAGCTGAATTGCTGGAGCTCCCTGCACACGTTGACGAGCTGCAGCGGGTTGAGCGATTGTGGGTGACAGAGCGGCGTCCAAAGGCGAAATTTGGGGTCGTGATGCGAGGCGAGGTCCTCCCAAGGGACAGGAATGCTTGGGTTTACGAACGCTATGAACGAGTGAGCTGGGGAACGGGGCTTGGAACGAGTAATGCGCACCCCATACAGCCATAAGGTACTCGCTGAGTAGCGCGGTGAGGTCCAGAATGCCCGTGTTCTCCACGTTGACGTTCTGCGGAAAGACGGGGACGCCAACGGCATTCGTTGGGATTGGCGAGGGCTTATTCTGGTCTAGGCTTTTCGTCATGGTCGGTCCATTGCGGAGTAGATAGAGCGCACCTTCAATTTCCGGGAGCACACGAGCACAGTACTCGCCCCACGATCTCCCAAAAACGCGTTCAATGTCAGGGCCCCCAAAGCGAAGGGGATTCCCGGGCATGTTGCTGTGAATGCTGGAGGAGGGTCAACGCGGATGAACAAGGCACGGGAATGCAAGCACTAACACTCCAGTCTTGATGCTATTCGCGGGGGTGCGGTACCCATAAGCGGTGAAGATCTCGAGGTTACCCAGCCGTCCGCTTTGAACGACTCTGCGAAGCGCGAGGGCAAGATGCCCGGCGAGTGCAGTCTGATTTCTGTGAGTGCGCGTTAGTGCGAAGCGGAACCTGGAGAAAGGACGCGACATACTTTCCGACGTCGGCGGCGTTGACCGCGGCCTCGTGCACCCATCCCTCCTTGTCCTCCTCCGACAACGCGCCCCAGAGCTGTGAGAGAACCGCCTGGTAGGTCGGACGAACGGTGCCGCCGTCGGATTCCCCCGCGCCGCTCATTTGGATGGAGATCTCGTCGCGTTGGGAGTCGGCATAGAGCTGGCGCGCTGTTGGAGCAGTTGGTAGGAGAGGATTCGGGCCAGTCGGAGCCGGCTCGACGACTGGAACAGCGTTCTGAGCCGGGGCCCAATTGTGATGCTTGTAGTTAATGAACTTGCGCTCGATTTTCTGGTAAGGTCAAGTCAATCTCTTCGGAGGACGGGCGGAAAAACAACGTACAGAGACCCATTGTGCAGGGGTGGCGCGCGCGGGGTCGAGGGTCGCGAAGAGCTCGGAGTTGAAGAGCTCCGCTGCCTTCTGCTGACGCCACTCGGTCTGTGCACGCGCAGTAGTCGACGGGTTGTTGAGGAGCGCGGTCCACTCGCCCTTGCAGATGCCCTCGATGTGCTTGTCCTGCGCCTTGGTGAAGGAGCTGGGACGCGGCATTGGGGCTGAGGAAAGGAGAGAGGCGGAAGGACGCGACCTGGACTTGGACGCGACGGTGGTCGAAAGCAAGGAGGGTGATCAGTCCCACACGTCAACAGCTTGCTTCCGCCCAACACCGTGCAACGCTCCAGCGACAAGAACTGTATTATCGGGGGCTTTCGGCGGGACTCCAAGACCGAGGGCAGTCCATCCAGCTATTCAGACAACAATACCCGCTGTAGCGCCCGGAATAGGCGACGCTGGAATCCGTAATACTGCGGAACGACTAATTACAAAGCTCCTGTTTTGATTGTGCGCCCAAGGTGCGCCCACTAAGCGGGCCCCTTCCGGATACGCAGGATCCTATCTGTACGGCACTTTTTTTCGCAAACTTACACGACAAAACGAACTTTTTATACCGCCGCACCTAAAAAAATTTGCAACTTCTGACTCCCCACTCGCCCTCTGAACGTCCACCCACCTTCTTTAATGGTCTTCATCTCCTCCAAAGCTAAAGGCAAAGGCAAAGGTGCGTGTCAAAGTCAATCCCCTTCTCTCTCCGCTCGACTCATACCCATCCAAGCTGCCGCTTCTCGACCGCGTCTGCAGGGTCCCCGAACCGTGTTCATGCGATCCCTCGCTAGCGTCGCCTCTCATTCCTCCCCATCCCCATCTCCCTCGCCCAGCAAGACCGCCCTCGCGCTCAAGTCCATCAACGATATTCTCGCTCCCTTCGACGGAGCTCCACGCGTCCAGAGCAAGGGGGCAGCCATCACATGGATTGACCGCCGCGTCGATGCAGTGGCTGCTTCGCTAGAGGTTCACCGCGTTGTGCAGCTTGGTAGCGAGGCTGCTGCCTGCTTTCGGGACCACCCGGACGGTGTCCGGAACAAGATCGTTCGTGCCAACCTCGGTCGCTCCGCGACCTCGTCGCAGGAGCGTGTCGGATTCCCCTACATCTACGTCCGTCGTCTCTTCTCTCCCGCTCTCTCCACCGATAGCCTTAACAGTGCGACACACACGGGCGTAATGTCTACATGGTCAACTTCAACTCTCCGATCGCCCATCTCGAGTGCCCGCTAGCCAACAACGAGGAATTCAAACGCTATGTAGCCGCTCGCGCGGCCATCCTTGCCATCCCGATGCGGAGTGCCATCCCGATCCGGAGCAAGACGGGAGGTGCGTCCTTTGCATCGATGGTATACCGCATGGCTCTTAACCGTTTGCCTTTGCAGCGTCGCCCGGCAACGCAATCGCCTCGTCGTCGAGAGTCCCGCCTGTTCAAGCGACGGCGCGTACTCGTGCTGACTCGGTTGGCTCGGACATGTCCGATGTCTCTGAGAACTACATTGCCGCTTCTCCTCCCCCGACCGTCGTCCATACGGAGGGATATCTGCATGCCAGCAACGTCTCGATCAAGCCTTTGCTTGCGGTACGTGATATCTGCCCTCCCCTTGTCGTCGTTTGAGCGTCGTATCCGCGCCACAGATGTCGGAGACTCCGAAGACAAATGCAGCGTCAGCGTCGAGCTCCATGGCGGAGGCGGTGGCGGCGGAGGCGGTTGCGGCGGCGACGTCGTCGTCGGGGTCAGCCCGCGCCAGCGCGCAAGGTACGTACGCCCCGCTGCTATGCCGTCCGCGTCGCTGACAGGAGCTGTAGAGCCGACTCTGCGGGCGGCTTCAGTTTATTCCGTCTCTTCTAACGAGGCTGAAGAAGGACACTGGGTCTGTGTCGCTGTTCTGGCCTCTGTACGCTCTCCCTCATGTTGTCCATGTCCTCTACTCACATGCATATTTGCGCCAGTCTCGCCAGACACCCGCCAAATTGTTCAAGCTCCGTGCCGACGCCGCCGGCCACATCCGTCTTCTGAGCCATGCCGAACAGCTGGTGGGGACGGGGTTCCCTTTCAAGGACGACCTGGCGCGCTACATTGCCGAGGACGGAGAGTGGGAAGATTGCAACCTGGCGTCCCTCATTCCCGTCAAGGATCGCGACGCGGTGGTCTTCCTGAAGGATCGTCGTGCGCGGAAGGTCCGTGTACCCGACCACCTCATCGACTTGGCCGGGATTCACGAGATCCATGTTCTTGCTTAGCTAGCTATCCGCCCTCGTTTCATCTCTACTCTACATCCTTTTTAGTACCGTGTTCTGAGCGGTTAATTTTGAACGCGTCGCATGTACGTAGTCAGTTACATGCAAACATTCTGCTTCCCTCCAACCGGTACCGGCTACTTGACGGTCACATGCGACGGTCAAGGGTTCGACTCCGGAACAGACCATTTATTTTGTTCATTTTAATTTAGCGGTTTAAGCATCTGGGGGTGTCAGGTAGAGGGGTCGTCAGGTATAGGATCATATTTACCATAGTGTAGTGGTACTGGATATGCTTAGCTATTCACGAGGAAAAAGTTATTTCAAGTACAGGTGGTAATACTGATGATGTCAGCTCGCAATTTCGGTCGAAATAAGTGAGTTCAAGTTCTCCGGATATTTGAAGACACAGTGTAGTTGATAGGTAGCATAAAATTCATCTTCATAGCTCTCGGGTACTGGTCAAAATCCAATCCTAGCCCTGTACTTGCTTCCATCGCCGGTCTTTTTTTTAAAATCTTACTTTTGCCTTTCTCGATGTCTTTTTGGCTACATTGCGCCGCTTGATACATTATTTCCAAGATTTTAGCCGCAAGCCAAGGACCCTTGAAAAGTCTCTCAAAAATCCGCCGTAAGATCACATGTTTTGACGTCATCCGGCACATTTTGGAACTATTTTTGAGCAGCAGGCACAAATCTCATCGCGCACATCTTCGCACACAGCACCACTTTGCTTCTCCCACCATGTCCTTGTCCCGTCGCGCAAAGCGTCGCGCGGAGGAGATTGCTAGTCTCGAAGACAGCGGCAGCATCGCACCACTCCTTCGCCCACATACACAGGAAGTCAGCTTTACGGTTATCTCTGATTCCTCGTCGGAGACCACAACTTCATCGCTGCCCCGACCTCCGCGTCCACTTTATCTTGCAGAGGCAACCCCAATCCCAACACCACCTCCGGCACCGGAGGACATTGCTATGCCCGACGCGCCGCCAATTAAAAGAGTAATCCGCCCCTTTTCTTGTTATCGCATCTAATCTATATGACAGCGCGTCCAGCTACAGGCAGACTTTGAGGAGCACTTCGAAGAGATTTTGGATGCCCTCTTGGAGCCGGAAGCCAACCCAAAGGCCAATGACTTGTGCGAATGCGGGCGCGGTCTTTTTGCCGTCACCCAGTGTCGAGATTGTGTGGCGTATTCATCCTCATGCACTTTGTGCTTCGTCGATCGGCACCGTTACAGCCCTTTCCATTGGGCCGAAGTCTGGGATCCGCAACGCGGGTTCTTTGTCCGCCACGATATCTCCAAATTGGAGGTTCCGGCCAACTCTGTGCGCGCTGGGCATGGCGGCGTCGTCGTTCAGCTTGGCCACAACGGTGCTGCATGCCCCTATCCGACCGCAGAGCGTATGTTCACGGTTGTTGATGTGAACGGGGTTCATTCAACACGCCTTGCGTTCTGTGGCTGCATCCAACCGACCAACAAGCCTATACAGCTCCTCCGATCTGGCCTTTTCCCTGCTTCCGTTCGAGAACCTCTCACGGCATTCACGATCTCTCTACTCAAACAATTTCAACTCCACAACTTCGAGTCCAAAAAATCTGCCTATGATTACATGAAAGCCATTCGCCGCCTTTCCGATAACGCGTTCACCGCAGACGTAGCCGTACACTATCTATGATTTTTCTTGACGACGGCTATCTGACACACTTGCAGAACCCATATGCCGCATTTCTTCGTGTCATTCGAATTTACAACTATCTCACCCTCCGCAAGCGCGCGGGGCAGGCTCACGGAATCGACGGGGTCCTCAGCCATCGCCGTGCAGGAAACCTCCTTGTATGGTGCCCGGCATGCCCGGAGCCAGGCTTTAATTCAGATCCCGTTTCATCTACAACACCAGCTGAGCTCCGGTACGTTTTTATAGAGGAGCAAAAGCCCGCAGCTAAATTTACAGGCATCTCAATCAAATACAGCGTACCCTAGATGGCAACTTTCAAACGGGCCAATTCAACAAGAACACGGACCCCGATGATGTCTCGTTTTGTGAGGGTGACGGCTACATGCCCCTCGACGCACCATATCGCGATTATCTGGAAATGACTCCGTTATCGACTGAAGTAAGGGATTCTTGGCTTGTTACTACAGCTGTTAATATTAGCTACAGAAGTCGACCTGCGGTTATCTCACTGTTGTTAATAAACAGAACAAGAAGAAGTTCAAAAATATGGCGGTTACTGGCACACTCAATTGCCAGTGCAGCCATGTTTTTGTCCTATCATCGGTTGATATGCATTACGGAGAGCGGTACGTGCCTCTATCCGGCACGCAACAGGTCAACTGGAATGCCCAATTCAGATTCTCCAATGCCGACATGGCTTTGGCTATTGAACTTCGCAAATGGACATCTGGCACATTCAATGCGGCGCTGAGATTCGAGATTGACGACATCGACCAGGTGGCCACCTACGATATTGCCTGCGAGTATACAAAACATCTGCGTGAGCGTTTCGAAAAGCACTTCCCAGAGCTCGTCCATCTTGTAGAGCGTATCCGCTGGGGAGTCCCGGCCCTTCACGTGCAAGGCCACCAAGACTCCTGCATCTACCTTTTCGGCACTGCCTACATGGACAACGTCGCACACTTCCACGGGGAATCCGCAGAGCAGTACTGGCCCGAGTGCAATCAGCTTGGCGCGCTAGTTCGCCAAATGAATCTCGGTCACCGTCACGATACACTCATTATCCATCATGGTGACTGGAACTGGAAAAAGACCGAAACTATAGGTGACGTTCACCGCAAGAAAACTGTCTGTTTCATTCATTTCCCTAAGTGGTTACACTCTTCGATGACCTCGCACTTGCGAAGAGCAACTACGAGAAAAAGTTCCTGCACTTTGTTGGCCTGACGGCCACTCACCAGGATCGAGTTGTCCGGTGGCGCACACTTTCTCGCACGCCGCGCCTTGTTGGGAAGGAGGCAGTGAGTGTTTACAAGCATGGATCCACCAAAGGTACGGAGCACACAGTTTCGAATTTCCGGCTGCAAATAGATGACCGCTCTAGTTCCCTCGCAGCAGGCAATTTTCCAGCACTTCATCAAGGATGACGAGTCATTTGCTCGCACCACAGTCTCCAAGGGGGTCGTCGCCAACTTGCTAGATGAAGGGCTTAAAATGCAAGAGGAACAGTGAGTTGCTCCCGTTCATTTATGCGCGAACTTCTACCTATTACATTACAGACATCGATTGTCCTCGCTCATTGCCCAGTCAACGGACCACGATCTCGAGTCCCGCAAGAAGGAGATTGAAAGTCGGCTCAATAAACTCGAAACCCGACTCCAGGACTGGCGCAAACTCCAGAAAACCTTGATGCCCGGTGTAGCAGATAAAGTTGCCGCTCAAGCGCTGACATCGCCGCCTTTACAGGCTGAGAAGTTGTTCCTACCATCCGATTTCACGAGCGCTGAACGCACAACATTCGGGCTAGACGATCTCGCGGCGGAGGAGTCACGTTGGCGCGAGGGGCAGATGTTCGACATTCTGCGCGCCGTCCAGAACAATGTCAAGGCCACGAACGCGCTGCGCCGAGACAAAATCAAGAACGACCGCTATCAGAAAGAGAACATGCGATCGAGTGAGCGTATTCGAGAGTCACTCCGCCATCGCGAGGTCTGGATGACCATCTTTGCCTCAGCGCGTGCGGCGATCCTCATGCTTGACGGCGAGACCAAGTTCCCCGCTCTCACTGAGGCAGACCTCTACATGAAGCCAATTATGGACAAACGTCGACTGGGAGACTCTGAACTGAGTGACGGCGCGCTGTGGACGGCATTGGCCCCCCAAGTGCAGGAGGAAGATGAAGATGGGATGGATATTGATAAACAGACTAGTTTGCTTTCTTCACGTCCCTTATACCCGCTGATGAAAAGCCTCGGCAGCATCGACAGCCACCCAGATCCTACCGGCAAGTGGTACACAGATGGATAAACGACGTACTGGTGCTGCAAAATTGCCTCGCCTTGCGAAACCCAAAGCTGATTTATGCACGTTCAGGGCCGCGCGCTCAAAAACAGACAAAAATTCAGCCTCCTGAGGACCTCAAAGACAAGCAGGAGTCGCGAGAGATAGGCTGGGTTTGGCAACTTGGTAAACTCGCTAAGATGTCAGATTCGGAGCTGGATGATTGGGCAAGCGAAGGTCCGCGATGCACACCTCCTTCTCTCCGCCTCATTATTTTGGCAGGTGATCAAGTCCAGTGGTTCCGAGCTGAAGCAGATATGCTGCGCTGGAGGGAACAGAAGGAACAAAAGCTTGCTGAGATCTTGCGCGTGCGGCGAAGCTTTCTCAAGATGCATTCTACTTGGACTACACTTTCGGCCTCAGCGGTCAAACCCGGATACGCAGCTTTCGCGCGGCAGAAGGCGGCAATGTACCAACGAATGGCGCAGGACACCGCAACCCGGCTCGCATCAGCGGGTTATTCCGAGTTCTTGGTGGAAGGGTTCAACCTGGTTGAATGGGTTCAGCAGGAGAGGAGCACAGAGGATGCCAAGTTTGAGAGGCTGGTGTATAGCAAAAGCTCTGAATAGACCTACATGAAGCTCTTTATTCAAGGGCATTGCGTGAGGTTCTGTGTTCTAGACTTAGTACCAGCCTTCCCGGGAGGGTGTGGGTACGCCGGAAGAAATGGTTTATAGTCAGTCATGGTGTAGCGGTTGCTTCGCCGTTCGTCGAATATTGTCCTTGGGTTCGAGTCCGCCTCGACTCAGCTTTTTCCTGCCTTAGCCGTGTTCCACGTTTCATTTGTTCAATTGTTCAACGTTCAACCCTCCTCCCGTCCTCCGCATGGCCGCAGTTGCGTTTCAATATTTCAATATTTCATCGAACCATGATCATTAGCTCAGGTTAAACCAGGCTGGTACAGATTTACCGTCGGTATGCAGGGAAAAGTGGTTTGTCTGCGCCATGGCCTCGAGCGTAGAGAGCGCATTGGAGGTGAACGTGATAGCCCACACGTCCATGTGCTTGATGCGTCCGAACGCCGCGGCTCGCTCGAAGAACAAGTCGCGGAGACCGTGCACACCAATAGCCGTATCGTACGCCCAAACTCCCCAGCAGGGTTCATCGCGCGAGCCAGGACGGACTGTGATGCTGCGGACGAGCGGCGCAATGGATTCCGAAGCCCAAAACGCGATGCGCTCGGCGCGGGCGGAGCGTTCTGGCTCCGCGGGTAGATAGAACGTGACGACGTAGCTTGAGGCGGAGTCTAGCTGGTAGGGGGAGAAGTGGAGATCCGCAAAGAGGAATGTTCGCGCGAGCTGGTTGAAGTTGTTGTTGGCGAGTGCCACTCGGCGCAGGTCGGCAAACCGGGGCTTAGGCTTCAGCCGCTGGTCGAAGCCATGATAGGGCTGGGGCTCTGGGGCGGCGGTAAGATGGGATAGGATTTCAAGGAGGACTTCGTTGGAGAAGCTTGCAATGGAGGACATGGTCGTGGTCGGAAGACAAGAGGCCGATTGATGGCATGATCGGAGATGAATTTAAAGGGCTGGTGCTTGGACCTAGTGGATGCAGTCCAGTCGTCTGTGAAGCTTGAGCAACTGGCTTCACTATCTGAAGACCGCAGTGCAGTAAATACCGCACAGCAGGGTCAAATTCCACAGACCTAAAGTTCCCGTGCATTCTCGCGATAGGATAGTTGGGCGAGCTGGGGAGAAACCCGTGAGCGGGAATGAGATTCGGAGGGCTGGTAGAATGTGTGCGAGTATGGTCGGAGCAGACTAGCAATTGTCATCTGGTATTTTATCGACGGAAGAATCGGGGCCGCTGTGTATGGATCCGGACCGGGAGCTGGGGTCTGTGGAACTGCTGATCGACTAAGGACACAACACAATATCCTCGTCGACGACGTGTTTCGCGGCATAGCTTGCGCGTCCGATGCAGCCTACATTCCGTGCCTGGCTGATATCGGACGCCGGACGGGAGAACTAGTTCACGGATAGGACGGATATTTGCTCACGCTGCTCTAGGATCCTTGACTGCGCGACGGCGGAGCACCTACGTGTGCGCCCGCCCAATCACAACGGTGGAGGGATAGAGGGCCCGTAGTGCACCCAGAAGACGCAGAGGTTGTAGCTACGGAAACCTGTAGTTCCAGGTTGGGACCTAGCTTTGGCATCCGAGATCTCTGATATGTAGTACTCCTCTTCTCCCACTTCCATGAGCTCGTCTCTTCCACCCGAGGTCTTGCTACACATCTTCGGCCTCACAAATCCCGCTACGCTGGTGTGCGCCGCTCAGGCATCGCAGGCGACGAGCGTGCTCGCAAGTGACGCCCTCGTGGCCGAAGTCGCCTGGCCATCGATCCTTCTCGCCACCCAGCATCTCACTTTCTGGGCTAGGCAGCTACAGTACAAGAAGGATTTGGTGCAAAGCGTGTCCTTGGCGTTGCGCGCACATGAGCGTCGACAAAGTGAGTAGCTCCCACCTGTGCTTGTTGTCGACTGAGACATCCGTGCAGGGGAGCTTCCCGCCATCATCCAGACAATCTCCGAGTTCCGGAATGTGCGCCGACTCGAGTTCTTCGGGGTAGCAAAGGAGGTG
Source organism: Mycena kentingensis (nom. inval.) (assembly GCA_014461125.1). Classification (NCBI taxonomy): domain Eukaryota; kingdom Fungi; phylum Basidiomycota; class Agaricomycetes; order Agaricales; family Mycenaceae; genus Mycena; species Mycena kentingensis (nom. inval.). The sequence goes on along the minus strand of JACAZG010000018.1, from coordinate 833,497 downwards.
GACGCGTTCCACATCCTTCCAGCGCTCCCCTCCCTCCGCGAACTGGTGCTCGTGGGATGCGATATTCTACCTACCGATCCTGCCCCACCGATCCCTTCCATCGAGAGTCTCGTCCTTTGCCAACAGCTTGGCGGTAGAGAAGTCGAATTTCTCCCGCTTTCCCTTCCGTCTTGCCACCCAAACCTCCGCCGGATTCTTGTCGACATGACACCGGTCCCAGTGCCGCCCGACGTCCTCGCGCGGATTCCGGCGCTCACCATCGCGCTCCCCACCGAATCCCAGGAGATCATGACTGAAATCGAGCGTGTTCTGCTCGAGGGAGCAGGTCTCGTCCATCTTGACCTGGCACTCCCCATTGGTCGCGGCCAAATTCACATCACCCATACCAGGTTCGCCGACCAAGCATTTGCAACCACGAACGCTCTACCCAATCTTCGCGCTGTATCCGCTCCTTGGGCGCTACTTCGCACGCAGCGTCCGGGTATCCTGACCCGGGCAACGGAGCTCACTCACCTCCGAGTCATATCGCCCGTGTTCGCGCGTGGTAATCTGGGCCCGGCCTCGCTGGGGGACTTCCCCGAGGAAACGGAGGAGCTCCCGAGCACGATCCTGCTCCAGACGCAGTGGGATCTGTTTGACCATCTAAGGACGAGCCACGCGCAGCTTTGCGTGTTCTCCCTTTGTGCTGCTGTTTGGGACGAGGAGATTCTACGCGCTGCGTCGCAGTGCTTGTCGAACTGCGAGGTCCTCGAGATTGTGTATCATAGCGGGTCGCCCGACGACGTAAGTTCTCAAAACCGTCGTTCTCTTCGTCGCGCTTATTCTCTGGATAGGACTTTCTGTTTAACTTTGGGATTCAAGACTTGCCGCAGATGAAACGGTTGCACACACTCCGTCTGGTGCCGCGTCGACCTCTGTATCTCTACCACCGACATGGGATTGACGGTGATCGCTATTGGATGGACGATTACGACGAATTTGTTTATGGAGCGCCTCCCGAAGAGGAAGAACCACCGGCGCCGCCGCCGCCCCCAGTCGTATACACTCCGCCACCGCAACACCCTCCAAACCAGCTCTTCGTTCCACCCTCTACGACAAATATATGGCTGCAACGGCGTTCGCCGAAGCCAAGGCGACAGCGTTCACCGCCGCCGGGTCCGATTCGCTCTTTGGAGCCGATTGAGGAGGAGGAAGCTGCGGAGCGCGAGGCACGGGCGGCTGCGCTTCATGAGTGTTTGTGCGTGTGGACGCGATACAACCCGACGCTGAGGCACGTGCGGCTCGGTCTGGGTGTCGGTGGCGGGGTGCCGCCAGAGACCGACAAGGATAGGGAGGGCAGGGAAGGGATGAAAGCACATAGGAAGTGGAGCACGGATTCCATCGACCGCCGAGAGGTCGAGGAGATATTGACGGAGGAGAGGGAGATGCGGAGGTTGACGGCGGCCATGTCGTGGGTTAGAGTCCCGGGGCGCCAGGGTCAAGGCAGGAGCGGCGAGTGGTGGGTTCCCGATCCGCAGACGGGGGAGGATTTCTTTGTGGATAATCGCGGGCGGAGGACAACGAGGGACGGGACGTCGAGGAAGACGGGTAAGCCGTGTCGCCGCGCGGGTGGCTGGTGGGATGAACTTTGCGCGCAACTGGTTTAACGGGTTGTGGGCTGGTCTACGTAGAACAGGTCATTTTCTTTTTGGTTACATTAACTTATTGTACTGGCCCTCGGTGCATTCCAAAATTTTAACAGTAGGACCTCGAGCGAGGACAACCATCCGAATAGAGGTTTAGAGTTTGCGGTTTCACGGTAGACTGCGCGAGTACCTCGCTCATTTGTTCTCGATAAATCTTTCGACTTAAACAAAGGTCTCCGGGAGATGGTATTGCCATTGAGTACCGGGAAGTAATGCGTAATTCTGCAGCGCCCTCGGGATGCCGTCATGTACACCGTAGGTCGCCGTCGGGACCGTTCATTCGTCCCAAAGGAGCGCTCACGAGCCGCGACTAGACACGATGAACGCGGCTGGAGACGCCGTGCAGGGCGAATGGATCGCTAGTATGTCTCAACGAAATGGAACAGTACTCGCTTGAACTTGGGCGCCGTACCGCACCGGTCACTACGCGCGCCGACTTGGGTGAAGCGCTAGATGGATGTTCGTGTTGAGTTGCGCTGCCGCGGCAGCGAGAGGTAAATTGCAGATCCTTGGGCTATCCTGGAGGCCGTACAGCGCTCATTTCCGCACTCTCGCAATATTTGAGAGTCATACGCGACAGCGAGGAGCGGTGAAGAATGTGTTGGATGCGGGTCAGATATTCGTATCAAACTTGAAGACGCTCAAGCGCAGGAATGAATGAAATTCTTTAAATCAAGAAGCAAAGACAAAGAGGGCGTCAACTACATGTTTGAGCTTTTGAGCGTGGCGAGCTTCAGGTGAGGGTGCAAACTTCTTTTCTCAAAGGCGACGAGGGCAGTCCAGGCCGCCGGTTGAAGTGGAGCAAATTGCACGCTAAGATCCGTATTCGCAATCCGTGTTCCGTAGAACGAGCGCACGGAAATAGCTGTACTTACGCCTTGTTCGGAAGGACGTTGAATTTTTGAGGCTGAGCCCACGAAACGGCGCCCAGAAAAAGCGCCGGGCCTCGATGATTATTCCTCTCGCCTGAGGAATTTTCCCAGCTGCAGCGAAAGCGCATAAATACTCGAGGCTGCGAGCCCAGTTCTCCAGCTCCTCCTCTCAACAAACGACCAGGTAAGCTTTGAGCCTGCGGTTTGGGGTCAAAATAACTTGTAACAGAAGCTACTAACCAGCCATGCAATTCAAAGCCGTCCTCGCCGCCGTCCTCCTCGCCGCCAGCGCCAACGCCGCCACCGTCCAGTGGTTCTCCGGCGCTGACTGCACCGGATCGCTCATTGCGACCAGCCAGAACGCGGAGACCGTCTCCTGCATCTGGCTCACCAACGGAGGCAGCGCTCGCAGCTTGCGCTACACCAACGTTCCCAACCAGATCCAGTTCTTCGAGTCTGGCGGCCAGCACGACCAGTGCACCAACGGCTTCCAGGCGACGGGGTCTGGCTCGGGATGCTCGACCGCGCCTCCAGGGTGAGCTGCCTTTCTCGCGGCCGGAATTTCTTTCGCTGATTCATAAATTTCAGTTTCAACTGGGAGAGCATCCGTGTCTTCTAAATGGCTCGCGGAAGAGTGTAGTTTGAGCTGATTGGAATTTTATTAACCGTAAACCCGAAATTGCAAATGATTGTGGCTGAAATCTGGCCTCGAATGTGACCGAAGGCATCACTGCCATCAGTCATCATTCTAGCTTTCTTCGGACCACCACCATGAATCCGGATGTGAAACTCCCCGAAATCCACTGCTTCACTCAGCTCTACCTCGACGACCATCTATAGAATGAGCCTGCTTATGACTGCGGCTTTCTTTCTTGCGCGTCGCTCCGGCGATCCTCGCATCCACTCCACTGCAAACTAAGCCACACGCCTGATCGTGAAGAAATTACACGGGAGTTTGTTGGACATACAGTGCGCCAGTACTTGTGTTCGATGCGTTGAGCCTAATCAAGTCTTTCCAGAGATTCTTCTGGCCCTTTTATGTTCGCAACCAATATCCAAACTCTACGGCTCCCATACTCTTCCTCGATCATCTGATACTGAGAACTTCGACACCTCTGCGCTCGACCTTGCTTCGACGGGCCCGCCATGAAACCCGGAGCCTCCGGCCGAGATGCTTATACTTACCTGCCAAGTCACCGCTCATGTATTCCAAGACCAGTCGCGTGCTCGGGGCCCAAACCGCTTAGATAACCGGCTGGCAGGGCGCTTAAAATGCGGAGCGACATACAGACTGACACTCAAGTCGCCATCTCCCTCCCATGGCAGATATCATCTATCGCTACGCTCCCTTCCTCGCCATCGCGGTCCCCGTGATATTCGCCATACACGCAGCTGTCTCCTCGAAGAGGTCTAACGGGAGCATTTCACATATCCCTGGACCACCATCGCCGTCGTGGCTCCTCGGTGAGCCCACCTCAGCTCTCGCATCTTCGTCGGACTCATTCATTACCAGGAAACCTGCTCCAAATCCAGCTTCCCGACGACTACGGACAGTATGAGAATGTCTGGAGGAAGCTCTACGGTGGTGTCTATCGCTTCAAGGGCGCATTCGGCGTGCGTGGGGTTCCAAAATCTCAGTGGCGCCGGCCATATCTTACTGTCATTTATAGCGCGACCGTCTCATGGTCAGCGATGTCGCGGCGTTGCACCACATTTTGAACGGCGACGACTTCGATTTTTCGCCGGTATATGAGACCCTATTCCATTGGCTGTTTGGAGCGCGATCGTTTGTGGCAAGGAAAGGTGCGTGATTTTCTGCGGGAACCAGTCGGACTGGAGGACGAAGCAGGGAATGACCATCGACTGCTTCGCGCCGCGTTCAATCCTGCATTTACGGCGGCGAGTGTGAAGAAGTACCAGAAGACATTCGAGCAAGTCGCCGAGAAGGTGAGGATACCAATTAATTGACATCGCTCTGTATCTTTTAACTCGTTTAGATCTCTGACACGCTGGATTCGGCCTCAGAGCTGCCCTCTGTCGACATTTCTCCCATCATGAGTTGCGCGACACTCACGTCCGTCTGTGAAGGTAAATATCCCTCCTCTCGCTCCGCTTTGGCTTATGTAGCCAGCGATATTCGGTTGCTCGGTGGAGTCTCTCGGCGAAGATTTCATTGGAACAAACCACCAAGTCATGTTTGGCCATGCTATTTGGCCGTTACGCAATATTGAATTTTTGCAGGGCTTTGTCTGCGTCCCAATCTCCTGGCCAAATCCTGGCTGATGAGTTCGCGTCCCTTGGCTTGATCCCGCATTCCATCCTCCGCGCCTCCTTGAGCTTCCTTCCGGGTAAGCTCTTCGGACTGTTGCGCGCCAACGCAGCCTATGCGCGCAGGGAGGGTACCAGGCTTGTGCGGGAGAAGCTTGGCGGTGGAGGGCAGGAGAAGAGCGACGAGATGGACATCTACGCGCGGGTGTTGAATGCAAATTGTCGTGGTGAGCGTTCCTTTGTTCGAGCTGGCGAGTTTCCTCATATGAGAATCGCAGATGAACAAAATGCATCTTCAGATGCGCGGATAACGAGCGAGGATGTCATTTCGCAGACTCAGATCATGATTATTGGTGGGCAGGATACAACAGTGCGTTCATAATTCCAGGAGCGCCAACAAACCTAAACGGTATTATTAGGCCAATGCCCTGACCTGGACACTCGTTGAGCTTGCGCGCCATCCCGTGCTCCAGGAGGAGCTGCGTGCAGAGCTGCTCGATGCTCAAGCACACAATACCTCGTACGATAATCTGCCTCTGTTGAACGGCACAATCAAGGTTGGCTCCACTTTTCTTGACCAGCCCGTTGTTCACTCACGATTCAAGGAAACCCTCCGCCTGTATCCCACAGCCCCATTCACCTACCGGATTGCCTTGCGCGACACTGTCATTCCACTCTCGCCTCACTCTTCGCTCCATTTCACCGATAATGACAAACCAATTACCGCGATCCCCATTCGCAAAGGACAGCTCGTCACCCTGAGCATGGCGGGATACCAGCGCATGGAGTCGCGATGGGGTTTGGACTCGGACACGTACGATCCCCGGCGGTGGGTCGACCCTGCGCGGCTGCCACAAGGCGGCGCAATCGGCCCGTACGCGAATTTGTTGACGTTCTCGAGCGGGCCGCATCATTGCCTCGGGTGGCGCTTCGCTGTGCTGGAGATGCAGGTCTTCATTGCGGAGATGGTGCGCCGCTTCGTGTTCACGATTCCGGAAGGCGCGAGGATTAGCGCGAGGTATGCGAATACATTGATTCCGGTGGACGAGAAGGGTGTCAAGAGGGCGGTTTTGGCAGTTACGAAGGCTTAAGTTAGAGCTCTTGGATACTGTGCCGAGCCCATCCATGATTTTTCGTATCTTTATGAGCACGCTGAACCGTGGGAAACGGAGTTGCCATCGCCGCGACGGAATGTCTCGGGCCTCCGACGAGACACAAAATTACATTTTAGAAAGATGTCAGCTTATTCCCCGCTAACAGGCTCCCGGAATACTGCTGCGGAAGGTGTCACAATAAGTCCCGAGTTTTGTGACACTGCCAAGTTGAACTACCATCAATCCAAAGGTCCCATGAACGACAGAGAGGTTCGTTGCCACGTACTCGTTAAAGGTCATTTAGCTGAGCACGTTGATTTAGATCCTCGCGGTCATCGTCAGTCTCCGCATCCGACGCGAAACTCTTGTTGCCGAAAATATTGCGCTCGGGCATGTACGTCCGGGGTATTGCTTCATCTCGGGAATTGACTGAAGTCCAGGTCTTGGACTCATACGACGCCGATCCAGTCACTGCTACGAGAGCCATTGGCGCGCAGGCGTCGGAGTTTGCGAGGGTGCAAGGGGTACGTTTAGCGAGTTTCGTGTACTGCAGCTAGCGCGGACTTGGTTTGCAGGACTACAATCGCCTCGTGGATGAAAGCGAAGCTGCTGTCAACCGAATGGAAGTACAGCGGAGGATCGAGCAGCGCAAAGCGGCGTTGGAGAGAATTTTGAAGGAGAACGAAACACTCAAAATTGAAGTTAGCCCCGAAGCATGAAACGCGGGCCCTTAGACTCAAATGCATGTCGAGTATGCGCGAGACCCCGAGATAAATTGAGCTCAGCGCGCCGCTCCAGCAGCCTCTGTAAAATATTACAATTCTCTGCGTCGAACATTGTTCCGTTCAATTCGACCCTTTGATTATGAACGTTCATCTGGCCCTTGTCACTGCGCTCAAGGCGAGCTTGGATTCTGCTCAAACAGAGGCCCGCCTTTTGCTTTGGGTTTGTAGATAGCTGCAGCCAGCTCTGGCAGACACTGACGCGACTGACTCGCGACCATGCATTCCTTGCAGAAGCTTGAGATGGCCGACAATTCCGCTCCAAATGTCCCATCCATGGCGGTCGTTCAGTTGCGTCGAGGCCTAAGCAATGTACGTCCCCTTTCTCCGTCCTCGTCCTCGCTCATCCCGTTTGAATGTGCAGAACATCGTTGGGGTCCAAATCGCTCGAGAGAACGCCGTTTGGGCCATAGCGACTAGCGAAGATATCAGGGAAATGCTCGAGGTGCGCGCTCCGATCGATTCGAACGCCCCAAGGGTGACCCCGCTCAGCTTGAGCTACGATACGAGATCGCGTCAGGGAAGAATTCCGAGATGAAGAAGCTGAAGGAGAAGGAATTGCGCACAACTTGCGCTTCTCATGGCAAAGGTAGCGACGAAGAGTATCGCAACGTTGAATGAAGCGCGAATATTTTGCTGGAGCGGAGATCACTACTGACAAATTTTGCTTGTTGCCCACCACCACCACCACAGCAGCGACCGTTACGCGGGATTCTCGCGCTATGCCTCGAGTGTGCCCCTCTCGTCTCCGGTCCAGAATTCCTCTGACGCATCTTGCATAGGCACCGTGCCACGACTACGCAAATGCGCGACCGCCGTGGACTTTCGCAAACTCGTTGCGGAGGAACCATGCCGAGGTTAGGGTTAGGGATAGAGCCCACTGTATGCGCCTGAGGGTATCTTCTAGACGCTAGAGATACTAGCGGACACTAGGGAGGAGGTGCGTCGTCCGTGCTCAGTGCTCGCGGTCTTTTTTTTTTTTTGACCAAAAAGCGACTTAGGAATCCATGCCGCGACGCAACCACACCAGAGCTTGGAATGGCTATAGCATGCGAAGAGTGGCGCCTTTCGACCCGCTTTGCGAGCAGCTGCAGGGAGCGGACAACAAAGATAACGACTTGGACGCGGCGCGTACCAGCGACTGGATGAAACCACCGCCTGACTCCCACTCCATCCTTCTCGACCTCTTTCCCCTCCCGTACTCTCGACCTTCCCGGCGCGCTCTTCCGCCTTGCATTGCCGCGCATCTGGACCACCAGCGCGCTGACTACCACGATCGTTGTCGAGGAGTGCGACTGCCGACGGCTTCTCGAAGCCATTTTCCGTATCGCGCTCAATCGGCTCAGCGGCACGGACGAAGGAGTCGTCGTCGATGGTCAACGAGGCGCCGCAGGCCATTGTGTACGCAGGAATTTCGCTCTCCTGCGCAGAGGCGTCATCGTAGGAGGGTCTCGGCAAACTGGCCGCGCCGGAGGGCGAGTAGTCGGAAGCCCAGCTGTCTGGTCTGGGCACCCGGCTTCGGCAGTCGAAGAGAAGCGGAGGAGGTTGGGCATCGCCAACTGGTGACGACGGTCCGCCTAGTCCTGCGTCCCTCACCACCAGCTCATGCCCAGACCCGGCCACCTGCGCTACGCAGTTGCACCCTGCATCACCCTCGGACGCAGCTGGCTCTTTACTCCACTCCCCCGGTCGACACGCTTCCGGCTACCCCAGAACAGTCACTTTCTCTTCCTTATTTCGAAGTTCCGGACTACCGATCCTCGCCAAGCGTGTCTACGACATTCGCGCGTCGTCGCGGCTCCCGAGCTCGTTAGCGAGCCTTGATCGGCACTTTCCGAGCTCGTCTTGGTGCTGCTAACGACACCGGCATCGTCCTGGACCAGATTCGGGAGTGTCCGAAGGAGCGGGTCTGGAGCCTCTGGTGCTCGCGCCCTCGTTTCCGTACGGCCCTCCCGCTGTCGTCGACTCCCGCTACTCTCAGTATTCCGCGTTTCCAGTCCTACTTGGCGTCGCTTTTGTCTTCTTGCTACATTCATTTCTCTGTTATCGCCTCCTTCCCGCCACTTTCTTGGTCTCGCCCTCCCTTCCACTTGCCATCGTCGTTCCACACTCATCTTACGCATGGTTTCCGTAGCTAGAGTCCACTTTCTTGTATATACGCATGCATAACCCACTCATGGCGCCCAACTCCCCCTCCGCCCCAATTCTTCGTCCATACTTGCACTACTGCTGTTTCCCAGACACGCCGACATGAGCCCACTCAGTCGGTTCATCGTATTCCGCAACTTTCGCTGCAACAAGCGCGTCAAGATCTCAAATCGCGCAAACAAGACAAGGAACATACCTGGATGGGGCCCCTGCGTTCAGTGTCGGATTGAAACGCGCCAGGGACGAACGCGGAGCGGCGCAGCGTCGGGTCGCCCCCATCCGTCCCATACGAGTACGGCGTCATCTTGAACTCGGGGACGGGGCGTCTTCGGACTGCAGTCGGCGTTGCGTGCTCCGTTACGGAACCCGAAGCGATTGCGACGCGCGAGGTCGAGGCGGGTGCGGGATCGGGGAGACCTTGGTCGATGGGAACCTGCGCGTCGATGCCGACGGGTACTTGGGCTTGGGATTGGGATTGGCGCGAGTGTGAGTGGGAGACGGAAACCCTGGGCTGGGATTGGTTTGAATGTGTTTGCGAGTGAACACTTCGCGTCCGGCTGGCGCTCCTGCTGCCGCTGGCACTCCCACTGTGGCTCGCGCCCTTCTGGCTCCCGTGGTCCGAATCGCTGCCGCGCAGGTTCATAAAGTCCGGATCTTGCAGCGCCAGGGGAATAATCGACTCCCGAATATGCGCGCCTTGTGCCGGCGTCAACGTCACCACTGGCGGCGGTGGTATCTCATCTTCCTCGCCGACCCATCCCCGCCTTCGTTCCCGATCCAACGGGACGAAAATACCCTCCTCCTTGTCCCCTGCAGAGCCTGCCCACGAATGCGCTGCCATCTCCTGCTGATACGGATGCGAGATCGGACCGCGCAGAGGCATTAATAGCGGCTGGGCTTGAGCAGGCGACACGACGTGTGGCTCTGACGGCGAAGCAGGCTCTGGGTTCGAGGATGTGCGGGGGCGGGCCCGCGGGAGGCGCTTCTCTTGCGTCGGCGAAGGCGGATTGTACGAATATGTCCCGTTGCCAATATCGTACGCGTATGGGTACGCGTACGTATAACCGTCGAGGCCAGACGATACGGGAGCGGGGGCGGGCGGGATAGAGGGATGATCTGGTCTTTGTTTCAACGCCTTTTTCTTCGTCGCGTTACGATTTGATGTTGTGCGCGACCAGCCGGTGGTGGACGATTCTTGCGATTTTCGTGTATGGTCCCGGCCATGGGAGACATACGTCGCAGTGGAGGACGTGAAGGTCGGGGAACTAGGGCTCTGCGTGGCAGGTAAGCAATCGGGTGGATGTTTACTGCCACACTGACCTGGATGCTGCTAGTACGCGTGCTATACGGATGTGTCGCGGTTGTCGTCGTGCTGCGACTGGCCGTACTCGCGTACCGGCTCAAGTCGACAGGGACCGGTCGCGCGGGCTCAACGGGGTATTCCCGTTCGTTGTCCTTGCAAGCATGAGTGACCAGGACCTCCGTTAATGGCCGTATGTAATAACCTCGTTCGCGTAGATATAGCCTGCAGCATTGCTATACGGATGGCTCAGCATGATTGTAGGGAGAGTTGGTGGTGGAGTCCGGCAGGGGCGGCGCTGCGCTGCGTTGTGGAGCAGGGGGCGGAGAGGGGAGGAAGAGAGGGAGGGAAGCACAGTGGCGGGAAAGTCAGGACGGATTGGGTGTGGGAGCTGCTTGTCTGTCCGTTCATGGCAGATATCTCGGCGTATCGTTCGGCGTACGAGTCGATTTGTCGCCGATCGCCCTAGAAAGCATTCTAGACATTCATACGCGGCAATCGCATCCGGTCTCTGTCGGTAAATAGCCCAGTCTTGCGTATCCTCCGTCCACTCCGCAGATAAGTTCGTGCCAGCAGAAGGCTGCTGGACGGCTGCTGGGCTTGAGTGTTGATGAACTCTAGCGGACGCGGTTCTTGATATCTCGGGAGATGGAGAGATGTCGATTTCGATGGTCGTACTTGAGTGGAGGGGGACGTCCGGACGACTTCGGCGCGGGACGATGGTACAGCGTGCGGGAAAAGGACAGAGGATAGCATTATTTCGAACTTTAATGCGAACTCGAAACATGTAGATCGCAAGCCACAAAGGAAAGCATTGGACAAGAATATTATTCGAGAAAAAAATTGGGCTAGCGCTGTTGTGCTGGAATGACTGTCTGTCTGGAGGCAATGGCGATATGCATCTCAACCTGGACAGCGTGCGACGGCCCACTGCTCTTGCCTTCTACTCCCATCTCCAATGTTCAACAACGCCAGCAACGTCAGCATTTATGGAGGGACGTTCATAAACTCTCCGCAGCAGAAAGCCCCGTGTATGCCCCTTCATTTTGAGGAGATATACCGGCATTGACCGATTATCGCAGACAGAGCAATCCCAATCGGCGACGTCGATCTGCTCAAGACTATTGGTGAGGTTGAGGTCCACGAGGACCGCTCAGTCGTTCAAATGCGGCGGCGGAGGCGCACGCGGGTCGTTGTCGGTAAACGACGTGTTTACCTCGCCCAAGTATTCGGCAGCGACAGAATGTTCACTGTGGTTGAACAAGACCCTTCTGGCACCAAAGTACGCAGGTCTTCTCATCCAGAGAGGTATTGTGTTTAACGGCTCCCGGAGGTGACGACTACCATGATGAATCGGAAGGTTCCCCGGTTCGTTCCCCCTTCTCGTCGTTTAGCCACGCCCGCGAACTATTCCAGCCATCCGAGCGTCGCTCAGCTCTTCGGTATCACAGAGGACTGCGGTATAAATTCCTTCGTATACCACGACTGTACGTGGTTCGGCACCTTCGCCAAGTTTGAAACCCAGCTCTAGCCCTTAGTGCTCGTGCCGCTCGAACTTGTCAAGGCGCAGGTCCCCACCCCCATTGGCAAAAGAGTGTTGGAGTATACCTTTGTGAGACATGGCATCTACTCTCTAGGATATTCCTCCTCACTTGTAATCTTAGGCTGAAGGCTTCGATGTGCGCCCGGCTTTTTCGACTTTCCCAGACTCTCACATCGTCGAAGGAATTTAGAAATTATTGGCGTCAAAGCGCAAATAGCACATGCCTGCCTCCGTGCACACAATGGTTTCGTCCCGCCACGGGCCGTCTTTGTGTCGAGATTGGTCCGGCATCATACTGCGGGTACCCGTACCATAAACACCTCACGCTCCCAGCAATCTTCACCTCGAATCGAATTGTCCACGATGAAGAGATACTAGTCCAAATCAGCCTTCTTCAGCTGATGGACATACTCATTTTCAGCACGGAGGGCAGCTACGACGCCGACCGGGTGTTTCCCATCGGCCCTTGCTCTTTTTCGCTCGGTGCAGTCTATCAGGATTCCATTCGAGGTCGCCGAGAGCGCAAATCCACCGTGTTCCCTTCCATGAGCCCAGCAGGATCCCGTTGGATCCCGGACTCGGACTATCCAGCGCATTTGATTGTTCAGAAGGATGTGCGCTCGTGGGCTCGGTGAGAATAATTATTTGTGGGCGTCACTGGTGGGATTAACATTCTTCAGAATCGACTTTTCAGCGTTACCAGCGCACTCCTGCTCCAACTTGCGGCATCCATTTGAGAGCCGGGTTCACCTTCCGAACGAAGGAGACATCTGGAAAGCCTGGATGCTTCATGCACTCGACGCCTTCTCTGCCAACTCGCCTACGCAATTGGACAATTCATCTGCTGACACCCCGAGTAAAGCCTTCCTCATATTGTGGTTTCTTCCTCGCTAATGATTCAACCAGTCATAATCACTAGCCTGACTTTCGAGGCCATGCTGTATTACTCCCCCTACGATCTGCGCGGCACTTTCATGGACGATGCCCCGAAACGCCGCCATAAACGCGTCTACCTCTTCCTATTCCCCGTTACATTCGACCACGGCGCGGACGCGGTAACGTCCGTCAACGTCCCGAGTTTCCGCGAAGGTTCTGCCTACTTCTTCTCTTTCTGCCCTCGAGGCAGCTCCCAAGTCTCGCGGGAGGAGCTGGACGCGCTGGATATTGTTGTTCCCGAAGTTCATATCGGCGTCTCGCTTGCGGGGAAAGCCTGGCGTGACAGGTCTGGGCTAAAGGACTGCATGGATATTTTGCGGCGGTACTGCGCGGTCCATGGACTCGAGCCCGATCCCCTCAGCTTGATAGAAATGATGGGTTTACCCCGCGCGATGTGGGTGCCGGACAACAAAGAGGGACGAGAGGTTCCACTTGATCTTCAGGGTACGCATGGTTTACTAAAGTCCGAATCTAACTCTCGCAGTCAACATACCTACCGAGGGCGACTTTGATTGGGCAAAGAAAGGCTTCGGTCGCAGCTGCTGGATCTGGTAAGTGCAACCTACCGTTCGAAACCTTGGACCTCAACCTGACTATATCCCAGTCAAAATACACACAACAGAAAGCTGTTAGTGCAGGCCATTCGGAGAACGGAAGTCTGTTAGCTGAACCTGGATTTGAAGATATCTGTTTGCTCTGTTAATTAATTTTCCGGTGTATATTATGTACTCTATCGGTGATTACGCTCCAGAGCAGCGCATCGGCGCGTGTTACGTCCCGGGGCTTCGATGCATCGAGCGCTTCTTCGCCGCCGCGAGGCTAAACGGAGCTTGCTCTCTGCGCTCTTCGTCGCTCGTCAGACTCTCAGACCCGATGCTCAGTCACCTGTCTATCGACTCTCCTGTCCGCGCCTCGCTCGTATTTCCGGCCACGCAGTCCAAGCCTTCCCCAGCATCAAATGCGGATGTCGCAAAAGTGTGTTCCATGTTTGGCTCGCAGGCGGGCTGGTTGAGCATTGAATCAAGGGCGCGATTGAATGGCTGTTTGTTGCAATCGTGCGCTCTCGATTCCAGGAATAAATTTGTGTCTGATTCTCCTCAGGTCGTGATTCTGGCCATGATGTACCTTCTGCGCAGGTTTGTTGGTGGCCGTCATGTCCGACTTGGGCCCTTTACGACCACTTACTCGACCTTTGTGTTCGTAGGATCGTGTTCAAGCGATCAGGCGACACCGGCAGTGACGACGGCTCGAACTCCCTACCGACAGGTCTGGATGCGGCAGCATACATCCTTCCCTACGAATATGGAGCTGGAATCCCTGCCGTCTATCTCCCGTACCCGACGGCTGCCCATACACACCAGACGCGGCGTCAACCCGGGTCGAATACGGAAATAGCGAGCCGCGTCGCGGGACCTCCGCGAAGCTCCGACACGGATTCGGGTGGAAGACGGCTTGGGTTGGACGAGGCTGGCCTTGGTTCTAAGGATGACCTGCCGGTGTATGAAGCTCACGGCGGGCCGCCCGCGTACATTGTCTAGCATTTAGTACGAACCCAAAGTAATCAGGGGCTGATTGCCTCTTTGGGTGTTCGCGTATCTGTCGCGACCATCATGCACCCGTCCCTACGACTCGCGCCAGAAAAATTTCCAGCGACTTTGCGGGTCAGGAAAGCACCTCCCCACTTGGTCGCATCTTACCTTTAACAGGCGCATGTAACCGCTGCATACCAGGGTTCTTTTCTCAGCCTAGACCAGCTCTATGAGCGTTCGAAAGGTCTTTCGGACCGTCTCAAGCGCCTCCTGCTTCCCGTTTGGTATGCCGCGCTAGAGCCCCTGGACCTTGAGGACGCCCAGCACCACGAGCTCGACGCAGCGTCCGTCAAAGACCGGATGTACAGCGCCAGCATGGGATTGCTCGCGCTCCTCGATTTGCTAGCGCACAAACACATCGAGCGGCCAGGTAGTAGTACCGCTGTGCAATGGCTAACTACGAGGCTCACCTCCTTGCAGCGGTTATCGAGCTTTGGCCGCGGATATACGCCTGGCTGCTCGTCTTTGACGTCCTTAGGGACCAAATAACCATTCTGGCGCCAATGCCTTGTACGACCATTCTGACGATGCTGGGACGCTACGATACAGCGGAACGCGTGCTCGACGCGATGCGCGCCAGCCCGCGCATGCCCTACCTCCTCGCGCGGATGTGGCCCGCGCTCGTCGTGGACGGCGCGCTCGGCACACTCGAAGACTTTGCCAACACCTTCGTCATGATTGTGCAGACGGAAACCGGCGGAATATCAGACGAGGCGTTTGCCCAGGTGATGGAGGCGCTCGACGGGGAGTACCTCAACCTCGCAGAGACGCTCGTTGGCCAGCTGCGGCGCGCGTGCCAGATTGAGATACGGCCGCAGCACGACCGCGCGATTATCGCGAAATGCACGTTCAACACATTCAAAGCGCTCATGACGACGGACGAGGAGCTGCGCAATGCCCTTCTCAAGCGCGGTTTCGTCCCGACTTTGACGGGGCTCATCCGCGCGCTGAGCAGCTCCCCGTCGGACAGGGACATCCAGCTACGGAAGCTGATTGAGGACGCTTGTGCCGTTCTCATGGGATGCTTTGCCGACCCGATTGCGGAGGAGGGTCGCGGCAGAACGCACAAGTATCTGGTGCAAGCGCTGGACAGCGGCTTCCTCCAGCTGCTCGAGTTATTCTCGCAGAGCGAGTATCGCTACCTCTTGATCACCCACCTGCAGCCACACATCGACTTCATCCTCTCGCGTCACGTCGTTTATGCGTCGGTTGCGGGCAAGCTGAAGGACTCGATTGTCTTGCTCTTCGATTTGGCGCGGGGAGCGGACGAGTTTGGGCTGAAGTCCTGCGTGAAGCGGACGAAGCAGATCGTTCGACATTTGGACGACTTTCAGTCCGAGAAACGCGTTCGTGAACGCGCGTGTTCGTATCCCAACGTATGTGACTGCATTCTACCGTGAGGACAACCCCCGCTGACGGGTCGAGTGCCATGTAATCTCCGCCAAACGCGAGCTCAAGCGCTGCTCGGGATGCTTGATGCATCTGTACTGCTCGGACGCATGCCAACGGCGAGACTGGCGGGGAGGACATGACAAATTCTGCGCGAAAATACGTGCGGGTACGTTTCTCTAGCTTCGTGGGGTTTGATTTACATTTTACTAGGTGGGGTCCTTGGATCGCGAAATCTCTCCTTCTTCCGATTCTTGCAGAACATCGACCTGCGGGCCAACAGCGAGGAGATTGCCCAATGGACGATGCAAGCCTGCTTCATGGCGTTCCAACTGCAATACCACCTGCGGCCAGACAAGCTCAACGTGCCCTGCGTGTTCTTCAACTACAGCACCGGGACGTGTGAGGTCCTCGTCGCGCCCTCTGCGAGCCTCTCGTGGCTGGAAGTACCGCGGGCGCAGCTGGATTGGATCCACGACAGCGGTGGACGCGTCCAGCTGCACGTTTTCCGGCAGTGCATCGCGCCGATGGAGTACCGCGAGGACTACGGGCACGGGCCGAGGGAGACCAAGACGCCGCCGGGGACGATGGACACGCTACGCCAACACGTATTCCCGTTCTACGTGTCGGCAGAGTGTGCACGGATGTTTGCGCAGCTGCAGGACATAGTCGGGCGGATTCCACCGGCGGAGCTGCGCATGGCTGCGGCGTTGGCACTGATGAAAATGCAGCCAATATTAATGGTTGCCGCGATTTGGGATGGGTTCGAGAAGGAGATGCTCAAGGGCTCGTATTAGTTTTTTGGGGGATAAAATCACGATTTTCCCAGAATCAACGCCGTTTTTGGGAGTGTCACGCGTTACCACCCTTTGCTCCTTTCATCGACCTCGAATTCTAGTTTCACCTCGTCCTGCTCAGAAAGGTGGGGAATCGTTTTGTATGGCTTCTCCGACCAAATTCTGAAAGAACTGCAAGATGGCCTGGTGGTATTGCGACCGCTGCGACAGAAACTTCACGACCCCTGCAGCACGTAACCAACACGATAGGTGAGACATACGCGGTCGCATAGACCGACCCTCACATTCATCTGCAGCAACTCTAGCATGCACTGGATTTGCGACAGCTGTAATCTTGACTTCGCGTCGTGGCTCGGTCGCAAGGAACACTATGTCCAGAGCCCGGCGCACCACTACTGCCAGGTAAGGTGTCCCTGAGCGCGTTGTAACCAAAGTACACGACACCCTCTAGTATTGCGACCAGCACTTCAGCTATTCGTACGACCTCGAGAACCACTTCCAGTCACAGCACGACTATTGCTCTCAGTGTCGCCGCGTTTTCAAGAACGACATTGGGCTGCATGAGCATTATCGCCAGTCGAGCACGCAGCACCACTACTGCGTCTCCTGCCGCCGCCTTTTCGGCTCCGCCAATAACCTCAACGCGCATCTCAACTCGTCCACTCACCAGCCGCGTAACATTCCCTGCCCCGGACGCGGCTGCTCCCAATCCTTCATCAACGGCTCCTCCCTCGCGGCTCACCTCGAGTCGGGCAGCTGCTCCTCGGGCGCCAACCGCCAGGCAGTCAACCGGTACATCCGCGAGAACGACACGCGCAACATCATCACCGACCCCGCGCGCCTCCTCACCGCCGGCGCCAACGACGGGACACGCTACTTTGCGACCGACCAGGCGTGGAACGGAGGCGGTTACGAGTGCTACCTCTGCCACCACGAGTTTCGCACCCTCCCGGGGCTCAACCAGCACCTTGCGAGCCCGCGCCACGAGGAGAAGGTGTACATCTGCCGCGGCCCGACGTGCTCGCGCCGTTTCCACACGCTGAGCGCGTTGTGGGCGCATGTCGAGAGCGAGCAGTGCGGGGTTACGCGTTTCGGAGCGGTTAAACGCGCAATGGACGAGATGGTTGGGAATATGCGTCGTGCACGCATCACTTTTTGAACTCTGTAACTGCTGGGTTGCGCAAGCTGTGTATTCTGGGTCGTAAAGATTCTGTCCGTGTCCGAACATCTTGCCCTCATACGAATGAATTCAACAACATCAAAGAGAAAAGTAATACGCTAGTTCGTAAATGCGCATCACCAGCCCTGTCCTCGGGGTACACAAGATGCGGTCGCCACAGTACAATACACTTTCGGTACGCGGGAATGATTCGGTACCTTGGACGAAAGATGCAGTACAATTTACCGGATTTGTCCACAGAACTGATCATGAAGGCGAGAGGTTCGGTACAATTGATGGAAATGTTGTCAGATTCAGTACGGAGAGCGACGCGCAGCGTGCCCCCGCGGCGAGCGGCAGCTCCCGGCAGGGTGGGGTCCGGGGCGAAGCCTCGGGCGGGGTCTGGGGTGGCAAACCCCAGCCGTCGCGGCCGGCGCCGCCAAAAGAGCGTTATAATAAGGAGAGGGAGAAGGGAGGGGAGGGAGGAGGGGAAGGGAGGGGAAAGCACCGCGCAGCGGGCCTCCGCGGCGAGCGGGCTCCCGGCAGGGTCGGGTCCGGGGTGGAAAACCCCGGCTGTCGCGGCCGGCGCCGCAAAAGGATCAAACAGCCGTCTATGCCGAACATAAAGTTGTCAAATCATTGTACTGTTTGTTCTGAATCAAATGTTGATAAATCGCCAAGTTTCGGTACAATCAGCAATAATGTATTCAGAAAATGATTGTACTGTGGCAACCGCATCTTGTATATCCTCCCCTGTCCTTCACTCGGCAACTACACCAAACACGCCACGACGACGGCGACGACTATTCCCATAGCGCTGCTCGTGCCAAGCACGCGTGCTCCTCCGGTTGAGGCTCCGCCAATGGGTCCCGCAGCAGCGGAGTTGGCGGGAGCGTCTACAACGACGCTTTGCGTGACCACAGGCTTACCCGCGTTGTTCGACGGGGCGATGTTAACAGTGCCGGCGACGGCGGGCTTCGAGCTCGCGGGGGCTGCGGGGACGATGGTCGTGGGCTGAACCGGCGGCGCCTGAGCGGGGGTGGTGGGCACCGTCGCGGGAGTAGTCACGGCCAATGTTGTGGCTGGCGGCGGCGGCGGCTGGGCGGCTTGGGTCGTAGCCGGCGGTGGTGGCGGAGGGGCGGGCGTATCCGTATCTCTGGTGCCGCCTGCGTCGGAACCAGAACCGACGTTCGCGTTCGCGACGATGCGTGCGCCAGTAACCGGTTTATTAATCTGCTGGCAGCTTGCGACGAGGGCTAGAAGGAATATTCAGTTGAAGCACAGGATCACATGCAACGCAGCGCACAATCCATGATTGCCTGGGCGTTGAGCTGATCGAGGCTTCCGTCCGCGACCTGGCAGTCGAGGCAGGACTCGTACTGCCCGACGACTGCTTGCGAGCAGAGAGAGCCGAGGCCAGCAGTGGAGGAAGCCTGTTGCAATTAGATATTTTAGATATCGAGCCCGCCTGTGGAAGATAACATGCGCACAGATACGGAGTTTTGCATCGCCGTGCATTGGGCGATACAGTCGCGGCGTTGGAGGGACGTGCGTCCCAGGACTGATTGTTTCAACATCAGCCGCGAACCGTGGAAGAATATGCAACGCACCGGAAGGAAGGGTGGAGGAACCGAGTAGAGCGAGAGCAGCGCGTGAAGCAAAGCCCAGCATTGCAGAAATAATACCAAGTATAGAACGAAATGAAGGGAGATTCCACAACGGCGTCGAGCGAAGAAAACGGAGAGAACAAAGAACGAACGAACGAAACTAGGGAAAAGGGAGGAGGAAAGTTGCCGCCGATGGTGACGGGGATCTTATATAGCTTGCATGGTCATCTGGACCGGCGATGAGTGCAGCTTCTTGGCTGAGAGGCCTTGGATGGTCGACGGGACAGCTGAGTCGACGGGGACGTGATGAACCGTTGGTCTCATAGATGTGATTGGTCTGCGACGTCTATCAACAGGCCGGCAGTGTGGTCAGCGTATTGGCAGGCGCTACGGGGGACAGCAAGATGCGAAGAAACGTAGCCGCCCGCTGCCAGTTACGATGGTAGTCACTAAGATGAGTGTGAGGCGACGATGTATTTTTAAGGCCAAATTGGAGATGCGACGATTCGATATACTGACAGTACTCTAGTTGCGCTTCAGCGCTCAGCTATGAGGATGACAAAGGGGGCGACCGGAGTTTCAAAACTCTTTGACGGTCTTATCAGATAACCTTTTGATCTTTATATGGAGTTTAGGAGAAGGTACGGAATGGCCACACTCCACTGCTGTGCTGTGTCGCAAATGAATCTCGTCGATTCCTCCGCGCCTCCTCTTTGTTCAGAGACAGGGACGACTTTCCGCCCGTATTTATTCTGCTTCAATTGCGGCAGGCTGCACCCCAACCCGCTCCCGTCCACACCTTCCTTCTTTCACTTCCAACAATGTTCCGCCGCGCGTCTACTGCTACACCCACACGCACCGCGTCGTGCCTGCGCCCGCGCACCCTCTTCGAGCTCTGCTGCGACCTCATAATCACCGTCGGCGTCGCCTTTGTCGCAATCTCCGGGTTCATGCACTTCTTCACCCATGTCCTCGAGCGCTTGCACGCTTCAAACATAGCGCAATCCTATCCCATACTCACGATTCCCGCTGCCTACCTCGCCCACATCGTCAGCTTCCACGACAACTCCCTGCTCATCGTCAAAGTCACCCTCGCGTGTTCGGTGCTGGTCATCTGCGCACGCGAGCTGGTCACAGCTGCCTGGAGGTGCCTCGGCTGGGAAGTGCCGGGCGAGGAAGAGGATGATCTCGACGTTGTCGAGCAAGGCGATGGCGAGTGGGACGCAGACGTCAAGCTTTCGTGGGTTCTTTCATTCCTGCGCTCAACGTCTGCTCATCATCGATGCAGCTACTCCGATGATGAGTTCCCGAGGGACGCGAAACCGCTTGTTGAGGTATAACCCACACCGCAACCACCCACTGCCTCACTGTAACACCTCCGCTCACTCTGACATACCTTGGGACTAATCTGTACTCCTCCGCGTCTTTGTTGTAATAAAACCGCATTTTCATCAATGATATTCTTTTACAATCCGAGAGCGAGCAATTCCAACGACCGGCTAGTGCGTGCTCAACACATTTTTGAACTTGTCTGCAAGCTCGCGCAACTCCACCTGATATTCTGACGGATCCACCTGCGCACCGTTCGCCCGCTTTTGCGCTGCCTTAACCAGACTGAGGACTCCCTGGTACAATCCTCCATCGCTGAGGTGCCACATAAATACGCCATGGGACACCACATCATACGGCAACCTTATGAGGTGCATGAACATCCGGCCACCACTGCGAACCGCACGGTCGATCTCGTAAGTGATCATTTGGTCGCTCGAGCAGCCTGCGTGTACTGGACATCGGAGCCCGGCCTGGATGCCCATCTCGATTTTGGGCGGGCCGTCTGAAAAGTCGAACTGGAGGAACGTGACCTCGGAGAGATCGCCGTTGAGGATCGAGAACAGTCCGAACGCGACCGTTTCGGGACTGACACGACGGGCAAAGCTGTTGAGGAGCGCGTGGATAAACCTGATGTCCTTCTTCGAATAGCCTGCCGGCTTTCCTGCCATGCGTAGGAGATTAACCGCAGTCGTTGTCGTTGAATAAGCGTACATACCGGCGTGATGGTCATGTAGAATAGCACATACAGCACGGTGTCCGGTCCGCCAGTGTCGTTTCTGGCAGTCGGAGGAGCAATAAAAGGATACGGTGCATCCACTGCACCGTTTGACAGCGGACTTCTGAAGGACTTTTGCGCACTGCAAGCCGGGCTCAGCGAGTGGTTGTAGATGAACTGTCGTGCTTACTTCTGGATATGCGCAGCCCCGCAAGTTGGTGAGTTGGCGATTTTCGTAGAGCTCCAATGTATGGAGTTGATCTTTGGCCAGGACGACGAACGCTTTCCAAGCGTCTGTCACTCGACGCTGAAGTTCTTCGTCCGCTGCAGGACACCGCAGCTCGGCGTCAAAGAACGGTGGGAGTACGTCCCGCAGCGGGATGAGAATCGAGTGGAAGGTCGTTGCGCGCGGCAGATACTTTTCAAGAAGGGGCAGCAACTTGCCCTTGATATGCACTTCGGCGTCTTCCGCAGCCCGGCTGAAGAGTATCGTCGCGTCGAATAGCCCCGCCTGGACCGCCTCTGCGAATCGTTTCTGCCAGTCGGGTCCTACGAACGCGTCGAGGATTGCGGTGAATAGCATGGAGTGTAGTCCCGACGGCGTTGGAGGCTTTTTGGCGAGACTCTGTCGACCGACAACCAGCGAGAGCCGGGTACACACAGTGACGATTTTCGTCTTGTACAGAGCGTCCGCCAGGGCATCTCGTTCCGTTGCATGTCCGAGGAAGACTGAAGATATGCCGTACAGCGTTGCAAGGTCGGATGCACAGTTGATGTCGGCGTCGTCGTTTTGGGGAAGGAGGCTGCTGAGCGTGGTGAAGATCAAGTTCGCTGCCTGTTCGACCCCGCCGACACCGTCGATAAACTCGTCGACGTCGGCGGCTCTCTTCGGGTCCTCTAGGTCCATGAAGACTAGGAAGAAGGGTCGATAGCCAATCTGCGGGATGAAGGCCCAGGCGCGTCCCAAAGTTCTGAGGAAGCCGGGAGTAGATAGTACCGTCTCTCTAGACTCGACGCCGTACGAGATTTCGACAGCTCTGCCCAGTGCGCCATAGACCGGAGCGAGGTCCAGGCCGGTTGGCATGTTGTCGCGCAAGCCGTCGAAGAACTCGATCCAGAGCCAGATCCTCCGCCAAACAAGCGCAAAAACAGGTCCCAGAACGACCTTGGAGGTCCGCGCGTACTCGAAACTGAAAAGACATTCGATTGTCATCGAAAGGACGGTGATTCGATACTTGAGCACAGACGCGTCCGAGTCCAGAACGCGGAGCGTGTCGATGGGGAGGGGATTTAGCGCAGCGTGATACGCGCAGACCGCGTAAACTTGGAGCTCTGGCGCGAGAGCCGTGATTGCGCTGCGCAAGGCGAGTATGTCGGGCAGAGAGCCAGACGCGGCTCGCGTTGCTAATGGCTGCGGAGGCGTGAGTTATCGGCTAATGCGTACATGGGGGACGGCTCACGCGTATTGACTCAGGTAGCCTGCTAAGGTTCGAAAGACGCAGGGACGGATGCATGGTGGGCAGAGTCAAAACTATTATTCGAACGCATCGCGAGCCATCAAACGCGCCTTGTCATCACACCACGATGTACCCCTCCTCCTCCGCCCTCTCCAAAACCAAACGGCGCGCCCAAACGCGCCAGGAGCTCTCCGACGAGCAGAAGCAAGAGATCCGCGAGGCGTTCGAGCTATTCGACGCGGACAAGGACGGGTACCTCGACTACCACGAGCTCAAGGTCGCCATGCGCGCGTTGGGGTTCGACATGAAGAAGGCGGAGGTGGTGAAGATACTGCAGGATGCGAATCGGGGGAGCGGGGAGCGGATGAGTGAGAAGCATATCGGGTTTGACGACTTTGCGCGGATAAGTGAGTGCGCGGCCAACTGCTTGAGGGGGCGTGGGCTGACGACGCGGGTAGTGGCGGAGTATATCATGCAGCGCGACCCGATGGACGAGATTCGGCGCGCGTTCCAGCTGTTTGACGACGACAATACGGGGAAGATTTCGTTGAGAAACCTTCGGCGGGTGGCAAAGGAGATTGGCGACCGCTTGGAGGACGACGAGCTGTGCGTGCCGTCTCTCTCTCTATTACGCTGCTTATCACGACGGCAGGCAAGCGATGATTGAGGAGTTTGACCTCGACCAGGACGGGGAGATTAACGAGCAAGAGTTTTTTTGCTATCATGACGGACGAGACGGCTTGAAGCTGAGGGTTCTTTCGGTGCGTGCGCTATTCCTACTGCTACCTGCAAATGTATCTACTATCTGTACAGCTAAGCTGGTAGCAAGTAGGTCAAATTATGCCTTACGCGGTCGCCCCATCGTCTTCCGTGGTACGTACTGCGACACCCCGACTCTTCCCCGGTTTCCGCGTTCACATCTACCCCATTCGCGTCGCGCGACGAGAGGCGCCCGACGCCCTTCTCGTAATCCAATGGCAATGGCCTTGGGGTCGGCGAGGACGGGCATGGCGGGTGCGGAACTGCACGTCCAGCTGGCGGCGCTCGCTGCACTCCCCGACGTCGGTCTAGGCCTGCATTGGAACCGGGACACGATGAATAGCGACGCGCTGCTACGAGATATCGTCGTCGAACGACGGGCATCGTCCTCCGACAGCTCGAGAGGGCGCGGAGAGCCACAATGAACTCGTACTCCAGCATGCTGCGCGCTGGGTACTGAGGCTGCGGCCGGCACAGTGCTCGATTATGGTGCGGTCAACGTGCCCTTGTGTAGTGGCATCGGCCATGGAGACGCGTGAACGAGCGTGATGTCCTTGAAGCTCCTCCTGCTTCAGTAGCGCCATAGCGGAGGACGAGAACCCAGCTTCTATACTGCCGTTCATGCGCGGGACGAGTGACATACCCGCAAGAGTGCAGCGATCGGGCTTGGGATGGAAGCTTGCGCTCTTCCAAGTTCCCCAGCGTTCTGCCTAGATCTGGGCGCGCGTCTAGCCGCGTAGAATCAGTCGATGACTGTCTGCGCTGCTCTGCGCTGCCGCTTTGCGAGCATCGCGCTCGCCAGAAAACACACTGCAACGAGCAGGTACCGTTGTACAGTCTGTACGCCGACCGACCGGCAGGGAATCGGAAACACGACTACGACGCGTCCCTTTGGGCGTTGTGGCGCGTAAATCCGGCCAGCAGCGCAACGGTACGCAGTGGCAACGCCCGTCTATCGCCCCGCGCCTCAATCTCGCAGAGTGGCAACGACTTTTGAGTCAGATTTGAATGGGAAGAAAGTGGTGCCAGTCTGGCGACTTTTCTGAGCGTTTCCTGCTGCGAGGGTCTGGCGTAGCGTTGTAGAGCCTTAGAGAACTTTATATGTCAGCGCTGAAGCCGAAAATGTGTTATCCGTGTCGGAGAAGGGTGGAAGATTGACATCACTTGAGCATATGGATACCTACTGTTTGCTGAGTCCTAGAGGCAGCTCCATGCTTAGCTCTTGCTACCAATCGAACGGGCAGCCTCGAAAACCCCCGGATATGTCTTTTACTGTGGTGAAAGAGGGATTGTGAGTGGATAAAGTAAGGAACATTGGATTCCGCATCTTCCAGGTGCCAAAACGATTGCTGGGCCTCACAGCCACACCAGCTCGGAGCCTCCAGCGGTTTTCAGGGTCTGCGCCAGCCACTCGCCCGCATCTCTCTTGCCTTTCGCCCTCATCTACTCATGGCCCGCACCAAGGTACCGTCCCGTTCCTGCTCCTGCTGGGCCCCAGAACTGATGCCGTTGCTAGCAAACCGCCCGCAAGTCTACCGGAGGTCCGAACTCTCTCCCGTCTCCGCCGTCGTCGCCGTCGTCGCTGACGATGACTCCCTTCCTTCTCCAGGCAAAGCCCCCCCGCAAGCAACTCGCCACCAAAGCCGCCCGCAAGACCGCCCCTGTAAGTCCCATCTCCCACGTCATCATCACCGTCCACGTCGCCACTCCGATGTCGTTGTCGTCGTTGCACAGCCACGCCGACGCCTCACCGCCACTGATGCGCCTGATGGCTGATGCGCTTTTCAGGGCCCGACTGGTGGTGTCAAGAAGCCGCATCGTTTCCGGCCGGGTACCGTCGCCCTCCGTGAAATCCGGCGCTACCAGAAGAGCACCGAGCTGCTCATCCGCAAGCTCCCGTTCCAGCGTCTCGTCCGTGAGATTGCGTGCGTCGTCGCTGCAGCCACATGTTCTGTACTGACGGAGTGTAGCCAGGACTTCAAGACGGATCTCCGCTTCCAGTCGTCCGCCGTAATGGCGCTCCAGGAAGGTGCGTCGTCGCTGTCTTCGTCCCCAGGACAATGCTAACGTTGTCTATGTAGCTGCGGAGGCCTACCTCGTCTCCCTCTTCGAAGACACCAACCTTGCCGCCATCCACGCTAAGCGCGTGACTATCCAGCCCAAGGACCTCGCCCTCGCGCGTCGTCTCCGCGGCGAGCGCTCGTAAAGCGTCCCCCGCATGTACGCGTACATACACGATATGATTAGTCTTCTACCTGTTTGTTTTACATATGCTTCGACGAGTAGTGGTGTACGAGATTGCGGCGCGGCCGCTCTACAATGCCATTGTACATTTATTTATCGCAAGCTCTTGCAATGTCGCGAGGCTTACAACAGCGACGATTTGGATAAGCCGAACCTACTTCGGCGAATGGCGGACGCAAGTCGTGGCTTGGTTCAGGTTTGAGGGAAACAGAGACAGAACATCGTTAGTTTGAGCACGCAGTGCGTAGTTCGTATTCCTTTGTTTCAATCCTAGTGTCCATCCGTCGACGAAAGAAACGACGCACTCGCGCTCGGGGATGCAGCTGGAATCGCCACACATGGAGCGCGTGTATCCGGGAAGACGCTGCAAGATCCACCGATACACGAGACGTCCGCGACGTGACGTGCAGTCGACGCCAGGGGGCCCGCCTTTATGTGGGCGGTTGAGCCGGCCACGAAGGAGAGCGTACCGGATGGACAGCCTCCGCCGACAACTGAACGTTAGCAGAGTCCGAAGGCGACGATAGACACGTACAAGTCTCGACGGCATACCCGGTATCGACGCACTCCCAATCGCGCGCGCCGCCGCTGGGCTGATGCAAATGTTAGATAGAGATAAGTCTCGATAGGATAGCTAATGAAATGGATTTCACAGCTACAGTTTAATTACTTAGATGCATTGAAGCGGAGCAACCTGCTGGCTGGGACATGACTCAGAGCAACCTGCAGGCTGGGACTAGGTGGATTTCTTGATGGCCACCGACAATCCGAGACCCATAATGGATAATGCTCTGCCTTCCTGTAGTATGGCATTCACAAGACTGTGAGATATGGGACTAGTAACTCAGTGGTAGAGTGTATGAGGCAGCATGGAGCGCCGGCCACCAATAAACTCAGACCAAAAATGGAAGATGTGCTGCCTTTCTGTGGTATGGCATTTGCAAGACTGAGAGATATCGGACTAGTAACTCAGTGGTAGAGTGTATGAGGCAGCATAGCCTGAGAGTAAGTGGGCCACCAATTTGAGACTACTCAAAAATTGAAGATGCTCCGCCTTCTGTGGTCCGCACAAGAAGGGCACCATTTGGTGTGGATACGGGGTAGAAATGGGTCTTGCAAGCAGGTTAAAAGCACGGTCTGTTAGCCTCGCGAGCCAGTCGTTCTTCCGGCCGAAGGCCGGCAAATCCGCCTTCCTTTTTCGGCCACTGTCGCCAGTTTCATGGATAAAAAGCTCTCCAGAACCCACAACCGTCAAAGTTGTGGGAAACTTTCCAAAAACGGCTGGCTCGCGAGA
The DNA here is from genome assembly GCA_014461125.1 of Mycena kentingensis (nom. inval.). Classification (NCBI taxonomy): domain Eukaryota; kingdom Fungi; phylum Basidiomycota; class Agaricomycetes; order Agaricales; family Mycenaceae; genus Mycena; species Mycena kentingensis (nom. inval.). Next base: position 806,527 of record JACAZG010000018.1, on the reverse strand, counting down.
CTGACGGTCTGTAGCCGACATCCTCACGAGGGATGCAATTAAGTACAAGCAGATTTTCCCTCTCGAATTTAAGATCTCGGACCTGTTGGTTGTGAAGCACATGTTCCGGTCTGTCATAATCAAAGCGGAATCCTTTGAGCAGGCATTTATTGACCGCCACTATTCAGGCCCATCAATTCTGCTTACTAAAGGTGTGGGTTCCCACGTCCCCTACCTTTGTAACAACCGTGCCCCAGAGCCAACACTTTAGTCACTTGAGCCAAAAGGCCGCTATGACCGGATACTGGTCATAGGCTCTCGGGCTATATATATTAAGGAACCGCTAAGGCGCAGAGTGCTCGCTGCGCAGTCCAAAACTCTGCCATTGTTCTGTTTGAGTTGCATGCCACCGAGTTTCAAACTCAGTTAATTCTGAGTCCGTAGATCTGGAAACTGGCCAGGGAGTAGATAATACATTAAAAAGCCTATGTACCAAATTTCAGACAAATAGGCCCGGTATTGAGTCAGAAATTCAGGTTTCAAAGTGACCCCAAAATCCATCAACCCTTTCGACTATTTGATGGCAAGTCCACCCTCAGCGGATCACGTGTTAGCGAATAATTGCTCGCTGCGCTCGCAATTAGTTATATGTGCTCTTCCTGCACACATATAACAACCTTTTTTTTTTTATATCCTGTTATTTGGCTGGTACTGTAGTACAGCTTGTCTGCCATGCTTATCTACACTGTACGTATCTTCGTGTTTTCTTTTGTATATCTAGTCTTGTTTTGTGTTCGTCCATATCTTGCATAACAACCTTAGTCCAAAGGGGCCCATTTTGTGGCTATGTGACACAGTAAGTCAACTTTGACACTGCGGGCACGAGGTCGAGCCTTTGGCACGACTCGTATCTCAGGCGGTGGACAGGCAAACAACAGACGGCAGTCAGGCAATTTCACGCAGCTGTCAAAACGGACTTGGTGTAGATTTTGCGGGTAACTAGGATGTAACAAAGAGAATATTATCGTCGGGCACGGAATTGACCTGGAAATGCATTCAGGGTATCTCCTGACCCTGGTACGGAGACGTCTTCAGCCCCTGGTCATTATTCTTGCAATTTCCAGTGACATTTAACACTGAAACATGCGGACAACGCGTGTTCAGCCACGCGTTTGGCGTGAGGTGTGATTTCGAAGGACACGGGGGATATGGGATCCTGCTTGTCGTATCCCTGTCTTCCGTCTGTCCTCCGCCTGAGTTGCGACACAGGCCAGCGGCCTGACCTCGTGCCCCCGGTGTGATGTAGGGCCTGGCCATATTCGACATCCATAGGCCTCCCGCCCCCGGACATGACACGTGCCTTGCATCAAATTTTGAAGGACATGCCCATTGTCCGCCCCCATTGTAACTCATTTGTGTTGTGTAGAATTATAATTAGGAATGCATTTGTTTGCAGCTCAAGTACATATTTGGTATCCTGATACTTAGCGGGACTGGATACTCTCTCACATTGGTCCCAAACTCCCCTACTGCTCCTCATCACCATCACCGCTGTTTGCGCCATCGCGGGTTCGGTCCGACTCGGTGGTAGGCAGCGCGGCTTCTCGCAGCGAGGTGGCGGAGTGTCAGCGGCGGTCCGGGCCGCGGCGGTAGCTGTCTGTGATAACCTTCAGGCGCGCCCGTCTTCAGAGCCATGCGCCCCGGAAATTGTCGGTTGATGTCCGCATCGGCGACAGCGCTGCAGTCACGTCGCGAGAACTCGGCAACACTGGAGCTCGGCAGTGCTGGAATACGGCGCTGTTGGTCCGGAGGGTCTCGGAGGGTTCTGTTGGGGTGGGGAGGCTCTATGCGTGCGGGCATGGTGGCAGTCAAGGTCAAGGGTGGTGGCACAATGAGCCGTCAATGCCATATTCTGACATAGAAGAAAAATTTATCAGCAAAAATCTGCTACTTTTTGGATCTTCCCTCCACGAGAAACCGTTGTCTTAGCTAGTTATTGGACCTGAGCTCCTCTGTGCTAGTAACACAAATCAGCAAAAACACCAGCAAAGTTTGTCAGCTAGCTTTTAATTGCTACTGTTACGTGTTGTGCACATGGCGGGAGGATGGTCGGATTTTTGTAATGCGACCCGTCTTGGCTCCTGACCATCAGGAACGGAGCTAGGGGCGGAGAAGCGGAAGCAGAGGAATGGGATGTTTGTTTTCCTTTGAAGTTCGAACCACATGTACAATCCAAAACACACCAAGTGTGCCAGGCCAGAAGGTGTGGGAAAGTCGGAGATGATCTCTGCCCCATGAAGGGATCGGAGATCACTTGAAGCAGAGTGGCATGGCGGAAACGGAGTAGAGTATTGTTTGCCCGAGGATATGAGGTCCCAACGCATATATGCGCAACGCCGGAGGACGTGGGAAAATCACAGGTCACCTCCGCCCGTCAGAACGGAGCGGAAGTGTCCTGGATTGAACCAACATATTCAAAGAACAGACGAACGACTTGTACCAATGAATTCCGGACTTCTGACGATATCGGAGAAAGATGGCGACAGAAGTATCGTCTCTGGGAGTGCAGAAGCGGAGATCAAGCGGAGATCAAAGCGGAGGTCGGAGTGGAGCGGAGCGGAAGCCGGAGTGGAGGTACCAAAGGGAACTCGTGGACGAGCACGAGGCCAGAGGCCTGTAACAACAAAGCAGAACATCGGAGTGTTGGCTGAGATTGGAGTGTCGGAGTGTTGGCTGAGATTCACCTACATCCCTGTGAGGGCGAGGGCCAGAATAACGTCCCGGTTGGTATCGCTAGTAAAAGGAACATCTATCTTGATGAACAGCTTCTAACCAGCTACACCCACTTATGAGTACCACAACAATGGGTGATATACCATTCAATAAAGATGCAAAGATTGTTGACATCTTTTAAAAAAGGTGCAATTTCTCCTGCATGTGTTGGAGGCCCTCGAGGCGCTTGCGGTGAAACACATGTAATTAGCCACCTTCAGAGTAGACCAAATCAGAGGGGAAAATCCCAGGTTGCTGCCCACACTGTGAAGGAAATGTCGAAGTTTGACGTCTCCGGTTGTTTGCCGAGAAACAGAGCGACCGAGCGAATGAACAAGTGTCCTGAAGGTGGCTATTAATTGGACATGTCATTGCGTAGGGCATCGGCATCCTACCAGTCACCGGCGGCGCGGTGATGCACTGTTGATTCCGCAATCCCACTGAAGGGTGCACGGGTCCCATCTTTTGCGCAAAGAAATGGGACTGGGCCATCAGAATGGGACTGGCACGAGTCCCAGTCCCACTATTCTTGTATATACTTGATTGGAGTCCAGACAAGTTCAGAGGAATCCAGTGCAGGCAAAGAGGTGTGACAAGAAGCAACTACAATAATCAAACTGGAGTCCTGAAGGGTCTCCAGTCCTACTTATACAAAAAGTACTAGGAACAGATAAGGCAAGGCAAGACAATAAGACAGTAAAGGTGTAGGCAGACAATAGGGAAAATGCCTAATCAGGAATGATGGTAAATAATAAATGTGACAGATGGAATCACCACATGTAGCTGGTGGAAAGACATGAGGCGGGGACAAGACAAGAAGGAGAAGAGCAGGAGGAGCATATGTGGAGGGATATTTGGAGGCATAGGTTCATAGATGCGTACAAGAGACTCAAGACTCAATTACAAGTCGGAGCAGAGCGTCGGAGATAGATACCGGACGCGGAGTTTGGGCGGAGTCAGATGTACTTGAGGCAGAATGCATAGGGATTGTTTGTAGACGTTTTAGAAGTTGTTTCCGAGTTGTTGGTTGTTTGAATCCGACTTCCGATGATCTCCGATGTTCGATACGACCTCCACCATTGTATTCCAATGTCGGAGCGGAAGTCAGAGTGGAGGTTGGTATTTGGAACGTAGAGAAGATCGGAAGTGAGGGCGGAAGGATTTTGGGTGGAATGGAACTCGGAGCAGACTGGGTGGAACGTCTGGAATAAGCTCCAGGATCTGTGAAGGATGTATGTGACCCATATGTGACATCTCCGCCGAGGTGGCTATGCACGGATGTGACAGCTACCCTAGTTATCAAGTTATTATTTGGATACTTTTCTCTTAGACAACCCCAAACAACCAGTGAATTTTCCCTCTGTTGCAAGAGAGTGTCAAATTAGGTCACTTCTGCAAAAACAGTAAACTTAGAGTAGCCATTCTTTCCCGCCAGAAATCCCAAGAAGCCCCAACAACCCCTACTTACACCCAACTTGGGCTTTTTAGACAAAACCACCCTCCACCCACAATCCTGAGAACTGTATACGTAGAGTTCACAAACTGAACTCTTCGTTGGAAAATCTTTTTCACTACTGTAGTATTTCATCCAATTTGGGGTATGGGTCACAGGGCTTTTTTTTTCTTCGGAAGTTTTGAGCTTGTCACACCGAAATTATTCGCTTTTTGGCTCCAGAAATGGAAAATCAGTAAATATTCTCGCTTTTTGAGTGTGAGAATATCCTAATGCGGATGGATTACAATTTGCGAAATTTGTAGGCAATGTCCCGCACCAAAGGGTCATTTGATATGAATAAATTACAACAGTAAACATCGAGCAAGCTTTCATCAAGCTGAAAATAACACATTCTGAGTTAATTGTAATGCAGGTCAAAGGATGTGCTCTTCCTCAACCCCCTCTAGGTAATGATAATATTTGATCATATTTTTTTTTTCTAGCAAATGATACTGTAGATCCCTGGCAGAAGGCATGTCTTAGGCCAACTCACCTTCCTTAATTTATGGTACCTTCCTTTGTTGATGTGTTTCTCTGTCAGTTCATATCCATTAAGGGTGCAGTAAAGACATTTCTATGGTCACTTTGAGCAACCAATCAAATGTCTCATCAGTGTGGTTCCAAAAGTCTTAAGATCCTTATTCTCTGGTTGGTGATTGTCAGAACTCTGCTATATAAAGCTGAAGGGCCGGCAAGCGGCAGTGGCCGCTACCGGGCTCTGGAGCTTGTTTGCCATACAAGGACTTTAAGGGGATTTTATTGTAGTGAGCAGACACTTTGGGCACATTTTGGGTAGGTATATAAGTCAACAAAATTTTATCTACGACCGGCAAATCTTCTGTCTTGGGGGACTCATTTTGTCGGTGGCACCATGCGCACCCTTGAGAGGAGTGCGCGGGGGCGGGCAACACGACAACCGTTGAAGTTGAATTCACGAGGATGCGGTTGTGAGCCGCAATCGGCACAAGAACAGGAGGCCGGTGTCCCTCAAACAAGTCAAAAAGCCGGGTGAATAATGAGTAAGAAGAGGTCACACTTGTCGGATTATTAGCGGACTCGGAGTGCTGGGATTGTGTAGCAAATGTTGAGCTTGCCCGGAACGGAAATGCTGCAGCGTGAATCAAGCATTCGGGGGACAGGTATTTATTGTCAGCACCAGTGAGACAATCCCATGTTTCCGCTAGAAGAAAAAGGTTTTCCCAATGGCGCGGCGGCCTGAACGTTCCAAACGCAATCGCGTCGCGTCACACAACGCACACAAGGCCTATTGGGGAATAAATGGAGCACTTTTTCAAATTTAAATATTGTAAGTAATGGTACATTTATTGGCTGCCCCTTTTTACATCCCTATTGCAAACAGATAATGGTATTCCTTTGTTGCCAAACTTTATGGAAATAAGGTTCGAGAAGCAGGACATGAATTATAGGCTTCTGAAATCTGCACCTTTCTGGGCCAACAAACATGACAAAAATGGGCCCAAATTTGAGGTTATAAAGCCCAACAATAAGGTGGCAAGATTTAGACCTATTTCTGACGGCCCATATTTAAGGTAAATAGTGCCCCATATTTTCCAGGGCTGCAAGCCAGACGCGAAAAGAACCAAGAATGTTTCTACAGACGCTTTGCGGGCACCAAAGATATGGGGGCATTATTCCATTAAATAGTGGCTCCAATAAACAGTACAAGCTCAATATTTGTTCTTTTTATCTCTATTTTTATTTTTATTTTTACGGCAATAGTTACAAATCCGGGTGTGTTATTTTTGCAGTTCTATATTTTGGTCGAAAAAAAGAAGGTGCCAATTTTCCCAGGCCATAATCAATTTCTTTAACAAGCCGAGTTCCCCAACCTGACTTCCAACATGTGGGCAACGGTACAGGGCCATTGTTAGAGCATATTACGGTAGTATTCTAACCGGATGTTCAGGTGATGCGCGACCGGCAGAAAAAAAGGACACCGGAGAAATTTGACAAAAAAAAATGAAACAAATTCTTTGGCATTCTCAGTGGTCGAAAAATTGAGAATTTGTGAACATCCGGTCAGAATGCTACGGTACCTCACGCTCTGAAGTTGCATACGTAAACACACAGAGCTCCCTCAGCTAATGGAATAGCCAAATTTTTGTGTATTTTACTTTCAGAGCATAAGCTAATATGCTCTATTTACAACATTTAAATATTTGAATTGGCCTAGTGACAAGCCCTGGTGAGCAGACGGTGCAACAGTGCATGCCTAACTTGTAGGAGCATTAAATAAGCGTGAGGAATAGCATGCAGGCTCAGGGCGTGCTGGACAGCAGACAGTTCAGCGTGAAATATCGAGATGTGTCTCAGTGTATGTAGCAGGGTTGCTGAGCAGAACATCGCGGAGAATGGACACCAAGATGGCAGAGTGCAAACAGGATTTATTCACAGTTTCTTTATTAACATTAACATGAATGTGGGCTGTGTGGGATGTGCACACAGAAGCTGGAGGTGGAAGATGGACTCGTCACTCAAGTTAGAAGTTTTCTCACAGCTGGGCGCTGTTGGGCTCAGGGTGTCCGCCGAGTCAGCATAAATGACTGGATGTAAGCAGAAATGACCAAAAATGTGATTTACTGCAGAAAGCGTTTGATAGGGCTCCCTATGAAACCCGTACCTAACGGTAGCAGGAATTCTGACCACATCAGGACCATCTGATGTTATCACCCACCATTCCTTTGCTGTCCGTCATGGATATCTGATTGCTGATCATGTCTTGATGATTCCATCATGTTGCAGTGGTTGTCCACAAATAACATACCACAGAGAGATCCCTGCAACATACAGAGGTTCTGAGACGACACACCCGATGCCAGGCCTGGATCGCCACTAGGATGACACTGCCCGGCGGCTGGGCTGACACAGTGACACTAGTTGACAGTTGAGACGACACTTGAGACAACAGTTGAAACAACAGCTGAAACAACACAGGTTTGAGGCAGTGTACTAGCCCAACACCTGTCGACAGCTGTCCAGAAGGCTCTAGAAGGTGCTGGGCTTTGATGGCCGATCAAACACAGCCGCAGGGAGTAGTGTATAAGGAGTAGCTAGCAGCTATGTACCCCAGTCTTTTATTTGATCATCTGTTCACCCAATACGCTTTGGTTATCTACTTGGCCTTGTCTGGTCAGGTCACCCTTTGAGATAGCTTGTAGTCACATCTTACCGTGACCTTGAATCTCCCATTCACGGCCTTGTTCGTGACAGTGATGTTCCCAAAGTCTCAATCACAATCTGTTCCCTCAGTTCACAAGTCCAAATTACACGACCAAATCTTGGTAGCTCTTGATATCCAATCAATTCTGTACAGCTTTGTATCTCCTGTAATAAATAACAGTGAGACCCAATCCTTTGCACGAGGGTACAGTGTCTGCGCTCTACTCTACTTGGGGTTTTTATACCTAATTGCGGCAGAGAACTCGGTAATATGCATGTGCGTCAGGAATAAGTGTACATTGTAGAATATATATATAGCCTTGCGGGCACGGTGTAGCAGGGTTGGCAGTAGATACGTTATATGTCGTAGATTGGTCATGCCATCCAGGGGTTTCCTCCGCTTTCACCCATCCAGCTGCGAGCCCGTTGGCTCATCTCCGGCCCCTACCTCTCCAACGGTGCTCTCAGGTTCCTTCGGCTTTTGATTTGGTTGTATTACAAGTCGGACATAGCCCTGCAGTTTGGTTGTGAGCAGCCCTTTGGTAATCCTCTGAGGTATTGCTAGTCCTGGCGCAATCACGGCCCATTGGCTGGCAGCGCCCGCTTTGTCAGCATTAAGGCACTTGCCACTCGCCGTTGGTGTGTTTTTGCGCAACCCAGATGTGTTTGCCGCGGAATATAAGTCTTAGACACCTCACCTGATTCACCCGCTGTGCCTCAGGTACAAAAATGTGTGAAATTTGCTGTTGTAATGTTGTCATCATGTAAAATAAAGTACAGCTGTCCGCCGGTGCCCGACGTACGTAAGGGGGAGCTTGCTCAATCTTGCAGGTGTAAGGCACCTAAAAATTAGAAAATACTGCAAGTAATCCCTTTGGGGAAAGCCGCAAGCGGCGATACGACAAACCTTTAACCTCCCATACAGTGCCCAGGACAGAATACAGGTAATTAAATTAGAATTATCCCTGGTCTTTACTAGACACATCTCGCACAGATTGTATGACCGACCACAACCCGGATATTCTCCATGATCTTTGGCGGCCAAACCTTTGTCTCACCATGCATATTCCTGCAACAACCCACAACATCACTTCTGGACTGATATCCAAAAGCCTCCCCATTCCCAGAACAGTTGAAAAGTACTTGTAGAAATGGATCTAGTCTGAGCCAGAAAGTTGCCGGCATCAGCATTTCTGCTGCAATAACAATATATCCAGATGCGCAACAGAAGTGCGGGCAACTTCACCAGCAGGTTCTTGAGTACAACAGGAAGCACACTCGGACTGCTTCAAGGACAAATTCCAAGTCACCGGTCAGAGTTCAATGTTCACAGAGTACAAGGCCTTGTCAAAAGTTTCCGTGATTGCGCAATTATTGTTGCAATTTTAATCCGATCAAAAAACGATTCAAACCAACAGACCTCGATTTTCTCTTGCACACTATCCCCAAATTCCGTGGCAAGGGAGCTTGCCAGTGGTGCACAAATGAGGTTTTCTTGAGCCCTTTTTAAGGATCACATCTTCCATGAAGTTTGCCATGTACTGGGAGACTGAACATATATTTTATCAAGCTTCAGTATCAAAAGCTGTGAAGGCTTGCTAGCTACATCTCCCAGAGCTTCCATGTCCTTTGGGGAGGAACTGGCCTCAGGAAGTAATACAATTCTCGTCCATATCTAGATTTCAATTTATGGGTAGTATTGCATTTCGAAATCTTTATCCCAGTTTCTCAAGAGGTACCACGGTGCTAGCACTCAAATTACCTAAGAATAGTATCCCATTATACTGTCTTTCAGTTCATATAGTTTAGAACTTGATTGGTCTAGTGGGACTCTAGAACAAGCTGTATAACTGATCCCGGAAACTTTTGGCGGGGGCGTGTATGTTTACCTTTCTTTCCAAAGAATGGTTGTGAATGGGATCGGAAGATGTTTTCTGCGAAGCTTGGGCCAAAAGCTGATAACACAGCTCCGGTAGAACTCATTCACTAGCACTGTGGCCTCGGTGGACCAAGCTCAACACTGGGCACCGACACAATGGTGGCTTGGAGTGGAGTAAGAAAGCGTAATATATACATGATTGATGTGAGGTATATATACCTGCATTGAATGTAGCTACAGAACTGTGAATAATGGTATCTACGTAAGATCCATCTAGCCCTTCCACACCGGAAGTATATGCGGCTATGAGCACCATTCAAGGACTTGGCAGGAGGGGCTTGGGTCAAGATGGGTGAATAAGGGGGGGGTTGTTGTTCATGCTGCGCTAGCGCTTTTGTTTCATATCTAAATGTCTAGCTATCTTCAGAAGTCTTGTAGTGCAGCTACTTGCAGAGCTGCGTAAGTGCTCTCTTTGAGAATAAGAAATAAAATTTCCAATGTGGAAGCAAGTTCACATTCAATCCAACGGTAATCTGGCGCTTTTGATGGCAATAAGTGCGGAGGGTTTGGCGTCTTGCAGAACATCTAGACTCGGAATGACCCTAAAATAGCTTTCAGAGCCTCTGTATGCACCCTAGCTACCCTATAGTGCAGCAAATTTATGGGCTGTATATCGAGGCTCACATTAATGCCAACAACTACGAGGAGTGTGGTACAAGCCAGGGGTGAAGGTACCACAGGGCCAGGGCGTAGCCCTGGCCTGTCTTGTTGCGAAAAAACATGGCGGGCTCTGGACGGCTCTGGTGACTGGTCAATCCCTTGGGCTATGTATGCGCAGAGCAGGCGGCAGGGCAAAATGTTGCTTCTAAGGAGGCATGGGCTGCGCAACAAGGGAGCAAAACAGAGAGGACCAGCCGTGGTTCGAACACGGGACTTCATGATGATTTGCGGACGAATTACTTCGATCCATTGCAATCATACACTCTACCACTGAGTTACTAGTCCGATATCTCTCAGTCTTGCAAATGCCATACCACAGAAAGGCAGCACATCTTCCATTTTTGGTCTGAGTTTATTGGTGGCCGGCGCTCCATGCTGCCTCATACACTCTACCACTGAGTTACTAGTCCCATATCTCACAGTCTTGTGAATGCCATACTACAGGAAGGCAGAGCATTATCCATTATGGGTCTCGGATTGTCGGTGGCCATCAAGAAATCCACCTAGTCCCAGCCTGCAGGTTGCTCTGAGTCATGTCCCAGCCAGCAGGTTGCTCCGCTTCAATGCATCTAAGTAATTAAACTGTAGCTGTGAAATCCATTTCATTAGCTATCCTATCGAGACTTATCTCTATCTAACATTTGCATCAGCCCAGCGGCGGCGCGCGCGATTGGGAGTGCGTCGATACCGGGTATGCCGTCGAGACTTGTACGTGTCTATCGTCGCCTTCGGACTCTGCTAACGTTCACTTGTCGGCGGAGGCTGTCCATCCGGTACGCTCTCCTTCGTGGCCGGCTCAACCGCCCACATAAAGGCGGCCGCCCCCCGACGTCGACTGCACGTCACGTCGCGGACGTCTCGTGTATCGGTGGATCTTGCAGCGTCTTCCCGGATACACGCGCTCCATGGGTGGCGATTCCAGCTGCATCCCCGAGCGCGAGTGCGTCGTTTCTTTCGTCGACGGATGGACACTAGGATTGAAACAAAGGAATACGAGCTACGCACTGCGTGCTCAAACTAACGATGTTCTGTCTCTGTTTCCCTCAAACCTGAACCAAGCCACGACTTGCGTCCGCCCTTCGCCGAAGTAGGTTCGGCTTATCCAAATCGTCGCTGTTGTAAGCCTCGCGACATTGCAAGAGCTGCCGATAAATAAATGTACAATGGCATTGTAGAGCGGCCTCGCCGCGATCTCGTACACCACTACTCGTCGAAGCATATGTAAAACAAACAGGTAGAAGACTAATCGTATCGTGTATGTACGCGTACATGCGGGGCACGCTTTACGAACGCTCGCCGCGGAGACGACGCGCGAGGGCGAGGTCCTTGGGCTGGATGGTGACGCGCTTGGCGTGGATGGCGGCAAGATTGGTGTCTTCGAAGAGGGAGACGAGGTAGGCCTCCGCAGCTACACGGACAGCGTTAGCATTGTCTTGGGGACGGACACGGCCGACGACGACGCACCTTCCTGGAGCGCCATTACGGCGGACGACTGGAAGCGGAGATCCGTCTTGAAGTCCTGGCTACGCTCCGTCAGTACAGAGCAAGTGGCTGGCGGCGACGACGTACGCAATCTCACGGACGAGACGCTGGAACGGGAGCTTGCGGACGAGCAGCTCGGTGCTCTTCTGGTAGCGTCGTTTGTCCCGACTCCGTTCTCCGCGTGTCGAGTGGGACTTGCAAGCTCGAGTCGAATGCGTACCTGAGGTACAGGCGCCGACGACTAGGACCTTCTTCCCTGCGTGGTCGCGTTTGTGCACAGTACTAGGTCGAGTGCAAGATTTGGCCTTTGAAGCTGTTCTGCGCAATCGTGAACAGACCGTATGAAGAGCGGTCAAGGTTCTACCCGTTGATCCCAATACTCGCCGACCCGACCCCGAATCCCGTTGCAAATACCACATACTTGACGGTGAAGGTCTGGTTGGGCACGTTCGGGAGACGACGACGGACCAATCGGAGCCGGGGGCATTGGGTCGCGCTGAAATAATGGTAGCAGAGCCGCCGCCTGCCCCGACACCCACTTATCGTGATTGGGCGCGGAATCGCGCAGCGGCCCGACGAGCTTGGGGAAAGACGCAAGTTCGTCGAGATTCCTGTACACGCAACGAGCTTTCCGCTGCCCCGCCGGCGTCGGCACGAGGCGGAAGACGCCAGAGCAGAGACCCAAGGTCCTGCGGAACGCGAAGAGCGCATTAATCCACGCGATGTCGGGGTATGGGCGGCGGAGGGCGGCGCTGTCGGGGTGAGCTTGATGCTGTCCCGGACGATTCCAGCGATGGAGAAGCGGTCATTGAGCATAGCATGGATCGCGGGACCGTGGAAGGAGCGAAAGTCCCAGGTGAGGGAGAGCAATGTCGCGCCAGTTGCAGCTGGGCATGAAGAGTGTCGCGACCAGCGTCTGCGTCTTGTCGTGGAGCGCGGTCACAGACGCCGCGAGCCATTCCATCCTCCCTTCTTTTCCCGAGTTCCGCGAGGGTTGGGTCTGTCTAGAGAGACTACCATTCCATCGCGACCGCGTTGGCAGGGACAGCGTCAGCGGAGACGCCGAGGCTGTCGAGGGTTGGGAGTGGATATGCCTTCAGGTGGGTCATGGCGTCGTTTGGGATAGAGACGGTTTGCTGTCGCATTGTCAGTTAAGGGCTTGCCTACGTCGTCCTTCTGACGTACCAAGGGGTCGGCTGGACGCTGCTTAGTCGCCGTGGATGTGCTTTGCAGTTCTTGTGCGGGAAGCCGACGTGCAAATTCCCTCAGAGGCGGGCATGAGGCAACGGAGGACCGAGTATCGTTCTTCGAGGTTTGAGGCAGGTCCGCTCGGCCTTACAGTTACACTGGAGACGGCGAGATTGGTCAAGTGCCACGTTAGCAAGTCGCTAATCCCGCCAGTTAGAGGCTGAATGTTGCGTGAAGCCTGCACCGGCGCACCTAAAGGCGCGCAGCGGACAAGAGTTTCCACCAAAGGCACTTCTGCAGTCGGAACGCGTCGGGATGCTAGCGGGGGTCCGATTCAATGTCCTTCCGCGATATGCGGGCATTGTGCGACAATAATGGAGCTTGGTCGTGGAGAGGAGACAAGTCGCAGTGATGCGCTCTTGAATGCATCCTTCACTGCAATTGCGGTTGACCGACCTCAGACGGCTTCCTGCGTCTATCCGGGTACATCTCTGACCGAATTGCATCCTAAACTGACTCTGCACTGCAGCTTTTGGCCTCCAACGCGGTCCAGCTCCCGTGGCAAACGCAGAACTCAAAACAGTCGATTGTTGTTATCCTCCAAAAGCTACAGGCCAACGAACTCCCTCGCTCATGCTTGCCCCTTCTCGTGCCACTTTTCTTCTCCATTATCGACGAGTCCAACATTTCGTATCTCCGCAACTTTGCGGAACACGGTGTCGACGCGTACAACAGCTGTTTCGTGCGCAGCGTCAACTCGATTAGCGCGATGTCGTCCATCCTTAAGCAGCACCAGCCCGTGCTCGCGGCTCAGACGGAACTGTGGAACCGAGTCTGGGCTTGGGCGCAAGTGCTCGATGAGCTGCGCGAGCAGCTTCCATTCGACGATTTCATGATGGTTAACGCACTCTCTGCGTGTTACAATGTCTTCAAGCGCATTGGCGAAGACCACACACCGCACAAGCAGGATCTTCTCTCCACACCGGGATTCTACCGTGTTCTGGGTAGAAGCTGGGAGTTCTTCCTCGCCTGCGGCGCAGACGAGGAGATTGCTCAGATGTCTGTGATCCTCTACGCCGTCTCCGAACGGCCCCATTTCTTCGGCGATCTCACCGAAGGCGCTGGCGGTGTAAACGGACTGGCCTCCGTTCTCACTCGTACCCTCCGTCGCTCAATAATCCATCCCGACAAACCTCTACCGCCACGCAGCATCGCTCTCCTTACATGCACGGTCATGTGCATCGGCTACACAGGAATCGCCGGCGATTATCGAAACGCGGCCTGCGAGCATGGCCTCGTTACCGTCCTCGTACACCTCTGCCGCTCCCTCTGTGTTTCCGAGTTCCCGCTCTCAGAGACCGATGTCCTGGACCTCATGTTCAAGTACCTCTTCGCCCTGTTCCACGGGGTTTCGGCGCACGATTGGATCTGCGAAGCCCTCGAAGCTGGGCTGCTCAAGGCGATTCTCCTCTGTGCCGCAAACTCGCGAATTCCCAACAAGGAGACCAAACTTCGACGTTTTCTTGTCGAGGCCGTCCCGGAAGGGACCGTAAGCTATCGGTGTCTGTCTCAACTAGAGAATTCGCTTGAAGAGGTTTATGACGATGATATTGACGCGCCCGATAGCCTCGCTGCTGGGTTACGTGTCCGTTGGGACGCGATGATCGAGCTAGCGCACGAACGCTTCAAGCTAATGGATGCATACGACACCGGAGAGCTTACCGAGCGACGCGCTTGCGACAACCATGAGGTATTTCACTCTTTGACTTATTTCTCGTCTAATATATTTCCAGTGCTGGGCGATACGATCCAAAAAAGGAACTGAAGCGATGCAGTCGCTGCCGCATGCGCTATTACTGCTCGAAGGCATGCCAAAGGACCGACTATCGCTACCATCATCGGGAGCGCTGCTCCGCGCTTGCAAAAATTTATCAAGGTAGCTTCTCTTCCGTGCTTGAGTACCGCCGCAGATTACCTCCCCTCTCCCAGTTGATGCCGAAAATTTCTCCGACGTTGACCGCTCCTTCCTCCGCGCCCTGATCACCCACTCTTACACCACACACCGCGCCTCGATCGCCTCAAAGCTCCTCCCGTTCTTGCGCGGGCCCCAGTTCGCCGGGGTGATGCCCTATGTCGTATTTGCCTACAAACGAGGCCGATGCACCGTCACATTACGTGCACGCAACGCGCAGTACTACGAGCTCACCGCAGAGGATCCGCCGGGAGTGTTTGATGGGCGGGTCGCGTACCATGTTATGGAGTTGCACCATGGCGGTCTAAAGAAGCCGGTGGTGCGCGCGTATCGCCTTCGCATGTCGAGCGACGAGTTCATGAAGGGGATTCTGAATCTTGCGCGGGATACGGTGCTGACCATCCCTGACTTTGATTTCGCGCAGAAGGAGTTGGATAGGTTGCTCGAACTAGATGTTGATTATGTGCATTGAAACGCAGTCGTCCAGATTCCTTCGCTTGATTCCGACTTCCACCATCGAAATCCGCGCCATCGCCTTGTGAGGACTTCAAACATTCCCAAGTTATTTGGCTACCTTCTGACCTTCACAGCTGATTGTCTGCGCCGGGAGTACTTTGTCCCGTGTCGACATGATTCTGCGATGCAGCGTAGATTTGCATACCACCTGCCTTCCGCCTGTCTGGGGCCATACCTCAGAAACTGTTCCATTTATTCAACAGACCGGATCGCCTCTCCCCAGAACATACCCGCTGCCCGCTCACGGTCGCCGAATCATGCCTGCCTTCAACCTCTCCGGTATATTTATTCCCTCAAATCCACCAAGATGGGACACTGCCTAAACATGTTCAGCGGCTTCAAGTCCAAGCTCCCTGGGATCCCCAGCCTCGACCAGCTCATCAACCAAAGTCCCATCCCGCAAGCCGCCGGCAACCTCGGCGCCGCAGTTCTCGGCGTAGCGGGGAAGCCGAGCGTCACTCAAGGTGAGTGTCCAAGTTACGCCGGTCCGAGCTGCTTAGACTGATATGCTCGTAGAGGTCTACGATGAGCTCGTGCACTACTTCAAATACGCCTCGACTGCATATGCCATCATCTTACCCGGGCCGTCGCTCATACCCGTGCGGCCGAATGGCCGGAAGCTCGTCGGCAAGGTGCGCATTCTGATTTTGCCGCGCGCCAAAAAACATTAACAATCAACGGCCGGCCAGATGTTCGACCTGCTCACCGATTCGCATGGCTACGTCGCTCGGGACGATACAAAGCGCGAGATTATCGTCGCATTTCGTGGATCGTATGTGTTTAGAATAGCTCTTTGTCGGTTTCGTTTGACAGGAACTTGAACAGTGTGTCTCCGGCCAACTTCATCACCGACGGTGCCGGGTTTCTCGTCGACTGGGACGTCGCAAACAGCAAGATCGTCGCGCCCAGTTCGTGGCTCCCCTCTAATCCGCATGCAGCTACAGCTAACGACTCCATGCAGCCGGGACCAAGGTTCATCTGGGATTTCAAACAGCGTATGTGCACCGCATGCACCGCTCCTTCCAATTCCATTTCACGCGAGCTAACACCCAGCCTGCAGCTGGCACACTATCTCAACAAAGACAATGATGATCGTCGCGGCAGAACACGCGGCCCACCCGGACTACGCCATCGTCACCACCGGACACTCTCTCGGCGGCGCGCTCGCGGCGCTCGCGGCGATTTCCATCACGTTGACGTACCCGAGCGTGTAGGTATACCTCCCGCATCCTAGGCGACCTGGCAGTTCATAAACCAAACCAGACAAGTCCGCTGTTACACGTACGGTCAGCCGCGCACGGGCAACGCCGTCTTCGCCAGCTGGGTCAACGAGAAAATCGGAGCCAAGAGGTTGTACCGCGTCGTGCACTCTAATGACGGGTGCGTCTTGAGTGTAGCATCTTTGTTCTAGCTCTCACCGTCGTCGAGTCACCGAGATACAGAGTCCCGACGATGGCGCCGGCTATTCTAGGATTCGCGCACCACTGTACGTATTTCTTCCAACTCGAAAATGGCGCTCAACTGCATTGATAGCGACCGAATATTGGGCCCTCTCCCCACACTCACCGCAGCAAACATACATCTGCGTCCCCGCTGGCGTCGATCCCGGTCTCGAAGACCCCGAAGGATCGCAGAAGCTACCAACACTGGGAATCAATCCCGCCCATCTCTCGGTAAAATATTTCTCTCCTCCACAAAAGGGATGTTGACCATAAACAGTACACGCCCCCGCCAAAAGTTTCCGGGATCAGTTATACAGCTTGTTCTAGAGTCCCACTAGACCAATCAAGTTCTAAACTATATGAACTGAAAGACAGTATAATGGGATACTATTCTTAGGTAATTTGAGTGCTAGCACCGTGGTACCTCTTGAGAAACTGGGATAAAGATTTCGAAATGCAATACTACCCATAAATTGAAATCTAGATATGGACGAGAATTGTATTACTTCCTGAGGCCAGTTCCTCCCCAAAGGACATGGAAGCTCTGGGAGATGTAGCTAGCAAGCCTTCACAGCTTTTGATACTGAAGCTTGATAAAATATATGTTCAGTCTCCCAGTACATGGCAAACTTCATGGAAGATGTGATCCTTAAAAAGGGCTCAAGAAAACCTCATTTGTGCACCACTGGCAAGCTCCCTTGCCACGGAATTTGGGGATAGTGTGCAAGAGAAAATCGAGGTCTGTTGGTTTGAATCGTTTTTTGATCGGATTAAAATTGCAACAATAATTGCGCAATCACGGAAACTTTTGACAAGGCCTTGTACTTTGGCATCTTCTACATGACGCCGTATTTACTGTAGCTACTTCTCAGATATAATTATGTCAGCTCTTCTTATGT
The DNA here is from genome assembly GCA_014461125.1 of Mycena kentingensis (nom. inval.). Lineage (NCBI taxonomy): Eukaryota > Fungi > Basidiomycota > Agaricomycetes > Agaricales > Mycenaceae > Mycena > Mycena kentingensis (nom. inval.). Next base: position 789,003 of record JACAZG010000018.1, on the reverse strand, counting down.
GGCTGGCTGTTGGCGACCAGGACGCGTGCCAATTCTAGCTCAGATTCGGTCATGTGACCGTGTATCAAACCCGACAAGATTAGATCCTTGATTGAATTTGGACTGGAAGACGGTCTACTGTAACTGCGAGGGGACATGCAATGCGAGAGATTCTGAACAAGCTATGGCGCTATTTACTGTTCGCTCTGTGCAGTACTAGTGCGTTTTTAATCTGCGGCCTAGCCTGCACTCCATCCTCAGTTAAAAACATGCAACGCAACTGTATTTTTTGCTATGAGACAATAAACGTTCAACAGGCTCCCCGATTAATGGAACCCAACCTCATCTTGCAGCGTCGGCATCGTGGCCATATACCCTGGAAGCAAACCCGTCGGGTTCGTCCAAAACTCAGGATCCCCGCTCCGGAAGCGACGCGATACATCCGCACGCATAGCTCGCATCCCGGGAACCGTCGAATTCTGGACCCGGCGAGGCACGAACCACATCTTCGTCTCCCACCCGCTCGAAAAACGCGCGAAATCGAGCTCGACACGGCCAGCGCTGCTCTTCGCGCGGCGAACCTGCTCGGCCCAGATACGCTTCCCGATTTCGCCCGCGCCAAACGCCAGCTCCACGTCGGCAGGTTTGAAATCGCTGACGGGGCGCATGCTCAAGAAGTTGGTTGTCGCGGGTGCCTCCGCCGAGTAATCGAAGATGCGCACAAGCTCTTCCTCCGGATGCGTGTTCGAAAAATTCGCAAAGGCAAAGAATTTTTCGTTCCAGTGCTCCTTGAGGTCCGTGTCCATGAGCGCGCGGATAAAGTCCTTGTCGTTTGGAGCGAGGTCCAGCTCGGACTCGTGCAAGTATGCCATGCGGAAGTCGGCACAGGCCTTTTTGTGTCCGCCCGTGCGCCAATCGGTTGCCTGGCATTCCTGGCTGCAATAGAATATCGACTGGCAGCGAGAACAGCGCTTGAATTCGGTTTCGGAAGCGACGCGGCCGCACTGAGAATAATTGAGGTAAATAGGAAGTCAAAACAGGACACAGACTTTGAGATTATCGCACATCTTGCGCGGCATGAACACACCCGATCCGACGTTCGCCAGAACACGTAGGCAATGCTGCAATCGCGGAACGAACTTCTCCCATTTTGCGAACAACGATGACGCACGGAACGACTTGGTCGCCGCCAGCGCTTCAAGCTCCAAGATCTGATTCTTGAACGCGGCGAGAACATCGACACGAACGAGCCCGACAGGAAAGATCCCATGGACAAACTGCTCGAGCTGGTCTTCCGAGCGCGGCGCCAATCCGTTCGCTGCCAAGCGGAGAATAGTCTGCGGCAGCTTATGCTGAACTGCTTCCGCAAGACGGAGATTTCCTGGAGGCAAGCGCATGAAGCAACGGATGACATGCCAGACATGCGGAAGGATGGCGACTATGCTTTTTTCGGAAGAGGAGACGAGGAGCGCAAGTCCCTCGGCAAGCGCGCGGACGAGACCTTGGGAAACGAGTGGGGTAGCGAGGGGAGTTAGCTTCAGCAGCCGTTAAGCCGGCGGCTCGAGAGCCATGAGAATGAAGACAGCTTGGCTGAAGAGAATGCCTCCAGATGCTGTTTCACCTGCCTTCATATCACGGACGCCTGCATCGGCTTGGAGAATCATCAGGCGTGCAAGTTCTTCGATGCCGCCCGCGCCGTCGATGTATTCGGCTTTACGACGCGGTTCAGAGATGGAGCGGTCGGCCAGAACGTTGCAAACGCCAGCAGAGATGGCCGCGCGCACTCCGGAGGGCTCGAGATCGTGCATATGCGGCCATGCTCGGACGAGGAGACGAAGGGCTCCGGGAGTTGCCAAGATGAGGTTTCGGAGGTGGGATACCATCTCAAGCTGGGCAACAACAAAGAGGAAAACGCGAGAGATAGTAGGTCCCGGAGCGGAATCGGCAACGAGGAGATATGGTTCAGGGAGAGACGGTACGAGTTGGTTGAGGTCGAGCTCGGAGCGATGCTTCTCGACAAGCTGGAAGTAAGCCCAGATGCGGGGCCAGAGCTGCACGGCGGCTTCCTTCGGCGTGCCGCCGATGAGGTCGACCGCGAGCCACGTAATCATTACCCATCCGCGCTGAACAATTCGTTTGGTGGAATCGTCGAGCTCACCGCCGACTGTAGAGAGCTCTGCTGGATCGAGAATTGCGTATGCAACGGGCATAACTAGTTTGGGCAGGTTCACGCGAAACTCGGACTGGGGCTTGGATTTGACGAAGGCCTGAGCAAGGTCGCGCGAGAACGTGGTCACTTCTGTGAGCGTAACATTCGCGCCACAGAGGTTTGCAGCCTGAGTCTATCGCCGCGTGAGAGATGAATGGAGAAGCACGATCCAAACGCAGACCTCCAGAGATTCCGAGAACAGTCCGTGCTCACTCGGACTGAAGATAGGATGCATGATGGTGGTGGTGGTGGTGGTGGTCAAGAAGAAAGAAGGTTTTGATGTGACCTTGCCGTGCTGCGATTGTACGTCCATTCGCCGATGCTCATGCATGGGTATCGGGTCAAGATACATAAGGACCGGGGAAGACTGCTTCTCCAGGTTTTTCTTCCTTACACCTCTTCATCAATAAGCCAAGAAAATAAAGAATCAACTCGTGCGTAGGACGTCAAGGAGCGTCACGCGTCGCTGTACCAGAGACTCTTGCTTAGTTGCTATTAGCTAACATGCATGCGCATGAAAGGTATTTTACATCCTTATTCAATTGTGGCAACGCGACACGACGGCCCCGGGCCTCCGCCAATTCTCGCTGTCGGGCCTAGCCCCACCCAGATGCGCGGCGAACAGCTGTGAAGGCGGGGTAGACGGGTACGCGATGCCAGTGGACGCGGACAATTTTCGCCGCAGGGGTTGCTGCAACAGTGGAGTGTGGCGGGGGTGTTCGCCGCTACCGAGCATGACGCCGCCGCTGACTACACTGGTCTCGCCTGCGGGATAAACGAAACGTGTGGCGGGACGCGGGGGAGCCGGAGGGCTCGAGTCTGAGGGTCGGCGCGGAGAAGGAGTCGCGGACGAGAATAAGCTCGAGTTTGGATGGGCTTGGGCAGGTGCACGTGAGGGTGCCAGTGAAGAGTCGGAATTGGATTCGCAGACCAGGGACTCGTCGTCTGTTACCGTCCCAGTCGCCTCATATGGCGAAGTGTAAGGCACTTTCAGAGGATGGAGGGGAGGGTTCATGGAGCTTTAGGTCCGCGTGTGAACGCGCCGCGGTTTAAGTACGGTGTCGTTGGCGTCTCCATGGGCTGCGGAGCACCCTCGGCGCGCCCAGCTCTGGTCTTGGCCTCGCTCGAACCGTCAAAAAAACAGATGCGGTAGCAACTGATGCGATTAGCTGCCATCATGATGGTTTTATCGGCCAAAAATTAACCAAAAAGTAATGGATCCGCGGACAAAAAGCAAGAAAAATTGCAAACATAGTTCAACCACCGTCGCCTAGCTATCCTCCCCGATGAACCGCGAGGTTCGCCGTGACGCATCCGCATGAACAAATCCATCTCGACCATTCACCTTGCCAAGGATGACACGTTTTTTGAGCCCTTTCTCCAAGTCTTCTTTGTCTGAGCCCTGGAAGACGGTGCCCATTCCCCCCGCAGATGCGGCGGCCATGAGAAGCCAGGGATCATTGGGATCAAAGTCCGTGTTGGAGAGTGGGACACCTCGGTTGTACCACTGGGCGACGATTACAATACCCAGAGTGGTAACCGCGAATAGGAGGATGGGGATAAGGACGACGGTACTGGTGTAGGTGTTGTACTGCCAGCCGAGGGTTTGCACATTGGCAACGCCGCTGATGTTGTGGGTCATGCTTGATTGTAAGTCGTTCTGGGCGATTTTGGCTTTCATCATCTGGTTATGTCACGTCAGTTCAAGGTTAAACATAACAGAGTGTGGTCGGACCGTCCCGGAAAGCTCGACGATGCCCTGCAAAAATGCTTCCTGTAGTGATGTTCAAGCCTCCCAGAAAACCTCGCATAATGGAGCCCACTCACGAGGACCAGAGCGCGCCGCGCATCGGGCAGCTGGTCAGCGGCCAAATTCCCTTGCTCGGATGCGATGGACCATAACATGTCGCCAACACTACTAATTTCCGTTCCTTGTCCGAAATCAAATGCCTGCTTCGCAGCGGTCAAATCCGCTTGGCCCGCAAAGTGGCCGTTGATAGTCGGTTGGCTAGGATCCGGCATGCTCTTGACGAAGTCGTCAGCGGTGTAGTTCGAGATCATGGGCACAATTATCGGGTTGATGTCGCAGAGAAAAGTGCCATAATAGAGGTTCTGACCATCGATGATTGTGTCTGCGGAGAGCTTTATATCTGTGAATCCGTTGGCACATACACATACTGTATGTGATCGTTCCGTTGGCGGCCGTATTTTTACAGCCGACAATGGCTAGCGTCTGGTTGGTGCCGGTCACGATGTCTAAATATGAATTCAGCCAAAAAACAAAGAGGGGAAGCAGTGAACTGGCCCTGAGAGTCGGTATCTTGTCCACAAACCGTGGAAATGCTCCAATAGTATAAACATATTGGGTTGCACCCTAAATTTGTGTAGTTGCGCCAAATCGGAGGCAATGTGTCCGTTGCCTCTGTAGTGAGAGTTGTACTCTGGCAGGAAACATTTGCAGACAAGCCCTGCTGTTGCATAACAATATTGATCTGGGAAAGGTTTGTGGATGGTGGAAATGCCTCCGTGTTCGTTGTGCTGAGGTCCGCCGTATTCGGCGGCTGGTCCAAATCCGTGCCATTTCTAGCAAGGAGTCGAATCGGAGATATCCCACCTACAAGCATCAGAGGATGTAGATGCAAGCGCTCGAGGTTCAAACCCGTTGAGACAGAATGCGTAAATTTGCCAAAATTCAGGATTGAAGCGTGGCCGGCGAATGCCATGGCCTTGGCTGCGCCACTCTGTTGAATGACTGGCATATCGCTCGCGTCGGTAACTTGATATGTTTAGCTATTGGGATTGAGGCAGCATAGCGGAGCTCACGGTTATCCATCGACAGGCTTCCGTTCCAGAGCTGATCCCAAATGTCCTCCTGTTGAAAAATAGTGGCTCCCAGGTCGATCTCCGTACCCTCGAGAGGCACGACGACCGAGATGAAGTTTGGCGTAAGGAGCGACGACCAGCTGCGTGGGTTGGGCGGCGTTAATCTGCCATCTACAACTCAAACGTGGACGCGAAGATGCATACCTTGATGTCTGCGCGATACCCAACCCGAAAATAGCGACACTCAACAGCCCCCATCGTATATGTTTGTTGTCCAAAATGAGAGCCCTCTTTGAGATCTTCACCCCGGATACCAAGGTGGAGACGCGCAGCGGATGGCTTAGCGAGACAACCAGCGCATGCCGAACGGCCTGCGCAAATAAACTGTGATCCGGTCATGCTTGTTTCGGGATTTTCCGAGAGAGCGGGAGACGAACAAAGATGAAAACATGGACAGGACGCTTGCAACAAAAGTGAAGAGCCAGGTCTTGACCTGCGGGTTATCTTCGAAGAATTCGACGGAGTGAGCACCGAGAGGAATTTGGCCCTGGCGTTTTACGGCAAAGAGGAAGCCGAGGGCGAAAGTAATGAGGACGAGCTCGCCGGCGACGATAGAAACAGGCCATTTGATGCGTCTACTAGTTATTCCACACAAAAATCAGGACTGTGTCGGGAGCGCTATGCAGCGGACCTGGTACGGGCCTGAGGCTCGGCCTCATCGTCGGTGAGTTCTTTTTCCACTTCGTGGTAGGAAAGCCCCGATTTGAGCATCATCGACCGCACGAAGGACGTAGGGAAGCAGCAGAAGTAAAAGGAAGTATGGCGGCAAGCGCTGACCAGCTCCGAGCTTTATGTCGCCTCTCAGCGCCTAGACTGTCATATGATAGCAACAGTGCCCTTCGAAACTCCCATGAGAAGAGCAGGGACTGTAGACGCCCCACTCTTCGGTTGCAGTTTTCGGGACAAGACCTCTCAGCATCATCCCGAACAGTAGCCTATCGCGCGGACGCGGAGATTGGCGCCGTCGAGCGCGGATCCAAATTGACTGGTTTCTGCTTCCCTCTCGATTGGGAGCAAGCGGCCCGGGGTTCTAATGGGGGTTCCGAAATTAGGTGTTAAAGGACCCGATATTGGCAGCAAACCTCCGATTATCCGAGCCGGGTGTTGCGGCAGTCTAAATATAAAAGAATCTTCTCGGTGGCAGCTGGCTCAAGATAATCAGCAGCGACGCCGAGGAGCCACAGAGAGACGAGCTCCGCAGGAGGATGGGTTTCAGCATGTTTTTAGATTTTGCAACTTGAAGAGCAACAATCAAGCGCAGCCATCATTTAAAAAATACGGGCATTTAGAACAAAGAGGAAGAGCTGAAAATTAACTGGAGACGGTCGCGGGTTTAACGTAAAACCCTCCTAGTTATCAACGGCAACTCAAATGGCTCCCTTACCTCTCACCGATGGCTGTTCTGCGGCAGAATCTGGTGAAAGCTCGTTGCTTCCTCGCGCTCAGGGACGCCTATCCAGCTATCGCCCGTCGCCAGCACGGGTGCACACTATCAACGTCTGGCGGACCACGAAAGTGTATTTATCAAAGGTTAGGGTTGGTGAAGTTGCCTGATACAAATTTAGAGCCCGTTCGGATACCAACTCGTACTTACTGGATATAGTAATAGTTAGTTGACCCAACGATTTCCGGCGCGCCGCCGCCTGCGTCAGCGCCATGACCGAATATTCTATTGGAATATGTAAGCCACATGCCGCTGTCCACGCGCCCACCGCCGCCGCCCGCCGCTGTCTGCAGCCTCAACCCGATGCCGCCAAATGCGAAGAAAGCGCCCGAAGACGCCGCAGGTGGTCCCTCCAACAAGGGTAAGGCAAAATGGGCCACCTCGGAAGAAACGAGGACGCTTTAAATGCTCAATGAGCCCGACCGCCGCGAGCTGGAGGTTGCGGATAGCGGCGGGCGGCGGCGACGGGCGCGTGGAAAAAGGCGCGATCCCAATAGAATGTTTGGTCATGGCGCTGATGCAGGCGGCGGGGCGCCGGAAATCATTGGGTCAACTAAATATTACTATATCCAGTAAGTACGAGTTGGTATCCGAACGGACTCTTAGGAGCTGTAACACAGCCGAACGATCGCTGCCTCAAGACTGTTTTTCCTTTGCTACAGCAGGATGGCTCCGTACGAACGTCTACCTACTGAGGATAACTTCCCTCCTGCATACGACAACGAGCCGTCATCTTCCAAGGCCGTCGTGTACTCTTCCAAGAAAGGCGGTCCCACTTACCCGGGAGCGATTCGCTCTCATGTCGCTCCAAACGACGCCCTCGGTATCGTCGGCATCTTCCTCGGCGGTACCGGCCTCGTAGGATCCAGTCGCCGCAATGCCTACGACGTCTATCACAGCGTCCGCGGCATCCTCAGCGACCTCGTGTTGAAGCAACACATCATCGACGCCGACTCTTCGGGTGCCGGAATCCTCCACAGCTGCAACGAGGTCTGCGCCGCGCATAGAATCAGCTTCCCGAGCATCTTGCACTCAAACTTGATTGCGCGACATACAGCCCTTTACTGGGCTATCCTTCGTCGTCCGCATTCTCAGCGCCTCGCTCTCCCCGATGTCGAGGCGCAGAAGCGCTGCGAGACGCGGGCGGTTGGCGGCCTCCCGCCTCTCGTCCGAGACATCCTCTCATACGCGGAGCCTTTCACGGACGCTGCGATGGAGGACGCGGCTGTCGCTTGCCTCCACGCAGGCGAACGCTGGATGCTCGAATGTCTCCGCGCTTGGGACTACGACATCCGTGGACGGAGAACGCTAGATCCCGACTCCTTACCCGACCTTCTCCACTTTCATTCGGACGACGCGGGTGGCTACTATGTTGGGTTCGATATTCCCAATTTCTACAAACGCATGCAGCTCAGGGAGATGAAGGAAATGCAGTTCATCGCATACGGTTAGTAACACAATCTGAAACACAACTTGAATATTCCATCTCATTCTCGCGGCAAGGACGACTCTGGTCCATACAGTTTCAGCCCAGTGATCTGTATGGCAGTGACCTCGGCACTTGGGCCTTCGAGTTGATATTGCAGGAGGGTGCAGCTATGCGCGCTAAAGTGACCCTTACGGTGCCTGGACACAATCCCGGAGAGCGTCCGCTGACTGCGCTGGCGGAGCCGGAATGGCACAAGACACACGAGCAATACATTCGCGCTGGGGAGAAACATGTGGAGACGAAGATAACTCTATTCGAGGCATTGACGGATCCGTGAGTCTGGTTTTTTTTGTCTGCGGCTACAGGACTCATATCTCATCAGGGAGAGCATATACTTCGGCGACGAGGGGGAGCTCACGGGGAGTTTGTGGATACAGCCGCTGGAGGCAGATGAGCAAGCCGTGCCAACACCTGCTTCTCGTGCAGAGACTCTATTGCAGGAACGCGTCGAGAAGATCGAACGGCGTCGGTCTATTGGTTGAGCTCTGTGATAATCAGTTTGAACAAAGGCAATAATACGCGAATTCATGCAAGATCTGCTACACATGTTTAGCGAAAGTCAAAGTAGGCCAATTTTTCCTTATACAAAGAAGAAGATACAGAAACCTGGAACAATGCCGGAAATCAAGCTCAAGCGGACACGGCCGCAGCTTGAACCCTCCGAATAATCAACGGCAGCTGCGCCCCCTTATCCTTTTCGCTGCGCACCGACGGCCGCTGAACAATCGCGTTTTCATGTTTGGTCATGTCCTCCGGCGGGACGGCGAGGCTGAATTTGAATGCGCGGATGAGGGTGAACAAGATAGCTTTCGTTCTGACCGTGGCGTGAGTGTAAAACTTGGCATAGAACAAGGGGAACAAGACGTACTCGACCAACGAGAAACGGAAGCCGATGCAGCTGCGCGGACCGCCAAGGAAGGTAATCATATGCGCCCACGCCCCCGGGATCTTGCTGGCGCCGGAGTTCTCGATATCTTTCCATCGTTCGGGGCTGTCCATGATCAGTTCTTAGAAGGGCGCCAGAATACAGTAACGCGTACATAAACTCCAACGCGTTCTCGCCCCAGATCGTCTTGTCCCGGTTCAGCGGGAGGATGGGGATTAGCAACGCCTGCCCCTTATTCACGCTGCAAAAACCCGTGAGCTGCGGCCGATCGAGACATATGTGTACTGGTACGAACCGGAGAGAATCGTGGGCGACCCCATTTCGGTCCACGTACGGCGTCTCGAGTGGCAGGACGTCGTCGGACATTGCCATTCGTCCCGTCGACGGGACGGGCGCGTACAGGCGCAGCGTCTCGCGGACTACCGATTCGAGGTAGGGCAGCGCGTTTAGCTCCTCCATCGTCGGGCTATCGGTCTCCAGCCCCAACAGTTCGGCGCGTAGCTTGGCTTGTATATGCGGCGCGAGAGAAAGGGCATACAGCGCCCAGCTGACCGCGGTGCTCGTTGTCTCGTGGCCAGCGACGAGGAATGTGGGGACCTCTATAAGATATCAGACACCGAACGTAGGCAAGGCAAGTCCACTCACGCGCGATGACATCCTCGTCACACAAGCGCTGGTCCTCCGGGATCTCCTTGCTCGTGTTCGCGCGAACGAGGAGCGTCAGCAGGTCGCGTCCATTCCCGTCTCGAAGGTCCCGTTCTCCGCGATCTCGCGCTTGCTCTCTGTAAGGAGGCGGCGTCCGATGCGTTTCATGGTTACTTGCGCTTCAGCTGCTTCGAGAGAGCCAAAGGCGGGCTGAAGAGCTCGACTCAGCAAACAGACAGAGGGAACGGCAGGGTATTATGCACCAATTTACGCAGGGGTTTGAACTTCATCTGCATGATCCGCCACAGACTGAAATTCGTCTCGCTTGCGAACACGCGTTCGAATGCTGTGGCGAGCTCGTCCTGCTCCGCATCGTTAGCGGTACCGAGCGCGTTGATATCGTAGTTGAAGCCTGTTGTTGCTTAGCGCTTTATAAATGTCGGAGAACTCAAGACAAACCTGCTAGTCCGATGATATCTAGGGTCGTCTTGTTGAGCCAGGATATCGCCTCGACCCTCGCAGACCCGGAACCCGCAGCGATTTCGGCAGCCCAGATATCGCGCAGCTATTGAAACACACGTTCAATGCGAGACTTCGGACGATGCTGGTTCTGACCTGGAGCGCTTTGTCGACAAAGATGCTCGTCAGTGCGCGGACTTGCGGAGCGCCGAAGGCTGGGTTCTGCCGAAGGATAAACGGCCGCGTCCGGAACCACACCGAGGGCGCACCATAATCTTTCTCTACAGCAAAGATTACCACATCGTGCAAGCAAATATAGGTGGTAGACGCACCTGCTGCCGATGTTGCTCCCCTTCCACCACAAGTATTCCTGGCCCAACGATGCGCCCGAGTCCATAGCGCGACGCTTCTGAGCGCTGGTAGATGGTTGTGTGCGTGAGGGCATGCTGTATTGCTTTCGTGTCGATGGTGAAGAGCTGTTTCTGGTTCTACTATCGCGGTTATCGACGCACAGGGACGCGAGGAATACGCACAAAGATGTTGTGGACCTTCATGGTCTTGCCGTGCTCTGCGATCCATTCAGATTCGATGTCGCGGTCTAGCTGAAGTGTCGTCAGACACGCTGAAGCCCGTAAAGCAAAGCATGGCGCACATCAAGAGCCTCCAATACGTTACCGTAGAGCCAGTGCCCCCGCTTTGGTCCCGGCAATCCATGGAGGGTCGAGGTTGCCTCTGCGTAGACGAATATAACGACTTGGTAGAAGATGTACCCGAGCGCCAGGGCAAGAAACGCGACGAGCACGTTCAGGGAGAGGACTGCGCAGTTGTGAATAGCAGAGGTAAGGGATGTCATCGCGGTTAGCGCGTTCTGGAAGCCGGATACGACACTTTATACACCGTGTCGATTAACATCTCCAAAAGAGCGCGGAGGATTTGCGGCAGATGCGGTCTGCCCGAGCTCGAGGTTGTCCCAATCGGGCAGATTATGGGCGACGTCTTACTGCGGGACAACTGCGCGCGCGGGAAGAGCTGATAGCTGCGAGCTCGAGGTTGTCAATCGGGCAGATTTTGGTCCGGGATGGTGGGATGTCGACACGATGCGCAGTTTTCGACGGCGGGGAACCAGAAACCGCAGAAATCGCAGCGGGAGCAGGAAGATACAATCGGGCAAGCTTCGGCTACCCATAAAGCACCGTACGACCGACTCCGAGCCTGGGGTTGGTGGCGAAGTCGAAAGGAGGTGGCATCAGCTGACTCAGCAATGCAGTGCAAGCTTCAGGACATTCGAACCACGCACAACCACCATCTCCCAGCTCACCGAATGGCAACTCAAAGTCCCTCACGTCGTCGGGCATGAAGGTCGTATACCCGTGCTCCAGGAGCGTCCTGCAGCAATCTCGCCGGTACTCAAGCCGGACATTGACGAGCGGGCATGTCCAGTCTACCTGTCCTCGCGTGGTCTTACTGGCCGCGAAGGAGAACGATTGCGTGGGCGGTCCCTGGAACGCCTGTGTTAGTTATGCATCCGCCTCGAATGCCCCATGCGGCGCAGCGATGCCCGGGCGCCATTTTGACGACTCCCTGCCCGTCCTTCCCCCGAAAATCCAATCTCACCTGCTACGCGAACTACCACTCGTTCACCCTGCGGACTTCGGCGGTTTCGTGCTGGATTGGCCATTGAGAAGTCTGGGAGTCTGGGCTCGTTGTGCCGGTGCGTTGCAGGCACTGCTCTTCTTCTCGCAAACTGACCGCGCCGACCCACAGCCAGCGCGACGTCCGAGCCCATGGTCCTACTACTCGTTCCCTACGTCGGTCCATGCCCCCCAAAGCAGCCTTTGGACGTACTATAATCCAGAGGGCAAGGACGACGACCACCGTATGCCCGGTTTCGCCCGTTCCATGGACCGACCACATCTAGCGGGTTCCGCCCCCCGTCCCTTTTCTCCCCTCTTCGACCTTCGCCTCGCCGCATTCGCTGGATAATCTCGCGCCCTCGAGGAGCAACGCCGGCGTCGTGCCCGTTGACGGTTCTCGGCGCCTGCCCTACCTCCAGCCGCCCACACCGTCGTCTTCCTTGGCCGACTTAAACCACAGTGGGATATGCGGGTCGCGCTTTGCATGCGCTTGTGGCTCGGAGCTTGTGGGACGGCCATGGACCAAGGGGCTGGACGTCGGGAAGAGCAAGGACGGCATCCGGTTCTACCGCAATGACCTGGCGCCTCCCTGGAGGCTTTCCCGCCCATTTTCGACGCACCTGTGGACCCTATCCGCAATGCTTGCGCGTCGCATATGATGCCATGGGCTACTCGCCAACGTTTTCCATGCGCGGATTGCGGATTGCGTCGCCTCGACCTTTGGTGGCCGCTGCCCGTGCGTAGGGATGGCAGAGACGGGCTTTGTAGCATCTTTTCGACGATATCCATTGGGCTCCGGCCGCGCCTACACCGTTTCTTCTCGCTCTAATTTCTTAGTTGGGATGCGCTTTGACCGATTCTAAAGTCGACCGCTGCTGCCGTTGTCGGTGTCTCTCTCGTGCATGAGCTTGTCTTCGCGGGGCCAGGAACGACTCGTGCAATCGCATTCGCGTTATTTCGAATGGGTTTACGTTGTTGTGGCACGTTTGGGCGGAATGGCGAGTGGGACTCCCTAGCCGACAAAAGCGCGTTTTTGGTCGCGTATCCGGCATAACAACGTCGGGATGCTCATACGGCGCCTCGTGCGTTTCATTGGACGCGTATAGTAGGTCGGAATCCGGCGATATCTTGTGTTGCTCCGTGCGTCTAAGTACGTGAGGTCCCGCCCTTTCATTTCCTCAGACTCTAACGAGCCAAACAGGGAACAGCTGCAAGATCATCGCTGTCTCACAATCGAGTACTGTCTCGTCCGCGGAGGCAATGCAAGTGAGACGACACGGGCTATATCTTGAGACCCCTGCCGAGAATGCGACACATTCGCTCTTGAGCTCGTACCACCACCATCCTCTTTGCAAACCACAATCTAAACCACTCGGTTACGATGCTCACCCTCAAGTCCTCGTCTATGCGCTCGGCGCTCAAGTCTGTCTTCGTACGTGGTCGCCTTTTCTGCTTCTCGGATCCCCGCGCTAACGGTGCAGCAGAGCTCCCCCGCTGCTTCAGCGCCAGCAGAGGCGGCCCCAGTCAGCGGGCCGCTTTCTACTAGCAGCATCGAGTACAAGGTCCGCCGTTATTGCCGTCCGATGCTGCCCAATGCTAATGCTCGACCCTCAGACCGCTCTTGCTGCCAAACCACGCCATCTCCAGGCTGTCCCCTCGCGCCGCTCTCCTCTCAGCGCCGCGCCGCGCAAGCAGAACACTCCTATCGTAAAGGTATGCCGACACCGTGCTCCCTTCCCCTCCATGTCTCACCTCCCGTCTCCAGCTCAAAGCCGTCGCCATCCTGCGCAAATCTCTCAGCGCCCGCGCTCCCTCCGCCTCCTCCCTCTCCCGCACACCCACATACCGGCGCCGCCGCTTCCCGAGCGCGCCGAACGACACCCCTCTAGCTAGCCTCGAGCAATACGAGGTCGCGGTCGATATTTCGTCCTACGAGATCCCGATGGCAAGGCAGAGCTCTGCGATGCGTGTTGCGCTGCTTATCCGTGCGGCGCGGCAGGTCGGTATGGCGGAGATCGAAACGGAGATCGCGGAGGAGATGAGGCGGGAGAGGGAGGAGATGAGGAAGCAGGGGGAGGAGCACAATCGGCTTTGGTGCTAGTAGGTTGTTGAGAGGGAGGCGGGCACGGTAGTCGCATGAAAAGGCGACGCGTTCTTCATTGTCCTGCGCCATTTGCGTTCGGAGCGCCCCGCCGCTACAACGCGGCGCGAAGATGCTACGACGCGGGCGGAGGCGAAGCTCTTTGGTACCGTCGTAGTATTCTGTATAACCTCTTGTTTATCCAGTACCTTGCATCTAAACCTAGCTTGGGCGCGAATACCTGAGATTACACCGATTGGAGCTCGACCGGCCCTGGTTTTTGGAGACTCTTGAGTGTTTTGTGGGAGGCTGTCTCTGCAAGGACAAAATTTATTATGCAGGCAGCCGGCGCACGCGTTTAGATTTCTATGTCGTTTGAGTTGCATTTGGCAGAATGGGCGTCGACGGGCGAACACTTTCCATCAAAAGCCGGGGAAGATTTTCCCCTTTTTCCACAAACGACCATGGCTTCCGAGAACGCGGCCAAAGCCCCCTCGACTCCCATCTCCCGTAGCCCCTACGCGCACCTCCTCCTCAACAATAACCCTCCGACCGACGTAGAAATCGCGTCCTTACGGCCACTCGTCCGAAAAGCAGAAGCTCAGATCGCGCCACTTGACGCCGTTATTCAAAAACTGGAAGCGACTCTGGAGCAGGCTCGCGCGCGTCGCGTACCCCTTCAGGCCTTTCTCGACGCACACCGGCCCATACTCTCCCTCGCGCGGTGCATCCCGGACGATGTCCTCCGGGAGATTTTTACGCGCGTCCGCGTGCAGTGCTCGCGGCGCGAGCTCTGGCGTCTCCGGGGGGTCTGTAGCCGTTGGCGGCGCGTCTCGCACGACATGCCCTTCCTTTGGCGGGAAATCGAAGTCACGGCAAAGCGGCTTGTCGATGACGTTCAGCTCGTTCGGTGGCAACTCGAACGAGCGAAAAGCGTGCCGCTCCACTTTACTCTGCGTTTCCGCCCGGCTGAGTGGGAGGAAGATTACAGGAACACCCGGGATGCTTTCGAAATCCTCGAGGCACTCGCGCCGCACTCGTCCCGTTGCGAGAACCTACATCTCTCGGTTGACGAGGAGCACATCGACGAGATGGCGGACCTGGGCTTTGCTTTCCCCAATGTCAAGTCGTTATGGCTCATGATGCCGAGACTCCCGGCGTTATCGACGGACATCTTCGCCACCTTCTCGTCCCTCGTTGAGCTCAACATTCATGTCTGGATCGGCATTCTCGACACCGTCTTGCTCTCCCTTCCATGGTCGCAACTGCGCGTCTGCAAGCTCGGGGAGCTCTCGCGCTACGCGATCTCGCAGATTCTGCCGCTGCTGGCACCGGACACGGCGCTGAGCCTCAACATGGTCCACCCATATATCGGCGACAACCCTCCGGTCTCCGTCGAGTCCGCCATCGGGACGTTGTCCATCCGGTTCACCAACCCTCGATTCATTGACCCCTTTTTCGAAACGCTGCACGCGCCCCGACTGACCAAACTTGCGATCCTCGAAGACAGAGACCAATCGCGGCAGCAGTTCGACATCCTCGCCGAGTTTCTCCAGCGGTCGCGCTGCCCCCTCACGCATCTCGTCCTCTTCATCAAAGCACACTGCCCCGAGGCGCCGTTCCAGGACCTCATGAAATGCGAGGCGCTGCAAAAGATCGAGTATCTTAAGCTCGAGTTCGACGATCGGGAGGAGGACGAGACGGCGGAAGCTATCCTCGAGTTTCTTGCGGATAATCCTGAGAGTGCGGTGCCCGCCGTGACCTGGCTCGAGGTAGCCTCGCGGCGCGTGGTGGACGACGAGTCTTTATTCGCTGTATGCGCGGCGCGGCGCAAAACGCTGACCAAGGTCGGGACTCAATCGCATAATCTCAGTGGGCCGCCTCGTATGTTCACCTTGGAGGCGATAGACCAGTTGAGAAGAGATGGCTTGGAGGTGGAGCACGCAAGTTATCTACCGGAGCGATGGTGATTTCTCGTACTTATACAAATCTCCATAATCTTGTGAGATACCAATGGCAACGCAATTCCGGAGGATACCTAGTTTTTCCTGGGGGCCGTCGGGCATCATCGAACTGCTCTTGGTCCTGACGCTCACCATCATGGATGAAGACGACAAAAGCATCGCAAGCCGCTTGTCGGTCCCTTCCGCCGGAAATTGAAAGGGAAATCTTCGTCCTCACGGCCCAGGCTCATCAAGAGACTATCCCAAACCTTCTCTTAGTCGCATGGAGGGTTCACGCATGGTCAGCAATCCTCCGAGCCACTTGTCAAGCTGATAATCAGAGTTCGTCTATTAGGATCGAGCCGTTGCTGTACCACTCGATTCGCTTGTTAACCGACGAGGCGCAGATCCAATTTCTCGCTGCCGCCGCGCGGAAACCTCCCCCAGTTTATTCGCAACCACGTTCGCAGAATCCACGTCTTCGGCATACGACCGCGCGACATGGAGGCGGTCGAGTACATCCTTTCTGTCGCGACGTCGACGAATACAACGCACTTCGTCTTCGTCGATCTGCAGATGTACTCCAACATCGTCCCGCTTCTCTTTCGGATGCCTCATCTCCAGCAAATCTGTGCGCGTCTCGCGCAGTTGGCGCCAAATATCGCAACGCTCCCCGCGTTTCAGGCAAGCAGCCTCACACATCTGCACGCTGTCGACCAGCCCTCCAACAACAGTGCCGACCTCGCGGTGTTCCGCACGCGGCTCTCGATGTTCCCGGCCTTGACTCATCTTGCGCTGGAAGGATGGTCGCCCGAGCAATGCACAGCACTATTCCACTTGGAGCCTAATGTGCTCGCCTCAGTCCGAGTTATTCTCAATGTCTTTGAGTCGGCTGAGAGGGAGCGGGGAGCGGGGAGAGTCATTCTGTATGCAGGAGAAGAACGGACCGCGCCTCGTTGCCTTGTTCTCGGACTTGTGGGATGACGCGGCCGAAGATGCGCCAAATATCTGGACGGTTGCGGAGGAATTCCTGGCGAAGAAACGCAAGGGCCAAATCGCCGGTGCGCATGTTCTAGCTCGCATTCTTGTTTTTCTGACTAGAGCGCTTACAGCTGATTTGTTTTGGGCCGACTGACTAGAGGATTAATTCAGGAAGCTGCACGCTTGTATTCGCAGCACACATGTCTTTCATTCCAATGATATTTAATCAAACGTTAACAGGGCGCAAGATCAGCGGAAGCGACGACCCCTTCTGTTCAGCAGCGAGGTCTGCTGGGCGCTGCAACGGGCCCGCAGTGAACGGGCCGATCCCGCCTTTGGGGACTGCAGGCTCGACGTTGAACGCGCGGATGAGCACAAAGAGCAGCGATTTCAGCCTGCGCAAAAGGTCAGTTCTCGGCGCACATTTGAGGCACGCGACGTACTCGGCAAGGGAGAAGCGGAATCCGATGCAGTTGCGAGGCCCGGCGAAGAAGGTAAAAAGGTTCGCCCACACGCCTGGAACGGCATTTGCTGCGGCGGGAATGGTGTCCCAACGTTCAGGTCGAAACTCTGCCGCGTCGTCGCCCCAGATCTCGGTCGACGTGTTGACAGCCCAGAGAGGGACGTGGATCAGCTGTCCTTTGCGAATTCTAGCAAGGCGGAATTAATTAACTTGGCGAGGGGAAATCAGACCACGCACGGTAAGCTGTTCACCTCTCTACCTTGGCCATCGAGGACGGGCTTCCCGAGTGGGAGGACGTCGTCCTGCATTGCCATCCGCTGTACGAACACCACAGGCGCGTACGCTCTGAGCGTCTCGCGCACGACCTTGTCGAGATATGGTAGGGCGTTCAACTCGTCCAGGGTCGGGTTATCCGTATCGAGCGTCATGAGCTCCTCGCGGAGCTTTGTCTGAGCCGGCTGGTTGAGAGAGAGCGCGTGAAGCGCCCAGGCCGTGGCAGAAGAGGTCGTCTCGTGCCCCGCGAGGAAAAAGGCCGGGATTTCTGCACGAGTTCAGAAGAATCCAACACAGTGAGCGGGGGGACGTACGCGCAACGACTTCCTCCACCGTCAACCGCTGGCTCTCCGGCAGCTCTACGGCCATGTTGGCCTTGAGCAGAACTGAGATCAGGTCGCGCTGGGTCCCGCGCGGCTTCGTCTCGCCTTCCGCCGCTAGCACGGCCTTGCTTTGCTGAACGATTTGGTGTCCAATGCTGAACATTCGCTCGCGTGCGAGATTCTGGACGCGCCAGCCAGGAAGCGGCTGCGTTTGAAAGTTAACTTAGAACATGCCAACCGGAAAAGACGCACGAGTAGCTTGAGGAAGGGCATCATCCCCTGCGCCATCCGCATTGTCGCGTAAAGATTCGATTTGGGGGAATGGAAGACGGCCGTGAGGGCGGTGTTAAGCGCGTTGGGCTTGCCGCTACGCATAGCGAGGGCATCAAAGTCGTATCCAAATCCTGGGAGTGATCAGCCGCGAGGATGCAAAGCAGAGTGGAATTCCACACCAGCGCATCCAATTACATCCAAGGTCACTCGGCGGAGACCGGAAAGTACATCGATTCTTGCTGCGTCGCTTCCTTGAGCTGCGATCTGGCGTGCCCACATGTCGCGAAGCTGTTGTGCGGGATCACGGCCGTTCAGCGAGTGCCAGCAAAGCGAACGGTACGTACATCCACCGATTTTTCGACAAAGATTTCCGTCATGAGCCGGATTTGCGCGATACCAAAAGCCGGGTTCAAAACGCGTCTCTACAACGGGAATTTATATTTGATGGCAAGAACAAAGGAATGACGTGACCAACCTGGCGTCGATGTTGGTCCGTCTCAGAGAAAAAAGATTCCTGAGAAACTGCGTGAGAGCCCACTTTTCATGGTAAAAGCCCGAACCTTCGCCCATAAGGCGGCGCGAGGATTCCCGACTGGACGAGCTTTTCTGGTAAATGTCGCTGTGTGTGACGATGTGATTGAGGGCTGAGAGATCGCTTGTGTGGAGCTCGGAGACCTGTAAGTTATTCAGTTGGCCTCATTATAGAGGGCGGATACGTACACCGAAGAGCCCGTGGAAGATGAAATTGTGTCCAAACTCTTTGCGCCATTTGCTGGAAAGCAGGGGATCGTCCTATCCTCGGTCAGTACACGTATCTGCGGCAGAAACCACGCACCATCATCTCCTTGGAGTTCCCGAGAATGAAGCTAGGGATCCCTGGCCCGGGGAGAAACCGTAGCGGGGACGAGAGGTTGCGGTAGACGATTTGCAAGGCATGGACGGCGATGTACAGAGCCAGCGTTGCCGCGACTGGGAGAACAATCTGCGTGAGCATGGTGGGCAAAGGGAATGAGAATCCAGCAGCCCTACGTCGCTTCTTTTATGCTTCCCCACTATGTCCATGCACTGTCCATTTCTCGCACGAAGTGAAGGTGGACGCCAGCCGGCGGCCGCCCGCTCGTCATGGGATGTTAGGTCAAAGAGCTTCCTTTACACGACTGGGATATGGTCAATACTGCGTTGGTGTGCCGAGATGTGGGGAGCCGTGCGATGCTCTCGGACGGTATGTCCGGCCGCAGCTGGTCAGCAAGTCGAGATGAAATCTGCACGGCGCCCAAGACCGCTTCATCGGCCACAAAGAAGCCTCCTTGAAGCATCTTCAGGTTCGAAGGCCGGCCAATTCGACGTGGGCTGTTGAATAATATTCTTAAAAACCGTCAAGCACAGATCAAATTTGTGAACGCACAAATGTGTATGTACGCGGTATCAGTCTAAGTGGTTTGTGGTTCGGCGGATTTCAGGAATATTGGCCGAGTCGTAACCAGCTCAAGCGCGAATCCAATTTGTCGCGGGAAAACGAGACCTGCCAGACGACAAGAACCGCGGCCAGCCTGCTCGTGCTAGCTGCAGCTAGGATCTACGGCTAAAGCGACGCCGAAGATTCTCGTTCTTAGCAAACGCAAAGTTCGGTCTGCTCTCCGTGACCCGGCCAACAGCCACGCTGTAAAGAAGGAAAACAATACGTGGACGTGAGCGCGCGGTCAACTTGAAGCAAATCTAAAAGCGCTTGTAATCCGAAGTTTCGCTCGTAGATACAAGACCGAATACAATTGCGCAACAACATGTAACCAAAATCTGCCCGAAATGAGTCTAACGTCGGCGAAAGCGGACGGACATACATACATACAACAATGCAACAGCTACGTCCGGAACGGACGTTTCCTCGGCGCGGTTGTCGCACGATACAATCCCAAGAACTTGCGAAATGCGGCGTCATCTCCCTCTACAGACGGGCGTTAGCGATTAGCACCATCTACAAAAAGAAGTACTGAGACGATAGCGCAAGCGTACCTTGGGAATCGCTCCACCTCCGACATTCCCGGTTCTGGATCAGCGTCGAGTATTGGAGCAGGCGATGTCGCGCGCGAGTTTGCGACGGAGCGCGAGATCCGCTCGGCGCCAGTGAAGCCAACGCTGAGATCTTGCAGGTCGATTACGGCGATAAGACGCTGAAGGTAAGTGTAAGCGGAGTCTTGGAGGCAGTCTCGACTACGTGCGTTTGCGAGCTCAAGCTTCTGTGCGGAGGGTCTGTAAATGGCCCCGCGGGGCTGGGTGGTTCGTCAATGGGACGGTGATATGTGTAGCGATCGCATATGACACTGAAAACCGTATAGCTGTCGAGGCCTTTCCCTCCAGACAGATCCCACAGAGCGTCTTCAATGACTTTGCTGTCGGCGGCTTTCCCAACGGCCGCCTGGTCTCTTCGGCGGGTAACACGGACCGCTCCTTGTAGGTCGGTGCGGGCGGCATTGATTTGCGTGGAGCTGATTCGCAGTCGGCAAAGAGCTTCGTTGAAGAGGTTCTCGGCCTTGAGGAGGACGAACGCGAGCCCGAGCTGGTGGTAGTCGCTACGGATCGTGAGCAGGATGTTATGGAGCGGACGAAGAGGCACATGTAGTCGTGCCCGCGCAGGCGTCGACGGGCTTCACAAAAGTCGCGATAGGCGAACTTGTAGCGCGCAAGGAGGAAATTGGAGACGCCGCATTGGAAGTATCTGGAAGAGGTGAGCAGGGCTGTCGAAGGAAAGGGGACTATGTACGCGACAGCGAGGTAAGCGTCCCGGAAAGACGCTTCAGTGAACGCGTCCGTAGCCTGGGTGTGCTCTCCGAGAGCTGCATGGATGAGTCCGATATTGATGAGCCTTATCGACGACTTGGGAATGCGCTACAACGCGATTGGTCTTCAGAAGGAGACGAGGACGAAGAACGCACCGAGAACAGCTCCAGAGCGCGTTCTTATTCCCTCGCGTCGTAAGCGCGCAGCGCAGCAGACCAAGTCTTGAGCTTGGCTTTGAGGGACAATGGCATCGAGCGTCGTCAACTCATAACGCAGAGTGAGAATGTCGTTATAATGGCCCGACTCAGCATAAATAAGCAGCTTGGGGAGGAGTGTTGGAATAGGGCTAGGTGTCGAGGGCGTCAAGGTGAGGAGGACATCGAGATGGCCGTCGGAAGCAACCCGCGTGTTGACCCCAGCACTCAGCCAGCAAAATAACACGCCGCAAGCGCGCCCAAGCTCCGTGCGGGGACCGGCCCCTGCACGTCGCGTTATATCTACTTCTCGGCCCATGTCGCTCTCCAGAGTAGCCTGCAAGTCCTGCGTGCGTCCACCTCTCAATTGCGTCGAAGGTGGACGAATCACGATATGGACTTCCTCGGTCCAAGCCCATTCCCGATACTCGGAGAGCTCATTTTCGGCAGCGTCGACGTCTCCCATATCTCCTGACACCCGTTCACTCATCCCCAGGCTACGACATCTGTCCTCGGCGGTCGCGGACACGAATCCCTCGCCCATCGTTTAGAACCGCGGATACCTACCTACAAGGCCAACTATCTTCCCATACACAGCCAATACGACAACTTCCGCGCGAAGCAGAACACCCTTGTCGATGCAGATTTGAGCTTCTTTGGAGGGTGCGCGTACCTCCTGGCGGCGACATTCTTACCCCGCCTTCGCCGTCTGGTCATAACAAGCACCACCTTCATCCCACATCTGGAGACGCCCGAACTCCAGGTTCACACCCTGTTCTCGCTCCATTGCCTCGCGCGCGATCTGGTGCTGTCTAAATGCACGCTTTCTTGTCGGGTGCGACATCGCCCACGAATCGAAAGAACTTTGACGCCTATTGCTCCAGGGATTGACGGTTCCGGGCTCGGAGCATGCGAGGGTCTTTGCCTGCGCCTACGCTCGCTCATTTCGCGATGCTCGAGTCCCGCTAACTCGTCTCCACCTCTGGCCTGGTCTGAATTCTCTGTACGGTCGGGATTTACAGCGGGAGAGGAGTGCGCCAGAAATATCCGAGCGGCGTTGCAGGCGGAAGGAATAAAGTTGGAGACCGGGACTTCGGGGAGTGAGAAGGCCGCGAAGCGGGTCGAGGCATGGAGCCGGTGCGCGCTTTGCCGCTTTGAGTTCTTCCGCTAACAGCTTTTTAACAGCCCTCTCGCCTCAAACAAGGAATATTCAACAGCATCAAACAGCTTCTAGCGCCCGCAACAGCTCTGCGCGGTTCGTCATAGATCAGGGGAATCTACAGCCTTTCTACCATAAAACCGCGCGCAAAATCCAACACCAACCCTCGACCGCTCCGGACCCCGTTTCTCTCTCCGTTCGCCTACCACACGTCGAGCTCGCAATCGGTTGCGCTATCGCTCTTTTCACGCGCTAGCTGTTGGAGCCATGCCGGCGGGGTACTATATATGATGCGTAACTTCAGAGGGGGCGGTTGAGGTCAGCTGAGAACCCTAAGTCACCCCGGTTTCCCGCAGTTCATTTGTGGGATGCCCAGATCTGCCACACCATTGAATGCCTTTTCCGACGAAAGACAAAGGAAGCGAAACGAGAAGGGTGCCATGGGCAATGTTCATGCTTCAACGCGCCGTGTTATGCAGGAGTACAGTCGAATCTGAGATATATTGTTACCTACCCGCTCAAATAGCAGGTGCACAACGGTGCTAGCAGGTGTCGGACTGAACAAATTGAAGAATGCGGTCGGCGGCTCGATAGTTGGTAGAAGGAATGTGGAATAATCATTTATTGAACTGCGAGTGCCGAGAGCAATCATCGACGGCCGGCCGGAATGTGCTTGCCTGGCCTCATGAATTTCCATGCTCACCAACACAAAAACACAAAGCCAGGGTGTAGCCCTGGCATGTCTTCTTATATGTAACAGCGGCGCCGACGAAACGATGTGGACATACGGTAGGTACATTGAAGGTTCATTTTGGATGCGATTCCAGAGCAGCCTGCAGTACGCTGATCTTTTCTGCTTCCATTATCGCATTTTCCCGATTGGTAAAACTGAAGAATCAAGCTAATCTTCAATTAGGCGCCCGAAAATGAGCTCAAAGCGAGGCTCTCCAAGATCTCAGCTCCAGACAACTTACATCCTGTTCTTTATCCTATTGCATATGGGAATGTCAGTACTGTACTATTTCATTCAATCCGAATGAAGGTTCGCCGTGTGACATCGGCTACGAAAACCGCAATCCGTAAAGTTTGGTTTGCCGCCGTGACATCAAATCTTTTTTCGTAAACACCCACATCGAACCCCGGATCGGCCATGAAATGTATCCATTAATTGCAATATTATCTAAGATAAACATGTGCTAGTACATTGCGGGATTGCCTCCCAGACAATATACTGCCACGCAGGGGTAGGAAAAAAATCCAAATAAGGCCGTCCGAAAGCTTCGGTAAACCTCCCAGATGGGCCGTGACACCCGTCAAAAATTCGGAAAAAATATGGGGTGTGACCCGTGACCTACGGATTGAATGAAATAGTACAGTAGTTTGAAGTTTCCCCCTCTTCGAACTGTGGAATGATCTCTGTCAAAGAAAAAGGGCAGGAAGAGTGCTATGTAATATTCTTTACTCGGGATCAAAACTGGTCGCTTTGATTCCCGCTACCGTTAGGTACGGGTTTCATAGGGAGCCCTATCAAATGCTTTCTGCAGCAAATCACATTTTTGGTCATTCCTGCTTACGTTTGGTCATTTCCGCTGACTCGGCGGACACCTCCTGAGCAGCGTCGAGCTGTCAGAAACTTTTGTCTTGTCGCCAGGTTGCCTCCGTCGACCTTCTGTGCTCGCCCTCTTACAGCCGTTTGCATTCTGTTATGAAATTTCAGAAACCGCACACAGTCTGAACCAAAATGAAAGGGGGTGGCAGGTCGCGGTGTGTAGATGAGGGAAGAGCTTCCTCTATTGACCAGACAGCCATACCTCATTTATAAACACCCCTCTGGGTGGTTTTCCCACAGATTCTCGCTCCCAAGATTTGCCAGCCCATCTATGTCCTCTCAATGGGTCCCCAATCGGGGGCGCAGAGTGAGGAGATCCATTCCAGTTATTTGGAAATCCCTAATGAACTAAAATACATCCCCCTGAACAGGACAATTTAGCCTGAATCCCGAGTGGAGAAATGCCCATTATTTTTAATTTTCACATCAATATGCAAATAAATGGCTGTATCGTGCGTGGCCTTTGACGTGGCCGAAAGCTTGATTCATGCAAGCGTGTTGAACATTTATATTCCTGGCAAACCAAACATCCGCAAACATGCCGACTCTCTGGCAAATGACAGTTTCTCCGCACATTCTATAGCAGACCGCTTTGACTCGTCTGAATCACAGTGGGTCAATTGCTGCTCACCACCGCATCCCGCTGAAGCCAAATGAAACAGTTGCCTCTCTACGTACAGCAATCACTGAGCACTCATTTCTGGGGGCATGTGGCACTCGTCGACGAGTGCCCGGTCCATTCTGGAAGACATACCTGTTGCCAGCTGGTCGGATGTTCGGCGCGAGTTCAAGATGTCCCAGCTAGAGCCCGAGATACATTTACATGTTCTGAGCTCGCTTATGGCTACAAAGTCAATGGCACATTCCTTTGACACTGCACCGGTTCAGAAAGATAAAACAGGATTTTTTTTGGAGTTTTTTTTTATACCGATAAGGGGGCGTAAAGCAAATAATCTTTTTGTCACAAAACGCCCGTTGCCTTTTCTGGATATTTTTGGTGGAAGAAAATCCTTCAAAAATTGGGATCCTTTCCAGCCAAAAAGCCATCTTTTTTTGGTCCCTACTCTGCCATTGAGTTAGGGCAAAAATTCAGTAGTTTCATGATCTATGATGGTTCCCAGATAACTTAGTGTTCCCTCAAAAGGGTCTTATTTTTGGCAAGAAATAATTTGCCCATTTTTTGGACAAATTATTCCCCGGCAACAACACTTTGACAAAGAGAATCACAATTTTAGTCCCCATTATCTGCCACCAAAAAATTCCAAAAGGATCTCTCTTTCTGAACCAGTGTAGTGGGAAGTGTTATCTCTCTGCAGTAGAGCTTATTACTTCTGGAGGTCTTTTTGACATTGTAAAATGGTATAAGTTTTGTTGCAAAATGGCCATTCAGTTACTCTGCACTGAACCTGTGGACCATTGAGAAACCCGAAAATTTCTGTGACTAGAATCAGGCTGCACTGCAGCAAACCGGGAAAAAGGCTACCGGGCTCCGGTTTTGGCTACCGGAGGTCCTGTAAGCTGTAGTAGATATACAGTAGCCATGACCAGAGATATTTGACAAGCCTGTAGAGCCCCGTAGCTGACTTGAAGGTGAGCATCGCACCCTGTAGCACAGCGTATGTCACAAACACCCTCTAAATCACCCACATCAGTTCCCATCACGCAACCATCAGCTGCCATCACAGTTCCAGTATTGGCATCACCTCCTGATGCAGAAGGGGATTGTGACCATCAAGCAACAACCGATCAACCGATCCCACCTTGTTACACGTGGCGTGACCTCATACCACCACACTCGCTTCATCGGAAGCCTCCGCAGCTCATTGCCCCACTTGCTCCACTGACGATGTCATTCCGCAGCACCATTACAGCAATCCGCAGCGGCGGCTCCACTCCGCAGCACCGATGCTCCACTTCCGCAGCACTGATGTCATGGCTTCCGAGTAGTATATAAGGAGGACCGTTAGCACCGTAGCTTTAATCCTTTAATTCTTACCATCTACCGCAACCTACCTCAACTCGACTAGGTGCACCAGATTGTCATCTTTCTGTGCACACAACAATATCAACTGATTGAACCTCCTTTAACTTGTGTGCTTATAACGAAGCCTGATCCGATCAATCCTACCTGATCCGCCTGATCCGAGCTTTGTTTGTGACATAATAAAAGGATTCCATCATACCTTCGTACCAACAACTACAACCAACACCAACTCCTACCACCTAAACTTGCAACTTGACCTACAATGACGATTAGAGTTGTACTCGCCTCTCTACCCCCGTTCTTTGACGGAACCGCTTCAAAATGGAACAACTTCAATGATGCGCTGACGACTTACATTGCTGCTTACGACGATGAACTCAACACCGACAAGAAGCGCATTTTCTTCACTGTCTCGTTCTTACGCAAAGAAGATGGCTCTTCTTGTGTTGCTGCTGACTGGGTTCGCAACTGGAAGAAACGTACACTGAACGATGATGGCACACTTCGCATTTCCTACACCTTTGCAGAACTTGTCAAGGAGCTCAAATCTGCGTTTGAGGACAAGAACCTCGCGCAGCTTGCGCACTTGCAGTTAACTAGTACCCATCAGGGGAAGCTTATGCTTAATGACTTTCTGCAACAATTTGAGCTCAATGCAGAACAGGCTGGTTATTCTCCACACAATGAGGACAATGACTATGATGCCTTTCTGATTGAACTCTTGGAGGAAAATGTGAATGAGGACATTGTCAGTCAGATTTATGTTGGAGGAGATGCTCTTCCAACTACGTACAAGCTCTTCAAGGAACGCCTACAGCAGATTGATGGCAACCTACAGCGAAGCAAGATGCGTGGGAATCACCAGCATGCAGTACCGACCATGAAGCCCAAGGTTATTCATACGCCCCATCAGCCACGTCAAACAACGGGTTCAGTACCAAACCTCTCGAGATCAACTGATCATGGGCCTGTTCCAATGGATGTTGACGGGCAAGACCGAAACAAGAAGCCGTTCACCTGCTACAACTGTGGTCAACCGGGCCATATACGTAGGAACTGTCCAGAGGCTCCAAAGCAACAGTTCAATCTTCGTGCCCTCTGCACACAGATTGATGATCTGGAGAAGGACAGTGAGGTGCTTCAGACGCTTGCGACAAAGTTGCGCGAGCGGGGTTTTTGAAGAACTCAGGTCCCGGGGCCGCGGATTCTGAGAAACGTTATGGGAGATATACTGTTCTCTTGGGGCATGCAGACACGGACAATCGCGTAGATACTCCGGTTGTACATGCTCCAGAGAATGAGACAGTATTTGCCCCTAAAGTTAAGGCTGCAAAGCCTAAGGCCCAAAGGAAACGTGCGACTTGCGGTATTCGTGCAAAAACACCAAGTTCTCAACCATCGACCGACTCTGGTGATGAACTAGAAACCAAAACTCCGATTCCGGCATGGCGCAAAACCAAGACCCCAATTGCTGTACGCATTCGAGAAGCTGCAGCTAAGCAAAAGGGTCCAAAGCCCGATCGACTTACTCAAGAGCTCAAGGAATTTTGGAAGAATGAGCGGAAACATGAATTCATGGTCAGGGTTTCCCTGACCACTCTCAACACTCGGAAGATTTCCTGCACCAAGGCTCTCCTCGACTCCGGCTGCCAATCAACCTGTATTGATAAGGCATATGTGGAGTCTCAGGGCTTTGAAATGAAGGAACTTGACGTTCACATCACCCCTATCATGGCGGACGGAAGACCAAATGTAGAAGGCAAGATCACACATTATGTTGAGCTGCTGATGAAGATTGGTTCACATCAAGAAAAGCACCGGTTCCTAGTCACCCGTCTAAAAAAGTCCAAGATATTCCTTGGATATGACTGGTTACTCAAGCACAACCCAACCGTGAACTGGCGTCAACATAAAATCTTCTTCACAGGTTGTCCCACAGAATGCAATATGAAGGGTGGTGAATGTGAATCAGGTTGTGAGGAACCCACCATAGAAGATGGGGAGTCTGTTCTACTTGTCGATTTTACCCCAGCACTCGACATTTGCTTCAAGGCAACCGAGTCTCAACGACTGGCCGAGGAAGCCGCAAGGTCAAAACCGACAACCAGAATCCCCGAGCACTACCGGTCATTTGAAGATGTCTTTTCAAAGGAATCCTTTGACTCGCTCCCAGAACGACGACCCTGGGATCATGCAATTGAGTTGAAGCCTGGTGCGAAGGCTGTTGACTGCAAAATCTATCCTCTCTCTCGACCAGAGCAAGAGAAGCTAGATGAGTTCTTAACAGAAAACTTGGCATCAGGGCGGATCAGACCTTCAAAGTCACCCATGGCCTCATCATTCTTCTTTGTCAAGAAAAAGGATGGAACACTCAGACCGGTACAGGATTATCGAAAGCTCAACGAAATGACGGTCAAGAATAGGTACCCGCTACCGCTGATTTCGGAACTCGTGAACAAGCTCCAAGGTGCTCGCCACTTCACAAAGCTCGATGTTCGTTGGGGTTATAACAATGTGCGAATCCAGGAAGGGGATGAGTGGAAAGCAGCCTTCAGGACCAACCGAGGGTTGTTTGAACCACTTGTCATGTTCTTTGGACTCACAAATTCACCTGCAACCTTCCAAACCATGATGAATGATATTCTGCATGAACTCATACATGAGGGTCATGTCATTGTTTATCTGGATGATATTCTCATTTTTACCGAGAATCTGGAAGAGCACCGGCAGATCGTGAAGCGTGCTGGGAATCCTTGCTGAGCACAAGTTATACCTCAAACCAGAGAAGTGTGAGTTTGAACGCACGGAGATTGAATACCTGGGA
The DNA here is from genome assembly GCA_014461125.1 of Mycena kentingensis (nom. inval.). Taxonomy (NCBI): domain Eukaryota; kingdom Fungi; phylum Basidiomycota; class Agaricomycetes; order Agaricales; family Mycenaceae; genus Mycena; species Mycena kentingensis (nom. inval.). Next base: position 760,494 of record JACAZG010000018.1, on the reverse strand, counting down.
GTTATCATCTCACATAACTCAATGAGGATGGATCCTGTTAAGATCAAGGGTGTTCTGGATTGGCCGGAACCCAAGAATGTGAAACAGGTTCAAGCATTCTTAGGTTTTGCCAACTTTTACCGACGGTTTATTCGTGGGTATGGTGAAGTTGCAAAACCTTTGACCAGGTTAACTGGGAAGTCTGGGTGGACTTGGGGGAACGAACAACGGAAGGCATTCAATGCCTTAAAATCTCGTGTTGCAGAGGATGCAGTTCTGGCATTGCCAGCGGATACTGGGAAATTCCGGCTGGAAGCAGATGCATCCGAAGGAGCGATTGGTGCTGTCCTCAGCCAGAGCCAAGGCGGACAGTGGCGTCCAGTGGGTTTTATGTCTCATAGCCTGAGTGAAACAGAGCGGAATTATGAGATATATGACAAGGAGATGCTGGCAATCATGTCTGGCCTTGATGAGTACAGACCAATGCTCATGGGAGCAAACGAGACATTTGAGATATTCACGGATCATCAAAACCTGGAATACTTCAAGAAACCACAGAAACTTAATCGACGACAGGCTCGCTGGTTCACGGAACTATCCCAATACGACTTTACATTACACCATCGGCCTGGAGCACTGAATCGCAAGGCAGATCTATTGTCAAGACGTGCGGACCATGACCAGGGCAAGGACGACAACAAGAATGTTACTTTGCTTAAACCTGAACTGTTCCGAGCAACCGAGCTCCAGTTTGAGGGACTTGACACAGAAATTCTGGAAGAAATCAAGTCCAGCCGGCAACTTGACACGACGGTCAAAATTGCACTCGAGAAATCACTCCCAGATTGGGCTCGGGAAGGTGATTTGATTACACATCGAAGCAAGATTTATGTACCGAAGAATCCGACTTTGCGGGAGAAGATCATCAAGCATCACCATGATAATCCTCTTGCTGGCCATCCGGGAGAGTATCGGACCCAGGAGCTGATTGAGAGAAACTTCTGGTGGCCTCGCTTGGGAAACGACGTGAAGGCCTATGTTCGAACCTGCGAAACATGTCAGAGGACACGATACCGACGACACAAACATGGGTTGTTAAATCCACACTCCATCCCCGACAAGCCGTGGCAAACCATCTCAATGGACCTGATTGGACCTCTGCCTGAAAGCAGTGGATTCAATGCCATTCAAGTCTTTGTTGACCTGTTCACTAAACGGATCCATATCGAACCAACCACCATGGAGCTGAATAGTGAAGGTGTAGCCAGGCTGATCAACGACCGAGTCATCAGATATCATGGACTACCACGAAAGATCATCTGTGATCGAGATCCTCGTTATCTTTCAAGGTTCATGACTGAGCTTACCAGACTCATTGGCATAGAGATGAACCCAAGTACCGCATACCGACCACAAACAGATGGGCAGACCGAGGCGGATGAATCAGGAAATTGAGCATTATCTCCGGATATATGTGAACTTCCATCAGACAGACTGGTCTGAATGGCTTGCAACTGCTGAGTTTGCATATAATAATGCTATTCATTCTGCAACAAAGGTCTCGCCATTCTACCTGGACCATGGCTACCATCCCTGGCAGGGTGTGGAGAATGGTGTCGAATCAAGGGAACGAATCCGCTCAGCTCTTTGCAGACAAGATGAAACAGGTGCGAGAAGATGCACAAGCATCAATGCGAAAGAGCCAGGAGCGGATGAAGAAGAATTATGACCGGAAACGAAGGCCCGCACCGGAATTCAAGATTGGAGACAAGGTATGGCTTGAATCAAACAGGAATATCAACCAGGGACGTCCATCGAAGAAGTTCTCGGATCAACGATTGGGTCCTTATGAGATTCTGGAGAAAGTGGGACCAGCAGCTTTCAAGTTGAAAGTGCCTGGACTGGACTACAAATACCCTGTATTCAATGAAGAAGTGCTTACACCATATCGGGAACCACCGGCTCATCGACGAGAGGAGCGACCACCAGCACAGATTGTCCAAGGTCAACCGGAATGGGAGGTTGAATGCATCCTGAAATCACGGAAACGAGGACGTGGTCGGCAATACCTGGTGAAGTGGAAGGGATACCCGCACAGCGAGAACTCATGGGAACCTGCACGTAATCTTACCAATGCGCAGGAACATATACAGGAGTTTTTGAACACACAGGGGAACCGACAAATTCACTTGTCAACATTCAGAATTGGGGAGACAAATCCGGTACCTCAAGTCAATGAGGACATTGACCATAGAGGGGGGGTAATGTCACAAACACCCTCTAAATCACCCACATCAGTTCCCATCACGCAACCATCAGCTGCCATCACAGTTCCAGTATTGGCATCACCTCCTGATGCAGAAGGGGATTGTGACCATCAAGCAACAACCGATCAACCGATCCCACCTTGTTACACGTGGCGTGACCTCATACCACCACACTCGCTTCATCGGAAGCCTCCGCAGCTCATTGCCCCACTTGCTCCACTGACGATGTCATTCCGCAGCACCATTACAGCAATCCGCAGCGGCGGCTCCACTCCGCAGCACCGATGCTCCACTTCCGCAGCACTGATGTCATGGCTTCCGAGTAGTATATAAGGAGGACCGTTAGCACCGTAGCTTTAATCCTTTAATTCTTACCATCTACCGCAACCTACCTCAACTCGACTAGGTGCACCAGATTGTCATCTTTCTGTGCACACAACAATATCAACTGATTGAACCTCCTTTAACTTGTGTGCTTATAACGAAGCCTGATCCGATCAATCCTACCTGATCCGCCTGATCCGAGCTTTGTTTGTGACAGCGTAGACAAATCCAGATCTACCATAGCACACCGTAGACATACCGTAGACAAATCCAGATCTACCGTAGCGCAAGCTTATTAGTTGGCAACTAATAAGCTCTAATCCCTGCTACTCGATGTTGAAGCTTATGAAGATGCCCCCCCCCACTCTCGCTAGCAAATAAAAATTTTCTTGGCCCAGTTCCCGACGCCCTGAAGGGTTTAATGATGATTGAAGACTCCATGATTGCGCTGTGCAGGGCTAAATGTTGGGTTGTCAAGCTGAAGGAGCAGAAAAAGATCTCATTGTAAATGAAAGTTTTGTTTACATATTACCTACCCAAAATGTGCCTACTCCCATTTGCTTCACAACTTTTTTTTTAAAAAAAAAGTTCTTGTATGGCTAAAGAAAACCAGGGCCCGGTAGCGGGCACTGCCGCTCGCCGGCCCTTCAGCCTTATTTTCAGGTCAGGCGTATGCGGGGTTTCTTTTAAAAAACGGGTCTCTGATTAGACGTGGGGGCCTTTTAAAAAAGACTCTACTGTAGAGGCGGCACCTCTCTCCCACATTCTGTCACAACAAAATAGAATGCAACGGCAACGGATTGAACCGGAACTGTCAAAAAAGGGAAAGGACGCGGAGTATAACCACTGCACCATTAAGACACATCACATTGTGTTTATCGTGGATTACACTACTTTCTCCAATGCCTCAGCGGGGTTTCGGTGATGCAGGGGGGAATATGCCTTTTTGAGAAACGTTCCTGGGAGGGTATTATTCTAATCCTAACCCTAACTAAGCCAATCCTGACCCTAACTAACCTAAACTAACCCTAACCAAACAGAACTAACACTAACACTAACCCTAACCTGTGTCACGCGCTGACAGCCTTTCATCAGAATGACACCCGGGCCTCTAAGGCAGACAGTATTTTTTAAAGGATAGGCGTTTCTGGGGTAGAGTCTTTTTTTAAAAACACAAAAACCTCTAGTAGAAAGCTTTTTTTAAAAAGAACCCCGTCATCTAGTGACAAGCTCCTGTTTGAATGGCCTCATTGACCAACAATATAGACCCGATATTTACCCCTTTTTTGGATAGAAATAGGGGCAAATGTTGGCACCTTATTATTGTGCTTTATGGCCTCAAATCTGGGCCCATTTTTTGTCATGTTTATTGTCCCAGAAAGGTGCACATTTTAGCAGCCCATAAGTCATTCCTTTAAAGGGCCCAGTTATCAAATATTATTTTCATACAATCTGGGCAACAATAGAGTGCTACTATTTTTGTGAAATATCGGCGTAAAAAAGGGCAGCCCATAAATGTACCCTTATTTACAACATTTAAATTTAAAAAAGGGCTCCTTTTTATTTCTGAACCGGCCTAGTGTTTTTACCTACGCTCTGACATTGAGCTGTACTAGTGGGTAGGTAGCGGGCCCCGCCGCGTGTCGGCCCTACTGCCTTAAATGCATTAGACACTGTCGACGTGGAAAGAGACGTGTACCCAGTGTGCCGAGCTCAGAACAATATCCTATACATTTAAGCAACCTTAACGCATTCTTGATCGCCGGAAGGCTACAAGCCTGGGGGCCCACGACAAGGGGATGCGAGGCGTGCAAAGCCTCCCCCAGGAAAAAGAGATTACTCACCTCCAATTAGCCGCATGTATAGATCTGTACAGAGTTCAACCAACAATCATAACAAGGTGGAGGAAACTAGTAGTGCTCACCAAGTTTGAGACAAAGAACCACGGTCGTGGAGGGACCAACTCCATATTCCTTCCGCCAAGTCCCGTTAGCGGCGAACGGCGAGCGCGGCCAAATTTGTAGCTGGCTGCCTCCCTGGTCCTGGGCATTTCACGCACACAGAAACATCAGAGCAATTCGCCATGACCGACTGTGGAACTACAGTGGAAGGAATTTGGGAGCAAGGACACAAAAGTATTCAGTAGCCACAGCTTTAAAATTCGCTGTCCAGCAATATCCCTCGATTTGGCGCAAGCGCCGGTAGCGGCACAAAGCTCACCTCGAGATCCATGCCTGCATCTACGAACATGCGAAAACACTCCCGCCAATCCATCTCCGTTGGTGTCTCCGCGTACCGCTGATAGCCAAACCGAGCTCGGCGTAAGGTACGACGGACGGAGAGCAAGTTCCCAATCGCCTTGAACGACAACACGCAGCACCGGTAGAGCTCGAGGATCTCGAGATTCGGTAGCGGCACCGAGGGATGCAGATTTCTGAATGACATTGGCTGCGTTCCCTCACCGATGGAGGAGAGCAGCTTGTCAGTCAAGGCGAATTCGTGCGAGTCGCGGGACGTGCTGTCGGAGATGACGAGTGAACGCAAGGAGTGTGGGAGGAGGAAGATGAGGGCGCGCAGTGCCGCCTCCCGTATGTGTCCCTCGAGGGAGAAATGAGTGAGCGGGATGCCTGCGGGCCCTGGGTGAGCCAAGAATTTTTCGAATTGTGCAGTGCCTGCAACGACTAAATGTGAAATGATTCCTCGGGGGTATCGTGGAGGTCCGAGAGCTAGATGGGCGAGGCCAGGGCAAGAGATGGACTCCAACGGCACCAAGGTCGATGTCTCGAGGTGCAGAGAAATCAGCTCGGGGCAGTCGACCAAGGCGGCGAGCGCGGAAGGTAGCGGAGGATCGTTCAAGTTCCGTGGACGGATCGGCCCCAGCCTGCACCGTTGCACTAGCTTGCAACGGCGCAAGAGCTCGAGAACATTTTCATCGGTAAGTTGGTGCGCGGAGTCTGAGATTGATAGCTCCGTGAGCTGCTCCCATCGCAGTGCATTCGGGTCATCGATGGGAGCCCTGATATTGCGGACGCGCACTGAGGAGAGCTGCTTCGCACCAAGGAACGCGGAGAACATGCCCGTGAACGTCGCCAGAGCGGCGGCGCGACTCTGCACACAGTTGTTCTCGAACGACAGCCTGCGTAGGTTCGGCAGATCTGCGGGGATGAGCGCCGCCAACATCGCCGTCACCGCTGGGTCTGGCCAGAATGCGAAGTGCACATCCCGCCAACGGCGGGCATATGGCAGGATCGCGTCGAAAAACTGGGGTGTGAACGCGATGGGCTCTGCTGCGCTGCGGGCGCTGCTCTCTCCGTCGAGCGAGATGGACAGGAGTTGTGTTGCGCCGGTGCGGCGCAGCCAGGTCCTCACAGCCTCGAGCCGAAGCGTGACTTGGGCGCTCAGGATGCTTCGCGGGATAGGGTCGTAAGGAAATGGGGATGGCGTTACGCGGGAGCGGAAGGAGAGGGGCTCAACGATGTGGAGCGTCGCCCAGAGGGAGGGCATTCCGAGGGCCAAAGTACGCCATGAGGCGCAGACGTGTGTGAGAAGGATGGGCGCCTCAGTGCTGCACAGGATGCAGTTGCGTTCCGGTGGCAAGCAGTCCTCGAAGATGAGCAGAAGGATGTCATCGGGAACGCGTCGAATCGGGGCGAGCAAGGCCTTGTGGGCGTCGATGGACTGCAAGTGCTCGTCGCGCTGCTGGAGGAGAAAACGGATCTTCTGGTCGAGTTCCGCCAGAAGAGAGTCACCCTGAGCAGCAAGCAATTTGAGCGTGACAAGCTCCTCGTCTGTGGGCGCGTATTTTGAGGCAAGTCGAGAGGCGAACGGCAAGCTCATCGGTGTAGCAGACAAGGATGGATTGATGGTCACTGGCAGCCGACGCGAACAATTCTGGCTGTTTTCAAAGTTTCCGGATCCATTATCCCAAAACACTATGCTCCGGTGAGTCTTCTGGAGATCTTAACCGAGCAATTCATCTAAGCATCCAACACGCTGCGGCACTAAATCTTACTCCTCAACATTATAATCGAAACATAATATTTTTTAAAAGCTGGCCGATGGGTGGCTCCCGAGTACCGGTCGTGCGCTGCCAGTAGAAGATGTTGCGCCCTTTGGCCACAAAGATAATGCTCAGAGCAGGATGCCCGCCGTCGAGACGGGTTTCCTCAATTTGCCATAAATCCGCCTTGGGAGTCGTCGGGTGTTCCGGCGGGTATCCCGAACTTGCACAAATTCGATTCGGTAGCTCACTGAACACACACAAACTTTGTTCCGTCCCACACACTTTGCATTGGATACCGACAGAATGTGCGCTCTGCACTTCCGTTGGTCGTGCTCCCGATTATCGTCGCCGGAGCGAGGCCATTTTCCACCCAATCCACTATCGCGAGGAGGACGTTATGCGAGGAGGTGTTAACAATATTGCTTGTCGTTCCCTGACCAAAGGATGTGGGTCCAACGCCGCCACCACAATGGCCCATCCCCGGAATCAAGAAAAGGCGGTAGAAATCGTCGATCGAATCGCCCAGGGTGGATTGAACCAGATCGTAAACGCGCTTCGAGTTGGTCGAAGAGATGAGGGGGTCGCGACGCCCGTGGTAGGTAATGAATTTCCCACCGCGCTCGCGGAAGGAGGAGAGGTCGCCATCGAATGTGCGGATTCCACCAGCGTTGACCTGGTCCATGAGCTTCACGTCGAAGAGGCCGAAGTTGGTGAAGTCGTGGTCGGTGACGTTCAGGACGGCGTAGCGTTCCCAATCCTGCATAGTGTTCAACGGCGGATTTTAGCTCCCTAAAAGGAAAAAAACAGGCTCACCGCACAGATACTGAAGAAAGGACCACCGAGGATAGCTGCTCGCCCCGCATCCGCCTCTGCCCCTGGTGAGTACCTCGGATAAAGCAGCTCACCGTTCTCTCCCAATAACGGCGAGAACACGTTCTTCACTGTTTTCACTTGCGTCGCCGTCAGGCACCCCTCCGTCTGCTCCTGGGCGCACAGCAGCACATCCGCATCCAGTTGGCAGTCGTCCGGTTCTGCGATAATACCATCCATGACCCCGTCCAACGCGTCGCACTGACGCAAAATCTCCGCGGATACAGCTGCCCAGTCGCCGGGCGTTAGAAATTTGGGATTGTTGGTGATGTTAGGGCTGCCGACGAAGTGCGAGAGCATGCCCGACCAGCCTTGGAGGTGGTTCCAATCCGTCGCGGGCGAACCAGCCACGATCCCATCAAAATCTTCGGGGAATTTGAGCGCGGCTTGCGTTCCCTGGCGTCCTCCAGTCGAGCATCCGAGGTAGTACGACTTGGTTGGCGGAGCGCCGTAGTACGCACGGACAAGAGCCTTCCCGATAAGCGCCTCGACGTGGATGGCGCGGAAAGCAAAGTCGTTGATGACCTCGGGGTGGTTGAGGAAGGGCAGGCCGCCACTTCCGTCGTGGCCATTGTCACTTGCGATGGAGGCAAAGTGCAGCGAGGTACCGTAGCCGAGTCCGGCGTAGTCAATACCTGGAAGATGGTATTGGACCCAGCGCGGAATGGTACGAAGACAAAAGAACGCACATCCATTGTTACCGCCGTTTCCCAGTGCAAGGAAGCGCCCAAACCACGTATCGGGCAGCCACGCCTCAGCATGCACGGACGACGTCATGGTGGTGTTGACGATGAGCTGAACGCGACAGAGGGGTGGAAACGCGACGGTGGTGGTCGCTCCGCACGAGCCAGGTGTCGATACTGTCGTCCGCGTCGATATGTAATCCGAGGCGAGGATTGTGGTGTTTTCGAGCCGCAATGTGCTTTTGAGGTTGGCACATTCTTCCGCGGTGTCTTGCGCCTGGGCGTTGTTGGAGCCGATGGCCAGGAGGAAGATACAGAGGAACATGGTCTGGAGGGCGACTCTGAAGCTCATGGCGGAGATGATGGGGAGGCTTGACCTGAGAGTGTGTCTCTACTTATATTTGCCAGTTGTCTGCCCCTGTGAGGCTCGAGTCTGCAGTGGAGCAAGAAGGACTAGAAATAGGTTAAGTGGTTCCGCTTGACATGAGCACCCACCGGAATTCACCCTAAACCACGCCGTCTCGAGGGCAAGTGCATGTGATGCCAGTGGTCAGTAGCAGTGGCAAGCGCCACCATCCCCGCATCACATCAGAGACTCGGCATGCTACTATCAAAGATAGGACTCTTTGCCTAACAGGAACGCTCATAGCACCTTTAGCCTACGACCCAAACTCTGCTCACCGGCGACAGAGCTGTGCGCGGACCAAATAATTTCGGCGCGTCGACGTCCGTGGCGCGTCCACGACGCCTTGCTCTTCAGCCTCCTCCTTGCGACTATCGACGCGCATCTGCATGACGTCCTTAAACTCCACCTGATCCCAGCGCGGACTCGACTCTGTATCCCAGAGCGGTCTCCGCAGCATGTTCTTGCTGCTTTGTCGGAGAAACTGCGGCGGACGGGTCGGTGGGGCAGGCGACTGAGATCGCGACTCCGGCAAAGGAATCAGATTGGGCGAAAGCGACTGCGGTCTTGATTGCGGCAACGGGATGTTGGACGGCGCAAGTGAGTGGTGTTCCGATGCGGGTCCGGGCGCGACTGTCTCCAATTCCAGCGAGGTACTATATCAAATATATCACCTCTCTAAGCGTATCATCGGTCGCATTCGCGCAAGATTCATCAGCAAAACGCGTAGATTTCGCGTCAAGACAGATGAATCTTCAATTCACGTGACCGCGTTCGAACCGAAAACCTCCCAGATATGGACACATTTGGCATAAAAAAGCCTCCAAAAAAGAGATTCCCAATCAATTACAAATGAACGCAGTGAGCCGGTCATTAAAGCCCTGATCCTGCAGATTCGGGTATCCCGGGAAGACGCTGATGATGTTCTGGCCACCGCAGTTGACGTTCCTGGGTTCGAACTCATAAAAAAAGGCACCACGAGAATAGTAGGGACGCACGAAAACAGACTGCAAATGACGCCTTGCGCGGGCTGCACTGAGCTGACAATATCCTGGAAGTTGACGGGGACGTTCGTGCAGGTGCCGGAGAGATAGAGCGCGTTTGTGCAGGGTCCGACGAAGTTGGCGTTGGAGCAGAGGAGAATGGTCCCGACGCCGGCGACTGCGGGGCTGAGGTCTTCCGAGTTGACCTAGTATTGTTGAAATGGTAATTGTTCAAAGCACGACGCGTACGACGCACAACTTTGAATCCGGGTGTGGGCACGGCGCCCTTGGCCTGCGCTACTGTGCGGGTTGCGCCGTCGGGAGGAACAATGCCCGCGAGCGCGAGTCCGTTGAGGGCAACAAAGTACAGAGCAAGAAGTTTTGCGAACATCTTAGACTGCAAGTTCTGTGCTGATCCTTCGTCGTCCAAAAGTCGACGCCTTTATACCCCTCGCCGGCTCCGAAGAATGGTCCCCCGCGGAGCTTCCAATGTTCAAGTTAAACGTTCTGAACATACTCGCCCGCCAACACCTGCCGTCCGCTGATGATTATCACCGCCGACTGTTCTCTGGGGCCAATCCGTAGCTGACTTGGCCAATGCAGTAGAATAAAAATGAAGGCTTTCAGGTACATCTGTCGGGGAGTTTCTTGGCCAATTCGACGATGCGCCACCAGCACCAGCGCTGTCCAATACACCTCTATTTGCCTCTCAGCAGTCTTCGAATGACAGACAGACTACGGTCACTTCAAGTTCGCGCCTCAATTACACAAAGATATGGTTTCGGATGGCTAATTCCTGAGTCAGTAAGCAATCATATGGGAAGTCAGATACGCGCCTCGCCGACCCAGCCGTCATACCACCGTCCGGGATGATCTCTTTCCCGATCGCGGCCGAGCTCATCGACAGCATACCGGATGGTGCAATTTCGCGAGGATGAGCGTCTTAGCAATCCAGACACTGTTTTCCGCAAAGTGTTGCCCAGTGCAGACACTGGCAGATTTCGTGAGCGACGGGGGGATACACACATGCACACTGTTCGGTTTGTTGGGCCACGTACCGACGCCCAAATCCGAATTTAGCGGGGAAGTGCGGTTCTGCAAGCGGTGAGAGAAACCGCTCGGGAATGAACTTCCCCGCGTTGGAGTAGACGCTGGTCTCCCGCGTCATTCCTCTGTGTAAATTATAATTGAGCGCTGGCCTGTATTGAGTTGACGCTGCTCACTTGATATTCGCGAAGACCAATGTACCAGCTGGGATGTGCATGTCGCGGTATACGTCGTCCTGGCGAAGCGAATGCGGGAGCCCTAGAACGTTATAGAGCGCAGAAGAGCGATGGGGGCGAGGAACTTACCCAGCGGAACGGGCGGGGCCCAGCTGATAAATTTCTCGACGAATGAAAGATATCCAGCGGAAGCACATACCGGAAGACTTCCTGGAGGACACATTCAACATACGGCAATTGGCTGCGATCTTCGAAAGTCGGTGCCCTGTCGCGTCCGACGACGCGATCTAGCTCCTCCTGCGCCTTATTCTGGCAGTCTGGGTGCAGTAACATCGAGAATACGAAGCTGCTGAGCGTGCCCCAGGTCTTTAGCCCTTTAGCAGTGGAGCAGATATTAAGCTGACCGTCAGCTCGCCGGCGGTGAACATCGACCCAGCGCTGCCCTTTAGAATTTCTTCGTCTTCAGAAGACAGACTTGATTTCTTCTCATTCCTAGCCTCCATCTCTTCGAGATAAGTCAGGATGTACGACGGAGAAATATCGCCGGCGTCCTAATGCGCCAGATTTGATAAGACGTTGATTAGATTAGATCTCAGACGTACCCGCTTTTCACGAACACTCCTCAGCAGTGTGTCATGAATCCCGTCTATAACTGGGCGCCATTCATCTGCCGTTCTCGCTGTGGCCATACCGGGAAGCCACCGTGGCAAATGTCGCACTATCGTGCTTCAGCGAACAGCAAACATTAACCAAGATCGCCAACCGCGCACAAAAGGGCATGAAATCAATCACTGAAGCACCGGGACGTCCAACTGCGATGGCAGATTCTTGAATGAGATGCGAAATGTGCAGGAAGGCGTCGTCGTCCGAGACGATCTTGTGGCCCGCGATGATCTGAGTGATAAGTCCCGTCGCAAAGCTACGAATAACACTCAGGCGAGAGCATTAGAGCACAAACGGCGAAGGCGCACCGACTCAAGCAGATATCGTGATCTCCCGGTTGCGCTCTAAGCAGATTTCCGACTAGCTCCTCCGCCTGTTCGGTTTGCATCTCTTTGTACTCCTGCGAAGCGCACTTCTGCTTGCTCAAGTACGCATTGTGCATCCGCCGGTGCTTAGCGAGCTCTTTTCCGTACGGAAGCGTCGGCGTCGAGGATTTCCACCCATACCTGTGTCTCTATTTCAGCTCGAGATTCGTAGAGAGAACAAGTAGAGCCACAAACATGTTGATTAACGGGAGGTACGGCCGGTCACTGTAGTCTGGCCGCGTCTATCTAGCAGGTCCTGCGCCGCTTGAAGGCTGTCGAGGACGACCATCGGGCGGCCGGGAATTGCAAGGTACAAGACGTCGCCTACACGCCAGGTTGTGAGAAGGAGTGAAACAAGGCTTCGAATGCAACTAGGAATTGACCGTATTTCTGCGCCCATCGGTGGAATGTATCGGCAGCGCCCTCGAGCGGGATCTGGTGCATATTACCCAGCACGGGCAAGCGGGGGAGGCCCAGGAGGTAGCTTTGGACGTCGTTGGGAGAAGCCGACGTAGCCGGCGAAGAGCAGGAGGGCCAAGATGGCTGCTGCAAGACGATAGTCCATGGGGAGAGTAGCGGCTACGGGGGCCGAGACGACTGGCTCATAAGTTTAGCTGCAGCGGGTAACTTCTCTGCCATGCTATGATTAGCTGGGTAAGGAGGGAAAACTCCGTTGGCGATATCGGCGGATATCCGTGAGATTACCATGGCACCTCCTGCGCTTTGGCTGTCGGAGCAGGGCCTTCCGGTGACGGTGCTTGAGCGGCCGCCAAAACATTACGATTCTCTGTTCGTGTCTACTCGTGAAAACGCCAAGCAAAACAAGTGTGTGCAATACCCGGGTGCACGGCGAGGGTTGTTCAACCCGCACAGATGAGACATGGCTGGTTCACGCATATTTGCCATCCATTCCTACTTACCGGCCCTCGGTCCGTAGACGTAAAGCGGATTGCAGCCGTCTTGCTACAGCGAACGTGGCGCCCTATAAACCAAAATCAGCAGCCATTTCCAGTCCTCAGGTATTACGGACGCGGCAGAGTGTATTTCGGGATGAAGGCGAGAGCAGAGCCGTTTTGATGCTAGTCACGCCAGAGTCCCAGACCACTTGCAGGCATCCCTCACTGCAGCCGCGACTCCACGTCCATATCCCTACGTTAGAGACACCTAACACCAATAGCGCGATTTGGATGACTGTTCAATGAAACCCGACCTCGTCCGTGTCCACCGTCGCCACATAGCGCGCAGCCAGCCCCGCCAGATTCGACCAAAGCTCTGTATCCCCACTCCGCACCCTCCGCACAATATCTTCGCGCACACCACGCGCCGCAGGAACAAGCGAGTTCTGCACCCGGCGCGGGACGAACCACAGCTTGCTCGTACACCCGCTCGAGAAGCGCACAAAATCCAGCTCAATGCGTCCCTTGCTGTTCTGCGCGCGCCGGACATGTTCCGCCCATACCCGCTGCCCGTTCTCGCCCGGCCCAAACGCCGCCGCCGTCCTGACAGACCCAAACTCGCTCACTGGATGCTGTCCCAGAAACTTGCCCGTCATCGCGTCCGCCTCCGCTCCAAATCCGTAGTCGAAAACGCGGACGATCTCCTCCCCGGGGTGGGAGTTGGCGTACTTGGCAAACACAACGGTGCTGTAGATCGCGTGCTCGTCGAAATCCGTGTCCATGAGCGCGCGGATGAAGTCCTTGTCGTTGGGCGTCAGGTCGAACTCCGACTCGTGCAGGTACGCGATGCGGAAGGAGGCGCAGGCTTTCTTGTGGCCGCCCGTACGCCAGTCGATAGTCTGGCATTCCGCGCCACAGTAGACGGTCGACTGACAGCCGCTGCAGCGTTTGAACTCAGCTTCCGGAGCGATACGTCGACACTGAATAACAGGTCGTCTCAGTAAGTGAAGTACATTTCATGCTGAAAGATAATGAACCTGGATATTATCGCACATCTTTCGCGGCGGGAAGGCGCCAGATTTGAGCTTTTCGACGACCTGCAGACGATACTGCAAAAGAGGATAAAACACCTCCCACTTTTTGAGCAGCGGGGACGTGCGGAACGCCGGGGATGCTGCCAGCGACTCGAGCTCTAGAATCTGACTCTTGAACGCAGCGAGGACGTCGACGCGAATAAGGGCCTGCGAGAAGACTTCGTCGAAAACCCGGTGGCAATTTGGCAAATATTGCCCTTTGGTCGCGAAGCAGAGAACTGTCTGCGGGAGATGGTGCTGGATAGCTTCCGCAACGCGCAAATGACCAGGCGGAAGAGTGAGAAACACGCAGAGAACGTGCAACAGGGTCGGGAGCAGAGCGTTGATATTTTCATCCGCCGTATCGACGAGCAGCTCGAGCGCTTGCGAGAGAACGCGAACAAGACCCTGGCGACCCAGAGGCGCCGCGAGCGGAGTCAGTTTCGTGAGGGCTGCGGCCGATGGCGGCTCCAAGGCGTTCAAAATACAAACCGACTGAGTGACGAGGGAGCAGCCGTTCCGCTTGTGGCCGGCTCGTATGTCGCGAAGACCCGCGTCGGCGTGCAAGATCATGAGATGCGCAAGCTCGTCGATGCCGCCTGCACCGTCCATGATCTCGGCCGTGCGGCGTGGGTCGTCGGAAATAGAACGATCAGCGATGAGGAGGGCAAGCTCCGACGCAATGTGTACACGATATTCGGAGGGTTCAAGTTCGTGCACGTAGCGCCAGGAGCTGACCAAGAGACGCAACACGCCCGCGGTCGAGAGAAAAACATCACGAATCGATGTCATGCTGGCGATGAGCGAGAGGAAGACGCGAGAGTGGGTTGCTTTGGGAGAAGAACCGGCGAGAGTAGGGAATGGATCGGCAAGCACGGGGACCAGCTCGGATAGCTGCAACTCGAGGCAATGCCTTTCGAACATCGGGAGGTAGGACCAAACGCGCGGCCAGAGCTCGAGAGCTGCCTCCTTTGCGAGGGAACGGATCCGGACACAGTCCGCCGTGAGCCATGCAGCCATGATCCATCCGCACTGAAGGAGTTCCTTCGTCGCCTCGCCGAGATCACCCTCGATGAACGAAGAGAGGGATGCAGGATCGAGGATGGTGTAAGCGACGGGAAGAACAAGTTTGTGGAGGCTGAGGCGGAAGTGCGAGCCAGCCTTGTTGGCGGCGAAGCCCTCGGAGAGCTCGAGGGAGAAATTCTTCGTTTGTTCGAGAGTCGCGTCGCCAGCACAAAGGGCCGCAGCGCGGATCTGACGACGCGTCAAACGAGCAGGGATTGTGTCTGGACGATGTCGCACCTGAAGGGACTGAGAAAAGACTGGATCTGGGACCAAACGAAAAGCGGGATGCATCGTAGTGGTAGTCGAAAAGCAAGCGGGTTTGATTGGCAGGTCTGCTTATTGTACAACGACTCTGCATGCTACAAAGGTCCTGCACTGACTCACAAGGGCGGAAACCTCACCCCAAACAACACCGCGGCCGCCACCAACGCCAATCCCGCATTACAGAAGAAAACCAAATTCGGTCGCCCCAAATCGGAGAGAAACGCGAACAGTTGCCCGAAAAACGCGACGGTGGTGATCCAACTGAACGTCTCAATTATAGAGATGCCGGCGAGGGCGTCGGCGCGTTTGGCGGCTGCTGCCTGGTCGGGTTCAGACGACGTGGAGGGAGGAGAAGGGATCATGTCCATGAGCACGCCTTTGCAAGCCGGCGCCGTCCCGCTCGCGAGCGGGAGTACCAATGCTGCAGCATTGATGTGCCACGAGCGAGAGGAGAACGCGACGAGCGAGGTTAGAAGCGCGTCGACGACCATCCTGCGTTCCGTGAGTGGAGGCGTCAATGATAAAGGGGGAGAGAACGCGCACGACCACCGTAAGAACACCAAGTCGAATTGACTGCCGTGTCGCTTATCCGTCGCGGCTGGGGCGACGGGAGCAGCGGCTTCTTCCGGTAGAGGTGCATCGCCGCCTTCCGCGCTGGAAGGTATTACTGCCTCGATATCAACGAGGGTACCTTCCGATGCAGACGACTGCGGACTGGCGCTTCTCGAATGGTTGTCCCAAGAGGAGTACCACCGTCGGCCCACTTTGATGATGTACGGGAATGCGAAGGTAAGGAAGAGCGCGCGCGAAATAGATAGGGACGCCATTCTGAGCAGTCGTAAGTCTTGAGAATTTTCTGCAAACAAGGAGCCCACAAATATCCGTTTTCCGCCGTCTTGTATTGAT
The DNA here is from genome assembly GCA_014461125.1 of Mycena kentingensis (nom. inval.). Taxonomy (NCBI): domain Eukaryota; kingdom Fungi; phylum Basidiomycota; class Agaricomycetes; order Agaricales; family Mycenaceae; genus Mycena; species Mycena kentingensis (nom. inval.). Next base: position 744,527 of record JACAZG010000018.1, on the reverse strand, counting down.
ACTGGTTCGTTGCCGTCAGTTGCAGCATCATCGGCTGCAGCAAAGAGTCAGTGAGAAGATGAGAACAAGAGTTATGGACCCTACAACGTATCCCGTCGCCAAAGAGCCCGCGAACGTCCCGAAGGCCAGCAAGGTCAACCCAAAATAAACCTTATTCATTCCCGTCGCGGTCACATACTTGACCGGACGGAAGACGCGTAACGCAGAGAAGGACGCGAATATGTTCACCACGCCTCCCTTACCCACATCGGCCACCGCTGTGGGTGGTACGTATGGGAGGCAGAGGCGCGTGTAGATGGTGCTGGACACGAGCAAGCAGAATGTGATCTGGAACGGGGCGGAGATGTTTATGCGTTTTCCGGCGATACCACCGGCGACGTATCCTGCAAATAGAACGCGACGCTGAGCATGTAAATCGAAATTGCCTCCGCTGGCCACGTACCAATCCCGGTCCCGAGCATCATCATCCCCGCGAGAACCCCAAAGGCTGCTGTTCTGCCCTCAGCCTCAACGAGCTCCGTGATGTACGAGTTCACGGCCAGGCCATACCCAAGGCCGCCGCCCGCGATGGTAATGAGCTGTGTTGTCTGCATTATCCGTATCGCAAGGCGGCCTCTAACATACGCTTGAGGCCGCGTGAGTGCAGATGTACCAGCTGGAGGTCGACTTGAACGTACTAGCGTAGATCTGGGTCAAGTTCCGGACAGCAGGCCAGAACATCTGCTGCACCAATGCCGAGCGCAGTCCCCAGTGGCGGATTTGCCACGTTGTGAGCAAGAGATTCATTGTGCCGGCGAACTACGAAATGTTAGTCGGACCTGCAGACGGGTACAAAGCCGCCACTACGGACCGATACTATGATGTGCATGACGCTGAGATCCCTCGCTGTAGCAGACTCGATAGCCGGAATCGCGCATGCGTCGCCTGTACCCGTATATGGTGGATGCGATGGGTCTTCGTAGTAGAGCTCGCAGTTGAAGACGCGGTAAACGTATACAATCGGCGTGGCCGTCTGAAAGCCAGCCCTCAACACAGTGTAGCAGCGTCCCGGGTGAAGATACGAACAAACCAGAACGTGGTAGAGAGCAAGAGGGTTGCGAGCAGGACGCGTCGATACGAGTTAAACCCTCTGGCATGATGCGCCGCAGGTTCTGCAGCAATGAGGGGCGTTGTCTGGTTCGCGGCCATGCTCTCGCTCATCTTCGGCCGCAGCCCCGAGCGTGGGGTGGCGGAAGGCGGAAAGAAGCGAATCTTATTGCACCCAGTTACATATCGGCGCGCGATGGCGGGCCGGACTCCGACTCGGAATTCTTCAAATATGCACGATATAATGTACAGTAATGCGCGTTGGGACTCGGACGGAGTAATCTGAAGGAGATGCATTAAGGGCGGTCGCAGAGTGTGGGCAAAATATTCACCCCGCAGAGTAAAAGTACTGCTCATTCGTCCCACTGTTCGACGAAGCCCTGAATGGCGGCCTCGCCGCTCAGCATCGTCTCCCGAAGAGCACTAAACGTCTTCTCCCCCAACGCCTTCTCCCAGTAGTCCTTGTACACCGCCGGTATCTCGTCAAGGGGCAAAGACCCAATGACCAGGCAGAACCATCGAAGCCGTTTCGGGTCGACTCGATGCAGCGCGAGCGGCGCCCATATCCCCCAGGCCTTGATTGAAGACCATCCGTTGGTGCTCGGGAATAGGCAGTACCCCAGGGTGGGGCAGGCCGCGATCCATCGCAAGATAAGCGGGAACTCGACGCGCATGCAGTCGAAGAGGTCCCGTCCGGACACAGAATGCGGGTCAATGTGACCGAATGCGCCAAATGCGATCCCTGCAAGACTTGTGAACGATCCGAGGTGGTCGTTGAGGATCGAATACAGGTTCTGTGCGAAGAGTTAACGACGACAACAATTTGGTGCCTCTGACGGACCTCCCAGTAGCCGTCGGGTGTTCCGCCGGCTCCAGGATGGAATATTGTCAGTAATTCGAGGCACGGCGTGGCTTTTGCCAACGCTATCATCATTTCCCCCGTGACGGTTTCGGTTACCCACTCCAGTGTGCTGAGTTCGGCGAATAAGCCTGAGTAGCTGGAGAGAAACAGCACGACAGATGCATCGTGCGGCCCCCATTGCAGCGTGAGCTTCTGTAGGCGACAAGATGGGTGGAGGACTCTCTGCGCGATGGTCGTAGACCCATAGAAGAACTGGAGGAATGGAAGTGACGGCGGTTCCTGGTTCATATCGAGTGGAGGGGGAGATGCGGGGTTCGGACATCGAGAATGCGTAAGCTGGGATGGCGGGACAGGAAACCGCGGAGGGCGGGGGCGAAAGGAAAAACGAGCGTTTCGAGGCGCGGAAGCGAGAGATCGACCAGAATACCGCCGAAGTCGAACCCACTGAACAGATCGAGCACCTGCAACCCCGAGGTCTTGCTCAAGGCGCGCTGGAGCAGTCGAAAGAGCGCGCCGAGCGGAGCAGCGTGCACGAACACCCCATCCCTGCAGAGCCGCTCAATAACCAGTCGGGATGAGAGAGAGACTTACGCGTCCAGTTTGCGGACCGCCCTGGCGCATACGCTGTTAGTGGATATGGTTTTCAAGCATCCAACGAGCTCCGGTAGCGTTTTGGGGTAGATATTGCGATATAGGAGGGAGAGTGCAACTGCATGCAGTCGTCGCTCCACGCGAGCAGCAGAGGCGAGGTCGGGATGTTCGAGGTTATTTGCCACCTCAGAGAGAAGCTCCGGAGGAAGGTTGCTGAACTTGGCCATGGTGGAGTGGGTCAAGACGCGTTTGATGTGACGCGGGGATGTAAGACAATATTGGAACTTCAGCCCACGGTCATTTCTTGTGGGTTCTCGGGCCCAGAACAGCTGCAAAAGAACGAATTTCACTCATAAAGCGGGAATTCTCGCAAAAACGAGTCAGAGGAGGAAGGGAGAAAATCGACAAGCCTAATATAACAACGACCTCCTCACTGCTGGTGTGTCTTTTTTTTTCTGTCGTGAACTGGGATGTGAACTAGGCTGAGCCGGAAATTAGGGACACCCGTCATGGGGTTCCTCAACCCCATGATGTATACTTACTCGCTACATCCGGCGCGATTAACGAGATAACCTCCGGCTCCAATCCTGGCTGCGGCACGAGCGGATTACCCACGACTGTACGGTGGCATTCCATTTACATGGGTTTATTTTAGGTGGGATATTACCTAGAAATAACCAATTGGACATAGGGACTTGGGAAGGTCGATTATAATTACCTTAGGCTCCGCGCTGCGCTTGGGTTGTGATGATATGAGGAGTTTTCTTCATTTTGGATCTCGGCAGGGAGCCTTCTACTTATAAGGAGTATACTTATTTTCTGAGTCTGAACGAAGTGAACAAAGGAGCGAACATCACATCATGTTGAACCCCGTGTCACAGACTTGGATAAGGCTGGGGTGGCGAGAAGGCGCTAGCGTCTGGACTGCATTCTTTAAAAGAAACACCCCCGCTGTCGCGGGATAGTGGAGAAGATCCAGAGCAGCATTAGCCTTTAGAATACAAATTACGAATACACAGAACGATAGAGATACACAAGGGATGTGTAGCAATACAGCAGAATTGCTTAGAAACAGGCAGGACTAAAACACGGGTTAGAGTGGACGTTCCATGAGGAGGAAGTATGCGCACTGTACCCCGCGGTCGAGAGCTACGCGATAACGCACATGGCGGTTGCGTTACTGCTTCCTGGGTGGTCTTGGTTGACGGGAGTGGATGCAGATTCTTCGCAGGCCAGCAAATGCCCCGAGTCGTTCGATGCGGAGGTCGTTTCAGAGTGCTCGTTGATTGTGAAGGGGATGATAGAGAACGTGTCCATAAGTGAATGTGGGTGGATGATTTTAGTGGGAAGGGGAGTCGATGTAGAGCGTTCTGCCGCATCCTGGTCTTATAGACCTCGAAATACAAGGAGATACCTTGAGGCACAGATACCATGTTCACCAGAAGGTTAGCCCACCGAGTGTATAAAGGCATTCGCAGAGATACAAGAGAGCTTGTGGGGGCGCGCGACACAAGGGCAGAAGTTTCAGGCTGACGGAGGTGAGCTTGAGGGATAGCGGCCCGGGTTGAGATGACGCGTCGGCGTCTTGAGTCGCGCGGTACAAGGTTAGTGTGGCCAGACTTCATACAGAAGAAGATAGAAGTGCGAAGTTCGATTAGAGCGTGTGCCAACACTATCCTTCCAGGTCAGCCTGAGGTGGGAGACAAGTCGAAGAGCATCGTTGGGGTTCGAAGCTTCCGAGACGCAGCAAGAACTAGACGCAGCAGCCGTCTGTTTTGGTGTTGCCTCGTCGCGCGGCAGACCGATGATGGCGGGTGTCAAGGATCATTCAGTGATGGCGCATCACACTGCACCTTGACTTCGACCACGAAGGATGGCGACGCGTCTAGAGCTTTCTGCCTATACGCACGACGAATTCTCTCGGCTGCCACTCTTTCCAAGCCGTGACATCGCTGCCGTCGTGCCGATTTGAACCCCCGCATTGTCGACCCCGATTCGCACAATGCAGCAAGGGCCACTGATGGCGGGCCCAAGAAACTATTGTCTCGTGCCATAAATCCACCCGTCGCCTGTCCTGGCGCATTTCCGCTAACTCTCCGTCTCCACCGCTGACCCTTTCCCGTACGGCTACCCTCCGAACCTCAGCCACATCCACCATGGACACATTCAACCCACTCAACTTAAACATGTCGCGAAGCTGCGACGCGCCGGATTGTGTGGATGCCTCGAGCATCGATGCGCTGAGCGACACATTCGTGCCAGGCGACGACGGAACACCCGTGGATCTCGACTCTGTAGACCCACGTCTGTCGACGACGTGCACAGTAGCATGAAGCTTTATAGCTACTCATACAGCGAGCTGGTCCTCCTCTCGAGCTGAGAATTGTGAGGTTTTACTATCTTTGAATCCTGCATCTCAACACTTTCTAACTCTGAACGCCAATGTAGTTACCACTCCCTCCACCCACAAACCAAGATTAAGCTTGTTCTGCATTATGGCGCCATGCAGAATATTACGCCTATGTTGCTCTCGACCACTTTTTGTCGCTAGTATGTCTGTACGAGTCGCCTGTATGAACGAGTATGATCCTGAATCTGCGCCTTGATCTGCGCATTTCAATCGGTGTGACCTTCGTTACCCCGCCCTTGCACCTGCCGCCCGCTACTTCCCATTCATGGCCGCATCCATGCCGCCCATCGCTGGACGGAATCTGGACGTTCGCCGCATAGGCAGGCGATGAGCGGCGTCGGCTTGGACAAGTTCCGAGAAACAATGCGGCTTTGGTGATGGCAGGATAATGGGCCTTTCAAAGCCTTTTAAAGCCACAAGGGAGCTCAGGTCCCCGCCTTTCCCCCCCGTACGACCCTCTCATGAAATACGAACTCCCGATTGGCGCCTTTGTGGCCACTGCGCTCGTTCTACTCCCCCTTCCTTGGCACTGGCGCGCCCGCAACGTCCCGACCCTCTCCATAATTGCCTGGCTCTTCGTATCTAATATAATCATCGGGGTCGACTCTATCGTGTGGGCGGATAGCATTGCCATTCGCATTCCGGTCTGGTGCGATATTTGTGCGTCGATTTCCTTGATCCTTGCTGTAAAAGCTGACCACCGCCCGTAGCCACAAAGATACGGATTGGCTCCAACATGGCGCTTCCAGCGTGCTGCTTATGCTTATGCATTCACCTCGAACGTATTGCCTCGGTCCGACAAGTCAGCACCACGCTGAACCAGAAGCACCGGCGCATGCTCTTTGACCTCGCGATGTGCTGGGGTCTCCCTCTCATTATCATGGCCCTTCGTGCGTGGCACTCAGCCCTCTCGCGTCTCCGCCCTCATCTTCCACAGACTACGTAGTGCAAGGCCATCGCTTTGACGTCGTCGAGAACATCGGCTGCCTCCCCGCCATCTACGTCTCCCTCGCCGCCGTCTTCATCCTCTATGTTCCCATCCTCACCGTCATCGCCCTCACCCTCATCTTTGCCTCCGCGGCCCTCTACCACTTCTTTCGCCGTCGCGTCACCTTCGCGCGGCATCTCCAAGACTCCACGTCTGCCCTCACCCCGTCCCGCTACTTCCGACTCATGGCCATGGCGCTGGTGCAAATGTTCTGGGCAACCGTCGTCACGGTCGTCAACATGGTCCTCACTCTCCAGGGAGGACTTCGTCCATGGATATCGTGGGCGGATGTCCATAGCAACTTCAGTCGTGTCGGCGTCTTTCCCGCCATATTCACGCCCGCATTCATTCGCGATCCGGAATACTTCTCCTTCTGGGCTGTCCCCGGCTCCGTCGTGCTATTCGTCGCGTTCTTCGCCTTCGGGCAGGATGCGATGAAGGAGTATCGGGCGCTCTACGCGTCTCTGCGCCGCTTCTTACGCATCCCGCCGAAGGAGCCCAACGACAAGGCAAAGAAGGAACGGCTCGCGTCCTTGCCTGCTTTTGTCGCGCGCCTCCCTGCGCGCGACACCAAGACCAGCGTTCGGACATACTCTTCAAGTGTGGCCACCGCCTCAGAGTCGCCGAAACTGCCGCCCTTGGAGTTCACCGGCGACGACATTCCGCTCACCCCAGCTTCGGGGACGTCCTTCGCCACCGTCATCGCTGCATACGATGGTCGGGACGGTCGCGACTCTTTCTACAAACCCCCTCCGCCACATTTCCCAGCGGATGCACATGATATGGCTTGATGCCCCCACTATACTTTGCACGGACCAGCCATGCTCAACGATATTCGATCTTCTGTTATATCCCCACTCTGTTCGCGTACATGCTCTGTATCCTTAGCTAGCCACTCACGATCCTTGAATGCAATCTGATGGTCTTCTGCCCCAACCGCATTGTCCTACACAGCGTGATGGGCTTCTCAATGCGGAGCTTGAAACTTGTGATCCGACGGTGCGCATTGACCTTCAGCTGAAAGCAGCGAACAATGCGAAACATCGATGTGATTTTCCACGCCCGCCGACGGGGACAATGCCTCTGCTGCTTGATAAAGACTCGTTGGCCCTTTAGCTCTTCCTTTTTATCCCGCCGCTCCCTCCTGCGCGTCTGTGCCCTCTGTTCCTCGTCGCTCTCTTGACCACCACTCAACTCTCACCTACCATGGACCAATTCCTGGAGCATACTATCACCTTCTTCGATGCTACCGGCATCGAGGTCTCGCTCTCCGCGCAATGTTCCGCGATGCTGGAGCAGCCTACGACCTTCTCGCCTGCGCGCACCGACCAGCCCACTGGCCGTCCGCCCGTCGACGCCGACTCCCCAAACGGCGCCATTGCTATCACCTGCGTTGTCGCCTAATGGCCGACGCTACGACCTGTTAAACGCGGGCACTCGATGCTGCAGTACTTCGTGCTTCACGCTTTCTTTGCCGCCCGCTAACACCTCCTCGTAGAAGAACAACTTTTCCCTCCTGCTATGCGCAACCTCCATACCCCCAATGCCCCTCCGCGTCTCTCCTGGCTGCCTTCCCAGCGCCGGTGTAATGGCGCCTTCCACTCTTTTCCATCGTTTACTACCACGATCGAATGGTGCGCATGCCTCTTCGCTGTTGTCCACCGGCACCGTCTCATTTCTTTCTAGTCAAACTTAGACTCGATTCCCACTGCCGGCAGTTCGGCTTCTCTCATTCATGATTTTTGTGGCTTCGTTTCATTGTATTCTCCGCATATGTAGCTCTGGAGCGAATCTCGCTCCTCGCACCTCCACATGTATCGATAGTTGTCGACGATAATCCAATGAAATAGGCAATGCGTACTCTCATTCTGCGTCGCGCGTTGGATAATAGTCTGAGAGGAAAATCCGTACGAACTTCACAGATTCACTGCGTTCGGTATTCCAGGCGCCGGCCCAGGCAAAGTTATGCGCCAGAATCCCAGCGTTCAGCGTCTTACCATCAACCTTGATGGCGGACAATGCGGAGTTAAATTTTCGAGGTCCGCCTTGCTTTGTGCGTCTGAAAGCAGAACAATGCGCTCTTCACAATAGCCCACTTCTGAGCTGATGGTCAGTCAAGGCTTTCCGACTATAAGGGCCCGTATCTTGTGCTCGTATCTTGTGCTCCCCTCGTGATATCCTCATCTCGCTCCTCTGCCGCACTCCCTACTGTCTCGCTCTACCCATGGACTCTTTCTCAAACGATCTCGCTACCCTCCTTAGCAACCTTGAGCAGCCCGCCGCCCCGCCTCTCGGCACTGGCCTCGACGGCCAGAACCCGCTGCAGTATGGTGCTGGCCCGGCTGTGGAGAACGGCCTCGACACGCTCGTACCCATCAACCTTGATAACACGGAGGGCAACTGGGCGTACACTTGCGTCGTCGCATAACCCTGCACTCAATGCTCTACGCGCGCAAGTACGTTCCTAGCTTGCTTCCTCGGACTCCATCCTTATCATTTTCAAAGCTGCCAACGAACCTCCCTTCCTCCCCTCCGACTATGCGATCCCTTTCCCTCCTCCGTTCACTGGCCGCCCACTGGCGCGCCATCCACTCTTTCCTCGACTTGGACTCTGCAATGTATATCCACCGAAATCTCCGTGGTCGATGGTACGTTACAGCTTCCCTCTCCCTGCTTATACTTACCGACCACCCAGTCCCGATTGACTCGCCCCCGCCCCTTCCTTCACGTGCTTCGTCTTCCTCACTTTCCCGCCTCTCTTACGACTGCAATTGTGAACATGTACTGTACCTCGGTACCAAATGCCGCCTACGTATGCCACTGTATCGCTAGGGCTCTCAATCTATACCTACTGCTGCGCTAGCCGCGAAATATACGTGATTCCTCATGAACGTTTCTCTGCTCGATGCAAGCATCGTCTACTGGACTGAATGCGCGGGCAGCCACCTCCATCCATGTCGAGCTCTGTGGACGCGTCGCGTCGCATCAAGTCCCGAGACCGTGAAGCTCCTCGTTTGCCGTCCTCCACCACCATGTCCAAACCCTGTCATCGACGTTTAACCTTGTGTGAGCTCGCCCCGAGCCTGACGACCGAAGTTTAGATAGTGCGTGCCCTCTCCGAGCTCAAAGTAAGCCCTTGCCCATATGCATGTTGGTTCTCGGTTCTGAGATTGAGTCCCGAGATGCTGCAGGCTGCGCGTCAAGCCTGCCTAGGGCGTTTGAATGCGCTCTGCCTCACCCCCTTGCGCCCGACGGCTGTTCAACGATTCCGGCTTCTCCTGCGCCATGGGACTGAAAAGTTCGGTGCGTACCCCTTCTTCGTCTCTCTTCCCCGCTCACCACTCCATACAGCAACGCCGGCAAATTGATGCCCTCGACAACTTCGGTCGTTCGCCGCCGCGCTGCGTGCTTAGAGACATCCCAAGTAACTGGCTGGTATCGTCTTCCTGACGAGAATCGTCCCAGCTGACGACTTCGCAGCCTCCGCCTCTTCCACATCGATCTGGAACATTGTGGTCTTCGCCCGAGGAGGCCGCCGCCTCTACCCGAATCCGTCACCGCCGACGTCCGTTTTAGTGCGCTGCACCTCCTTCGTCTCCTCTCTCCCCGCTAACAGCCACGTAGTCCTGAGTTGACCACCAACTACACCCAACTCCCGGTCTTGGCCGTCCTCGGGGCATTGCGATGGTCTGCGCTGCACGTGGCGGCGCCCTCTTCGTTTCAGGGAATCTGACTAGCGGGTTGTCTCTCGGAGTTTCTTGGCTGCGGTACGGCGACCCGCGAGCCATCGTCCCTTCGGAACTAACTTTTTTGCAGCCTCGATCGCCCAGAACACCGGCGCGTTGTTTATGGACCTCTTCGCGCCGACCCTGGAAGATCCTTGCCCAGTTTGTCTCCAATGCCTCCGACCAAGTAGGGGCCTCGTTCACCCATCCCTGCCCTCGCTAACGCAAGCACCCCTTCAAAGACCCCATAATCCTCGCCATTTCCGACGACGGGGCGCCTGTCGTTGGACAGACCGCGGCCAAAGCGCCCAACCCCACTCGCGTGTTTTCCGGCAGCTGCAATAGCTCTGACGCGTCCTTCTCCCAAGGTCTGACTCTGGCGTTGCCCACCACGAACTAGACGTCCAAAATCGCCGGTTGCCACTACCATCGGCGAGGCGCTTGCTTCGTCCATATTGCTACCGCCCGCGGAAATGGCACCAGAGATTTGGTCTCGGACAACGGCAGTGCAGTCGTCGCTTTGGGGGCATGATAAGAGGATGCTGGTGCAATTTGGACTGGCGTTCGCCTCGTCGCCGCGCCGTCGCGCCGATTGCCGTCGAGGGTATTGGTCTCAGCTACGTCGGGTTAGGAAGACCTGCACCATTGTCGCCCTACGGACGCGTCTGTTACGCGCTCCCAGCGGCCACCAGGAAAGTCCTGTTGCACCTGCCACCACTTACGCGTTCTCGACGCCGGTGCTTGGATCGCCTGTGGACAACGCCGATGCAGGGCCACTGGCACAACGCCGGAATGGTATGAGCGCGCTTACCTCATATGCAGTCGGATCTAACGTGATAAGGTAGCCCTCGCAAACGCTATATGCCTTCCCCCAGTCCCAACGCGAAGTCTACAGCTGTGGCCAGCCCAAAGCGGTCGCGTTCACGGCCGTCCAGCTTTAGGTCGTCGCGGACGGACGGATGAGAAACGATATCTCGGCGATTGCGGCGGTAGACGATATGATCAAGATGGCGCAGGTTGTGGGCACAGAGTTAAGGCTTGGCGTTTAGGACCGCGTTGGCGCCGTTGTTGGGACCGTTGCTTCTGCTCGTTGTCGCCCTAATGAAGCATGTCCACGCGATGCCGCCCCAACGACCTTCCACTGGCATCCCGCGCGGCCGTCGCTTCAAACTTGTCGTGTTTCGGCTGCTGCGCGTGTACCTCTGCGCATGGGTTACGAAACGGCGCTCAATCGAGGTCGCTACACATCCTGCTCGCTGGGTAGATGTATATCCACCGAACTCTTCCTAGCCGGTACAACTTCAGTTGCGCTACGGACCATCTTCTGTATCCACCAAGGGGTATATACGGATGTCGAACAGCCCGTTCGTGTTGGGAGATGCTTCGGACAGGGAAGAGATGGACGGATTGCAACTTTGCTCTCCGTTCTTCTTCGTCGACGAGAATAACCCGCTCGGACTGTTCAACTGTCGACTCGCGATGAGCGTGTCCCTCCGCTCTGCCCACAATGCCCGTCGCCGCTCGTCCTGCTGCCCGAGCTCCTGACGTTGTGGACGAGCAACTCGACTTGGCACCACCGACGGTCTTTGCTGCCATCGAGCCAACGGCCGACGCTACGGTCCTCCCAACGGGATTGGGGACCGCCACCGGCTTTGGCACCGTCTCTATCCCCGAGCCAACCCAGTCGTTCAGTACGCCATCCCATTCAAGCGCAAGGCTCGAGTCTCTCCTCGTCTGACAGAACTGTAGCCTTCCAAGGCCCGAGCCTGCACCATGGAAAGTCGAAAGGACTCAGTACCGGAGACATTGCGGGCATCGTCGTCTGCGTCGTGGCAATCATCGCCATCCGGCTCATGGTCTGGTTATTCTACCGCCGGCGCGCTCGCATGAAGCGGGTTGCGGAAGAATTGGGGAGAAAGACATTGGTGGATACGAACGGCGCGGGGGCTGCCGATCCAGCTGCGTTTCTGCCGCTACCGTCTGCGTTGCGACGCCCCGGCGGTGGGCCTGCTTCGTCGGCGTCGGCGCCGCGTCCGCTGGCTTCCAACGTCCATTCGGCCCCGTCCGTGCCAGACCCTGCTCCTGGACCTTCTCCACCACCACCTTCTTCCAGTTGGACATCCACGGAGAGCACGCAAGGAGGGCATGAGCCCTCCGCGCAAGGACCACATTCCGCATCTACGAACCCACATTCTTACCCACCCAATGCGTCTGCGGACAGGGACGCAGAATACGGCTGGCAATCTTCCGTGACACCTTCGCCGCCCGCGTCGGCCCCGGCGGATCCCAAGCTCACGGAAGAGCTCAATGCCCTTCGGGCTGAGGTTCAGATGCTGCATGGACAAGGGCCGGCCAATTTAGGTGGCCCTTGATGGCCATGGGTGCTAATCACGCTTCGGATTTCTTTGTTTATTCGTTCTTGTCCAGTCGTTTTCTTCAAAACAGCCATATTTCCTACGAGTACAGTGTCCCCAATGAATCCAATGGTACCCTTTACCCTCTAGACCTTGTCTTATAACCCGACTGCCGCCCTGAGCCTGAGGTAGTCGACAGTACCAAGTCCCTACGTGAAAGACGTCAATTCTGTGGATTTTTACACGCAAGAAAAGAGGAACAGTGACTGCATCCCATCCCGGAAGGCTGGGGAAGCCGTTCGTGTTGCAGCCGGGGTTGGAGCCGGAGGTGATGTCGTTAATCGCAGCCCGACCGGTCGCGGAGTAGAAGAAGGGGTTGAGGAAGCCTAAGACGGGTTTGCCTATTGGAGTTGAGCGCCAGCACTCAACTGGAGAAGGCAGGGGAGAGCGAACCGGCAGCGACAAGCTCGTCGTTGATGAGCGCGATCATGGCCGCGAGAGAGGGCGACGAGCACGAGGTGCCGCTGACGGTACCCTCGAGACCGGTCCATGCGATCTCAAAGTTGACACCCTGCAGAGAGACGTCGGGGAATCCGCGACCCGTGCGGTTGAAGCGGCCGGAGTTAGTGGTGCCGAGGGCGGCGAGGTAGGTCGCGACGGCGGCGGACTGGTACGAGGGGATGGCGAAGTAGTTGGTGAACCCGCCGGAGGAAAAGGACTCGAGAGAGTGTCAGCGTCCAGTAGGCAGATTTAGGACGACGTACCGCTGCGGTCTCGGTGATACCTTGAGTCGAGCCGACTGAGGTGACGAAGGGGCATCCGGAAGGCGCCTGTATGGGTTATTTTTAATCACGGCGCTCGAGAATAAAAAAACAGCACATACAGTGGGGACAAAATTGGTGCAGCTCTGCGATTGCGAGCCGGAGACACCGCCGTCGCCGGAAGAGAACAGGATGGACGTTCCCAACGCGCCGAGCTGGGTGTACTAGAGAAGTATCAGCGATCCGAAGACGGTCGAAACAGCAACGAAAGTACCTTGGCGCACATTGCCTGCGCCATCGCTATATGTGCGTTAGCAGCTATACTGAAATAGGAAGTGAACAGATCTACCGCGGGTGAGATCTGGCTCGTTGACTGGAGGGATTAATCGATTGCATCAGCAATGCATCGAAACAGCCAAAGACGCGACTTACAGCCGTACGAGGTGGTGAACACGTTCGGGCGCGTGCCGGCCGCCTGCCCCAGAAAGAGGTTTACGATATCGATGAACCCGGCTACACCATCGGGGTTGTTCTCGCCGACTGATGGGAGGGTGAACAAAGAAACGCGTTCACCTGCTGGGACTAACCACTAACGAATTGGACAGGAACACCAGTTGCCACGCCGATGGTGTACTGTATATCAAGATTCTGCACCAGAAATCAAGATTGAAGGACAATATTGGGTGTAGGGACATACCGCCTCGATACCGGCCTGCGAACGTGTCTGGGTGTTGACACCACCGTCAAGAGTCTCAAGCGTGAAGGTCGTGGCGGGGCTGACGTCCTTACGGAAGTCGGTGAGGAATTGCTGCAGGAAGCTTGTCATAAGCTGTCAAGAGCACGTCGAACAAGAGACATACACGAAGATCAGCCGAGTTCGCCCATTGCTCGATAAACCCAGAGACGGCCAGCTAGAAATAGATTGAGCGGCCAAGTTTGAAGAAGCACCAATGATATTTACCTTGTTGCTGGTCTGCGTCGCCGCCGTGGTCTTGATGTTGTAACTGTTCGTCCGGTTAGCACTTCCCGGGCCTCAAAATACAAAGCTTACATGGCCTGGAGACATGCCGGCGTGATAACGGTGTTGCAGGAAGCGGGGACGGCGCGGCCGTTCAGCTCAACAAGCTCCCGGGCCGCATTCTCCGCGGAGCGCTTCGACTGGACAGCCGTGAATTTGGGAGCAGTGAGGGGAGGCGTGAACGAGGTCGTGGGGAAGAAGAGGTCGATATGGCCTGGAGGAGGATTTTAGCGACGCCAAAACTAAGCCACGGGGACCGGAATTACTTTGGAGAGATGCAGGGATAGAATACTCGAGGGTGCGGATGCTCTGAAGAAGAGTAAATCTTGCCCATTCAAAGACGGCTAGGACTCGCCTTGGTTCCGCTCTCGATGTGTTCGAACACGCCAAAGTCCGTGGCTAGCAAGGTGTTGGCCTTGGACACCGGAATGGTGATAGAGAGTTCGTCCCCAGCCGGGGACACCGTCTTGGACTCGATGTCGTGCTCTGCGAGCCACTCGCTGACGGCGCTTACAGTCTCCGCGGTCGGCGCAACAAACGCGTTAACCTGCGGGATTAATTTAGACGCGTGTCGCGCGATCCCGGGGGAGCTTTACCTCCTCAATCGTCAACCACTGCCCATAGGTCCCGCTCGCGGGATCGGAAATAGTCAAGAGCGTCTCCTCGAGACCAGGGAGGTTGTTATTCTTGAGCTGGATGCGGAGCGTAATCTCCTTCTCCGGGGGCGCGACGGCGGACTGGACGAAGCCGCTCGGAGGCGCGCGTCGGCTTTCGAGAACGCTGTACGCCCGAGGCGAGGGCGTCGCTGTCGCGCCGAGAGCGAGGGCGGCGAGGAAGAACGCGCGCGCAAAGACCATTGCAGGGATGCGATAGCGTTCGAGGAGCCGTGTATGCTTTAAATAGAGCTTATCCGAAGGAGCCCTGCATCTAGATATCTAGACACATCTGCTTGTGACCAGAGAAGACGCTGTTCTGTGAGGGTAGGTCGGGGATGGAGACTCTGATGTTCTGGAGGAGCATGTGAGAGCACATGGAGGAGTGAGAAAGATGCCGACTCAACTGAGTCAACTCCTTCCGAGCCAGTAGCAACACAGTGGTTGGTCAGCTGCCCAAAGATATCTGCAGAGACCGCGCGCGCCGAACTTGTGTTCTATTTCTATACGCAGATAAAAGGCTTTGAAAGACCTTGCCAAGGTGGAAACGGTGACTATTGGTAAACCATCAAAGTTGGGAGGATTACCCGAAGTCACCGAGAACGGCGTGAGCGGGGCCGCACTTGATGCAGTACGAACTTGAAGGAGATCGCTTTGACGCCGACTCGAATTAAACCGTAGGCGCCGTTGGGCGCTACTGGCACCTCAAAGGACATCCAGAAGTCACTGTAGTATTCTGACTGGATGTTCACAAATTTTAGATTTTTTGACCTCTGAAAAGGCCGAAAAATTTTCTCCAAATTTTAGTCAAATTTTTCCGGCGTCCTTTTTTCTGCGCGTCACGCGTCACCTGAACCTGTCAGAATGCTACAGTAGACGCATATGCAGCTTTAGCACGGGTCGTCAGAGACAATGGTCGGGACCGCGCAGGCCATACACAAGGAACTGGGAGTGGGTCATCCTGCCACGGGTCGTCCACACACAGCTACATATACTCGTCCAGATTCAGACCATCCAAATAATTATTTATGCTCTCTTCACAGACACTCGTGCTCACAGTCAGTCCATTGGACAAATACCGGCTATATAGATACTGTAATGTAGTCGGGGCCGAAAAAAAAATCTTTGCTCCCCCTTAGCGGAGCACGGATCCACGTCTAGTAAATAAAAAAAGGCCAGAGGTACTTGGTACCAAGGGTAGGTCAAGTCCCGCGGATTGGACATCGGATAGGGGGGGAGGGTTCAGTGGAGGCCCAAAAAAGTTTGGGCCTCATACAGTATCTAAAGCGGGTTTACTTTAGTATTAAGGGGTTAAGTTCGGTATTTTTTTCCACCCGGAAAGGCCGAAAAAAAATTTCTTTTGAATTTATTTCCGAGATTTTTTTTTCGGGCCCTTATGCATTACGCGAATTAACCCCTTAATATTACAGTACTGTAGATAAAAGAGGTCTACAGCACTACCAAACTTCATTTGAGAAGCTATGTCTTTGATGCCATCAGTGCCATCAGATTAAGTAAACCTTGAAAGGGATTCATTGGGATGAGTACAGCAGATGTGTTCAAACCACTCCTGGATGTTCTACTTCACTCCCATTACCTTTGTATGTTGTTCTTGGCAGGTTGAACAACGGGAAATTGGGACTATCTTATCTTATCGTGAGAATGATCGTTCCGATATGGTAGGAGGGGTCTCAAAAAGTCGCATCCCGAGAAATCCGACCCCGCTTCCACAATTCGGAAGTTGATCTACCCTTGGCCGGTACAATGTTTTGAAGGTACTCGTGTTCCAAATGACACATCAAATTCCAGCCAAACAATAATAGTCCAAATACAAGTCCAAGGTACTAGAACAAAAAGTTGGATCTCGTCAATTTACCTTCCCTCAAGTAAGGATGTAATTTCTCGGCCAGACTCAGAAGGTGCTGGACCGGTTCCTGTTTCCGACGCGCGGATTAGGCGAGTCCCGCTTCTTGTGTTCAAACTTACGCGTTCAAACGCGTTCTTGGGTAAATATTTGTTGGGAGGGATTGTTCGGTCCAGCGCTTCACCACGTTTCACTGCCTTCCGGAACATCTATTATGACCACCACTTCCCTAAGTGTGAGAACAGAAATCAATTACCCAATTAAGTTATTAGACAGGCCCGCTGTAACACGGAAGATGAATTGCTCGGCCGGGTGCTCTGAAACATATTTATTTTAATTATAAGTTAATATATATCTCCGCCGCCGCTCGGCTTTGTGTCCGTCTGATACCCCGACAGAACTTGATGCAACCTCCGCGGCAGATCAACTCGTTTGCGCCGATAACCAAGGGAAGACGGGGATATAAAGGACGCGTCGCTGCTCAGACATCAACAAACAAACTTCCTCGTCTCGCCACCTCCATTCCCAATGGCGCACATCCCCGGCCCCGACTCACCCTTCGCCGTTCCAAAACGCGTACTTATCGCGTGCGTTACCTGCCGCAGGTCAAAAACCAAGGTACGCGTCGTCCCTCGGAGTCCAACCCCCGCGGTTGACCCATGTTCCAACAGTGTCTCTCGACTTCGGAAGATACCGCATGCATGGGGTGCCAGCTTAAAGGCCTCCACTGCGAATATCGGCGCCTCCAACATACCGGGAAGCAGCAGCGCCGCGCCACGGGCTCCCGCCGACCAAGCCACACCGTCAACGGCGGGAACCGCGCCGTGTCCTCGCGACACCGGCGCCCCGCCGACCTCGATTACGACGATCGGGACTATCTGCCAGCTGGCTTCGTCCCCTCGCCCGCCACGAGCGAGAGCAGCGCCGACTCCACACCAACCGAGTTGCGGCATTTCAACAAGGAGCTGCCGCGCATTTCCGTGCAAGACTACGCGCTCTACGACCGACCGGGCGCGCAGCGCGTCGTTTCGGCGGGGCTGTACCCACCGGAGACCGGCGTACGGCCGCATCATGCCGCGGGACATCTCGTTAATAATGGGTGGCCCGGGCCGCGGGTGGACTTTATGGGATCGGCGCGCGACGACGCTACGTCGCCAGGCGACCGGGGGCGCAGCCTCAGCGGGAGTTTGGGTGGTGACCGCCGGGAATTCGAGCAATGGAGGGTGTAGGGTTGAATAGAGCGGGCGCGGGTTACTCCCGATAACTTATTAGTTCATTTTGTCCCTGTACGATTTTTTGTACTACTACCATTGCACGGCATTTCCTTTCCGCGTTCGGGAGCCGCGTGAGGACAAAGAGCGGGGGGATGGTAGGTGAAAATATTCGGCGTTTGAAATAGTGCGGCGATCGTCTCCGCGTCGATTGAACTCGGTCTGTGAATTCATTCGCCCGGGTGTGGACTCGTTTCAGGCTCTGTAGACCTGGGCGGTAACCGTAGCAGCGAGGCATCTAGAATGTAAGGACTGTAATTCACAAGCGGGCGACTGACTGTTCCGATTCGTATTCATGTTGAATTTCCTCAACATCGATATTCGCCTTAGTCGGCCGCCAGCAGGGTCAGATACAGATGCGCAAGAGGCAGGCCAACGCCACGCATATACGGTGCTCACTGAGAAAATGCCATAATTCTGCCTGGCACGAACACTTTACTTTGTAACTTGTTTATGGCGGAACTGACCTGATACTTCGTTCGTCGCCTGTACCGCGGGACGATCTCGGCCTGGATTTCTTCCTCAAGTGTGCTGAATTTGGCCCCGAGTTTGACGAGGTCGGTGTTTCCTTGTCGGTCTGGTAAGTGTACTATTGTCGGCGGATGAATCATGAGTGGATCGGAAGAGAGGTAAATTAGATAACCTGAAGCGACGCAGCATCACATCCAGCTCCGCCAACCGGCGGCGCTGCCAGTGGAGACGACGTCTTTTCCGAGTGCTGCGGAATAATGGATTGGTGTTTAATCTTTCAGCTGGCTGAACAGCCGCGCCTTCACTGATCCACCTCGCAACCTGTTGATATGCTCAAGTCGGGGATGGTCTCCATTCGAGCACCGTGGCCCACGATGACCATAGAACCGAGCAGAACCTCCAGACAAAGAATTTGATGTCTGGGTTGTATTATTCCTGTGCCTGAACGGGTATGCCATCAGTGACTGTCACATCAATCTTCTTTGATCTCTACCCATAGCCCTTGTCCGTCGTGCCCTCTTCGTCGGTGCTGTTGTCGGTGACTGACGTTGGTTTGCAGGCACTCTTTGAAGAAACGACATGTCTGGCGCGCGTGGATGCTTTAACTGTGGAGGATGTGCGTTGTTGCTGTTAGGGCTGTCGTCGTCTTCCCCACTCCACCTCCATTCTCCTCCTCCTCCTCCCACTACGATACTTCCTCTTCCTCCTCCTCTACCTACCGGGGACGCTGCTGACGATGTTCCGTGCTCTTTCCATACCCTTCCTTCTCACTCGATACCCTCTGTCGGCGGGGACGTGGACGGCGACGAATATCATCTTTTCACCCCATCCAATCGACCCTCTGAACAACTCTTCCTTGGTGCGCGTGCGCATGCGGGCGCTGTTCAATGGGTACCGTGGATGTCGACGACGCTGGCCATGATGCGATTTTGGCGCTGCTGACGAATGGCGACGACGGGGACGTACACACAGTCGGTCACCAAGCTGCGAGCTGCCCCAAGGCCGGAACTCCCACCTGGTGCGCCCTCCTTTGTGCCTTTGTAGATCTCCGAGGCTGACTCGCGTTTTTTCAGCTACAACTGTATGCGATTTTTTTTTGCCTATTCAGTCGGCGACGGCGGTAACGATGTACAGGCGGCCTCGAGGGCCATGTCTCCCGCGACTGTACCATGGAGCCCAAACCCAAGGCGTGCTACAAGTGCAATGTGGAAGGTCATCTAGTGCGTGTTGTCCTTGCTTTCCTCCTCCCCTCTTGCTCTTCCTGCTTCCGCCCGACATCCACTGCGATGATCTCCTCCCGCATATTCGTCTTTTGTTTTGCTTTGCACGCGGCGCGCTCGTTCCGCGCTCACTTTGGCGCCCTGTAGGCGCCCACTCGTGCCTCCCACCTACTTTCTACCTACTCTCCCCCTCGTCCGTGGCTGCACCGGCGTCAGCTTGGTCGTCGTTCCGCCCTCCCTCTAACGCATCCGCGCCGCCTCCCCTCCTTCATTACATCACATTCACCCTCGCCATCCCCTGCTAACCTTGACGCTAGGCTCGCGACTGCCCCGACCCCTCTGCCGCCGGCGGAGGCGGAGGCGGAGGCTTCCCTGGACCGCGCGGCGGAGGAGGACAAGGATCCGAGTGCTACCGCTGCGGCAAGCTCGGGCACATCGCCCGTGCGTGTCCCGACGCTGCGTAAGTACTAGTGTCCACCTACTCCGTTTTCGCCCATACCATACTTACTAACGACCCCTAGATCTGGCAGCGGAGGCGGAGGCGGAGGCTACGGTGGAGGAGGCTACGGCGGCGGCGGAGGGGCTGGGGGCAAGACGTGCTACACCTGTGGCGGCTACGGCCACTTGAGCCGCGATTGCGTGCAAGGGAGCAAATGCTACAACTGCGGGACCGTCGTGAGTGTTTTGTTGGTTCCGCTCCTCCCTATTCCTATTCCTCTCTTCCGTCTCTTGCCGCCCAGCCGCTAACGCTAACCGTCCCGCAGGGCCACATTAGCCGCGACTGCCCCGACGCGCAACGCCGCGCCTGCTACACCTGCGGGCTAGAGGGCCACATCTCGCGCGACTGCCCTGGCGTCGGCGCGGGCGACTCGTCTGCTTAAAAGGCTCTTCAAAAGAGCGACAGTGCTCGTTCGAATACGCTACAGTACAGATACGAAAAGAGATGTGTGAATTCCTGAGCGAATGTGTATATATTGACTGCTGCTGCTTGTACGCGTCCTTATTTGTGCGTTTTCGATGTCGGAGATGGGGTAAGTAGCCAGATCATTTAGACTGGATCTTTTTCGTCAGCACCTTGCTCTACGCCACCACTTGCCGAGGAAATTCGGCACTTTGGCTGCAATGCTGGTCGTACATATTCCGAACCAGACGAGCTCCGCAACCTCACTCTGGTCAATGTCCCATTGATCCAGGCGACTCTGCCAGAAGCTGGTAACGGCCAGTCGTTCATACATTGTACGTGCAGCGTGCTCAATTCGACTGCATCTACATGAGCGTGTCTCTCATCCCGCCTGAACTCGCAGCGTCTCTCAGCGCAGCCCTCGCCTCTCTCGGAAACGACGCTGGCATCCCGGCTCGGAGCAACGCACCCTCGACCTCGCCAACGCTCGATCTATCCCCTCATCTTTGGTCAGTCGTGGGGCACCACCGGGGACGGGGACCAGACCGTATTTGGAGCTTCCTCTGCGGAGGACCTCAGCGCTCGCGGCGTATTTGTATCCGAGCGCTTTCAGTGGCTAGCCTCCGATTTTTGCTGTCTCGGAGCGCGACTACTGAAGCTCGCGTCGTCCTATACCAATAACACCCCGCCGTAGCATGCGCCCACTCCACCCTCATTCATCGGAATACCACGGCCAGGACGACCACTGTACGTCTGCTCGGACGTGATCTACGGCTTCTCCTCCAACGCCCTTGAGTGCAAGAGATCGAATCGATTCAGACGCTCCCCGGGATAAAATGGCGTTCCCCAATCTCTACCAGCACCAAGTGTTCCCGTTCCACGACTAAACCGGGGACACACAAGATATTGGTGTTCTTCCTCGTGGCCCCGGCGGTGACGTTGGCGAACGCGAGCGACGGCAAGTCTTGTCGATTTGATAAAATAAAAGAGGATTTGGGCACGCTGACTGACGAAGATATTCCGGGTGCAATAAGATTCGCTTCTTTCCACCTTCCACGCTCGAGGCTGCAGCCGAAGATGAGCGATAGCATGGCCGCGACAGAAACGACACCCCTCATTGCTGCAGAACCTGCGGCGCGTCATTCCGGAGGGTTTAACTCGTATCGACGCGTCCTGCTCGCAACGCTCTTGCTCTCGACCACGTTCTGGTTTGTTCGTATCTTCACCTGAAACTCCTCTACTCGGTGTTCAAGTGTCCCAGACAGCGACGCCAATTGTCTATGTCTATCGCGTCTTCAACTGCGAGCTGTATTATCAGGACCCATCGCATCCACCCTACACGGGTACAGGCGACGCATGCGCGATACCCGCCATCGAGTCAGCTACAGCAAGGGATCTCAGCCTCATGGGCGTCTTGGTCTCGGTCAGCGGCGCTCCCGCCTTTTACTCCATTCAAACTCATTTTCCTGGAAAGTTTGCGGGAACGATGAACCTCCTACTCACGACATGGCAAATCCGCCACTGGGGACTCCGCTCCGCCTTGGTGCAGCAAACCTTCTGGCCCGCGGTTCGGAATCTGACGCAGATATATGCTAGTGCGTGTTATGTCGCGATTTCTACGCGCCCTGACGCGATTATCCTCATCTAGCGTATGTTGGAGGTCGCCTCGCGATAACTATAATGCAGACGACACAGCTCATTACTATCGCCGGTGGAGGGCTCGGGTATGGCCTAGCCGTGAACTCGTACATTACGGAGCTCGTTGAGGCTGAGGGCAGAACAGCAGCCTTTGGGGTTCTCGCGGCGATGATGATGCTCGGGACCGGGATTGGTACGTGGCCATCGGAGGCGATTTCGATTTTCATGCTCAGCGCCGCGCTCTGGTTGCAGGATACGTCGCCGGCGGTATCGCCGGAGAACGCATTAACATCTCCGCCCCGTTCCAGATCACATTCTGCTTGCTCGTTTCCAGCACCATCTACACACGCGTCTGCCTTCCATACGTACCACCCACAGTCGCGGCCGATGTGGGCAACGGAGGCGTGGTGAATATATTCGCGTCGTTCTCCGCGCTACGCGTTTTTCGTCCGGTCAACTATGTGACCGCGACAGGCAGGAGCAAGGCTTACTTCGGCTTGACCCTGCTCGCTTTCGGTACATTTGCGGGCTCCTTGGCAACGGGTTATGTTGTGTGTTCCTTGCCGTTCGCCTGGCTGTCTTTTCGCTGACTTCTTCGACCTGCAGCTGATGATGCTACAACTGACTGCAACGAACCAGTATCAGTACAAAACGGCTGAGAATGGATATCTGTAAGCTCATCGTGTACAGGCTACTAGAGCTGACCAGGGCCCAGAATGGCATCCCTCTCCGTTTCGCGCGCGCTCTTCCTTACCTTCGCATTCCCGCGGATAATCAAAGCAGGCCGACGGTGGTACTCCTCTTCGGACAGCCATTCGAGAAGCGCCAGTCCGCAGCCGTCTGCATCGGAAGATACCCTCGTCGATATCGAGGCAGTAATACCTTCCAGCGCGGAAGGCGGCGATGCACCTCTGCCTGAAGAGGCTGCTGCTCCGGTTGCACCACCTGCGACGGACAAGATACATGGGAGTCGATTCGACTTGGTTTTCCTACAGTGGTCGTGCGCGTTCTCTCCCCCTTTTCATTGACGCTTCCACTCACTCACGGAACACAGGATGGTTGTTGACGCACTTCTAACCTCGCTCGTCGCGTTCTCCTCTCGCTCGTGGCACATCAATGCTGCAGCCGTGGTACTCCCGCTCGCGAGCGGAACGGCGCCGGCTTGCAAAGGCGTGCTCATGGACATGATCCCTTCTCCTCCCTCCACGTCGTCTGAACCCGACCAGGCAGCAGCCGCCAAACGCGCCGACGCCCTCGCCGGCATCTCTATAATTGAGACGTTCAGCTGGATCACCACCGTCGCGCTTTTCGGGCAGCTGTTCGCGTTTCTCTCCGATTTGGGGCGACCGAATTTGGTTTTCTTCTGTAATGCGGGATTGGCATTGGTGGCAGCCGCGGTGTTGTTTGGGGTGAGGTTTCCACCCTTGCAGGTCAGTGCAGGACCTTCGTAGCATGCAGAGTTGTTTTACCAAATAAGCACACCTTCCAATGACGCCCACTGGCTTCTCGACTACCACTACGATACATCCCGCTTTCCGTTTGGTCCCAGATCCAGTCTTCTCTCGGTCCCTTCAGGTTCTCCCCGCAAGACTACCACGAGCCGACCAAGAAGGCGACGACCAAGTTGGCGGAGGTCATCAAAACCCACCGTCTGCGCACGTTGCTTATTCTAGATTGCGGACAATGTTGACGCGTACGTTGACGGCTAACAGGCCTCGCCGACGAATGAATTTGTACTTTCTTTCACCCAAATGCAACGCCGACAATATTGCTGTATCTAGAACGCTTTTCGATGTAGCCATCCTTTGCACTTGCGCGATTCGACACGGCGACATCACAACAGGGAAGTACAGCAAAGCACGATACGGATCGTCCATTTCATTCTTTTGGAGTTAACTGTCTGTGTTGGAGCACGCCACCAGCTACGACGCGACCGACCCCATCATCCTCACGATCGATGCGACCGACTCCCTCGCCTTATGTACCCGCGTCTGCTTGAACGAGACCGGAGGAGCGGGCGAACGCGGGTCCTGGGCAGCAGCCTCGATAGATGTTTTGGTGACCACAACTGGCTCGTCCTCGCCCTCCGCCGGCGGAGGCGAACGCGAGTGCATCATCCTGGCAATCGCCAACGACGCGGCAGAGCGTTTCTTTCGTATCCGGGTGTCTTGAACGGCCAGATATTGTACCGGCGGGGGGAGTATGAGGCTCGCTTTCGTGGGAGATAGAGGGGATATTGGAGATGGCTCAGAGACGAAAGAAGGCATAAAGAGCCCTTTGGTCGTCTTCAAGGGCGTAATGGCCGCGTTTTTTGTGGACGACGCAACGGAGGTAGATGACGACGCGGCACTGTTCGCAGTAAAAAGTTCGGAAGACGCGTGGCCCGACTCCGTACTCGACGCCGTTTCCTCAGACGGCTGCCTGGGTCGCGTCGGCGTTGCGGGGAGGACCTTTATGCCGAGCTCTGTCGGTACGGGAGAGGCTACACGCGTCGGGAAGCGCTTGGGGTAGGCTGGGGACGACGGACGCGCGATGTCGTGTTGGGTGAGCGCGACTGGCGGCTCTGGGTCGTCCGGGAAAAACCGTAGACGATACACCCATCCGCACATGCTCCCGACAGTGTAGCGCTCCCAGGCGTCGGCGCCAAAACACTTGGTAAAGAACGCGCTAGCTTCGGGGGTGACGCCGAACGCGTCGACAAAGTGGTCGTCCGAGTTGGGTGGTCGGGAGGCGAAGGTCGCGTAGGCGGGCGTAGACGTCGAGCCCCAAGGTTGTTTGTGGACGAAGAGCTGGAAGAGGATGACTGCGACGGCCCAGGTGTCCATCATGGCTCCGTCGGATAACCGGGATAACCGATCTTCGCCAACGGGGTAGTAGTGCTCTATTTGAGCGTTAGGAAGGTGGCAACGGCGCCAGGCGAGGACAAACCGGGCGCAGAATATGCAGGCGCGGATGCGTGCGTTGAGGGCAGGACCGCGTTGAATGGGTTCCGCGTCGCCGAACTCAAGTCTAGGAGGCGGATGCTACTGCCGTCCTCGTCGCATATAAACGCGTCGGGGGTCAGATTGCGATGGTAGACGCCTTCCGAGTGTAGGAACTCGACAATGTCGACAATCTCGTCAACCACCTCTCGCGCCCGCTCCGGCTTTCCGATGAAGTAACCTTGATTTATGAGGGTCGAGAGTTTGGTTGGAGAATAGTCGAAAACTTGGAAGTGGAGCTTGGCCGAGCAAGATTGGTAGCGCAACGTAGACAAGCGCGGATGGAAGTCGAGGACGAGGTATATGCGCGTTTGGTCCTCTAGGACTGTGAACTCGGCCGAGTCCAGCGGAGGCAGTATCGTGCACTTGACGAGCACGTAGGTCGGTCGCAGCTGGGAGCTGCTCAAAAACCGGGCTTGGTAAAGGTCGAACCCGGTTCCGTGGAGGAGGAGCTTGACGATCTCGTATTGGCGGTCGCCGACAAGCTCACCAACAAGGTTTGGGAGTTGGTCGGGGTACGCCGGATTGGGAAGAAGACTAGCAGAGAGCGAGAGCTTGTCGCGGGAGAGCATTATTTGAGAATGTGCGGCAAGGTAGTGGGGCGGAGGAAAGTGTACAAGCGCCCAAACATGGCCACTCAACGGCAAGGTCTCAACGGGATCGAATGCGACCTCGCCCGGGTGTAGCCTCCAAATACGGGGGCAGGATCGGGAGATGGGCCGCTAACCCGTCGCCGACAATTGTACAACCTCCAATGCGACCCCGGGAGTAGCCGACGACAACTTGCGGCGAACCCGATCGCGGCCTTGAGCTAGCCTAGTTGGGCCACTGCAAGGTCGGCCTTTCGCGTCGCAAACCATGTAGAGGCCGCACGACGGCCCGGAAGCGCACTCTCGATTCGATGCGAGTGGGTGGGGAACGCATATGATTGCAGGCATTCGAATCCTAGCTAGCTCGTTGGAAACGCGTCCGGGCGGCAGCATCGGGATAACGTTGCATTTGGAATGAATGGGGGGCAGGAGCAAACGGGGACTGGATTCCGGCAGACGATGTGATCGTGGAGGGAGGGCCGTCTACGAGGGGGAATGAACTCTAGCTCATCCGAGGAGCGTCCACCGAAGAGCTCACAAGACATTCGGAATCTCGGTCGGCCATCGCGGTTGCTGTGGACAACGCCCCTAGCAGGCGGTGAGCTTCGGCGGCACGAGCGCCAAAGGCACGCACGCACCAAACCGAACCATTGCCAGCATCTCCTGGCTCCGAAGCACGACAGGGTTCTAGGGAGCGACGCCGAATCGCGCTCCAAGCACGGTGGACCTCAGGCTGGTCCAAGGCCACCGTGCGTGTACTTGCCGACTGCAGAACAAGCTGAAGAAGAAGAGCGGCCGAGCCTGAAAAAACATGATTCAGTATTCAGAAAAGCTCTACCGCGGACAACGCACCTCGCTTTCGGGGCGTGGTGTATGCCCAGACAGCGGGGCAACGTCGCAGGCGGATTATTCAGGCCTGACCGGTGACGTCCGGTCGTCGAGATTCCGCCGGATGAACGACGACAATGCCCATTTTGAGTCGGTTATAGGAGGTAGAGCGTTATGTGGGTATGCTTTGTCGTCGTCGTCGTCCGCAGTAGATGAGAAACACGGGAAGGGTCACGGATTGAATCAACAAGCACAAACAGACGCGGTCGCGCTCTTCAATCATTTCACCCGGGCACCGAAACTAAAGGACCTTGCAACAAACCTAAGTCAATTGCCATGATATCCATGCGATGTAACCTGCCAAAATCTACCGAGTAAAACGAGCGAACGAGCGATTAAACGAGCGTGGTCGGCGGGGAGCCGTATTACAAAGGTTCCGTACAAACAGTAATCCAAAGTGAGAGAGAGAGCGTGAATAAAAAACGGTTAAAAAAGCCCCCAGGGAGATTACAACAAGACGCGTCTTGTACGGTTTATACTTGGTGTAGCGTGTATTGCGGCAGAAAGCGGAGAAGCTACGCTTAGAGATTCCACGCTTCCTTGATAAAATCGGCGGCACGCTCCGCGAGGACGTAGATCTCGCCCTGGGGGAAGCTTGCGGGTGCGGCGGGCTACAGAGGATGGTCAATGCAACGCACAAAGGCTCTAATAACAGCCGCAACGCACCAAAACACTCGCGTCAACGACACGCAACCCCGTCACGCCCTTCACGAGCAACCTCGGGCCCACGACACCCGTCTTGTCGCTGTTCTTCGAGATGCGCGCGGTGCTCGTCGGGTGCTCGAGCGAATTGGTGTACTTGCGTATGTACGCTTCCAGCGCCGCGTCGCTTGCCAGCGCGGCCTTGGTCTCGGCCGCGCCCCCGGCGTCGACAAAGTACCCCTTGAACTGCGGGGAGGCGTAGAATGCCTGCGGCGGCGCGCGCGCCCGCGATGGTAGCCTTGATGTCAAAGTCGGTGGTGAGGATGTTGGGGTTGATCGAGGGGTATGTGAATGCGGAGGAAGAGGTGATGTTAAGGCTGCCGCGCGAGGTTGGGGACGCGAGGACGATGCAGATGGAGTTGTAGTTGCCCGCGGGGGTCGTCTGGCCGGGGTTGGGGTAAAAGAAGTTCATGAAAGCGAGCTGGGGATGGTTAGCGCGAGTGACTTTGAGATCAGGGAACGGACCTGGAAGTGCGGCGACGTAGGACCCGCCGCGGGGTCGGTGCCAATGGTCTTCAAGATGGGCGCGGAGCTCGGGAGACGCGAGTAAGAGATCGTGTTCACGACGGTGTTCCCCGCTGCAAAACCTGTATGGCCGTTTGTTTCCCAGTCGGAAATCGCGAGGCCAAAGGCCGTCGCGTTGCTTAAGAACGAAGAGAGGGTCTCGATGCCCGAGTTGACCTGCCATTGCAGCGCCAGGATGGTTTGGTCCTGGAGGTTCTTCCCGACGTCGGGGACGTCGAGGACGGTAGAGATACCGAGCGAGCTGAGTTGCGACCTAGGACCGATGCCAGAGAGCATGAGAAGCTGCGGCGTTCCGATGGATCCCGCGGATAGAATAACCTCTTTGGTCGCCGTCAGCGTGTAGGCTTTCCCTGGCCCAGAAAATTAGCCTGGCGTAAACTTGTTCGGCGCATAAACGTACCAGATGCGCTCTGCGCAACCGTCACCCCCCGGAAGGTCTTGCTCGCCGTCTGTACGAGCTTCGTTGCCTGCGTGTTGATGAGAATATCGAAGTTGCTGCGCGCGTTGACGGCGGGATGGAGGTACGCTGACGCCGCGGTCGAACGCATCCCGTTGCCGACGGTCGTCCCCAACCAGGCTAGCGTAAAGTGGATTAGCTCCGGAAAGATTGGCACCGAGCCTATGGCCAAGAACGGAAGCTACGCACTGACGCCGACGCCGTTGCCGCTGTTTACGTCCAAGTTGAAGGTGGCGTTGGCCTTTGCGGTCGCGACAACGCGCTTATCGAGCTCGAACGGTTCGGGGGTGAGGCCGGTAAGGAGCGGGCCAGAGCCGTGCCATGCAGGGTCGTACTCCCCGACGTTGAAGCGATTATTCCACGGTGCAGTGTGCTTCTCGTTCTGCCGCGACGCGTCAGTGTCCCGGATTAGCGCGCCTCAGATAATGCGCGCGTACTTTAAGCATGTAGGATTTGAGGTTAGACCATTTCCATCCCGACTCGCCGGAAACGGTCGCAATGCGGTTGTACTCGTCTGCGGAACCACGCCAGTAGATCATGCCATCTGCGAAGCGGATTAGTGGCGCGCCCAAGGAACGCGGGAGGCCGACGCACTGATAGCACTACTCCCGCCGAGCACCTTTCCGCGCGGATATGGAAGTGTGCGACCGTTGAGTCCTGCCTGAGGAGCGGTGGTGTATTCTGTCAGGCACGCGTCAGGGCTTGGTAAGAGAAGGATGCAGAGGGGGAGACGCACGCCAGTCGAGCTCTCCGCCACTCCCAGTACCAGCCATGAGCGGCACGTAGATCGTCTCAAAGACAGATGTCGCGTTGTCGAGGCCGCCCGCCTCGATGAGCAGCACGTTGACCGATGCCTTCTCTGACAGTCGTGCAGCGACCGTGCTGCCTCCCACACCGGCTGACCCTCCATTAGTAACGACTCCCACCGCCTTCAGCGACATTGTGCGTACCGCCGACAACGATGAAGTCGTATTTCTTCGTGACCAGTGCCGGGGAGGTGTAGATCTTGCCAGCGCCGACAACAGCAGGCAGCGACAGGGCGGCTGCGAGGAGAAGAGAACGAAGTGGAGATGCCATTGCGTGGAGCGCCGAGGGAGGGGGGGCTGGAGAGTGCGACGCGCCGGATATATACAGCTGTTTGCCAGGCACAACCTTGGCTGGGGGGTCTGCGGAGGTTATAGAGGGAAGCAAGACGTGCCGGGACCCGTTCTGTGGGCGCGCGCTGACATGGGGATTTTCGACTCGGAGACCATCGCCGAAAACGCGAAGCGCCAGAACAATCAGAAATGCCATCGATGGCTTGCCGGCGGCGATGTATCGGAGGAAATATTTTTGCGTTCCGCGCGCGTAGATAGTTTACCTCCGCGGGGGCAAAACCAGGGGTAAGGGACGGCAAAATTTTTGAGAGCCTCCTTTTCCGAGGGACGTGGTCTAAAAGCGACCCTAAGCAATTTGACACCGTTTGCGGCGCGTTCCAGATCCATCTGCTCCCCAGAGATTGCGACTGATTTTCGTACTGTATCCGCCGCAGGAACATCGGCGTGCCTTCGTTGGCTGGCCAATGGCTGGCAGGGCAAAGACAGGAACTGACATTGGATTTCTGGAAGTAACTTTACGGAAAATGGGCTAAGTCTGGACGCGCCGCGGCTGCGCTTTGCAGCGCTCTGCAGGATCCGTCGGCTGCGTCGGCCAAGATCAATTTACACTGTGAGCGATTGTCCCCGCGCGAACCCAACGCGAACCACAGTTTTTCAAACAATTTCAACAAAACTTGGCGTATTTCTCTTTGTTCCTAACCTGAGGAGGATTGGACGTTTGCCCGCGTCTAACTCTGCATTCAACATGTTACAACTGGCCTATTAAGGAGGGATAGAAGCCCTTACTTTATAGCAGCTTTGACGC
The DNA here is from genome assembly GCA_014461125.1 of Mycena kentingensis (nom. inval.). Taxonomy (NCBI): domain Eukaryota; kingdom Fungi; phylum Basidiomycota; class Agaricomycetes; order Agaricales; family Mycenaceae; genus Mycena; species Mycena kentingensis (nom. inval.). The sequence goes on along the minus strand of JACAZG010000018.1, from coordinate 714,669 downwards.
GCTTAGACGCGTCCAATCGTGTACGCTGCTACGCGCTAGTATCGCTGATAAACCCATGATCCGCGACGCGTCCCCTTTTGAGATTGAGGTCTCCTCCAAGTCTCCTCACAAAATCCTTGCTTCATGGGAATGTATCTCCGGTCGCTGTAGGCAAAGCTGTTGGTGCTGCCTATAATCTGCCGCAGCTCACCAGTGCTCGCCCGAGTTGCTTTGGATTGGCAATTCGAACGCGCTATGGACTCGACCCGCCGCCCGGGAACTGTACAAACGATGCGAACATATATCGCCAGCAACCTAGCACGTACGCGCATAAGTATGTACTTACCATGTGGTCGATAACTTCCGGCAAGCAACGGCGAATCAGCTGTTGATCAGGCCTGCTTCGCATGTTCGTAAAATACGCTTTCTAAGAAACAGCGAGCGCAGCAACATAAATTTTCGCTAGCAACCAAGTACTGTACAGCCAAGCCCTGTGTACCAATAGCAACCTTAAACACCAAATAAAGTATGTACTTCTAGGAAAAGGTCATAAGCTAAGTATGTGCACGCAAAGGTCTGAACTGGTGGTACAATCTACACGGAAAGATCGGTCACGGATGAAGGAACGCGTCGCAAACGAGGGAAACACCATATATGCAAGGGGTTGGTGTGTTTTTGGGATTTTGTTGACCGTTGGAGAGCAGTGTTCACAACGCGGACGGGCTCTTGGCATCCCCATACGCCTTGGGGTCCGACTGCAAAGCGAAAGCGTCAACATCGATATCCGCGGCGTCCGAGTCCTCTGCCGGTGGCTTGTCGCCAAACCACGCAGAACGAGAAGCACGCACATCCGTAGTAACATGCGTGACGGTCGAGATGTGCACCTTGCGCGTGCCGGACTCGGGGTCGCCCGAGCGCCCGCGCCACGCATTCATCTCGTGGTGCGACGCGCCGCCTTCGTTTGAGATGCCGCCCGCGAGGCCCGAGGGCGTGCCCATGATCGCGCGCGAGTTCAGCGTCGCGAGGAGTACATTTGTGTAGAGTTTGCCGAGCATGAAGGCGGGTGTCTGTGAGGCATATTGTATTAGCAACGTGAAGGAAGAGAAAGAGGACAAACGAACCTGGTGCAGATTGTCTATTGCGGACGGGTTAGTAGAGAGCGGTGTATGAGCAGGAAGACGCACCCGTAGGACGGGTAATGAACAGCGCGACGTCCGCGCACGCAACCACAGAGGTAATCGCGCCAGTCTCGATGACATTGTAGATGAGCTTGGTGATGAGCGAGTCGGTGCGCTTCCAGGGCGTCTTCATGCGGTATTGCGTGAGCTGCCGCCAGCGTAAGTGGGCTGCGACTGGACGAGAGGTAGACGCGTACGATCATGACCATGACGAGGGTGATGAGAACGTCGACGACGGCGGACCCAATGAGCCAGACCTTGACGCCGGTGATGAGAGCGGGCAGCCTGCTAACGTCTGGGAGGGCTATGTTAGAGGAGCGTGGTCGAAAAGTTTATAGGCATACCGGTGGTCACGGCGAAGAGCGCGTCCGAAATGAACGCGGCAAGACTCTGCATGAGTGCAAGCTGCAAGGCGGTTAGACTCAAAGCGAGGATAGAAGTCGCCACGCACCAACACGATGACAACGCAAATAGCCTTAGCCCACAATTGCTCGCCTTTGAGCGTGTATATCCGCCTATAAACACGCGTCAGGCCTTGCAAATATCCCTCAGCTCGCGACGTACCAAGCAAAGAAGATCTGCACGCTTGCGCTCGTCACGCCTGTGCAAATGGGCCCCGCAAGACTCGACCAGGGAAGGTGGATAAAGATGGTCGGGTCGCCCCAGCTCAAGACGAGGATCGAGTACGCAAAATGGGACGTGATGGCGGTTTGGGTGCACTCGACGGTGGTGAGCGTGTAGACGAGCGCCTTGATCCACCAGCGCTCCTTCGGGAAGCAGATGTGGAACTTGTCTGTGGGCGGCGCATTCCAAGTCAGCGCGTGATTGTAGTGTAAGAGGGCGGGGCACGCACAGACTTGCAGCATCAGCGTCCCCAACAGCAGCCAGTTCGCCTGCGTCCCGGCAAGCTACAAGCGAAAGACGCGTCAGAGTGGAGCTCGAGGCGGGGAAAGCGGGGGGCGGGAGGTGCCGTACAATCGGGGCTGTGAACACTTCAAAGTCCGCTGGGGAAGACATGGTCAGCGCTGGCGAGTAGCTGGTCGGCGGGGACGATGTGGGCGGGAACGCAACCAAATCTGCTTGCCGCTTTGCATTGGAGCTTTAAAGGAAGCCGGCCCTGACGGCCTTGGGAATCCTTGGAGGAAAAAGCACAGCGGCGCAGGCGGAGTCGTCGAAGAAGTCTGCGGACTGTATTCAGATTGATCTTGCCCCAAAGGAACCGCTCTACAAGGATTCGCAACGCCGTAAGTTGGCGTATGTAAGGACGACCACAAGCGAGGAGAAAAACTCTCCGCACGGGTGCGGTACGTGTGAGTGGCGTTGCCGCAAACCTATTGCGATGTACTAGCGATCCGCGGTAATCTGGCCACTCAGGTGGCCCGACCAGTGGCCCGAACGTTGTACTACCATGTCCGATGCCCGTATTTGGATGGTCGATTGTCCTCGGCGGTGCGGCGTCCCGGTTGTTGCTGACGCCGCCGGAAAATCGGCAAGTCGACGCTAGTCGCCGCTGTTCTGAAATCTGAGCAGTAGAGTGAGATGGATAACATTTGAGCAAGGGCTCGCGCCAGGAACAGCTCCTGTATGATTTTACGACAGTAGAGCAGAGATCTTCAACGCCACCGTCCAAACCCTCGCGTAGTGGTTTGAAAGTTGGGGGTGACGAGGTTAGGAGACAGGCACCAGCTGCAGGCTCGTAGTGGAATATTCGCTCGCTGTTTTCGAATGAAGCTTTGTCGAACAGTGGCATGGAACTGCTTGACGGGGTGCAAGCAAGGGACTAATGAGGCAGGTGGATCGGAGCTTGAGCGACACTTGTAGGAGTACACAACGGACGAGCAGACGCGTCTGGTTCTCGGATTCTCTGGCCTGCGTGGTGGTGGTGGTGGTGGTTGGGCGGAAGACGCGTGACGGAGCAACTCCCGTTTTTGCTCCAAGCCTCGAGTCGCGCCATCGCTGAACGAGACGACTCAACTCTGCCTCCCTCGCTGGCCTCCGCTTCGTCCCATTCATTTCCCGACACCTTCTCGGTCCCTAGCACCCAGCCGACCGCAAAGCTTGGTGGAACAAGTCCCGTACGCGTGTCAAGCAAGCCCCAGCAAACTCTACGAAACTTTCATCTCTCTGCAAAAATTACGTGCAACCAGATCGCGTTCCTGTCCGCCAGAGCTCATTCCGACTCACAGTGGCATCGGTATCGATTCCAGTCCACCGCCGCGGTGACCGTCCGTCCCAAGAATCTCCTCTCCGACCTCATTCACCTCTCCTCGATACTTGCCCTCGGCCAACGGCGTATGGGTTTAGCCCGTTCCTATTGGACTGGAAAGAGAACAGGCTGTCTGTCGTTCCATTGTGTTGACTCTTGCCGTACACTTTCGCTTGGTCTCCTTCAGGACGCGCGACTTTCTGGACATATCCTCGCCCCCCTCATGCAGGTCTGTCTCAACATGACCGCACATAACCCTCAATCTGTTGTTAGATGCCGGAGCAGGCACATCTTATACGCAAGACCTCCCATAGGCCACGTCTCGCCCGGCGGACACGACTCTCGGCGGCGTAGGGAGCGCTGATCTGCGGGTTAGGACAGGCGCGGCGCTCCTGCAACTGACCTTGTATCACCGTCCAAAGAAAGAACGAGATCGCGGCGACGAAACGATGAGCACCACCGAACGGGACCGAGGCATAATTCGGAGCGTTTTTCCGATGAGTGCGCGCTTGAACTTTCTCCACCTACCGCGATCGGTCTTCGACCGCCTTCACCGCTGTCGACCGGTGCCATTTGCTGCCCGTGGTCGATTGGCGCTTCTCCCTGAGGCGATTTCGTACCCTCTTAGCGCATCGCGTCGGGCTCGCGTTTCGAAGCAGTCGGTGCACAATCACCAATATGCAGATTCCGTATTCGAGAGTCCCAACTAGATCTACCCTACTATCCGTATATTCCCATCGTCACGCCTACGTTCTCCCATCCCAGCGCGTTTCTCGCATCTTGCTCAAATTCGTCCGACTCCCACCTAAATCGGCGTAGCTCGTCCCGGTCCATCTCAGGCTTAGGCTTGATCCACGCTTGGTCTGGGACTGCCGCCATCCTGGCAAAACACCGCCAGCCAAGGGAGCAGCCGGCGCGCCGCTCCAATCTCGTGTTTGTTGTCACGTCGATGGACGACAGGCAACACGGAAAGTACACTGCGCGTAAATTGGTAGTCTGGATAATACAGCTGGCTAGCTACTGCGTGTCCTGACACAAATTAATTGCCGCAAGGAAGACTGTTGGTCGAGCAGCGCTCGCAAGGGTTGGAGTCCGGGTAGTTGCACTGTGAATCAGTCAAGTGTGAGCAGAGCCTCTATGGTGCTGCAGGAATGCGCACGGTGCTACCGTATCCAGCATGGGTACACTGAGCGCAGGCCATTGGTGTTGTTTGATTGGTTTGATTAGTTGCTGGGGGGTTTGTTGGCTGATTGTTGGTTCTGTGGCTCGAAAGACCATGTCTTATATACCCGACGAGACAAAGAAAAATGCTAGGTGGGCCGCGTCTCTAGCGCGTACTTGAATTGCAGTATTGGAATCCGGGACAGCGAAATTCTGGTTGCATACCGCCTACTTTCTTGGTAGAATCTTTTGCATGGTTGTCGGGAGAGGAGGGAGCGCTCGGTGCTTTGGGCGCTGTAGTACTCAATGAAGCCACAAGTCGCTTCCTAAGAGATATAATGCACTCCATCCTTTAGTGCTGGAAGAGTAGGAAAACAAACAAACACAAAGTCGGAACAGCGACTGAGCGCTGAGCTCGTGGAATTTATTTATCCATTCAACTCCAGCTTTCCATTGTCGTACCCGCTCCTGAATAATCTCTCAGTTGCCGACGCGAATGGAATTGTTTGGGCAGGGAACTAGAAAGACGAGTCGAGCGTCGAATATTCTATCAATCATTCTCTGCAGCGCAGCGCCGCCGCCGCAGTCGACACTAAGAGTATACATTCGGCGATAACTTGGAGATTTCTTGTATTGTTGCGCCACTCCCATCTCAGAAAGCTCCATTCTAATCCAGTTCTTCTAAAGAACTTTTCACCGAGCTCACTTTCGCTCCCGACTTCAGCTCCTGCACCTACTACATTGCACAAGATACTGGCCAGCCCCAGGTATGCTAATGCATGGGATACTGGGGTTGCCAGCACAGCCACATGCACAGCCACATCTGCAAAATTTAAAGGCTTTTCTATTATCTTATTACCATACATGGTTATCAAGAGCCTTTAAATGTCTTTAAACATGGTTTCAATGATTTTCAATGGCCAGAAAGTGATTATCTTAATTGGGCGAACCTCGTCGACCAGGTCAAGGTAAAAAGGTGCCAAACAATGCTATACATGTCCTGGGGATCGAACCGAGGACCACGACTATTCCGGGTAACCCAGACGGATGCATCACCTACCAACTAGGCTACTCATTGTTGGAGATCTTTGGACGGCAGCCCAGTGTACACAGCAACAACTCACTCCAATCATATTTTTAAAAAGATGCGCCAAACAACGGCGCATCACCGACTCCCGATCCCGTCCCGATCCCCGACGTTACATTGTCAAAACCCAGCGATAGAATTCTTGCACCTCAGCGGCCGTCCTCAACACCACCAGCTCTCCGGCGACCTCGTCGACTAGTTCTTGCGCCGTCTCTCTGTATCACAGCCGTCAGCTTCCAACCCCAGAAACCAGATGCAACGCACCTATCGTTGAGAACAATAACCACCTTATATCGGACGCCAAACTTGTGCGGCTCGCTCTCTACGGGCAGCCGTGGCGAGGGACGTCTTGCCTTCTTTCGCGGGGAAAGCTCCAGCGCATCTTGCAGCTCCATGGAGCCATATTTCAGGATATTTGCGATTAGATCGGGGTCATCGGCAAGGTCGTTGGCAATGACCAACTCGGGATACGACCCGGGCATTTCGCGAGAGAGGACGGGGGTCGAATTGAGCGTGCCCATAGGTAGTGGTGGTTGACTAGAGGAGTGCGGAGCTTAGACGGGAGCGAACACCAAGCAGCGAATACCAAGCGAATACTATTTGACGCGATGCTACGTACTTTCCGTCTCCTTCAAGCTAGCCAACCGCGATATGACCGAAACGACGTCGCCAACCATGTACTCCCAGTCTCCGCGAGACACCTCCGCCTCGAACCACCAACGCAGACCCATGACCATAGTTACAAAGCCGTTCACGCCCGGTTTGTCCACGTACGACCACTCATCTCCGCTTGCCGCGTCTGACATGGATCTTACCGTTCTTTCCCCCTTCTTTTTGCGCCAGTCGGGGTTCATCCCCCACCACCATTGCTCCATTTGCTGGCCAAACGCCGTACCCTGAACACGCGGCTTGAAGCCAGCAGGACGCCCGCTGGTAATCCAGCGCGTCAGCTCGGCCGGGCGCGCAAAGGCAGGCAGCGGCAACCTCGGGCACAGAAAGTTGTTTGCTGTCTCGAGTCGCGTCAACTGGTCCGTCAGCTCTGCCCATAGACGTAGGTGGTCCTCCCCAGCATCCTTGAGCGCCAACTGGGCCTTCAGCTCCCGCAACCAGACGTCGGCATTGGGTGACGGCGCGTCCACTGAACTGGACGGCGCATGGGTGGTGGCTACATCCTTTTTGCTGCGACTGCGACGCGTCGGCGCCTCTGTCGGACGCATCTCTGCCGTCCGAGATGCCCGGGTACGCTTTCCGGAGACGAGCGGCGGCGCACGGGCGTTCTTGGCGGACTTTTTTTTGCGTGGCTGGAGTCGGGGTACCCTCCGCCTCCACCGTCCCTCCATCTTCGTCCTCCTCCTCGTCGCTGCTCTCGCCCTCGGACTCATCGTCGTCATCGCTCCCGCTCTTGGCATCGGAATCCCATTCCTCGTCCTCCGTCCTCCGCCGCTTCCCTTCCTCCGGCCCAATCTGTCCATCTGCGCGTCTTTTCGCAGGGAACATTGTCAGACCATCCATGGTCCCCGCCAACATCAAACGGTTCCGAGCTATGTTTTCCTCGCGTTCCATCTCGTAGGCGGAGTTCCACCACATCTGGTCGATACGGGCGCGGCGCTTCTCCTTGTCCATCGCGAGCAGCTCTCGGGACAAAAGCTCGCCTGGAGGAAACCTGAACCGTCCCCGGCCCTCGAAATTGTCGATCGTCTCCGCGGCCTCGTCCTCTGCTCCCAGAGGTCGGGCTGGACCCGGAGGAGTACTCGGAGGAGTGGTCGCGGCCGGAGGAGGCGTTGGGTCTCTCTCGGTTGGCGCGGCTGGCGCGGATGTGCCTTCGGGCAGGGTGGATGTTGAGGGAGTGGGTGTAGGGGTCGCGCGTGTATCCGGCGCTGGAGCGGTTGGCGGCGGGTTCACGGAGCCCTCGCCTCCCTTGCCTGCCGCCTGTCGCTCCTGCTGATCTATGAAATGTTAGACCGCATATTTCTGGGATAGGAACAGCGCGACATACGGATGGTCACTAGATATCGAGAAAATCCTTGAATAATGGAATCGTACGCCTGAGAGTGTGAACGAGGCAGGTCATGGTAAGTCGGTTGATTATGACCCGTCCGAGCATGAGCGCTAGACGGCATCAGCACAAACGTACACAGAGAGATATCACTTACGACTCGACCTCGATTTTTCCCGCGTCTATGTCGACATGGCCGTAGATTAAGCTGATGTGGCAGCCAGTGTATCGATGCAGCTCGTCGAGCAACGGCTGTATGACGTCTGGGAGCCTCTTTCGCGCCCTATTCAAGGACAAATCAGTTTTCCCTACCACCAGACTAAAAGAATCGACGTACTCCGCGCGAGCTTTCTCATCCGTTGGCGCCTCCCCTGTTTCCGCCTCTGCGCGGTCGGCCATAATCACTGCGCGCTGCTCTTCCGATTCCCGGCGGAGGCGCACTTTGACATCATCGGGTTCGGCGTCCAAAAGCCGTTTGGCGACATCGCAGCGACGACTAATTTGAAGAGGGGCGGGAAGTTGGTCATGGCCGGCCTCCTCAAACGCCCGCTGGACTTTATCCCTGAACTCGTCGTGCCCCATGTAGAACTGATTGTTGGGATATTGGGGCGCTGAGCAATGAGAAAGCTCGGCAGTGCAGAATGTTCCAGTCTGTTGGAGCTCCGCCCCAGTATTGTGTAGAATATGCTAGAACAACTACTGTAGTATATATACTGTGTGGAATGGAGGCGTAGGGCATTCGTTTGCCCTAACGCACTCAACACCTAACAGTGGTGCGATTGCAAACAGGAATTCTGATCTCGACGCCGCCTGCTCCCGCGCTCGTCGAATCTCAACACAAACGAATCTCGGACCAAGCCTCCGATAACCCGGCTAGCATAGCGCCCGCTGCGCATGCGCCAGTAGCGCGCCGACTTCACCGTCGCCGCTGCTTGTTGTCCCTTGGCACCCGCCGCAGAAGTGACGGCATTACCCCGCACTTCCCCACACCGGGCCGACCGCCGCTCCACAACGTCTCCCGCCGATAGACGTACCGAGCCGCGCTCTCTGCGACAACACAACCCCGCCGCCTTTACTCCACTTCAGGGAGAGCTCCGCAACACCATCCCCGTTGGCATCTATCCGACAGCTACTCCACTTATCGACACTAACCTTCACATCACATTCGACATCTCGCATTCGTAATCTGGTCCGCAGTGACCGCCGACAGATCCGCCTCTGGATACAAGCAGCTTGGGTTCCTGGAACCACCGCGTGTGATGCCGCGCCGTGGGGAACATGCGAGCCGGCGCGAGGAGATGGTCCTCGGCGCCATGATGGCTGCATAAGCTTTGACTACCATCTGACTTGGGATCCATGCCGATGAGGCCTGGCAAGGCTGCTGCAGCTGGGCTCAAGGGAGAGCCATGGTTGGCATAAGACCTTGGATTGGGATATTTCCGCTGGGCGCGGACGATGGAGATATGGGCCGAAATTTCTGATGGAAGCGTTGCGGGGAATTACCTCACTTGTCTCATTGAGGGAGAGTGTTGGGATATTGGGGCGCTGAGCAATGAGAAAGCTCGGCAGTGCAGAATGTTCCAGAACATTCTGTTGGAGCTCCGCCGCAGTATTGTGTAGAATATGCTAGAACAACTACTGTAGTATATATACTGTGTGGAATGGAGGCGTAGGGCATTCGTTTGCCCTAACGCACTCAACACCTAACAGTGGTGCGATTGCAAACAGGAATTCTGATCTCGACGCCGCCTGCTCCCGCGCTCGTCGAATCTCAACACAAACGAATCTCGGACCAAGCCTCCGATAACCAGGCTAGCATAGCGCCCGCTGCGCATGCGCCAGTAGCGCGCCGACTTCACCGTCGCCGCTGCTTGTTGTCCCTTGGCACCCGCCGCAGAAGTGACGGCATTACCCCGCACTTCCCCACACCGGGCCGACCGCCGCTCCACAACGTCTCCCGCCGATAGACGTACCGAGCCGCGCTCTCTGCGACAACACAACCCCGCCGCCTTTACTCCACTTCAGGGAGAGCTCCGCAACACCATCCCCGTTGGCATCTATCCGACAGCTACTCCACTTATCGACACCAACCTTCACATCACATTCGACATCTCGCATTCGTAATCTGGTCCGCAGTGACCGCCGACAGATCCGCCTCTGGATACAAGCAGCTTGGGTTCCTGGAACCACCGCGTGTGATGCCGCGCCGTGGGGAACATGCGAGCCGGCGCGAGGAGATGGTCCTCGGCGCCATGATGGCTGCATAAGCTTTGACTACCATCTGACTTGGGATCCATGCCGATGAGGCCTGGCAAGGCTGCTGCAGCAGGGCTCAAGGGAGAGCCATGGTTGGCATAAGACCTTGGATTGGGATATTTCCGCTGGGCGCGGACGATGGAGATATGGGCCGAAATTTCTGATGGAAGCGTTGCGCGGAATTACCTCACTTGTCTCATTGAGGGAGAGTGTTGGGATATTGGGGCGCTGAGCAATGAGAAAGCTCGGCAGTGCAGAATGTTCCAGTCTGTTGGAGCTCTGCCCCAGTATTGTGTAGAATATGCTAGAACAACTACTGTAGTATATATACTGTGTGGAATGGAGGCGTAGGGCATTCGTTTGCCCTAACGCACTCAACACCTAACAGTGGTGCGATTGCAAACAGGAATTCTGATCTCGACGCCGCCTGCTCCCGCGCTCGTCGAATCTCAACACTGATGGTCCCCGAGTCGGGCGCGGCGCTGGTCCCATCGGGGCACGGAGTTTGCGCAAGAGGTCCTTGAATGGATTGGCCGTGCTCCGCGCGAGCCTGCGTCGCGAAAACCACCAGATAATGCTCTGGCAATGCATTCAGACAAGTCGGAGAATATGGGTAAAACTCACCTGCTCGACCCTTTCAATGGTTTTGGCTTTATCCTCGACTTCATCGGCATTTTCGGGGTCGCGGGCGAGAAGCGCGAGAGCCGCGGGGTCATCGGGAATCTCCTCATCGAGCGATGAGCGCCACGGCGAGAGCGCCCACCAAGCAGGGAACAGGGAGTCCCACATGCTTTTCCCGGTCCCCCGCCGGGCTCGCGACCTCCCCTGGGAGCGCCGCTCGTACTCTTCGACGTAACCCTCGAGGAAGCTGAGGCGCTTCCCGTGGAATTGACCCTTATTGCCAGGCTTTTTCTTGGGCGCGGCATCGTCGCCGTCTTTGCCCCTCTTTTGGCTCGACTTGACGCGCCTATTGCCATTTTGTGGTTTGCGAGACGCTACGGAGGGCGGGAGTGGCGGCTGTGGCGCGGGCGGAGGAGGACGTCGTAGGAGGAACATCGGCGGAGTCTGCTGCAAGCATCGCAGCGAGCATGGCCATGGCTGGAAGGACAGTGCGAAGTCGACGGGGTTAGCAATTTACGCTAGACTTGACACGTACATACCCCTCGTTTACCTACGTACCTGCTGGGGAAGCGAACATGCAAGATCTCGGGGCTGATTCCAGTCGAAGCAAGCGCTCATTGCTCTCGGCAGCCTTCCGGTTTATCCGCCCAGAATTTTGGATAGCATCGAGAGGCATGAAGGAGAACTTGTCTGCACGACAACCTCGACAACGGGAACTTGCTTTAAGTCGTTCGATGTGGCAAAACACAGGAAGAGACTGTCTTGACATAACACGGAAAACACGTTCTCGTTGTAATACATGGGCACCATGCCGACCTAGACCTTCCCCTCGTCCTCCTCGTCGCCAGAGTCCTCCGGATCGCCGCTGCGACGCCGATACACATTGCCATACACGAACGCTGCCATCTTCCGAAAGTTGACGGATCCTTTGACCTTGAAGCTCCCTCCAGTCGGGCGCGCTTCACGCAGGTAGGCGGCAAAGGAGTCACTGTTGAGTGCATTCAGAAGCGTGGTTAGACGAGGATAAGGCCGACGTACAACGTGTAGAAGATCGATTCTCCGTTCTCGATACCCCAGTATACGCGTGGCGAGGACGTCGATGAGCCGTGCACGACCGTACCCAGGAAGTTGCAGGAAAGGGGAGAGGGTGGTGCCGCCGCCTGCGCGCGGTCGAACGCGTCTTCACGACGTGTCCCGGTGAGGCGGCTTGAGCATTGCGACGCGTCGTCCGAGTCCATGGCGTCCGAGTCCATGTCCGACGGGCTGCGGCTCAGTGTGGATTTGCGATAAGTAACCTCGGTCCAGGAGGTGGTCAACTCGTCGTGCTGCTGGTGACCGCTGAGGCACAACGGCGCCCAGAACGACAGAACGTCGCGCCAGGACCGGCAGGGGACGACTAGGGCGTCCTCATCTGTGTTCAGTCGTCGCGCTGTTGCCCTCCACATTCTTAGAACATTGCGCCCGATTCCAGGAAGATGAAGACGTACTCAGAGGTAAAAACGCCCACTCGGGGACCCGCGCAGAACAACCCAAAACTCATACGGCACATCGAGGTCATAGAAAGCCGGCGGCTGGTCGCTAGACTCGAGGTAATAGGCGGGGAGACAGACTTGGCGAGTGGAGGTGAGAGACATGCGAGAGCTCGGGCGCCACCCTAGGCGGTTGCAAAGCTCGAGTCTCTTCGACGCGCGGACATAAGGTGCCTCTGTCACTCTGTGAGTCACACTTTCTTTGCTTGTTTTTCTCTTGCAACATATGCCCACACACACACAGCAGTCCCTGCACTACGATGCTTTCTGCTGCTCCCCGAGGTCGTCCTCGACCAGGTCGTTTCTCCCAGTGCTCCGCACTTTCCCCGCACGTCCGATTTCACCGCCTCACGCAAGCGCCGGCCAGACAGCCCCGCCGACCCGCCGCCGCCACTGCCCGAGGGAACCCCGAGTGCCCTCACGGCACCTTCCCGCGGACAATCACCCATATTCCGCCAGAAACTGGTCTTCCGGCGTGGGCCACCTGGCCTTGGGATGTTATCGCTTCGCGTCCTCCTCCCGGGGAGACGATCCCCGCCGCGCCGGCGTTGCCGTCGGTGGCATGACGTCCTCTCACTCCGCGGAGTACGGCGGCTCAACGCGACTCATTCCTTATCGTGGCTTCCGCGCGCGCTAGAAGAGGACGGGGACTTTTCTTGCGCAATCCGCCCCAAGGTACATCGATATCTTGCGCTTTTCCCCTGAACTGACTGACAAACTGGCTGTCAACCAAAACCTTTTAGACCGAGGCCCCGCTGTCTCTACACAAACTTTGTCTCTCCGCCCGCCCACTACCTACCATGCCCCACAACGTTGACGGCTCCCAGGACCAGTGCATCTCCACCGCCGGCCGCGTTCTCCGCAGCTGTCGCCTCAAAGAAACCGAGGACGGTCGCCGGTGAGCTTTGTCTCTCGGACTGTCTTTTTTTTTTGAAGTTCATTTGCTTGCCAGCAAACTCGAGGAGCTGGAGGCGCGGCGCGTCCAAGCGACGCGCCAAGACGTCTTGGAGTCGGCCGGACTCGCTCGTCGAAGCAGCCTTCATCTGACCAGGCTCGACGCCGACGACGCGTCGTCGGTCGAGGGACGCGCCGACATCGCCCGCCGGCACTCGGCCCACCAGTATCGCGCTCATGAAGAAATCACCGAGGTTCTCTCCCGCGGCTCGCCGATCTCCGAGTCGCAGCGCAGTCGTTTGTCCTTCAACGCATCGCGGCTGTCTGTCCGCGCGGAGCGCCGCATGGACCGTGTTGCCCGCGTCCAGCCGAACGCTCCCGTCCCCCCCCCCAGCCGAACGCTCCCATCCCCGCCCAGCCGAACATCCCCAACCCTGTCCAGCCAAACGCCCCCCGTCCCCGTCCAGCCGGTTGCCCCCGCGCAGCCGAACATCCCAAACCCCGTCCAGCCGGTTGCCGCGGCCCAGCCGAGCGTCCCCAACCCCGTCCAGCCGGTCGTTCTCGGTCCCCCGGTTCTCCCCATCCCCGCCCAGCCAGCCTTCGCCATTGCGGCGGCCATGGGACCGGGCGCCGGTGGATGATCTCGTGGCGGAGCGCGAGCGGAGCCGCAACGAGGTCGTCCTCGCCAACAATGACATTGTGACCATCTACCGCCGCGACCTCTTTGACCAGCTTGAGGCTATCGAGAGCGTCGTCTCCAGTGTCGAAGTTCGTCCACCAACACGCGACCGACCCGACCCGTCGCCGCCGTACTGATCGCTACGTCAACGAGTCGCCGGAGTTGTTTGCTCGTATCCGCCAGTACGAGAGGGAGCGGCAAACGGCCCTCAACAGTCTCCTCTCCAACGCGGAGATCTTCATGGCGCAGACGAGCGACTTGTACGGGGATGACTGGCGTTCCGACGGCGAATACTCGGGTGACCAAGACGACTCGGACCATGTCCATCCCTTCGTCGAGGACGCGGAAGACGAGGAAGAGGTTGACGAGCTCGAGGACGACGTCGATGACCTCAACGGGGATGTTCCTATGCTGGACGCGTAGACGAGCGCGACGCTTCTTGGTTTGCCTTTCTTGTTGACCAACCTCACCAATCTTGATAATGTCTACCTATCATCCCTTCCTCGTCCTCTTCACCGTCTCTCCAGTTCGTCTCCCTTCTACTTGCTATCGTCAGTAGACCACCCAAAATGTATATCCTCTCGCATACAAAATGTACATAGTCTTCTCAAATTGTGTTGGTGTTAACAACTGCGCGCATAGTTGTGGACGAGTCCGGTACACGTGGCGGTTGGGGGCAGGTAAGGGTACAATGCACAGAATACACGACAGTGACTCGAGTACGGGAGTACAGCTAGAGACGCGCCGCTCGCTCTTCACGGGCGGCCTCCTCTCGGACCTCTGCGCGACGGCGGCGACGACTTGCCGTCAGGGCGTCTCTATGCCTGCGCTCAAATAAGTAAGAATAACTTTGCGCAAGAAACAGCCCTCACGTCTTGCGGTAGCGGTCACTGTGGCCTTGGGCGCGCCGAAGGACATCCACCCAGTGAGGTTCCTTGCGCCGCGCGAGCGCGGAATCTGCAATTCGTTCAGATACACTCTCTGGGTATCCACCGACGGACGCTCGCATGCGATCTCTGTCCCTCAGGCGCTGAAGGCGGAGTTGTTCCGATGCTGGGCCCAGGTATATCGGAGGCGGCGGGAGGTTGGTAGGGTCCGGCGGGAGGTCGGAGAGGGTGGAATCGGGACTCGAGGGCGAGGATGTGTCTGAATCCATAGCGCTTGTGGTGGTAGTTGCGTCGATCGCGACCTGCTGGCCCTAAAGTGCACGGGTGCAAACAACCTTGCTCCGTTCGATAACACCTCTAACGCCACCGGCCCTGGCGCGGGTCAGCCCGCGGGCCCAGCGGCGTCCAGTGGCGTCCAATCGGGCGGTACTTAAAGGCTCGTTGAATCTGATGAGCTGACGCTAATGGTACTGGCATGCAAGGTCAGCTCGGATGAGGGTATATACATGCGGGATGTTTTGCCGCAGCACTTTGACTGAACTCAACGCTCACCAGAGGACTTGGGGGAGCGTATAACTGCATCCAAGGAGGAGGTCCTGTTAACTCTGGCATCCATAGCGGGCTCTGAAGCCACCGGCGCCTCCACGAACGCTCTCCAAGGGTCCATACCAGGTCCCCAATGTTGCCTCTTCACCCCTCTGCTATGTCCTGCGCCAAGCAACATCGCACATCGAGACGAACCCGGGAAGACGGGTGAGATGCAGTAGTAGGTCAAGCCTATCTTTGCGCTCTGCGGCGACCTCATCGACCTCAACAGACCTCCATCGACACCTCCTCCTGAAGTTGTGCTGAACGAGCCTCGAACGTTACTCACTGCATACTACCGTGATTTGACCTTCCAATGGTGCTGCATTCAACCCAGCAGAACAAAGAGGTAACGGGCGTTACGGCCCCGGCGCCACCGGCATACTACTTGTCCGCAACGCCCATACAGCATGGGTCGTACCGCCAAAGTCTACGGGCTCGACAAGCGCGCCGAGATGCGCCGTGGGTGGCAAGCCACCTACGAAAGTAGTCCTCAGTGCGTGCTCAAGATCACTTTTCTGTCTCCGCTAATAGACGCCACTTGTATTCCAGGGGTCAACGGACCCGCCGCGAAGCACAGGCGCGTCTTGCCTACGAGAAGGAACAAAGGCGTCTCTCTCGACTGCCTGCGGAGATCCGGCGAAAGGCCAGCGCTGCCGACAAGCGTCTGCGGCGGGAACGCGTCATCACCCTCTCGGCTATCCAGCCCAAGTCCTGCAACCCCATGGCCGACAGTCTGTTTGTTGACGGGCCCAGTATGACTGAAGAGATTGAACATCTGGCGCGCTTTGACCTCCCCCCGCGCACTAACGTGCTCTACCTCCTCGGCGCCTCTGACCCCGATCTCCCGGGCGTCTTTCCCTATGACACGCCGCCCCCGTATCATCCCACATACTTTGTCAACATGCCTCCGAGTGGTCAGCGCCCGTACCAAACAATCTCAGGCTTGGTGGACATCGTCCACGGCATGCAGCACGCACACGAAAAAGAGCGCGACCGTCAGCGGAACGAACAGATCCAGACGCGGGGCATTCTCCCCATGGTCGCAGAATGGAGTCAGGAGCTGCGGGGGATGCTCCGCGTCTTGAACGAGCTTCTGCGCATATGGGATACCGAGGTTCCTGCCGACGAGTACCTGGCCGCACTCGTGCCGCTGCACGCAGCCTGGCTAGCGCGCTCCTTCCGCCGCTTGCGTACGCTGGCGTTCGTTAAACTCGGCTAGCCGTAATGTACTTGCGTTAATTGCTAGCATCCTATGCTCCATTGCTCCCGGGCCGCCATTCAAACTCACCAATAACCGCCATGTCCAGTGTCTCCCTCGCGTCTCCCAACGGGCCCCCGGCTGCCTGCGATCTCTCTTTTATCCTCCAAAACCTCTGCCCATTGCAATCCGCCGACATCCTGCGTCGCCACATCCACCAGCTCATGCTGGGCAATACCATGGTCCTCGTGCCTTACGCCGATTTGCAAGGAGGTGCGTTGTTCTCCATGTGTCGACGCGCGGCGCACTAATCTGGAGCACGTCCAGAGTCGCGCAAAAAAAATGGACCAGCGTCTCGAAGTCGATTGACGCCCTCGCGCGCAAGGCAACCGCGGCTCGAGTCGACGAAGAAGAGCACGTCCAGACCCGGGAGTTGATCGGTGAGCTGCACTCCATGGGCGATGGCTTCCGGTCCCAGGCGGACGAGATGCTCGTGCTGTCCACTAACGCGCAGCGTACCGCCGAGCTGGAGGCCAAGAAGGTCCGCCTCGGAGCCATGGACACCGTTCTGAAACTCTACGGGGAGTTTCTGTACGAGGCCTTTACCGACGCCCGTTGACGAGGAGGTCACTGCGTTGTCTCGCTGGTCCCTCGACTTGGGCACGTTCAATCACGACACCGGGCGACTGCGTCACTAACCTGCCTGTGCCCGCCGTCGACGGTCCAACCGCGTTCTTTGGACGCTACCCGATCGACCCCTCTATTGAGGCATCAGACCTCTTCGTCCGCCGCTATCTCACCTCCATCTCTGGCTCCCTCGTTCGCCTCTGGCCCAAGACCCCGACCGACAATTTCTCCATCCTCAATGGTACGTCCAGATCTTTGAATGTCCGAATATCCAATGACCTCGATCCAGCGCTCGTCACTCTTCCTAGCGTCATCCAGCAGCTCGCTCAATACCGCCAGCTCATCGAGGCTGGCCGGACTTGCTCGCGGGCTATACTCGCGACTTCACCCATCCTCTCACCGCTGTACGAGATGCAGTTGAACGCGACGGCGACAAAGGACGCGGCGTAGAGGCCATGGACCTGGTGTTGATGTTTTTCCAGCCCCACGCTGAGTACCTCACCACGACCGAGACCGGCCTCATCGAGCGTTTTTGTGTATACGGTCGGCCGCCTGCTCATGGCCCTCGAGCGCTCGGATTGCGACTGTCTGTTGCTCGGCTCGTACCGCGCCGAGCAGCGCGAGATCCACCGACGCGCCCGTGTAGCGTCGTGACGCCGAGGCGGGCGTCTGAAGTATTAAACCGTAGCGTGTTTCTGCCCGAATAATAACCTTTGCTTCCGTTCCCTCCAACCTTACTGAGTCAATCCAACCATACTGAGTCAATCTAGATCTAGATTGAGCGGCCGTAGGTCGCCAGACGCTCTTCGGGCCTCTGTCACACGCGTCAACGGGAGAAAGCCAAACGTACCTCTTGCTCCTACTTTGACTACCCATGCAAGCCACAGGTGCGATTTCACCACCCAATCCTCCCAATATCTAACCGTCTGCTCCCCATTCCCAGTCGTCCTTCCGGCCGATGTTACCCCAGAAGAGTTCATGCAGCGCTACGCGTTGATTCAGGAAAAAGTCGAGAGTCTTCGTCGGGAACGTTTAGCTGGTGCGTATTGCTAGCAACCCAGAGTGCTTAGCTCACGCCTGGCTCTCCAGCCGCCGCCATCGCCGCCGGCCAGCCCGTCGACGATTACATCGCGCGTGAGGATGAGTTCGACGCACACATCAAATGGTACTTTGCCAACAACGAGGCGTTCCAGGCGGAGCAGCAGGCATTCTTGGAGAACTCTAATCGTCGTCTGTGCGAGAACATAATTGCGCTCATTCGTTCTGAGCGCGCCGTTGGTTCGTCGGAAAGTAAATAGATTGGGTGTACTCTTCCAGAGATCTAATCTACTGATCGCGATCCTTCTTCGCTTCCTCCCTCTGGCAACCTCCCTCGCGATGAGCGACCGCAAACGCAAGCGGCTGGAGAGTACGCGGCCCGTGGCTTCCAGCAGCCAGCACCACTCGTTCGACCTGGCACAGTTCCTACCGCCCGCCCCAGACGCTCCGATCGTCACCCGCGTTAACCGCGTCTCTGGCGACAATCGACGTGTCTACACAGAAGCTGTCCCCGTAGCTCCGCCCTCCCCGGTCAAACGTCTGCGCGCGGATGCGCAGAAACCCGCAGAGGCTGCGGCCCATCTGCCCCTGCTCGACGAAAGCGAGCGCTATAGCGTGGACGCTGGGGACGAGGAGGACGATGATGAGAGCTTGGGGGCGGGTACTTCTGCGGGACCGCCTCGCCCGGCGGTGCGACTGTTTTTTTCAAGTCTTCTGTCTCCGACACTCAGCATGAAAACAGGACCCCGCAATGAGCGTGTGGATGCGCGAACATCGCGATACCTTTCTACGCGTTTTATTGTGGAGAGATGGAAGAGGCTCGGCGGCAGATATATGCCCTCAGTGCAAGACGCGCGCTTCCTGCGTTCGCTGCAGGGATTGCTTGAACGCCCCGTTCACATGCGCCGAGTGCTGTGTCCAGCTACACGCACATAACCCTCTCCATTGGATAGAGGTGCGGCGTTCCTTATTTCCGCTCTGCCTGGATTGACCTAGCTTTTAACAGCGTTGGAACGGTGTGTACTTTGAGAGGACGTCGCTGCGTGCGTGCGGGCTGCAAATCCAGCTGGGCCACGAGGACGACCATTCGCACTGTGCGCGGCCGAGACCAGCGCGCGGGGATTTTGTCGTTTTAGATCGGAATGGAATACACCAGGTCTCGGTCGCGTTCTGCGGTTGCTACCATTCCAAGGACGTCGCGACCACGTCCAGCTCCTCAAGGGCGGGTACTATCCCGCCACTTTAGACTCTCCACGGACCTGCGTTACATTCGCGTGTTTGGACTTTTATCAAACGCTCTCGTTCCACGGAAAAACAACGGCATACGACTTCTACTCGACCCTCGAAACGCTGTCCAACGGCGTCGGGATCAAGCCGCCGGACCGCTACAGGGTGTTCCTGCGGGTGGCCCGCCAATGGCGACATTTACACCTTCTGAAGCGGGCGGGACGCGGGCACGACAAGTGCACGGAGTCGCTGGAACAGGAGAGGGCGAGCTTGCAATAAGATGCCCAGCCTGTCCGCGTCCCGGGATCAACTTGCCCGAAGACTGGGCAGACGCCGCCCCGGAAGACAAGTACGTTGTTTTCATATGCGTGAATTTCGATCTGACCAGTTCTAGGTGTCTGTACACCATGGTAATCGCCCTCGACGCTTGCTTTCGACTCAAGCGGCGATTATTTTCCAGCTGGGTCAGAGATCCCGGTTTGGGGACGGGCTGGGCCTATCTCGTGGAGGCGCTGGGATACGAGAAGTTTATCGCGAGCGTGGGCGAGCAGAAGGAGGTGAGATGTTATTTGATTTGGAGGATGCGAGGGTGTCTAACGACGAACAACGGCAGATGAGCTCATGTAGTGGTTTGGCGGCGCTTGACCATGCGAACGATAAGTTCTCAGCGCTGCTATGCGGCCACGGGCGTAGCGATGGGCATTTGTGCCCGGCATGAGTTTATACTCCCGACGGCGGTTGCGGATTTACAAAAGGGGGAACGGTGAGCGTGATTTGGCTTGTTCGTCGTCCAGTTTTAACAGGTTTCAGCTACGCCAATATTGACTGGATATTCATGTCCTTACTACGACATCTCATCGGGCTACTTTGGATCATAGTATCCTATGATATCGCTTGCCAATGGAGCAAGAACCTGAAGGAGCGCCTTGCCGCGCTGCCCCCGCTGGTGCGCCTCCAAGCGATTCAGGCCTTACTCGCAGCGATGCGATTTGCAATTCCAAAGATGCACGTCAAGGGACATATTCTGGCTTGTCAGCTCCTCTTCGCGTTTTGGTTGATACGAGGCAGTGGGCAGGTGGATGGCGAGGGCATAGAGCGGACTTGGAGCTCGCTGGGCGGCGTCGCTGCCAGTACACGCGTGAGCGGGCCGGGTTCCCGTGCCGACCAACTCGACGACCATCTGGGATTCTGGAACTGGGTGAAATTGATTCGCCTCGGTACGTGTTCCGTTTGGTTCATATTCTGCATACATGAATTAATTGGACATGTCAGCCGCCCTTTTACACCGTCGTCTCCAAAAAGCTCGCAGCGAGCTTGCCAAACAGGAAGCAGATCTGCAAGAGTTCTCAAAGCACCAAGCCGGGGACGTTGAGCAATGGAAGGCCGAGGTTGACGCGTTCGAAGCCGATGCCTCCAAGCCTAATCCATATGCGGTCGAGATCGTCGGGATGACGGAGCGAGAAGTGCGGAATCGTTTTGAGGAAGAGGAAGCGGCGGCCGAGGCGGCGGGGCGAATACGTCTGCACGACGTTGGGCCGGCTGAATTTTTAGAGTTGGTTCTGCGCGTCGAGGAAGATCAGTAAGTCGTTGTTTTTCCTTGCCGTTATGATGCTGATTATGTGTTCTTTGGTGTAGACGACGGGTTCATTCGCTGGCCAGCCTCAAGCGAGCCAAAACAACGGCCGTGAAGATCAACCTCCGCCGGCACCGTCGCCGCTTAAACAAATCCATCGCGCGGATTCGCGTCCTTCAAGCCACCTATATGCCTGCAGCGTTGACTTACCTCGATGGTCTCAAACTATCCCCCGAAACGCCGGCTGAGCTGGTGCCCATTTTAGCTCCTTCGGCTCTGCCGGAGTCGGTGCGGAGCGGCGGAGGTTGCTTGGAGGGACTCGCGAAGCTTCGAACGCGCCCTTCGGGACGCCCAATGCCGTTCGGCGCTGTCCAGTCTGCGGAACCAGTTACACGTCAAAGCGCGCTTCTTGGTGTACAAGAAGGTACACTCTCGGCACCAAGGCGCTAACACCCGCTCTCGCGCGCTGGTGGCGCGGAATGAGAACAAGATTTTGCTCCATTGCGACAAGTATCAGGCGGCGCGACGCGCCTTGGTGGCTTTGAGGGGAAGCACTACGGAGGAATTGGTTTGGCCGCCATTGCTCAGGGAGGACATTCGGTGTATGGACGGCGATGGGGGCGCATTCGAGCCGCAGGAGGTTCGCGAGGATGTCTTTGGTCGATCGGCGTCGCGCGCTCTCTCCGGTGGCAAGACTCGGGAGGGCGAGACGCGACGTTCGATGTCGTGGATCTGGATGTTTACGGAAACTGCGGGGACGGACGGGGAGATGAGAGCGGGTACGTGGTTTTCCGGTTTGTTTTGGCACGCGTTGACGCTAGTTCAGCTTTGAAGGTGGAATGGTGTAAAAGCATATGCGCGAACGCATCGTTGGAGGGAGGAGGTGCGAGTGCTAGAGGAAGAGTGGCGCCGGTTGCCGCTGTCGTTCGGGCACGAAGAACGGCTATGGGTACAGCGCGCCGGATCCGTTGATGTCGGCGGAACGGACACGGCATTGGCGGAGGGCTTAATCGCGTACGCGTCAAAGCAGGTGGAGGTCTACCGTGGGCTGGCCCGTCGCGCGGAAGGGGTTAGGACAGCGCCGGCTCTCAGGCGCGGGCAGGCGCGGCCGCGCGAGGTGGAGGGCGAGGACCCGTTAGTAGTCCCCGGCACGGAGACAGAGCGCGCGGGAGGGTCCGCCGACGAGCACGGAGGCGGGGATGGTGCGGCATTCCATCCCGATGAGGCGATCGAGGAGTTTGTTGACGAGCTGGGGAATGCGAGCGACGACGAGGATGACAGGGACGACGAGGAGTATATTCTCAATGGGGACGCCTATGACTAGACACTATGTTCCAACTTTTTAGTGTAAGTATGTTTGTCTGGAATTTCCGACATATGCTTGCGGCGGAGACTGACAATTCCATTGTTGCGATGTTGGCGTTGACAATGTGCCTGGTTGACTGGCGGGGTGTGTGGAGAGTGACGGCTTGAGACGACGAGAGGGATGTTTGCCTCGAGCGGGTTGTCCCGGAGGACCTGAACACCTTCCGAACCGACCCGATAGAAGTGCTGGAAAGGGATGTTGTTTCGGACCATATAGGACGGGGAAGCGAGCTTCCGAGACATCCCGCGTGGTTTGTGGGGAAGCGAGCAGCGGCGCGTGGGCGGCCCTGCCCACACAGGTTGGCTTTATTTCCCAATGCGGAATATAGGACCCCTCGGCGGGTCGGCAGGGCTTTTCTATATCCCAAAGCGGACCGTGGGAGAGCGCAGAGGCTCGGTCGTCTCGGGGAGGGCATTTTTTGCGCAGCGGAGAAGTGGTCCCGGTTTGTCCCGGAGGTCCGGTCAGTTCCCCAGTTTCTTGCGCAAAAGCAAAACTGGGGCTGTCCGGTTTCTTGCTCATTCAACTGAGTGCACAAGGTGCCGACTTTGAATTTAGTGCATGTTCAGCAGGATGCGGCTAGTAATCACTCTCCTTTGACACCACAATGCAATCTCTACGCTGGATGCCAGCCACGATAGACCGACTTGGTGTGGACCTGTGGTCCATTCTGTTGAGTTTGCTCAGACATGAGCGGTAATATTCACCCAGAAGTTAGAACACGGCCGCCCCACCTCGCTGGCGTGAGTGCATGTAGCTGTTTAAAGCGGTTTCTACCTCAACGACTCCTCCTTGACCTTTGTCTGACCAGGGTATATAAGCCCTGCTCTTCGGTACCACAAAATCAACAAACAACGACAACAACCTCCCTCAACTCAAACCAACCACTCAACACCAATGGCCTGCGCTCAGTGTACTCATGCTGGATACGGTAGTACCGTACGAATTCGCTGCTGCATCATTATCAACGCGGCTGACTCTCCGTTCATCAGTGCAACTACCCGGATTCCAACCCTTGCGAGCGATGCTCTACCAACAGTCTTCCGTGCGGTAATTAAGCCTGTACCCGCGCAGGCTTCAACGGACCGTAGATATCCACTTAGCTTGAACTAAATATAAAGTTTTTGTTTGTTCTCCGAATTAGAGCTGTTTAGAACCTCTGAGATATGGTTTCAAAAAACATGGAACAGCTCCAAAGCAATTCAGTACCCATACATTTTTCTCTCAGAAATTCCAAATCTCACAGCGTCTAAACAGCTCTATTGTGAATTGCCATTATAAGTCCATCATGACGAATTTGTTCCGGCTTTCAGTTTTTTCCTTTGTTCATGTCAATGCAATCAATCTGCTCCGTGCAGGGCGGGATATTTCTGCGCGTCCCATTCTAGTATATACCAGTTTCACAACATCCTGAAACTCTGAAACTTGAAGCTGAAGCCCGCCCTCGAATGAAAGTCACAAATCCTGGCAAGGCTGGTCGGCCGCCAGACATTTAGACGCCCTGCCGCCAGGCGCGTCGGGATTCGCGAGAGCGACGGCAAACATCCGGGGTGGAGGCAGATGGAGGCAGATAGAGAGTACAGAAACAAACATACGGACTAGTCTCTTGCTACGACTCAAGCCTTCAAACTGTACCGACTCCCATCCCAAATTCCTTCTTCCATGGCCTTGATTTCTGCGCGCATCCACACGGATCAGGTTTCGAAATACAGAAGAGCCGAGGAAGAAAACTCACGCAAGGCGATGTGCTTAGAGTGGAACCGCGATAGCGCGAGGTTGCCTTTGATTCGAGACTGATGAGCAGAGAGACAAGGACAAGGGACAAGACCCGCACCCATCATGCACCACAGGCCCTGTATGCCGAGGTCGCGCCAGGCGCCGTTTATTTCCCCTTCCGCGTCGAGACCCCAGATGGGCGAGCACTGGTCCGCAACGGCATCGCCACACAGCTTACGGACACTTGCGCGCACGTCGCCTACACTTTAGGACGCGTCAGACTTGAGTCGGGATCGACAGAGGGAGAGGTGGCGCACCCTGTAGCAAACACCACCACATCCACCTCTAACTCGCTCCCATTTTCGAACTTGAGCCCCGTCGGCGTAAAGGTCTCGATCTGACTATCGTTCTTGAGCTTGATCTTGCCGTCGATGATGAGCTGCGACGCGCCGACGTCTACGGGGCGGTTGGACGCGTCAGTGGCAAGCTTCAGGAGGAAGTAGCAACCAGACCAACCGATATAGTACCCGCCCGCTTTACTCCACGCGCTCAACGCAAACCCTGCATCCATCACACCCTTGTTGAGACGGAATCCGACGCGCTTCAGGCCCTCCAAAATCTCCTTGTCGTCCTCCGCGATGACCTCCACTAGGCGTCGATTCAGCTCAACCGCCATAAAATGCGGGAAGGACGCGTTGAGGCGGTCGGCGACGTCCGACGGCGGACCGCCCTCCCAGTAGATTGGGTTCATAATGCGGTTCCATCCGTTTTTCGTAGAAAGGATGTACGACGACGAGCGCTGGTAAAGGGTGATGTCTGCTCCCAAATGTTCAGATCCGTTCAAGACTTGTGCGGATATCATACCGACTCCGTTCTCGTAGTAGTCGCTTGCAATGTCATGGGCTACGACCGCGTTAGGTCGGCCTTGTGAGCTCGAGCCAAATACGTACCCGAGGTACACGCGCCGACGACTAGGACCTTCTTCCCTGCGTGGTCTAGGGCGCGTTTGTGCTGGGTTGAGTGCAGAATTTGGCCTTTGAAGTTGTTCTGCGCAGTCGTGAGCAACCCGTATGAAGAGCGGCAAAGGTCCCACCATCCCGGGATACGTCGGAATGCTTGCTGACGCGTCGCCAAATCCAGTCGCAAATACCACATGCTTGACGGTGAAGGTGCGGTCAGGCACGTTCGGTCGAGAGACAACGACGGTCCAATCGGAGCCGGTGGTTTTAGGACGCGCGGAAATGACCGTGGCAGAGGTCCATACATCGAGCTCTAGGGCGTCGACGTAATTCTCAAGCCAGTTTCCGAGCTGAAATAGCAATTAGAACGACCAAGGTGAAAACCGGATAGCTCACCTTCATCGCCGGAGCATAGACGGGCCAGGTCGATGGGAATCTATTTCACTAAGAACGCGACATGAAAGCGACAGGGGGCGCACGGAAGATAAGGCATGTGGTCGTACCAGACCGGGTCGTGCAAGCAAAGCGCCTCATATCGGTTCCGCCAGTTGTCCCCAATGCGCGGATTCTTTTCCACCAGGAGTGTACGAACACCAAGCGCCTTCAAGCGCGCGCCGAGATCGAGCCCACTGTGTCCAGCTCCGATGATCAGGACCACCGGGCTTTCCGTCTCGTAGGCTTTTACCGCTGCCGCCCGCCCCGACATCCACTTCCCGTGATTCGGCGCGGGATTGCGCAGCGGTCCAGCGAGCTCGGGGAAAGACACGAGGTCGTCAAGGTTCGTGTACATGCAATGAGCTTTCCACTGCCCCGCGGACGTCGGCACGAGGCGGAAGACGCCGGAGCAGAACCCCAAGGACGTGCGGAACGTGAAGAGCGCACTGATCCACGCGATGTCGGGGTACGGGCGGAGGAGGGCGGCGCTGTCGGGGGTGAGCTTGATGCTTTCCTGGACGATTCCAGCGGCGGAGAGGCGGTCATTGAGCATCGTCTGGATTGCAGGGCCGTGGAGGGAGCGGAAATCCCAGGTGAGAGCGAGCATATCGCGCCAGTTGCAGTTGGGGATGAAGAGCGTTTCGACCAGCGTCTGCGGCTTGTCGTGGAGCGCGGTCGCAAACGCCGCGAGCCATTCCGTCGCGACCGCGTTGGCGTCGACTGTGTCGGGAACAGCGTCAGCAGAGACGCCAAGGCTATCGAGGGTGGGCAGTGGGTATGCCTTCAGGTGGGCGGTCATGACGTCGTTTGGGGTAGTTTGCTGTCGTCTGGTCATTTAAGGGCTTGCTTCCGTCGGCCTTCTGACGTACCAAAGGGTCAGCTGGACGCTGCTTAGTCGCCGTGGAGGTGGTTCGCAGTTCTTGTGCAGTAAGCCGACGTGAAGATCCCTTGGACACGGGCATGAGGCGAGGGGGACCGAGCAGCTTTCTTCGAGAAGTGTCTGCTCAGCCATACGTAGAGACGGCGAGATGGTTAAAGCGGCGAGATAGCAAGTCGCGCATCCTGCCAACGACCTATCCTGGTTAGAGCACTGAATGTCGTGCAGAGTCTGCGGCGGCGCACCTAGGACGCGCGCAGCGGAGACCATTCATCCGAGTTGCTTTCTCCATTGGCTTTTACGCGGTCGGAGCGCGCCGGGATTCTAGCGGAGGTCCGAGTCGAGGTCCTTTAGCAATACGCCGACATTGTAAGCCAATGGAGAACCGAGGTTGTGGAGGTGCGAGACAAGCCGCATTGAAGGTCACGGTCGACGACGAGGTCCCGGAATTGGCGAGAGACTCCCGCTGCTGCGACCAGATCGTCGCCTGGGTACAGCAAAGAGAGAAGTCGGTCCAAGATCTCCGTCGGGAGAGCAGGAAACGTCGTTGGACGAGACGTCGAGGCAGGCAGTGTGTGATCAATGGCACAGACTTGGAAGACGCCACCACGACGCGTCGGTTTCCCGCAGCTCCTCCAAACCATCTGCCAGATGCCCTACCGTCGATGCATTCGCGAAGCCTGAGACATGCACAGGTGACGATGCATCCCATATGAATACGGGTGTCGCAGCCAGTTCTTCCTCCGTTCCTTCACCATGCTAGCGCGCAGCGACGATTTTGCTCGAACTTTGCCCCCTCGCCAGCCGCAAGAGCCTGAACGCCACTGCACCAACGCAACTTTTGGCTGGATGAACAACCCTCATGGCGACGACCCATGCAAGCTAGCCAAGACAATATGGCAGGCTGGTGGAGGTATGATCCTCTCTTTGGGCTGAACACGGGCTCATTGCGGCCGCGAAGACTCGCCAACTGTACCGAACGCCTACACTTGGTGCGCCGGCTCGAGCTTGAATCCAAGTTGACCTCACCGCTCAGAAGCTCTTGGGCGGCCTATAATCTGGGGAGCGCGTGTCAGTCTTGCGTCGGAATGGGAATACACGTCTCAAGGTTCGTGAGCGCGCTCTGCGGCGCGAAGAGAGAATCTGACAGTCGAAACAGGTGGCTGGAATATATGAACGGCATTTGTGCTCTAAATTACGTGTTCGCCAGGTATGTAGAGTTGTGAGACACGCACCATAGCTAACGCCGCTCAGCTGGTTCCCGTCCGATATTGCTCTGCCGGCTGGCACTGAAATACCCTTCTGGGCAGCAACCAATCGTGCGTTAAACGTTTCTTCTGCTGAATCATATAAAGACAAGCGAACAGCGAGCAACTGGACTGGAGGAATCTTCTCTGTTGAAGAAGCTCACGACTATGAAATGGCCAACCAAGGTTCGTTCGGCTCCCAGAAGTCAGATTTCGCTCTCTGATTGTTTGGCATATCGAGCAGATAAGGAAAACTATGTCTTCCCTTTATCTCCACCCGAAATCGCAACCACTTCATCCGACTTTCCCGGAACCCAACAGCAAGCCCAGACATCCCTCCCTCCAGAACCCAACAAGCACCCCGCGACATCCTCCCTCTCCAACGCCGCTCTTATCGGCATCCCCGTCGGCATCTGTGTCTTGCTCCTCCTCGTCGCCTGCGGCCTAGCATTCTGCTACTTCCGCCGCCTGGGCAAGCGCGTGCAGAGGCTCGAGGCCGAGGCGCGGAGTACGTATACCGCGAACGCTGCGGATGGGTTTCAGTTGGAGCCGGCGCCGTTGCCGAGGTATTCTCGTCACGGTGTGCAACAACAGCAGCAGCAGCAGTCGCAGCCGTTGCTGGCGGGTGCTGGTTCTGATTCAGGCGTGGCGGCGGATGGGACGAGGAGGTTGGAGACGGGGCCGCCGCCAGTGGGAGATTATAAAGAGCCGCGCTATCTCGAGGATTGAACTAAGTGGTCACTTGTACTGGTATTGCAACACCGTCGTTTGGATGTTCCCCGTCGGATTGTATACAGCCCAATCGCGTGCGGTCATGGCTGCGAATGGTTCACTAAGCTCATTGTGGGCAACGCAGGTTCGATCCGCCCCTGGGTGTCATCCAGAACAGCTGAGCGCGTTCAAGTTTTGCGACTCAGGCAAGCCCAGGGCAACCCTTCCACTGGCATCGAATGAAGATTTCAAACGCCCGACTAGACCTCAAGAAGAGTGTATGATAGCGAATTATCCACCAGCCACCGGCCAACAGCCGGTGCATCTCGCGTTCGAAACGTGATCGTGGCATCGAGAGTGTATTCCAAGTTTTGTCTCCGCATGGCCATTCGGTGGAACGCGGTCCCTACCAAGGCTGGTCTCATTTCCCGCTCACCCTTCAGCTTTTTAGGCTTAGTTCTCGAGGCTGAACTTGTCCCCGAATAAAATATGTCGTTACGATTGAGCAAACCGAATCCGGCTTCACTACACGACATGCAACACCACCGGCTTCAAAGACGTCCGCACATCCAAACTCCCCAACCGCCTCGCGCCATCCCGCTCCCCGTCCTCCAGATTCTTCCAATAGATCTCCCCACTCGCGCGCTTCCCCCGGCTCTCCTTCGTGACGACCCTCTCGCGGCGCTTGTCCTCGTTCTCCTCTTGCAAGATTTCATTACTCGCGAGGGACGTGCGTAGGTCATACGTTCCTTCGAAGGAAGGGTCGATGAAGAGCTCGGCGGGGGCGTTGGATGTGTGCGCGGAGAGATGGAACGCGCTGTTGGGTGCCATGTCGAGACGCGACTCCATCTTGAGCGCGGCGTTGGTGGTGGCGACGGTGGCGCGGAGGTCGTTGTTGGCGTAGTCGGAGATGAGGGAGAGTTGGGCTTGGATGGGGCTGGTCGAGTGTGTGTGTGAGCATACAACGGAGAGAAGTGGGATGAACACGCACGCGTTAGAGGTACGGATATGGACGAGCGATTCTGTGCCCTCCGCTTCGCCAAACATGAATGCGGTCGATACAATGTCGGCGTTGCTCGTCCTCACGTCGAGGTCATGCCCGGCAAAGAATCCTCGGACCTTGGCGTTGCTCGTCTCGACGTACAGGGCGCCTCCGACGAGTTCCTGTACTCGTGCATTAGTACCGTTGCGGAGATGCAACGGCAAGCGCACCTCAAACTCGATCGCAGCGTTGGCAGACTTGAGACGCATCGCCTCAAACGTGGTACCAGTGATAAAGTGGAAGAACTGCCCGACTTTGTGCTCAAAGAGCGGCAAGTCAGTCGAAAAGTCGTTATAGCCCGGCCCGCCCGAGCCGCCTCGTCGTGGCACAGCGACGGAGATCTTGAGACGAACTTCGTGGGCGGGGTTTCCGTGAGGATGACGCGGCGGCGCCTACAGACCGTCAGGAACGCGATTCGGGAAGAGCTGCCAACGGACCCAAAGAAGGACGCCGTTCTCCGACGCAGCGCCGATGAAGCAGGCTTTGGTCTCTGCGAGCTTTTCCTCCGTTGGGAAGTGCCCCGAGATGGAGACGCTGAACGGCGCGTCGGAAGAGGCACTCTCATCCTCAAAGATGTCCACGTCGCCGGAAAGCGGGCCGCGGGCCATGACGAACGCGAGCTGCGCGCTAGAGTCGAGCTCGAAGGACACGGACACGTCTCCTTCTGCCTCCCCGGGCACCCACTCTGCGCAATATACTGCGCTGTCGGGTGTCTGATACGGCTGCGGGACCACGTCAGTAACGAGATCGGCGCCGACGGCGATGAATGGCGACGACGCACCTCAAGCCGCCCATCGTGTGCCTTGCTCGGGGGAGCGTCGACAAAGAGCTCGTCCTCTCCCTTGCTGATGCTGGGCGGGTGCTGCCAGAGAACGAGAGAGATGGCGACGAGCGCAACGAGGCTGAAATATGCGACGCGACGGTGGAAGCTGCGGATACGGCTACCGCTCTGCGGTTGAGGAGCCGCTGCGCCGTCTTCGGGAAGCGCGATAACGCCGGGGCGCTTGGGCGCGTCGTCGACGGGGTTGGGCATGGAAGTGAGAGAGAAAGGGCAATGGAGTCATCACTCGGGCTACGGGTAGTACTGATTTCATCCCGCTTTGCTGTGCCCGCCAACCCGAGTTCAATTCGTCCTCTAACATTTGCGTTCAAGAAAGCTCGCTTTATACAAGTCCAGCACCAGATCTCTACGCCAGCCTTCCTCAACCACCTCCGGAGATAATTCTCTCCCCAGTATCCGACCGCCCCGACCCAGTACGCACCCTCCCAGCAAGCTCGCGCAACTCCGCCACCGTCCACGTCGCAATCTGCTCTAGCGCCTGTGGGCCTTTTGGATACCGGCGATTTACCGTTGGGTGCTCTGAAAATCATCAATTCCTACGCAGGCAGAACAAAAGACAAAGAACATACGCCAGACGACGACTGCCTGGCCTCCTTCGATACTGATACTCGCATCAAAACCGGACTCCTTCTAGGCTTGACGATGTTTCTGACACTGGGAGAGGAGCCTCGCACCTGGAACTGTCCGACATACGGCTGCCCTGCCACGCGCTCGAAGACCGTGTTGAGCTTAGGTTGGTCTAGGATCAACAGGGAGCGTCCGTCCATGCTCCATCGGATGGCATCTCTCGCTTCGAATCCCGGGTCGCCTGCGATTCTGCATTGTTTGGTGAGTGCGTCAACTATACGTAGCGAGCATCGCGTCGGCCCGGGGAGAGCATTTACAAGAAGATCTTGGAGACAAACTGCCCAGCTGTCATGGTTCGAAGGGGTACATGGATATCGATGGCATTGGCGGTGTGTGGCAAGGTTTCGTGGATTGCCAGAGGGCCACTTGAAGGATTTTTCTGAGCGCGGTCGCTACTGGGGAGGGAATTTCAACATCTTAAAATGCTTAATGCACGTTCATCGGAAACATACGCCGACGCGTCCGATGCCTTGGACCCTCCAGCCTTCTCGATTTTGTATACTTTTGTCAGGATTTTGTTCGGCAGTGAAAGCGAAGGAGGCGAAGAGGAAGCCCGGAGGCGGATTACGAGCCGGCCATCGTCGGTGCGCGGCCCAGAGGTAATCCAAGGCAGGGGCGTTCTGTACAAGCAATATCCGCACTGACCGTGACAGCGAACACTGGCAAACGGAGCGGACATACCGCTGTTTATGCGCGTTCGCAGAGCCAAATGCGGAGGACAAGACGCGCGAGGGTGTCTTCGGCGCGCGTGGAGGGCGCTGGACTGCGTTGGGCTTGCGGGAAGATGGGGAAAAGGACATGTGCGTCAGGTTCAGAGAAGCGGCGATTGGGCGAGTTGGAGGATCTAATTTCAGCATCTCAACGGAGACGACTGACAGCAGGAATGTTAACGTTGGCGGCGGCGTTCCAACACATTATTGACAAAAGCCTTGACCACATTTTAACTGACGAGTTCTGGCGCAAGTACTTTGCTGCGCGAGGTAGAAGCTTAAGGGTCTTTCAATTAATGCCTCGAATGACTTTCCGCCGTGGTTTGATATGCATATGGAAGCACGTCCGCGTCTGCCCTCGAGCGCCAGCCAGAGTTCTATGCTGCCACAAAGGCACCTTCAGATATTCGACCGCTCTAACTTTCACTTTCTATGAGGCGGTCTTTGATCTGGTATCAACTGACGTGCACGTGGGGCTCGGAACACCCCTTAACAGACGCCATGACCACCGACGCGGCTGACCCGTTCGCCCCTACCTCCGACGAGTTCAGCCAGCCAGATATCATCATCCGCTCCTCGGATGGCGTCGACTTCTTCGCGCACAAACAACTCCTCACTTTCACCTCCCACTTCTTCGCCAACATGCTCTCCTTTCCCGCTCCTCAAGGCGACGCGGCGAACGCCATGCGGGACGGACTTCCCGTTGTCCCCCTTGTCGAGTCGAGCACCGGCATCCGCGTCCTACTGCTGATGTGCTATCCGCGCTACTCGTCGACGTACAACATCGACGCGCTGGATGGTGTCGCGGAGGCACACGCAGCCGCCGCAAAGTACGACCTCCCCGCCGCAACGGCACACCTAGAGAGTCTCCTCGCCGATCCGCGCTCGATCGAGAAGCAGACCTACCGCGTTTACGCGATTGCGTGCCTTTGCGGCTTGGAGGACATCGCCAAGGCTGCAGCGCGCGAGGCACTCAAGCTTCCGGTCATCGCCCCGTCGACAGACTTCCGGACTGCTGTTCCAGAGTACAAGATTCTGCCAGCGCACCACCTCTGGCTCCTGGACAAGCTTCGTCGCGTCTGCATCGACGCGATATCCAAATCGTTGGCTGAATACCGTCGTGATCGATTTGACGACTGGCCCGACGACGAAGGGTATACAAGCTTCGTCTGGTGGAGGAATGCCGTGGATGGGTCCGAGCTCAAGCATGCTGAGGGTTGCGGGCCGCGCAGCGAGGAGATGGAGCCGGGCGGTTTCTACAAGGAATCGCCGGCGAGATGGTTCCACCAGCATATCGCCGACGTCGCTGACGCGACGATGTTCAGCTCCAACGTCGATGATGTCGCGAAGCGGGTGGGAGACATGAGCCAGAAGACCATGGAAGCGGTGGCAAAATGCCCTCTATGTCTGGAGCAGGCTCCGTCGGAATTGCGTCGTATTTCGGTGTATTTGCAGGCCGTTTTCCATCGTATTCGCGACACGGTGAGGACAGGCTACATCTTTCTTTTGGTTTGCATGGCTCAACCACGGCCCAGGAATTGTCCAAGACAACGTTCACCGCGCTGTAACTCGATAAACTTGTCTGCATTCAAGAAGTCTCTTCCGTGATATATATACAGATGCTTTGTGTATATTTTGAAGTTGAGTATATGTCGTGGGGTTCCAGCGCATGGTCCCCTTGGGACACTACATACTTCGGGTGGGACATGCTTCGAGACTGATCCGACTACTGTGGAGGCTAGCATAATCAACCACTGCTTGCCTTACGCCAATGGACACCGCCGACGCTGCCCACCCGTTCTCCCCTACCTCCGACGACTTTAACAAGTCAGATATCATCCTCCGCTCCTCCGATGGCGTCGACTTCTTCGCGCACAAGCAGATCCTTGCCCTCACCTTCCACTTTTTCGCGAACATGTTTGCCTTCCCCACTCCTCAAGGCGACGCGGCGAACGCCGTGCGGGACGGACTGCCCGTTGTCCCCCTTGTCGAGTCGAGCACCGGCGTCCGCGTCCTGCTGCTGATGTGCTATCCGCGCTCCGCCACGAAACACAACCTCGACTCGCTCGATGGCGTCGCGGAGGCGCACGCAGCCGCCGCCAAGTACAATCTTCCCGACGTCAAGTTCACGTTGGTGCCTAGAGTGCCTCTCGTCAGCTCATGGCGCGGAATATTCTTGGCGCAACTTACAATCGGCTCCAGCAAGCTCACACCCCTAGAAATAACCGAATCCAGTCGTCACGCTGAACAAAAGCCTGCAAACGATAAGGTGGTGATACATCATTCGCGCGACACATGTAACGGATGGATGACAAGCTGTCACGCGTTACGGTTACCAAGATGGCAAGATGTCAAGACCGGCCTCGTCCACCGTGAGACTGAGCCTGAGGGCCTTGTAACAGCAATAAGATGGGACAGTTAGTCCAACTGGTTGTGCGAGGTGCAATTCCCGCATGTTCCATTTTCATTGGCTGGTTACAACACATAACGGAATCAAGGTGATGTCGGTGCTTGAGCCCGAGCCGGGGCTCGTGGGGTTGCGGAGGGTAGTCTCGACCATGGTGCAGAGTTCTCCGTTGAATCCGCACCCGCCGGTCTGGAGGTACGCGATAGCAGCCGTGATGCCAGTCGAGAAAACCGAACCACCTTGGATGAGAGTGGGCTACAGTATCGACGGATCGGTCTGGAGAGGAGCTTGTTCGGGGGCTTACAGTTCCAAAGCTGCAGCTTCAATTGGGGGAGGGCGAGCGTCAGCCAAGCGAGCGAGCTCGGCCCTGAAGAGAAGAGTGAGTGACATACCGATTATCAAATGTAATTGTGTGTGTCTCGACTTTGGCTTGAAAAATGGCTAGGGCAAGCAAGGCGAGGGCAGTGAATTTCGAGAAAATTTACGATGGGAGGCAATGGGGGTGTTGCGATGCACTCCCGCATGTTAGTCCCCGGCGGTATACTCTAGATGTAGATGTGCACGTGCAGCTCGGCGCGCCGGCATTCCCGGTCGGGCACATGCTCTAGAGTGCAGGTGGTGTGATGTCCACCCGCACTTTGTGAATATTATGGCCTGGAGCTCGCAGAGCAGCGACCAGAACAAAGATGCACACATCAGCTGCACTAGAATGTGCCATTCTATGATCATATGAGCAGCACGACGGCTCGACCCATTCTAGGATGGGCGCCGCTGGTGTTGCTCTAGACTGGCGTTTATTGTGGCCGGAAGCTTCGAGTCTCCCCCGTCTGTCGCGCGTCTTAATCAGCATGTGGCTCGGAATACATTGACCACAAGCGCGCAAGGCCGAGACAATTGTCTGCAGCTGTCTGTTGACTAACCGTCTGCGCGAAGAAATCCTGCATCTAATAGAAGCCTGTACAATGCATCGCGGGCGGTAAAATACAGTGATGTCGTGCTGTCCACTCGCACGTGATATCCACGTGCTTCAACTTTGAACTTGCATTCCCACGGCTGAGAATCCCACTTGACACCTGTTCATGCAGTGTTCAGGCGCTGAATCTGTTGAGTAACATGTGGGGAGATTGACAGAAAGACATCAGAGGAGTATTCTACACGTTTGTAAACATACAACGTCGAATATTATCGGCCACATCGACAAACACTGATATTCTCACAAGCAGAAGGTGACGACAAGGTTCACGTCGTCGATATCACAGTGTACCTCAGCGTGGATATCCTCCGGCTTGTGGATTGCCTGGGGACATTCGGGGCTGGTCCCTTGATCCAATCAGGCAATTCCCTTTGTTGTCCACAAAGGAAAGAAGCTTACAATCGGCTCCTGGTGACCCATCACATGCTGGTATGAAGCGGAATCCAGTGGCAACGCTGAACGATTGCCTGTGGTACTGTCAGGAAAAAAAAATCAAATAAATAGATGAGTCTCTGCGCACGGAGGAATAAGGTTGATATCGACCACAGAACCCTTGTTGGAAAGCGTGATGTCGACCACTGTGCATCCCGCGCCATTGAAAGCACATTTTCCAGTCTGAAGATAAGCTGTGGCTCCTTGGATTGGGCCAGCCCTCGTAAACGGCGCGCTGGTGGAGAGGACAGTGCCGCCTTGGATGAGTGTGGGCTGTTCAAGGCGGAGCGCCGACGAGATTAATTTCAAGAGCTTGAATGAGAGGGATGGCGTACGGTACCAAAGCCGCAACTACGGATACAGTCAACTGGCGAAGGACGCCGTCCGTCAAAAAAAGTAGCCCACCGGTTATCGAAGCTGACAGTGTGCATCTCAGCCTGCACGGCTGCAACCTTGAAAGCTATCAGAAGGAGAGAAACTACGCCAGACCACATCGTAGGATGAGTGAAGAGTGGGGGAGCAACTGGTCGATTTATATACCAACTTGAGTACCCTTGTATGACATCAATCCGTGTATAAATCACGCAGCAGATGCATCCTAGCTCGATGACCCGTCGCTACTAGTAGCGCATCGAGGAATGAATTCGGGAGGGATAACGGAACTTACCCTGTGTTCATCCATCCGTTCACCATGCAAGGAAATTGGGGGTAAAATACCTATCAATTTTTTTCCACACAAGGAAACATTGGGATGTGAATTGTGAGCTCATTTACATCTCTTTACATGGGTTAACGACTTAATTTGTCCCACACGCGTCGTCTAGACGTCTGCGAATCAAACTACAAACAGAAAGTAATAACAAGGTTGACATCGTTAGTCTGGCACGGAACTTGGACATGTGTGTCCGTCGACTTGTGGAATGCAGTCTTGCAGTCCGCGCTGGTACCTGTGGATTGTCTGTTAAGCGTTCCAACCACAAAATGGGTACGTACAATCCGCTCCAGCGCCATCACAACCGTGGAAATAACCGAAACCGGTCGTAACGCTGAAAGTGTGCCTAGGAACAAGGTGCTTGAGCTTAACATCCGGTGTACTGTCAGAACGCCTGGGCTTACGGCGGAATGAGAGTAATATCCGTGCTTGATCCCGATCCGGGGCTCGTTGGGTTGCGGAGAGTCGTCTCCACCATGGTGCAGTGTTCTCCGTTGAATCCGCATGCACCGGTCTGGAGATACGCGATGGCGGCAGGGATAGGGCCGGCATGGGTGAAGGGCTTGCCGGTGGAGAGTACGGTGCCCCCTTGAATGAGCGTCGGCTGGCAGGAATGTTAGCTAGAAAGACCGCGAGGTGGTGTATATTACCGTTCCGAATCCGCAGCTTGAACACGGTGAGCGACATCCGAGACGCGACAAAGAGTCCTGACCGGTTGTCAAAGGTGATTGTGTGCGTCTCAGCGTGCGCGTGGAGAGCAGCAACGGTGAAGAGAACGAGAGAGGTGATGCGAGTGAACATTGCAAGCTCAAGCTATGGGGTTGGAAGAGCTGAAGTTCAAACTGGGTCTGCTTCGTATAAATACCAGGTTCGAGCGGCACGAGAATGATTTGCATCCGCTCGGGGCTCGGTATGCAGATGCTAAGCACCCATGTACATCCCGGATCGTAGCCTATGGCTTTGCACTGAGACTTAAGCTTAAACACACATCGTGAGCGCTGCAACCAACTGTCATGGGCCATGTCGCCGCCGCGTTTGTTGCCACAGAATATTAAGCGAAGAGCAAACAAATTGAGAATCGGCCGTCCTTTGGCGCAGAAATAGGACCACTAAATCTAGACCCCGTAGCAGCTCGCATCCCGAATTAAATTGGCTAGGATGACTTGCGCCACTAGGTACTCGGGGTTTGCTCCATGTACTACGCTAGGTCCTAAATCCTGCTTACTGGACTGAGATCTACCTTGGTCTTTTCGCGGGATGGCAACTCGGAGCCCGCAGCGACGTCGAGTGGGCGAGATGGCGGACGTAATATCTACAAAGGCACGGAAATGTCGGTAGTTTCCATTGTGCGACCAAATATCCCACGACTCATTCCTTGACCGGAACCGCCATGTCCTTCGACAAACTTGCCATCGAGACCATTCAAACCGTCTTCCGACAGACTCTCCCTGAGCTCTCCACATCTGACCTGTCCCAGTCACCACTCGTCGAGTAGTATCTGGCGTCGTTTTATGTGAGCCATGTTTGAGAGCTGTACGCAGAGAAATGGACTCGAAGCGGCTCACAAGTGTGAAGGCCATATCCGAATACGTAGCCGACTACCTGCGGCGGGTCTGGGTCATCCTTCTTTGCGCGCCTATTTAGTGATAATGGACGGCGGAAAGGCTCTGCGGCGAGGGAGAGAAGCAGAAGCGTATGGGAAGGGGGAAGACAACAGCTGCAAGGGACGCGGGCGATGTACAGCGACGACTGCAGCAACGCCTCAACTGTCCATCGTCAGTCAAGGACGGCTGTAGACCGGGACAAAGGCGAGGACTAGGGAACAGCTGACTGTTAGGCATCTTGCTGCATCTCCTCAAGAGAATGATTCTGCTTCTCCCGCTGTTGTTGTTCAAGTTTGGTTTCCGATTGTGCTATTATTCGTAAGACATGAGGAAGATGAAGAAAGCTATGTGCTACGCCCGCAAGAGCGTCAACCTTTATGGTCGTACCCTGGTGTGCCAACAGCCAAGGTCGTAGGCGCCGCTTGCCCTGGCGCAGGCGAATATCCTGCACCAGAAAGATTTGCCGGCGCCCCCGTACTCCAACGCGGCTCATACCCACCAACCTGGGAGTCTGGCTGAGGCTGGTACGGCTGATACGGCTGATAATTATACCCAGGCGTCTGCATCTGGGGATGCACGTAGCCCATCTGCGGGCCCGCGCTGGGAAGGGGGCTCGGCGGTGTCGAGCCATACGCCGTCGCAGCGTCGATTCCGCCCTCCTCCGACTTGTAATCCGCGTGCGGCGGCGGCGTGACGACAAACGGCGTCGGTGGTGGTAACACCGCCTCTGGCTCCGACTGTGGCTTATTGCGACGCCGAAGGATAAGCCACGCAACGATGGCTCCCGCGATGAGCACTACTGCGCCGCCAGCTGCACCTCCCGCGATCGCCGCCGTATTGGATTTTGAGCCCGAGCCCGAGTTTTGGGAGGTTGACGCGGGTGTAGATGGTTGGCTCGCGCTGGGGGCGGGAATCGTGCTCTGGCCGAAAATCGCGCTGGGATTGGCACTGGATGCTGGCGGCTCTGGAGCTGTTATACCAGCGGGCACGATGCCAGCGGCCGTGCCTTACAAAAGATCAGAGTTGTATATCCTTGAGAGAAACATCGCACCGTTCCCGCCTGCCTTCGTGGACAGCTCCGCGAACCCAATCTGTCCCGCCGTCGGTCGATATACGGAGTATACGCTTTTCTAAAAGCGTGTTTGGCCAAGGCCGTCACGGTAGCAAATGTTGCCACGCACCAAGAATGCCGGTCCGAGAGCCCACTGATACCCATTCTGTGCCCTACCCGAGTAGACGGCACCAGCGCAGAAACCCGTGTCGGTCCCAGTAACGTCCACGACAAGGTCGGCGGGGTCAATCGTCCAGGACTTGCCGCCGAACGCCATGGTCATGTTGATTTGCGTCGTGCAAGCTGTAAAAGGTTCAGTCAAAGCAGGGAGGCAGAGAATAGACGTACGGAATTGGAACATGCCTGTCTGGGATGCCAGCGGTTTTGACCGGGCTACGTTTCCCCAGAACGCTTCAACAGCAGCAGCGGGACCGGCAATGCCGAATGTGTTTATGTCGACGAGCGCAGTGGTGCTTCCGGAGAGGAGCTCGACGGAGTTTCCCTCAACGGTCAACTCTGAGAGAACGCGTCAGTAAAGCGAAGAGCTCGTTGAGTAAACGCACTGGATATCCCGACCGTCCACAGAACACCGTTAACGCTCGCCAGCGTATCCACGAAATCGATCGCGCCAGAATACAGCGAAGAATCGACGCCGCCAAACAAAAAGTCGCCGCCGTCTACCGCTATGCCGGCGGTGCCGCCCTTGAGCCAGAAGCTGAATTCGGGCTGAAGAGCCGGTTGCGCCTCGAATATTTTGCGGAAGAGGATGATATCGGCATTGGGCGCGTCGCTGGGGCTCCCGCCGAGACCGAGCGTTCCCGACATCGGCGTGAGGAGCCACAAGCTGTCAGAGTCTGCGCGGTTAACCCTGACTGTTGTGTTTAACGCGTCAGCGGCACGACGCCGGTAGCCCAGGGATTGTACTCACTAATCGCCGTCTTCACATCGCTAAAGTCCCCGAAGTTAACGACCTCTGAGAAGCCGTCGCCGGTGATGTTGGTCCCGTACGAATCGACGCTGACGGGGACGGAGAGGTTGAGGCCGGAGGTCGACTTGGCTGGGTCGTACGACGGAGATCCAGCCGGACAACCGACGGAGCAGCTGGAGCCACTGAGGAAGAGGAACGGGGACTGCATCTCGAGAGCAAGTTGGTACGCGACAGAGCTGGCTCTGGTCAGGTAGCGACAAGAAAAGGTCTAGAAACGCACGGGGTTCCTATTTGCACTGTCGTCGAGTAGTAAGAGTCGCTGTTCTGCAGCAGGATAAGATACAAGGGCGCCAATAAGTAGACGAGCCCAGAACGCACAATGTTAAAGGACACATCCGAAGCACGGCGGACGCGTCCCGTCCCTGCGTTCCGCGCAACGGTGAGGGGAAAACGGACGGGCTCCGCGAGAGCGAGCGAGGCGAGGAAGACGAAGAAGAGCCCCGGCTGCATGACGGCAAGAAGGAAGCGCATCCGGTGAAGGCCTAGTTGCTGCGTGTATTTGGCAGTGCGAACACGCGAGGCTATCTCTGGGAGTGGTGTTAGCAGAATGGCGGATCTCAGCCTTAGGACAAGAAAGCTGTAGAGCCAGGGACGATAGCAAGAATGAGCAGGGGCCGTCCAACGTCGAATTCCATCTGTCAGATGTAGCAGGAGGTAAGGAACGGATCTGGACAAATTGGGACAGAAAGAACTCATCACTTATTGATTTGCCCGAAAGTGATCCATTACAGGCACAACAAAGGGAAAAGGGTTCCGCATGTTTAATTTAACACGTCAAAACTTCATCGTGGT
The DNA here is from genome assembly GCA_014461125.1 of Mycena kentingensis (nom. inval.). Classification (NCBI taxonomy): domain Eukaryota; kingdom Fungi; phylum Basidiomycota; class Agaricomycetes; order Agaricales; family Mycenaceae; genus Mycena; species Mycena kentingensis (nom. inval.). The sequence goes on along the minus strand of JACAZG010000018.1, from coordinate 674,458 downwards.
TCGAGAGACACGCGTCTCTGCGTTAATTAGCCACATCTGACGGCAGAAACACGCCTACTGAGTTCGAAGGTATCCGTCTCGCGCGTCCTGGTGTTGCCCAGTGCGCCGAGATGAAAACATCTCTTCCATGCATAGAGGTGGAGAACACGGCATAATACTATTCACTCCGGGGTTTAAGAAATATAAAGGAACATTTAGTAGATTTTTTTTGCGCCGGTCCGGGCGGTCCGGGCCGATCCGGGGCGGACCGGGGCGGGCCGGGGCGGACCGGGGCGGGCCGGCACAAAAAAAGTCCACTAAGGGCGCCTTTATATTTCTAGATTGCCGGTGTGATTCACCTCACCAGGTGTGACACCTCACCGGTGGCCGCCTATTTACCGCACGTGTTGATCTCACTGTATTCAGCGTTTTAATGGGGTAGTGTCTATGTGCGGCAGTCCGTCAGAATGGCGATGTACGACAGTCGTGATGAAATGTCGCGTCAGTTTGATTTCGCGACTTTTTATCTGCGACAGGATGTGCGGATGTTGAGAAGCTGTTTTGTGGTGTAAGCTGGAGGTGAGTTGTCCCGCCGAGGGTGCCGAAACCTGGTTGCGGCGCCGGCCGCGACGGCCGGGGTTTTCCACCCCGGACCCCGACCCTGCCGGGAGCCCCTGCCGGGAGCCCGCTCGCCGCGGAGGCCCGCTGCGCGGTGCTTTCCCTCCCCTCCTCCTCTCCCTCCCTTTTTCTTCCCTTTTCTAACTTTAGGTTACATTCTTTGCGGCGCCGGCCGCGACGGCTGGGGTTTGCCACCCCAGACCCCGCCCGAGGCTTCGCCCCGGACCCCACCCTGCCGGGAGCAGCCGCTCGCCGCGGGGGCTCGCTGCGCGAAGCTCTGTTTCTCACAGCGTACGGCAGCGGACGCAAATCACACAAAGGTATCCAATCAATCTGCCGCAAATCAACGCAACTGACGCAAATCGACATTCTGACGGAGTGTCGCACATGGATTTCGCCCGTTTTAATGGCAGTTGAGCTTACTTCGAGGCCCCTTTGAGCTTGAGAACATAGTGCATGGTTATTGACACGGCTATTGCGCGTTTTTGGCGTGTTTCCGAACATTAACAGCTAAATAAATGGTCAGACAACTAGATAAGTCCAGTAGGGAGGGTTTTTTTTTGGGTCGGACCACGAAGAAATGACAAAGATGTCTTTCTTGCTACGCTATTTGCTATATTGGGAGCGAAAGACACTGCTCAAGCCTTTCTGCGGCCTTCGCCGTGTCTACGGGCTGCACCATTGAAAATGTTAGTGAGTTGACTTCCAAGGTAAAGTAGAGTGCACTGTTTGGTGCCTAAAACCAACCGAGTTGCGGTTGCGGAGAACTGGGCTTCGCACATTGACTTATTCATGGCATCTGAGCGCCGGCAGCCTATAGATTTAAGGCGACACAAAACTTCAGCCGGGAGAGCGTCAAATGGTGAGCTGCAAACACAAATGAGCTATTCCTCGTCACCATCCTTCGAGCCATCGCTTTTTTCCTTCTCGTACTGTGCCCAGTCCCACTCCTCGTCCCGAATGAGCGCAAACCGCGGAACCCAGTCCTGGACGTTGGACCACCGCTTGCACATAGTCGACGACTCGCCCGTGCGTATGCTTCCCCACTCGCAGGTCACAGTATGGAGCTCGCCGAAGATTGCGGACAAGAAGCTCGCGACGCCCAACGCGTCCGTGATGCGGGACATTCCGACGCGGAGCGTACGAAGCTCGGTATGGATGAGGCGCTCGTCCCCGTCCTCAAATAAGCACGATCGCGGGCGAATGGAGGGTATGTGGGTTGTGTCGAGCGTGATGGCGAGCTCTTCGAGATCAGAGCAATTCTCCGCGATGGCGACGAGTCCGTGTAGCGTCAGCCTCGTCCCGCTAAGTTTTGGTTGGAGCAGCTTTAAGCTGGTCAAGCACGGGACACTTTCCACCAGGGAGCGCAGCGCGTCGTCGTCGAGTCCTTCGAACCCTTTCCCGCTCGACAAGGAGAGCGTCCGCAGGTGGTACCAAGAGCAAAGATATTCCAACGCGTCGCTGTGGATCCGCCAGAGGACTTCCTGTGGAGGATGCGACACTTCAGAATGGTTGTGGCTGAAGTCCCTGAACGAATCAGGGAGGCAAGCTTCCATCTCCGCATAGAAGTTGGAGATATCGTCGGTACTGGTATGGACATTGGGTTGAATCTCAAGCTTCTCAAGCTTAGATTTCTCCAGGAACGACATCAGGACACCGGCAGCGGAGAGATCTGCATTCGCCAGGTTGAGCTCGCGCAGACTGACGAACGACGAGTCTGGGACAGCAGCCATGATAGTGGACTCGATTGGAAACTCGTCGAGTTGCAGGGACGCGAGGCTCGGCAGTCCGCCGAGATGAAGCAGGGCTTCCTCGTCGAGACCAGGGAGATGCAACCGAACAACATTTTTGAGGGTACGCGCGAACAGCGAGACAGCAGTCAGTTCATTGTCTGCCAACGTCGCAGCAGGACTCCGATCCTGGATATCCACGACGGTGAGGTGCGGCAGCGGGGCGCGGCAGACGAGTGTGGAGAGCGACGAGAGCATGAGAAGAGTGCATCCGGAGAATTCGAGAGAGCTGAGTTCGGACGTCACAAGCATACGCAGCATGGCAACGGACTGGGCGGTATCATGCGCGATCCCGCCGTGCCAGTGCAATGAGCGCAGACGCGGGAAGAGGTAATCCCCAGGGAGTAAGATGGAGAGAACGGAGAGTGCTTCGGAGTATTTGTCCACCTGTTGCATGCCAAGATGGAGTTTCCGGACGCGCTGGCAGTGACGGACAGGACGATCCCAATCGCCAGCGACCAATGGGCGAGACATGGTCTGGTGAAGGTCGAAAAAGAGGACAGCTCAAGAAAACCGGCGCTTACAACCGTGATCTTCGCATTGTAGAGGTGGGAAAGTCTCAAGAGATTTGCGGGAAAGCATTTGAGGATGTGGTAGAGCACGTTGTCGCCGGGATCTCGCCACAACGCGTCCAGGGTTGGAGCTTCGAAAAAACGGCAGACGAGGGCGAGAGAACGTAGAGTGCGAGGGGTTTGTATCTGCGCGACGATGTGTAGGACAATTTCGGGGATCAAGAGCGCGCGATGCATTTCGATGATGGTGGTACGAGGTCAAGAAGGGTTTGATGCAGTCACGCCACTGATAGAAGCATCCGGATGCATATTTTCAGCAGAAAAGACCAAATGGTATTAGTTTTGCGCTTTGAACAGACGTACGCCGACTCCATTCCAGTGATTAGGGCGCTGAAGCCATATAAACAAAGTAATATTAATTCTCCAGGGCCGTACAAGTCAGAGGAACAAATTATATTCGAACCGTGAGAAATATCTAGTCCAACCATGATCAACACGTGACACAAGCTTCAATTGTGGATTGGCCCAAATTTGTACTGCGCATCGATCTCGTCTAATACGCCGGAAGCCTATTAGGTACCCAGTTCCCTGAGTCAAAGGCCGCGCCAAGTGCGGATCCGGATGAGGGTAAGATTGCACATATCAGGACACTACCGCCCGTCCCCGACTGCTGATCGTTTCACCACGACTCTTCGTCGACCAGGTCGTCCCCGAGCAGCGCAAAGGCGCACACGCCCCTCGGCAAGCGTGGTTCTCCGTGTAACTTTTGGTTAAGCAATAAGAAATCACCCGCGCCAAGGACGCGGGGACTTTCGGTCGTTGTGGGCCTCGCCGCTCGTGATACGCTGACCACATATGAGCGCCAGTCATCACACGCAAGGTATTAAAGGGCGCTGCGCCAGTTGAGTAGCTCTCAGACTTACCTCTGCCTCTGACTCTTACACTAACATGCGGCTGATCAAAACCCTCTTCCTTGCCTCTGTCGCACTCGGTGAGGACCAACTCCGTCGGACGATGCAGGGACTCGGATTTTAACCCAGATTTTGCTTCCAGGCGCCGTCGCATGGGAGCGCCTCAACAAGACTGACGCGGTCCTCCTCGTCGTCGACCACCAGGTCGGGCTCTTCCAGATGGTCCGCGATTTCAACCCCGCCGAGTTCCGCAGCAACATCATTGCGCACGCCACCCTCGCAAAGGTCTTCGATTTGCCTGTCGTGATGACCACAAGCACCGAGCACGGTACGGACTCCGTTGATTCATCCAAGCGATCCAAAGTAATTTCTGCAGGCCCTAACGGTCCGCTCCCCGTCGAGATCACCGACATGCACCCCGACGCGCCGCTCATCAAGCGCAACGGAGAGGTCAACGCGTGGGACCACGACGGGTTCCGCGAAGCGGTCCGTGCCACAGGCAAGAAGCAGGTCATCGTCGCCGGCATTGTCACGGAAGTAGGTCGTCGTTTCTCGCTATTAGATAGCATCGCTGACCCCATCCCTTTGTTCTCTTTTAGGTCTGCACCACCTTCCTCGCGTTGTCCCTCATCGACGAGGGCTACAGCGTCTTCGCCAACGCAGACGCGTCGGGGACCGTCGACGCGCGCACGGCGGCGGACGCCAACGACCGGATGCGCGCCGCGGGTGTCCACGTCCTCTCGCAATTTGCCGTCGCGGCGGACCTGATGCGCGACTGGACGAATACGCCCGGCTCGCTCGAGATGTTGCCCTACTTTGACAAGTGAGTGGATAAACTTTGCTTTTGGGAGACAAACTCACCGGGTACATAGGTACCTCCCTATCTACTCCTACGTGACCCGCGCCCACGCCGCCGCCACGTTGAACGGGACGATCCTTCCCGGAGAGATTCAGTCTGAGTAGAGTTTCCAGTGGCAGACTATAAGCTATAGATTAGATGTGTTTCTTCGCGATTGAGAGACGTGAAAACGGTCAGAAATAGAGATTACCATCCACTTGGAGGCAATAAAAAATCGGGAACGGATGACAATCTGGTATGGCCCAACAGCGCTTCGAACGTGACGGTTCCGGTTACAGGTCGTTCGAAGTGATAGCTTCTCGGGTCCTCCCGACACCACGTTGGGTTACAGCCTTATCCTGAAGGGCGGTGGTGAAAGGAGCTCGAGAAGCCGGGCAAATCCGCAAGCCCAAAAAATGCCTTTTAACACCTCCTAGTCCTGAATCGTGTTTTGAACGCGAGCTTTTCGCAGAACAACTCATGGCAGCGCATGCCCCGCCGTAGATCTGTGTGTTCAGGCTGACCATTTTGCGCAGGAACTCTGTAAATGGTCCGCGAGCCCCGAGCCATAAAAAATTATTAAATTTTTTTATAGGAACAAAGAACGGTTCGGTCCTACATTAATTATTGACAAAGATGCTAGACTACGGGCCAACTTCGCTCGTTGACGAAGTGACGATAAAAGAACTCCCCAGGATGGAGAGAGATAAAAAGAGCAGATACGATCATACCTACTTAGAACCCAACCGCGCTTTGAACGCGGAACTACGCCGGTAGACTACGGTATAGCATCAGTGCCAGTGAAGTCTTCGAGTTTGATTTGGAACTAGTATGAGAGCAGCTGATTGAGCTGGCGGACACCACGTTGGGTTGCATTCATTTTGTATGTGCCGGCTGTCAAGGGAGCTCGAGGACAGGGTGGATTTTCGAGGCAAAAAAAAAAAAAAATCCTTGCGCCATCACGTCAAGTCTGCGTACGTTCCGAATCGCGTTTCGAACGCGAGCTCCCCAGACCTTCAGCGCTCGAAATTTTGCCGCAACATCCACGGGGGAGGCGCACGTACGCTGGCCGTGCGCTTTCGGCTTCAGCGGGGTATGCGGAAACTCGATCAAGACAAAACTCTCGCTCAATTTCTACTGCCACAAAAGACTTGAGGTTCTGAATCTGTAGCTGATTCAGACGGAAGAAGATTCAGACGCACTGGCTCTTTGACTATGCACGAGATAGAAGCATGTCTAAAGGAACCGGTGGTCCATGGAAACAACGACCAAGCAGGGTTGGGGAGGTAATAATGACAGGGCGCCGCGCTTGCCGTTAGTTGCGCCAGGTTTAAGGGTATAAAGAAGCCAAGTTCAAGCTTAGAGGCCCGCAGAGCAACGAAAAAAAATAATCGACCCGTTCTCTATCACAGACCCGAATCGCGGTTCGAACGCGAGCTCCGTTTTACTCCACCACGCGATTCAAGCATTCTTTATTGACAAGGAAGGCGCACATACGCCGGTCATGCGCGTCCGGGCTACCTCTGTGGCGTATATACGGCTTGTATGAGGCTCGAGCTTGTACGAAGGGAAGCAGCGTTATTTAATTAGGCAATATGGGATGTTCGCTTGTTGGGTCGTCCAGCAACGAGGGCATTAATCCAAGACGTAGGGAAGGTGTAGAGTAGCGATAAGTATGCGGGTGCGTATTAGGTACGTATAAATGCAAGATATTAGCTGAGATGATGAGTGAGATGGAAAGTGAAGACGAAGGTTACGAGGAAGGGTAGGCTGCATGGGTAGGACGACAGCGTCAGCCGCAGCATAAGAATCCGAGTGCGAGCACGCACCCGCAGCCTAGGCCTAGTGGGTCCTCTCGATCCTCTTCGTCTCCGAGTACAGCATAATGAGGATGATGAACTGGCGCTGCGTCTCGTCTGCGACGGCAGGGCTGATACGGAGAACAGGGAGCGAATTGAGGTCCTGCCGGACTATGTGCGCGGTGGCGGAGGACAGGGATGCGAGGAGGGTGCCGGATTGGGAGGACACCTAGCGCGGGTCAGCAAGGGACGCAGCCAGAGGGCACACGCACAGTCCACATGTTGTCCGAGTACTTAACACGGTACTCGTCGCCGTTGCCCCAGCGCCAATAGCGCGTCCTGTCGAGTCGATGCGCGTCAGACAGCGTCCCGGCGACAGCGGAGGCGGAAAGGGCCCGCGACGCAAGGGGGACGTACCCGGAAAAAGCGTTGGCCTTGCGCTTGAGGGTCTCCACGTACGCGGTGTCCGCCCCGACCTGGAAGCTCTTGCCCGTCCAGTCGATTACCGCCGCGCTCCCATTCGTTGCGTGCTCGAGGGTGGTAGTGCTGCGCTGGAAGGACCCCGTCGAGACGGTGCGGGTTGTGTACACGCGCGCGAGGTAGGTGTCGCGAAGAGCGCTGCGTAGGATGTGAGCCGAGTCGAAGGTGTATTCGCGCATCGCGGAGGGGAAAGAGGCGGGAAGGGCGGGGGCGGGCGGGAGACCAGGGTATGGTGCAGAGCGAAGGGGCGGACGCGGAGCCTTTTGTGTTTCGAATTTTTTAGGCCCAAACGTCGTGACTTTTTAGCCCCGTTCGGCGTGCACGAGGCGCGGATGCAGCCGCGGAAGAATGCTTTGCCCGCCGCGTTTCGGCCGACGTCCGGGGCGAGGACGACGCGTGTAGAGGAGTGGGTAGCCGCATCTCGCGAGCAGAAGCAGGCAGCAGAACGCGAGGCCAGAAGGAAGCCAGAAGAAGCACGGCAGCCGAGCTGTCGTATCATTCGTTGGCCAGGAGACGCGGCCGATGCCGAACATAACAGATTAGATTAGAAATATTAGCTCGCCCTCTGGAAGTAAAATCCAGAGTGTTTTTGTGCAAGTTCAAAGCGCGATTTAATGCCGCCAGGTGGCTGCAGAGATATTGCGAGGTACTTCCACTCCGAATAACAAGTCTACCGCCTTTCTCAATGTTACCGTAATACGGCATCGGTATACCCGCTCCGGCAAGCCCAGGCACCACACAACCATGAATATGTCACAGCGGCGCAGCTACTACGCATTTTTGGTAACTACTATGTTGAACGGACCCTTTATAAAGTGGGCCACCCTCAGCAGTCCTTCATCCTATCAGCACAAACATGGCCAAAGTAAGTACCTCCGCCGGGGAGTTTTCACCCTCTAATCAATCCCACAGTTCTCAGTTGGCGACAACGTAGAGCTCAACCAAATGTACTCTAGCTGCCCCAAGGGCTCCTCCGGAAAGGTGACCAGTGTCACGGTACGTCTTTCTTTGTCCTCATAAACTGCTGGTTCCTGAAATGCCCGCTTGCAGCCTGCCTCGGGGTATTCACCAACTCTCTACGACGTTACCTTCGACTATGGTAGCTACACCCAGTCGGCGTCGGGTATTCCGGAGAGTTATTTGAGCTCAGCCTAGGCTCCATCTTTCATAACTTAGAATGTAAAACTTGAACCTGTGACCTCCAGCGTTACAGTACTGAACGGTACTGACCCCCGCCACGCCATCTTTCAATGATCTTTGAGCATGCTCGGCCATATTTTACGTAGAGAAAGGACCCCTAGTCATGCCATTCATCCAAGTTTACACATGAGTGATGAACTGCAGCAGTGGTATCCTCGCAAAGCAATCAACTGACTCTAGAGAGGATTTTTATGCAGAAGAATATTGATTTTGGATCAAAATTTACCTGAAATGTGTACTGTGGTATGTGTTACTCTGGCTTTCAAGCTGCACTGAGATGTGAAGGGTGCTACTATAGGATTTTATTCAATCCGGATACCCTTTATATGACATCGAATGTGAATTTCGCAATCTGTCCATATTAGAAAGATTTCGCAATCAAACTGTGGGAAGATCTCCTGATTTGCCATTTTTTGAGCCAAAATTCCAAATTTCAGTGTGACATCCTCGGAAATTTCGAACTTCGATTCAAGAAAGAAGCCCTTGTGACACGTGACATATGCATTGAACGAAATGCTACAGCATGTGTTTTTCAGTCCTACAGATTGCTAGAGTACTCTAAACTTTGTAATTTTTCTGCCTCAAAGCAAGGTCTCAGCCAGCCACTTGCTGTCATCTAGTCCAGAGCGCGATTTAATATGCTTTATTGCCGCCAGGTGGCCGCAGAAATATTACGAGGTACTTCCACTCCCAATAACAAACCTACCGCCTTTCTCAATGCTACCGTAATATGGCATCGGTATACCCGCTCCGGCAAACCCAGGCACCACGCAACCCATGAATTTGCCACAGCGGCGCAGCTAGTACGCATTTTAACTAATATGTCGAGCATACCATTTATCAAGTGGGCCACTCTTAGGAGTCCTTCATCCTACCTGCACAAGTATGGCCAAAGTAAGTGCCTCCGCCAAAGTAGTTTTCATCCTCTAATCAATCCCACAGTTCCCACTTCGCAGCAGCGTCAAGCTAAACCAAAGGTACTCGAGCTTCGCCAAGGGCTCCACCGGAGAGGTGACCACCGTCACCGTAACGGTATGTCTTTCTTTGTCCCCACAAGCTGCTGGCGGATACTGAAATGCCCGCTCACAGGCTCGTATGCCAACTACCTACGATGTTATCTTCGACTCCCAGACGGTATCGAATATTCCGGAGAGTTATTTGAGCTCAGCCTAGGCTCCATCTTTCATAACTTAGAATGCAAAACCCTTGAGCTCCAACTGCCGCTGAGCTGCGTCACAATACTGACCGGTACTGACCCCTGCCACGCCATTGTTAGCGTACTCGGCCATATTTTCGGTTGAGAAAGGACCACTAAACAGCCTTTATACAGATTCACGCATGTGCGATGACCTCCAAGTGATCTCCTCGCAAACCAATCAACTGACTTTAAGCCCGGCGCAGCGAGTAACCATCCTTGTTCTATGTGCCAAGTGCAATCCATCTTGAAAAGAAGTAAAGGTAGTTGGCGATGGCACGGGTCGTACACAAACCAGCGCCGATTGCCCAATTGGTGATACGACCACCGCCTGCTTGGGCTTGGCTGTCTTTCATTACCGCGAGGCCTTCATGTTGATCGAAGACGAGCGGATCGTGGCAGCTTCTGTGGAGTCTTAGAATGAACCGCATCTTCTTCGTTCCTAGCGAAAACGCGGACTGCAACGCGTTCCGGGTAAAAGCTGCCTCGACTGACAGAGACAGAGACAGTAGCCAAGTCACCAAGAAAAGAAGATCTACCCGTTTCCGTTGTCCACGATGCCGCCGGTGCTCGACAGCAAAGCCTCTTCGATTTCTCTCTGGGAACCGACGGGCGATATTCACTGTTCGCATCCTTTGCGTCGCCAGAGTCTTATACTTCAACAAGCTAGAAGCCGAAGCCGCCCTATGCGCGGTTTCAGCAAGGGAAAAGATGGCGTTTCGCCGACGTTCAGTGCATGGCGCGGCAAGAATCTGAACGTTTCTCCTTAGCTGCTTCATCTGCCTCGATTATGGTCTGAGCTGGAAGACGCAGACGTCGGCGTCATCCGTACGTATACTTTCCTGCGCCCGCCCAATTCGACTCGTCGTGGCTACCGGATGGTTTACGACTCGTTTTATCATCCAAGAGAAGACGCAAGACGCGTAGTCAAAGGACGCGTCCGTCCAACTCGATTCGCGGCAGCCGAACCCACAGCGCTTTGCGTGACACGAACGGCTCCGGGTCCAGCTTCCGCAGAATGAGCTCGTCAACACCGTCCGCGAACGCATGGACGACCCCGTCGTTGATGCCCGCCGTATCGATGTCGGTAAACTCGAGCCTCTCGAGCGCGGGGAACTGCCGCGAGCGCACGACCGAGAGGAGCATGACGAGGGCGTGGCCGTGGATGTCGGAGATCGACAGGCGGCGTAGGGCAGGAGAGCTCAGTACGGCGCCGTAGAACCGCGAGAGCGCTTGTACGATGTCGAGGGACGGCGCGACGAGGCGCGCGAGGGAGACCGTGGTGATGTTCGTGGGACTGAAGGAGGGGCTGAAGGACAGGCCGTCCGGGGCAGGGTTCGTCCCGTCTAGCGCGATCTCCTCGAGGACGGCCATGCTTGGTGGCCGAGGGTCCGGCGTCGATGCGGGATGCTCGAGGGAGAGCAGCTTGTTCTCGTCGACCATCGCGAGCGACGAGCCGACGAGCCGGATGCGACGGAGTCCGACAAGCATCGTCGCGTCTCCGGCGAAGATCGTTGTGCGCTCGAGGACGAGCGAGCGGAAGACATCGCCCTCGAGAATGAACGGACCCATATGCTGCACCTGGCCGGTGTCTGTCTGCACCAGCTCGAGATGCTCAAGCTGCGGCATTGGTACACTAGCGATCCGGTTGCGGATGGTGTGGAGTACGGGGTTGGTGGCGAATACGCGGAGAGAGCGCCAGCGAGCGATCTCGGCAACCAAAAGCTCAAGCGATTTAGCGTAGTCGGTGCAGAATCGATAGCGAAAGGCTTCAAGGCGGATTTCGATGTCCAAAGGGACGGTTCCGGTGCGCGAAACGAGCCGAGAGAGAACAGCAGGATCTCGGTCGTGTTTGATGCATAAATTCTGCCAAAGGACCGGGGTGGCGAGAGCCAGCTGGCGCCAGCGTTGTGTGAGGGCAGAGAGAGTAATGCCAGATGCAGTGGTAAAGCTGAACACGCGGAGGACGACCTCGTCTGGTATCGAATCGAATGCGCGGTGGCGGTCGAGCATAGGAGATGTCATCAATACAGCTTCGACAGCGACCACCACCATGTCCGCTATTCTCAAGCGGCGCAAACGTCTTGCCCAGCTTCCACCCTTCCTTCTGCTTGAACTACCCCCGGAGCTCCTCCTCGAGGTGCTGGATGCTATGGACGACGCGTCGCTGCACACGATGGCCATTGTTTCCAAGCAGTTCCACACGCTGGCAGTCGAGACGTTGCTCCGCCAGAACAACCTCGAGATAGGCTCGCGGGCCATCTCTATCGACTCCTCCGAGGGTCTACGCGCTCTACGACTCGCTTTGGCTATCCCTGGAACCCAAACTCCCCTTGACAAGCTCGAGTACGTTCCTCGAGGAAACGGCGCCTCTAACGCCGGCTCGAAGGACCTTGCGCGCCTCCAGGCTATATCCAACCTCCTCGCATCTCGCCGCATCGACATCCCCGACATATTCCTTACCTTCAGCCACAACCCTATAAAGCGTCCCGTCCCGTACCGGATGGCCATCGAGGTCCCGCGGCTGCTTCAGTCGTTGTGCGGCAGGTCGTCCATGGCAGTCATCGTCGCCAACACATCCATCTTCACCTATGCGGCCCAGCGCCTGCGCCTGTGGAACCCGTACACGCGCGAGCTCTTCTGCAAGCTCCAAATGCACGACCGCTCATACCAGTGGGTGCCGACGATCCAGTCGATACTATCCCTCCATGCGCACCATCCCTTTGGCTCCTTCCTCGCGATAGATGTGTATGGGCAGCCTCCCATTCTGCCGATGACGCTGCTCATCGTGAACAAGGCTGATATCAATACGCTGCTCTTGTCCGTTGAGTTGACGCATGTCGTGTGGTCCGTGATCCTACGTGACCCCGCGCTTTTCCTGCCCGCGCTACACACCGTCGCGATATGGTCGGTGAACATCATCCCAAGCACGTCCATCCCGCTCCTTGAGCGGCATAGGGAGACCCTCGTATCCCTCACGTACATGTCCCCCGTCGCTCCCGTGGCCCTCCTCATTGGAGGGGATCCCAAGCCCACTGAGTGGCCGAAACTCGATAAGATCACGGCGCTATCGCACTACATCGCGTTTCTCTTCTCAGCGCTCAAAGACCCGCCGCGCGTACACTTCCCCGCGCTCCGTGAGGTCGAGCTCTGGCCAACCGCAAACGCCTCAGGTAGCGACTCCTACCTCCCCTCCGCGCTCCGCGCCATATCCAACCACACCGGCGTATCCATACTCACGATCTGGTGCCTAGCCCCGCGGGATCTCGCATTCACCAGCGGCCAGTGGCCGGTCTTCTCGACCATTACCGCGCTCCGCCTGAACAAAACCACGACCATCTCCGACCCGACGGGGCTCGCGCGGCTCCTTGCTCGGTCGTTCCCCGCGCTGCGGTCGCTGATGATTGACGACAGCTTCACATTGGCCGCTGCGGGGCTCAAGGACACGAAGAGGGCTGCGCAGGACAATGCATTGAAGCTGGAGGAGTGGCGGGAGGACGTCCGACGGGCGGTTCTCGAGGGGCATAATGGGCGCAGTGGGGTCGAGTGCGGTTTTTGAGGTATAGGCTCTCGTGAGGAGCGCAATGTGACTACAATATCTTGCTAACTTGAACATATTTCTTGCTCACTGGCTCGTCGTTGGCCGCTGGCGAATTCAAATTCTGGGAAAGCTTTCTGCTCCGTTTCTTCATCGAGACGAACAACGCAACGCTGCTATTACTTCGGCTGGCAGAATACATCGCAACAATAGTCAAACGGGCCGCCCGCCTTGGCTGCTGCAAACTCCTGTGGTGAGGCATTGTCTGATGGTGTTCTGAAGAAAAGTAGTTAGCGCTGCTCGTGCGACGCCGATAGTCTATTAATTCACCCCAGCAACAACGTGGCTGCAACAAACGAGACCGGTCGCGCAAATTGGTGGGTTACAGTCGGCTACGACCCCGCTGATGAGGGCGAGCGAGATGAGGAGGGATTTGAGACCGAGGGAGATTTGCATGTTGGTCAGTTCACTTCCGGTTCTAGTGGTTTGGCTTGATCAGATTCACTCCGGGAAGGCTGGCTTTTATCCCCCCAATCGCGTGAGCACTTGAACGCGTCCCACGAAAGTCCTTTGTTGGTGTCAAGGGACGATCAATCGCTCGTGGCAGGACGTGTATTGAAATTTTCATCCATCTGTCTACTCAGGACCGGAAGGGTACGACTGCAGCGAGTAGAGAGGGAGTGTTACCGTCGGAGGCCGCAGGTAAAAAGCCTTGGCGCCAAGGCTTTTTACCTGCCGAAGGATCCAAGTTGGTGCATCGGCGAGGCCGGCAGTAGACAGCTTGCATGCCAAGTATCTTTCTCTTCGGAGTGGGAGCCTTGAACGAGAGTACATGAACACCGACGGGATTGGTGAGCGAGTCGACGTCGTACTGATGATTTCCTTTGTTCGCATGGCATCCATCGTCTTTTTTTTTTTCACAACTAGAGAATGATACATGTATATATGAGAGAGACGACGGTAGCGGATTCCACGGTGCTACAGTACTGGTATAGAATTTATAATACAGAGAAGGGCGAAAATCTACACGAAGAGGGATAGCTCCGAAGTCGGAGAATGGAACAAGAACTTGAACAAAGAAAGGGCTATACTACTCTTTCGAGCGCGTCTTTATCACGTCCTTGCGGAACTCGATCGGACGAGGAACGCCCTTCTGGCGCTCGTAGACTCCACAGGCATTGCAAACCTGCTCTCCTTGAAGGTTGCGCCGCCACGCACTCGCGACCGTCGTCCCGCAGTTCGTGCACGTAGGCCCGGGCAGCGTGCTCGAGCTCGGACCCGCGAGCGTGTGCGGCGGCGGAGACTCCCAGCGGTCCGACGGCCGGTTGCGCTGCTTGCTGATCCAATAAAGACCACAGGCGTTGCACACCGGCTTGTCCGTGGCGGGGTGCCGCCGCCAGAGCGGAGTCTTCTGCGTCCCGCATTGCGTGCAGACTTTGGGTCCGCTGCTCGGCGGGGAGGCGTAATCGTCCGGCCCCGCGGGCGCGAGCGAGATCATCGAGCTCGAGCTGGCAGTGGAATGCATAGGTGCGGACGCAGGGACAAGGTGGCGAGCGGGAACAGGGTGCAGGGCACCGGCTAGCTCGGAACTTTGAGAGTAATATTGCTGCTGCTGCTGGCGGTACCAGTCGCCGGAAGGTTGCGGCCTGGGTTCGGGATTGGAATAAGCCTGGCCTGCCGAATGTTCAGCGGTTGAGCTGTGGCGTAAATTGATATCCTACTTTGACTCCACCCGGTAGCACCCTGGGCGTAACCATAGCCTGGCGGCGTCGACCCATAGCTGGTGTGGTACGCGCTGTTGTTACCGTAGTGGCCGCCGCTCATGTTGTCAATGCTCGAGCTGGGGTCGCTGAGGTCCTCTACACTGTCGCGGTTCGGGGTTTTTTTCGGCCTTTTAGCTTGCCCTTCCCTGCGACTATGGGCGGTGATGAGCTGACGCAGTCTGACCCCACCGCGTCCTTTTTAACGAAACCACAAAGATTGCTTACAGTGGATCATAACGAATTCCGCCCTTGGCCTTTCGCCGCGTCCCTGGCGGCCCTCCTCGGGAGCGGGCGTCATCAGGCCCCGACATGACTGCGTCTGTAGAGTCTTCGAGAGTGTCGTCCGCTTACGCGCTTTTAAATTATATCCACACCGCACAGATCCATAATTGCGAGTCTTCGCCGCTGGGGTTGCAGGACATCTCAGTTAATTAGCTGCGCGCAGCGGACCCACTTGAATCGACTCTCTTTCTCGTATACTCCTTTGTATCTTTATCAAAGTGCTCGAAGAGATGGACAGAATCACAATGCGTACAAGAATGCCGGGCCGCGCCTAATAAACAACATCTCTCCGCTTGAGTCAATTCCTCGTTGTTTACAGTATGTGGAGGTGCCAGTGGATGATCGTCGAAGGCTCGGGCAGCCTGGAATCCGCAGACGAAATAAACGAATCTGCCGAATAGACGGACTGTCAGCTGTCGCGGTCGCTCACCTGTTCCTCGGCGTGGATCTCCACTTTCTTTTGTAATTTCCGCTGTAATGCTGCCCGAGCTTTAACTGAGATGTGACCTAAGTTTGGGGACGACAAGTCGGGTCCTTGCGAAAGGTGTTCAGAATTCCGGAGGATTACATTGCGGGCAAGAAACCAGAAAAAGATTGGTGTCAAGCCCCACGTCGCGTCGCGCTCACTTGGTGGATTGTTGAATACATACTTGGCCCGGGATTCCCGTGGATATGTCTCTTGAGAGGAATCGGCGACCTGGGAAGGGAATCCAGTGAGCCATCTGAAGTCGGGATCCCTCAAACGGAGGAGATTACTAGATTGCACCGCCCACGAAAATCTTCCCTTTCAGCAACGCAAAGATCAGTACCGCGTTGATAACTGATTTGGGAGTGGTGGCATCCGTTCAAAGCACATCGAGTGTCCAGTCCAGCGGCGGCTCCGGAGCGTTCGTAAACGGGACGCTTCTGACCTGTTTTCTAGAAAAACTTGGTGAATGAGATTCCATGCGTGTGTGGGCGTAGTTATTAATATTGATTGATAAATTCATTAGTAGGCTTCCACAAGTGGGCAGGTTACTAATGAAGCTAGAGCATGCTCCATTAAGGAGATAGCAGGAGATAAACTTCGGTTGTGGGCATTCAAATCATAAGCGCCGATAAGACCGTCCTCCGGATTATCCATCTATTGACCGTCAACAAAGACAAAGAAGCTTCAGCGGAATTAAGCTGCCACAAGCTGAGATCCTCGCGGGCTTCGCGTTGTAGTCCATGTGCACGCGCATAATTAGAGATTAGCTTTGATTATCCAGTTGCCGATCGGTGAAAATTCTCAGCGGGAGGACGAAAACTAGAGTCGAGCAGGCGCCGGCTGTTCTATCTAACTAAACTGAACCTTGACTGTTCCAATTATCGCATCGTTTCGTCAACACTAGCATAGCGTGGTCCACTACATGAACGGCGACGTTACGAGTTACAATGTGCGCATGCCATTGATCTGAGTTTTGATCCGCTACCCCACTCGGCTGCTGCAATGGGAGGCTTGTTTCACCACGATTATTTAGTAGAATATTTGCGTGAGGATAATAGACATCGTACGTTCAGATAATTTCCTTCTTATAGGCTGAAACCACCAACACCCCAATCAATCCCAGCATCCCGGCACGACAAATCCATAGCTTCGCTGCCTATTTCCACAGATACTTCGTCAGTGCCCGTCCATCCCCATGCACGACGTAATCTCCCCACTGCACCGTGCGCAGGTGCCACCAGAAAAGCGTCGCCGACCCGGGGAAGATGCTCGAGATCTTGCCTTTGCTGTCGGCGCCGGTGCGATACCACGACGCGCAACCTGTGTGCACGGAGCGTTCTAGGCGGGCGTGCAGCCAGACGTTGTATGCCGTGTTGGCCGTGCGGGAGACGGAGAGCGCCAGCGGCGAGGACTCGGGGGAGAGGAAGAGGACGGGCTTGATGAGCCGGAGGATGTACTCGACTTGGAGTTCTTCGAAGAGGGTGACGGAGGTATGTCCGGTCGTTGTGTTGGGTCCTGTTAACTCACATAGGAAGGGATTTTGAGGAATAAGGGGGTACCAACCAGCGATCATAAACATGTTGGGGAAACCGGGGACGGACGTCCCTTTGTACGCCTGCGGGAACCCCTCGGCGTCGTACTGGATGGTTTGTCCGCTGGCGCCGCGAATCGGAACGATAAATTTGTCCTGGAAGATGTGGAAACTCGTTTGAACGTGTTTGCCAGTAGGGAACAAAGAACTGCCCACCGCGACGAAGCCGGTAGCCAAGATGATCACGTCAAACGGCAGGTTTTCGCCTGAAACCACAGTAAAGCTGCGGATCTATACGCGGGCGCGGCGTAAGGACGAACTGGTTTTGGTGCGAATCCCGTTCCCGGTTATTTCGGCGATGCCGTCCAAGTTCAGATTGTGGTTCGGCTGGTGTAGCGACGCAAAGTAGTTTGTGTCGAAGATGATGCGTTTACAGCCGAGTTCTGCGAATTTCGTCAGATTAAATGTGAGGGTATTCGGGCAAACACGGCCAAACCGTATTTTGGAATGAGGTGGTCGTGGTACTCTGCTGGCGCGTGCGCCTTGATGTAGGCGACAAACCACTGGTGAAGATATCAGAAAAGGCAAGGAGGAGGCGGAGCGCGCGCCTTGACGACTAGGTGACGCAATACTCTGGTCTTGTTGCTGAATATCATGAGATAGAAGATCTCGAACTGGAAAGTTTAAGCGTCGAGCACAAAGGCTCTGACAGACGAACACACGAAGATGAATAGCATGAAACGGTGGATTCGTAGGACGAAGGGTATGTTACGGAACGCCCATTTTGCGGGAGCGCTGTGTGGTTGCATTGCCTAGGAGTAGATCAGGAGAAGACCGCGGCCTGAGAGGTGATATTCACACTCGGGAGGTACCAGTTTGGCGTCCGACAGAAGCTGGTGACTTGCGTCGTATGGTCCTGCGCTATAATCGGCACGAACTGAGTGCTGCCGAGGAACGTTGGTCAGTAGTGTAATTAATCCGGCGAGAATCGGACGGACGTACGCGGAGGCGCCGTTCCCGATAACCGCGACCCGCTTGCCACTGAGATCGACATCCGCGCGCCATTGTGCAGAGTGGAAGATCGTGCCTTTGAACGAGTCGATACCGGAGATGGCGGGGAAGCGCGGGCTGTCCAGGATCCCGACGGCGGTTATGAGGATCTTTGCGGTTACAGTCGTGGTCGTGGGTTCTGGTGCCTTGCCAGAGTTAGCCGCCGACACGGTCTTCACCTTCCATAGATTCTGCGCGAGATCCCATTGCGCGCCCGTCACCAGGCGGTTGAATGCGATGTGCCGCTGGACGTCGAATCGATGCGTGAGGGTGCGCCAGTAGTCCTGGATCTCCTTCTGGCTGCCCTGCGGCCGTTCCTAGTCGGGACTGGGCGCGTAGGAGAGGGAGTAGAAGTGAATGAAGGTGTCTGACGCAGCGCCGGGGTACGTGTTGCCCTAGGCGCGGTTAGCGAGAGACGGGGAGGAATGAAGGTGCAGCATACATTCCAGGTCCCTCCGACGTTAGAGCCGCGCTCGTAGATCTGGCGGAGAGTGAGATCGAGCCAGCCACGGGGACTAGCATGCGT
This sequence comes from Mycena kentingensis (nom. inval.), assembly GCA_014461125.1. Classification (NCBI taxonomy): domain Eukaryota; kingdom Fungi; phylum Basidiomycota; class Agaricomycetes; order Agaricales; family Mycenaceae; genus Mycena; species Mycena kentingensis (nom. inval.). The sequence continues at coordinate 655,977 of JACAZG010000018.1, read as the reverse complement.
ACGACTATATCTTGGACACCGAGCTTGCGCTTCAGCCCCATGGCGGCCATTAGGCCGCCCACTCTGTCGAGAGGGTCGGCATCTGCGACGAGCTGAAGCAGCTAACGCGTACCCAGCGCCGATAATTACAACGTCAGGCATTTTGGAGAAGCGAGTAGGTGTCGGTGTGGCCTCTCCCAGCCGCTATTTGTGTGCTGCTCGAATCATTTCTCGACCCACTAGCTATAGGAGGGAGGTATGGTCTTGAGGCTGATAGAAAACAAGTTCCGCAGAAACCGGGCTTGTCGGGCGCGTGCAATAGCATTTTGAGACGAGACTGTACCACTTCCGCAAGATTAAGTGACTGTAGGGAGGCTGGGCTGTTTGTGGCTTGGTGTCGGGAGCGTGAACACCGTTTTGAATGAGGGCAGGTAGTTTCCAAGTCGGCCCGGTCACGCTGAGGTAGAGAGGCGTCGATGAGTACGGGGGGGACAAGGTAGCGACCTGAGTTCTTTTGCTGGTGGTCGAGGAGAACATTGGACGGCTTCGTGACCCAGTCGTGACCGGCCGCGTGACCCCTTCCACATTGGACGACGATGAGCTCAAGCCATCCAACGATAACCATCGACCTCGTACGCGGGTTTGTCACCCTAGCGTCGATTCTTACTCGCAACCAGGTCCTAGACCGCCACACGACGAAAGATGTTCTTCAGGGCGTCCTACACGCGATTCTCTTCCACCGTCTCTTTGGCCTCGTCAAACCACAAACATTCGATGTCCTCGACGTGACGATGCCGGGAGTCAAGGACGACGAGATCGAGAAGCTCGTCAACGACAAGGTGGAAGCGTTCTGGCGCAAAGTGGAGAGCGGGATGCAGAGGCGGGGTCAGGTGCGTTGGCGCTGTCGCTGCTGCATGGGCTTAGACTGACGACAACGCTAGATTACAGTGACCTTTTCGGAGAAGAAGCAGCGCAAGACGTGGTTCCAGAGCTACGATGAGGAAGTGGCTTGGGAGAAGTGGTGTGTCCCCCAGCTACGGTCCTCTTGACGCTGACTTGGATAGGGTCGTCAACGCCGAGCTCCGCCAGCCCCGATCCGACCGCGGTATGCTCTCTCGCTCATCCATCGTAGTTGCCTCATTCCGCCATAGACCAGCAGCAGTTCCTGACGACACTGGCGGCAACACTTACAAAGGCCGTCCAGACCATGCTTGTGCACACGTCCTCCGAAGAAGGTCGGCTGGCGGTGCCGCCGATAACAGACGCGAGCGGGATCTCTCCGTTTCCTGTCAACGTGGTCGTGAGCGTCGGCGGGGAGGTGGTGGGGTAGCGTTGCTGGTTTTGGTGCATCTATTCATGCTGCTCCTCTACTTCGTGCTTAATCGACGGCAGGCGCTTCGTACCAGCCATCTAGCTCCCGCAACGGCACTGGTTGGCTCAAGCGCAGTTCTCGCAACACCCCTTCGGCCACAGCCCGCTACACTACTGTACACCCGTCCATACCGCGTCCAAACGACCGCGACCAAACCTTGCCCACTCAATGATAGTGCCGATTCTACCTTCAACCCGTCGGCCAACCTTCCGCGATCTACACAAGGTACCTGCAGCCCGCGATAATCTCGCTATTGTACTCTTCCCCCCTATCAACGTGGTCGTGAGCGTCGGCGGGGAGGTGGCGGGGTAGCGACGGCGCGTCTAATCTTGCTTCTGCTCTGCTTCGTGCTTAATCGGTGGCAGCCGCTTCGTACCAGCCATCTAGCTCCCGCAACGGCACTGGGCGACTCAAGCGCGGTTGCCGTCCTCGCGAGCCCGGCTCGCAACCCCTTCGGCCACCAATCCATTCAACGTGCTACACTACTGTACACCCGTCCATACTGCGACCGCGACCAAACCTTGCCCGCTCAATGATAATGCCGAATCTATCCTCAACCCGTTAGCCAACCCCTTCTGCGATCTACACAACACACACCTGCAGCCCTGCGATAATCTCGATATCGTATTCCTCCCCCTTGATGAGCTCCTTGCGCCCGTAGCTCTTAATGCGCGTTTGCTCCCATCTACGTCGGTTAGTCAGCGACAACGGAGAAAGAAAGAACATGGACGTACTGCTCCGTCGTCGGCACCTCCCCGTCAAACACGCGCTTCCCATGCGTCCGCACCTTCTCCCCCGGGAGGAGGTCGAGCGGGAGCCCGTGCTGGAAGTGCGAAAAGTGGAAGACGCCAAGGCGGCGGAGGTGTTCTTGGTCGGGCGGGGGTCGGACGACTGCAACAACACATTCCCTCGTCAGCTTACAAGTCCATAGAGAGGCATACCGCGATGCATCGTCCCCTTCAACACGCCCCCGCTGCGGAACGCGAGCTGGTCACCGATGTTGATGACCAGCGCGCCGTCGCGGTGCCGCACGTACCGCCACACGTTGTCGGGCATGAGCACCTGCAGCGCGGCGATTGGCTGCGAGACGAGCATGCTGACGGTGTTGAAGTCGGTGTGGCCGTTAAGCATGACGCCGTTGGTTATCGCGGACTCGGAGGCGGTGAGCGGGGAGTAGAGCATGTAGCGGAAGACCTGCGGGGCGACGCAACTAGTTGGGGATGAGGGATCCAAGGAACGAATGGCTCACGTCTTCGCCGGTCACCCCTTCGGGCGTTTGGTGTAGCGACCAGAGATGCCCGTCCTCAAGCCCGAGGACGCCGTCTATGAGGGAGAGGATCTTGCGGAGCACCTTTTGGCGCGATTCCTGCCGGACGATCAGCCAAACCCGACATCACCGCTTCCAACGTGCCTCGATGAACGCTTTGACCTCCTCTACGTGTGGGCGCAGCGCGCGCGGGTGTTTCTCCGCCGGGTCGATACTTGCGCGAGGAGGATTATCAGATAATTCAGCGCGGGGACGTTGGCGCTGGGCACGTATACGCACTGGCCGAGGTAGAAGTTGTAATGCTCGATGTGGTCGCGGACACCGTCTTTGATCTCCCACCACTTTTGCAACTGCGATAGTTGTATTGTCGACTTGGACGAGACTACAAGTGCGGTAGAGGCGTACCTTGTACCCCATGAATGACCCCTTCTCCGCGATCGGCGCGCGGTGCTGCTCCTTCTCGTCGAGCGGGACGCCGTCGAACGCGAGCTGCGCGAGGTCGAATTGGCGGTCGAGCTCGAGAGGAATTTCAGTTGAATTCGATTCGCTTCTGGGAGTGCGTGGCCGCTAGCGTACCGTGGCTTGGTCGATCCCATGACCGACGACGTAGAAGAATCCGTCGCGTTCCAGGGCCGTGGAGACCGTTCGGACGAGCGCCTTCCTCCCTTCGCCCGAGTTGGCGTCGGCGTCGTAGAGGGATAGGTCGACAGTGAGGATGTCGGCCCAGGGAAGCTCATGCGTCGTCGGCTCTGGTTTAAGCCACTTTGGGATTGCGAGTGGGGTGTCGGTGGTCGTGGGGTCGGTAGACATCGATGTCGTGGATTCGGGTGGGGTGTTTTGAATCCGTGCAGATGCAGCGGTACTTATTTATATGTTGAGGACGGGAACGGGCCGGAGGGAGAAGCTCGTTATGTACTCTATGTTGCGTATGCGCTATATGGCGACATTTGGAGCTGGGCGCTGAGCGTTGGTATGTGCATAGGCTGTGTTACTGAGTCTAAGCGCGCCCATAGCAAGCGACGAGCGAGTTTCTGGTGGCCTATCATGATGTTGGCATATCCTGGGCGGGACCGAGCGGAGGAGCTGGTAAGCCGGCGTCGCGGAATTTGGCGCGTTTTGGGTACGTAGACGCGCCAAACGCGGGACGGGCAGGGTACGTTACAGTAGACGCGATTGAGCCCTTGGGCGCGATCTGCAGCTGCGGGCTACAGCTGGCATGGCGTTGGAGTCGCGGTTTTAGAGAGAGAAAATAAATTAAGTCCGTCACCAGATTCTTTTTAGTCCAGGTGGGCGGTTACCACAGGCCGTGGTAGTAGTGGGAGAGCAACGGAGGCGCCAGCAGGTCTTTCATGGGAGGAGTGGTATTGTTGGAGGACATGGTCGCGGACAAGTGTTGAGTTTGCAGCTTGGCCATTGATGGTCTCTGCGACGCCGCATCCTCATTATAATTAGCTTGCTTCCGTCTTGCCAAGTAGAGTGAGCGCGTATCCTCAAAGAACACATACAGCTCTTATTCTGTCCGACCGTAGAGGTCGCGCACTGTCTAGCACCTTCCTTTATTCCACCTACTTATACAACAACAAAGGAATAAATTACACTCCACGGTACACGCCCATCTGGTCGGTGAGGCGCTTCACCTGGCCCGGAGTGAAGTTGTTGTAGCAGCTGAAAAAACGGGATTAGAACAGGCTCGCGCCGGGGAAGCAAGTGCAACGTACACGTCGGTGGAGTAGTCCATGTAGTTGTGGATGGGGTCGTTGCCGGGGAGGTTGGGGCAGGTGTCGGCGGAGGACGGGCAGCCGGAGGTAGGGGTGCGCTGGGTGGGGGGTATCGTCGACTATCCGCGCGGTTAGACGCGTTGATTCGTGAAGAGTGAGTGAATGTAAACGCGACGTACCGAGATCAGACGACGCGCCGCAGGTGTTCTCGACGGCGCCCTCGTTGAAGGTGTGGAACAAGCCGACCCAGTGGCCGACCTCGTGCTGCACGGTGCCGCCGAGGTTGAAGTCCGTCGTCGTGCCGCCGGGGACGGTGCTATACAGGAAGACGACGCCGTCGTCCTCGGGGGCGGAGTCGTAATCGGAGGGGAATGTCGCGTAGCCGAGGAGCCCGCCGGCAGCGGTGCCGCGCGAGAACCCGACCGAGTACAGGTTGAGGGTCGCGGCGTCGCCCTGGCGAAGGGCCTCCTTCATGGCGGTTTGGTAGGAGATGCCGTCCGAGTAGGGAGACGCGCGTTGGAACCAGTTGGTGTTGGTCGTGCGGGTCGTGCCGGCCAGTTCGAAGGTGAAGGTGGTGTTGGTGTATGCAGCGTTGAGAGCGGCCATCTGGGCGGTAATTTGGGAATCGCTGGACGCGGAAATGTAAGGGAGCAGCTCAGATGTGGGCGAAAAGGAAACTCACGGGATATTGCCACCAGCCACGGTCGTTCCGCTGCGAACAACGTGGAAGTACGTCGGGATCGTGACCGCGGCAGCCTTCTTCGCAGGGAGGGCGGTCCGCCGCGAGGCGAAGTCGGCTTCCATGACGCTCTTCTTCTCGGGAGAGATGTAGGTAGCGCAACCACGTCTAGCAAGGCGAAGATAAGTTAAAGGACGAGTACCGGACGCAAATTCCATACGGGTTTGTCCGAGGCAGGAGGTGGCCGAGAGCGGAAGCAGCGCTAAGCGCGAGGAGAAGGACGTTGAGCGCGATCATGGCCGGAGGACGAGGGTAAAATGGACGAGAACCAACGGGTAGCCTGGTGAATGGCTCTCAAGCAAGCCCTTTTATGCGTCCAGTTCTACTAGGAGACCATACGCGCCCGCAGAGATAACACGCGAAGGGGCATACGGGAAGAAGCCGCCAAGCGCAACAACACTGACTCTTTGTTGAGCGGCAGGGTTGGTGAGAGCGCGTCTCCATGTGGTTGCAGAGCGAGATAAATGGGCATCTCGCTGTGTTGGATGATGGTTGTGCGGAAAGAAGCCCCAATCCACCTGATTCGGGCGATTGGCGGGCACGCAACAGAAAGATACCCAGCATGGAGACCCGGCACGCTCACTAGTTGCTGTAGTCTGTGATAACTTACTGTGTATATTTATCGCTGCCGATAAAGCACGGGATTCACTCGAAGAAGCTGGCCCGCGACATCGGCTGTATCCCACAATCTGGGGATCCCTCGAGGGCCACGAGAATCGGCTTGGCGGTGGGGAAATAGACCCGGGCGAGGACTGCTCGGAGCCCGGCGGGTAGCGGCACAAAGAGAAATTACCATGTCCGAGTCTTCGTCGTTTGGTCATGTACCTGCAGCTACTAGATAGTGCGAGTAGCGCCAAAAAAATTGCGATATTTTCCACTGCACAGGAGGGCAGTTTCACCATACTTCGCCCCCAGCGATTGATTGATTGAACTGCTGTAGTAGCACTGTGCTCAACAGGCACTGCAAATTTTGCGGTGCGACTCTGTAAAACGTTCCACTTACTACAAAACACCACAAAAAAATAGCGAAAATTAGTCTCGAAAATTAAGAAAATAGAGTACTTCAGATGACAATGTGAAGGTTCAAAAAATACAAGAACTGAACTTCACTCCCTCGTCCAATGTCAATGAGCAGGCTCAGATTCTATATTTTTTGAACTTCAAAAATGCATCTGAAGTGCTCTAATGATATTATTTTTCAACTCAGCAAAATTCGCTTGCGGGGCCGTGAATTTCACCACAAAAGTGATGGCCTGGCCAGCGAAACGTTCCATTCGCGGACTTTTCAGGTCCACGAAATTCCCGTGGCGCTGCAACATCACTGTAGTATGGTTCTCATTCTTCCGGCGCACCATGTTGCGACAGACCGCTAAAAAGCTCTTCCTTTGTGTCACTAGAAGAAGAAGAAAATGGTTTCTGGCGACAGCCTGGGTGATAGATATCCATACCAAGCCAGTTAGATGTATCTGTGCGGCGCAGTTGTGGCACAGTATTCCGCAAAGATTGCGCACAGAATTGATCCCTGCGCCGCGGGTTGGCCGCAGGGCGTGGAACTACACTGCGGAACTAAATTCGGTTCGATGCTATGCCGAATTCGGCCCGTGAGTGTGCTATGCGAGCCAATAGTTTAGTCTTTTTCGGCTTGCTTGCGCCGAAACCAAATGTCACATCTGAATTCTGGCGCTGCGCAGCTTACCCCCTTTTTCATTTTTTTGCGCAGTCGCTGCGAAACTGTGGATCGACGGAAACCGCAATTAACGTGCGTTTAACGCATGTTCAGGAAACCGCATATGATTTTGCCCCCGGTGTGGGCTCGCAGCATGAATATCTCAGTTTTTGCGAATGATGCTGCAGCTAGGCGCCAGCTCCAAAGGGTCTTTCCTTGTTTCCAGACCGGCTCGGGGCAACAATGGGCTTTTCTGTGCGCCACATAGGGGGTGGTGGCGTTACAACGTGACAGTCGTCAAGACGGCTTCTTTTTTTTCAGTTCACCGAGTTTTAAACGGATCCACCTTACTCTAGAGCCTCTGTACGCCTTGACTAATGAATAGTCCAGCTTTTTCGCAGCTCATGACTCTTTGTTTCACTCACTTCTCAGATTTTCGGACCTTCTATAACTTATTAAGGTCGAAGCGAGAAGACGCATCGGGCTAGAACTTCAATTAAATTTATTTTGCGCTTAGAATAACAGTCAAGCAGGTGGAAGGAGGCGATACGCACGGTTCCGCAAAACAGCAGATCCCCGTCCCCGCAGTATAACTATAAGTATCATTGCCAGTGAATTGATCCCGCGAACAGGTTCTCCACAACCGCCATGAGCTCTCTCCTCAACTGGGTCCGCAGCTACCGCGCTCAGCCCCAACCTTCTACAGTCCCCATCGACCCGTTCAGCCTGCATGGTCTCCCAACCGAACTTGTTCTCGAAATTGTGGGGAAGATGGACAAGCAGTCGCTACACGCGTTGGCCGGCGCGTCCAAGTTATACTTCAAGCTCGCAACAGACCGCCTGCTCGAGCTCAACGAAGTCCAAATCGCGTCCCGCACCGTGTTCATCACCGAGCCCGCCGCGCTATGCGCCCTACGCCTCTCGCTTGCGCTCGAAAAGACGCGTCCGTATGGGGTCAAGGGCCCCATGGATGGCTTTGAGTTTTATACCCGCGACGGATTCACCAACGTCGATGTGAATAACCTCTACCGGCTGCGGGGCATCTTCGAGCGCATCCGCGGGGACATGCCAGAGGACGTGTACCTCACTTTCGACGACAACATCCTTCGCGACCCCCAGATGAGCAGGGAGATTCCGAATCTACTGCAGTCGCTGTGCGGGCTCGCGACCATCGCCGTCGTGCTTGCTGAGGCGCAGCTATGGACGTACAGAGCCAACGCGCTGCGGTCGTGGAGCCCGCCTACGAGCGGCCGGCAGATGAGCGTCCGGATGCATGACGGGACAACGCAAACAGTGTTGGCGGTACAGTCCATCGTGTCGATCCATGCGCGCCAGCTGATTGGGAATCCGCCCCGACCAAATGGCGTCTCCGAGGGTGGACCCTGCACGCTCATTGTTATCGACGAGTGGCAATTCACGGCCTTGGTGCTGAGCGTCGAGCTCCCGCAATATTTCTGGAAGAACATCCTCATGGACACGCGGCTCGTCCTTCCGGAGCTACTGATATTCGGGGTGTGGTCCAAGGAGATTACACCGGAGATGTTCTTCGCCTTCTTGACGCGACACGAGAAGGTGTGGAAGGCGGCGTTCATGGTGCTACCGCGCAGCAAGAACGTCGAGCCCATCTCGTCGGTGCCGCGCCTTCCATCGCTCACGAAGCTCTCGGGCTTTCATTACTTCATCCGCGCGCTCTTTGCTGGCCTCACCAATACGACCGAGTGCTTTCCGAGTCTTAACCACCTGGAGCTATGCCCGGCCGACGACGCGTCGATATCGAGCCAGGACCATCTATACCTCGCGGTCCGCGAAGCGGCGAAACACGCGGGGTGGACGACGTTGACGATTCACGCGATTGGGGAGAGCGACATCCACTCGGGGTCGTCTTGGCCGGTCTTCCCAGTTGTCGACCAGGTCACTTTCAACACAGTCGCAGTGGAGGTGCTATTGCATCCTACGCGACTCGCACGACTTATTGCGCAGTCGTTCCCCGCCTTGGGTCGCCTGACGATAGATGATGGTTTCACTGAAGAAGCAGCGCGCAAGCACGGAGATATTCTCGATTCCTCCAAGTCGGTAGAGGAGAGCCTGTCTGACTGGGAGATTTCCGTTGCGCGAACGATTGCGGACGAGGTGCGGAGTCTTGGAGGCGATAGTTCCCGGGAGATTGTGTGTATTTTCGAAGGAAATCTCATCGACAATGTATGAGTCGGTTTCTAAAATGTACCAGCGCAAGTATAGTTGATTCGGATCGCGAGAGGCCAAATCGAGGAGCGCGACCGCGTCTGTTGATTCAAGTGTGACCCAGCTTGCCGACAACGACGAAGCTCTCCAAATACCGGCCCAACTGCCGACATTCTTGCAACGTCGCTTCACTCTTGGGATGCACACTCGGCCGTGAAGCGAGGTGGGTTGTCCTCCGTAAAGCTCTTCTGAATGCTGAGTGTTGTTTTCAAGCTACTACGCTTGCTGTCTAGCAAAGAACACGGTCTGAGGTCGCTGCGGTGTCGTTCCATATCTCGTACGCGTCGGGCTTTGGGGAGTCAATATACGTCTGGCGACGTTTGGCGGACATTTGGTGCGTGCTTTGTCGCTCGTCCCGACGAAGCTCACTACTACCAGCGCGAATCCTTCGGAGTCTCGTCAGCCTGCCAGAACATTCTCCTCCAAACTCGAACGTATCCTTGACGCTGCCTTATTCCAACAAGTCAACGAGCGATACTAGCTCAAGGCCCCTCGAATCCGTACCTGCGTCATGCTCGTCCCCCTCATCCGTCGATGGAGTGTGTTTGCAGGCCGTGGCGCCGTCCCTCCGCCGTTTTCGTTATGATGGCGGCGGCAAGCTCCATGAGGGGCTGCGACGACGGATTCGCCGCAAGGCCGCCCAGACTGCAGCGTCGCAGTAGAGGTCGTACTCGTCGGCGATGGCGACGGTCCATCTCCAGATCCTGCTTGGGCTGCTACGCCCGTTCGAGACCGAATTCGATCTCATTGTCGCCCCCTCCCAGGATGCCTCGAATCCGAGAGGGTGGCAATGTCTTACGCCCAATCGCCTCCCTCCGCTTGGCCTTCTGCCCGCCTCGCCGATGCGACGTATCCCGGCCAACACCCAAACCTCGTTGGCGATCTTGTGGCGATCGCCAATACGAGATGGTCATCTCTAAGGTGCCTCGTCCAGAAAAGTCCGGAGCGGCTGTTAAAACAACGACCACCTTCTCCTTGGTTCACTCTCTGCGACACGACTCTACGCACGCGTACGTGCCTACATACTCTGGCCCCCGTTCGTCTTCCTCTGGCTCCGTTGCCGCCTACCTGACGCGCAAACAGAGCATTGCTGCTATCCGACTGAGCCATGATGGACCCTGGGCCGTCGAGGTCATCCTCTTCCAGCTGCTGGTCCACCAACGACCTTATGGCTCGACATCCATACCCCCCCCCCGCGACTTTTGCTTCCCAGCGGCGCGCCCAACTCGCATGTCCACTTTGTTGACGCGCTTCGTGTCACCCCCGAAGCCAGCGCGTTCTTCACCAAGTGCCAGCGCGTTCTTCACCAAGTGTTTTGACGCCGACGTCTGGGAGCGCTTTATCGTCGGGAGCCTGTGTGGACGGGTGTACCGTCTACGGTTCTTCCGAAGCCTGGCGATCCAAAACCGCCCGTCACGCTAACCCAACACGATATCACGCGTACATTGTCCCCAGCATACCCCATGCGCTTCCCGACGCGCGTAGCGTTCTCCGTCCCGGCGGAGCTCGACATCGATGTTCTTCCCGCGACACCGGCCCCACCCAGGAAGCCGTCCCCGATAAGTGCCTCGAGTCTCGAGTCGAGCTCTTCCGAGCTGTTTGCTACTCCTGCTGAGCAACACGGCGTCGTCGATCACTTCCGTCGCGTCGTACGTCAAAACCGCGACTAGCGCCGTTGAAGATGACCAAAGGGCTCACTATGGCTTCTTTCGCCTCTGAGCCGGCGTCCGTATCCCCCATATCTTCCACGAAGTCGCGCGTCTCACTCCTCCGCCGGTACAGTGTCTGGCCGTCAAGACACCTGGATACGAAGCGACGTCCAGTCGCGTCGTTGGCGATTGCGAGGAGTTTGCACCTGCGTTCGCTTCCGCCGTCGGAGGAGGAAAACGAGCCGTTTATGGTCACAAAAGCCTCCGTTGAGATTACGGCGCGCGTTCGCTTGCTCCTCTGGTCTCGTTCAAGCAAGCGAGGATCCATGAGGCGAGGGAGTCGGTCACTGTCTCCCGAGCGCTGACCGGAGCGCTTGGAAGATGATGGGGTCGGTCGCATCGAACTTGGGCCAAAACGGACAGTCGACTCCAAAAGAATGACACGGACTTTCTATATCGCTGGTATCGTTACTTGCCCTTGCCTACCTATTGCCTTGCTGTTCTCCCCTCGCTTTGAATGCTGCAGTACAGTCTGGGAGTGTAAAGGATAGCTACATCGGAAAGCATTCTAGATACAGCGATACATGTCTGCGTTACATTTGGGGCCAAGAAAGTACAAGTCATTCGTCTGCAAGGCCTACTCGCCGTCAGCACTGTACGCAGCCCAGAACGGAAGAACGCACGCAATCGGTGGGTTCTGATAACCTCCGCCAATTTTTCCGCCGCCTTCTTTGTCGGCTCGCGGTAGTCTTGCGGGGAGAACTTGGAGATCTCCCTGTTCACGGACGCCCGCAGGGGCGCGTCAGGCGCGAAATACGCTTCGAGCGCCCTGGAGAAAGCGGGAGCGAAGTCTGTTCCGGAGGCGGACGCCTGGATGGCGGTTTGCTCGAGACAGATACAGATGGCTGAGAAGATGAGGTTCGAAAGAAAGAACGGCGGGAGCGCGTACCTGCGACGACTTCTACGCGTTTTGTGTTGGTCCACGGAGTCTATTCGCTGGTCAGAGTAATCCACCGCGCCGAATGGATCACTTGCCGGTGCGGGGAGTACCTTGGATAGCGCTGCTCTAGCATTCTCGATATTCCGCTCCTACAGAAAGATGGATTGACGGAAGCTTCGAAGGCAACGATGGACAAACAAAGATGGATGGGTGGGTATTGTCGGTTTCTGTCAATTTTTCCTGCTGCAGATCGTTCTGTAGCTCCAGTCAGCATAGGAAAAGTGTTTAGAAACGTATTCTTACATCCGGATTGTCTGTCGGTTCCGCTCCGGAAGCGAAAAACCGCTCGTACTAGAGCAATGTCAATCCGGGAGGGACGGCAGGAAGAAACAGCCTACAGACTACGCAACGACGTTGGCTATGGCACTCGGTCCAGAGAGAATCCTTAACGCACCTCTTCCTGCATCAGTTCAGCGGAGGTTGAAGGAACAAAGACGAAAACGCGACCTTCTAGACGGACTCTCAGTAACCTCATGACTGCGAGAGGAGTAACTCACACGAACATGGGGTAGTCTCGATAAGATCTCATGAAGCGCCGCTGATATACTTGGCATGAAATAGCGCACGACCTCAAAGCATGGTCGTACCGGGAGGGTCTTGAGCGTCGAGAGCACTGTCAGACGCGGTTAAGCAAGATCAAATACCGGGGCAAGAAACGACGAACGCCTGGAGAGCCGGATCGCAGGACAGTTGGAAATTGATTCGTCTCACTCCTTCGAAAATGGGGCGAAGGTTTGCGGGCGACAGAACCGCCAATGTCGTAGTGATGAGCGCCTCGGCGTTGGCGTCGCTGCTCGAGTCTGGGCATGGTGATTGGAATGTGTGAGTTTGGAAGGTAGATCCTAACCCTCGATTACCACGAACGCTTTCGGTGGGTGTTGCGTCGCCTTCAATGGCTCGACATATCGAGCATTAAGCAGTTCTTCTGTTCTGCCCTGTTTCCTCGCTTTAGAATCCGCGATTCCGTGGTGCTTTCGCAGTTGCCCGAATGCGATTGCCGCGAGACCCTTGTATTCTGTGAATATGACAACAACCGGGACTGAAAAGTCAGAAGGAACGAGCAACAAAGGCTGGCCGTATTTCTCACTTTCGGCGGCGACATTGTCATCGAAGAAGTGACGATCCCCAGAGGACAAAAAGACGTCTGTATCCGTAGGTATGCAGTACCTAATTTCTGAGTCGATGTTGGATGACTGGAGAACAAACGCACCAGATGGCGTGAAGTTGTTGAGCAATTGTCTGCGAACGCTTCCTGTGCTCTAAGAAGCTTTTAACGACGCGAATTCGGGCTCCATCTGCACCGGTAAATCCCTCAGAGTCGTGGAAGGTGAAGATGGAGTGAGGGCCCGGGATCTCGTGCTGAATGTTATTCGATCCCGTCTGTTGAAACCTTCAGGAAATCGGATGTAGCACTTTCGAATCCCGACCTCGTACGATGCACCGCAAACTCTACGAAGAAGTGCTGTTTTGCCGGATGCTTCCCTTCCCGTCACCAAGACGCGGAACTTTCCCCCGACGGCCGAAACACCGCCGTCTGACGAGCTAGTTTCGCGCACGGAGGCGGAAAGATCTCGAGCATCGGACGCAGTTGAGAGCCCGGGAGGATGGCCGACATTCGGCTTGTCCATGCGGGAGCTCTAAGGCGCGGAGGACAACAAGATCGGTGCGAGATGACGGTAGAGGACAGGTTGTGCACGTGGGTATTGGAGATCAACAACATCAACCAAGCGATAGAAAAGCAGGAGAGAAATATATCCAATCGAAGTCTCCAAAACCTGTCTCTAGGGATGCTGCCTCGAGTCTACTCGTATCTCAGCCTCAAGGAAGTGCGATGCAAATATCAGCTTCGAGATCTCCGAAGACATGGGAATAGCTCTTGTAGCGCCGCGTGTTTCTAGTGTGGGCACGCTTCCTTCCTCTCGCCTTCATGATAGAGGAGCGCCCTTCATCGTCAGAATTCGAATTGGGAACTTATTCGACGCCGTACGTATCCCGGACAAGAAACCGGACGGATGAGCCAATTTGACAGGATCCGCGTTCTTGTTGTGGGCGCGGTGCGGCCGCTCTATCTTCACCGAGTTCTCCCTGAACACCGTTCAGGAAGGCGCCGGCAAATCGACAATTATCAACCATATCCTTGGTCGAAATAATGCGGTATGGTCAAAAGCCTTGTTGAGGCCCGCGATATTGACCTCCGTCAGATATCACACCATACGGCAGAGCGTGGCTGGGATCTAGCCCTCGGACTCAGCTCGTTGCGAAATCCTGGGCTGGTTCTTCATGAGCTTCAGTGTCCTCATTCCCTCGATCGCTCCGAACGACTGGTACAAGTAGCCAAATTTCTGCAAAGCAACCGGGCCGAAGCGGCGCTGGAAAATCAAGCCAACGTCATCTGGTACATCTCAAGTGAGCTACATTGCGCCTGAACTCATAAAAATCTCAAGGTTTTGTGTGCCTATACCCTCGGGCGAGACCCGCGACAAACTCGCTTTGACTCCCACCGAAATCGAATTTTTGTCTAGTCAACAAGGTCTGTGGGCATCGTCGTTACATTTGGAATTATCCCTCATCAAGACATCCACTAGTGCCAAGAATTGCTATCTTCACAAAATTCGAGCGTCTGGTCAGCCTGTTGGAAGATCAACTCAGCCTCCCAGATAATTCGACTGAAGAAGAAACCGAAGCGCTTTCTATGCAGAGAGCCAACGTTCGCTTTCAAGAAACCTCGTCCGGACCACTAGGATCGATGGCCCCGGCTGTTCCTTACGTTCGAACCTTCGGTATGCGAGCTCTCCGTTATAAGTAGTATTATTTTTTTTACTATTCGACATGAAGGACTCGACCAGGACTTCCTGGCTGCGGAGCCGGAGAGAATACTGGCGAACCTGGTCCTGATGACACGAACCCTCGCCAACGAGCATCTACGCCAACAATCGTTGGCAGGCACAAGCATCAAGAGCGTTTCCGCTAAGCTCGAAGCTTCTATCGAGTCTGTATTCACTCTGAATACTCCCTCGATATCCCACTGATGCCTCATGTGCAGCTTGGGAATGAGTGGTGGGACTTCTACAGGTCTCCAGTCCAAACTAATGAAATATCGAGTGTATTACCGTGCGATGCTCACAAATTTGTTTCCGGCCCAATTGGAAGATATAATCGACAAGCTTCATCGACGTACCACCCGCCTCTGGAATCTTGACGACCCGCACGTCGTACGCGTTCCTCGCTCCTTGCGTTTGAAGCTAATGAACACCCAGCGCCGAGATTCGGTGCCATTAATGCTCGAAATTCGGCGGATTTCTTTCTTCTCCCCACCGGGAAACGGCAGCGCTGGTGTTTCCTGGACGTAAGCTCAAATTCACGCATCTGACAATAAAGTTAACGTCCACAATTAAAAGGGATGCTTTGGACCGTTATCAAATCCTCATTTCTTTGTTGCTCGGCTCCGGCATCACGGTTACTCTCGGCCCGGCCGTCGCCGCTTTTGTTCTTTGTTTCTGGCTTGCTCAGATACTATTCCGTATGGCCCGCCGAATGTAAGCGCTCTCGGATTGCGACGGAACATTTTCAAACCCAGAATAACAGCCCAGAAACCGTTCGCGCATATCTCGAATACACAATCCATCTCACACTCATCCTCGACCGCATCTTTCTCAACTCATTAACGAGCCCGCACACGGGGCGCCCACACCCTCTATCGACCGGAGACATCGACAGCGCGCTGGAGGAGTACACCAACTCCGAGGCGGCGGCGCAGGTACATTCGGAGGTGCAGCTGTTTGTGGACCATGCTTGCGAGTCGATATGGCGGATGTGGCGGGGGTTGAGGAAGGATCGCGTGGAGGAGCTAGTAAGGGAGTTGGTTCAGAGATGGAGGATGAACGTGGAGAGTAATCGGGCGGGGCAGGTTTAGTAGCTTCAATTGGAAACATGTTGACTGCAAGTACGAGGAGTAAAAGGGTCAGCCAAACGGCTCCTCCGCGACGTAAATGCGCCAAATCTCGCTTTGAAGGACGCAAATGTCCTTCGTTCAATGCTCACACATATTGAATTCCTGTAATTTCGATTAACACCAGTTGCTCTTGCGGAACGCGCAGGCACTCACCCTCGAGAAATACTCTTTGTCCACATCCTGAATCATGATGCTGCGCTCCTCCATAAGTTCCTCCCTCACGGCCTCGGCCGCCTCGCGTGTCATCGTGCCCGGAATCACGTCGGCTACTAGATCGATGAGCTCTACGGGCAGCGCCCCCAGCCTCGACCCCGGGTCGCGGGCAATCTCGAGCAAGATCTCCCGCATGAACCAGGCCTGTTGCGGGGCGACGTTGCTCGCGCTCGGCACCTTCACCGTCGGATCCACAAGGAAAAACACCAATATCTTGCGCGTGCCGGGCTTGGTCGCGTCCTGGAGGCGGAACGGGGACACTTGGTGCTGGTAGAGGTTGGGGAACGCCACGGCTCGTCCGGGAAGCGTCTGGATCGAGCCAATTTCCTGCACGCATGGGTCCCTGGCGGCGAGGCCGTACATCACGATCGGGCAGACAAAGTCGTTCTGTCCGTAATGGGAATCCGGCCAGCAGATGGCCATGCGAAAGCGAAGGTCGGCGGGCTCGATGTTGGCGCAGTCGTGGTAGTAGATAAACGTCGAGACGATGGATTCGGTAGCCATTCCTAGCAAGGACGCGTCAGAGTGGTATGCTGGAGGCAAGACGAGGTACCTTCTACGTGCCAAACACCGCCGGGGTAATCGGGCTTCTCTGGTGTCAAGACGATGTTTGCGAGCTTGACGATGACCTGCAGCGTACTTCCCGCAAGCGACACGCTCGGCGGCGTCGTTCGCAATACGGGCCTGTACGCCTTCGGCGCATCAGGGAGCACAAGACGATCCCCATGTTTCCGCTCAATCCAGTTCAGGTCTTCATAGTCGCAGGACTCCCCATCCTCAACACCAGCGAGTTCCCGGTCCTCGTCAGGCCAGATGCAGCCATGACACGGGACCCGTGCCGGGGTCTGTGGCTCCCGGAGGGACGACAGGACGCGCTCCCAGAGAGGTACGGCGCGCGCCATGACCTGCTCGATTACAGGAATGAGGTCGGACGCGTGCTCGGGCGGGACGTTGTTGATGTAGGACGACTCGAGCTTGACGCTGACCGCACCGCTCTCGTTGCGTTCCGAGACAACGAAATCGGAGGGCAGCCACTGGAAACGCGCGGACACGAACATGGCGTCAACGTCGAGGTCCTTCGCAGAGGGTGCATTGAACACAGTCTGGCTGCCAACCCGGTTTGTACCCCACGACTGGCCGAAGATGAGGGGGCAGATCGACGGATGGACGAGGTCGAGGACGCGTTGCTCCGAACCGGGATGCCAGTCCTTCTGGGTGTCAGGGACGTTTTCGAGGGGTGCGACGGCTGCGCTGAGAGATGCGGCGAGTTCCGGCGGGATGAGGGAGTCGCTCATGTAGATACAGTCGAATTGAGCGTGCTGCACGTATGAGCCATTGGCTGAGGACACAATAAGAACGCACCTGTATCCCAGTTTCTGCATCCCTGAGCTCTGCATACGTTTCGAGCTCGCTCATGACATAGTTCAGCTGTATAAGGATGAGCTCCTGGCCGGACAAAGCGCGTTGTGGACGTACCATGTTATCCGAGAGGGTCTCCCAGCTCCATAAATCCTTTTGCTGCTTCTCTGCCTCTTTAATCCACTTTTCCCTTAGGGTAGAGTCCCGAATCTTCTCCCACCACCGCGGTTTCTGTCGTATCGTCGCCGAGAGGCGACACATCGCCAACTCGACGAGGGTGCGTGATTCCCAAGCATCGGGCCCCCACATTTCCATCTCGCCGGGGTCTTGGTGGAACGGGTGGGGATAGCGCAACACGGGAGGGGATCGGCTGGCGCTCATGGTGAGAGTCGTCGGAAACGGCCCCTTGCCCCTATTCGCGTTGGATGTCGCAACCACATTTGGTATGTCCTGGGGATGGTTCCAAGTCGCGTTAGGCCAGTGAAATCTCTACAATGAGCGTACAGCGCGATTTCATTGTAAACGTATGGTCGTGGTCATTGGCGGAGTTGTGTGCTGACTGATTAGGACGATGTCCACGAGCGAACTGACACTTGGCTGCATGCCGCTGCACAACGCAGAGGAAATGCACCCAGTTCAGACTCGGTATTGTGTGCTATGCGAGAGTTTGGTTGTACGATTTGGAACAGGCCGCGTTCTTGCTCTGTTCCTTCATCATCGACACCAACGACACCGGCTCGATACCAGACGCGTACTCCACGCCCCACCGCCGTCTGCGTAATAATTGACATGGACCAGACCACGAGGCACCACAACACTCTGTTCCGCCTTCCATGGCTCCGCCGCGCAAGAAAACAGCCAAACCGACCACCGTAGACGACATCGTCTACAGCATGAACTTTGACGCGTCCCCGGATAGCGTAGCTCGTCTCCTCGCACTTACCGGAAAGTTTTTCGGGCTTCCAAGCGGTACGTTTGTCTCGGTGGCTTGGATTTGGAGCTCACGATGCAGCAGACATCTCGTCGCGCAGTGGCCTGAAGAAGGTGCATCCGAAGATTGAGGCTATCTACCCGCAAATGGAGGCCGAATTTGCCCGCTCCAAGGTCCAGCAGAGCAAATGCGTTATCGTTGACCTCTACGCCCACCTTTCCGCCGACGTTATCCTCCGAAACCGGCTTTTCCAATACGGTGTGCCGTCTCCCTCATTGCGACGCGTTCTGACTTCTGCCAGGTTTTCTCAGCCAGATTCTCTCCCTCCTCTTCGACCCTGTCTGCCGCAATGTCGCGCTCGACTCCCTCGTTAGGATCACCCAGCTCGGTGGCATCGAGGTCCACCTCACAATCGCAAAGGAGACGTGTGGACCGCTCCTCCGCGTCCTCAAGGACTACCCCGATGACAGGGACAGTGCCGAGATGGCCCTCAAGATTCTCGTCCACACCATCGTCCCCGTTGTCTCTATAGACGGCAAGAAGATGGACCCGAACCTTCCGCGCCAGCTTCCCTTAGCAGAGGTGGCCCAGACGCTCATCGACGAGCTTCACCGTGATCCATCGCCGAGCCTTCTCGACCACGCGGCGCATTGTATCATCGAGCTCTCGGAGGAGGTCAGGCTGACGCCGCCCATGGTCAACCTCCTCATCGCCGGGCTCCGCGCCAAGGACTGGCTTTTCCGGACGCGGTGTCTGTCCGGCCTCGTCACATTCGTCGTCCCGTACACGCAACGGGACATGCGCATGCAGAATCCGCTCCAGGTCATACAAGCGGGCAACGCTCCGGCTCCGCTGCGAGCAAAGATGGAGGCGTTCGGGATCGAGCGCTGTGACTCGCACAAAGCCAAGACGTCCAATCGCGAGTTCCAGCGAGTGGTCGAGGGCGGCGAGTTCTACGAGGGCGGCAAGACGATTGCGGAACTCATCCTACGGTACGTGAACGACTTGCTGGGCATCACTGACGCGTCTTTTATTTAGGACCGAAAACGCGTTCATCGATGCGATGCGCCCGTTTGCCGGTGGTGGGCGTACCTCTGACGTCCTCCTCAAATGCGCCAACACCATCCGCGAAAAGGGCGTCGCGAGCGAGGCCAACCTCGCAGACATCCTCGAACTCAAATACCTCATCCTGCGCCAGCGCTACACCGAGGCCGCCGACATAGCGCGTCGCGCGCTCAAGCGCGATCCCGACTTTGCCTACGCGTACTATGCGCTCTCGCTCGCGTTGGTACAGGAAGGCGACCCCGCCGACGGCCTGCGGCTCGTCAAGAAGGCGGCAAAGTGCACCCGCGGGCCGCGCAACCTATCGGATTTCCTCCGATTGCAGATGCTTTTGGTTGGCGTTCAATGGGCGGGCGAGTTGGCGATGCGGACGCTTAATGGGAGTGCGGAATGGGCGCCGGCGGACGAGTGGCAGGTTGGGATTGCGATGGTCAAGGGCGCGTTGGACGATGCGGAGTTGTTTCTTGAGGAGGCGCCGCCGGACCATCGGGATGCGAGGACGGTTATGTGTTGGGCTATCGTCTTGCATGTCATGCTCGACGAGAACATCAGCGACAATCTACGCGAGCTCAAGGTATGTATTTTTTTCTTCTCGTACAGAAACGCTAATAAAGCGACCTGCAGCCGTACCTCGAACGCCTCAAGCTCTCGGACGAGTTTTACCGCTGGTTCCCCGACGGCGCCCCGCCCAAGACGCAGATCCGCCTCGTCGCCGAGCTCATCCTCATGAACTTCTCTGCGGCGAAAACAGAGTGGGGAGCGCTGATCCGCGCATTTGACGAGGACCGGAAGGATATCATGGCCAAGGCGCCGACGAAGGAGAAGATGGAGCGGGATCTTGCTGCGTGGGTGGAGGAGCTGGATATTGGTGGTCCTGCGGGACCGCGATGTTGTGGGCATGAGCATGGAGCGGGACATGGGCATGGGCATGGGCATGGGCACGCGCATGCGCATGGTGTCGCCGGAGAGCTCAAGACGACGGAGATGCATCGCTGCTCGTGGTGCCACAATCCGTCGGCGGTGCTGCGCAAGTGTGGACGATGCTCCGAGGCACGGTGAGCAGCGTTTCGCTTCCTTTGGTCGCCATGCTGACAGCGACTAGATACTGCGACGCAAGTTGCCAGAAGCAGCATTGGAAGGTGCATAAGAAGAAGTGTTTGGCGGCAAAGAACGAGCCGGCGCCGTTGGACTGATCTACAGTACTGATTATCTGCTTGTATCCCTTCTTGCTTTACTAACTCGGCTCTTCCTCTGTCTACGTCTCAGACTTGGTCGATGTACTTGCCCCTTTGTCTATCATCTTAGATGTCGACCACCATCATCTATCCAGTCCTCCGACCCAGCCAGGTCAAGAAACTATCCCTTAGGAATCGCGTATGATCTATACTATCGGCTTCCGGTTACTATCTCGCTGATATGGTTGCAGCTTCGCGCGGAAGCCGCTCAAAGAGGCTCCTATGACGCCCTCATAGCTCTCGCTAACGGATCGGAGAACATCCCGCCCCACGAGGTTCCATACCTAGCGCCGGTCTTCTACCACGCGCTAGACATATCTTCCATCGATATCTTCCGCGAAGCCCAGTCTAGAACGGCGGAGATTGACGCAAAGGTCGACATAATCGTGCACGCGACGCGGGCTCTCGCCGTGCTGATTGAGCAGCGCATTGTCGACGACAGCGCTATCGATGATTGCTGGAACAGGATCTGGCCGTGGTTCGAGTTCCTCGCGAACTTCTGCCAGGCGTTGCCCATCCAAGAGCGAACCTCGGTCTACATGGAGATCGTGTTTACCGTCGCCGCGATTGGGGGGCGTCTAAGGATGGAGGACGACGCGCGCGACTGCGTCGCCCGTACATCGGGCTTGTTTCGAGTCATTGGGGCTGCGTGGCGGCATCTCCTGCATGCACAAGTGAACGAGGTGTTGGGTGAAATCTCAAACTGCCTTTGCGTGATGTTCTACCGAGCCCGCGACAACGCTCGCATCGTAAGCAGACTCTTGGACGAGCTTGCGGAGGGATGCGGGCAATCGCAATGGCGCGCCCTGGCGGCGTTGCTCATCAAACATCTTGCCCTCGTGGTCCCTAGCCCCGATCCCGCGTCGGACGGCTGGCAGCCGATGGTGGAGGGTCCGCTGCGGCTTGTGGATGCCGCCATATCGAAAGGCAACCGAGACTTCTATCGCGCGCTCCTCAAGCGGGGGATAGTCCAGCGGCTGGTTGTTATTGTACGCGCATCCGCTTCGCTCGACTGCAACTCGCACAATCATGACCACGACCATGCGGCGGGTGGCGACTGCACCGGGCACCATAACACCATGGTACGGGATAGCGCGTTTGTCGCCCTGGCTAGGTACCTGCGTGTTCCTCGCTGCCAGGATCGTCTCGTGGACGCGCTGGGCGCGGGGATCCTGCAGGCTTTTGTCGCTTATCGGGCGGACCTCGTTCGTCCGGGGATGAACACGCCCAAGGGATCGCTCTACGATCTCATGCGACGGCTTGGACGCTACAGCTCGTATTATACGGTTCTCTCCCCTCTTCGAGAGAGCTTGAAGGAGTTGCCGTCGCAGATGTCCGAGCGTGTGGGGGTTGACGTCGGGAAGGTTTGGGTGTCTGTCGTCGAGCTGGTCGAACATCGCTCACCGATCCTCGACCAATACGAAAGTGGGGAGTTGACCAAGCTGCGTGCTTGTGACAGGATTGCGGTTCGTTATCTATTCTTTATACTTCTCTTTGCTGATGGCTTTTGTAGTGCGGAAAAATATGCAACAAAAAAGAGATATGACGGTGCGCAGGCTGCCTCGGCGCATACTACTGCGGTAAAAACTGTCAGAGGGCCGATTGGCGTCTTTGTGGACATCGTAGCCTTTGCGATAACAAACGCAGCGTCATGAGAGGTCTGGACTGCCACTTCCAGTGCCCGAGCGCTGACCCGTCCCCAGAGAATCACCACGACTTTTCCGCGAAAGATCGAGCCTTCTTCAGCGCGTTGCTCAACCATTCTTATCACGACCTTCGAGAAGATATATGTCTGGATCGCCTCAACCCGTTCCAAAAGCAGCCAGAATATCTGCACTGCGTTGTTTTCGACTTTAGCCGCGGTCCGCTCCAGATTGACGTTATCTCGAGTCCCCAGCTTGCGGACCACCTTGACCACGTTAATCAACCTATCGAGGGAGAAGCGCATCCCGGAATGAAGGGTTCGCGCGTGGAATTTCATGGGATTCGGATGATGCAGGGTACGGAGGACGCGATGCATCCTATGGATGAGGAAGATACTTTGTGCATCTTCGTGCCATTTTATTCGTCGGAGCCGATTTTGCAGGACGCGCTGAGATGGATGGCTGCCCGGATTCCGCCGTCGAGGGGAAGGCTCAATGTCGAGCCGTACCGGCCGAAAGTCAAAGAGTTATTGGGAAATTTTCCTGATCTGCTACAGACGCATTAATATTGATATCTCTTCTACAAACGAATGCGAAGTCCTGTGAGGCTTGGACAAAAAAATATGTTCTCAGCCTCTGCTGCGTTTATATACCACAATATGATATATAGCTGGCAGGACCATTGCCGGCAGGTGTGGGCAAGGTTGTCCATGGAACCATCAATGATGAGGACTTTTCTCAAACCGGTACCACCACCATCACCCGACTGCATGACGGATAAACCTTCTCCAAGCACCGAAAGCTACCCTGTCCAAACGATTCCGGTCGAAATTATCGGAGAAATCTTCCTCCAGTATCTCCCCGCGTACCCCGCCTGTCCTCCGATTCTCGGCGACACGTCTCCCACCAAGCTCGGGCAGATCTGCAGCCACTGGCGGAATATCGCGCACTCGATGCCCTCCCTCTGGCGCGCCGTCTCCCTGACGTACCACGGCTGCAGAGGTCTGCGCCTAAACCTGTCACCGTAGCTTTGGATCTGCTCTACTTCGCGACTGGCCGTCGCGCCGATGCGTTCGATCTTCTCCTCGCATATTGCGGACGCTGGGAACATGTGTATCTCAATCTGTACACCCTCAGCGACGTGGCGACGACAAAGCTGTTTCGAAGCGACCTACCGCTTCTGCGCCAGCTAGAAGTGTTCGTGTTGCCCGATGCCGCAGCGATAGCGCCCTCGCATCCTTTACGAGCTCCATCCCTGCGGGTGGCCCTTTTTCACTCTCCCGCGCTTCCCGCCCTCTCTTGGCTACCCTGGGGACAGTTAACGACACTAGCACTGCAGTCCGTCCGCTTCGCCCCGGCCGCCCAAATCATCAGTTGCGCGCCCGCGTTAATTCACTGTCGCCTCTTGATTCATGCGGACGCCGCCGAGACGAACTACCACTGGCAGCCGCTCCAGTTGCCGTTCCTCCGGACGCTGATCGTGGAAGTCTCCGACGACGAAGCGCCCATCGAACTCATCCGCAACGTAACACGCTTGCTGCGCAGTACAACCGCCTCAGAGCTGACACATTTCTACGTCCACGAGGATCTCTTTGGGGTCGAGGAGAGCGAGCGCCTGCCGATGGTCGTGAGCGTACTCAAGTCCTTTGGTTGTCGGGCACTGCGTGCGCTGCGTGTGGGTTACGCCCGGCACAACTCGCAGGCGCAATACACCACCGCTCTTCCCGACATCCTTGATATCCAGGTATCGCGCCAGGATATTAATATTGGATTCGATAGTCTGGCGGATTGGGAATGGGGTCGGTGGGATTTGTCGTCGTTGTGAGTGAGTCCACGGTCATACTAGTAGCGCTGGCGCTCAGCGCACTTCATTATGGCAGGTATGAAGCTGGGATCTAGAGGGAGTTTCCCCAGACGGGATTTTTCGGGTGCCTATTGTGATACTCGTGGGGTACCGCTGCTCGGCGTAATGCATGCCCACTTCACCGCCGAACCCTATCCTGTTCCAAAGCTAGCTCCAGCTGAAGCCCCGTAAAAGTACCCGTCATCTTGAAATGTATAGGGACCCACAAGATATAATCCGGTGCAAAACTACATATTTGTTGCGGCGCCTGTGTATGTACTGTTACTTGTAAAATCTGAGCGTAGTTTCATTGTTCCGGAAGGTGTTGTGGTGTGGTTTGACGCGACGCGCCTGCATCGCCCTTGGGCACATGGCCGATGGATCACATCAGCCAGCCTATTCTCCACGTCGACGACGATGGGCGACCAAGTGCCCAAGGCCGAGAGCGACCGCATCTTCGCTGTCCTCCGCGGCCAGAAAGACAACAAGGTGCGTCATCCCGCTCAATGCCGGCCCCATCTCACGCACCCAGACATGCTTCGACTGTGGTGCCCGGAACCCGACCTGGTCCTCGGTCAAGTTCGCAGTCTACCTCTGCCTCGACTGCTCCGCGACGCACCGCAACATGGGCGTGCACATCTCCTTCGTCCGCAGCACCAACCTCGACAGCTGGAGCGTCGCCCAGCTCCGCGCGATGAAGGTCGGCGGAAACAAGGCTTGCGGCGACTTTTTGCACAAGCGCGGGCTCGGAATGGGGCTCACGGGCAAGGCAAAGTACGACACCGACGCGGGGAGACTTTATAAGGAGGAGCTTGCAAAGCGGGTGCAGGCGGACGAGGCGAGGTACCCGCAGGGCGTTGTCATCGAGGGCATGGCTGGTAGTGGGACGGGGACACCGGTCTCTGCGGCGGAGCCGGAGGAGGACTTTTTCGAGAGTTGGAGCAAGCCGAGCACGCCCAAGGAGACGAGTCGCGTCGGGACACCGGTCGTCCCCGTCATCGGCCGTGCTACCAGCTCGCTCAGCACCAAAGCCGCGACCCCACCGCCCCAGTCGACCTCGCCGGCACCCATAGCAGCGCCGACACCCGTCGCGCCGAAGCAGCCCAGACTCGGACTCGCCGCTGCACCCAAGAGCCTCAGCAGCGGTGGCGCGCTCAAGCTTGGCGGAGGCAGCAAAAAGGGCAAGCTTGGTGCGTCCGTTGCGTCCTGTTTCTTATCGCCGCTCATCGCACCACCCTAGGCGCCTCCAAAGCGACACCCGTGTCCTTCGCGGAAGCCGAGCGTCGCGCAAAGGAGGAGGAGGAGCGGGCCAAGGCGCTGGGATACGAGCGCGAGGCGGCGGCCGCAGCAGCAGCGGCGGCCGCTCCGACGGTGATACAGGCGGCGATCCCAATGAACAACGGCACGTCGGCGTCCGCGAGCACGAGCAGTACCAGCAGCTCGTCGACAGCAGCGCCAGCGGCGAAACCGGCATTTGTGCGACTTGGGTTTGGAGCCTTGCCAACGGCTGCGACGGCGTCGGCAAATGCTGCTGCGTCTGCGGCGCATCTGAATCCTGGTGGGTCTGGATTGACCTCACTTGCAGTCTTTATCTAACCGGCATTTATCCGTACAGGCATCCGCAAAACGCCCGTTATCGACGACGCGCCGACGACCGCGCGCGACAAGTTTGGAAACCAAAAGGGGATCTCGTCCGACATGTTTTTCGAGCGTGGATCGTACGACGCAGCGGCGACGGCCGAGGCGCAGGAGAGGCTCAAGAACTTCTCGGGCAGGACCGGGATTGGTAGCGACGAGTATTTTGGCAGAGAAGAAGAGTGAGCGTTCTCCTTCGTTACCTTCTCTTCGTCGGCGCGTCCGCGTCTCCGACATCTTGCTGCACGCCCGCTTCACGCTACTCCCTCTTTCCATTCCATCTGCCACGTTTTCACTTTCTTCCCCGCTTTTGCGCTCTCCTTTCCCCTTATCCAATGCATCCCCTTCTTCTGCGTCGCCATCCCAAGACCCGCTTGCTGACTCTTCCCCCTCTTTAGCCCACTCAACCCGCGCGGCGTCTCTGGTGAACCGACCTATCTCGCCGACACGTCGCTCGCAGGGCTCGAGGCGTCGGCTCGGGACGCTGTTTCGCGCGTGTTGGCCAATCCGGATGTGCAGAATGTCGGCGAGAGTATTCGGGCTGGCGCGTTAAAGGTTCGTTTCGTTTCTCCTCTGTCTTCGCGATCCGGGCCTGTCCGCAGCGATAAAACCTCCTCCGCTGGTGTTGCTCTTCGCTTTTCTCTTTCTATCTTTTCTAACAGTTACCGACGCTAACGCGCGTTTATAGCTCTCGGATTACCTGGCGCAGATGTCGACCAACGCGTAACGCGGGGTATATCCTGCCTTTATGTAGATGGACGGATGGAAGCTGGTGGTCTATGTTCGTTCGGTGGCGTATGCATGTACGGAATCCTTTCTTTTATTCATACCTTTCTTGTTGGACGACGGCGAAAACATCATCTGGGCAGAGATATCCTCACTTCCCCAGCGAAGGTATCCTTGTAGCCGAGCCCTTGCTATTTAACTTCGCGCGTGAACCCCGGCGATATCGAGCGGTCGCCGGACAGCGTTGAGCACGGGAGTCTAAAAGAAGCGCGCGACAGCACTCACCTCTTGTCTTGTACCACCACCATCCAACAACCATGTCGCAGTCTGGAGGTGTTTATGAAGTACGCAGGACGGAGCTTCACCTCTCAATCTCAGCTCACAAAGTCTGATATTATAGGTCCATATCCCAAGCGGACTTCCCCGGCATCTCCATGGTCAACAAACAACTTCGCAAGCTCGTTCTCTCCGAAATATTCTCGAACCTCGTCTTCCATCCCTACTTTCTCTCGTCGGATAAGCCGACGCTACCCTCTTTGCCCATGATCGACGCCGCGAGACAGCGGCTTGCATTTTGGAGGTCTAAACGTATCGCGCGTCATGTCCGCTCATGCACCATCTCGGTCTTGTCTCCTCCTAGCATTCCTCCCGCCGTCCTTCATCCCGATCCGCGCCTCCTCCAAGCAGCTTTCTTCGAAAAGCTGCACCGCTTCAAGCACCTGAAGAAACTCGACTTGTCTGGGATTCATCTCAGCGAGTCGGATATAACGGCCCTTCTTCGCGCCAAGTGCATCGAAGAATTCTCGATTGAACAGTGCTCCATCCCCCAGTTCGTCGAGCAATTCGATGAAACGAACAAGTGGCCGATGAAGAGGTTTCGCTTTCGAGACAACGCCAGCCCAGACGCCAGCCAGGACGCCAGCCAGGACGCCAGCCCTGACCCCGAGGGCCTGTCGCAGCTCGAATTCTGGCTCCGTGCTCTCGATCCAGCCACTCTTCGAACGGTCTACTTGGAAAGTGAAGCGGTACAGCTCGAGCTCGGGCCGTGCCCCCGCTTCCCGTCGGTCGTTGAGCTGTCTGCGATCTGGAGCATGGGGTATGACTGCGAATCGGTGAACGAGGAGATGCTGTTGATGTTCCCGAGTCTCGAGCGCCTCAGCCTCGCAGCGGGGCCCGCGCACTATGAGCTCTCTGCCAACCTGATTCGTCCTTCCTTCTCCACCTCCGCACTCGAAGAGTTGAAGATTCCCGGCGAGCTACTGTCCCTGTTCCTACCCATAACCAGCGTTTCTCGGCTCACCGTCCTTGATTCGGGTTCTGGTCAGCTTCGCGGAGCGATCCCTGCAGCGTTTCGCGCCATCCCAGCATACACGAGCCTTGCTTCGCTCACGGCGTGGGCAGGGACGCTCGAGCTCGACGAGTTTGCGGGGATTATCTCCAAGCTTCCTAATCTCCTCACTCTCCGTCTTTGGATCGAGGATGACGATGGGATGGAGGTCGGTTCTATGCAGGAGAATTCCATGGTACGTTAAGGCTAAGTATCCGTTCCATTGATCCCAACTAACGAAATGCAGGCGACGGACTTTTTCAACGCCCTTACGCACCCTACGACGCGTCTCCCGCCCAAGCTCACTTCTCTCGCCATCACCATGGTCTTCGATATCCTCGTGTTTGATGACGACGAGTTCCCGCCGCGCGGCCGCTTGGATCCCATTGCCGTCTGCGAGGGAATTCGTAGCCGCTGCCCGGACCTTTCCCTCCTCTGGCTCGACGGGCAGGATTTTCTCATCTTCTGGGACTCGGAAAAGGATGCAGTCGCGAGCTTCGAGCTGACGGATCACGGCTCCAAGTATGGGTACAACTTCTCCCACCCTCGCGATCGGGAGACGAGCAAGTTTGAGACGCGCTGCACGGAAGATAGCTTGAGTGAGTTTCTTTATATCGCCACTCGATTGTACTCTGGGTCTGACGTCGAGTAGATGAGATCAGGAAGACGCTGGATTGCGTGTGGCCGCATGAATGAATGTACTTAGCGCCCAGTCTTTTTGAGCAGTTCAAGAAAGGGCCGCATGTAAGATAGATACAAGTCTTGTCACCGTCCGAGTCGGAGCAAATCCATGCACGAGTGGCGGCTCCCAAGTAGAGCGCGCCAGGCGAACACCAGAGTTGCGGAATTGATCCCAGAGACGATGCTGGCTTGCGATTCAGCGCCACATATAGGTCTGCGGGAACGAGAGTCGGCCATGATTTCCTAGGATCTCGATAGCTCAAATGACATACTCGTCTCCGTAGAACGCCTTGAAGCTAGAAGGATGGCGCAGAGATACCCGCGACAATGAGATGGAGAATATCCATGATATTTTGTAGTTTACGCGCTTTGAGACGCGCCGATGCTCATTGAGTTTACGACAGGACAGTAAAGCTTTTGTAAAACACGCTATATACTCGGAAGGACACGACGAGACGACATTGATCCACTCGTCCCATCAATGGCAATTTTGCCGCTCTTACGCAAGTGCAGCGGCAAGCATTCGCTCGTATTGCGGTGTCCCCAAGCCAGCTATCCTCCGCCATCAGCCATCGCAGACTTAAAAAGACCAAAAACACTCACTCAAAGCATCCCATCCCTCCACCGCGTCAAATGCCGGCGTAACACCCGGATCGCACCAGAACCCCGCGTTATGGCCCACGGTAACGTCGTCGAACGCGTCCGCGTTTGTGTACATCCACGGGTTGAGGAAGCCGAGCACGGGCTTGCCGCGCGCGAGGAGCGCGTCGTTGATGAGTGCAATGATGGATGCGACGGCGGGCGTCGCGGCGCTCGTCCCGCCGATGGTGTCGGGCTGGCCGTCCTGTACGATGCGGTAAGCCCAGGCTTGTGCGGACACGTCGGGGTGGGCGCGCCCGGTGCGGGGGAACAGGCCGTCGAGGGACGTGGGGACGGTAGCGAGGAAGGCGGCGACGTGGGGGGATTGGTAGGACGGGGGAGGGAAAGAAGGCGGAGAAGGCGCCGCCGGAGATGTTGAGTGCGTGCTCGTTGGGAGGGAGGCCGGTGGTGCCCCCGACGGAGGTGACCCAGGGGCAGCTGGCGGGGAAGAGGCTGGCGAAGGGGCGGGTGCAGGATGTGCGTCCGACGAAGCCGCCGTGGACGCCGCCCTGGGTGAGGATTAGCGTGCAAAGAGTGAGGAATATTGAGGGTGCCCACGTCTCCAGAGGCCGTGAGGATTGACATTCCTCGCGCAGAAAGCGCCATGAATCCGTTGCAAATTCGGCTAGACGTATCGCTCAAAACCAGGATTCGAACAAAGAAGGACCACATACGTCGCCAAAGTCTTTCCGAAGAATTCTTCGCCAGTCCCGTACGAGTTGGACATGACCGTGGGCAGCTCTTCATCGTCCATCGCCTCGAGGAAGGTTATGGCGTCGAGCAGCGCTGTTTCGTTGAATTCACCGCCGACGCTGAGGAAAATGGATTCAATTCCGGTGGCAACGCCTACGGGGTGCGTTCATATCCATTCGCAGCGGAAGAATATCACCAACCGACAGTGTATTCAACGTCCAGTGTAGATTCGCCTCGCGCAAGTCCAGGCCCTTGTGGATTCGTCCCATTTGCAGTTGTCAGAAGGGTAAAGCCAGCGGATGCCGGAATATCGGGGCGGACGAGCTCCAGGAACGCCTAGAGCAGCATGTCAACCGGCATATTACTGACCACAAAGGCAGTACTCGCCGTCAAATCCGTCTCCTGCATCCACTGTTCCTCAAATCCCGTCACGACAATTCTGTTCTTCCCCGCACTGTGCGTCGCAGGCGCCGCAGGGATGCCATAGAGGTCTTGCAAACATTTGGGCGTGATGACACCCTCGGTCGTGGTGGTATCGCAGCTCGCGTCGACGCGTTTCCGTAGCTTGCGTCTGAAGATTTCCGGTGGAGGCTGCAGACGCGGCTGCGCGATGAACTGCGTGCTTGGATGGATCACGTCGACGTGACCGACGAGCTCTGCGGGGAGCGAGATGCTCAGCGTCCGTGTGATTGTTTCGGTGCTAGTTTCAAGTTCTTCCGCGGAGCTTGACTCGAGCGCAAAAAATTGAAAGTCGGCGGCGAACAGTGCATTGGCCTGCGCGACAGGTAGCGTGATGCTGGCCCACTCTCCGCTCTCCGAGCTGGTGAATGCGAGGTTATTTGAAGCAGCGAATGCGCTGAACGCCGCAGTAGTTTCGCTAGAAGGCTGAGTGAAAGATTTGACCTGTCCAGCGTCAGTTACATAAATACCAGGTCGAATGCAACACAGAGCTACCTCAGCGGCGGACAACCACTTCCGGAAATCGGGGCTCCCGGGAGTCGATATGGATAGAAGTTTATCTTCGAGGCCGACGATGTCCTTGGGGGTCAGTGCGAAACGGAGGGTGATATCCTCGGATGGTGGGGCAATTCCTCTGGACACAAAACCTTCTGGTGCGGAGGGGCGGGACTCGTGAAGGGCGAATTTGCTTGCGGGTATGGCAGCAGCCAGTGGGAAGAGCGGTAGGAAAAGCATGGAGAGTGGGAGACAGAATGGTGGATTTATACCCACAGACCGGTGGGTAGCGTCGTTGGGGTGGAATTGAACATCTCATCAGCTTACGAATACACCATTATCCAATGCCGAGCTCACGCGTCGCAGCTTGCCTCCTGCCATCGAACATGTCTGAGGAAGATTGGGAAGACACTCAGCCCTCCAAGAAGCGCAAGACAATACGCGCCTGCGATCTGTGCAGGCAGAGGAAACGTGCGTCCTCGTTCTTTCTTCCAGTTAATGCTCAATTGAGGCGAATCTCAAGGTCGCTGTAAGTGGGCGCCGGACTCGATGTGCAATTGACAACTTGCTTTGCTCCAGGCGACGGCGAGGACGTGGATGGTGATAAATGCACGCCATGCATCGAGGCAAGCGCGTCATGCACTTATGAGCGCTCTGGGCCGGTGAGCAATGTCGCGCGACTTACCTATAGACGTTGAGCAATCTCAGAAACGCTCCCTCGCTCGCAGGTCCGCATAATTCTCTCGTCTGCGCCTTGATAAACTTCCGCAGCACCACCAGCTACATTCAGAGTCTCGAGGCGCAACTCCACGCTTCACAGGAGCAAGTTCGCAATCTACGCCTCCAGCTCGCAGAAGCCCACTTTACCACTTTGACGTCGACTGGCTCACCGATAAGCGCCTCAACGAGTACCCCAAGTCTTGACGACGACCACATGCGAGTGCAGGGCTTGATGGACACGACCACTGCGTCTCTTCAAGTCCTGCGGACGGCTCTGCGCAGCCTCAATCGTCCTCAGATGCCGCCGCTTCCCGAAGACCTCGAGTTCATTGAGATCTCAAAACGGGTGCGTGTCGTGTGCGCTGTCCGGCGCAACGCTGACCTCCTCTAGTTTGGGAAGATGAATGTCGCCGGGGAGACCTACTTTGTAGGCAAGACGTCCAACATCGGGCTGCTACAAGCCGCGTTAGAAATGAAATTCGCGGCTGAGCACCGCGACTCGTGCGCTGAAAAGCAGCGACCACCACTGCTCGGTATCCCACCTTCGTGGAGCCGTCGTCCGGATTACTGGAGCTTCAAACCAGTACTATCTTTCCGTTTCTTTCTTTTGCCTCTGGCTAATGCGACGCCGCAGTGGCAACGACTCTCCGTTCAGACGCCCAAATACACCTTCCCGCCTCTGCCTCTCATTGTCGAGCTCGTGGACCTCTACTTTAGCAATGTAAACATCTATCTCCCCCTGCTCCATCGTCCAACGTTCGAGCGGGCGGTCCTCGACGGGTCTTACATACAGTAGTGTTGTCTACCTCGATGCGACGTTCCTCGCTGACGCGTGCAGGGACGCCGGCTTTGGAGGAACGGTCCTCCTCGTCTGCGCGGTCGCGTCCCGCTGGCATCCTAACCCATCTACCGGCGCGCATCCCGATGCTGCTCCAACGGCTGTCCCAGGACTTGCCTGTGGTTGGGCGTGGTTCGACCAGATTCAGCTCTTCAGAAATCGCCTATTTACACAAGCGACGTTGTACGATTTGCAGCAGTACTGCGTGCGTACGCTTGTGGACTGCGAGGAGCAGCGTTTGCTAATGGAGTTTACGCCTAGCTCGCGATCCAGTTCGTCCAGGGCGGCGCTGCTCCACAGGTCTGCTGGAACCTCATCGGTATTGCCCTCCGCATAGCGCAAGATCTGGGTATCCATCGCAGCCGTGGGCGCGTCGAGCAACCGAGTGCCAAACGCGAGCTCTTCAAACGAGCGTTCTGGGTGCTCGTCCACGGAGACAGAATGCTGAGCTGTGCGATGGGACGGCCTTGTATGCTCGAGTTTAACGAGTGCGTGCTTCGCCCCTGGATTTGTTCCTGACGTGACGATCTAGTTTCGACGTCGAGCCGCTGATCGAATGCGACGACGAGTATTGGGAGGATCCTGAGCATCCGTTCCAGCAGCCCGCGGGTGTCCCTTGCAAAATCACGTTCTTCAACACCCTGAGTAGGCTACTTGATGTTCTTTCCTTCGCTGTGAAGCTCCTGGTGCGCTAATTTCCGAGGCGTTGGTTCTGGGATTCGAGTTCCTACTCATCTACTGCTATTAGTATCACCTCGGCAAGACGCGCCCTTTTTTAGGCGTCAACAATACATGGGAGGAGACCGGCGTCGCGGAGTTTGACTCGACGATGAATCTGTGGCTCGATGGAATCCCAGAGTATCGTGCGTTGCGTTTTTCACTCTACAGCTCAACGTCTAGCTCCCGAGGCAGTGCGCTACGATCCGGACCGCATCGACGCCGACCCAGTCTTTTTCGACCAGAGCGTCGCGCTCCAATGCGCGTACTACTACGTGCAGTTCATCGTCCACCGGCCGTTTATCCCCTTCCTGCGCCAGAATCCCCGTTCCACCGATCCCAGCGCGTCGGAGCTGCACGTCCCATCCCTGGCGATAATAACCAACGCTGCGCGCGCTTGTGCGAACATCGCCGACGTACAGCGCAAGCGTAAGGGCGACGTTCCGGTCGTGTTTAATTTGGTGCGTACGCGTTGCCTGCGCTTGTTTACAATTGGAGCTGATGCAGTCGGACTTGTTTGCTTGTGCGAACCAGCCTGCGGTAATCACGTCCGTTGTGATCCTCCTCGTCAACGTCTGGAAGCAGAAACGCGATAATGCGGCGGCGGATGTGAGCCGCGATCTTACGAATGTGCGCAAGTGCATGGATCTTATCAGGTTGTCCGAGGGCCGGTGCGTTTGCGTTTGCTCCGCCGCGAGGTCAAATTCTGAATCCCTTGTTCTTTGTTCTTTGTAGGTGGCAACATCTAGGATTACTCTCGGATATTCTTACGGAACTCACCCCCGTTCTTGAAGACGATAACATGCCACAGACGAACGGCCACGGTTCCGTCGACGCCGGCAACTCCTTCGACTCAAACCTCGCGTTCTTTGATACTGCGAGTTGGGACGACTTCGCGGCGGCGGCCGCAGCCCAGATGTCTACGGAATTCCCTTGGCCCATCGAGATTGATACTGGTGCGGGTGCAGGCGAGACGCCAGACATATCAGTGGATCCCTGGACTCAGGCTCGGACGGAGCCTTTCGCGAGCTCTGATCTGTTGTGGAGTACGCTCGGCCGTACGCCTGGACTTGAGTAAGTTCTTTTCTTTTTTTTTTCTTTGTTGTCGATATTCTCGGCGGCGGCTGATTCGCTTTTCGTGTATCTAGAGTGGACGGATGGGAGAGGTACTTTAATGATCTGGAAGGGGGTGGGCCGGATTGAGGTACTATGATATCTTGGGGGGATAGGCTTGGACTAGAACAAAGACTGCGATGCACTGTCAACTTGAACGTTTCTCTCCGTGGCTTGAGGAGGACCCAATGCCCTCCCTATCTGCAATCCACTTCTTTGCGGCATCACTACCCGTCTAGGTAAAAAATCCCTTTCTACTTCAAGAACAACCACACTCCGGGACGACCGGGAGAAGAGTGAACCGAGTTGAGTGGACAAAAAAGTAGTTTAGCGAATACGTACGATCGGCTGTCAGGATACCTACTGGCCCGATAGCGCGCATGCCTCGTCCCATCCTGGGTTGTACACGTATTTCTTGCGTGCGCATTATGCCCACCGTCATCATCGTAGGTTGTTCCGATGAGCGCCAGTGCAGAGGGAGGCAGAAGAAGCTCTAACGGAGCGAAAACAAGCCTCAAAGACATCGCTTTCTTGGGGAAAAAACTTGTCAAGACATCCAGAACAACCTCACTCCGGGACGACCGGGGGATCCTTTAGTTTTATAACGATAGAAAAGGAGGTTGTGAGCACTCGAGTATTCAGAGCACTAGTTGCCAGTGTGCGCCGAAGCGTTGAGAAAAGAAACCTCAGAAAACTAACAACTATCGGTAGACAATGGGAATGATGTGACAGCCGATGTGACGCCGATTTCATCGGGCTGCTCTTGACGGCGACCAGCCCCCAGAGAAAGTTACCGGACTTTGCGCTTCTCGTTGGTGACTTGGACCCGCATTGTTCAACTTGACCCACGACGCCAACGGATGTTTTCTTCGCGTTGCCGAGTTACCTACAGCAGCGCTTTCAGCTTTTATTCGACAAGGGCGCGACGGCGAGACAAAGCAAGCCGCGGGAATCCATGATAAGTAGGGCAGTCGTTTGCAGGCCGCTGGGATGTTCACACCCGCCGCAAGCCCACCACATCGCCTCCTTGGCTTACCCACCCTGCCAGTGGTCTCTCCGCACCACCATGCCAGTGGTACCACAAGGATCCACAAGCACCCCGCCCGTCCGGCGTCGTCGCCCGCCTGCGCCACCTTCCCCACGTACCGGTCCCGAGTGACACCCGCCACACGGACCCTTATACTCGACTGCATTGCCCTTGTACTTTTTTCGTGCAAGTTTGCACCATTTCGGCATGTGTTGTCTATGTGGTGCTTTGTGGGTGCGCATATAAGCTGCTGGCGGATGGTGTCCACACACTAGTACCGCGCCTCGACTTTCACTCCCTCCCTGGCGGACGACTTCTAACTACGTGCGATGGACACGAGGATACTGCGACGCGCTGAAAGCGCTAGCAGGTGCGTCCGCCTGCTGGCGTCCTTCTCTGCACCTTCTGAATCTGCTTACCGGGTACTTACCCCCTCTACAGCGCGATGATACCTGTTCCAGCCCCGGCCCCAGCCGCACCCTCGCGAACGACCGCCATCCAAGCAGCCGTCATCGGGACATCCCTCCTCATTCTCTTCCTCTCCGCCGTCCTGTATCTCTGCTACAAGAACCGTCGGCGTCGCGTCGACGCCGACGGGCAGCGGGAGCTGGTGGGGAAGTTCCTCGAGGACGAGGTGTACTTCCCCGAGGACGCCAGTGCCGACGCGGAGAAGATCCAGGGTCTTGGACCGCGGCTGACGCCGGACCCGTTTCCGTTTCGGAAGCAGCTGCCAGTGGTGGTGGTGCCGAAACGCCCGAAACGAGCTGCGTCCAAGACAGGCCTGGGGCGCGGGCGGGCGCCGGGGATGCACGAGAGCAGGAACTTCCGCTTCTCGGCGACTACGAATATTACCATGGGTAGCGGGGCCATACGGACTGTGCTACCACCTTACAGCGAGCTCGACGTGCGTGCTCAGCGCTCATTTTGGGTTCGATGTGTGTGCTAACGCTGAGTTGTAGGACCTCCCGCTATACGCGACGCGCATCGCATAAATATCTACGCATACACTCATTTTCTGCACCTCGATGTTCCCTGTATCGATTCCGATAACCGTTGTATTACCACAACTTCAAGCTTACTAGTAAACCTTTGTAATATGCCCACTGTGTATCCCTACTACTTACAACTTTGACGTCTTTTTTTGCTGCAGTTCGCCAAGGGAAAAAAAAGTAGATTCGAGGTATACGTCCTACATAAACCATCGGGCGACTGATTCCTTCTCCGTTTCGAACGGAGGCCTACTCCGTAAGTATATAGCTGATCGTGGACGAAGGAAAGTCAACGAAGTCGGCCCGGGGCTCTGAGAACCGACTCCGAAATTAATAAATTTAAAGCATGCACAACAGTACTGGTTCGCCGCCACACGAAGTGGACTCCTCGGCAAAAAGTTGCACGTTGCACTGTACCGGAACAGTATTCTGATACGAAGGTATCAGTCTGGCTGGAGACTAAACAGTACAGTCGCAAACCCACATCCGGACCAGACCCGTGTGCGGACCCAGCCGGTTGGAGTGGGCAGATATGCTTGACAATTGGCAGAGAAATAGATACACTGTGTCTCGTTAATCTCTCTAAATTTGATGGCCATCAGATGACTTGGCATAGAGGAATAGTCAAAAGACCTAACATGCAAACTCTTCCCCAAGTTCAAAATTGTTTTTGGTGTTGTGATCTAACAAATGATGCATCTGATTTGGATCTTTGAGATAGCGTAGAACATAGGCATTTCTCTCAGACACCAGCAAACCCCAGGCTGAAAAACCTGTTATTCAGTCAAGGCATGCAAGATGGTCCGGATGTGGGTAAAACTCAAACCTGCGGTCATCAGGATGCCTTGAGTGTACAATGTGATTGCGAGCACACAGCCACCCCATTCTTTCTGTGTACATTACTTATTATTTTCCCCGCATGCTCAGTAATTTTGATGAGATCAAAATCATTTTTGCTGCTTCTATATTGGTATTTCCTGGCTGCGGTCCGGATGGGGGTTTCCGATTGTATTCTACATCCCTGAGGTTATACTTTTCCCGCCTTATTAGTCCGCCAACTGCATCGCAAGACTACACGGACCGCAAATCGGTACACCGTCGACTTTCGCGCAATCCCCAGTGCTGCTGTATGTGATAAAACACTGCGGGTGGCGCATTGACATGAGTCCGATCTCTAACTCAGAAATGCTAGTGGTACCCTGAAGACGTACGTTCTGGTTTATATTTCTGCATTGAGTGCATGGGGGATTGACGTATTGGTGTGTGAAGCTCGAGTTGCCTGGCATCGGTTGGATTCTGAGTTGGATGTGGTGGACTAGATACTAGTGCTTCCTTTATGAGGCCAAAGTCGATTCATGGATGAAAACACGGGTGTAAAGCTCGAGCTGGCGCTACTCAATGGCCAAATGGCCATGAAGAATATCCTCTTCGCGGAAACGAAGTACTAGGGAAGAGGACGCAGGTTAGTTGAGATATGCATTCAGACCCAAGATATTGGCTGAGCGAGCGGGTTTCAACTTGATGAGAGGCAAACAGATTCAGCTTAACGGCACTGAGGAGACTGCGATCCCAAGGCGAGGTTGGTGAGCGTGGACGATGGGGAGAGGAGCACGGAACGCTGAGTTAGGAGATCCAAAGGGACGTGAATAGATTTTGAATGACGGTCGAGAGAAGAAAAGAGACGAATGGTGCGGCTGCAAAAAAAAGGATATCTCGCCATCCATACGTATCGCATATGCCGCAGCGTCGTAGCGAACGAGCGTCGCGAGGTTGAGAAAGCTTAGGGTCAGGGGACAACAGCGCAGTGGCTATGGGTTCTGAACACTGGCAGTAAAAAGGGAAGACACGGTGAGCCCTCATCGCCATTCGCGAGGAAACACGCCGACGCACCTGTCTATGACCTTTCGCCATACAGCATCTTCCTCGCCTGCTCCTGCGCCTTGCCGCCCATATCGCGCACGGTCGCCACAGCAGCAGAGATCTCCGCATTCCACCGCTCCTTCAGCGTCGCGCTAAATGGGTCTGGCGCGATCCGGGCTGCCGCGGGCGGAGGTGCGGCGAGGAAGGCGGGTGTGTGGACGAGACGCGTGCTTATAGCGTGGAGACTGCCATGGCAAGTTAGCGGAGGAGTGGCGTGGAGGGCCTGACACGTACTCTCGTCTGTGCTGCTCCGTTCTGCGGAGAATGTGAGCGGAAAAACGGGCGTTGTCAGCAGGGCATATACCGAGCATGGATCATGTTTGAGTAACCGTAGTATAGCTAGAAAGGTGGGTCAACATAGCCAGATAGAACATCGACGGTGTACACACGCCGCCTGCGACTAGAGCACCTCCAAGGAACGACGCCATGGCGGAGCAATGCAGGAATAGTGATCCGATCAATGGTCATCGCACGATCACGTGACAGCTACACGCCTTTAATGTTCATGGTTCAAACATTGAAGTGGGATGGATGCATATGGAAGGGGGAATATTAACGTTATGCCCAGAGAGACTAGTACAGTACTCTAAAAAAAAGGAAAAATCCTACACGCCAGTAGCTTGACCTCGAGACGATCGAGAAACTCTTACAGATGTAACTGCGAACAGTTCAGACTCGCAGTAGCCGTCAAGCTCTTGCAACTGTCTCAAATCCAATCCAAGTCTGCTTTGCCACAACATCTGTTACAAAACCAAAGGCGTGCTCCAGTCTGGCCCACAACTGCTATTTATTCGGCCATATGACATCCAGAATCTTCCTAAACTCTTCTAAAGTCCATCTTCAGCCTCTTACCACACCAAACAAACAAAGAAAACTACTCACGCAACTCCTCATACGGACACCGAATCTTGAACTTTGCCACAAACTCCCCATCATCAATATCTGGCTCCGGCGCGGCCGCGCGCTCCACGACGACGCTCGTACACTCCTCCCTCGCCAGCCCCAACCGCCGCCAATAAATAAGAAACTCCTGCTGCCCCCCGCCGCCGTCCAGCCAGAGAAACGTGAGCTCCGGGCATCGCTCGTAGATGGCCTGGAATATCGCTGGCGGGTCGAGCGGTACGGGCGCGGGAGCTGGTTGACTCTCGCTCGCGAAGCCGATGAAGACCGTTATTGCCATGTGGGAGAGCGTGGCGGGTAGTGGTGCGGAGAGCAGCCCGTTCACGAATCCGCTTGGCTGTTGCATCGTCAAACTTCAGGTTCAAACAGCCGACGAAGAGGGAAGCGGAAGCGCACCATGAGGTCCGCCGCGTACTCGTCGTCGACGTCCGGCCAGATCTCCAGCCGCAGATGCGAGAGACGCGGCAACGTCGCAATCAGCGTCGAAAACTCGCCTACGCCCATGAAGCCGGTGGACAGCGTCAGCCAGCGCAGACTGGTATACGTCTCCGGCAGTGTAACAAAGATATCCAACACCTGCTCCGGGTACGGCGCAGGGTCGATCGTGAGCCGGTTGATCTTTGTGAGTGGGTGCCGGAGGAAGACTTCGACGAGGTCCGTCGGCGCCGTGAGCTCCTCAAGCGCGGCGAACGCGCGATTCGTAGCGAGGAAGGGGAACCAGTCCGCCGGCGCGAGGTCTTCGTAGTTGTCCGGGAGAGAGAGGATGAGGCGTTTGACTTTGGGGAAGAGGGAGAGCAGCTCTTCGTTGGAGCGCGTATCTCCGAGATCTAGGTCCCACACGGCCGTGAGGTCCACCACGGACGGAAACAGGAGGCGCTCTGCATCTTCGGCGCGGAATTTTTGAACCTCGCGATCTAGACGCACGCGCCGCAGGTAGGTGGGTTCTAGCAAGGACAGCCATACGTTCAGCTGCTCCGCGCTTTGTTCTGGCTCGGCCTCGAAATGAAACGCGCGGACGCGTACTTTGCGTGTATGGGCGTGCTCGGGATCGTGAATCGCGGGGAGGACACAATTATACACGGCAAACCGCCTGACCCCGTGTATTCGCGTGAGCGTGTCGAGGTCCGCCGGGGTAAAGTGGATGCGCGCGGCGGCCAGCGCGATTAGGTTCTCGAACCGCTCCAGGTGGCTGAACAGCGCGGATTGGAGGGCGAAGACGTCTGAAGCGCCGTCTATGTCGATATCCATGGCGTCGCCGTCGCCAGCTCCATCGACCTCGTCCCGCGAGCTGGAGATAACGCAGGAGCGAACGAGCGGCGCAACCCTGTGCGAGACCCAGAACTCCAGTCGCTCCGTCGCGGCGATCACCACGTCCGGCGGGGGCAGGGCAGGCCGGTCGTCTCGGAGACAGTAGGGGTGAAACACGAAATGCGCAAAGAGCTCGGGGAACACGAGGTCGCGTAGCTGGTGGTTCAGCACCGAAATATTCTTCAGGCTCGATCGCGGGACGCCCTTGAGGATCTGGAGC
The DNA here is from genome assembly GCA_014461125.1 of Mycena kentingensis (nom. inval.). Lineage (NCBI taxonomy): Eukaryota > Fungi > Basidiomycota > Agaricomycetes > Agaricales > Mycenaceae > Mycena > Mycena kentingensis (nom. inval.). The sequence continues at coordinate 615,701 of JACAZG010000018.1, read as the reverse complement.
CACAATTCGTTCGGAAGCGGGACCTCGACGCGTCTCAGCGGCGGCGCATGCAGAATACGACTCGAGAATAGGCGTGGACTCACCTCCCTGCGGTCTCCCATCGGCGGGATGGTGGAGGTTGGGTTTCAAGGAGCGATGAGACCCACCCGCTGTTCATCACCACGAGGCCGCGTCGTTTTGAAGCAAAACAAGTGGCGGAAGGCTTCGTGTGAGAAGGGGACGTCTCCCGGTCGTCTTTGTATTCTGCGGGGTCCGGAAATTAATTTGATGCCACAGCGATTCAGAAAGTCTAAGGTGGGCAGTTCTCATTCAACACGGGCCTCAAATTGACGTCTCCATGGACAAGAAATACTATTCCATGTTCAATTGTTGCGGGAATTCGAGGCCTCATGAGGGAATTTCACCAATCGGGGCAAAAAAAATCGCGCACCCTATACATCTACAGCCTGATCTCGAAACGATCGAGAAACCCGCAATATTCTTTGTCGCCAACCTAGCTATGGTGCGCAAGTACGGCTCCGAAACCGTTCAGGCTGTACTGTTCCCTCACGACTTGTTTCCAGAGGGTATCAAACATTCAGCGACTTTACCCAACGACGGGGTAAGACGGCCCGCCGATGCCGCTCACATATACATCGCGGCCTGCGTATCTTCGTCTCCGCATCTCCGCGCGGTCGAGGCTACGGCGATAGTGCGACTGGCGTGGACGACTTCCGTGTCCGCGTACATGCATTCGGCGTCCTCCCGAGATTCCACATCCCCGAGCTGCCCTTCTTCTCAAACCAATGGCTGCTTCGAATTCCCTTTCCGCCACCCGCATCACGTCCCGGGCCAATCATCCTGCAGCGCGACCTCGGCCGCCGCCCGGTCCCGCGCGGCCCCCGGCACCGGCATCAACTCGGACGGCGAGTGCTTGAGCGGGTGCTTCGAAGACGGGCGCCTCGCGACGCTAACGCCGGCGGTGTTCTCCCCACCGACGGCGGCGGCGGCGGCGGAGAGCGCCAACGACGGCCGCTCGCTCTCTGCCAACGCGAGGTCGACGTCGTCGCGGTACGTTCCCTCCGAGATCGCTGCAGACATCGACATGGACATTGAGAACGGGCGGCTGCGCGTCCCCGCCGCTCCGCTCGTGGCGAGGCTCTCGAATATCATGTCGCTCTAGATGCAAACATGGTAGGTTAGCATCTGTATGTCCGCGGGAGGATGGGAACCCGAAGGGCGGAAGGCGAATACAGTGGGGAGGGAGAGCGGGGTATGGGACTTACGGTGACCTGCCCCCGCCTTGCGAACAGCCGGCGCCCGCCACGACTCCGGAGTGTGCGCAGCCGCCGGCTGTCGTCGCCGAGTCCGTTGAGGTCCGCGCGGAGGTGTTTGCGCCGGTGCAGGTGCGCGAGGACCGAGTTTGCGAAGACTATGGGCGCGACGTTAGGATGCCGAATGCCGTACTTGGAACGGAGCGTACTATTAGGCTGGACGAGGTAGACACCCATCCAAATTACTATCCCGGCGCGTCGGTTAGCGCGAATGTAGGGGCGTTGCGGAGAGGGACGTACAGTTTGTAGGCATTGCAACGTATAGAATGAGGAGCAGCAAGCCGGCGAAGCTGCTTATTGCGGTCGTCTCTGTCGATGGGAGACGGTTAGCGGTCATGACGGCGGGACGGCGGAGACGTACCGAGAGACCAGAGCATGATACGGTCGATGAGGCGCTGGGTGTCCTGCATCATGGGCATCTCGAGCGGAGCGCCCTCCACTACTATTCCGACCTCCGCTGGTGCGTCGAGTTGCGGCACGGGCCCTTCCTTCGTCACCCCGCTCGCATTCCGGCCGGCGCTCCCATCCCCACTCGCGCTCCCGGTCCCACTCCCACTCCCGGCTGCACTTCCACTGACGACGCTCCTACTCCCTGGCTCCCACCCCCTCCTCAGCCTCCACAGATACCAACACAGCGCGACCGCAATGCATATATCGGCTACGGGCCCCACGATCCCCACCGTCAGCATCAGCCACCTCAGCGACGTCTGAAATATCTCGATTCCCCTTCCCTGCCAGAACTTTGCGAGCATGGCGATGTTGAACGCGAAGCGGACCGCCGAGATGGTGGTGCAGAGGAGGAAGATGAGGGCGGAGTGGGAGAGCGCGCGGACGCGGAGGGCAAAGTAGATTTGGATGATGATGTTGGTCGTTGCGGAGAAGAGGACGGTGAGCTCGAGGGAGTGCGGGGGGCGGAAGATGTGGTCTACTTGGCCGTAGAAGGTGACGGCCATGGCGTAGAGCTAGGGGCGTAAGGTATGGGCGGGCTGCAGGTACGGACGACGTACTGCGTGCCACATGCAGATTATGTGCCCGAGCTGGGTGAACCATATCGTCCACGACAGCGCCTTCGTCCTCCGCGAGATTGCTGTGTCGTACAGCCAGTAAAAGTAGTAGTTCTGGAGCGTCGCGATGCCGAAGAGAAACGTTGCGAGGACGGCTCCGACGAGTATGGGCCCCAGAAGTGCGTCCAGCGCGGGGATGTCTGGGGGCGCGGAGGACATGTTGCAGCATGGGGTGGTGGCAGCGAGCAACAAGAAGCACGGAGAACCGCGCGCCGAAGGAGATATTTATGCTCCGTTTTCCGCGGAAGGGTAGCCGAGGCTTCGCGATCTCCATGAATGGCGACGACTAAATGGTTATTTAGGCATCTGTGATGTCCCGGGGGCGGAGGTTGTAAACAGGGTTAGACTGGAGCTATAGGCTGGACTCGAGGCCACTATTTGCAGCCACAGAGAAACGGTAAGTCGGCGTCTTACCCGTGGTTGTCAGACTTTGTCAGATGCATGCAGGTTTGCGATAAATGCATTGAGAAGACACAAAGACAGATGGGAGTAGACAGGCCATGACGGAGAGGAGCAAGGCGCATCGCAGCGTGGTGATGCGCCACTTCCAAAACGATTAGATTAGATTGTCATGTTACATTCTTCCTCCCTTCTGTTTGCCCTCCTTCAACCCCCCTCAGAACACGCAGTCTAACCAAATGCTGCTGGAGCTGTGCGCTATGCTCGCAGTATACAACCTCCTCGGTCTGGAGAAAGTCGAGGTATGGCGCCGCGTCTGCCACGGTGTACGGCCGCATCTGCTCGATGCGCGTGATTTGCGCCGCCCACGAAGCGGGCAGCGGGCGCGTGGCCGGTGGCGCCGGGACTCGTTGCGCAGCTTCGCGATATGGGAACTCCTCTTGTGCCTGGAAGCGGGCGGAGCGGGCGAAAGCGGAAGGTGGGGGACTTATTGGGGAGGGCAGTGGTGTGGGTTCGGGATGAGCAGCGGGACGCGCCATTCGCTGGTATTCGTGGACGGAGTGTATCTCGGCGGCTCTTTCCAGACGTGCCTGGTCCCAATGCTTCCCCGATGTGGAGCGAGAGGAGCCTGAGGGTGTAGAATCGCCGCGATCGCTGCCTCTGGACGCCGGGGTCTGAGTTGGATCGGGAGCGGGCGTCTGCTTCTTCATCGTCTCCGTCGCGTGCTTTCTACAGGCGCAGAGGTAAGTGGGTGCGCAAAGGAGAGTTTTGGAAGAACAGGGGAGCCGCTGACGCACCGTCTCACATGTCGCTTTAAGTATCCACTCGTTGTAAAGACCCGCTTACAGCGGCCAAATCCGGTACACTTGAATCGTTGAGGGCGCAAGTTGCTGGCGCTCGTGGCTTGCTGCTGATTCTGAATCCGCATCCGAATTTCTTGTGTGGCGAGAGTTTCGAAGATGAGACGGCAGACTGCGAAGTCACTAGCAGAGTCAGCCTTTATACCATATACATACGTACAATTCCATCGTGCCTCGAGGACGGCGGGGGTGGCGTCAACTCGAGGCTCAAGCCAGACTCATTTTTTTGGTGCCTGGATGAAGTGCGTCGATTTCGGGAGAGAGAAATACTTTTGGAGCAGTTTGAACTTCAGCGACGGTGCCTAAGTAATAGAATAAGCGAATGGGTTTTACTGGTACCATCCAGATGGCCATTGTGAGGCAACATTGCACCCGTGGCCAGGCATCACTTGCTTCTGAACCTCATCGTCGGCGCGGCAAAGGCTACACCCGACCACACCTGTCTTTCTCCCTACTCCGACGCGCCACTGGACAAACCACCACATCAGGGCCCGCTTCGCCGCCGCCCAAAGCTTTTGGCAACCATCCTCCCAGGTCATGTCGCCTTCCGAGGCAGCCGAATATGGAGCCCCGGAGCACCACGCTCGGATGATGGATCCGCGCGATGATCCGGGGCCTGGACCCCGAGCACCACACACAACAGGTGTTGCAGCTAGCGGGCTGCAACCTCACATAGTTCACTTTAACCCCTCCCCGATGAGTCATTGGTAGTTTAAACTGATTGTCTCCCATTTCCAAATGCTTAAATGTTTAAAAGCGGGCCATTTTTATTTCTGAATCCGTCTATGAAAGCTTGCTTTTTTGGGCTATCCAGTGAGGACATTGGATAGAAGTGACTATCATAGACTCTGTGATCAACCTATAAACATATCATGGTCGACAGAGACTATATTAGAAAAAAAAATGCCGTGAAATCCCGATTTAAATGAGAAGTCTACTGTGGCATTCTGACCTTATGTTCAGGTGACGCGTGACGCGGGCTTGTGAACTGAACCTATGTGAACATGGTGACGGGTGACACCCACTTTCTTCCATCAAAAATGGCCCAAATTGGCAATTTTCCATCGAAAATTTCGGTCCAGCCAACGCCGGATGTCCTAAAAAAGAAAGTGAACACGTACAAAAGGTGAACATGCGGGTGACGGGTGACATCCAGTGAACATCCGGTCAGAATGCTACAGTAATGATTGGCTGTAAGTAAAGAATCCATTTTTCTGAGTATCTTATAGCTAGTTATATCCACATATTCCTGGATTATAGCTGCATTATACCTTTGTTATACTGCAATTATACCCGATTACAGCTCCTGTAGCAATCTTCATGGGTGAAACATAGCACATAACACTGGCTCTATTTCGTTTCAGGAAGTAACGTGTAACAGACCAATTTTGTTTTGAAAATGACCTCAAAACTCCCATTTTCACGTATAAACTTTCATATTTAGGGGTGACAGTCACGCTGTTTCTGCGTTTCAGTTGAAACTCACACCGTAACGCCCACCAGCGCGCTTCACCCATACAGATTGCTACAGTACAGTTGAACCCCCTCCTAACCCATACCCCTTTCAACGTGTACTTTCACACTATTGATGTAATTGAACACAATGCTTGGGTCACCTAGGGATCCGTGCTGGGGCAGTGTGTGTATTTGTCTGCACTGCAGTATTTAATAGGCCTATATGTATAAACATTCCCGTTGATCACAAGTCTTCCGAGTTCACTGTTCCATGCACCCAGCAGATTCATTTCATTCTGTGTGACAATGTAGGTGGGCCTCATCAGACACATTCAACCCAGTAATCCCGAGCCCGAACCTCATTTCAACACAGGGAAATATTATCATCTGTATAATTCAGGTAGTATTTATTTGTTGTCTGCTCAAGACTCTTTGTTCACCGATTGGGCTATAATGCAAGCCTGGGAGGGTTCGGGGTCGCAGAATTTGGCGCATCGCAAGGGAAGGAATAGTCCTATTGACGAAACAAGTCTTGGAATATACTGCTGGGGTCTTTATGATGAAAATAAAAGTACACTGGTATGATCTTCCCTGTTCCAAGATTGTGTCATAACACAGGACAATATGTATTCGGGGTCGTAATCTGTTGCCCACCGCAGGAAGACATACCCACCATCCAGCCCTCAAAATTTCATAACATACTGTTGGGGTTCCTATCCTGAGTTCAAGAAGAAATTGCCCAACTTCTTTGTTCGAATGGCCTATCCACTACATTGAATGCTCACAATTGTGCTTTGTCTCAAGTCCCAAAGCACAAACAAAGTTATCTCGAAATTGTCATCGACCCAAAATGCATTAGGTTTTTCAAGTTGTGTTTCCTGAAAAATGAGTGAACAACAAGGCGAAAAACGGATCCTACGTGAAACCCCTGGGCGGTACTTCCTCTGTTTTTTTTGACCTTGACGGTGACAGGCCACAGCACCAATCTCTTCTCCTCCTGCCCCCATGATTGTGAAGCACAATTCCAAGAGCCTGAGTCCAAGCAAATCATGATCCTAAGTTTTGTCATTAATTTCACCTTGTTCACCAACAGATCACACATAAACCAGACCAGTAATAATAGATTTGGATTAAAACTATAGCCGAATCATAAGCCAGACAATTCTTTATGAAATTGAAAGAATATTCCTAATTATCTCCCCACTGGCTGCCTTCCCGCAAGCTCCTTACAGATATAGATTTATTAAGAGCGGTTCCAGCACTTAGCCGAGATCACTGGCACCGCTGTCCATTGCACAAATAGATTCTATGTTACGGGAAGGCACCGACTATTCTGCATTTCTTTATCTGTCATTTATCTCTCCACAAATAATGGAATATTGGGGATAAATGACAAAGGACACGACAATACACATGTCAGTCGGATTACACTGCCCACGTGACATCATTTTGTCCGCCGTGTAAATACTTGCCCGTGTCCGGACTTGAACTCGGGCCGACTTGGTGGCTGGGGTCCATCAGCAGGTTGGCAGTTGCCATCCATCAATTGAGCGTGGTGCTCCGGGGCTCCATAGCCGAATGTACCAAGCCCGGCATCGGTAATTGACTGCACTGGACCTGGGAGCAGAAGGCCGACGGCGTGAGGCGTGAGGAATGGTTTCTGGCGCGCAAGCTTGTTTCCATCTCCATCTTTCTTCCTTGTCTCCTGCCAGCTCCATCGCTCTCCCGACTCTGGCGCTCCGACGCGTCTTCGCCTCGACGGTGACCACGACCGCTCGCGCTCAATGACGCTGGCTGTAATCCCCATGTCCCCCGACGGAAACCCGAACTACCTCCAAGGCAGCGCGAGTACATCCCGTCCCCCGTCGCCTTGTGCTGTTCCCGAATCTCACGCGTGCCGATGCAGTGGCGGCTCTGGTGTGGGTCGTATACGACGCAGGCCTCACTTTCGATCGCGAGGTGCGTACTCCGCCTGCGTCGGCGCATATTCCTGAGCGCCTTCCTAGGTTCGGTGTATCTGGAAGTAAGCGCGCGCCCAGCGTCAATTTGTCCGTTACTGGAGGCGGACGCGCTCACCCGCGTCCAGAGCCAGGTGGTCCGTCTCGAAAGCGCTGTTCATCCTTAGCCGGTACCACACCATCGTTTGTCTGAGGTACGTGCCGCAAACGGTCCGGGTCTGGGTGCTCATCTGACGCGGCATCTCCCGCTCCCGCGCAGTTTCTTCCTCATGGAAGCCAGTGCGTCGACCGTATTCGTGTACTGCCCTCCTAAATTTATGCTTGCAGTCGGGACGGAACACTTTACGCTCCCAATACAAGTCGGAAAGAACAGGCCTCAAAGACCGCAATTTCTCCAGGTATGGACCTGGCGTTCTTCGAATCGTGCTAACATTCAAATTGTAGCCTTGTGTCGACAACCTTCCAGTACGTCCCACCCAAGCTACGTCCAAACCTTCTCACTGTCACACTGCAGTAGTAAGCACCACACGCGTCTCTGCGGCATTGACCGCAACCCTGCATCTAGCTCGAGAGCTTCCCGGTGGTACCTCGGCCTCACAGAGGTTCTCTCAATTATGGCGGGCGAGTTCCTTATTCTACTGAGGATAAACGCCGTTTACGGATGGAGCCGAGCGAGTGAGTTGCGCCTACTAGTATTTCTGTTCTAATTGGTATGCTGACCGCACCAAGTTGTGCTGACAACCCTGTTTTTGTTTATTTGTGAGTTCAGACATGTCTCTGGGCTAAACTAGCTGACTCCCCGCCAGCCGAGAGCATTGTATGTCGTTATTTTGGGTCGCGGAGACCTCTAACCTCCGTAGATTGGCCTAGTCACGACCATCGTCTCGATAATCGGCGGCCGCCCAGGGCTATTCCGCAGCTCTAACATCCTCACCTGCGTGTTCGGGCAGAACAACATCCCAGACGTCAACTTCTCCAGTGCGTTTTCCAAATTCTATTCGCATTCTTAGATTTTTACATCGTTCAGTGTGGTGTACCTCGCTCATCGTCGTCTGTGTGTATATTCTTCCCGAACCATGCAAGTTACACTCATCGAGGACAGTCCTCTACATCGCCCTCATCGCATATAAATCCAAGGACCTCATACACGCAACGCCCAGCCCCGGCGAAGATCTAGACCGCGCGTCGACCCGGCGGCGCGTCCGCTTCCGAGTCTTGGCGGTGTTCAATTCGACAAAGATGACCCCGACGCTGCATGTTTGTCTACGAGATGCCGGTGAGCAGACCGAGCAAGTATTACAACTCGTGCTCATCGAGCATCTGCAGCGATCTACTTTGTTGTGATATCCGGTTTGTTTGAGTTATCAATACCCTCAGGCCTAGGAGGCTGACGAATAATAGGCGTCCTAGTCCTGAACCTCGTCCTCATACTCGCGCGCAACCCATACGCGCAGCAAGGCACCGCATGGCTACTGGCGACGTATTCAGTTGCGGTGAGTCGAGCCTTGGGCTATCCAGCTGCGGCGCCAGTATTTGAGATTGTGCATTTACGATCGACAGTCCACGCGAATATTCCTCAATCTCAAAGACCTCACCGAACCCGGCGGGCGATATAACGAGACCACATGGTCACAGTTTGAAAAGAACTCCGCTGTTAATGCGCGGGAGATCCAGGCTGCATTGAACGCACCGGCACCGGGCCCGAGTCGAGATCCGCAGCCTGAGCCGGAGCACGACGAGGAAGCGGACAATAGGATCGTGGAGGAGCCGAGAGCGAGTAAAATATCAGTTGTTTGAGTACGAATTGAACAGCAAATTTGGTTCCGTCGACGGGGCCCACGCTGGCAATTTAGTTTGTTTTCTGTAGATCAAACGGAAATACGAATGGGGCTGACGAATCCGAAGTCAACCAGCGCCGCTGTCATGATTGTCGTCCCTCTTTTGCCTCTTCCGCTCACAAGAGTAACGACCAAACCCCCCAAGTCTTGCGATGAACAGCGAAGACCAGGCGCGGACGATACAGGTGTTGACGCGCGCCCTCGCGGAGAAGCAGAGTCAACGGGATGCGCATGCGGTACGTGGCCTGTTGTATACGACCGATACGAGATAGAACTGAGCGCAACACCGACTAGGCAGCACAAGGGGTACGTGTGCCATCACCCACCTCCTTGCTTTCCGCGGAAGCTGAAGCAAGAGCCCAGCCCGACAGCGTCGAATACGCGAACCTACGCAATGCGTATCAGCTCGCGCAGGAGGAGGCGATGAGGTTACGGACGGTGCGTGGAGCGCGCACACCCCCAGCCCTCGTCTGACCGTCGTCTAGGAGCTCCGCGAAAAGGAGAGCAGCTTTACGGGCTACAAGGCTCGCACGGAGGTAAGTTGGAGAAGGCTGCCTTTGCGCGGCTTTCCGGCTGACAGCGCCTCCGCAGGCGATGCTTAAAGAGGCTGAAATCCACGTCGATAACGTTGAGACGGGGCACGATGCGGCGCTGCAGAATGCTGAGCTCGTGCGTGAATTACTGATTATGATTCTGCCCGTGGCTAATCGGCTATCTAGGCGGTAGGAAAGGCACGGGACGCAGCTTCTGCCCTCGAACAACGCCTCCGCAACGCGGAAGAGGAGCGCAAGCGTCTGCAGGAGGTAAACCTTGCCGCTATGCTACCCTAGTCCAAGAATGACGCTAACTTGCTCAACAGGACTTGGATGCCCGGCAAACACAGCTCGACAACGCGAAAGAATCAGGATCGCAGAAGGCTGTGGAAATCGCAGGACTCCGCATGCGCCTCGAGGAGATTAAGGTCCGAGGAATCTTCAAGTCTTCTCACGCGACGTTCTGAAAAGGTGTCCATTCTCCCAGGTGAAACATGACGAGGACAAGCAAAGCTCAGTGAGTTGTCAACCTCGTCAGGTACTATATTTGGGCTGAAATGATTAAACGCAGGCTTCCTCGCTCGCGGCCGCACAGGACAAAGTGGAGAAACTCAAGCGCAACTACCAACAAGCTTGCGACAAGATCAAAGATCTCAAGAAGGTGCGAAGCTACTCTACTCGGGGATTACTGATGCAATTCTGCCTGTTCAACAGAAACTCGCAGCGGCGGAGGAGGACCGCAAAGTCCGCGAGAAAGGCTTCCAGGAACGTATCGACACCGAAATCGCGGTAAGCATATTTTTGAGCTTTACAGATGCGACGCTAACGATGGGCAGAACAACAAATCGCTCTCTGCCCGTTTAGACGAGGCAAAGCGCGCCCGTGCGGAGGCCTCGGAGATGAACGATTTCCTCACGCGTGAACGCGATTATCTACAGACAACGTTGGATGCGAACAAGCAGGTGCGTCTCGCTGATCTGTTGCATGCGTTGGGATGAGATGAGGACAGAAGAGCACCGCCCCGTCGCCAGCAATAATCACTGTGAGTCCTAGTACGACCTACTCGGCACTAGCGCTAATTCCGGCCAGGTTGCCGATGCACAACGCCAGCGGCATCTTGACTATATGGCTGCTCTCCCGATTCCCGACCAGCAACCACCCAAGACCGGGATCTCCCCCATAATCCACGCGGACCGTTTCCGCGATTTATTCTTTGTATGTACCATTTCGGCTCCAGCGTCGGGCACCGTGCTTATGAACATCTAGCCATGGCAGCATCCCCGGTAGGCATGATCCCTCGGAGGAATGATAACAGCTGAATTTCCGTTCCAGACAATACCTCTACCTTGACCGCCGAGTCGCCTGGTGCTCAGACGAGAGCGACCACGCGCTCGCGTACGCCCCCGTTGTCGAGATTGTCTCCGGATCTCCTCCCTTACCCCCGCGATGGCAAGCTCACACTGCCCTGACGCAGCGCGTCAACAAAACATTTGAGCTGTTCGTCATCGAGGACACGGACAACCTTATTTACTACGCGGGCATCTACCGCGTGCACAGTCTGCGCGCCGTAAGCTCGCATCCGGAGGGCTGTCCAGTCCCGCGGGATATCGTGCGTTGTTTTCTCCCCAATTCCAAAGACGCTACTGCTGACGCGCGGAATATCGATACGCAGCCTCCCGCCGCCATCGGCCGCGCAATGCGATGCTCCGAGGCCCAGGCTAAGGTGCTCTACCCCGACGGGAAGCCGCTGACAGAGTGCTTTGGCCTGCAATGCATAGGATTCAATATGGACCTGTATGGCAAGCTGCGGGAGCGGAAGTTTGCGTTATCTCCAGCTGCACCGACGACGAGCACAGCGAGCGTGGGGACTAAGAGGAGCGCGAGCACTGCTTGGCCTCCGGCGATGCTCGGCGCTGCAGACGAGGGCGGCAAGGGAAGGGATATTAAACGACCGCGGTGCGCGTCTCAGGGCGCGAAATGAGGTTGTGGCTAGTTACAACAAGTTAAATAGTGTAAAGTAGTGTATATGGTAGCGCTGCGATGATCCCTGCGCCCTCAGCTCGACCTACAGGCTGTGATTTATAGATGGTGCTCGCATATCTCATCAGGTTTGCTCATTGGCCCAAAACACTTGTGAACCAACAGAAGCCAAAAAAAGAAGAACCTGTAAGATACTAACGATAGAACCTCTGTCCGGTTCGACCGAACTGTTCAAGCCAAGTTGACTTCGCAGCTATGCATGGAGCGTGCACCGTGACACAAATGGTGCCAGAGATCTCAAATAAAGGCATCTCGAGGACAAACTTATAGTTCCAAGTTTAGATCTGAATTATGCTGCTACTTAAGTACATAGGTAGCTATTCGTGACTATCCTCGTGACTGTTGAATGTAGGTCTTGGACTTTGAACTCATTCCAATCCACCTGCATATGAAAACACCTCAAACGCCCCACCCTGTGTTCGAACTCCAACTAGGCCAAGACTTTCATCCAAGAACAGGACTCCGGATGGAAGGTTGGAAGACGTGGTGTCGAACTCCCGCAGCGTCGCCGTCCGTCCCTCTCGATCCAGATAGACCAGTCCGGACATCCGCGGCGTGTCGGCATATACTCCGATAGGAAGTAGTTCGACCACCACGCACCGGCCCGTGTGCCCAGCCCCGTAACGTATTCCGGTGTATTCCGCGCTGGGTGGCTCCCAAAAGACAGCGTCCTTGAACTCGAGGCGCGCGTCTTCTTCCCCGCGCTGGGTCGGAAAGAAGTGTAACACGGAGCCGCGTATTTCTGGTGCACCGCCGGTAGTAGACACGTTGTAATTTCGGTGCGATATGGCGAGGACGCCATATCTAGGGTTGAAGACTGTAGGCAGGCCCAAACCACCACCGCCGTGGGTCTGCGGAGTGCGAGAGAAGAGTTCCGTGAGGGAACCTGCGTTCGAAAGCCGCAGAGGGAGTGAAATTCGTGGTAAATCTTCCAGCAAGCTCGCCGTCTCGTAGCTTTCAAAGGCGCGCGTTCCCCTAGAATCTGCCGTAGCCGAGGGGAGGCTCATCAAGTAGACTCTCTCTATGCAGCGCTCCCTGGTCAAATGCGCAGAGATGCTGGCTACGTTCGTCATATGAGAGCGCGCTGATCGAGGGCTACATTCGGCGATTATTTGTGAGCCAGAATTCTGGAGCGTAGAGCAGAACACTCACAAGGGTCACCCGGCGGTGATTAACTGGTAGATGGTGCCGCTGGACCACGACAGGACCCTCGGGTAGCAAGTTCCAAGTGACGAGGGACTGGTCCCCGCAGAATCCCATAAAACCATTGGTAAGAAAAGGGAAATGTTTGAAATCTCAGATTTAATCTCTGTTTGGGGCGGGAATGACGGCCGACCGGTCCACGCGAATGACGACGCCGGTGCTGTCTCTCTGCGTAATGTCTATTGACAAGACGGCGAGCTGCTCGAGCTGGCAACCATGTCTGAGGATGATATTGAGCCCTGAAGAAAATTACAAGTTGAGAAACAAACATACGCTATAGGGATATATCCGGCCACAAGAAAGCGGTCTCCCGCCCGAGCAACGGGAGTGGAATTACTCAGGGATATCCCCTCCTTTTGGACCTTGCCGACTACGCGCTCGGCAAGGATGTCCCAGCAGGATATATGGTCGGGCCATTCGACGACAACAAGATATGTGCCCGGCAAGAAGTAGATCGCCCCTTGCCAGTGTGGCGCAATCGTGGTATCCTCCCGAGCTCGTCCGATGCGAATGAGCCTCGGTCTCGGGATGCTCCCGTCTCTGATACGCAGTAGCCGACGGGCACGCAGTACGGACGCCTTGAGTTCGACGACGTCCATGTCCTCCAGCTTCAAGTTGTGCGCAGCGATAGGATGAAACTCCTCGACTTCCATCATCCAAATCGCATTCCGCCAAGCAGCTCGCTGGTCTTGTAGTTTGCGGAAGATTGTGCAAGTCTATGACGGGAACCGACAGTCAGTTCTCAGTTCTTCAGATGCGTCTAAAACAACGAGACGTACGGCCAGTAAGCAAAGCAAATCGGTTACTGCAAGGTGTATAGTAATCTGAAGCCGAACATCGAAGGGAAGGCCCAAGAGGGTATTTGTCGGATGGGACATGGTGGTGGGATGATATGAGGTTTGTCACGGATTCGTACCAACGATGGCATTCCGAACCGGAGGTCACTTTAGTCACCGCTGGGCCAGAAAAAGCTACTGTACATGTAAACAGTAAAGGAACGTAGCTCTGTGTAGCGGTCTTTTGGATTTTTTTTTTTTTTTTTTTTTTTACTAACGCGGACATACCAACAACACGCGCATCTAAGTATGCGACGCTAACACATGACCGCGTCGTAGACGTTGTGTATGATATGGCGTGCCTAGGCTAGCCCTTGTGCATGCCCTTCCACAAAAGGATTTGCCGCTTCGGATTATAAAGAGAGTATACCTGCGCAGCCGCGTGATCATGAGGGATGCCCACTTGAAAGCGTCGCGGTCAAAACGATGTACATCCGTGCTTCGAGTCATTCTAATACAAGTACCCCAAACCCGAAAAGAGAAATATACACAAGCCCGACCAATTCGCGCAAGTCCGAGCCCCCAAACCAACCTCGCCGAGTCTACCGCCCGCGCAGTAAAATATCCATCAACATGAGCCCCGGACGTTTCGTGTACCCGCCAGCGGAACCGGACACATCCGTAGAGGGAACAGCCGGTGAAGCAGAGGCGGTTCCGCGTGTTGCATTGCTGCCCGTCCGAGAGCGTGGCAGCGATTCGTTCTGGCTCCGAGTCTGATCGTTTGATCTCGAGTTCGTTTGTTTGCGCTTCCCCTTGCCGCGTCCCTCGACCGGGAGGTTGGTTTTCGGGGCTAGGAGAAGTGATTTGAGGTCCTGTTCCGCCGCTGGAGCGGGAAGCGAACGTTCCGGTTCAGGATCAGGATGAAGGAAGTCGAGCAAGACTGGTTTGTGTTCAGCGGCTATCGCAATTAGAAAGCGAGAAACGACGCACATATCTCTTCTTTGACTTTCCCGCTATGTTTCTCTACGTCAATGGTCATCTCTGGCTCCGGCTGGTCCATGTCGGGCTCAACAACCGCATTCGCTCCCAAATCAACTTGGCCGGGTGGCGGCGTTGCGCGACTAGTTGGTTCTGACCCTGAAGTAGACGCTCCGGCACAGTCGTCGACTCGCGCCTTCTTGAGGTTCCCCGTCCGCAGCCGCGTGGTGTACGGAGGAGCCGCAATCGCCACCGCCTCGGCGTGAACACCCCCATCGTCGTTCCCGTCAAGAGCCAGGGGCAGCACAAGCTCGCTGTACTTGCGCTTCTTGCTCGTAGTCGCGCGTGGAACGACCGCCTCGCCCTCGACGCGCGTGTCTTTGCCATCAGCATCTTCTCCGTCATAGTCGGAGGCATCGGGAGTAGGGAGCGCGACGAAAGACACAGGTCGAACGACGGGGACAGCAGCGGCTGCCAGTGCGACGCGCTCTTTGAGGATACGATCTGCGCCACGAAGTCCGTCCGCGCCCGCATCGTTCCAAGCCGCGTGAGCCTCCTCGACCGGGATGTTGTACGTGTGCGCGAGGAGCTCGACGGCGAGGCTGAGGCCAATGGTCCTGTCGTCCATCGAGATTGTACGAGGATTCCGTAGGTATCGTTCCATGAACCCCATCGTTGCCTGGCTATCGAAGGTGCTGTCGCTGAAGCGAATAAGGGCGGGGCGGGCGAGTGGCTCCTGCGAGACGGGGACGCTGCGAAGGACGCGTCAGTGCACGAATAGGCATGCGGGATACGACGCACTGGCTATCTCGCGCCGCGGGGCGAGGCCGGGCGCGGTATTCCTCCACCCGCCGCGCAATGTCCTTTTCCATTCGCCGGAGCCGATCGCGCCAGCTGCGAGCAGAATGCGTACCAGAGTTCGGGTCCTGCACGCATTGTCCCGGTCAGCGACCTGGTCTAGGGCAGCAAGAGGCGGGAAACGCACTAGCACAAGTCTGTCGAACGTCTCCGCCTTGTTCCAGCTGGCCCGCGGCAGAGTGGCTAAGTGGCGAACGAAGACCTCATCTTGCGCGTCGGTGAAACGCTCTCGCTGGCGCACAGGACTGCCTGGAGCGTCAGTAATACGTCAAGGAGGGTAGATGGACGCACGGCGTGAGCTGTGCCGGCGGGCTTAGGGGCCCCTCATCCTGAGCTTTCGTGGCGCGTGTGCTACGTCGGACAAGGGCGGGAGGACGCGGGGGCGGCGGGGTCGGTGCCATTCTACAGGGGGACGCGTTAGACAGCGACGGAAGCTCAGCGAAGCAGCTGGCGGACCTTACTGACGCGTTTTCGAGGGAGCGGGCCGAGCGAGGAGGAGGTGGTCGACACGAAAGCGCGTTGATCGGCCGTCAACCCATTATTCCAACGCTGAGCTGGCCACATAGGGCCCAATATTAATAATTCAAATCAACACCTCGTATAAAGGACAAAACTGGCCTAATAGACCATTAATATTCCAGCTTCCGCCTCTGCTTATCCGACATAAGAAAATACCTCAACCCCGCCCTCCTGCGTCAACACCCCGACTATTCCAAGACTTTCATCCAAGAACACGCTGTGCGAAGGAAGCCTGCAAGGCCAGTCGTCAAACTCCCGCAGCGTTGCCCTTTGTCCGTCACGATCCAGGCAAAGCAACCCAACCATCCGTCGACCAGTCCGAGTATCGGCCGGAGAACACTCAACGATCGCGTACCGGCCAGTATGCCCAGCGCCATAACGCAAGCCGGCGTATTCGGGGAGCGGCAGCTCCCAGAAGACGCCCTCCCGGAAGCGGGGTTGCGATTCTTCCCCGCCGAGCTCAGCCGGGAAGAAATGCAGCACACAGCCGCGGATTTGTGGTGCGCCGCCGGTTGAAACGTGGTACGTTCGGTAGGTTATTGCGAGGACCCCATAGTCTGCGTTGAACATCGATGGCGGCTCAAAACTACCACCACCGAGAGTGTCGGGTGTGCGAGGGAACAGGTCGACGAGGGATGCCGCACGGGAGAGTGGCAGAGGGATTTCAATGCGCGGTACGTCTTGGGTTGGCCCTGGACTATCGTTTTGTTGCGACTGAAGGCCAATCAAGGATACTCCGGCGTTCCGATGTAGCCCACCCTTGTCGAAGACGCAGACTTGTCCAGTCCGTGAGCAGTAAGCAAGTGAGCCTGTTGACGCCTGGAGCTCATCGTCAGCTAGAGGAAGCTCCAAAGATAGGATTTCACGAGCCGATGTACGAGGGACGACGGGCATAAAATGTCGTCGAACCGTGACTGGGCTATTTGGCTGCAGGTTCCACACCACGAGGAACTCCGACCCACAAAATCCCATAAATCGGTCGCCAAGGAACGGACCGTGTTTGAAATCTCCGTGGAGAGTGGGGACCACGGCAGACCGGTCCACACGAATGGAGATATCGTTCTTCACCCCAAAGTGTATAGAAATAACAGCAAGCTGCTTAATCTGGCGAAAATTCCTGAGAAACTGTTGAGCGTCCGCAATACATCAAAGGCGACAACATACTCTCCCCGAATGAACGCAGCAACAAAAAATTCATCTCCTACACGTATTAAAGGCGTAGAGCAGCTCATCCGCAGTCCCTCGAAGACTTCAACGCTGCCGAGAACGCGTTGTGCGACAACATCCCAGCAACAAATATCTTGACGGCGCTTTACCACCACCAAGGATGTTTTCGGGAGGAAGAACGCTGATTCGTGCTGGTTCTCAGTATTCTCGCCGCCGCGCTCATCGCGGAACTGTCCGATTCGGACGAGCTTCGGTGCCAGAACGCTCCCGTCTCTGATACACAGCAAACGGTATGCCCGCAGCACGCACGCCTTGAGCTCGACGGCGGTCATATCGGCGGAATTCGGCGCCGCGACAGGGTGCAGCTCCGTCAATTCGATCATCTGAATCGCGTTCCACCACAACGCTCGCTCGTGTTGCAATTCACGAAAGACTGTACAGGTCTACAGCACTTATAGTTAGATACTAGTATAGCGCAGGCGAGCGTACCGCCAAGAGGCCAAAGAGATCGGCTACGGCTACGTGCAGGGCCAGTTGGAGGCGGAGATCGTATGGGAGATCGGAGATGGTCTGAAGAGCCATGGCGGTCGGACGAGAGGAAGAGAAATATTCATAGCCCCCTTCCCGCGTTCTGACTAGGTACGGACAGTAAGACAGAAGATTGTTGCCCGGGTCGGAGTGAAATTGATTGGCCCTTGGGGACAGGGCAACAGAACAAAGATCAACTCTTCGGATGAATATCGTTGCCGGGATGTGCGATTGCTATTTTCATGCCTTTTGCTTGGACCCGCCAATTTTAAGCCTCCCGCGCCACTTTCTGCCCGCTCCATCTACCATGCTGACGCCCGACTCGAGTAACACGACGGCCGCGCGAACCCATTCGCTCTTCGCTATCTCGCGTCTAATCGGCACGTAAGTCACAATCTGCATCGCACGAAAAGAGTGAAACGAACTCGGTAGTCGGCCAGTGCATCCCCGTCAGTCTTACTTCTTCCAAGTTCGGCATCGCCGCCGGCAAGCCGTGCAGAACATCCGCCCAGCGTTCTGCAACCCTGTGATGACGATCTCTGCATCGAAGTTGAGATAATTTGCATACCGGCGAGACGCGTACGCACAAATCAATGTCAAACTGAATGTGCTTCATCAAGAGTGCCGGCGATCCAGGAAGGAATATCCTCGCGTCGGGGACCGCGTTGGCGCCCTACGAAGAAAGAATATTATGACTGCTAGCCAGAAAGCATGGAGAACACGAACGTCGACCCAAGACCACCAGATTCGTAGAAATTCGAGGTTGGGGCAGAGATCAAGCAGGCGGCTGCTCACCGCATGTGCGACATCAATGGGCACTTCAATTCTGCTGAGGGTCGGGCCATGGCTTGAGAGAAACTGCTGGAAAGTGAACTCGAGTCCTTTGTTAAGTGACAGGGAGCGTAGGTTGACAATTCTAGGGAGTCGTCGACGTCGGAGTCAGCTAGCCTATTTACACGGTAGAAGAGCTTACCCAGCAGTGGAGAGTGTTTCAAAGAACGACTTGTCCGCCTTCATGACTTCGAGCTCGCGCAACCGTGGCAAGATGAACCCGTCCACAGTGACGCCGGTGCACCGTAGGTCACTCTTCCACGTCAGCTTCTCTAGCGCGGTGAAGCGCGTGAAGGCCTCGAATATGTCCACCGGAGCGTCCGAGTCCTCCGCGGAGATCCTCGCCGACATCTGGCGCAAGGACGCGCCTGCACATCCCGCAAGTGCGACTATGGCCAGCCAAGGAAGTGCAAACTCTTCGCCGCAGTGGTACCTGTCTTCCGGGCCCGTCGTGGTGGGAATGAGCTTGAGCGTCGTGAGATTACGCAACTGTGCAAACACATACACCGTGCTCAAGAGCAGGGTTTCGGGGGTCGGTGGAGGACGTAGCGCCAATTTCTTGATCAACGTGGCTTGGACGTCGGCGCGGTCGATACGCTTGCCTTCCGCGACCAGCTTCCAATCCGCCAGCGACAGATCATAGCACGAGCGACTTCCAAAGATGTTTCGAACATTTGTCGAGAGGTAAGGATGTTTCTTAAGGAGCAAGTAAAGATCAAACGGGGCTCGGTGCATTCGAACGGTGATGTTAGAGTAGAAGTGCGGGAGGCCAAGACGCTGCGCACGTTCAGAGCGTTATACGCTTGAAGAGAAATGAACTTGCATGGAACGACCTGCAGACCAGGAGAAGGGGAAGTTTCTTCATGCCGGGTGACTGCTCCAAGGGAGACTCCATGGCGAAAGCAAGGATAAAGGACCAAATTGCATCTCGTATGTCGTCCGCGACGCCGCTCATCGGGGTAAAGTACGGGTTCGTGGGCGGCACCGGCGCCAACAGGCTTCTCGGCTTCTCCGCTGACTGCGCCGCACCCTCGGCAGGACTGGCGGAAGAAAATCAGCCGCCACTGGCAACGAAGTGAATCCGCGGTCACTCGCCTGGCGCCGTCCTCAGTAAGATGCACCACAATATCCCGGAAGCGATGAGAGTTGGAGAGATAGGAAGCTTGGTACCGCCGTAGCGGCTGCATAATATAGAGCTCTTCAAGAGGACAGTGGATGAAGTCGCTGCTAGACGTCACGATATTCCCGTCGGGGGCGACGATTGTTCGCAGCCGCCCAGCGGCGTCGAATGCATCATTTGTGGAATTACCAAGCGCCTCCGCTCGCCCGAGTCATACCGAGCTCCGCCCGATGCGCAGAAGGTCTTGGAACCATATGGAATATTCTGGAGTAGACTACACAGCCTCGTTTGTACAGTATATAAGGAGTGATTATGGATGCGGGGACCCAACTGCGAGATTGCAGAGGTCAACCCGGAGTTTCCAACTGCCCAAATTACAACACAATCTCGCAGTTAACGCCGTAACCTCTCTCCAATCACCCATCGCCGTTCACCCGTCGTCGACTAGACCGTATAGTCATCGACATCCCCTTCCACGCCGCTCATCTTCGACGGGACCGTAACGTCGTTGATTCCCTTCACCGCCGCTAGTCGCAGGATCCACGAGACGGATTCCTGTTGATTGATTGAATTACTCCACGAGACGGAGTGTTCACCCAAGTCCCTGATCGAGGGCTATTCTCCACGAGACGGAGGATATTTCTTTGGCTTGTCCACGAGACGGACCAGCTGATTATCTAGGTTCCCTGCACGAGACGCAGAAACCTCGACGCGCTTCGAGAACGTTCGACAGCGCCGATCCCCCACACGCCGATCCAATTTAATCCTTTCCCCGTTCCCACCACACTCCATCATGTCTGACACTCGCTTCCTCATGCCCCGGCTCAACAACCAGAACTACGCCGAATGGTCGCTTCGCATGGAAGCCATTCTTATTCGGAAGGGGCTCTGGACCAACATCGTGTCCATCCTAATTAATCCGAAGAAGTCCGACGGCTCGGACAAATCCATTACCGAGCTCGAGACCGAGCGCACTGGCACCATCGCCGCCCGAGATGTCGTCAAGATGGCAGAAGCTCGCGCCGAGCTGATACTGTGCGTTGAGGCCGGACAACTCGCGCATATGACATCTCCCGACCCCAAAGTTGTATGGGAGAATCTCGAGCGGATGCATCGCGCACACGGTTTCGCCACCAGTCTCGCCCTTCGCCGCCAGTTCCTCACCGCCAAGAAGTCTCCCGAGGAGACTATGGAAGCCTGGATTGGCCGTATCCAAGCTATGGTATTGCGCATGGAGCACGCGAAGATTCCGGTCAGTGACCAGGATAAAATCCTCGCGTACACGATGGGATTGCCGAGCTCTTACGAGACCGTCATTGTCAACTTCGACGCGACGCCGCCCGCCGAGCTCACCGTCGAGAAGGTCATTACGCGCCTTCTAAACGAAGAAACGCGTCAAGTCTCGGATAATTCCCGCGAGACATCGGACCCCGCGCCGAGCTCCGAAAACGCATTCGCCGCTCGTCGTGCGTCGGAATTGACTTGTTTCTTCTGCGACAAGAAGGGGCACCTCAAGTCAAACTGCCCCGACAGACTTGCATGGCTCAAGTCCCGCGATACTTCCCAAACAGCTGCGACGGCGCTTTATGATCCGGAAGCGCCGGATGACCTGGAATATGTCTGGTAAATTTCGGAGCTTCCGGGGGTGTGCTCGCTCGCGCTTGCGGGGGTGTGTGGAATTACCAAGCGCCTCCGCTCGCCCGAGTCATACCGAGCTCCGCCCGATGCGCAGAAGGTCTTGGAACCATATGGAATATTCTGGAGTAGACTACACAGCCTCGTTTGTACAGTATATAAGGAGTGATTATGGATGCGGGGACCCAACTGCGAGATTGCAGAGGTCAACCCGGAGTTTCCAACTGCCCAAATTACAACATCATTGAGCTTATGAACGTGCGGAGAGAGGGTGTCCTCTGGTATTCCGAGCCAAGTCTAGCGTGCATTCAGAGGAAGCGCGACCGTGTAAAATATTGAAACGCACCAAACGATCCCACTGAGGTATAACGGCGCAGAGAGCATCGACGAGGGCGGTGAGATGTCTGTTCGACCTCGTCTTGTAGTCGCAGTGTAGAATCAGGCGCCGCGGGTTGATGAGCGGCAGCCCAGCGCACAAACCCTCGGTGCTGTCCTGTGCGTATATCTCCAGCGAGAGATAGAGGTCGGTGACATTCGGCGAGAGCCGCAGAATGGTATACATGGCGGCCCCGTACGCGCCTTCGACCCTCAGCTTCCTGATGAACCTCCCAAGATCCCCGTTCCGCGTGAGCGTTTGGCCGAGCGCCTTTGCCTGCGCCTTTGACCGAAGGACGACGACGTTGTAAAGGAGCGGGGTTCCGACTCTCCACCATGACTTGCTGACCAGGAGGAGCGACGAGGAAGATCTACGAGCGTGCTTCAGGGCTTACAGCTGTGGTAGACAAACGACTGCACGCACTCGGTGTAGGTCGCGAACGGCGACGGGCCCCAGTTTCTGGCAAAGTCGGCGTCGGAAACCTTCAATGCGGGGGACAGGATCTCTGCGACGAGCTCGTCTGGTATCGAGTTGGCCATTTGCTGGAGGTGGGGTCGTCGCAAAAGTCGGAGGCAGCGTGCACGTGTTGATGCGAACGGGCCCAAAGAGGACATGTTGTTGATTTCCTATTCTGTGCCAAAACCCGGCGGTGAATACTGCCACAAAAGGACAAATAAATCGACCCCATGTATTATATATGCACCAAAACTTCGGGGGGTATGGTCGTCCTCTCTCTCTCACGGTTTTGGATCACGTGTCATAATGTTCAAAACAAGTTGTTTGCAGACTCGTTTAGAATACATAATTTCCCCCTTGGCTGTAGACACTAATAGTGCATTACTTATGGCAAAATTTTTACTACCCAGTTATCTGAATTTTCTGTAAATTTTGTGACCAGAATAAGTACTGGGGATGACTGGGTATTAGCTTGGGTAATTAGCACCCCCTCCATCTTGCCTTAAATATATTAGACTCCCCTAGAACCGGACCTATCCGAAATAGGATCTAAAATGTGTGTGCACCCAAAATATTTTTCTAGGAGTAAGACAGGAGAGCATCCGCGAGTTGAGAAAACCGAACGTTTGGTGCACCGAACGTTCGGTTTTGATGGCGGACCTCGGCACGTCACATCATCGCCTCTTTTCCTCCGACCACCACCACCACCTCCTCCTCACCTCCTCTCCTCCCCATGCCGATAACTCTTTCTCCCCACTTTGCGCGTGCCGGTATCGACCCGCCAGAATACACGCATGACCTCGCCGTCTGCCCTGAGCCAAGCGCCAATGGCGGGCCTCATGGCGAGCTGATAGGCTGGCGAGAAGACTTCGGCGGGAACTTCCTCGGTCGATGCGTCTTTGCCGTGCGTGCTACCACCAACGGCCTTTTTCCCGCTAACTCGCCTTTCCAGTGCCTCGACAAACATGCCCACAAGTCGCGTAAGGCATTCTTCCAGGTCATCGGACGCGCCGCTCCGCCTTCGACCCCCGCCGCCGCCACCTCCCCGTCCATCCCTCCCGTCGCCCTCACCACTGGCTCCGCATTGGTCGCCCTCGCCGCTGGCTCTGTGCCGGTCGCCAAACCACAGTGTGCTGCCGACGGCTGCACCAAGTTGGCGTCGGATCGCTGCGTGAACGCCAGCGGGCCAAAATGTGCCGGCCACTGCCGGAACTCGGGAGGCTGCCTCGGCTTCGGCCTCGCTGCTCATCGCGTCACCGCCGGCGTCCTCCCCCCAACGGTAGCAAGTGCGTTGCTGCAACTCGAAAATCTTCGCGCCGTCCTTCTCGCCGGCTCTCCCTCACCCTCCAACACCTCCTCCCCCGACCATGTCCAGTCCTCGTCGTCGGCACCAAGCAAGAAATCCGACCTGTCGTCGTCCTTGTCGGCGCTGGGCAGCAAGAAACTCGCCAGCAGCAGTGAGCCTGCCACCACCGTCGCCGCGCCGTCGCCGCCATCGCGGGTGGTCTTCAAGACCATCATGTGGCACAACAACACCGACCCGGCCATTGTCCGCGAGCGCTCTGCCGACGCCGCGAGTCCATTCTGGCTCGCCCCGTTCTTCCGCCAATATCACGTCTACCTCCCGTCCCTCCACGATTGGCGCCGTGTCGGTCCCGACTTCCAGCACCGTGTCTCCGACGGATGCATCGTCGTCGTTCGTGCCGCGGATGTCATCGGCGTCGACGAGCGGGAAGTATTTTGGAAGTACTTTCATGACCGCCCTCCGAATACACCTATCCCCGCGCCCATTCAACGCCTTCCGTCTCCCATCCCGGTTCCACAACGTTTTCCCAGTCCTCCTCCGCTCCTCATTGACGACGACGACAACGAACTGCCTACACCGGCACAGCTCTACGCCAATATCTACCCCGACCGCTCGCAGCATGTCCTCCCTCGGTGCAGCCATGTCATCGACCTCACCGGTGACTCGGACGGCGATGCCAACGAGTCGGACAGCAGTGAGAGCGAGGTCGAAGCTCTCGCTACCGGGACAAAGCGCAAGATGGCCGCGCATGGCCCTCGGAAGCGGGCGCGACTTGTTATCGACACCGACGTCGCCCACGCTGCGGGGCCCTCGTCGTTGGCTTCAACCCCGGCGCTGACGTCGGCGTCGTCCTCCCGGTCTGAATTCACCTTCCCTCCTTCGCCGACAAAGTAAATGCTTGTGCTTGTATACATACATACATACAACCTATTGTATCTCTACTGCTTGCCTGTTAAAAACTAGTTTTGTACTGTAGTCTCTTGTATCTCTTTTCCTTTTGGAATCCGTATGGTGTATTGAGGACAAGCAGTTGCCCGGCAAGTGTGCCTTGTTCTTAAACCACCATGTCGATTGCCTCTGCGCTGGCCAGCGACGCGCGCCTCCATGCGATCCCCATCCACGTCGTCTCTACCGCTATACGACTCCTTCGCACTCTTCAGGCCGACATTATCTTGGTCCAGCCGAGTGCCATCCCCGTCAACGTCGCACCACCCATCCTGCCGCCCAGCATTATCCTCTTTCTTCAAGATGCCTTCGGAATTGCGTCCGATGCTGTCGAGGCTCTGTGGGACGTGATTCGGGACGAGGTCTGGGTGTCGCCAATGCCAAAGCTCTCCGAAGAGGAACGGGAGTTGTTCCGGAAACACGGTTGGGACCGAGGCTTGAGTACTACACACCTTTACGCGTCTTTTTACGCGTCTTATATTCCTTACAGCCGCCGTGAAGAGCTTCCCTCTCTCGCACACTTGTATAACAGCCGGCTGCGAGTACAACGGCCGCATCTTGAAGAAGGACGAGAAATCTCAGGCCGTTCTCTACACGCTTGGCGACGGCGTCCAGCCTGTTTTCAACATCCACCTAACGTGCACTAAATGCAAGACCACATTCCATAACAACTTTGCGGTCAACAGTGGTACACGCACGTACTATCCTGGCATCGTTCCCGACTACATCCAGGTCGGAGAGCACCAATTCCGTCGAGCGCAAGCTCGCAGCCCATTGGATCTCTCTAATGTTCCGCGGATGGTACATTTACTTCTTGTGCTGGTGCTGATTACTATAGTAGCTAACTGTTTTCAAGGGTCTCCGCAACGAACTGCTCGCGCACTTATGATCTGACGCTCGCAGGTCCAAACGTCCAGCACATGAAGGACTTTGGCTGGCAGTTTGGAACGCAGCTTACTACAGAGCACGTATGGGATGCGTTTGTTCTCTTGACCCTTCTCGACCACGGCCGTCGCGAAAAGACCATCCTCGAGGTGCCACACGGAGGTAACAGCGAGAATCGTTTCACGGAGGCGATGTCGCGCCGCAACACGGAGGTGGTCAACTTTGGCAACAACACCGTAAACCACTGCTGCGACCGATGCTTCCGAGAGAACGTGGTGAAGCGTGATGGCAGTACTGGTGCGTATTTGCTTTACAGAGTGTCTTCCGTCTTTTTACTATCGTCAGGCAATGTCCAAGTCGTCGTTGGAGACGGGCTCTCTATCGGCCGCCCCATCTGCGGCGTAACCCACTGCCCGAAGCCGCTTTCCAACAACCGCAATCGCTTCTGCAACGACCACCAAGACGAGGAAAACTTTTGTTCTGTTACAGGCTGCCATCGTGATATCGTTCCCGGCACCAAGTCCTGCGATAATCAAGAGCACCAAGACATGGAGAAGCTCCACTACACTCATGTTTCTGCGTCAACTACCCTCGGCGAACGGTATCAACGCCACCGCCAGCGGCACCATGCTAACGACGCCCCGGCGCGGGACCCTGAAGTCGAGTACACGCTAGACGGCAGTGGTGGCGTCAAGATCCACGTTGGTCCGCATGCGGGAACAATCGGTGTTACGGACGAGGTTATTGCTCGAACGCAGGAAGAAGTTGCATTGTCGGAAGCCGCCAGCAATCTGTGGGCCATTTCTTTGTTTGCGGCCGATGCTTATTTGACTTATAGACCGACGGGTGTTGTTTGCGAAGCAACGAAATCGAGCTCCGGCAAAAAACTCAAGGCCAAATTCACAAACAGTATAGTTTGTGCCTATGACGTCCAAGAATGAGGCCCCCAATTTGGGCCTGATTTGTCAGCACTTGGTGTTGTTAGATCAGCATGTCTATTTATAGCAGCTTTGCCGAAATGCTTGTTGGTTCTTCACATTACTCGCATTGCTACACACCTGCAAAATAGTGCGGGAAGTTTGGGACTCTCGGGCATTGACAGCTTAGCGAGTAAGCGAAGTCCGGCTCGGGATGGGTTGGCAAACCGGAGTTGACAAAGGCTGGGCAGTGTTCAAAAGCAGCCAGCGAGAAGTAATATTAGACTCATAATAATAATAAAGCGCCAATTGCCATTTTGTGGTACATAAATACATGCAGCGTACATCCTTATGAGCACTGCGCCCAGCGAGGTCTTCTCCCGCACCTCATTGCTAGATGACTGCATGGTGGGGGCCACAGGCATTCGCGTGTGCCTTTGATACCTTCTACTCATCGTAAGACTGTAACAGGCTTACACTCAATGTTCTTGCTGTTTCCCGATCAAGGTCAGCCAGCAGACTCGCATTTGGAGCGCATAAGCATGTCCTTAACCAAGTGCCAAATCAGCTCGGAGTTAGGCATGAAGGAAGACTAAGACTTACTGCCAGCGAGGATGAAATCTGTTGAGTGTGGATCCTGCGAGCGTCAGCGGGCACAGTACCAGAAAAAGGCTAGTGGGCGTACCGTATTAGCGATTGTTGTCGCATAATACCACGCTCATTGTTCGGCGTTCCTCCTACTTAAACTACGCTTCAGAACTATAGTCCTTAGCAAGTCAGCGCCCTCAAAATATCGAATAAATACGCGACAATCCACACTGGAATGCGCTACTGAAATATCAGTTGGCCGCCTCCTGAACGCAGGTAGCAGCCCGCCAGCCGAATCCCCGCGCTGAGCTTTGCCTGCATGATAGCGAGCTTCTTCAGCAAGAGGACGATGTCGTGTCTTGCAGGATTTTGTTCGCGGTGATGGCTATTCAGAGGTCGAGGAGTCGGCCTGCGCGGATGAGTGACGAAGGCAAAATCAGAGCTCGCAGCATGTCGGGTAGGCGAGCAGGCGCCAGCATGGCGCTAGGGATGTCGATTCTGTCCGTCTTCGCAGTCGCGCCCTCAACATACAAACTGAATGGAAGCATAATTGCCGGACTAGATCCTCAGGCTGGCTGTGGATGCGAGTCGGCGCGGGTTCAGACTTGCACTAGTGCGCGCACCTCAATGGCCTTGAGTGCTACCGGCCCCACCTGCACCTCAGGATTGTTGCTGCTGTTCCCCGATTGGCGCGCCCAACCAAAACGCCACAGCATCGACGCGGAGGTAGCCCGCCCACCCCAGGATCTACAGGACGGTGGTTAGTTGCAGCAGGCGACGGCGGCATCTGACGCACATGGCGGCCGTTCCAGAACTGTGACCAGCTTCCCGCAGGATTGCCGCATCGGACGTTGGCGAGCTGGCGCGGCCGGAGCGCGCACGTCAACTATGCGTTGCGTAGCTGGGCGATGGCAGAAGGCACTGGTAAGTAGGCGCGTGCGCCGCGGATAAGTGCAATTAAATAGAGTGTCGAGGGATGAACGTCCAATGATCATGATCAAGTGTGCTTATGTATACTGCATCTACTCCGAGTACTCCGGTATCGGCTCGGCACTCTTACTCATCGATAATTTCACTCTATGCCGCCATTGCTTGTAATGTCATTATCGGCACGGCGAACACGGTGGTTGGTCAGCATCCCGACTCCGTCGGAGCCAAATAGCTCATCTTGCACCGGCGTGGACATCCAGATTGGTCAACGATTGGTCAGTAGCACAGCCGCATATTCTGCGTACAAATGAGATGCCAACCCCCCCTGCCGGGTGCAAACGGAGGGTGATCTACCTACCAGTAGCTAGCGAACTTTGCGAGGAGAGTGGGAAAATTGATTAATGTGATGGCATCAAATTTATGTTAAGGCACAGTTGGGACCACTGGAGCTTTCGTTGTTACAGCTGTTCGCGGGATGCAGACATTACAGTTGATGGGATCAATGATCAAACTTTTAGAGCAGTGGAAGCTCAGACTTACAATGGCAATTCCACACTCAGCGGTGCACTACGTATCAATATCAAGCCGGTTCGGCAAGAAATCAGATAAATTCATTAAAAAACCCTGCCTGAAAACCGACGGCTGGGCAATACCCAGCCGTCGTTACAGCCGCTCAATGCTAGTAGTAACACGGCAGGCTGATTCCGACTAGAGATAAGAGTTTTTTTTTTTTATCCAGAGAATATGTAACAAATAATGTGACAAAACTTGTGCGAGCGTCCAGAGCGCACCCCAACTTTTCACGTCAATCCATATTACACACGTTTGGATTTTCGGATTTGCATCAATGTAGGATAAAGCTTGAGTCCAGTCTATGAGGAGTAAGTAAGCCTTGCGTAGCTCTGCGACGAGGGTTGGGTATGAGCCTGCTTGCGGCGTACTTGCGGTGTACTATAGCATTCTGACCACATGTTCAGGTGACGTGTGACAGCAAAAAAAAAAAAAAAAAAATAAAAAAAAAAAAAAAAAAAAAAAGACCCAGGAAAAATTTGACTGAAATCGAGAGAGAAAATTTCGTGGACAGTTCGGATAGGGAAAAAAAAAAAATTCAAAATATGCGAGCTTCCGGTCAAAACTGTACAGTATGTCATGTTTTATTTCTCTCTTTTTTGTGGAGCCTGAAATGTAAGGTACCCGCCATCCACGCGCGGTTAGCCTACGGCGTCACTTCCTAATAAGGCAGGTTTGGATGTTTTCCATGGCTCGGGGCTCTATTCTGGGTAGAAGTGGGCCAAGATACGTGTGAATGTAATTCCAAAGACCAAATCCCAGCCTCAGATGTCACCATTTGACCATAAAGTGTGACAAATGAAAATATTTTAATGTCTTGCCTACCAGGTCTACACTGCACTGAATACTACTGCCTTGTACAACGAGCATGCAATACATGTATTCAACATCCAGTGGCCTTCTCAGGCCAAGTGAGCCCTCCAGTCCTCCTAAAAGTGCCAACTTGCCTTATTAGGAAGTGATGCCATAGGCTAACCGCGCGTGGATGGCGGGTACCCTATGTCATGTAAACTGAACCAAGTACTGTTTGTGCATCGCCGCTTAGTCGGCCCGACCTTCAGTGATACAACACTACACGCAGCCATACCGAGTTCTTCGTGGTCGTACGCGTGCGGCCTGATTGTATTTCACGCTACGATGCTCAACGCAGAGGCCGTCTCGAATGCACTGGTACGTTTTTCTTGCTGCTCTACACTGAAACATTATTTATTCATTATCACCAGGTGATGGTGCAGAAGGCTTTCTCGGTCCCTGGCGCTGTTAAGCCAGAACACTTCATCTACGATTCTAATTGCGACGCGTCGCAGCAGGTCCACGCACATCCCGAGCAGTGGGAGTGGTTCCAGGACATCGGGATGTCCGTTGATGTCTTCCACTTCCTAACCAAGCATGCGGAAACCCACTTCCACTGCCAAGAGTTCTGCAACCCGAAGAGCTTCTCTGAGCTGCTCAAGGCGGACGGCTCCTGGTTTTTCAACTCGTCTGTTGCGGAGCAGAACAACTCGTGGCTCGGAGGATTCCAGTCGGTCGTGCGCCAGATGACGGCGGTCAAATACGACTTCTTCCTTAATGAGATGGTCCGGCTGCACAACGAGATCCTTCTCGCAGAGCTTCGAGTAAAGGCAAATGCTCGCTTCCGCATGTAAAAAGTCTTCTAGTATATATGCGTACAAGTCTACTATTCGCTACAAGTCGAGGTTGGTTACAAATGAATGTGTTTACGTTGAAGTATCATCGTTCCCTGTGGCACGCAGTTCTGCAGCATAGTCTCTCGAAAACGCTGTCCACAAACCCGCCGTTGTCCGCCCAGCCTTGACGTAGCGGTCGCGGAGTGCCGCCGATGCTCGCTTCCATTTGCGTGCCTGGTCCCCGTACGTCGACGCGACGTACGGCTTCTTGAAGACATGCACAAAGCGGCCCGCCTGCTGCATGCCCTTGAGCTCCACCGACTGCATGGAAAGCAGCCCAGCCACAACGTCAACAACGAACATTCCTTCGGTAAACGGCGGTGGTTTATCGGAGCGACGGCGGCAGCGACGTGGCGGTAGCGAGGGCGGAAGAGTCGGCAGTGGGGCGGGAATGGGAGAGGGAGATTCGGGCTCGGAATAGTATGGACTTGGCGACCGACTGCTGTCGGCACTAGAAACAGTCGATGGGGAAATGGGAGTGACGACGTTGTTGTCGGCGTTGCCAAAGTCGAACTCGGTGCTGACCATGAGTCGTGGACGTGTCGGTGGCGGGAGATCTAGCAGCGCCATCGACTGTGTGCGTTTGCCGGGCCGAGGCGGTAGGACCACGACCTCATGCTCCTCCTCCTCGTCTTCCCGGTCAAGAACACGGCCCTTCCCCACCTTCCCCACCTTCCTGAGCTGCGCATAGCTCCCGCGAACATGCTTGCGCTCTTCCTTGAGCCCATACACGATGTTTGGCTTGGCCACGGGGGTGCGTTCCTTCATCTCCGCCTCGAGCGCGACGTCGTCCCAGTCTGGATGAGCAACACGGACGAAGAAGACAGCGCCCGTGGTGAGTGTGAGGAGATGGTCCCGGCGCACTCCCATCCACGCGCGCATGTCGGGAAACCAGAGCTCAAATTCGGCGGTCGGTGACGAGTTCTCGAACAGAGAGGGAATGTGTTCGGCGGAGGAGTCGAGCTGGTACGTCGGCCAGTGGGGGCATTGGTCGATGATAACGCCCTTTGCGGGTCTCCCTGGCTGTATGCAGTCTGTTAGCAAGGCCATTGCAAAGCATCGGACACGTACCTTTAACCACACGAACAGCCGGAAGTTATAGTGTTGCCGCAGGTCCACATGCGGCCGATACGCCCGGATCTGGAACGTCGGAGACTGCGGGGCAAGGCCGAGGATATCGGGCCCGCCGCGAGCATTCCGCCAATCGTCGGTCATCTGCAGTGTCATTTGCAGCGGTGCAGCACGCGGTTTTGGGACGCTTGCGGCCGCAGCACGTCTCCGCTTGGGCTGCGATGGAGGTGGTGGTGCCACGGTCCGTGGCTGCGACGGCGGAGGAGGCGGGGGAGTGGGTAGTCGGGTAGGTTGGCTTGTTGGAATGGAGGGCGGCAGGGAGTGCGAGGCGTCGGATGCATCGCTTGCAGACGTCTCTCGGTCATTGTAAAAGCTGTTTACGGCCAGCGCGTATTCGGGAGCCGAGTAGGATGGAGTTGGAGTTGACGGAGACGACGGGGATCGCGTGGCGGGTAGGTAGCTATTGCCGCTGTCGCACGCGTTGCTGTCGTGCGTTTGGGCGAAGTCGTTGTAGAAGCCGGTGTCGTCCAGGAAGAACGGAGACGTGTCGAGCCGCGGACTTTCATCGTCGTAGTTGTCGTATAGTGTCGTGAAATTCATGAAGGTGTGCTCCTCCATTGGTGTGGACGTCTCGCCGGGTGACGAAACAGGGCTTGGTGGTAGATGGAGGGCGGGTGCAGGGACGGGCGGGAGGGCGGGAGGAGGGGCGGGAGGGAGGGAGGGAGGGGCGCCGCTGGCCCGTTTTGCTGCGTGGGTCTTGACGGCGCAGATGCTGCTTGTGCGGACGCAGCAAGACATGCAGGACTCGCATGCTGCTGCCTTCGCCCGCCCGCACTGCTTGCACTGGACAGCGGCCTTGCGGGGTTTCTTGGCGGCAGAGGACGGGGGCGGTGGCGACGGCGCGAGCTCCTGGGCTGTTGCAAAGCGCGGGAAAGAAGCTGCGGGGGAGGTGAGAGAGCGCGAGCGTGCCGGACGCGCCACGCACCTTGTGTCGTCGCCAACGGCGGGGACGGCGGGAGCATCGTGGAGCGGGGAGACGACCAGCCGGATTTGACAGCCGGTCACACAGCCGAGGTTCGTGACAACCGAACCCAAACCGAACTTGAGACGCCAAGTTCGGTTTTCTCAATAGCCGGATTTTGTGTAAGACAGATCTCAGTTTCGATTCAACGAGTCTGAAAGTTTTTACTAAAGCTACAGGAGCATCGAGGCCACCGGTTGGAACTTTTTCGAAAGACGCCGGGCTCTTGCACCGGCAAGGAAATGAACCCAAATGCCTTAACCCGCTATCTACCCAGTCAACCTCGGTAATCACTTCATTCAGTAGGAAAACTTTGGCTAAAATCTCCGTATTTGCTAAAATGGTAGCTGAATAACTATGGTTCAGCCCTGTTGGCAAGACACTGAGATGACTTCAAAGGCCGTAAATGCTAATTTTTCTTAGGCGTCCACTATCCAGTCACTGATCAAATTCAAATAGTACCTACAAAGGGCCATGGGTAATTTGAAGGACTTACTATCGCGGCGCGCCCACCTTCTATAGCATAGGCGCCGCTATGCGATTGCTCGGTGGTAGATCTGAGACGCGGCCGGGAGAGGTATGTATCCCGCGCTAGTACACCCGCTAACAATGGCCTCACTCCATCCTCCCGGGACGCTCGTCGGCGACCGCGAGTTCCGTCCGTTTCTGATCGTTTCTGCCCCGGCCAAGCTAATAGCGATTGAGTATACCCTCCCTTCATCCACCTTGATAAAAGATCAGCGAGGTCGCGAATTGCGCGACCCTCCCGCGTTTCCTGTTACATGTCGGCAGTTTAAAAAGCACAGAGGCTAGCGCGTACCTGGCAAATCCACCCACTCGCAAAAATGCTCTTCCCCGTCAACCTCAAATCCACCATCGTGGTCGCTTTGACACTGTTCATGGTTGCGGTCCAAGCTAGGTACGTCTCCCCTCCTTCCGAATGCATGAGATGAGAAAGCCGCAGCGGCGCCAGAGCTGCTGGCTGTCGGCCTTGTCCGCCACCAGACGAAGGCGTGCCGGTCGACGTCTGTGGATGCCCTATTTAGTTTGGAGCAACGGAGTAGGGGCAAATGGGGAATGGAGCGGGAATGGAATGGGCGGGCGAACTAGTAGTCGTCGACGGGAATGCATATCTGTCGACACCAGCCGTAGTGTCAATGAAGAGCACACTGGAGAAGGACTGCGCGCGTCGAGTAAGGCGACATTGCGGCTCGACCCCAGCCAAAGAGCATGCTGCTTGTCGCCAGAGGGACGCCGCAGCGTCGGATGCGATTCTTGCAGTCGCTGTAGCCGGAGTGCCCATTTCTTGAGATAGTTTGTGGTCAAAGACAGCCAGAACGACGAGCAGAGACGATCCGACGAAGCCATAGCACCAGAACAAGACCGCGATTAGAAATCTAGCGCCATTATAGCTTGCTCCGCCCGAGAGGGGCCTCAGCGCCTCAGCATCGTCCCTGTTGTCGACGAGATAGGTGGTGGTCGGGAGTCGGGAGCAAGGTCGCTGGGGTGTCATGGTTCCTTAGAGCGGCCTTCATGCACTTTCCCCTGCAAACATGCTCTGGACGTCGTGGCTGCTCTCCCTATTATCCTCGTCCCTCCCGGGGCTACTACACGACGAGCCTACGCCTACGCCTACCCACCAATCTCCGCAGCCGCTGCGCTTCGAATTGCGTCACCTACACGCCGTCTCCGCCTCCGACGCACACGTCGTTTTCGCCGACGTCCCGCCTCCCCCCGCCTCCCTCCTCACCATCCCGCGCCCGGAACTCAAGACGCGCACCCTGACGACACACCGCCCGACGTCGTTCGCGGCGCATGCTGCGGCGCGGCGGCACTCGATAAGGTTCGGGCAGAGCATCGGGTTTCCGTGGGATGAGGAGGAGGTCGTCGCGCCCGACGTGGAGGACCGGGAGACGCTGCTTGAGCTCGCCAAGATGGCGAACAACGCGTACGTCGACCCCGACGACGCTGCGTGGTACGAGCTCAGCGCAAACTGGACGGTGGTGCGCCTGCCTCCTGCACCCTACTTTTACAATGCATCTAAACGCCCTCTGCGCAGAGCTACCCCTTTGGCTGGGAACCCGATGCCGACGGCTTCCGCGGCCACGTCTTCGCGACGCCCGACAACAGCACGATCGTCCTCGCGCTCAAGGGCACCTCGTCGGGCTTCCTCGGCGGCGGCGGCCCCACAGCAAAGAAGGACAAGCTCAACGACAACCTCCTCTTCAGCTGCTGCTGCGCGCGCGTCGACTGGACGTGGACGACCGTCTGCGGGTGCTACCGCGGCGGGTGGAAATGCGACGCCGATTGCGTCGAGGAGAGCCTCGTCGAAGACAGCCTCTTCTACCCCATCGGCACCAACCTCTACAATAACCTCACGTACATGTACCCGACCGCGAACGTGTGGGTAATCGGGCACAGTCTCGGCGGGGCGCTGGCGTCGTTGCTCGGCGCGACGTTTGGGTCGCCCGTCGTCGCGTTCGAGGCCCCGGGCGAGAAGATGGCTGCGGGGCGCCTGCATTTACCCTCTCCCCCGTCGACGCTGCATATCACGCACGTATACCATACTGCGGACCCCATCGCGATGGGGACATGCAACGGCGTACTCTCGTCCTGCGCGCTTGCGGGGTACGCGATGGAGTCGCGCTGCCATCTCGGGCAGTCCATTATCTACGACACCGTCTCGAATCTTTCCTGGTCGGTGGACGTACGAACACACGGAATCGTGAACGTTATCGAGAAGGTGCTGAAGGACCCATGGCCGCCTGCGGTCGAGGTCGGGAGGGACGTCCCCGAGGCGCACCCAGAGGACGATTGCGTCGAATGTTATAGTTGGGAGTACGGCGATTTCAAGACTTGAGAGAGTTTTGTACCATTTACACTAGAAATACCGTTGGTTGAAAACCTAGAAATACAACTATGGATCGTCGGTGAGCTCCTCCCAAGGCGGCAGCCCAAAGTACCCCGGCAGCTCGTCCCACATCTTCTGCCTCCCCCCTCACCATCTGCTCCCGCACACTAACCACGCAAACCGCACACAGACCCAGCGTATCGACGAACGTCAGGGTACAAAACGGCGCCAACGACCCGCGGGTAACATGCCTCCGAAAGAAACTCAGCTTCTTCGTCTTACACCCGTTGGCGTCGCGGCACCCCGCCGGCGGCGGGCCCTCCCCCCGCAACATCCGTCCACCCAAACGTATTCCCCGCCTCCCACTGCGCGCTAAACAGCGCAATCCTTCCCTAGATTACACGCCCGCTGGTGCACGGGCGCCAGCTCCGCGACGCTCCCCTCCGCATCGCCCCTTGCGATCCCGTCAAACACCTTGCTCGGGAGCGTCCCGACCAACGCGCGGTAGTACGCGCACGGCAGCACGCGCATGAGGTTGCACTCCCATGCCAGGGTGATGGTGTCGAAGAGCAGCCCGTGGTGGTTCACGATTCTGCTGGGGGAGTAGGCGTTGCCGGTCTTGAGCGCGTCGTACGCGTCGAGCCGCGCGGGGTTCTCGTGCGTCACGCGCTCGACGGCGGCGGAGAGGAGGGAGGGGAATTCGTATTTGCGGCAGAGGCGGAGGACGGAGGCGATGCTCCGCAGGGGGAGCGCCTTTTGCACGAAGAAGAGCGGGTCGTAGAGGGCGCGGAGGAGACGCTCGACGTCCTCTGGGTCGTCCGAGAGCGGGATGACGGGGCAGCCCTCGACGCTGGGCTGCCCCTGCGCAGGTTGGGGGAGATCGAGCAGGCCGCGGAAGAATGTCGAGTGCAGCGCGAGGACGCTAAAGTGGACGCGGAATTGTGTTGATTGGGCTTGTAGGACGACGCTACCGTCGGTATGCCACAGATCTGGATGGCGTTTGGGTGCAGGGCCGGGTTGAGCGAAGTCCGTCGACGACGACATGAGGAGCAGCGGAGAGTGTCATTGATGGCGCAGATTCGACCGCTGGCACAAACGACAATGAATATCTTCAAGACAACAAGTAGGTAAGGTCTAGCGCTACCACAACGAAGTATAGATACCGACGAAAGCTTCCAGTCGAGTAGGTAGGGACGACGGAGGACGATACGGATACACTAGGTATGTATGTAGCTGGCTGAACTCCTACTCGACGCTATCGTCTAGCGTGGCTTGACTGCACGGAGAAACAAGAACAGGATATGGGAAGTGTGAGTGGGTATGTGTCAGTGAGGATACGGTAAGTGATTATGCGGAAACGGGGACGAGCGGACGAAAGACGTCTAGTCGTCCTCGTCGTCCGCATCGATGTGCGGAGCCAACTCATCGGTGTAGCCCGCAAGCATCGCCTCACGCTTCTCGCAGATCTCATCGCAGTCCACGAGATCGCCGACGAACTCGGGGTAGTCGTCCTCCTCTGCCTCCTCGGCCTTCTTGGCAAGCCGGGCGGCGATGCCGGCGTGGCCAGAGGCAGAGATCGAGCGGCGGTCGGGATGTTGCGTGTACGCGTACCAGTAGCCCATGTCGTTGAGGTCACCGGCGGTCTTCAGGAGCGCGTTCTTGGCGGTGGCGTAGGCATCCGGGGGGCTTGGACGACTCGAAGCAACCTGGGGATCGTCGTTAGAGACAAGACGGGGATGATTGGCCGCAAAGGGAAAGTGCTCACCGAACCATGAAGCGCGCGAGACGTAGCCAGTAGAATCCATCCAGTCAAACGCGTTCATCATGAAGGTCTTGGCCTGCGACTGGCTTGCGCCAGAAGACGACGTGACACCGAGCTCGGTGACCCAGATCTTGCGGTTGAAGCGGGAGCGCGCAGTCGACACAAACTTCTTGAACTTCTCGATGTCCTTGTACGAGCCGTACCTAGACGCGGCAGTCATCAGCCACCGACAGCTGATAGGAACAACAAACACGCACCAGTGGACAGAGATGAGGTCGACGTAGCCGCCGCGCTTGTAGAGCTCAGAGAGGAAGTTGGCCATCCAGTCGAGGTCCCATGCGATAGCGGGGGAGACGAGCTTGACGCCCTTGGCACCGTACGGGTGGATCTCCTGCATCCATACTTGCGCCGCGTAAGAGGGCGACATGTTGGCTTGGGAGGAGATATCAGGCTCGTTGAAGCCGATGAGGTGACTGGCAGGGACGTCAGTTGCGTCGTCTGTGGCCAAAGCAGCGACGTACGTGGGGAGCTTCTTCTTCATCTCCTCCTTGCGCTTGTTCCACAGATCCCATTTCTAGCACAAGACATCAGCGATGGGGGACATGGGGCGAGGCGACGTACAGAGTTACCCCAGAACATGGGCACGTAGTTGACCTTGGAGGGCATCTGCGACACGGGCCCGTCTTGCCAGTCTGAGGCGACGCAGTCAGCACGAGGGCGAAAAACGCGAAAAAAGGGCAGACGCACGGTGGTACCAGGTAATCATGGGCTTGTTGCCGATGACGGAGGCAAAGTTGTCGTTGGTGGCCCATGCGAGGCCGCGGGAGGTGGCGTCGACGGGAGCAGGGACCATAGCGGCCAGCAGCGAGAGGCTGGCGACGAGAAAGTTGAGGGAGAGCATGTCGTGTAGGGTTAACGAGTGTGTGTGTGTGGTGTTATGTCTAGACCCAACGAGGGGAGAAACGAGGCGGGAGGGAGGAAGATGAGGGGAGGAGACAAGAACCGACGAAGCCGCCTATAAATCAAATGATCGTTTACGCATGGCAGCTCCTTGCCGTCCGTCCCTTCGCAACCAAAAGGGCGTCCTGATTCTAATTCATACACCCTCAAAACACTCCAAGCCTGTCCGCATCCTGCCGCGGAAACTCCAACAGCCAGCACCCGCAGAAAAACCAACTCCAAACGTCGAAAATTGGACGAGTTTGCCCAGTTTTGCAGGCGAAAATGAGCCTGCCTTGTCAAGTACATCGACGTAGAGGAGTCGTGTTTCCAGCCATAGCGACGTTGAGCGCTGGCAGACGGTTTGTTTCCGGAACGGTGTAACGATCTCCCACCCGAACGGCGGCCGGAGTTATCGGCGGTGGTGGGCGCACCCGCCGCCGTTCAATTTTGAGACTGGTTTGCTGGTGGAGCGCGCTACGTAGCGAGGTACGAACAATTTGGACCCACTTTTACGACAAGTGGAGTGCGACTTGTTTTTCGAGTAAAAGTCGCGTCGAGTCGCGTAATATCAGGTACAGGGGTGCCAACCTTTTTTTTTTTGGCGGTAATCTCCTGTGTGAGCTGGACGTCACTTCGATCCGAGGCAGAAATACAAGACACGTTTTTCGGGCTGTAGGGGCGTGTTTGAGGCATGTTCACCGTCGTGGTTGCGAGGGAACCTTAACGTACTGCCGTCGAACAGAGTACGACTCTCCATGAATCTGGACCAGTCGCAGAAGCTTTCTTCTGAATCAACCGCAGCGCCAAGCCAAAGCCCCGTCTCGGCGGGGATCCAAACCCGAAAGAGCCCGAAAGCAGTACACAGCGGAAACAAATCTAAACAGTATTCGGGAGGTCCCGGACAAGAAGCAGTGCGCAAGGTCCAAAAACCGCCGCGGTCCGTCGTTCGGCAACATGTGAGCGGTAGTTTTGCGGTGACTTCAATTCAACTTCCCGCTCATTCGACTCCGAGTCGCTCAATATTACAATTCAACTGGGTCCAGGCGGCGGCACGCCCGTCGGCCGCTTTGACGCGCGTCGGGATGAAAAGAGCTTGAGTTGAGCGCCGATAACTTCAAACAACGCGAAACGGCCGCTGTTGATTGTATCTGAAGCCTTGAGGTCTGGTCTGCTTTTAGGTATGCTTCCCATTGACATAGAGTATTTGCAAGCTAGACTCCTCATCTCCACATAACGCTAGCTGTGTGAGGCTGTGGTATCTTGCCACGCCCAGATCTACGCAACGTTGGAATGTTAAGTTAAACCTTCATCCGCTGAGATACGCAGTGTCAGGTGCCTATTGGTAGTTCTCGGGATGAGACCAGGGGGACTTGGTACATCCGCGAAGAATCCTAAGCTCTCGTTCGGCACGAGCCTTGGGCATACGGAAACAAGTTGAAGCTACTATCTTGCATTTCCTTTTGGATGTACAGCAGGTATAGTAGATCCAGAGACCGCATTAAGACTCAGCTTTTAGGGAGCCATCAATCTGGTACGGCGTCCGCTCGTGTGGACATGATAACTCTGTCTCTGAATTATGATTAAGTTCAAGTTTTAACCAAAGAGTTCATACCGGAAGCCTGGCTGTACCGCCGCTGTTGCGGTCCCTCAAATCTGCTTTGAATTCCAGAGCAAGTCCTGACAGCGCTCGCTCGCTCGATCCGAGCAGGCGTAATGAAGTCTGAGCGCCGGACTCTTTGATTTTTCTTTGACCCAACGACCTGGGATGCGTAAGATCTAGGTCCGTGGGCTTGACTAGTACTTGCGGCCAGGAATAAAATGTGATGTCGGCAAAAAATCCATGACCGAGGCTGGCCCCGTCACATAGGCACAAATACGCCGCGGTGTCTCATCGAGACAGGTTCAAGTTAGTGTCAAGCCTGTCGCTCATCCACCCGAGGTGTTGGAACAGCCATGACGATTTCGCTCGTTCGAACCGAGACTCAGGCATGTTGTTTAGCTTTGCCATCACTTTTCGTTTTGGGACGACGGCACAAGGCTCCCGGGCCCAAGGCGGTGAAGAAGGTATTTATTTAATTAGTAGCTTTAGTGTCTTGACTCGGGGGTGTTCAGTAGCTTGTCTCTGTTCAGCTGGCTAAAATACAAGGCCCTTATATACTGTTTGATCTAGAATGCCGGTGCCCAAATCAAGTTGCCGGGCTCCAAGTCCGGATGCAGTTGATGCCCCGATGGAGTCGGGTCCGGGCATCTCGGTGATGACGGTGTCTTACCTTGAGTCACCGGCTTTATACAACAGGCGGGGGCTTTGAACTTCAACTCGTGATTAAGTACTGCTGGTGCTGTAGCTTGCCTTTGTCTGAGGACGGCGTCAATTGTGAAGGCGTCAATTGTGAATCGCTTGATCTTGAGCGGTATCATTTTATAAGCTTCTCTTGCGCTCAAGTAATGGCATTCACCTCCCGCGGAGGTACCTATGATATTATGCAGCTCCTCGGTTCCATCCTGCAGAGGAGCCCACGCAGCTCGTGAGGTTGACCGCGACCTTGGAATACTTTCTTCTTTGCATGTACGCAGGAGATGAACCAGTGGACCTCAGCTGCACATGTACAGCTGCGATCAACTCCGCATAAATAAAGTGGCCTAGCTAAAACACTTGCGAGGAATGGTTGGATTGAGCCAGTCCGTTTGCTCGTACAGTAGCAACTTGTCCGGACAGGGCAGCTCCCGGCAACAATGTCTGTTCCTCGATCAAACCGAGTCTCCGGCATACATGGTTGGTCAAGCAAGTCATTTTCTTGTCCCGGTTTCCAAAAGTACTTTGACTTCATGGATCTCGCAAGTATACGAGTCGGCGTTACTCGGACAAGCGAGCCGAAGGGAGGTGCCGCTCGAGTGGTCTGCAACATGGCGCAAATACGTAGAATGCGGACTCATATAAGATCATATTCAACTTAAGTTGCTCGCGCGACTACAAAGGGCAGATCCCTCCGACCTGGTGTAAGGAATCAGCAAGCGCTATAGTGAGATGAAAGAGACGTTTACAGGGCAGCAGACGATGAACTGGGTCGACAAAGGACCGCACTTCTGGAAGCCCTCGGGGCAAACCGTAGCGCGCGTCTGAAACTAGAGGCAGCTATCAGAAGCGCCTCTGGTGCTGTGATTATTGGCTCCTCACGCAGCCCTGAGCCGAGGCCGAAGAGACAGCGCTGAACATTGCGACGAGGATGGTGAGCTTGAGCTGCATTAGAGCGCTTCGAGTGGAGGACTTTGCGATGGCCGTAAGGGCGTTTGTCGTAGGGTTATATACCAGTCAGAGTCGCGTAGCTCCCACCCTCGCAGCTACCCCGTTGCCGACCAACGCGTCGGCAATTACGGAAAACATAGAGTAGCGGTTCGGAGATTGAAGAATTTGGGGAATCGGCTAGGAGCAGAGGCATATACCGAGTATTTGAAACGCAGTGGGCGTACGCAGAAGAGCTAAGCTCCAGCGCTAACAATATAAGAGGGATGCGTACCTGTGTATTATTATCTGTGGTGAACTTCGGAGGGCAAACTAAAATCGGCCATCGGTCTCACGCGCAGCCTTGTCCGGCTTTTGAACACAACCACCACCATCCCCGTCAGGAAAGGCGCTTTTCGCTCGTTTCGGATCTACGAGATGACTCGCACTCGCGCCGGCGCGAATATCCTCCTTTGGTCAACGTCGAAAGCTTCCCTGCTGCACCCCTCGAGGAACCTGCAAGTCTCTTTCAAGTCTTGACTCTCTGATCCCCGTCGTCGTCGGAAGCCCAACTTGTACCTTGTTTGCCAACACCAACACATCTCCGCCACGCGAGGCCGCTGCCTGAATAGAGCGCGGGAGTGATCCACGTCCGCTGCTTGCTCTTATAGCCTGCTTCACCGTCGGCGTCGGCGAAGACGTATAAGCATCCGCCTCGTCTGTCCCTGCGGCTTGCGTCTCCCATCTTCCCTCCATGGCCGCCACCGCCACCGCCAGCCCCTCGGCGTCCCTCACTCCGTCTCCAGCGGCACCTCCGACCCCGGCGCCAGCGCTCGACGCGTACGGCTGGCCTATCCAGGAGGAAAACCTCCACCTAGGAGAAATGACGCTGATCCTTCCCAGGCTGTTCCTCGGAAGGTGCGCGCAGTCTTGGTCTTATACCTTGCAGCAAGCCAGTCCTTTGACGCCCCACCAGCGAGAAGAATGCGCGCGACGTCGCCGCCCTGCGCCGGAATCGCATCACACATATTCTGAGCGTTATGCCCCATCCGCCTGCGCTGGATGCGGACGGTGATGCAGGCGGCGAGGACCTAAAGTATTCCCCGACGCGGATGACGGTGCCTGTCCTCGATATTGCAGAGGAGGTATAATCTTATACTGGAA
This sequence comes from Mycena kentingensis (nom. inval.), assembly GCA_014461125.1. Classification (NCBI taxonomy): domain Eukaryota; kingdom Fungi; phylum Basidiomycota; class Agaricomycetes; order Agaricales; family Mycenaceae; genus Mycena; species Mycena kentingensis (nom. inval.). The sequence goes on along the minus strand of JACAZG010000018.1, from coordinate 573,934 downwards.
ACTGCTGTAGGATTATTGATCTTTCTTTCTTGCAGGAGCTGTTCTCGCATTTCCGAGAAACAAACGCGTTCATTGACGAAGCCCGGAATTCGGCCGGAGAGGGCGCGGTTCTCGTCCACTGGTTTGTTTTCATCTCCAGAATAAATTCCAACAATTAACGGGCTACAGTCAAATGGGTGTCTCCCGCAGCGCAACCGTCGTCGCAGCGTACCGTACGTCTTTCACATTCCTCTCGCATTATCCCGCAATATTTAATCCATTCTCGCCATTGACAGTCCTCGCAACCTACGCACCAACCCCAACACCCGTTGCTGCGCTCAAGCTCCTCCGCGCCAAACGGCGCATCGTCGAGCCAAACTGGGGATTCCGCGAGCAGCTTGCGCTGTATCACCGCTGCGGGTGTGATATGGACACCGAGGGGAGTCTAGTGGCCGCGGAAGCCTGGCGCGCGGGGATGGCGAAGAAGCGCAGGGTGGCTATGGACGCGCTACGGAGGGAGCAGGCGAAGGCGTTTGTGGGTGGAGGTGCGGGTTCGGATGCGGGTGGTCGCGAACGGGGGCGCGGGGCGTGGTTAAAGAGCTGGCGCAAGGCTTCGAGTTGGGCTGCGGGGGTGCTTGCTTGACACTGGCTATTCAGACTCGGAGCGCCGATGGGCTGGGAATCGATGATACTCTACACACTCGTATTTTGTTCCCTCCGATAATAATTCCGAAGCGCTGACTTGTTTTCATATCTGGCGCGACCAGCAGTAGTAATACACATACACATACACAACACGAGAGCAAGATCGCCAACAGTAACTAACCGAATAAAGTACAACGCTCTACCTACACCGGGATATCAGGTATATACCGCCGCCGCCACCGGCATCCTAGCAAACTGCGACTCCGCGGCGAGCCAGCCTGGGGATGGGTGAAGCGGCGGCGTCGGTGGGATCGACCCCGAACGCGAAATGTTGACCACCTCTGCGTCCGCGCTGGGTGAGGCTAATGGCGATTCGCGATCGGCGCAGTTACGGTCCCAGCCGAGAAGGGAGGAGTACGTCGTTGTCGTGCTGCCGGCGCTATGGCGCCGCAGAGGGGGGTAATGGGGGTATTGCGGAGCGTAGGAGGCATAGCCGCCGTACGATGACATCGACGCCAGGGCCGACGTCGACGCGTCTCCGTACGCGCACGCGTACGTCTCGGAGACGGTACCGATCGTGGAGCGCTCGCGGCGGATGGAGGGAACGTACTCGAAGACGCCGGTAGCATGTGGGCTCTCTCCGTAGCCAGCTGCGACGTCGAACGGCGGACCAGTGGCAAAACTGACGTCGTTCAAGTCAGAGATAAAGCCAGACCCATGCTCAAGCTGATCTAGATCTCGTCTTGGGGTGGCGGAGCTCGTGGGGAGGTGGTGCGCATACGGCTCGTAGCGCGAGCTGGCTGGGAGGGTGAGGGCGCGTGGACACACCCGTGGGGAGTGGTGATGCTGCGACGGCGCGCGGCTGTTGATAGGCAGCGAGGTAGATTTCGCTTTTGTGGGTAACGCAGCCTGAGATGGCGAAGTCGAGCCTGAGGGCGTCCTCCTCAGAGCATTCGTAGTGGGCATGTCCAAGAGCGACTCGGGGGTGAGCACCCTCGTTGGCTGTGGAGATGCAAACCGCAGTGCATGCTCTTCTGCGACCTCGAGGTATCGGCAGTCGATGTTTTTGCGCAGGCAGTTCGTGCACGCCGATCGGCGTTTGCTGTCTCTCTTCCCGGGCCCGGGGACGCACTGGATGAAGACGCCGCGAGCATGAGCGGACGGCGCACGATGTACACAGAGCTAGGCTACACACCTTGATGTGCCTTTTGCGGCAGGTTAGGCAGGCGACGTGCGTGCGGTCGTGGTGTTGGACGGTGTAGGTCATGGGATTCAGGGGGAGAGGGAGGAATCGAAGGGAGTCAACGGACCTTCCCACTTTCTCGCTCACTTATACTCTTGCCAATCTTGTCTTCCCCACGACTACAAAAACGCCGTCTTGCGATCGGCACAAAGGAAAACCTCGCCGATTTACGCTGGACCGACTGGGATCCTCGGGAATCCCCTTGTAGGGCACGCGACGCTGATTTTTTTTGAATCAATGGGCGACAATCGTGCTGCGCACAACTAACAGCGAGGTTGGATTTGAATTGACAGCAGGGTGGCGGTGATTGCTGGGCATGACAGTCTATTCCATCAAGAGCTGCGGAAGCTCGGGATGCAGCTGCATCTCTCAGATGAACATATGCGAACATGGCAGCCGTGGGCGAACTGCGCACTCGTGCAACGACATCACAAAAAGGGAACACAACATTTATCTTCCCGAGAACCATATCGGCGCACTGTCCTGGAGAATATGGCGGTTTCTGGTCACATTGCGGCGAATATGGTGGTTTATGACCAGACAAACAACATTTATGGTGTGATCGGACGGGAAACTAACCTTTCTTCTAGGACAGTGCGCCGATATGGTTATTAATTTCACAAATGTTCCTTCCCATTTTTGTGATGGAGCCCGATAGTAATAGCTGCCACGCATATTGTTGCTGGGCGTTGGACATTCATGTGACGATTCGGTTTCCTGTGCAAAGGTTATCGCTTCCTGGTCACCAGAAAAATCCATCAAGGCCCGCCGCTAATTTGGGAATCACAAAAGCGTGAGTGATTATTGATGGAAGTGAGCAGTAAGTGACTTACGACTGGCGCGAAACAATGATCTCAGAGCTGTATCGAGTGCCAGTCAGAATCTTCGGTCGTTTAGAGGTTAGGGAATAACATCAGTGTACTTGCTGTAGCAATCGGGGACTGCCCGAATAAAGCATACAGTAACACACACCGCATTTTTCGTTTCCAATATTTTGCTGAATCTCGCTTTATAGTCAATGCAGGAGGCAAGAAAGATGCGGACCTGGCCCCTCTCTACTAGCTAGCATTGCTAGCCTAGGAATGCGCTCACACTCATGCATTTCGAGTGGTGTCTCTCGATCGTCTCGAGGTCAGGTCGTATAGAGGCATTGAGACTTCGTTTCTTTTTAGCCCTTACGCTGCCGAGATGTCAGGCTTTGGTGGTTAACTCCTCTTGGTGGCTCTACCAAAATATGGCGCTGCCTATGGCGCTCATGAACATGGCTTGGACCCGTGGGACATTGATTGATGCGATCACTACTCTTGCTTTGCTCTGCCATGGCGTCAGGGCGCAGGAGCAGGCTAGGAAAGTCTTGTATGGCGATGCGTAGGTGCGTGTTTGCCCTGCGAACGGACGCTCGCGGACTCACTATTTATCCAACAGAGGCAGTCTTTTTTTGAATACTTCCGCTGCCGTATCCCATCCCATCTTCGTCCGCGGCGCGATTCGCGCTCCTCACGTTCTCCCTGTCGTGGATATTCTGCAAATGGATCCGCCGTCTACCCTCAGTTAGCGGCCGTAGCATTCCTTGGATCGATTGTCCGCCAGTGGCTATTCTGGCACAAGACAATCATGTAGACGCGAAGAAATGCGTCAAATCGTCCCGTCACCCGTGGTCCCATCTCCATCGTCGGCATCCTGTATCGTCTTGTCCAAAACTCTAAGGCCGCTCTAATCTCTCTCTTGTTCCAACCAATTCTATCGTCGGCACCGGCCGATCGCAGACAGTCGTCACACCATGGAGCAATTTGAAAATACGGACAAATGCCTCTCGTCCTCCCCTCACGTCGTCCCAGCATCGCCGGCGCCGGCGCGGCGTCCTGCAAGGCCGAGCAGCACGAAATGGTGCGCTTGCAGCTGGTGAGATGTGCGGAATAGCACTTACCGAACGGCGGCCAGAAACTGGAGGATTTCAGCGAACAGGGGTATTCGCGGCGGGGGACGAGCGTCGATACGAAGGGGAGCTGGTACACGGTGCGCCGGAGCTGCTCGTTTCCTGGTTTCTCCGGCTCATGACTGCACGATGCAGGAGCGCGCCCGTCTTGAGGAACGTCTGGAGCAAGCTCGGGAAGCGGCTCGAGCGGCGTTGGAGGAGGTGTGATTGTCTCTGAACTTCTTTGCGTAGCTTACCAGGCGGAATAGAAAGCCGAGCTTGAGAATGTACGCCGGACGCCGTTCAAGTTCTTATCTAACCGAACTCATGTCTGGCGTTCACGCAGGAGCTCAACGAGCAAGACGCGGAGCTCGGGAACTTGAAAGAGACATTGGATCGCTCGGAGGCTGTAAGCGCCATCCTCCCTGATCGTAGACTCCGGCTGAGCGGTGTTACAGACCGTCAACGAGCTCATGGGGGAGCTCGATGGTATTCGGGAGGAGTGTGATGGCCTCAATGATGCACGCTCGTCTCTTCTAGCCCGCAGCGCTGTCCGTCAATAGCCGTTTCAAACCATCCGAGATCTCGAGAACTACAAGGACGAGCTCGAGAACGACACAGTCGACCTCCAGGACCAGGTCTATAATATTGAACATCTTCGCCGACATGAGATGGCGCGGAGGGAGCAGCTGCAGACGGCCAACGAGGACTTGTCGCAGGATCTCCAGACTGCGACCGTGAGGATCTGCTACTCTTGCGACCGGAGTTGGGCTGACCATCGCGCAGGACGATATCTTGCAGCTCGAGCATCAGTTGGCGGAGTTGCGGGAGGAAAACGACATGGTCAACGTATGTACACTCGTTTCTTTCTTTGTATTGCATCCAGGTCGCTGATATCTTACGGAAGCAAGAATGCACAGACCTCACCTACGCAAAGGCAGATCAGGCTGAACAATTTGACCTCGAGCGAGTGGTGCTTGAGGAGCGCATCGCAGATCTCGAGCAACAGGTGACCGCCATTTTCTGAGTATCTTCCGCGCTGACCTCTATGGTAAGGTCAAGGCGGGCAAGCGCGACATCGAGGTACGCAAAGGCGGATCTGGCACGAACGCAACTAACGCGGCTTCTCTGTAGTTGGAACGTATCATGTCTGCGTGCCAGCTCCGCATGGAGAGCCCAGCGGAGGGGGCCTGCTTCTCGTTGGATCAGCTCGCTCGCCTCGGTCGCATTTGCGACGTAGACGAGAACCTCCATGCAATCATCGCGGAGGTGAGAGCGTTCCTTTGTCGGTCCAGAAAGTTTCCTTACCCCTTGCGATTGAACAGCACCCGGCTGCGAGGATGTATGCTGTCCAATCCTTTCAACTTCCGAATTGCATTGATAATGTCGTCCTCAGGTACCTCAACGACGTCCTCTACCTCGAAAACCGCACCACCTTCCTCCCAGACGGCAACATCCTCGCCTGGGGCCCGCGCGGGCGCTACGACGCCTCCACCGGGTGGTGGCAGAACGACGTCGGGTCAGACCTGCGCCGGCTCGCGCGCTCCACCAAGGAGGTCTTCCTCTGCACGTCTGCGGGCGGGGAATTCGACGAAGACGCGGTTGTCTACGTCGGGACGTTCACCTGTGTTGACATGGCCGGAATTTCGTTCAAAGGGATGAAGCGGATACCAGAGGGCGTGGTACGTGCTATCTGCCTGACAAAACGCTATTCTTATCTCTGTCTGCCGCATAGGATGAGGACGCGCTCCTTTCCATCGCGACTGGTGGTGTTTTGTCCGGTAACATCAGTAAACGCGAGATCATCCGGGCGCAGCGCAAGAGCGGCCATCGCGGCCTGCGAATTGAGGCCACCGGGCTCAAATACGTCGGATTTAACTGGGGCTTGTATGATGCCGTTGGCTATCGTCGCCAGAAACGCAAGTTCGAGGATGGGGAGGAGATTAGGGCGAAGCGTCCGCGGTACTTTTAGGTTACTAGTAACTTAAGTTATGAGCAAATTAATACATGACTCAATCGTTCTGTGGTTGGTGGTCCGGCGTCGCCATGGCTGGGTTGATGCCCTGGTTTCCCGTTCGTCGCGGGAGCAGGATCCTAGATTTGCTCGAACATCTGTTTTTTTTTGGCAGTATATTTATTCCTCTGCAGGAGGCACGTTTCGCAATATAAGCACAAATATGGCAGATCTAATTACTTGGGCAGCGAATTCGAAGTACTTAGATGACTTTTCTGAAGTACTCTGAACACCGTGAAACAAAGACGAACGAAACCGACATCATGACATTTGAAGCCCGACAGTCCCAGTTTACCCCCGGAAAGCGCTCGTGGATTGGACGCTGTCCGCGACGGGGGGATTTTCTTTTGTGCTCGAATATCTCTAACGCGGCAGGACTCGAACGCAGGCTGCAGCGCTGCAAACCCGCTGATTTGCGGGCGCAGCCGCATCACCGCTAGCGCTGTGTCTATGGTTCTCGAAGCGCCCAAACTCAACCAGAAACACCTTGGCATACTTGGTTCGGGCTTTGATGCTAAATAATACCAAAGTTTCACGTGGAACAGACGGAGAATTCTGAATCGAGAATACGCTGAATCCTATGTCTTGTCAATCCAGAAGGACCATTGAGAAGGACGAAGATACTGAGAATACTTATCGGCGCGTGAAACGGGCTTCTTCACTGCAATTTCACTGCCTGCGCGAAGCCAACCATCCCGGTATTCATCCTACGGTGTTAGACAGCTGTCACTAATTTTCGCGTTATAATGGATCGACGCCTCTAGCTTTCGGGCGCACTTTCCTCGCCCTCTCCGCTTCTCCAGCCCCGCCTCCAAAAGCCCCCTTCCGCGATGTCTGTCCACGGGACGATGATCATCGGCGCAGGCCTCCTCGACTTCGACTCCAACATCGGCGGAGGGACTATGGGATATGGCGATTGGACGTCCCTCCCAGCGCAGCTCCAGGTCAACGGGAACCTGCATTGGTTCAAAGCCGGTCCGACCACGACGCCCTGTACGATCAACGTTGACGGTAAGCCCTAGTTCCTAGTTTCCTTCTGGTTTTATTATGTTTCATGCCAAAATTAATGCGATTCGACAGGGTATTCGGTGGCGTTCTACGGTATTACCCCGCCTGCCGCGGAGGCAAACCAAACGATCCAAGTCAAGGACTCGGCGGCCGCTGGCTCTAGTGCGTTCAAGTCGTGGACGTACCCCGCTCCCGCAACGCAAGGGCCGTTCTTCACCTCCGCCCGCGCGTCTACGCCTGGTCCAATCGAAATATCGTTCCTGGGGTACGGCGGGCTCACGTTAAACTATCTGCTGGTGGAGGTCGGGGAGTTCACGGACTTGTCGGGCGTCGGGAACGACCTGTTCGTGGACGATGCGGACGAGGAGATCCATTGGAGCAGCGGTTGGAAAGTCAGGAACGACTACCACCTCACCGCGGACGGTGCCGTCCCCGCGTTCAGGAATCCGTTCACGATAACTTCATACCCGCACGGAAACGCGACGCATTCTTCGGGTAACAAGGGAGACGCGTTTACTTTCGCATTTTCTGGTGAGGACGCATGAGCCCTGTTTGGAGAAACGACTAACTGAGCTGCAGGAACTTGGATCGGGGTCTACGGCGTGTCGCCGGGACCGCTCTCGAGTAACTGGCAGCTCACGATGACCTTTGAGCTCGACGGGAGCACGACCACTTCCACGTTCCTCGCCTCGGACCAAGAGGGCATCGTCGCGCCGTACTTCGAATATTGGGACAGCACCGACTCCGGCGTAGAGCTCTCCAGCGGACCGCATACGCTCATTGTCACCATCGTGGACGTCTCGGAGGGAGGCGAAGCTGCTGCGCAGATCGACTTTATCCAATACACCCCCGCGTTCAAGACGTTGAATACAAAACCCAAGCTGGATGCCGTGCCGGTTCCTTCATCGAGTGTTACTAGTGCTGGGACGGCATCCATATCTTCTGCGTCTGCCTCTGGGAGCGCCGGGACCTCGAGCACCTCGCAATCGGCCGGGGCGACTCCTGAGGTGAGTGCCGCCGCGAGGCCGGCAAGGGTCCCGACCGGCGCGATCGCCGGAGGCGTCGTCGGCGGTGTCGTCCTTCTCGCCTGTCTGGGTGCAGCTATTTGGTTCTGCCTAAGACGCGCCCGTCTTCGAAGCGCCCGGGCGCGAAGCCAGATCTCAGGTGCATTCTAACCTACCTCTACTGCGTCATTCCTTTCTAATACGCGCGCGCCATTACAGTGTCGGAGCCTTTCCCCACGAGTGGGGCCGGCACAGCGGCGTACTCCTACAGCGCAGGAAAAAGCGAAGCACCGTCGAGCAGTCCGACGTCCGGCGCTACGTCTCCGGAGTCGAGAACGCGGCAGCTTCCGGCAGAGATGGATGGGCTGCAGAACGACGTGCCGCCACCTTCGTATTCGCAGCATATATGATTACATTTTGTTTATAATAATTCCGACGCTCTTTAGTTGTTTAGTTCTGTATCCAAATACATCTATAGCACGATCTCCTTTATCACGCTACTTCTCTTCTTCAGAATTCGAAGAACAAAGCACTGGCGTGTATGATTGCCAAATCAGGAAGTGATTGTTCGTTCTTTGTTCACCAACAAGTTCCTTGTTACCAGGTCATACGTATTACAATTTTTCGAAAGCGGAAGGAAATCTATCTAGCGTGTTGTAAACCGTGTCCGAGACGTTTAACGCGTCTAACCACTAGTCCGTTGCCTCCCGTTCCCGATTATCCGCACAGTCTGCGGAATAGCCGTCTCTGCCGGCCACTGCGGGTCTGCTGAAGTCGGGCTCTTTGTAGTTATGAGATTGCTTCAAATGATAATCACCCAGAACGTCGGTCCCGAAATCTGGAATGGGTGAAATTGAAACTTGCTGAGGTGCTCACCGGGGCCAGCGCTCACCGTTGTTTCTGCTCGAAAACATGGCTGTGCGGGCAGCTTACACTCCCGCGCTCGAATCTAGACAATTCACCGGTTGCACTCCGGAACGACTTCAAATTCATACATCTCCCCTGCTATTCCTTGAGCTACAAGCATGCATAGAGATCCTCCGACCACTTCAACACAAACTCTTCAGGATCCATCGTGCCGGCTTTACGCTCCTGCGCATGGTGCTCTGCAACGACCCAAAAATCCACCCCGCATCGCTCTCCATGGACCCAATCTCGTTGGCGTTCGTCCTCATACATTTCGGTGAAGATGAAAAATCGGGGATCGGCTTTGACGAGACTAGCGTATGCCCGCGAAAGCGAAGAGCGATGAACGTCCAGACCACCAAAAGGCACCACCATAACGAGAAGTCCTGAACAGGCTTTGAGGATTTCGCGGCACGCTAGCGCGGGGAAAATGCCTGTCAGGTGGGTAAGGCGGGGCAGGGCCGCTAGCGACCAAGTAGTAGTGGGAAGAGATGTTCCGAAGGTTTCATGGGTGAGCTGATTATAAGCGGTATGTTCGTCGGTGAGCTCGAGGTGTGTGACGTTGCTCATGAATGGCTGCGAAAAGCTGACGCCAGGACTGCCTGGGACGACCAGCTGGACCAGCTCGACATAAAGTCGCTGCGGCCGCAGGTCGGGGAAATCGGAAAGCAACACATGTGGGGTGAAAAAATAGAACCGGGTGGCATTCAAGAGGCTTGCCAGAAGCTCTTGATCCGAGAGAGAGGTACCAGCCATGAACACGCTGCGGACGTGTTGCTGCAAGGAGACCTTTTGAGTGTCCGACAGCGAAGATGCTTGGAGCGTTGGAATCGCTGGGTCGATGGCGAGTTGAATGCTAATAGTCTTGTAGAGCATAGGCTCTATCCTAAAGTGAGTCGGCTCCTCTGAGGCCGACGATCCTAAGAGCACGCACCAGATTTTTACTCGTCGCGCGACGAGGATGAGTTGACGCATACAGGATGGGTGGATGGCGGCTGCCGTCTCGAAAACGCTCCTCTCGAGCTCAGTCGGCAGCTCCAGCGAAAGTTGGGCTGCGGATGTCATCGAGAGTACAAGGAGGTGGACGGCAAGTGTGGAATGATGCCAGTCAGCCGTCGTGCTCCTTGTTCCGCAACGACCACAAGCGCTCTCGAAATTTGCTTCCGCGCGCGTTCTGACCGCAATTCAGCTCCGCTGCCATGGTATCCCGGCCAATGAATGTCAAAAGTACAAGGTCTTGAATGTAGACGTCGAGCTCGTCTCGGCATCGCTCATTGTTTTCCCCCAGCGGATCCCGTTTTGCATGCGAGCGGCCCCGGAGCTGCCGTGAAGGAGAGGGCGGTTATAAGGGTCCGACAAAGTTGACGACCTGACCAACTTTCTATGGCCGACGCCGCCCCACACCCCGTTGTAAACCACATCAGCGGCAACGTTGTCCAGAACTTCTACCGCCAATACCGTGCGTCTTTGGCTCCAGCTGGGCAACTTACTGAGGCTTTTCCCCCCAGAGAATGAACGGATTCCCGACCTTGAGGGGATGTTTGACCGGCTTGGGATCGAGGACGCGCCGCGAGAGGCATCCCCGGAGGCGAATCTTCCCCGACGCCGCGAACATCATTGGCCGCCTCCTCGTGCGCTCGTCGTCGTGCTTGTGCTTAAAACTGCCCTCGTTGCTCATTCAGTCGCAGATATCCCGGAGCTGCAACCATACGTCGTCACGGAAGCCCACTTCACTCATGGCCAAACCGAGCCCTTCTGCCTGCCCAACACGCGCGACGAGGCTCTACACGATCTCGTCCAGTGGGCGCAGCGCTCAGAAGAGGAGGAGCTTCCCGTTATGTGGCTCAAAGGCGCCGTCGGCATTGGCAAGTCCGCCATCGCGCGCCAGTTTGCGCACGAGTCCGCAGAGGCCGGGCTACTCGGTGCATGCTTCTTTGCCCCTGCCCGACGAGGGCCCGCGATTACCCCACAGAAGATCGTACCGACGCTGGCCTACCACCTGTGCAAGTACTCTGCGTCATACGCGCAAGAGTTGGTGGAGGTGCTGCGGCACCATCCCGCCCTTGTCTCCAGCAACTTCCTCTTGCAAATCCGCTACCTGCTATGTCGGCCCCTCTACGGCGCGCGGCGCTTCGATCCCTTTCCCCCGCCCATCGTCGTTCTGGATGGCCTCGACCAACTCTTACGCCGTCGCCAAATCAGCGAGCTCCTTCGGATATTGCTTCTTTCCATCCGCGACGGCATCCTGCCCATCCGGCTCCTCATCGCGACTCGCGCAGAGATTTTTCTCGACGAGTTCCTAGACCTTCAGTCGGGAGTGGACAGTTACGAGCTAGAGGCGTATCCGGGTGCGAATGCGGGTATACGGCGGTACATCGAGAAAAGTTTGGGGGAGGTAGAGCAAGCGGCCTCGATGCGGGGTATCGATCTCGAAGATGACGGGGATGGGGACTGGCGCGAGGAATTCGTTACCCTCCTCGTCGAGCGCTCGGCCGGGAGCTACCTGCATGCAGCGACGGCTTTGAGATACATTGCTGGTTCCCTCCATCCGGACGCGCATGAAGAGGAGAACGACGCGGCAGACTTTTGTCACCCGCGCGACCGGATACAGGCTGTCGCGAACCTCGCGTTAGCGACCACGGCGCCCACCGACGCGCTCTACACGGAGATCCTTTCTACCCTTCTGACGGTCCGCGAGCCGAAGACGCGACACATCTTGACGCTACTGCTACACCCGATCTACCAGGCGGGCGTCCAGCCGGAGGACGTCGATATCGTTCTTGGGCTCCGGCGAGGGCGGACGCGGTTACTCCTCCGTGCGCTACACTCGGTGTTGTTTGTCCCTGAGCAGCGTCACCCGCCTGTGGTCGCCCGCTTCGTTGAGGAAACCCACTATTCGTTCCTCGAGTACCTGATGGACCCGGCGCGTTGCAGGCCAGCGGAATGGTGTATGTCGCGCGGAGAGACAATCTACGAGGTAGCGTTGGAAATGGCTAGGTTCCTCGTCGAGACAAAACCGCGCGAGCATGTCGATCTACGACGGTACGCCACCCTTTTACCGTCCTCGTCGTCTATCATACTCACCTACATCCTATACAGGTCGATAGCCGCTTCTCTCTCGACGATCGCTCCGTCGCTAGCGCTCAGCCAACCTCTCCTCGACCTACTCAACCATCCTAACTTCCGCCAATCCATCGCCGTCTACCCATTCGCGTACCGCCCTGAGCTCTTTAGGTCGCCGAGTAACGAGCAAGCGCTCTGGCGACGCCCGGACTGGGTATCCTGGCCGTCAACTACGCCACCCGCGCCAAACCTCCCGCTCTACCCCGCCGAGCTGACGAAGATGTGGGCCGACCAGGGAAAGACGGCGCGCATCGTCACGACGCTGCTCGCCCTGCCCTCAGCGCGGGCGGAGAACGCAACTCCGACGCGTTCAACGCAATACGACGCGCAATACGCGCAGATCTTCGAGTTCAACCGCGTCGCGTTGAAGTTCCTGCGCGTTATTCTGCTGCACGCTTACCCGGAGGTGGACGACGCGTCTATGCCCGCGCCGAAAACGTGGGTGATGTTTGGGGAGAAGATGACGCATCTGGCGTTGCAGCAGTTTGTCGACCTCGGGTTTGCTGAAACGCAGTGGCTGGACCCGGGAACGACGGCGTCGCCGGTCGACTACCTCGCTGACCAGGGACGGTGTGGGCGGTGGTATGTCATGCCGGAGGCGTTGAAGGAGGAATTGATGATGGATTGGGTGAGGTGGCTAAAACAGAGCAAGAAGACGGGTGCGAGCGGAAAGAGCGAGCAATTCACGGTAGATGCGTTGCGATGCGTCCAGTGTGTCGATTTCTTCTTCATGCGGCCCAGTCGTCTCATTAACCGCGCAGGTTTGGCCTCAAGACGATCGCGACATGTCCGCCGTCTGAGCGTCTCCTCCGCGAGCTGAAGACACTGGATCTGGCGGGTCCGTGTAGACATCCTCAACAAAGAGACTGCGTCGACCGTACGAATACGGACCGGATCGCGCATGAGATCGTCCATCTTGAGTTCATTCGGGCAGAGGACCTGCGTAGGGAAGGAGGCAAGGTTGTGTCATACGGGATGCGCAACGTCGTAGCGTGGCTCGCGGGCGGGGGGATGGTGAACATGGACGGGGTAGGGGAAGTTATAGCGTTTTGGAAGGGGCAGGTGGACGTCGTTGAGCAGTGCACAAAGATGTGTCGGTATCTCCATAGGGAGGTCCCGGAGCATGGAGACGAGGAGATGGAAGACGTGTAAAAGGTATCGAGGACGAGCGGAAATCCACATTTATGTCTTCAAACTTCCCTACCAAGCGGCCGACCTACTGTAAGAAACTCGAACTCAAGAGAGACATTGGATTGCGCGGCATAAACTGCCGCCGGGGCGGCATTTTCCACTGCCACGTTAAATGCAAAGCGGGACTCCCTCCAAGTATGTCCTGTTGCTAATTATTTCGCCGGCACCGCGTCATTTCCGACGGAGGGAGCACTTTCCAACATTGTTCCCCTCCCCTTTACAATACTCGCAGTCGGAGCTGGGGCCGTTGCGCCTCATGCACTAGGACATTCATTCAGCTTGTGCGGAATCCGACGCTGACAAAGACAAACAGGGGATTGTGAGGCGTCTTTGCACGTTTGGCACATATCTTTGTCCGTGCGTTTTGTGGAACTACCTTCGATGATGACGGCCATGGTTGATTCTGTGGGCGCTGGGCGGCCGGGGGTGTGATGGTACCCGTTTAAGTAGTAGGGCTTAGCTGCGGACAGCCAGCAGCGACGCGGAAATCTCTCAGGGGTCGGATGGCCACGTAGCCTCGATGGATTAAATTGCTGCTTAGTCTGGTATTGAAGTCAAAGGCTCCTCCGACCAACGTATGCTCTATGATGCAATTGAACACTGCGCGATGCTACGGCAGTTGTTGCAATATGTGCCAAGGCCATTCGGCTTCACGCACTACGGCAGAGTCAGCAGACGACCTCCAAACTTGGTGGAAGGCTTACCTCAATTTCGCCCGCTTCTATGCACGCAGAGCACATGTGGCCCGCTGTATAACGCGTGGACTCATTTCCGACGACGACACCCATGAGATTTGTTTAGGACTGAAGATGGTCTAAGAGGGTGTATGCGTAGAGCCTTTATACTTGGTGGTTTAGGACCAGGGTTCCACCAGCGATTAAGTCAAGCTCACGGTATTTCATGAACTCAGATGGGCTGCAGGAATGGATTGAATACTCAATTTGGCTGGAATCAACGAGAGCCTCGTACGCGCTACGCAGAGTTACAGAGAGCCCGGGACCCCGGGCGGCAGTAGGCGGCAGCCTTCATATTGTCTGCGGCGCGCCACATACAGAACCCACAGACTAGAATGCGCGAGCTCCGCGGTAGCAATTACTAGCAACCGTGGACTTGTGCGCAGGATCAAACACTTCTCCCCTGGCGAGCGCCGCCACGGATGGAAAGCCTCCGCCTATAGGGTACTCCGGGCCACTGCTTGAAATACAGCCCGTATTATCACCGAAAAACAACACAACAACCTGAGGCTAGCCTATCTACATCAAGCTTAAGTTAACCGTCCCCCGCCCCGCATCTATTTACACCTTCCTTTCTTGCGGGCCGGCATCCGACGACTCCAACTTGGCAATCTCCACAACCGGCTTCCGCCTCCCGCGCCGTCCCTGCGAGTAGACACTCTCCTGCGCGTGCGTCGACGCGGGGGAGACGTGTGTTGATACCTGGGTCTGGATGTACACCTGGCTCTGGGACGGTTTGCTATCCCCGGAGCCGAGATCGATGTCCTGCGTGAGGGAGAGGTTGTTCATCGCGAGCTCGACGTTGGTGCGGGGCTGGTCGGCGGGTGAATTAGCTCCCCATCAACGTGACAAAGAACAAAGGGACGGGACCACGTACAGCGCCAAAAGCTAAGGCCGTGTGCCCGTCCGCGGTAATGATATCGATGTTGCTGCTCGCGGCATGTTTGCGCCGGTACTCGTTGATGGAGTTGAGGGTATAGAGCAGACTGATAACGTAGACTTTGCCGAGCCTGTACGAGCCCGTTAGTTTGCGACATCAGTGGGTTGGGGAAACTTGCGTAAAGTTGAGCAGGAGGTGCCAGAGGAGCTTGGGACCGGCTCGGCCGAGGATTTGGGTCATGATTAAGTCGACGCAGGCGATGAGGGTCGGAGGGATGGCGCTGTTCGTTGGTTAATACGCCGTAGAGCACACAAAGGAGTACAACCTCTCGAATACGATGCGCATAAGATGATGTATGAGGATAGTCGTTCTACACGCAAATTCAGGTTGGCTTGTGGCACAACTGGGTGGGAATAAAGCGCACCGCTCCAGCCCTTGCGCACGTTGCCGCAGCGCCAAGAACGTCCCCATCGTTATGAGGAAGTCTGCGATGAACACCCCGATGAGGTGGATCTGGTTTCGCGGTTACATCTCTTTACAGGCGCAGGTGAAGGACGCTCACCAACAACCACCGCACTTTTAGCACGACGTTGTCCGCCACGATGTAAACCATCGTGAGGCATATGCCCGTTATCCCGAGTGTCATGGCCGCAACGATGATGGCCACAAGCCACCAGTTTCGGGAGAGAAGGAAGAAGCTGCGAGGTGGGTTATCTCTGTATTCAACGGGCGGCGGTCGGCGTACCGAATACAAAAGAATGTCTGCGCAACATGGTTAGGGATGTTTGGCAGAGACCACAGCAAGTACATACCTGCACAGTTACGCCAACGACGCCGGTCTGGGACGAAATTCTAGGCCGTATTATCGTCGAAAAGGGAACGTACCGTCAAGGGCGTGCTGATTTGCCACCATGCCCGCACGACTCGTAGGCGCGCAACGTCTACGAAAGATTGTCAGTAGGTCGGTCCCTCACCGCTGGGGGACGGCGGCAACATACCCGGATCTGCAAAATCGTGGACGTTCTGCACCCACACGACGGTAACCTCCTGCAGCGTCTGCGGCGCGTTGATGAGCTGCATCATCCACAGCGGCAGCGGCGACGCACCTTGAGCACCGACAGGCAGAGCACGACCCAGACGAGCCAGTAGCAGTACCGCTGGAAGAGCGTCCGCTCTGGCGTGCGCGTGCGCCAGACGAAGAATGTGCGGACTTGGCAGAAGACGACCCCGAGGAGGATGCAGTCGGCGTACGCGCCGAGCACCTGTAGAGCTGGTTCAGCGCAGAGACCGAAGACACGAGGGACCGGGACGTACCCAGGGACCGAGCGTGTCCACGCGCTGGGCAATGAAGGCGGCGGAGGGTGGGGATAGCTCGATTATTGACTCGGTCATGTTGCCCGCCATCGTGCAGTCGAGCACAAGCCAGAAATCGGAGTCGTGGCGGCTGCAAGGAAGAAGCAGAGGGAGAGTGAGGAGCGCGACACGCAAGCGACACGAAAGGGCTCGGCGGCATGTATTCCTCTCCCGATGTCGTCGTCCAGATGGGTGATTCCCGAGTTCGCTTCGAGGGAAGCACAAGTTATCGCCGTTCGGAAGAAACGCCGCGGTGGGAATTGCTGTACGCTGCATGCTTTGTGCATGCCTGACAGAACAGATTCGCGGAGCAGCGTATCGGAACGTGCCGTTTGCGCTTGCTCCTTCAACTTGTCAATGCTGAGGCACCCGGCTCAGCGCTCAGCAGTCTGGAAGACTCCTTCGGGCGCCGCGGGTACGCGAATTCAGTAGATTCAGATGCTCGGAAGTAACGGAAGAAGATCTTACGAAATATGGGTAGTTGTACCTTGGTTGTACCGCACACTTCACAGGAACGGCGTCCGTGTGCCTACAACCCCGGCAGCACGCTTGCAGCACGCCGCAAAGTGGGCGCGACGTCGCTTCCCGAGCTTTTGTGGGCGAAATTTGGGCGAAGTTGTCTTGCAAGACTCAGCGCTGGTTCAAGTTGTTTGTGGGATGGAAACAAAATGGAATGAAACTGAGGTGGTGAACATCGCTGGCATAGACGTAGGTGCGGTCATTTCGTACCCAATACATAACGCTGCACTGGCGCGACTGAGCGAGCTCGGAGGCCAGAGTTCTGCATTAGAGACACCTGACAAGCACGATAACAATTTGATGGCTGAATGCCTCGGTTCGAGCCTGCCTTGGGCGGCTTTTTTGTTCTTTTTTGTTCTATCTTTGTCCTCACTGCCCCGCTGCTGCTGACGGTATTTCGAACTAAACGCGGCGTTTTGAGAATGTGGGCGACAGTAACCATACATAAGCCTGTGGAAGGTCGCAAACACAGAACCAAAGGAAATCAGCTTTGCCACTGTTTGGCTTGCACGTGGAGCGTGTCGACCTTCTCCTCCTCACCCACGACCCTGGCCCCATGACGCCGACGACGGAGCGGAGGCCCGGAAGGCTTTCCTCTCGCAATGGCGACGCAAACTCTCGCCAACCGATGGAATGCGTACATGCTCGAGGTCTACGCCAGTCGCAAAGGGCCTGGTCCGCTGGGCACGGTCGTCTTCGAAGAGATTGAAGCACAAGCAAAGGAGAAGCTCCAGCATGTCCCTGGTGCGTGGGCTATTCTGGTCTCTCTCCCGTCCTCATCGCGACGTCGCAGGCGCTTTCATGTATGCTGCTGGTACGGCGGGGACGGGCTCGACCTACCGCGCCAACCTGCGCGCCTTCGAGAGGTACCGAATCGTCCCTAGGATGCTCGTCGACGCTACTACAAGGAACTTAGAGGTGCGCACCTCACACTAGTACTCTTTGCCTACCCCTCCCAAGACTCTCCCCGCAGACGACGATATTCGGCGTCACCCACCCAGCCCCAATCTTCCTCTCTCCAATCGGCGGCCAATCCCTCTTCTCTCCCGACGCCGAACTTGGCCCAGCTCGCGCTGCAGGCGCCTCAGCATCCCCTTCGTCATGAGCACCGTCGCGACCCGGTCAATCGAGCTCGTCGCCGCCGCCAACGGCCCAACCGCCCACCGCTGGTTCCAGCTCTACTGGCCCGCAGACCCCGCCGTCACCCTCTCCATCCTCGCGCGCGCCAAGGCCGCGGGGTTCGCAGCCCTGGTGCTGACGCTGGACACCATGATGGCCGGCTGGCGCACGCACGATATCAACACCGCGTACGTGCCCTTCCGCCATGGAGTGAGCGTGCAGGTGGGCACGAGCGACCCGGTGTTTATGCGTGGCATCGGGAGGGAGCCGCTGACCGCGCTGGAGGACCACCCGCAGTTCCCGTACGACGCGGCGGATATGGATCGGAGGATCGCGGCAGGCGACGCGCGAGCCAAGGATGCGGCGGAGCTCGGGGCGGCGTGGCTCAAGGTCGCGAATAACGGCAAGTTTCGGACGTGGGACGACCTCCAGTTCTTGCGCGACAACTGGGACGGGCCGTTCTTGCTCAAGGGCATCCAAAGCGTCCAAGATGCGGAGAAGGCGCTGGAGTACGGCGTCGACGGCATCGTCGTGTCGAACCATGGTGCGTGCGCTACCCTCAGCTGTACTTTTTGTTGCCTGACGCGTCTTGTAGGTGGGCGGCAGGTCGACGGCGCGATCCCAGCCCTCTACGCCCTGGCACATATCATGAAGTCGCCCAAGGTCCGAGAAGCGCAGGCGTCAGGGAAGCTGACGGTACTCTTTGACTCGGGCATTCGGACGGGGCCAGATATCTTCAAGGCGTTGGCCCTTGGTGCGCAGGCTGTTTTGGGTATGTGCTCACTTCCCTGCTCTATGGCGTCGTCCCCTACTTCCCCCTCGACTTCTCCTCCTCCCCCCGCCGCCTCCCGCTGCAAACCTACACACCCGTTGTCTTCTTTCCCATTATTCCCTGCTTTTTTCCAAACATCGATGTTTCCTTCCTCCGGACTCCATTCCGTCACTAACGCGACACGACAGTCGGCCGACCATACCTCTACGCCTCCGTCGTCGCCGGGCAAGCCGGTGTCGAGCAACTCATCAAGCACACGGTCGCGGACCTTGACACGACGTTGGCGTTGGCGGGGTATCGCAGCATCGCCGAGATACAAGGGAGGGCGCAGGATGTGCTTCTGGACCTCGGGGAGCCGGTCGTAGAGTCTTAGATCTTGGGTGGGAGGGAGACGGTATGTCCGTACATACATTTTCAGCCACAACTACGCGTCGGAGTATACTGTATACATGGGCTAAACGAACGTGTCTGAAGACCCGAATAGAGAGCGATTACAGTCTAGTCCAGTCCAGTCCAAATCGAGTCCGAATGACCCCTACTCCCGCTCCAGATACGCTGGTGGCGGCACATCGTCCACATGCTCCTCCTCCCGCTGCTGCTGTGGCGGTATTGGTACTGGTACCGGCGCTGGGGCGCCATGCTGTTGATGACTACTCGAGCTCCCGGCGACAACGGTATCCCGCAGCGGGCTGCTCGCGCCTGGCTGCTGTTGCTGTTGCTGCAACAGCATCTGCTGCTTTGGGCTCAGCGCGACTGCGCTGGTCGACGTCCCGAAAGCAGAGCTCATCGCCGTCCCGGTGCCCGTACCCGTCCCGAAGGTCGACGTACTCCGGTTATACTTCTGCATCATCGGAGAGCGGGAGGAGTCGGCCGTCGAAGAGCCCGTGCTGCCGATGCCCGAGGACGTGGACGCCATCATCCACGGCTGGGTCGGGAACGCGCTGGATAGAGAAAGGGGCGAGCTGCTGGTTGGGGAGGATAGTTGTCCGATGGAGGAGGAGGTGTCGGAGTAGGGTGTGTGCAAGGAGGAGCGGATCGTGGCTGGAGGGAGGAACGGCTCGATGGTTTCTTCGCGTCGGGCGGTGTCGGCGGCGGCTGGGCGAGGAGGGCTTGGTTAGCGCTGGAAGATGGGGAGCGAAACGAAACGTACCGAATGCAGAGGCGTTCTGTCGCCTCCTCCGCCGTAGGAAGACGAACGCCAACGCCGCGAGGAGGATGAGTGCCGCTAAAACCGCGGCGACGCCGATTATGATTTGGTTTTTGTGTCCGCCCGAGCCCGAAGCTGGGAGCGTCGCGGCATCCGAGCCTGTCGGGCTGGTGCCGGACGGTGCTGGTGTAGAGGATTGGCCTTGGGATGAATCGCCGGCTACCGGTAATGGAGGCACAACGAGGAAGTAATCCACCGAGAACGGATTGTCGTTGTTCGTCGTCACCTTGATAGTGTGCGTCCCGTTCTTCAAGTCCGCCGACTTGAAGATGAGGTTGTTTGTCAGCTCGAGGTTGGGCGCAAGGGAGCGCACGAAGGGCACCGGCGTCCCGTCGTCCACGGAAATGGACACGCTGGCTTGCTTGCCTGTCTCGAGTCCGCCGTACAACGAGATACCCCGACCTTGAGCGCGGGCTTGTCAATGGGCGCAAAAGAAACAGTAGCAGACGCACCTTCAAACTGCAGGCTAACCACGGCGCCCGATGCTGGGTTGTTGCTGCACGTATGCATGAAACTGGTCTCGTTCGCCACTGCCTGCCAGCTGGGCTGGTACTTGACACGCGCGTCCCGGTCGTCGATGAAGTATGCGGGCACATTGGCCCGCGCAGAGGTATTGTAGGTGATAAAGTCGATAAATACGATGCCGCGCGTCCCGACGCCGGTAGCCGTCATAACGAGCGTGTGTGTGGTATCGTCGAGCTTCGCGGATTGGAAGAGGCTCTCGTGGTGCACGTAGGCGGTGAGCCCCGGCGCGGTATAGGTCCCCACTTTTGTGCCGTCGATGCTGAAATCGAGGCTGCCAGTGGTCGACCCTGAGGCGACGGTCCCATATACAGCTACCCCAGTTCCTGCGAGGATGTGAGCTCTCTGGAGGAGGACCCAGGGCGATTGCGCACCATTGAACTTGAACGTCCCCGTAGACCCCGTCGTTGCTGCCCAATGCGTCGTACCTTCCCCATTAGCTGGAGGAGAAAAGCGGACGAGACTGCGGGGAAGACTCACTGTCAAATTCCTGTGCGACGCCGCCGTCCGTCCAAGAACCCGCCCAAGCAATCGAGGTGTCCCGGTCATCCACAATCGCGAGCTCGGGCATCGCAAGCGCACTGCGTCGGGGGTAGTGGTTGGAGGGAAAGCCTGGCGGCGTGCGACCGCACGATCCGCTTACGGGCGTATGCATCGCCCTCCCTTGAAACTAGCGCGCTGCATAAACTTGGCAACCGAAAGATTGCCGAGTGCAGGGCGTGCCGCATCCCGAAATTTCGTTCACTGGCTTGCGCACGAGCCATGGGGTTTGCGCTTTGCGGTCTGTCCGAGAGGCCATCGAGAGTTCTGCTTTAGCGCAT
This sequence comes from Mycena kentingensis (nom. inval.), assembly GCA_014461125.1. NCBI lineage: Eukaryota > Fungi > Basidiomycota > Agaricomycetes > Agaricales > Mycenaceae > Mycena > Mycena kentingensis (nom. inval.). The sequence continues at coordinate 552,979 of JACAZG010000018.1, read as the reverse complement.
TTTTCCGGAGCATCAGGCGGTGATCAGCGTAGCGGCGATCCCCGGTAAAATCCGTTTTGAGCTCGCGCTGCTCGAAAATACACTACCGTCGCCCTTATTGAATTATAAGTTAGTAAATATTTAGAAAGAATTAGTTGCGCCTCCAGAAGACTTCTTGCCATTCAGTTCCTCTTCTAGAATCTGTGGAGAATAGACCTTATTAGTTGGAAAGCTGTCTCGACATTTAAATAACTTGAATTACATAGTTTGTTGACAAATGGGCAGTTGCTCTTGTGGGATGCGAGGAGCATTGAAAAAAACCGGTATTTTCTTTGGTAAGAAAAAGGTTGCAACTAATAAGCTTTAATGAGAACCCCCGAGAATTTCTGGGAAAGAAAAAAAAAAAACCAATGGTGCTAATAAGCTCTGATTTGTGCTTGTTGTATTTCAAGTTCTTGCCACACGCAGCAGTGTAAATGAGATCCTGGGTACGCCCGCTTAAAAGTATCAGCAAGGAACAGGCCTTCAATGATATTAGAGAGTTTGCGCAAAAGCCTGAATGGCTAATGGCTTTGCTTTTGGGGCCGTGTGTATCAGTGATCACGGACTGAGATCAAAAGCCATTGAATGACTTGTATGACTCAGCGCAAACTCGCTATTGGGCCTGAAGAAGGCACACACAGCCCGGACTTTGTTTGTTCTCTGCCGTTGGACACAATGTATGAACTTCGCATGAGAAACGGACAAAGGAAACCGGGCCTCACAAGGACAATCGTCATTTTAGGATGGTGAGGCTTGCGCGGGAGCTTGTTCCCTTGAAGTAAACAGCGGTATCAGCACATGTACATCCAACAACTCTACGCTGAGGAATATTATCAATCCGGCGAACCATCGCGACTGAGACAGCCAGAATAATCTGTGTTTCTGTTCCCCTGTGGGAGAATTTCTACACTAGAAGCTCGCTATAAGTGTGCTGAATTTCATCGTTATCTCCGGTCGGAGTCAGGATGCGTTGCTGTCGTTCGAGCTTAACATTCCAAAGCTGAGCACTGAGACCCTGCATGATCTTCAACAAGCCGCGAAGCCGCAGCCGCCTTTGTTGCAAATTGTTCACTTCGGGACAAAAACTCGGTACCGCGCCATGTAAATAACTGAGGGCCGAGATTTCCAACAAGCAGCGGAACGACCTTGTTGCTTGCGGGTGCATCATTTGGGGTAAGAAAACTAGATATCGAAGCATGGCCTTGCTCGATCTTCAACAAATCTTTGTGCAAATTCATCGTGTGTCAGTGGGATAAAGAGTTCACTTTCAAACCATTTCAGCCGCGTATGCTTTGTGGAGCACTTAGTTTCAATTCCAGCTTGTCTACCGTAAAACCGCTAAAGTATCCGGAGATAGTTGAACACTGCTCAATCTTATCGAAGCATTCAGGCGACAAATGAATCATTCAACTATGATATCCAGCTTTTGGGGTGCTCTCCGCTGGCCGCATGTGAGGCTGGAGCAGCAGCGCGGCTAGGGACAAGTCTTGGATAAAACCGAACAAAATGAAAAGCGTCCATCTCCGGCAACAATGCTCTCCGCTGCTTGTCGCGTCCCGCGTCTTCGCCCAACTGTGCACAACGCGTAATATATCTTCATTGCTCTCCAGCAGCCATAAGGTCTGGGAGTATTATTGGCGTCGGCTACAGAACGAGGCCGATTCCGCGGATGTTCGTCGGATGTTGCTCCCGCGCGTCTCCCAAGGGCAGAGAGAGGCGCCAGCTGGTATGGGGCGGAGCACGAGGTGAGAGTGAGCCAAGCGCCACCAACTCGACGCGCGTAATTGTGGACCCACAATGCTTTATTTCTGCCGTCTATTCCCACTAACAGCTCTGGTTTCTGCTTGGACCGCGGAGAACGGGATGAGAAGCACTATTGGTCTCAGTTGCGTATGGATAGAGGGCTAGGCGCGCAAGTGGCTCTAGGCTGCGCGCATCGCGGCTAAGGAGGATGAGCTCGCATCAGCTGTCAACGCAATCATGTCCCAAACCGTCACCATTTGCCGTCCTATCTCGTTCTTCTTCGCCGGCGCAACAATCTTCGAATCGCATTCTGTTCTAACGTCTGTGCTCCGAAGTTTCTGCGCCTTGTCCGCCGTATAACCGACCTCCTGACGCCCGGTGGTCGCCTAGTCTCCCCGTCGCGATAATTGTATTTTGGCGCAAGAACGAATGAAAAACTCGAACGTCACCGAACAAACGGCTCCCGGCTATCTAGGGTTGCCGAATACCGGTCTGTCGACGTTCAATGGTGGTATTTACAGTCTCCGACAAGCAAGGTGCGCCTGGAGGACTCATTGTCTCCGCTAGGTTCGACGCAGATCTGTCTTTCTGTGCCTGGGTGACTCACCATGACTGGCTTCTGCGCAAATCGCGGAATTCGACCTTCTCTAGCGCTCGGTTTAATATCTTCAAGCGCCGGATGCGAAGGTTATCGGTGTTTTGGCGTCTACACTGGCGCTGGAGGACATCACACAACTTGCAAGAGGCTGTATTTTGTCGACCACCAACAGCAAGATCCCGTGTTCGAAGATTCGAACCGCAAGGTGCGTTCACACTATGACCGGGAAGTGGCTCTTCTTTTGTGACAGACTGCGACAGAAATGCGGATTAGACTGTGTACGCAACGATTGCATCTCCGGTGGAGTCTATGAATCTCTTGGATAGTTTAATTTTGCTGTTGGACCGTCTTCTGTCTCCGCAAATTTCTTCCGCGAACAACAGCCAAAGAAAGACATCGAGCGCCGGAAGACTCCTGCCCGCCCGAGTGCGCCTCCGCTCACTCCACCCTCCGACTTCCCTTGTCCTCAGTTGAGTTATCCGCGTATCTCGGGGGAAGGAACTCAACGGGCCTCGATTCAAACACGCCTTCGCGAAGCACGACTCGCGCCGATTCCGTATTGCACCCGCCCGCAGTACTGTCAATGCTATTCGAAACCCCGCTGCTCGTCACTGCTTGCATCTGCGCCCTCGGATGGTACCTCTCACACTGGTCTTCATCCGCACGTCTACGCCAGTTGGCCGTCCAACGCAACAACGGGAGTAGGCTTGCACCGGCGCCTTGGAAGCAGCTGCACCATGCGTCTCTTCTCGGACTATTGTTGATTCGGTTCGATGCCACTATGCAGCAGGATCAGACGCCTCCGCTCCGATGACAAGGCGCAAGACACAGCGAAGCGCCTCCTAGCCAATCTAGTGGCAGCGCGGCCCACGCTCATAATTAACGGGTCAGCGGCGATGTCCTTTGGGGTGATGTGGAGGTTTGACATAACTCCATATGGCAGCCGGCGATTTGCCAACCTGGCAGCAGCTCTCCCTCTGCCGGCAGCCGTCGAATATACGCCAACCAGCAGCTTCTTCGCCTCTCAATCCCCTGTCATAACCTACTCTCTCCTTCAGGCAGAATTGCGTCTACACTCAACAGTTTGTTTTGTTCTCCCAGCCTTCCAGAACGTAAGTTCAACATTGCTAAACTTTTCTCCAAACCCGACGTTAATTCTGATGCTTCGGTCAGCGGCAAGCCTGTTGGCTGGTGCGCTAGGGCAGGAAGCGCTGTCCACCGCCTTCTTCACGCTGCACGCGGCGGGGAGCACCAACCACTCAGGTTGCGTCTCAGCTGTACACCTGTTCCCCCGCCGCGCCTCGTCCTTATGCTCGATTTGGACCTGAAGCGCGGGGCGGGCGCTTGCGATTGGGACAGCCACTTTGCCCACGCCCTCAAGCGCGGCGACGCTATTCTTAACGGATGATACAGATGGGATCGGCCGTCAGCGCTAGCAGCTGAGGGAATATAAAGGTACGCGTCGAAGCGACGTTTCGTTGTCCGTTTACCTCTTCCCCTTCTACTTCAGACTGTACACCCAGTCCTCCACATACACGACGATGTACTGGCCTTCCTCTACTCCTACACCGGCCGGCAGCGCGCCCACCACGCCGCAATCGATGTACTCGGCGTCTCAACCGCACTCCCCCGCGCAAGCAAATTTTTGCACCTCGGCGTCCTCCTCCTCTGGCTCCAGCTCGTCCTACCCCGCATCGCGCTCCGTCTCTCCTGCTGCGCGTCCCCAAAATCAGACCCCGAAAACCAAAGACGACAACGAACGGCAGGCGTTATCGGCTCTGCAGGATGCCCACACGGGCGACGTACTCCGTTCCGTCCTGCGCGTCCGCAAGACCTGGAAGTCCGATAGGACCGGGTCGACGGTGTGGCCGCTCGAACTCGAAGCGGCGTTGCTCGAAGGTGTGTTTTCTTCTATCAGCTCGACTGTTCCTTCGCGTGTCTCTGCTCCATCTGCCACGATCCCTCCCTCCTGCCGTTGAAAGAGCCTCCCTGCGTGCCTCGGCCGCACCTCGGTCTGCGGCGCCAGTCAAACAACCTCAACTAACTCGCCGCTAGGTCTGGAGCAATACGTACCGGACGACTCGCGGGAGACGCGCATGCTGGGACGGTTCCCGCGACGGAATCGCTTCATCTCGGATTACATATTCGACAAAACTGGACAGCGCCGCACGCCCAAGCAAGTCGGAAGCCGGCTCCAGCAGCTGAGGGAGTCCTGCGGAGGGCAGCGGCGTAAGATTACCTACCCTGCGCTCGAGCACAAAGGCTGAACCATCTGGAATAGTGCTGCACCTTCTCTCGCCGTTCCGCGAGCCGCCGCCGTCGCCGACGTCCACGGCCGATAGCTCCCTCAACTCCCCGACGTTGACGGCGGCATTTGCGGGCCAGGCACCTCCGCACACGGAGGTGTACATCGACCTCGTCAACGAGAACCGCGGATGTGCCTCGCCGCCCGACTCGCCCTCGCTAGTCTCTGTCTCCGAGCCCCGCCGCATCGCACAGATCAACTCGCTCTGCACGTTCTCCTCCGCCGCGCCGCTCTCTGCCCACGCGCGCTTCACCGTCTTCTCCGTCTCCACGGGGCAGATTGTGCACACCGAGGCCGTCCCGCTTGAGCTCCGCGCGGACGTCGATGCGCCGGGGTACTACTACAGCGCGCGCTTGGTGCCGAACTATTGGAGTGTCATCGTCGAGAGCCCTGGTGAGCCTAAATGACCGCGATGCTGAGCTGCATGCTAATGATATGGCCGCGCCCACAGACCCGACGCGCTTCACGATCTTCCAGGAGATCGTCAAGGACGATAGCTTTGCGCCGATGCTCTTCACGGCGACCTATCGTTTCCGATACCCCATAGTTGCGAGCCATTACGCTACTGGCTCTTCCTCCCCGACGGTGGCAATGGGCTTGCTGCCCGACCAAGGAGCGTTCGGCTACGGGCCCGCCCATGGAGAGCCGAGCTACCGCCCAACTGCGGGCCTCAACTTCAATGGTTGGCCCGCCGGAATGTAGGATTTCGGACTCCTTCTCTTCTTGCTGTCTCCGTTTCTTGTTGCACAGTATGTCTCATTCCTCGTTCTCCTTCTCATGTTGACCGATCTGCGAATAGAACCACTGTATCCATATCCGCTTGCTTGTTGTTTGTTCGTTCTGCATTTCTTCTTGTCTGTCCTTCCCCATACGCTCTCCATAATCATCCATCTATTCCTCATCGCTGTTCACCTTTATTCCTTCTGATCTTGCAACCCATCTTGACCCCTCCCGCGCTCTTCTTAATATTAAAGCTCGCTAGTCCGTATACTGTAGCCCTAGTTCCGTGGTCCCATTCCGAGTCGCCTCCTTATCTCAAGCAGTCTACGCATCCATGTCCAACCCTCTGTTTAGAGACCCACAAAAATAAAATAGGCGCCCTGCTATGTCTTTGTCGATATCCCGCACCCACTGACAAGTCCCATAACAGACCTAACCTCAAATTTCCCAACCAGTATGTCCATACGGGATAGCGGCGCTGCAGCTGCCTCCGTTCTCGATATATCGTCGGAGTCGGTCGGCGACAGCCTAATCCATCACGTTGAACCTCCGCACGCAGGTGGAGCTTGGTACGTCAATGCGTCAGCCTTTCTTCGCCGATGACGGCTCGGCGTCTCTCGCGGCCGGGTCCGCGGAACTGTGTGCCCCGAGCAGCGAATCGCGAGCAAATGCCGGATTGTCGGATGCATGTCAGCGGCTGCAGCTGCCCATCCTGATGTTTGTTGTGGACGTTCCCGGCATGCGGCGTACAATTAGGGTCAAGCGATTGACGAGACAGTCTTGGCTGCTCGGAATTGCAGGCGCGGGACCCCGCGGATTCTAGGATATACCAGTACGAGAAGCGTCATCTAACCGGCCGGGCCGTCTGACGCGAAAAAAAAAAAAAAAATTGCGCATTCTCTTATGGCTCCGTCTGGGGTTTGGCTAGAGTTCTGTCCAAGGGTTTGCTAGACTTAGTCGATGCCACCTGTGTTCGATTTTCGCTCATCAAGTCTCGTAGACGGTCGTAGGACGTAGACAGGGTCAGGTCGAATTTTTGCCAGTTCAGAGCTGGACGCAGGATAATTTATTGAAATGAGGGACAAATAATACTGCTACTGCTCAGTTATGACTACGCATCACAGCAAACAAGAGTCATCAGATCGATAGCATCAGTTACGCGGGAGTCACGCGAACGTCATGCTTGGACACAGCCACGGGTCCCGTGATCGTGCCTCATCATCCTTCCCATCGCCAGCTCTTCCCTTCACACTTTTTGCGGCGAAGGAACTTCAGGGACTGCAGCTCTCCGGGTTCAATCCAACTGACTGGCCATGTCCTCCTGCTACATACTCACTATGATTCCCCGAACCACCCTCGTCTTCTTCGCTTTCTAGGAATTTGCATTGTGCATCGCGTGCACGGTCCGACGGTGACACCAATCTTTTGACCATGCCTCTCACTTTACAAAAGATGCGGTTGCTAGGACGGATATGTTCGGCACCGACCAGATTCCCGAGCACGAACGGTTCCCGCTAGACACTCTAGGCTCAGAGCTCTTCCAGTGGCTGCGTTTCGAGGGCATATCTTCTTCGTAGAGCCAATAATTCAGCTCGCACCACCATTCCTGCAGGTTCCTGCCACATTCGCTTCGGAACTGTCAATCTTCCCCGCACTGGGGCTCCAGGTTCCCCGCAATTCGCCATTCTGGGACGAGATTCTTCTTTGAGCGTGATATTTCGCGGTCCAGCGCAATACCCGGTGCAATATCTCGCCATCTCGACGTGTCCTCGTGAGTAACCCGTCTACATTTTCCTGATTTGAGCCCTGCAGCACCATGTGGGAGGGCGCACGATCGTGGAATCCACCTTGTTGCACCCCCACACACCTGACCCGCGGCGCCTTTGGCGCTCACACTCGGCGCCGCAGGCTTGTGTTTCTGCCCCTGCTGCATATAAAAAGGCTGCGGTCGCCCGACTTTCCTCAGCGTGTCCTTGACTCGTCTGTTTTCTTGCACCCCAACTCCCTTCCAGTCTTGCATCATGTTCGGCCGTCTTCTCACCATCGCCACCGTCGCCGCCGCTGCGTTTGGCAACGTCCTCCCTCGCGACGCGGCCACCGTCAAGACGGACATCACCAACATTGCGGCGCAGGTCACCACCCTCGACAACAACATTAACGCGTTCCCTGCGAGCGGAGGTACCCTCACCGCGGCTCTCGTGCGTCCGAATTCTTGTCCGTGTTTGCTACGGGTGCTCACCCCGCATATGTATGTCTCTTAGGCGATCCACAACTCCGCCGTCGCCCTCATCTCGACCATCAACGGCGCGACCACGGACGCTACCAATGCCGGTGCGTTCTCCGAGGACGACGGCGCCGAGATCCTCGCGTCCGTCGAGGCGATTGAGCCCACCATCTTCGACGCCCTGGAGCAGATTGTTGTTAAGAAGCCGGCTTTCGTGCGTCACCCCCGTCCTCCCTTCTCGCGAAGTGCTCACGCGTCTTGCAGCAAGCCCTCCCGATCGGCGGTCTCCCGGCCTTGATCCTCCAGGACTTGACCAACCTCAAGACCTCCACCGTCGCCTTCGCCAACGCGCTCATCGCCGACTCTCCCGTGCGTCTACCTACCATCGTCTACTCCATGTACATACACTTACGCGCACCAGGCTGACCTCGTCGACGAAGCCACCACTCTCCGGGACGATATCGCTGCTGCGTTCGACACTGCCATCGCTGCATACTCGTCATAAGTTGATTTTGTGCATACACTTTCCGGAGGTTGGAATTGGGATTGGAATATTGGAGAAAACCAGCAAAGAAGAGTAGCTAGTTGTATGGCGTTGTTGAAAAACAAAAAAGCAAGCTGATAACTGCCCAACGAGTGGACGGAAGTCTACGATATTTCGATCTCGCCGTCTGCGTGAAGATTCCTTGACCGAAGACGTGCGCACAGTATTAGAACACACACACTGTAAATCCTGAAATATCAGCTGGGCTGACAATGAAGCTAAAAGAAGTAATATCAGTATCAATCTGAAATGTGCTCTGAAAATACTATTTTCGGCAAACCTTTCAGCGGGAGAATTACCATATAAGGGAATTTCACATGCTTTCAGATGGCCTGAAATAGTATTTTTCAGATTGATTTTCAGCTGATGCTGATAAAATTACTATCAGATTCATTGTCAGAGCCTCTGAAATTTCCGAATTCACAGTGTGACATCTTCTATGGCGTTTGTAACGCGTAGCGCAAACTTCAACTCTGATTGAACGTCAACAGCTCTACCACGTTCCCCTGAAAAACGAGATCCTGCGCCTTTATGCGCTCTATCGCCTGCGCCACTGCTTCTCGACCCAGCTCAAGCACGTCTTTTAGCCCTTCGTTCGACGCGACGACGTTCACGAGGTCATCCTCGTTCCACCCCTCAGGTATGCCAAGCGGCGTCCAGACATTGCTGTAGGGCCGAATCCAGTGCAATTCGGTCCCAAAGCCGCACGAGATGAGTCTCGGGCAGAGTTCGCCTAGTCGGCACGCGAGGGCAAGCTCCGAGGCGAGTATGTTCTTGTTGTCGGTCCCAGTGTCCGGCGTGTCCCGCGCCGAGGTGTTTTCGAAGAAGCGGATCCAAAGCAGGGAGGTGAGCTGCGCCATGGCGGGCGCTATATCGTCGATCAGGCGCTGGTCGACCTTGAGTCCGCCCGCTCCGGGCCGCGTGCCCAGGCAGAGAGCTTGGAGTGCCGGGGAGTTAACGGCGATCGCCATGAAGATCTCGGGCTGCCAACCGCCGAGGATGTGGACAGCGCAGTGAACGTCTGCGCCGCTGCGTTTGTTGACAGTCGAGAGCAGAGCGGCATAGTCCACGGTTTCGATGTCCTGTCCCAGCCAATTGACGAGTAGGTGAGAGATGGGAGAGCTGGCTAGCAGCCGGGGCACGAGAACAGCGGGACCACAGAAGCTCGTCAGCTCTGGGAGGTCCACGGGCGCATACGAGCCTGAGGTTGTGAAGGAGTCCTGCCCTCTTCTGAAGACGCGGAGACGCTGCAGCCGCTGGTGACGGCGCAAGAAACTGACGGTGTTTGGCCCAAATGCAGGCAAGTTGCAGGCGCGGAGAGCAGGGAATGCCAATCCGGAGATGATGTTTAGCACTTGGGGACTCTGTGGAATGGAAAAGATTATCAGCGCAGTGAGATTCGACGCAGCGGCGCGGAGGACGCGAGCGAAGGACGCAAAAACGCCGTCGAGCGACAGGGCGACACTAGGTACAAATGAGGCATGAAAACAGGAACGAAAAGCCTTCGACGTACTTGAGCTCCCTGACGAGACGAGCGCATTTCGCGCTCCTCGCGACCGTTCGGAAAAATCGCAGAGCCTGCGCAGCATTGTCGATTGTGACTGCTTTATATAGACGGCGGTTGCAAATGGAATGGAGGACACGGTTCGTGTGTCCCATGGAGTTTAGGTCGCTTTTCTCGAGATTATCGGCGACGGTATCGAGCAACTCGGGAGGAAAGCGATTCATCGTGAGCGCAAGAGGTAAGAAGGGTTTGATGATGTGATTTGACATTCGCCAGCCATCCAAACAGTCGTAATTACTGCTGCAAGCTAGACGCTAGGTAGGTAGCTTTTTCACCGAGGATTGGGCATGAGCTGTAGCAACGTTGTCACCTTCTTGGTGATAACAAGATCACGGCGCTCGGCGGCTTTCAGCCCGCCAGCAACGTCAAGCTCCAATTCGCCCAACACCTCGCCGTAATGCGACTCGAGTAGGTTCAACAGCCCGGATTCGTCCCAACGTTCTCGGGGGTTTGGTGCACGTGGGATCCAGATGCTCGGCCATGGACGCAGCCATCGGGTATGGAGTTGTGAGGAAAAGGAGAAGAGCGCCGGGCACATGGACCCAAGTTCCTTGATAGCGGAGAGGAGCGATGATAGCGTTGCGAGATCGCTATCCTCGCCGTCAGACTCAGACTCGACGAAGACGATGCGGAGCCACGAGAGCGACTTGAGCCTGGTAAAAGACGGCCCAGCCTGGTCGACAAACCGCTGCCCAGTAAATAAGCTGCAGCGTCACGGTCTAGCGAGGGCCCTCACTCACCTGGAGGTCGAACGCCACGGTCTCAGCAGCGGAGGGCTGACTTTGGGCCCGGACGATTACACACAATACCTCGAGCGCGGGACAAGAAATGGCGAGTGCATGGATGAGCGATGCATTCAGGCCCCCGACGACATGAACGGTCAAGATGAGATTCTCGGGATGACCTGAATTCACAGACGCGAGATGGGCACAGTAGTCGAATTCCGACAATCCCGTATCCTGCCAGTTGACAAGAAGTTCTTCGATATGAGATGCGGCGAGGAATGGGGCCAGAAGACGTTCGTCGCCACCAAAGGAAATGAGCTGCGGGAGCTCGATTGATGTTACGTCGGTATCGTAGAAATCTGGACGTTGAAAGCCGACTTTGAGGCGGCGAATGTGTGCGTGGCGCCGAAGAAAATCGATCATATTCGGTCCAAATGGCGGGAGGCTGCACGCCTGCAGGGAAGGGAGCGAAATTCCAGAAATGTGTTCGAAGATCCGCGGGGTATCTTCGAGGGATAGCACTTGAAGCGCCTCAAGGTGCGCAAGACCAGCCAACACCAATCTGCTGAACGAGCTGAAGTAGTACGTCGGCCAGTACTGGGTGCTGAGTTGAAATGAGTGTAGTGGTGTTATTCGATAATAGAGAGAAGTACATACTGTAGACGTTTGACTGCTCGGGCACACGCGGTATTGTTGGCCACGGTTTTGAAGAAGCGCAGAGTCTGCGTCGGAGTCGCAAGTCTGACGGAGTAGTAGAGTCTGCGGATGCAGACTGCGTAGAGTACGCGGCTGGTGCGCGAGAGTCGAGCCAAATCCTCTAGATCCAGGTTGTCGACGACGTTGTCGAGCAACTCGGGAGGAAAGCGGTTCATGATGACCGTTGGAACCAAGAAGCGTTGATCCATCGCATTGACACGTGCGGATCTGCTCCCGCACAAGATTGTCGGCGACGGTATCGAGCAATGCGGGAGGAAACTGGTTCATGGGGATTGTAAGAGCCAAGATGAGCTTGATGGATAGGATTGAAATTTGCCAGCGATACAAGCAAGTTCTTGAGGCAAATATTATTTGGAATTATGGGCCTGTATTTTCACCGACCACTAAAGAGTGAACTGCAGTAACGCCGCCACCTTGTTGGTGACGACAGCATCACGGCGCTCCACAGATTCTAAACCTTCCCGTCCGCCAGTAGCACCCAACTCCAATTCGTACAGGACTTCACCATAATTCGAGCTCAGAAGGTCCAGAAGCTCGGATCTATCCCACATTTGTCTGGGGTCTGTTGCACGCGGGAGCCAGACGTTCGGCCATGGACGCAGCCATCGGGTTCGGTGTTGGAAGGAGAAGGCGAAGAGCGCCGGGCACATAGACCCAAGCTGCTTTACGGCGGGAAGACAGGACGATAGGGCCGCGGCATCGCTACTACTAGTAGTATGCTCGAGGTCGGGCCCGAGGAAGGTGATGTTGAACCATGAAAGCGACCTGAGCTTGGTGAAAGCCGGTCCAGTCTGGTCGACAAAACGCTGGGAGCGAGCGATCAAGCTGCAGTCTTTAGCGAGTAGTTATGCTCACCTGGAGGTCAAAGGTGCCGGTGTCGTCGGCGGAGGACTGCCCCTGTGACCAGACGATTATATATGACTGGAGGTCGGGCCGACTACGCGGCGATGCACAAACAGTACTTGGTTCAATTTACATGACGTACCTCTTAGCTCCAGAAAAAGGAAAATAAAATAAAATCATAAGGTAAATTGACATACACAAGCAGTTTTCCGGCAGCGTTTTTTTTTCTTTGATGAATTTATCCAATATATCTTACTGATTGCTGAACCGGCTTGATATCGATACATAGTGCACCGCTGAGTGAGGAATGGCCATTGTAAGTCTCAGCTTCCACTGCTCTAACAATTTGATCTCATCATTGATCCCATCAATTTCAACTTCTGCATCCCGCGGACAGCTGTAACAATGAAAGCTCCAGTGGTCCAAACTCTGTAAACTAATGCCATCATATTCATCAATTTTCTCTCTCTGCTAGCAAAGTTCGCCAGCTACTGGTACAGGAGATTACTCTGCCTCTGCAACCGGCAGGGGGGTTGGCATTGAAGCACACCCCGTTTATACGCAGAACTGTGTGACTGTGCTGATGACCAATCTGGATGTCCAGGATGAGTAATCCGACTCCGACGGAATCGGGGTGCTGACCAACCACCTTGTCGCCGCGCCGATAAGCAATGGCGGCATAGAGTGACATTATCGATGAGTAAGAGTGCCGAGCCAATACCGGAGTTCTCGGGGCACATATATATATAGCTTGTCTCTTGATCGATAGTCAAGCGCTCTCGGCCCGGGCGAACGAGCGCCGACGAGCATCCCGAGCCGTACTCAAGCCATGCTATCATGATCACCAGTGTCACTGCATCGGCCCGGGCGGCGGGATCACCAACTATAAGCAGGCAAGTACACCTGTTCATCCCCATCATAAGACAGGCTTGCACTCGATGTCCTTGCTGTTTCCCGATCCAGCTCAGCCAGCGGATCAGAGTCTGCGTCCGTCTCTGGCTCTAGGGCGTTCCTCTCCAGCTCGAGCCAATTCTGCAGCTCTCGGACGCATCCAGCGCTGACGGCCACTGATACGGACTCGGAGTCAGGCATGAAGGAAGATTTATAGCGAGGATGAAATGTGCTAGGATCTACGGGATTGGGGTTAGTGGCAGCGGGCGACGGGGCATGTGAGGCACATGGTGGCCGTTCCAGAACTGCGGCCAGCTCCCTGCCGGATTGCCGCCCCGCCGCGCGCATCAACCTAAATATTAGATGTTGGCGAGCAGGCGGTGGGCGGGAGCGCATAGGTCGACCCATGGCAGACAAAAGCACTGGCAAGTCAGCGCGTGGATGCAACCAAATAGAGTATCGAGGGATGACGGGCCGAAGGTATTGGAGGCACACGCGAATATCTGTGGCCTCGGTGTTGCCTCCACCATGCAGCCGTATGTTGTCGCGGGCATCGGGAGCATGAAGCTGGCAAAGAGGGCTAGGACTAACGGCGCAGACAATATCGATGAGGTGCGGCAATTAATACTTCACTTGGCACAGTGCTCATGATCATGTACGCTGCATGTATTCATGTAACATAAAATCACCGTGGCCATTAGCACCTTATGAATCCAATATTGCGCCGAGCTAGCTGCTTAACACTATCCGGCCTTCGTCAACCCCGGTTTGCCAACTCATCCCAAGCCGGAATTCGCGTACTCATTGAGCTGACAGAGCCCGAAAGTCCCAGACATTTTGCAGGTTTGTAGTCATGCGAGTAAAGTGAAGAACAAACCGGCATGTCTGCAAAAGCTCCTATAAATAGAGATGCTGACCTAACATCAACTGCTGACAAATCAGGCCCAAATTGGGGGCCTCATTCTTGGACGTCATAAGCACAAACTATACTGTTTGTGAATAATACCTCGAGCGCGGGGCAACGAATAGCGAGTGCGTGGATGAGGGGTGTCACTGCATTCAAGCCACCGACGATCTGGACGGTCAAGCGGAGATTCTCGGGATGACCTGTATTCACAGGCGCGAGACGGGCGCAGTAGTCGATTTCTGAAGATTCCGGATCAGTGCCCTGCCAATCGACAAGTAGCTCCTCGATGTGAGATGCAGCGAGAAACGGGACCAGAAGACGTGCGTCGCCACCAAAGGAGCTGAGCTGCGGGAGCTCAATCGATGTTATGTCGGTAAACCGATGATCGTGGCGCTGAAACCCAACTTGAAGGCGTCGAATGCATATATGGCGCCGAAGGAAATCCATCGTATTCGGTCCAAATGGCGGGAGGCTGCACGCGCGGAGGAAAGGGAACGTGATTCCGGACATGAGCTCGAAGGTTCCCGGGGTGCCTTCGACAAAAAGTACTTGCAGCGCCGTCAGGTGCGTAAGACCGGCCAGCACCAGGTTGCTGAACGAGACGAAGTAGGACGTCGGCCAGTACTGGGTGCTAGGATTGAAATGAGGGCGGCGGTGTTATCCCGTAGGAAAGACAGGTACTTACTGCAGACGCTTGACTGCTTGGGCACACGCCGTATTGTTCGCCACGGTTTTGAAGAAGCGCAGAGTCTGCCTCGGAGTCGAAAGTTTGACGGAATGGTACAGTCTGCGGATGCAGACTGCGTAGAGTGCGCGGCTGGTGCGCGAGAGTAGAGCCTGACCCTCCGCATCGAGGTTCCCCGCGACACTATCGAGTAACTCGGGAGGAAAACGGTCGTCCATGGTGGCCGTTGGAACCAAGAAGCGTTGATGGGTGGCACGTGGCACGTGCACCCTCTATTCGGTATTATTTTAATAGTAATAGTAATATTTATTTTCGTCTATTAGTTATCAACCCTTACGCGAATGCTGCAGGAGGGGTTGTCGGAAAAGGAATGTGTTGCGGTTTGATGCAAAGAACGTCCACATGCAATTGCAGTCTAATTAGCTCGAAAGCAGAACAGCAAAATCGAATCGGCAGAGACTAACGAGGTTGGCGAATTAGTACTGTAACGAAAGTCTATGTAGTGTCCAGAATCCAATGCGTGAAATTGTTCCGAATGCGAGCCGCAGTAGGTACAATATTAAGAAATCTAGTAGTTAACGGTTCCCCGCAGATGCTCTTACTTTCGCTTTCTCGACCTAGCTGCGATGCTTCTCGCGCGGGCGCACCTTATCGCTCCTCAACTCCAAAGGCCTCGGCCGCCCATTCATCCGCTCATACACCCCACACGCATTACACACCTGTGCCCTTGCCTTATTCCGCCGCCACGCACTCGTCTTGCGCGTCCCACAGTGCGTGCAGCTCGGCGCGTTCGGATCGTCCACTCCCGGCCCAGGCATCTCGCGATCGACATCTATGAGCGTCTGTGGTCGCGGCGCGCCTCGCGTCGCGCGATACACCCCACACGCGTTGCATAGCGGCGCGTGTGTGCGCGGGTCGCGGCGCCAGACGGGCGTGCTCGTCGCGCCACAGTGAGAGCAGGTCTTGACGCCCGACGCGGAGGAGAACGTCGTCGGCGGCGGTCCTTCTGTGAGCTGGATCTGCGCGGGACCGGGGCTACTCGTTGGGTATGAGTATGGCGCAGCGCATGCTTGTGGTGGTGCCGTCCCGGGTCGGGCACCGTAGGGAGACGTCGCGTTCCCGTGCGACGAGGCAGGCGGGTACATCGAGCCCGAGTAGTCGGCATATCCGTAGGACGACTGCCCGTAGCCTGCTTCACTACCTATGAGGCTCAACAAAGAAAATACGCAAGAAACCCACCGCTCGAGGACGACGACGCGCTATACATCGTCGACCGAGGATCTATATATTGTTGTTGGTAGTTCTGCGCCGCGTCGGGATTATACGCGGTCTGCGGGTAACCCGTGTTCTGTCCGTAGTAGGACGGGTCGCCTACGAATCTGCGTTAACCTTTCTTCCCTGGTCCTCTTGAAAAAAGACCGCACCTGAACCATATCCGGACCACTGCCCGTATCCTTGGCCGCTATGGGTATTGTTGTTATTATTGTAGCTCATCGTTCAAGTGGTGGACTGTGCAAACTCCGTCTTTGAGAGAGCTGTATTTGAACAAATCCTTTGAATGACTCACCAACCGGAGCAGGTCGTTTTCGTACATATCGCGACCGGCGCGGCTACCCAGGCTTGGAGTCGCATCCCAAGGCACTGTCTGCCAACGACGAATCTGTCCGTTGCGCACGTATTCGCAGCAAATAGCCAATACCCGCCGCCTGCCCAGGCGCCCGGTTTCATCTTTACCACTTGCTCGCGCGCCCTGCAGTGCAGAGCCTCCCCCATGTCGCGGGAAAGCACGCTGCAGTCTCTACGCGACCCACAAACGACGTCAATAAAGCCAAGTGGGTGTCAACTGAATGACTCACGCCGTCGCCGACGATCTGTGCAGCCTGCACCGGATAGAGGCACCCAGCGGACAAGGTTCACTGCGCTGAGTCGTGGAGGAATTTCCGGCGTGACTCGGTTCGCGCAGTGATCCTTGCGCTGTCACCCATTCGGCGATGCTGTGGCCGTTCCCCGGAAATTGCGGTGCGAAATTGCCGTTGCGGCTACTACGACCCCGTTCAAGCCCTGTTTCTCAGCGAAAAATAGCAGTTGCGGGCTGTAGAGGCAGCTTATGCCGATGCTCTGCCTGTTAATGGTGGCATATGTCAGATTCGCGTCTCCAACTAGAGAGTATCCGCACCGTCCCGGGCCTTCTATTGACGCGAAACGCCGTCGGAATACCGCAGCGGCGAATCCCTACTACCGTCGTCGCTGGAAGGACGCCGTTGGAGAAGCCACCCGCGTCCACGTCTAGTTCTCGCTACCTTTGATCAGGTATAGATGGATCGACGCACAGCCCGCAAAAGCCTAAGACGACATAAACATTAATTCCAGGTTAATTCTCACATCGAGAGTGAGGAAACCAACGACGCGAACTTGCGTGCGAGAGGCCGCGCTGATAAACATCCAAGAGAGACGCGTATGAGTCGCGGGATGGTTAATTAACGAAAGAGTTTGGGGGGAGAACCGGGATTAGATGGAGGTTACCTCGAATCTGCGCAGCGATCAATGAAGAACGAAAGGAACGGGCGAATCTCAGCTTACTGGGTTTGTGGGCGTTTGTTCCCATCACACAAAGGCGGAACCGCGAGAGTCGTGATGATTCGACGCGTCATGATACCGTTCGCTTCGCGGCCGGAGCCGGAGCTCGCAACTTCCGTCTGAACGTCCGTACGTGCCCGGTGCCGGTGGCCGCACCTTTCCGACACCGGTTCCGTGGCGCTCCGACCTTATACTAGGTTATCGAGCCCCGGAGAATAATCTGTGGAGTGACCAATTTCCTACGCGTGGGCGCGGGCGCTGGCGCAGGCAAGGATCAGCGCTCGCCGCTCAACGCGTTAATACCCGCACAGAAGCACACAAGCTCACCAAGATTTGGTTGTAAGGCGTTGCCGGCAGGGGCACCACTCCTTGATGTCTGCACATGCGCACGAAAACAACGGACGCGGGCGCAGACTCCACGTAGGCCAAACCCCCTCAAAGCTTAGCCCGAAACTTCCGCTGCGGAGCGGATGGGTGGGTACGCGTACACCGTCATCTTCACGCCCCGGACCGTTTCTCCAAACGCCGAACGCCACCAGCCACAATGAAACCATTGACGGGCAAAACCCAGAATTGGAACGGCGAATAGAGCAAACGGAGGTTTGGCCTCTTGGCTAGTGCTCGGAGTCCGATTCGACGGCAAAGGCGAAATGGAGGTAACAAGGAAGTGTAGCGCTCGGAGGATGACAACATCGGGGACGTGATGTTGCCGGCGTCCGCGGACAGGAACCGGAGGGTGCTGTGTAAGTAAATCAGCAGAACTTGGAGGAAATTGTGTCCAGTCGAGCTTGAGGGATAACCAATCGATTGGGGAAAGCAACTGCCACGAGCTATCCAGTCGCAGAAGTACTTGGTCCTGCGTTCGGTGCACCCGCGGCGGTACCATCCTGCGCCGACTTCCCCTTCTTTCGAGACCGTCTCTTCTTCTTCGCCTTATCCCCTCCACCCCCGCCGTCGGCACCATCCTCTTCGTCTCCCGCATCGTCAAAGTCCATGGATGGAATGTAGACCGCTCCAAAGCTTTCGCTCAGATCGCGATATGGTCGGCTCTTGTCGACGCGTGCACCGGACACGAACACGACCGACTGCGGCGGCGGGGGTACGCGCGGCGGGTCAAGCTCGGGCGTCTGAGGGCGCGATGACTGGGCGGAGGAGCCGGGTGTCGCTGCGGGAGTCTTGGTGTAGGACGACACGGTGACGCGCTTGTTCTTCGAATTAAGCGAAAGGACCGTCCGCGTCTGGGGCTGGGGAGGAGCCGCAGCATGGGCTGGGGTGGGCGCGCCAGCGAGAGTGGGAAATGCTCCGGCGGCGCGACGGGCTTCCTCCGCAACCTGCACCCGGGCACGCTCCTCGCCCGCTAGCGTCTCAGCGAGCTGGGTTTCGAGCCGGGCGATGAGAGCTGCACGCTGGGTTTCGGATAGGAGGGCTGTCCCGCACGATGGGCACGCGTGCTGGGGCGGGTTCGCGCCGCAAAGGACCAGTCCGCAAGTGCGGCAAAGTGGTGCATGCGATGATAGTGGATGGGCACGAGCTGGTCCGCGTTCAGGTGCTGGCCAATGAAGGCACTGCGACGCACCTTGGCAAAAGCATCCTCCTTTGGGATCCGGCGTTGGTTGCGTTGAGGAGGCGGAGACCAGTCCGGCGATGAGCGCTTCGAGCTGGCGGACGGCGATGCTCTTTGGCGCTTCCTGAGGCGGCGTAGCGGTCCCTTTAGCCTTTTTGCCCACCGCCTGAGGTTGCCTAGGCTGAATTCGGTCGGAGGGGAGCGACGAGGCGGGCTGTTTGCGTGTCCAGGCTGTATGGTACATCGGAGCTTGGAACAAGTCCTTCTTGACTCGATGCCACCACGTCCTCAAGCGCAAGCCACGGCTCAGAGCGCGTCTACCGGCCGCTGAACTGCCTCGAGATTCGCAATGTCGCGCTATACTAGCCTCCAACCCCATTCAATTCCGCAATAACGACGTCAAGCCGCGCAACCCGGTCGCCATTATAAGCCCCGCAAGCAGACTCGGAATCCGCAAGGATGTCTCCCAACGCCCTTCCACCCACCCGGCGCATTGTCGCAAACCAAACTGAGAAGGATAAAGCCACCGTTTCGCTCGAAAAGACAGTCTGTCCCCGCGAATGGCGACCGGGCAACGTATGCCACGACCTGCACGCCTCCGAGGGTTCCATCTTGGCACGCAACGACCAGGCTTGGGCCGGGGCCGACGAGGTTCAGTCACGTCCCGAGTTATCGCCTGTCCCCTGCGCCTCCGTCTTTCGCGTCTTCGACTTTGCGCCTGGCGAAGTCTTGGTGGGTGCCGAGTGCCTTGCGTGCAGCTGGATGTGTTGAGGCAAGGGCACCGGACGTACACGCTCGACTATGCCGTCGGCTTCAAGGGCACGATCGTCATGGAGCTGGATGGTAGGGAGCGGGCGATGCTGCGAAGGGAGATACAGCCGTGCAACGGGGCTTGATTCATACTTGGGGGACAAGTCCGACGAGTGCGCGCGGGTTTATTTCGCAATGCTTGGTACGTGTCTAGCCCTTACGTCTCCATCTCTCAATTCGGCGCAGGATCGGAGCCCGTTCGCGTCCAGGAAGCAAGCTTGAGGAAGTGCTCCTTACCTTGTGAATCTTCGCTTTCCATACCATACCCCATCTGCTTCTGGCTCGCTTACGCTTCCACGTACCCCATGAGCGCCTCCTGTCTAACCACTCGTACCATGTTCTGCCCACCTAAACCCGTCCCCGTTCCCTCCCATCCGCGGTATCATCACAGGGCACATATACGGCGGAAAGTCCACCCGAGCTTTGTTCGTCCAACATGTGATACACTTCCCCCGCTGTAGGACGAGAATCGGGAATCTCCGCAACGCATTTCGAAACGAGGTCGCAAAACCAAACCGGCACGTCGGCCTCGACAGGGAAGACAAGCGGGTGCTTGGCACCTATAGGGATATTACTGACATCGGACGCCAGCGCCCAGAGCACCACCCCGAGAGAAAAGACGTCTCCGGCGGCGCTCCGCGTGCGCTCCGGCGCCCGGTAGCACTCCGTGAAGCGGCTTGAGGGGCTGTAGTCGATGAAGCGGCAATGCCCGTCCGGACAAAGGACGATATTTCTAAGCTTCAGATCGCCCCATGCGGGTGTATGCCCGTGAAGCCGCGAAAGTGCCGCGGCGACGTCCTTGCACCACGCAGCATTGAGCTCCCGACTCAGCGGAGATGACTCGGAGCGATGTGCGCCTAGCACGTGTTCGAGGGACGACGCCGGTGCAAACGGCATGAGCAAACCCATAAAGTAGCCCGCAGCGTCGACCACCGTGTTCACCGGACGTAGGACAAAGTCGGAGTGGGGCAGAGATGCCATCAAGTAGGCGTCTTCCAGTAGCTCCGAAGCGTACAGCCTTGCAATTTTGAGAAGCAGTTGTTGGGCATCGAGGTTGACCAAATAGAAACGGACATCTGCGATGGGTGCGGCGGTGTGGGTGCGGTACAGCGATTCCGCGCACGGCTGGGAATGGGGCTTCATCCGAAATCTATGTGGCGGGATAGAGATCGTAGGTCTTTGTGTCGAAAATCTCGAAACCGCCACCAGGAAGCGACCGAAAACTGCACAAGACCACATGGCCAGATGCAGGCTTCAGAATGTCTGCGATCTCCTTGAGCAGTTTGGGCGGCAGCGGAGACCAATCGGCCAAAGCCTGGTTCTCGGCGCAGTCCGCGACGTCCGGGTTGAGCTCGTATTTGACCCACACGCTGGCTCCCGTACCGACAGCATGGGGTTGCTCCCCTACGAGAAATTCAACGTCGGCGGACTCGTCCGACAGGCGGGAGGAGAGCTCGGAGATGACTTGTTCGGACACCAGGCTCCAGATGTCGGGATTCAAGCTGGGCTTGGATAAGGCTGGGGGAACGCTTGTCAGTACGGAGAGCATTCTACACGGGACCTAACCTAGAGCATGAGCTTCGGTATCCTTGCTGAACGCGGAAAGCTGCGCGACGGACATGGAGGCGGGACCAAACCAGGTTGTCACGCATCAAAACGTCAACACGCCCTAGAGCCTCGACTATAGGGTATGTTCCCAGTCAACAAAGTCTTTGGGAGGAGCGTAGCGGCTCTTGTGTACACATGCATTTCCTTTTTGTGTACGGTGGCATCAACCATCAACGCGGCTTGCTCCCAACCTCCACCACTAACATGCGCGACATGCCGCTAGAATTGCTCGACATGGTCGCCCGCGAGCTGGGCCCTGCGGATATGGCTAGCTTTTCATCCACGAAGCGTACCCTTAGCGCGCTCATGCGCCCACGTCTCTACCGGACCATCGTCCTTGCCGAGGCCCTCCAAGCAATCCGCTTCTTCAGAACAGCAACCGAACAGCCAGCGCTTGCGGCGCTTGTTAAGAACTTGACGCGCGTCTTCCCTATACCATAGTACCACACTTACAACTCCTCTAGCACTCGCTTTTCCGTCGAGGATACCGAGGACGAGGACACGGATCTCCTGAACGGAGCGACATTACAAGACTACTCCGTGGTAGCCCTGCGCAATCTCACTGCGCTCGAGGAACTCGCCATTGTGAACCCGGTCGATGTCCTCATGGCCGCCTCCCGCGTCAACTTCCCCTCACTTCGGCAATGCCGCATGGCTTTCATCATCGGCGATGAGGAACCCTCCGCCAGATTTCTCAGATCGCACCCTAATATACGCCGGGCAGCGATTTGGCTGCGCAGAGAGCATCCCTCCTCGGAGTTCTCGCCAGACCTTGATCAGGTCTGTGCCGCCGCTCTTGCGCAGGTCGAGGAGTTCAGTGGGCCGGCTTTTCTCGCACGCTCACTGCTCCGCAATGCAACCGGCATCACCCGTCTTCTCCTTGCATGGGGGCAAGAGGATGGCCTGGTGCCAACAGATTATCGCGAAGTCCTCAATAACATCGACTTATCTTCGTGCGTCTTCTGCGGCAACGTCGGGGTTAGCTGGAATATCGGCCTTTTGGAAGCGATTGCCGCTTCCTGCCCAAACATCGAATCGTCGCCATTACCTGTACCCGGCAAACACCCATAGCAGAGTGGGAGGTACTTAACATGTTTCATCTGCTATTTCTTCCTGCTGAATTCAAATGACAGACAATGCTCGACTCGGCGCGAAAAATCTTGCCAAAATTGCGCTCTCTGAGCTCTTTCCAGCTAATATCCGAATCCCCGAAGAACACCGCCGCCAACGACACGTTCGAGACGCGTGTCGCGACCGACCAAGCTCATGTCGTTGAGTTCGGTCGCGGGTGTCCGACACTGAAGCACTGTCTGCTGCGATCTGGACTGCGTTGGACACGCATGGCCGCCGGCTCCGACCTCTGGATTCCGGTGCTTCCCATAGCGGAGTTATCGATCCGCGAGTTTCTGTCGGCTTTCGCAGAGCAGTTTGAGTCATTCCGGGAAATTTCAGCCGCAATGGCCGATGCAAAGGTCAATGAGGCGGCGGAACGGGCGAGGGGTGATGCAGAGGGGGCACGAGTTGGATTTCTAGACATTCTGGGTACATTGTTGCCTGATGTGCTGGAGTTCGTAGACCAGATGTAACCGTCAACTGTTCGACGAGTGTACAATCTCTTGAAAATTGTCGCTCGCGCCGTCTGCGAGGAGAAAGAGGGCCGCATATATGCTTAACGACTCCTCGCTGTGCGCCGCGTTCGAACGCAATTGTATATATGAACGCTAGTCACTAGTACCGCTCTCGTAGCGTTTCCCACTCGTTGCAGATCGTTCCGTCTTTACCGCAAAGTGGCTGTTGGTCGTCACAAAGGAGCATACGACCTTTCCCGCAATCCACACATCCGTCTGCTCGCCAGGTCAGTACCCAACGATGCCGCACAGAACCCGACATGGACATACGCAGCACTCTGCAGAATACGCCCCCGTCCTGGTCGTTGGTGCAGCTTGTTATGCTGCATTTATTCTTTTTGATGGCACTCATGGTCTTAGCGAAGGAGGGTAAAATTGCTGCAGCTGAGACGAGATAGCTGGTGGCTTTATAAAGCTGCTACCAAACAACTTGGAAATGTGACGAGGTCCATCGAACCTTGCAAGCGAGGTCGCTGCCACGGCCCGGAGCATCGCAACGCCAGCGGATCGTATAAGCCCTGGCGACCTCAGATTCGAAAATTTCCTTTCGCTGTTGAGAACCAGGCGTGACAAATTCTAATTTGTTGGTAGACGTTCCTCTTGTTAACGTTTCTGCGATAGCCCATCAAGTATCAGGCCCAGACTCCTACCCGTTTTGGACTTTGCCCACCTTGTCTAAAAACAATAACCAGCGGTGAATGCTTGTCCTCCGCGTTCTTGTTTGTGCGCGTTGCCTGGCCACAGCGACCTCCGCAACGGCGCTTGCAACCGCCGACCCCGGCTTGCGTTGCGCTATATAAAAAATGCCTTGCAAAACGTGCAGAGCAAAGACTCGACTACATGCCCTGCTTTTGGCCTTGTTCTACCTCTGAATCCGCTGTTGCGTATCCAAGGAAGCCCTCGCTGCACATAGGGAGGTTTCCCTGGATACGGAGTCATACTACAAGTACGTTTTCCCTTGTGGCCAAACATTGTGCTCACCGCCCACAGCCTACCAACAGTGGTGGCCTAGCCCACGAGCAAATGCGTCTTCGCTGCCGGGGTCACCGTACCCTTATCTCTCCCCAGCGCCACGGACACCGTCACTGGCAACACCGTCGACGCGCTACCACGACGCGCCTCCACCATATGCGTGGTATTTTCCAACCGCGTACGCGACACCAGGACCTTTGCATACACCCCTTCCACCAACCCCCGCATCTTCCGTCATCCCGCTGCCTAGCGGGCACGACGACGACGCATACCATGCGGGCTACGACGACGCCATGTACGATCAGGGATGCCGACCCCGCGGGCGGCGGATGTCTCGATCTCGTCCAAAACTCGTCATCCTAGCGGGTCGTTCGCGCTCCAGCCAGACGAGGAAGGGCAGTCGGGGTCGAGCTGCCGACGATCCGCCCCGAGGGCGAAGCCGGGAAGCCTCGCGAGAGTGGGTGCGAAACCATACCCCCGCATCGGCGAAGCAGCGGTCGGCTATGCGCCAACTGGGTGCCAAGGCGCGTCCCGGCCCACGCTCACGCGTGCATTGGTTCGACGGCCTGAGTGGGACAGCGAGTAGTGGGGATGGTATGCCGCCGCTGGTAGACCGGCCACGGACATATCCAATCTGCGTATCGCCGCCGCCTCCCTCGCGGTCCTCCCCACCCTCGTCGCCCTATGCATCTATTCAATCTCCTCCCCCGTACGCATACACTCCGCCATCCCCGCATCCAAAGCTGCACGGACACGACATCCACCCGCTCCTCGAGGGCGGACCCAGCCTCGCCCTCGACTGGAACGTCACCACCTTCCCCACTACCGCGTCTCTCACCGGCCCCGCACACACGCACTTCTGCGACCCCGCCTTCCCCACGCGCCCGCCCTGGCAGACACAGCACCCTGTTCTCCTCAAAATCATCCTCCCCAACATCGCGCTCGCGAACTGGCTCCTCGCTGCGTGGGGGCCCATCCCAGTGCACGCACCCGCGCCGACTCCGGGCTTGTATACGGTGCATGGTGCACTCGTCCCCGCCGCCGCGCCGCCGATCCGCATCCAAGACGTCCTCGACGCGGTATACACGTACCTCCACACGCCTATCACGGCGCGGGAGGGGTCGTACATCCTCACGACGAGCCCGCGCGCGTGGTGGGCCGCGGGTGAGATGATGCACAAGCGGATTAAGGAGGGGAGGACGGGCGACCTTGCGGAGGTGGCGCGACGAAAGGGCGTTCTGCGCTCGGATCTGCTGGGAGGGGCGACGCGGTTTGGTGGGATGTGGGTGATGGGTGGGGGAGTTGTTGGATTGGCGCTAGTGTGAAGCAAGTCGAGTTGGAAAATGTCTCGCTTGAGACGCAAAGTCATGTAATGTATGAGCTACGAATCTAACGGCCACAGCACTCACTAATTACAAGCCATTAATGAAATTGACGGATTTCCCTATCGCTATATGCTTGGTGTCGGCGCCACTTTTGTCTTTGACAAGCAAATTTGAGCGCCGATGCGGGTTTAAACGGTCAAGCACCCATAGCTCTCTTCGATCACTGGCAGACTTCGGCGCTCAGCGCCGCCTAACCTGCTGGCCACAATACGGCCTCGGGAGTCCGCGAAAACATATAATGCTTTTTTGCCTTGCGTCGCGCGTTGCCAATCTGTTCAACTTCGAAGACATCCTGGCTCGTGCCACAGTACCCCTACAGATTTATCGTGCCATCGTCAACTAAGGGTTCAGTCGGCTCGGCTACGTGACTACAGTGTCTAAGAATGGATTGCCGGGGAACATCGGTGCCCAATGCCTATGGGTTTCGTAACTCGTTAGGATCATACGAGTGCTATAAACGCAGGAAAACAATTGCTTCAACAAATCCGTCTAAAGTCCTGCCATATATACCCTCGCCCTACTTCGCCTGCTCCCGCTCATACTTGGCCGCCTCCCCGGGCTCCATCACATTAATTCCCATCTCCTCCGCCGCAATCTGCTTCACCGGGCCCGTGAACCACTTTCGTGCACTGAGCACCCAGAAGCCGAAGCTATATAACACCACAATGCCAACAGCGACGATGGAGTAATTGAACGTCTGCGAGTCTACGGGCTGCGCGCTTCGTTAGCCCAGAGGCGCAGTGGGAGGGAGGGAGGACGCACGTTAACCTGCGGCAGGATAAACGCAATCGAGATGAAGAGGATCCAGAGGACGGCGCCGACGGCGATGGGATAGGAAAATCGCCCGAGATGGAAGGGCCCGAGGACGAAGCGGTCGCGGTAGATGAGGCGGAGCGCGATGGGGATGCCCTGGAAAATTTAAACCCGGTCGGATTCGGAAGAGTGACAAGAGAACGTACGTAGGAAATGTACAGGCCAATGGTGGCGATGGAAGTAGCGGCGGCGAAGGCGACCGTACTGCCAAGACTCGGGAGCCCGAGACAGAAGCTCAGGAAGCATGCGAGCCAGACTGTTGTCGTCCATTCAATCCGTTCCAACACAAAGAATAGGAAGCGGGAAACGAACCGGTGCGGATGGGCGACTTCCACTTGGTGTTGACGTAGTTGAAGAATTTATGGCCGGGCTAAGACGTGTCAAACCCAACAAAGAACAAACAAAAGGCAGGAACAGCGCACGATCCCACCATCCCGCGCAAACGCAAACATCTACGCGGACATTAGCGAGCCCAGAGCTCAGCGCGACGCAACGCTGACTCACCATCCGCGAGTTACTCGTAATCGAAAAGGTCCCACAAAAGAACATCGCGCCCACAACAATCACCATCAACACAATCGCGCCGTCCTCGCCCACCGTGTCCAGGAAGATCTGGGTAACGGGTTGGCCCGTCGCACTGCCGAGCGTACCTTCCAGATCCTGGATGGAGAAGAGCAGGCCGAGGATGAGGAACCAGCCGAGGACGGCGGAGACGCCGATGGCCATGATGATCCCGATAGAGCCGGACATGGCGGCGTTTTTCGTTTCTTCGGTCATCTGCAGAGAAAATCAGGCATGAAAGGGAGGAGGGGGACAGCGTACGTGTGCGCTGGCGTCGAATCCTGGTCAACAGTGAGCAGTAGAAGGACGGGAGTGGGATCTTCATGCACCGGTGATCGTGTACTGCGACATGAGGATCTACCCATAAAATCAGCTGAATTCCATACTTAGACGACGACCATACCCCAATAACCACAACATACGCGTGGCTGGCCCTGTCCCCCCACCCGCCCGTCCCATCCAAGAATGTCTTGAACACAAACTCGGCACTCTGATGCTTCGGCGCCTTCGCCAAAATCGCCACAACGAGCGAAAAGGTGCCGATTCCGTGCCACCACACAGAGATGTTGTTGAGGGTGTTGAGGAGGTGCACGCCGAAGGTGTTGATGAGGCCCTGCGTGATGAGGACGGCGGCGTAGATCCCGATGTTGGCGTTGGGCGTGTGCACATATGAGGTCTTGAGCGTCGCCGCGGTGCCGATGAAGTTGGCGCACGCGAAACTGGTGGTTTGTGAGTTGGAGTGGGCTCAACGGAGCAGGGAGGAGATGAACCTGATTCCGGTGGTGACCGCGACTTGCCCGAGAAGGTTGAACCATCCTGCGGCGCGTTCACTGCTGCTGCAGGAACTACAGAAAGCACGGACCGGTAACCCAAGACGCCAACGCCGCACTCTCCGGAGGCGAAAGCATCGCAGCCCAGAAGTATGGCCCGCCGGAGGTAGGGTGCGCGCTGAATGGGCGATAACTACCAGGCGGGGTAGACGCGGCGAACGACGTACCTGCAGATTTCTGTCCGTGCCAGCGACTGAATTAGCTTGGGAGCCGGGGTCGATAGCGCGACACGTACCGCCCATAGCGAGCCCGACGAGGGAGGTGAATAGCGCTGGTGGATAACGAGCTTGCGCTTGCATTCGTGGAAAGTACGTACAGACGACGATCCATCCCCAAGCCATAACCGCCGGTCCTGTGCAGGGTCAGAGAACATCGTAGACGCGTCGAACGACGCCTACCGCCGGTATTCTGCGCGTATATGAGCATCGTCTACCGCTTCGCAATAGCGCACTCACCAGCCCATAGGCAAACAGACTTGGAATGCCCGTCATAACGGAGATAATCGAAAAGGACACCTGGAAGAGCGTCAAGCTTCTCGCCTTCGCTTCGCGAAACACGATCCAACGTACGCCAAAGTTCTGTGCAGCCGGGTTAGCGAGAGGCGGGAGGAGGACAACGAGGGTGCACCTGCATGAGCCCTAGCTCCCGTCTACCACACGCGTCGTCGGCTTATCGCGTACCACAAAAGACTCGGACGACGCACCTCAGCTCCTGCTTGTACCCCATCCTCGCGAGCTCCGCCTCGTCTGCAGCCATATCCACCCCCACCGTCGTAGGCGCGGTCTTCTCCTTGTGGTCGCTGTCGGACATGGTCGTAAAGAGCAGAGACTCGGAATCGTGGTCACCGACGTCGCGCGTCTACCCTTATCTCGGTGATTGGCCGCATGGGCAGCATGGGAGGCATCAAGGAGCGGGAGGAGCGTGCTGCGTCGGCGGCGGAAGCCGATGGCTCGGGTGGATTCGATTTTGGCGCGAAAGTGCGCGAGGGGCGCCGGCCCCGGGGAAGATGCGGGTCCATTGGCTTTTGCGCGGCGGATCGGCGGAAGGAAAAAAGAGGATACCAGCTTCTTGGGAATTGCGAAGACAACGTTCGGCCTACGAACCTGAAAACATTTGAAGCGATAGAGCAAGAGGACAAGGCAAAAAAAGCCGGCACCAGAGATTTGTGGGCGCAGATCATGAGAGGATCCACCGTCGATCCGGCACGAAAAGCAGCACTTCAGAATGGCTGTAGTTCATGACGAGCATAAGGGGCACTCGTAGACGGAAGGAAGCAAGATAAGGGCCAAAAGCAGGTCCAGACCTGCGCCGACTTAATCACGCAGCGAAGTTGGCGTTGGATTGGACGGCACAACGCGTCTCTGAATGGCGGTGGGCGGCGTCCCAGCTGGTCCATCACCAGCTGCAGGACGTCGAGTACGGCACGTACAGGATGCCCGTGGACATGGACAAGGAGGGATAGATGCAAGAGATATGTAGGACGGTATGTATGTATACATGCGTGCGGAGGAAGAGCGGTATCGCGAGTGCGGGGATGTACGGAGGACTGCGGGTGCGGGATGGGGTCTTGGGTGTGCGTGGCTGAGATGAGAGGCAGGACAGATCGTAAGGATGCAGATGGGGAGCAAAGTAAGAGACCGAGACACGTATCGAATGGCAATCGATAGACGGGTTACTTCGGCGGCGGCGTCTTGGGACCTGCATACTTATGAGAAAGAGGGCCGCCAGTCGTTGACGGACCACGCACCAAACAACCCCGACCGCGGAGGTGGCGACATGACCACAGCAGGGGGCGGCCCAGCAGCGGTACCCGGTGCCAGGAGCGGGTTCGCTAAGCGCAAAGATGAGTATCGCGAAGGCCACGCTGCAGGAGCGGAGGACGTACGCCGCCATTGGGCCCACGCAGGGAGGTTCGGCGCGGGCGGGGCTGGGGCGGGGGTCGGCGGGGGGAGCGCCAGCTGCGCCTGCGCCTGCTGCTGTGCGAGGCGTTGCTTCCGAGGCCGGGGGAGGGGCGTCGCGTGCACCACGCGCCAGCCTCCGGGGGCGGGTGCCGGCGGGGGTGCAGGCTCCGCAGGCGGCGGGGGCGGCTCGATCGCTGCCTGTGGCTTTCAACCGGAGTCAGCGTCGGTGCTCTTCGCGGGACGGGGAGGATGGAACGAGGCGCACCGGGGGCATCCAGCCAGTATACACGCCCTCGGCGCTGTGCTTCGCCTTGATGGTCATAAGCTCCGCAATCTCGCTGTATCGGAACGTATTTTGGGTGGGTGCTCGACGGCGGGAGGGGTGGAACGCACAACTGCAGCGCCCGCTTCTCATCGCGCAGCTTGCCGACTTCTGCGAGGAGGATCTTGACCTCGTTTGCGAGCGCCTTGCTGAAGTCGTTGATGTACCTGCGCAGCGCTGGGTATGAGAGCGCAGCGATGAGGACGATGGAAGGGACGGACTTGGGCTGCTGGCCGGGCTGTGAGCGAGGCGTCGAAGCCATGGAGGAGAGGGAGGACAGGCCTCGAGGCGCGGAAGCGAAAAGCTGAAAATGGCAGAACACGCGGCCCTAAAGTGATGGCTGGCTTCTCCTCCTGCATTGTGCATCCCTGAGCTGCCCCACGCGTATTCGCCAATTTATCACCGCGCGCAGCCGTTATTCTCCAATCTATAGTATCTCTCGCCAGTTCACGGATTACGACCGCTGGCACAGCACCCACCAACCCAAAAGGCCATCCACGACTCGACCCCATCGCTACGTTGGCGCCACTTATGCCCTTGGCCAGCAAATCTGAGCGGCGCTGCGGATCCAGTGCAGCTGCTCAAGAATATAGTGGCGCTGCTTAGCATCGGCGCCCGGCGCCGTCTACAATCCCGCTGGACCGAATATAATGTTTCGGCCTTGCCTTGCAATACCAAAACATGTTGGCCTCCGCAAATCTCCACGTCCAGACCCACGTTTGCGTTTGCAATCGTCAGGCGAGCGAGAGTCAACACCGCGTCCCGGTCAACGCACGGCTTTGCGAAAAATGCGGGGTAGATTCTGACGGCAATCGGCTTTGTGGGGCCTGCAAATTGGGTGCGTTTACCCGCTGCCAGTGGAATTTGCTGTAGCTGATATTATGCAGTCGGCTAGAAAGGAGCTCTTGCAACAGGAGCTCGTGTCCAGTAACAGTTCTTTGTTGATGTTCCAAGTACGCGTACGATCTTTAACTCGGACTAGAACCACAATGTGCCGCTCATCAACTTGGCAATGTCCTGCGCAAAAATCTTGTGTGCCGCAGCTGCCAGTTGCACCATCAGCGCCAGATGTAAGAAGAGAAGGGAAGCCTCCGTACGTCCTGGATGAAAATTATTCCTACCCGGCAATAAGCACAAATACGGCGCGTCAGAGTTGGAGAAGAGTAGCGCAACGCACCCCCAAAAGTCATTAGGCGCTCCAAAACTCGTCGCATCGACGAAGCCAAACTGGGTCGGATTCGCGAGGATTGTGGTGAACACGGCATTGGAGTCCCAAATGAACGTTTTCGTCTAGAGTAGCGGATTCAGCGCTCCATACTTAAATTAAAATGGTCATAAGCGGCCGCGGACGTACCCCAGCGTTGGCGGCTTTGAAGCTCGCTGCGTGTGTGACAAGCCGAGAATTGAAGTCGGCGATGGTGGATTTGAGGAGGGCTTGTGCGGAGGCGCCTTGTTGGATTACCTGTAGACGCGAGTAAGAGGGAAGACACAAGTAGAGTGAAATGAGGAGGAGGAGGAGGAAAATATTGTACCAGTGGGCTGAGGTCGACCCGAGGGACGTTGATAAAGAGGAAGTTGCGTGCGCCGACGTTGCTACGCGTGTTAGGTTAAATTCGACACTAGATGTTTAGAGAGATAGTCTGTGGACGTACTACTGGATTGAAGTTAGAATTCCGTCAGATGGGGAGAACAAAGGAACACACGAGTTTCTGCATCAGTGCAAAGTACTGCCCGAGAAGTATCTCCGCGAATCTAAGGATGGTCGACGCTCCCAAACTCACAACAATGAAGAACAAAGGAACTCACGCGCCACGGTCACCAGGCTGGAAGTAACTGCCAGCCATATCGTTGACGCCTTCATATAATGAGCGGTAGCGCAAAAGACAAAGAAAGGCGCCGCACCGATCCAAACACTAAACAACGCATTATCGCTCGTCCACGGCGTCGTCGCCGGCTTCGACGCCACACCGCCAGTAAGGAACTCGTTGATCTACCCACCGCCTTAGCTTCAACCCCTCCCCTCCACAAACAGCCCACGCACCTGATCCCCCAAACTCAACACCGTCGGCTCAAACGGCTTCACCAGACTCGCATTAATCGTCGCTCCGCCGTAGGCGTAGTTATACGTGAACAGCACGGAGCCGTTGAACGTCATCGTGTCGAACCCGACGTAGTTCTCGCCGCCGCCGCCGGTGAATCCCGGGAAGGGCGGGTTGCCGAGCGGGTTGTGGATGTTGGGGAGGACGCTGCTGGCGTTGAAAGACGTGGAGGTGTAGCTGTCGCCGCTGTTGATTGGCGCGGCAAGCTTTAATGTGGATTGGGGAGGGAGATGGAAATGGGACGAACAATGGGAACCAGAAGTTGATTGGCCCGCCAAAGGGCGGCGGGGCGGTGCCGGGTGCGCATTGACTGAAGACTGTGACTTTCTGAGCCCTAAATTCGCTCACTGAGGGGGTAGGAGCGTACAGTCGCTTTGCCATTGACAGAATGACCTTCACCGTCTCAGCTGGACACCCCAGGCATGAAAAATGGATGCGCACCCAGCAGCACAGGTCGTCGGACCCCTGTATTGCAAACCGCCGCACTGTCCAAAAACAGGAACGGTCTGCGCGTTGGACGCAGCAGCGGCGAGGAGGAGCGAGATAACGAGCGAAGCCATGGACGTTGAGCGGGAGACAGTCGCTCTGGCACTTTATGGCGCGTGTCAGCTGGACGGTCGGGGCCGAAATTTTGTCGCAAGAGGGTCCGACCTTCACGCGTGGCTGAACAAGGCCGAGGTCACGCCGTGGTTCAACCGACTGACTCGGATATCGATGTCAAGGAGAAGAAACAAGATAGATTCTAGGATAGAAGGTCCAGAGGATGCAATTCCGCGAGAAGTCGTATCAGATAAGGACAACGGCAGCCACAGCGAACATTCCAAACCCAACACCCGCACTTCCAACAACACCCACGCGCTGGGCGGCACCGGTTGGCTGCGACGACGTCGACGCGCTTGGGATCGAGTTGCTGCGCGTCAAAGTTGGAGTGGGGCGCGAGGTAGTCCCTGCGTTTGCGGAGGAAAGTCCGTTGGTGCTTACGGTGCTGATGACTGAAGACGGCTGTCAGCTTCAAGAACAAAGAAAGAAATGTGCACGGACAAGTGATATCGTCGCTCTGGCTGGTGCCAGCACTCTCTGTAATGCCCGAGCCGGTTCCGTCGTCGCCGTCGTCGTCGTCGTCATCATCGACACCCCCGCCGCCGCCACCAGCGACGCAAGCGTTATCCGCGCCGCAGGTTTGCCCCGCGGAGCAGCAGGTGTTGTCTCCGCACGGGACCCCGCCGACGTTCGGGCACCCCGAGGGGTCGCCGCTGCACACTTCGCCAACGGGGCAGCAGCCATCTGCCTGACAGCGGAATCTATTCATGCGTGAGCTTTGCGGGGAAGTAACTTGGGATGGGAGAGCTCACCCAGTTGGGCAGCAGTTCCCGTTCCCGCAGTCGTCCGCGCAGTCGTCCTGGCGCGCACCGAGGAGACCGCCGAGGAGTGCGCCGGAAGCGGGTCGGCGAGCGGAGAGTTTGTAGGCTTGGAGTTGGCGTTTGGCAGTAGAGCCCGTGTGCGCATTGGCGCCAAGGATCGTCAGAATGCATGTAGCGAGGAGGCCGAGACGGTGTAGGCTGAACATTGTCGTCTGGCAGGGGGTGGTGCACTTCTGAGGCGACACCTGAGGGGGCGAGCCGACGTCCATCCGGTTTTATAGCTGGGGCCGACACTGGGGAGGCGATGGCATGAATCATTGCAAGGGATGTATGTGATCGCTGGACAGGGTTTGAGGCTGCCAAGAAAAGGGAAATGCGACGTTGAGGGAGATGCTTACCATGTCTCAGTCTAGCGGCGGCGTTTCTTGTCTTCCTTCCTTTTCTTTCCTGTTTGGATTCGCGCCCAAGCTGGCTATAGGAACATAACGCAAGGAAGGAAAGGGATTTTTTCCAAGCTCCTATCGTGAAAAGGCTATTTCGCAACGCCCCAAATTGCAGACGCGCAGCCGAGTTTGCTTGCCGATGATAGATTGCTAGTGCATTGAGCAAAAATCACCGCTGAGGTGCTGCAACGAGGTCGTAACTATCGCTTCAGCTAAAAATGAGCCTGCTCCCGCATGATTCCTGCCGTGTGCAGGGGCGCCGACGGGTAGTCCAGCACGCGCACGTGATACGTGGCTATGCTGATGGACCCCTGTCTCAACAACTGCATCTTCCGCTCCGGGTCTCAGAACGGGATGCATAAAGGTCCGCGAGGTATCTGTAGCCCAGTCCGAAACTATGCCCTCCTCACTACTACTTCGCCTCTTTCTCCTTGTATGCATCGTCGCGGCTCAACAGATTCAACATCCTTCAAGAAGGCATAACCAGTCGAGCCTGCGTCGCGGAAGTCTCCTTGAACGGCAGGAATGCGTGGATCAGTGCGGGAACGGGACTTGTTGTCCGGTAGGGTGTGTGTCGTTTGCCCCGGATGATGCCGGGCGATTTGTTCATTCCCTTTGCTGAACTTCAGGTTCTTCTGCGACTCGGGCGGATGTTGTCCGGACGGGGAGCTCTGTGACGGGACCCCGGTTGGGTGTCCCACGGATGATGGCGTCCCGTGTGGCGCTGCGACGTGCTGTACGCCCGGGCAGACTTGCGGTGCGTCTGACCACCCCGTTCCTCCAGTACAATCTCACTCATCGGCAGTGGGTGGAACATGTGTCGTCGAGATGCCTGGTACGAGCGATATTACCGTCGGCACTTCCATGGCCAGCTCTAGCGCAAGTCTTATGCTGGCATCGATGAATCCGCAGACCATCCGCGTGACGACGTCGACGGTATCGCTACGGGTCGAGCCGACGGCTGGTCAGATCGCGCAGAGCAATACCGGCGCCGCCTCCCGAAATTCCCTGTCAGTTGCAACGGCTTTTGGTTGGGCTTTCGCTCTGGGAGTGTTGTACGCTCAGTTGTGCTGTAACATACTCGTAGCTAGCTAACGCGGTTGTCCTTCAAGTTTGCATACATATTAAACACGCAGAATCATTCGTGGAGCGGCGCGCAATTTTGTGCGCTGATGCTGGTTATGAAGTGGCCGCCACCGATATGAGTGGGCATCCCGAATCTCGTTCGAAGCGAGGCCGTTCATTGCCTCGGCTGAACATTTCAATTTTCGGTCTTGTTGTTTTGACCTATCCAAATAGACATGTCGACATATAAGCAGCTAGTCCTGCCTACTTCGCTCCAACGTTGGCGCACTACTTAATGCGAGCACCAGCAAAGTTGGATCGCGGTACGGCTCGTTCGAAGCGAGCGTTTGCCGTGTACACCGGATATGCTGTCCTTTTTGGAATTCTGCTGAGTACTTAACTGAATGTCCATTTTTCAACAGAAGATACACCATATTATAATATTGAAAGAGCTTTGAGAGGCACAAACTAATAAGCTCTAAAGTACTAAATTTTATGATATATGATAGTGCCCAGATAGTGTTTCCTAAAAAGGGTCTGATTTTTTGGCAAGAAATAGTTTGCCCATTTTTGGAGGAATTATTCCGCAGGAAACACACACTGAATAAATCCATGTTTTTTCGGACAAAAAGGTATCAATTTTAGTCCCCACTATCTGCCACCAAGAAATTCCTGAAAATCTCGCTGTATTCTTCTGAACCGGCGTAGTGCATAGACCTCATTAGCAGCTCCGAGATTTGAGTTTACAAAAGTTAACTGAATGGCTACTCAATTGCTTTTCTTGAAACCCAAATCTAACTAGTGTTGTGCAGGGCCGGGCTCAGGCCCTGAAGCCCGGCCCGGGCCCTGGTAGGGCAGCCCGAGCCCGGCGGAGGGCCGGGCTTGGGCTTCGGAGGGCTCAGGGCTCGGGCTTGCCACATTAGAGCTTGTTAGATTATCTAACAAGCTCTAATGTTGATAAATGCGTGGTCATCCAAGTATTGCCAGGTAGCTCCGACGTAAGCGCACCACTAGGCTCATTGTGAGCACCACCGAATTTGGATCGCGACAGTACTTCTCGTTCGAAGCGAGTGCTTGCCGTTTGCACTGCATGGCGTTTCCTTTTTTTGGACAAAATCTGTTCGAGACATTTGTGTTTTTGATACAATTTCATGAAGCAGCTAGGCGCAAATCAAGCGAATGAGGATTGGAAGCAGATTGTTACCATCGGTGGCGTTTTGATGCCGGAATAAGGTTGCCTTTTGACCACCATGTCAGCTTCAGCACGGTCAGCCTTCGTGCCTACTTCGTCTGGTTCTGGCTTGACGCTTCTTCAGACAATCCATCGGAGACCTCCCTGCTGAGCTCCTCGTGGAAATCTTCTCCCGATCCTGCTGCAGCTGGCAGCCAGACTTGCAGCATACCCAGCACTGCCCGCGAAATGCGCTCCTGGTCGCTTGTGCCGCGGTTTGCCAACGCTGGCGGTCTGTGACCCTCGAATCGCCTCTTCTCTGGACGCACATCCACGCGACCTTCCGGCCAAACAGACTCACGATAATGCACTTTGTCCGACTGCAGCTCCAGCGCTCCGCAGCCGCACCGCTAACCGTAACCCTGCACTTCCGCACCGACGACCCATGGTCGTACGGGATCCTCGACGAGATGCTCCGCTTACATGTTCCTCGAATCGAGAGGTTCGTTCTTCATGACGAGTGCGCAGAGGCGGCGGCGGGGTCACACCTACGGAATCTCTTCGCATTTCATCGCGGATTTCCGCGCCTCCGGAGCTTGCGCATATACCACAGTACGCATACGCGCGGGCGGGTGAAGGAGACGAACCTGTTCTTCGATAAGCTCCCGGCGTTGCAATCGCTGACGCTGGGCATGCAATCGCATCCGATCCTCCGCCAGGCGACCGCGTCGTTTGCGCACCTCCGCGAGCTTGAGCTAGCGCAGGTGTCGGCGGGAGACGTCCTCAGTGTCCTTCCGCAGCTCGCGGCCGGAACACACCTCCAGATAACCTCCTGCCGGGGCAGTAATAGAGCTGGAGTAATACCTACTTCAACGCCGATAGCGGCGCTGACAATCAACCACTGCACACCGTACTACATCCGCCTCCTCCTCGAGAAGCTCACCGCGCCGCGGCTGACGAAGCTTCACCTCTGGTCGGACACCCACCCCGATACATTCCGCGTCCTCGCCCCGTTCTTCACGCGCTCCGGCGCCCGCCTCACGCACCTCTCCACCGGCTTCCCATACTCTTCGGAGGAACCCGATACGAACCCGCTCCGGGTGTCAGGCTACCAGGGCGAGTTCTTCGCGTTCCTCGCGTCCGGCGCGGCCGCACACGTCGTCGAGCTGACGGTGGCGTTCTTGCGCCTCCAGGCGGTCGTGCCGCTCCTCGAGATGCTGGCGGATGTGGACACCGGTACTGGCGCGGATTTGGAGGCGCGGTACCTCCCTGCCCTGCGGGTGCTGGCGCTGCGCTCCCCACGGGGCCGATTCAACTCCGACGTACCGTCCACGGAGCGCGCAATTCTGCGGTTGGTCGAGGCGCGGTATGGTCTCGGGTTGCGGGAGTTGTGGGTCGACGACTGGGATAAGCTCTTGTCGGTGGAGATGCAGAGACGGCTGAGGAAGACGGGGCTGGTGGTTGGTGTCTTTGCATGAGTGCTTTCCAGGCAGCTTGTAGAGAATGCGGCTGGTAGCTCGTTCGAACGAGTCCAGGCGATGGCGAGAAAATGTCGCAAAATCCCAATTTAAATTATAGGGAATTATAAGGTCAATAAATGACTTATAACCAAAAAACATACCTTTATGAGTCACTCAAAAAATTACGGGGCTTATTGAAGTTTCTTGCCATTTAGAGTAGAATTTTCCCGCGTGTATAAGTGGCTGTAATTGGGTATAATTCAGGTATAACCTAGGTATAATGTAGCTATAATCAGGTATAAGTGGGTGTAACTGGCTGTGAACTACTCATAAAGGTAGACTTTTTACTTACAATCAATTATCAGACTTATAATTCAAATCAGCATTTTGCGACATTTTTAGGCTTTCGAAAGATATTTTTTTTGGCTGATTCACGCGGACACCGGTAAAGTAACGAGGTTTGCATCCAACAGAAGATTGTGCACGATGCCGCATCGCCGCCCATTTGACGAAAGATGAAAGAGAGGGGAGCGATGGTGTAGTACGGGGGAGAAACGCGTCCGTATGGAACAACGCCGTTGTGTGCGGAATACAGGGACTGGGGCAAGACTACCAGCGGGGATATGTGGGTTGTAGGTCAGGAAGAGGAATAGCAAGGAGGAAACGGTGCATAGACTAGCAGGAATTGATACGCGCCAGAGACGGGATCGCAGTGTCGACCTTCCGACGACCTTCAAAACCCGTCAGGCAACGCAAAGAACGACGGAGGATAACAACGGCACCATGATTTGAGACGATCCTGTCGATGCGGCCAATCTTAACCGCGTACAGTACCATGAGAGCGACGTTTCTCACTCGGCGGATTCACTAGCCCCGCGCCGATTCACTTGTGCGCGTCCCATGCACTTTGGATGCCATTGAGCATTGACAAGAAGGGCCCGTCCTAGTTGTCGAGGAAGGAGTAACGCTGTTCCCGACCTGGTCAATGTGCGCCGTCCTCCCTCGAGGCTCGCGCGTTGCCTATGGTTGAAATACTGTGTCAAAAGTCCCACCTTTGGCAACACATGTTTGTCCTCACGGACACAGCTTTTCTTGACCGCGACACAGGTTGAAAAATCCTGCGTCGCTGGTTGGTTGGAGTTTGAATGAGTACAACTACTGACACGCTTTGGGAACCGGAAAAATCATTTTCTGTGTTATTGTATGATTGGACAATGATCCAGCAAAACTGTACCGCTGGATGTTGACCTTCAAATCAAGACTGAAGGAAAGCTAGGCAGTGTTTATTTACCCCTTCTCTTCCTACTAATGTATAACAAACCGAACATGTAACCCTAGGTCTTAATAATGGAGTTTCCTGTCCTTTTTGCTACATGGATCACAGCCATCACTGGCAAATCGAATTTGATCTTGACAGAACAAAAAAAAAAAAAAAAATCGAGGCAGGCTCAGGTGAAAAAACCTGTGCAGCTACCCAAGAACCTGTGTCAAGGAGATCCAACCTGTGTCTCTGGCCTGAGATCTTCGGTCAACCTGTGGCTCGGGCCTTTTCGTCAGGCCCCAAGATGCGTGACATCGACGACGAAATTTAGATTTCGTCGTCCGCCCCAGATAAAGCAATTCCGCGCCCTTGGCACGGGAAATTTCGCAAAATTCCCTTTTTGGGAGGCCATTTTGGTCCATTTCAGCATGACTGACGGAAAAAAATTCGTTGCTGCGCGGCCTTGTGATGCGTGACTGACGAATTGAGTTTAGTATTACAGTATACCACCCATAGTTGCCCGCCGCGATCCTCCGATCCGTGTCCGCCGTTTGTTTCAGACAGAAACTGTGGGTGCCAGCTCGCCTGCGATCCGTCCCGATGGCGCGCATGAACGTTGAACACCGGCAGAGCTCGGGGATGTATCCATCCCCCTTGGTTGGCGAGTAGGCGTCGTTATCGAGAGAAGGAACTGTCCGGTTCTATGGAGGAGGAGGAGAAGATGTACACGCTTCACGTGCAGGGCAAACAGAGGCAAAGCTGATGAGACGCGGGTCGAGAACGCGACGTCGACAGATGTGCAGAGACTACGCGACGGGGACGATCTGTGAAGCCCTTCCAGCTCAAACATTGACTCGGAAGCAACAGTCTGCCTTGACATTAATTATTCCAGCAGAGTTTATTTAGAGGTTGCCGCGTCTGGTCGAATCACTACGCCGGTTCAGGAAGATAAAGGGAGATTTTTTGGTGGCAGATAATGGGGACTAAAATTGAGATTTTTTTTGTCCAAAAAAACCTGTAATTTTTCGGTGTGTTTTTTGCTGGGGAATAATTCCTCCAAAAATGGGCAGACTCTTTCCTGCGAAAAAATCAGACCCTTTTTAGGAAACACTATCTGAGAATTATCATAGATCATAAAACTACTGAATTTTTGCCCT
This sequence comes from Mycena kentingensis (nom. inval.), assembly GCA_014461125.1. Lineage (NCBI taxonomy): Eukaryota > Fungi > Basidiomycota > Agaricomycetes > Agaricales > Mycenaceae > Mycena > Mycena kentingensis (nom. inval.). The sequence continues at coordinate 513,504 of JACAZG010000018.1, read as the reverse complement.
GACTCCATGGCAAAGCAGGAAAAGTCCAACAATTTTACCATCAATCATATTCAGAATAAAATGTTATCAAAAACGGACAGCTTTTTGGCTGGAAATGATCCTCAATTTTTGAAGGATTTTTTGCCTGCCAGAAGTATCCAGAAAAGGCAACGGGCTTTTTGTGACAAAAAGAGTCTTTTCTTTACACCCCCTTATCGGCTATAAAAAAAATCCAAAAAATCCTGCTTTATCTTTTTGAACCGGTGCAGTGAATAGCCCAGGATTCCAACCTAATTTCGAATGGTGCTCTTTTGCTCGGTGTGCTGAACGATGATGATCTCGTGGTTGCCCTGGGGAAGCTCAAGGGAACCCTGAGCGTGTATCACGACAACCCTCGGACGGCGCGTACCTCTGTCGTTGGTTTTGAATTCATGGGAGACGTCGGCCATCTGGTGCCATCGATCTCCGCCGAGGAACGTACATAAGTGGCGGCCACTTCACTAGCGATTTTACGGACTCGGTCGAGGGTATTTGCGGTTGAGCCTGTTGAGGACAACATACCTGCCCTGGCCCACAATATTAAGGGTCCCTGACCGCTATGCATGGGATCTTCATTTGTTGATTGATGTGTGAAGAACCTTGTTTTCCTCGGCGCATGCTGCTTTACATAGTACCTTACCTCTCTTCCTGCCACCACCACCACCTCAACCAGCCTATTCCCCGACGCCACAGCAGCGACGCGCAATCTTAGCCCGCAGCGCCTAATTTGACAGCTGGGCGGGTGTTATTCGGGATAGGAGTCGTTGTCGAGACTAGTCCGCTGGGCCCTTCTTTACCGAACGCGCTATCGCCCTTCTTTTTATCCCACCACCATCCACAAACTACCCTACCATGCCTGCCCGCACCACCGGCCACCGCTCCCAGCTCTCTGACCCCCTCGCGGTCGTCACGCAGCCCCCGCCAAACGAGTCGCCGTCCGAGCGCAGTGAGCGTCTCATCCGCGAGCAGGAGGAGAAGCGCGTGAGTGACGCGATTGACGAGGAGCTGCGCAAGGAGAGGAACGACCGGAAGAAACGGGGCAAGCGCGAGGTCAAGGTCCTTTTGTTGGGGCAGAGCGAGAGCGGCAAGAGTACAGTGCTCAAAAGTGCGTCTCTAGCTCTCTCCGCTGTCTCTGACTCCGACTCACCGCGCATCGACCAGACTTTCGATTGAAATACGCGCCGGCGCAGTGGAAGGCAGAGCTCCGTTCCTGGCGCGCCGTCGTCCAGCTTAACCTCATCCAAAACGTCCTCACCATTCTCGACCTCATCCAGGATCGCGTCGGTGCCTCCGCATCCACCGAGTCGCGGCCCTCGACGCACACTTCTTCCCCCACTCCCCTCCCCAGTAGCCCCACCCTTGGGCGCACTTCCATCGACTCGACGGCCTCGGAGTTCACCCTCTCTTCCTCCCTGTCCTCCACTCGCGGCGCCGCAAGCAAGATCACCCTCTCCCAAAAACACCGCGTCCTCCACCTGCGACTCTCCCCGTTGCGTAAGGTAGCTGAGGATCTGCGGCGGCAGCTCGGCGCTGAGAGCGACGGCGAGGGCGGCATCGCGCCTTACGCAGCTGAACACGGCGTGCTCGACGAGCACCCCATGGGTAAGCGGACCAAGACCGAGTTTGCCGTCCGCGGGTGGATTAGCGCGCTAGGGCTCAGGAGCGGCGAATATGGGTGCGTGCACGCGTCATCCCGGCGTTTTCCCTCACTGACTCGTGTTTTTTACGCAGGAACGAGTCGCCGTCGTCGCCAACGGACTCGACGAGCGAGATCCTGTTCTCGTTACGCGAAGATATCATTCAACTATGGGAGGACGCGGATGTGCGCGCGCTGTTGAGGGCAACAAATCTACGCATTGAAGACCGCGCTGGATTGTGCGTTGCCTGCCCGCGGCACTTCCTTCTTCCCTGCTCCCACCAATTTCGCTAACGCGCCCACGAAAGCTTCCTCCCAGATACAGCGCGTATCACAGCGCTGGGGTACGTCCCCTCCGACAACGACGTAGTGCGCGCCCGGCTACGCACCATGGGCGTGCAGGAGTGGCGCGTCGCGCTCGAGACGACCGGGCCAGGGAGTCTAACCAGTGCGTCCTCCTGGTCTTTCCATTGTTTGCCCTCCATTCTCTTTCACTTCTCCCCGTCCCCGTTTCTCCGTCGCTTGCGCTTGCGCATACGCCGCCCGGCTTCCGTACGCCGCTGGGCCGCATGGACACTGGCAGTTCCGGCGCCGCTTAACGCGTTTGTGCTCCGCTTGGACTCCGCTCCGCGGACCGCCCGAAGCGCCTTCCACGTACTTTTTTACGTTTTCGTGGGGGTCGGCTGGGGTGCCTGCCCTTGGATTGGTCCTTGATTGGTCCGCTCTCCGGCATGTCCGTTGCCATCCCTGCGCCGGAAATCCCCGCTTATGACACACCCTCTTCCTCCGTTTGAGACCGCGGCTGACTGGCTGACCACGAAGATTTCATCTCAGACGATTCGTTTGGGTCCGAATGGGTCATCTACGATGTTGGAGGGTCGAGGTCGATGGTGCGTTTTTGCCTCTTGCGTCTGCGAGGAAGAGCTCATGAACGGACGCCATACTCCAGCGCCATGCGTGGCTACCGTTCTTCGATGCGGTGAATGCGATTATATTCCGTGCGTTTGTCCAGCGCGTAGTACGTTACCCTGGCTGAACCTACCGATTGCGCTGCGCAGTCGCCCCGATATCCTGCTTCGACGAACGCCTCGCCGAGGATCCCTCCGTCAACCGCCTCGAGGACACGCTCCTGCTCTGGAAGGCGATCGTCGGGAGCAAGCTCCTAGGGAAGATTACGCTCATTGTGTTTTTGAACAAGTGTGATTTGTTGAAGCGGTGAGTTGCGTCTTGCTGCTTCCTCCCTCTACCGCGTGTGGTGTTGCTGAGCGTAGGATATCGGCGTAGGAAGCTGCAGAGCGGCGTCATGGTGAACAAACACATGATTAGTTTTGGGAGTCGGGAGAATGAGGTTGGGACGGTGGTTAAATGTGCGTCTGTGTTTGCTTGCTTGCTTTTGCTTGGGGCTCCGTTCGGGAAGCTCACGATATCGTAGACCTCAAAGACAAGTTCAAGGATATCCTGCGCGCCGATACCACCGAGGCGAGGACGACGTACCTCTATGCGACGTCTGTGACCGTGCGTCTTTGCTTTCCCTGCTTGTTTCCCACTTTCCTTTTCCGCTTCTCGCTTTCCGCTTTCCGCATAGGAGATCTTATCTGACTGTTGGTAGGACACAAAAGCTACGGCGGCGACGCTGAATATCGTCCGCGACGGTATTATCAGGGAACATCTGAAGCATGCGGAGTTTGTGTAACACGCAGCGTGTAGCGGGTTGACGGGGAGAAAGATGAAGGATGTATCTTTTTGGTTGTATATACGTGCAGAGGGTGGAAGGAAAGGAAAGGAACGGATGGAGGAACGGATGGAGGAACAGAGGCGGTGGAGTTTTTGTACATGTTTAGCAATACGCTCGTTCGTTAGTGCTGTCGAGTATCTTGTTTGTTTGTTTGTCCTTGTGGTTGAAAATGGTCTGAGAATGGATTAGTCGCTCGGAGCAAAAATAGAATAAAAAGCGATTTGTGCACGCTTCAGGGTCTGACGCTCGTGTCGGACGAGAAACTTCTTGAGATTGCCCAGTTGTCGCAAACTCTGTGAAGCTGCGCGATTGGCGCCGTCAGACTGTGTGGTGGTGAGCCGAGCGGGGTATGAAGGTCAGTTTGAAAACAATAATAAAAGGTTCTTCACTCAGTTTTAGCATTGAGAAGTCGGATAAGGTTGAATTTGTGTGTGCTGACTGTCGGGGAACAAGCCAAGAGCAAAAAAGTGTTCGGCGACATCTAAGGCCGACGCTCGTTCGAATGAGAACCCCTCTGAAGGTGTGATAGAGGTGCATACAGCCTGGTTGCCTGGTTGGGTACGCATATCGAATAACCTGTTACCTGGATGATTCGTCACGGAGGAGAAAAAAAGAACACTGGTCTTGGGCGAATCTCTGGCGCTCGTATCGAACGAGGAATTTTCCTGGATCGCAAACTGATTACTTGAGTGAGAATACACTCTGCGAAGCCGCGCGATTGGCGCCGTCAGGCTGCATGGCATGGTGAGCAGGGCGAGATATGAATCCCAGTGAGAATGGTGGATGCGTTCTTGTGCGCAAATCTGCTTCCTTCTGGTTTTTAGCAGAATATGTGCTCAAAGTTGCGAAGAATGTGCGGATTTGTGCGGCATGTGTGACGGCGTTGAACGTTGAATCTTCTGAATCTTGCCTCTGTACCACAAGCACATCGACCAAAATTGCACTCTGGCCCAGAATCTTTTTGGGTGTCTGAATATTGTAGCTAACCTGTATCTACAGCCACCGACACCAAGTCGACACCGACTGCGAACGGCGCCAAGTCCCCGCGCTCGTCAGCGCCGCCAAAGCCCCGACGTCCGCGTCCTGGGTCCTACCCTCGAGCGACGGACAGTGCCTACCCCGACGCAAGGTCGATGTCCTCTCGAGTCCTCTGCACCTGCTGGCGGTCCTGCCAAGGCGGCAAGCGGGTATCGCGAACGACGTATTGAGAACATGGCCCTATTCGCGCGGCGGAGGAGCAACCTACTGCGCAGATGCAAGGCCCGCAAGCAGCCTCGGGGAGTGGTAGTGGCGCTGCGGGGCGCTCGGACTCCGAGTGGAGTTACGACGACAAGGAGCCGGACTCGTCGCCTGCGGCCTCGGCACGACGCAAGCGAAGGCGGAAGCGCTGTGGCCTGTATACATCGATAGCTAGCTGCAGTAGAGTAAGCGAATCGTGTTGTGTAGGCATGCGTAGGCCGAGGCTTGTGATGCGCGCTGCACCAGCTTTCTTCTGACCACCACCATCTCGACACAGAGTGCCGCTCCCGACCACCACCACACTCTCCTCCTCCCCGTGTTGCCCCTGCTGCCCCTGCACTCACTCCCACCGTCGTCGTCGTCCTCACCCACCGCTCGTTGCGCGGCTTCAAGCTCGTATCGCGTATCGAGCGTCCGCGCTTGCGCATCCGAAGCGGGCTCGTTTTCACGCTCTGGGAGGCTCCTAGGGGGCGCGGGACAGCCTTAGGAGGGACACAGGTGCGCCATCTTCCATTGCTATGTGCCCGCAATGAACGCATACCCAGCCGTCCGCCCGCCCCGCATATATCCAGCCCCACGTTCACGTGGCGCGTATCCCGACCCCTACGCCTCTGAAACACGCTCATCCAAGTCTTCTAGACCTCAAACTAGGCCAGCATCGTATCCTCCGTCGATCTACCCGGGTCGGTATCGTAGCCTCCCTATGACCGCTCACCCAGCCGCGCGCCAGTCGCGCATACATCCAGCTCCACTTCCGCGGAACGCATATCGCCTGCCCCACACACCTCAAATGCGTCATACAAGTCTTCCGGACGTCAAACCAGGCCAGTACCGTACGTCGCCGTCGATCCCGTTTATGGGCTGATTTTCGAGTAGGTTCAAGTGCAGCCAGCGGCGGCGATCGCGGTACGTTCTCCGCTCTTCTCCGACCGCTTGGTTCGCACTGACCGGTCCATCCTAGCCCGCGCCGCGTCAGCATTGGACTGGGTAGGTGCCCGCCTCTCTACCCGGCCTAATCCAGGCTAACATACTTCTCAGCACCCTCTCCGTCCTCGTGGCTGGGCTCCGACTCGCAGAAGGAGGTAAGCAGCTGCCCGGCTTTCTTCTTCGGCGTCTTACGCCTGCGCAGAACAACACGTTACCGACGCGTCGATGGTCGATGGTCGGCGGGCGAGGGGCGCCGCTGGGCCGCGACGCTGCGTCTACGCGGGCGGCGGTGAAGGAGGGGAGGGACTTGGTGCGAGACGCGCGGGGAGTGGGGACTTCGACGCGACGCAGTGCCAAAGTCAGCGCCGACTTGGTCGCGTTCTTTGTTTTCCCGCTACTTATTGGGCATCGCGATGGATGTATTTTCGTAGTATAATTCACTGGTGGTATCGGGAAAGCAGCTGAAAACACGAGTAGGTAGAAGGAGCGCACGAAACCAGCCCAGAGCATCGATTCACAGTTGAGCGCACATTTCCGCACACGGTCGTGAAAATAAAAGCACGGATCCTGTGCTCTAGTGTGCGGAAATGTGCGGAAAAATGTGTAAAAGCGCGTTTCGCTGTTTTCGACGTGCCGCCAAAGACACAGCACATTTCCGCACATTTCCGCACAGGAGCGCATCCACCATTCTCACTGGGTCTCATTCGAACGAGAGTTTTCTGCGACCAGAACAGAGGTACACACTACCTGCGCCGCAAGAAGGCCACATGCAGATTCAATTCAACCGGAAGTATAAAGAGCCAAGAAACTATAACAAAGGACAAATTACACAGTCTGCCGGAGACCTAGATCCCCGATCGGCGTCGGGTTCGTCGGGTCGGGGGGCACAGGCAGCGAGCCGTGGATCTTGTTACGATTCTGGCACTGGCTGGTGCACTGCGAGCTGACGCCGCCCTGCTCGATCGCGTCCTCGCCGAGGACGGTGCCGACGCGGCCGCCGGGCTGGATGAGCCACTTGGACGAGTTGCCATCTTGGAAGGTCTGCGTCGCGGCCTCGGGCGAGTCCTTGCCGATGAGCATCTGGTGCGTCGCATCCGCGTCGATGCCGTTGCCAAAATTAACCTCGCCGAGTTTCAGTGATGGCCCCTGCAGAACAAAGAGCGGAACTCGCACCTTGCCGGTGAACTCGTTCACAAAGTAAAAGATGGAAGGGCCGAGGATGCGCGTCATCTCGACGCCGGCGGAGAACTCGGGCTCGGTCTGCAAGGTCCCGCCCTGCGCGTTGTCCTTGGCTTGGATCTTGAACTTGCCGCCGGTGACGGTGAGCTCCAGAACCAGCTTCTCGTCTTTCATCTCGAGGCTCATCATGCGGGCATTTCCAGTCGACGCAGCCGGGAAGCCGAAGGAGTAATTCGTGAAGAGGACTGTCGGGGTAGTAACGAGCCGCTGCGGGTCGGGAGCGCCGGTGAGGAAGTCTAGATAAGATCGTGTGTGTCAACCGCACGTTGGAGGAAGGAGCGCACAGTTCTGCAGTGCCAGGTTGCGGGTGTCGAAATCGAACCCGACGTGGATACCGCGGAAGGTGACCAGCCCGGTGAGCGCTGTGTTCTGCTTGTCAAGCTTGATCTCTTGGCCTGCGGCAGACGCGAAGGTCTGGCCATTGATGACGACTTTCCAAAGACCAGGCCCATCCTTGGCGGTACGGACTAGGGCAGGCGCCAGGGCGAGGAGAGGGAGGAGAAGCTTAGACAACATGGTCGACAGCTAGTGCGCCATCTGGCTGAAGGTATATATGGTGTTCTGTGTACACGACAAGCAGAGCGGTGTATGTTCAGGTTGGGGTTAATGAACAATGATTCCGAGAGAGCCATCCAATCGAGGAACTCGCCACCAACGAACCGCAATGTCTTCAACTTGATTGGAGGCCCAAACAGAATTGAACAAGACACCGCGCGACCTGGAGCGGTCTTGGCGCGTTCTTGGTCTCGGGAATTACCCCTTCCTTGGGGTGCCCGGAGCATGAGATATCACTCCCGTGGGTTGGAGCCGGCTTCGTGACTCGGCGACCCTTGAACGTTGCTTGAACCTTAATATCTAGCTCTCATGAGCGTGGAGGCTGAGCGCTGAGCGCTATCCCCGACACATACCAGAGCATATAAGAAAATTCACTTCCCCGCTCGGCCGCTAGTATGCATCTGTGGCAATGTTCGCAGTACCATGCGGAGAATAAACTCACTCACAGGAACAATGAACCATCCAAGTTGGAACCGTCGCGGCCCTTTCCACATTCTCGGAGCGCATCACTCCGCTTCCCCGGAGCTGGTTCTGCCCAGGGCTGCGGTCGCATGTTACCCGTGGTTCCATGCGAAGGACTTCGTATTCGCCGGCCGCGAACGAGTACCATACTGCGCGGCCTTTGAGTTCTTCGAGCCCGCGTACGCCGTATGTTTAGTGCCGAATATCGCGATGGTCAGAGGAGAGCCGTTATAGCTGGTTCACCGACGTGATTGGTGGCGCCGGAAGACGAACCGAGTCAATGCGCGAGGCTGAAAAAAAAGTCGTCCCCGTCTATCAATGTTACACTTGACCTAGACCGGAACGAGAGGATATACCGTGACAAGGGGAAGCGAGCCGCGTTGCAACTAGGCGGCGATGCCCAACCCATAGAAGCACTGAGCGCAGTACCAAAAAAAGATCGAATTGTTGCAGGGCGGGTGGGTTCTCGATTTCATTGACAATTTCATTGCAATTGCAATCGCGCTAGAAAGTGAACAAGGACGCGTCAATGAGGGTACCATCCGCTCCCACAGTCGTAGTCCAAGAGTTGTCCATTCTCGTCAAAGACCTAGCATAGTCAGCTTCTCCGAGGCGTCGACGGAGCCACGGACAGGCGCACCTTTGCATGCACAGTCTCCGCACCGTCAAAGCGGTCCCCGACGCGTTCAACATTATCTTCGTGGTCCAGTGCCTTCCGGTGGGACTGAACCTCGACATACCAACCCTTTTGGAAGTGCTGGAAGCCCTCCTCGGTGGCAACGTCGCCTGTCTTCGTGTCGGACAACAGCAGCGGGAAGAGCCTGATGCCACTCACGAATAACCTCGTCGACAAACTCTGCTATGGTCATGTTCTCGTTGAAGTACGCTCCGCGCGAGAACCCACCCCAGGAGCGCCGGATGTTGATCCACAGCTCACCGTTGGTGCGGTGGCCCTTCTTCATGGCGCCGCGGCCGCGGACGTTGCGGCGCGAGGGAGGGTATGTCGGGGCAGGACGCGGGGGAAAGCGTAGGGCGTTCATTTGGGGGCGGGTCGACGTCGGGGAAAGAGTGAAAATTGCCCTTTGATAGCCGAATGCTGTCCCATTTGTTTACTCTTGTTTTGATGCGAGGCAAAGAAGGGCCCCGTTGGAACTTGCAGAAGCGCTAATAGATGCCTTTTCAACGCTCCATGTGGTTAGAGGCGAGATGAACGCGAATCCCGGATTGCCGCACACAGATCGTTGTCCGTGCCTTCGGCGGTGCGGCGCTTTTTTGTGGTATTTGTGGGCCCTTCGGTCCGCAGCGAGGCACACAGAGCACAGGCGACGGCCGGAGCCACTGCCTAGCATGACGGCGGCAATGGTGCTGCGGGCCTGCGGCGGCGGGTTCAACACCGCGATTTTGGCGGCACTTTGCGGGATGGGTGACAAAATGCTGTCGATGAGAGATTACAAGAAGGCGGAGAACGCCGGACCGAGGCTTCTGCATTTTTCTAAACGCCGCGATTTGGCTGCATTCCAATCAAATCCACAATGCGTTGCTGTGGTACTATGCAGAGTCATGCTACACCCTTTGCGCTGTTTGTGCGCATCAGTGTGCGGAAGCGGGGTATAAAGGCGTGGCTGCCTCCCACCCACCACTCGCTCCCAACCACATCGCTCCCTCCGAGTCACGAACACGGTACACCACGCGATGCAATACCTCCTTCCCCTGCGCACTTCCAACCGCAGCGTCCCCACACCGCCTGCCCCGCAACCCAACCTCGACCTGCGCCTCCCCTCGATGAACGCGATCCATCCCGCGCTGGGGGAATGCGCCCCGGAGCTAGACCTCTCCCTGCCCAGCGCACACTGCGCGAACGCTATCCGCAGCACAGTTGGCTCGTGGCGCAACGCGCCTGCAACCAACCCCGCGCGCCGCGCGATCGTCTTGCGCATCGCAAGCCCGAAGGAGTCTTGGAAGACGACGGTCGAGGTAACCGGGACCGGGAACGGGGGCGTCGTCACCGTGGCCGACGTATTCTACGCTATCAACCGAACGCTGCGCGCCGTGGATGGCGACGCGGCGGTGCCAAGGGAGGCGCGGTCCTATGCTGCTTGTCGTGCGCGAACTAGCCCTGACCCAGCGCACGAGTCCGGGGCGCGGATGGTGGACCGCCTACTGGGACACACGTTGTTCGCGGGGCTCACGCCGATGCAGAAGCACGGCAAAGACAAGGAGGGGAATTTCCACGTCGAATTATCGATTCCGACAAGATACCAGTAGGAGCTAGCGGTACAGACTCGGACTCTTCACGGACGCGCATACTACCTTTATTTTGTAATAATGTTCGACTCCAATTGTATTCACACCTGGTTTAACCGACGGGGAGTGGGCGCGGCGGTGGGAGTAGCCGGGGCAGTTCCCTTTGCCCCTCACGAACGACAGGCAGAGGGCAGATGTGGACGGCGACAGCCTTTGGGCGCTTCATCATGACGATAGAGATCATCTCCCACGAGGGAGCTGATGAGCTTGAGGCGGTGGGCTGAAAGGGCCGAGGGCGTGGAGTGGGATACATGGCTGTACGACGATAAAATCGCAGTAAGAAACAATGGCGTCCATTTCTTTCATGTGTCGAATGAAACTATCATGATACCGGGGTTGACTGGGCCCAGTAGTTATAACGGTACTGTAGTATTAAAGTCAACTCGGCAGTCACGCGTCACGCGGGGGCTGCTGCGCTGAATTTTTTTCGGCAGTCACGCCGGAACCTCCGAAATTCACATTCTAAAAAGGAAATTTTGCATTTTTTTCCCGCGCCTTCGGCGCGTAATTGCCTAATGGGGACAGGACGCCGAAAGGTTAGGTTCGGCGTCGATGTCACGAACCAAAGCTTGCGCCGAATTGACTTTAATACTACAGTAGCTACCTACTACTAGTAGGGGATTTTGGTCTTGTAACTCTATACTGAGCACCCTCTGCCTGGTTATATGTAAAAGAAATGGGTAGCCTATCCTTTTGTACGAATAGAATTGAAATTTAGTTTTCAATCCATATTCTACAGCGGCTAGTCCCGTTTTTGCAACACGGATTAGTCCAGGAGCGTTTTTTTGGGGGACTAAACTTCAGATTAGTGCTAGTCCGAATTGAATCGGTAGTAAGGCAAGAGAATAGTCATCTCCGGTATCTCGCAGCCACATCAGGTTGGCATCCAAAGGAATTCAGAAATAAAATGGAACACTCTTTACGATTGCAACATCAGAAATCCAGGCACATTTATGACCAGCTCATTTCTGTGCCCATAAATCCACCGTATGAATGCTAATATGTTATGTATTTCAGACCACATTCTGGGGAAAGTAAGGGTGAATCGGGCCAACTATTAACGCGCTTATGGGTGCAAAAGATGCAGCCCGTGTATGCACGTTTCCTAGATTAATCAGACCTTACGTTCAAGGATTCTTATGCATTGACTTGCCTAAAAGGTCAAGCCGGCAATAGTACTATTGCCGGCTGTGAACAAAAAAAAAAATGCCTTTTGGTGGCAAAAATAGCATTACATATTTGCAGGGGTTCAGTTCAGAAGGAACCCTCACACATCACTTGAATTCAAGGTCTGATTCAAAAGCAGTTACCGTAGTGATTAGACCCTAAATCCGGAGGGTGTAACCATCACATACAATTCCAAAATTGCACAAGTCCGGAGGGTCTGTAGACCTCTAACACATTCAGATAAGTCCGAAGTCCTCTAAGGCAATGTTAGGATGCTGGAATTTCATTCGACAGAATTCCCTTCTGCACACAACAGCCTCTTCACCAAAAATCCACACCGAACTCCATGCACGGCCCCGAAATTGAGATTGCCAATTTATTTGACTACTTTTTCGCTAGGAAAAAAAAAAAAAATGAAAATTTGATCTATGAACACTTCCTATTTTTGACCCATTTTGTTATGTGTCCGGCAACCCTTGTATTAATGGAACACAGAGCCCATAAGTCTGTGTCGGTGGGGGGTCCGTACTAACATGTAACAAGACTTAAGGTCTAATCACTACAGTGGTCTGTGCATACTTAATTGAGCGCCTCCTGTCACGATCATGATCATGGCTCAGATGTCACATTGGACTTTAAGCAGATCCCACACTGTGAATTTGGAAATTTAAGAGGCGCTGACAATGGATCTGATAGTAATTTTATCAGCATCAGCTGAAAATCAACGTAAAAATGATATTTTCAGACCATCTGAAAGCATGTGAAACTCCCTTGTATGGTGATTTTCCCACTGAAGGGTTTGCTGGAAATAGTATTTTCAGGGCACATTTCAGATTGACACTGATTGTCAGCCCAGCTGATATTTCAGGATTTACAGTGTGTCAAGCCTGGTGGCGCGGGTTCGAACCCGGTTCAGGCCACATGCAAAAAGGAACTGGCTAGTAAGCTTCTGAACTGGTCACATGATGAAGTTCATGGTTCAACATTCAATTCCCGCACCGTGAACACATCTTCATCTTAATCATCTACTCACCTACATGTTTATTATTTCCTTGGTCACTTTTCTGGGCAATTTACACTGCCACTTGATGTCTAATCAAGCTGGATTTTATCATTACCGTTTCTAATCCAGATACAAAGCCGGACCTGGAAGCGAAACAGTGGTATTTTGATGGCACTGATGAGACATCAATGGTACACATGTATCTCATATCTAGGCTCTGGATTATGTGAAAATCCGGGCATGAAGCTCCTCTACCAGAATAAATATTAGCCATTCTTTCTTTTTGGGATGTTGCTTGCTGCTGAAGGTTCGAAGGCCAACTATGAGGTAGTCTCTTGCACTGACTTCTACCTACTCTGACGAATAAGTAAGTAGAGTAGTAAAAATAACTAGGAGCCAGGCGGATGTTCTATCGAGGTATGACTGTAGGAATGGTCTTGAAATCAGTAGTCCTCAATGCTGTGCCATTTCTAAGCTCCACAATCTGGAAAAAGTTGTGTATTCTTAACCCTCTATCCAATTTAATGGGTTCAACTGAATGGAACTTCTTGTGTATAACTTGGAAATTTTGTGTATCAAAACCCCACATTTGAGCCGCTTCGAATATGCTCTACTCACTGCGTGCAAGAGAAAAAAAGGAGGGGGCTGCCGAGATTGACGGAGGTGATGGTTCTAACAAGATAAAGGGCATTTCAGTTGTGATCTCATGCCACACTAACAAGCCGGCTATCCACCGAGGGTCATAAACGTTGGGGAGTGGGGTCAGCCGCAGGCACACTTGCCTCCATCATCATAAAATGATTTTTGCCCCAATTGTTTCGGTACCACTCAGTTTCTCTTCCCATTTAGCTACAGTAAATGTGAAAATCATTTGAACTGTTTGTGCAACACTGTAGAGTTGGCCCACCCTCGGTCATTTGTACTGTATTTCAAATATTAAAAGCAGTCGCCATCTGTCCCCGTATCCCTATACGCTTGTCCGTAACCCGACAACCGACACCACCCTATACGTTTCCCAGTAGTACTTATACCCTACGACCACGCCTGTACTGTAGAGTACTGTACCATTCTGTAGAGGTGAAATGTAACACGTAACGGCGCGAAGATTTCAGTGCAGTTGTAACTCGTAACACCAGGTACATTTCAGTTCTCAGATGGCTCAAAATATTCCTTTTTTTTGGGATTAAAAAAAAAAATACATTTTCTTGTGCCCAGAAATTGTACAAAACTGTGCATAAAATCATAGAGCTCACTCGACCGCTTCATCCAGGTCCTCCTGCTCTACCTCATCAGCAGCCACATAAGTTGAGTTGAGTTACAGGCCTTACTGGTCCCTATCTCGCCAAAGCCACTGCACATTGTCAGAACCTGGGGACATTTCAGTCATTCACCCGTGTAACGCCAGTACACCCAAAAGACACCCAAACATTTCACGTTTCAGTTGAATTGCCTCTTGTAACGGTCCAAGGAAGGTTTCACCTCTACAGAATGGTACAGTATTCTCGTCTATTCCCCAGGAGCGAACCTGGACGTACTGCTTATCCCGAGGGTCGCCTAGAGAAGCCCGAACCGAACCGTGGGAATCCCGATCCGGAATCCCAAAACCCGCCTGAGAATATCGGGTTCGCCTTGTTGCTGACACATTCCATGTAGTATATAGAGAGCTGGTGGAGATAAGTTCCTCATCAGGTTTATCAACCTATGGCCTAACAGCCACGTGCGTCTAGTAAACGCTGGGTTCGACTTGTACAGGAGTGGTCGAAACGCAACATGCTGGCATCCTACTACGCATACATATATGGCCTTGCGGCTAATGCAGCCTTATGGGAAACCACCAACTGATTAAATTCTATTTGGTGCTGCTGCCGTTACTTGAGCCTGGCACCCCGACAAAATACAGAAAATACTGTAGCATTCTGACCGGATGTTCAGGTGACACGTGACACGGCGAAAAAAACGACCCCGGAAAAATTCGACTAAAATCAAAAGAAAATTTTTCGGCCATCCCGGAGTGGAAAAAAGTCAAAATGTGTGAACATCCGGTCAGAATTGTACAGTATGATATGGGTCAGCCAATTATTGAAATCCAAAATAATCAGCATCTAATAGGTGCCATATTATTATTATCCAGGCATATCTTGTTGGTGCCTCCCCGCCAAACAACTTTGCATAGATGAGATATCAATATTCAATACCAACCATGATTGCACTATTCCGACCCTAAGTTCGAGTTACGTGTTATGCAGCCAGAAATAAAATAAAAAGTTCATCACTAAACTCAGCTCAAAATAAAAAATAAAAAATCTCATCTGAATGGCCAAAAATTACATGTCTGAACTTATGGTCGGATTATTACAGTATCATCCAGACTTCACCTGCCATATGGAATGGCACATTTAGATTACCTCCTTGTTGAGAGGTCGGTAGGTAGCGGGCCCTGCCGTTTATCGGCCCTATTTGCCTTATTTGGAATTTTGGTGTGACATGGCTCAAAGACACTGAAATCCTAATACAGTATGTACTGTACCCTAATTCGACTAGAAGACCCCAATAAGAAGCACCTTCAAGAATGCGTTCTTCTTCGCGCGCGCCTTAGGAAAGACCCTCGCCTTGCTCTGAAGAATGTACACACGAAGCGCGTTCCGCGAGTGGTGCCTCTTTACGGGCTCCCCCGTGCGCTTCGCGTCGAGCAAGTCGTAGATATTAACGAAGATTTGTCCGTTGAGCATCTACATTGACTTCAGAGAGGTCAACCGGAGGAGTGTCGCATACGCACCGCCTTGCACTTCGTGACCGAGTCTGGTACGACCTTTTGCTCGACTCCGCAGAACGCTAACATGGCCTGCCAGGCGGCGAGATCGGGCTCGTTGGCGCCAAAGTAGCGCTCAAACTCCACCTGGCCGCAACGCCCCCACTGCTCTTTGCGCGTCTTCTTTCTCCAGCCCATCTCGTCCGCGAGGCGGTTGAACTCGGAGCGGATGGGCGCCGACGGTTGGTGCTGGAAGTTTGGATAGTCGTCCCAGAAGGAGCGGGAGGAAGACATGGCGGTGAGCGGAGGATGTAGTGAAGGCGTGGTGCTTGTGAGGGCAGAAGGCAAGTAAGCAACGAGGCGGACGCAGTCGTCATAAGGGTCGTTTTAACTCCATCTTTGTACTGCTAATATCCGTTGCTGCCTGCAAGCGTAAGCTTGATGCTGTTGCGCGCCGGGAAGTCTAAAATTGGTAAGGAAATTGTAAGGCGGAGAAGAAGAGGCCAAGCTTGGTCTGACGAAAAATGGGAGAGATATAGACGGCTGGAGGAATATTCGGTGCCACTCGGAATCGTGGATCAAGCCTATCAACGCTCCTTGACCAATGACCACCACGATGCCTGCGGAGGTGGTCGCCTCCATCGCCTCACACACCACTCGTGCCTCGCTCGTCTCCCTCTCCCGCGTCTCCCGCCTCTTCAGCTCCATTCTCGAATGCCTTCTCTACCGCACAATCGATCTCAAATGCTGCACCCAGCGCCAGCTCCAGTCGTTTTTCCTCGCCGTCCGCCGCCGTCCACATCTCACAACTCACATCCGCGCCATCTCATTCTCGTATCCCTCTGCATGCGTGTCGTACAAGACCGAACGTGAGCTGCACAATGTCGTCCAGCGGTGCGCAAAGCTGCAGGTGCTCGTCATTCCCGCACTCGAAAGCGCGTTTTTCCTCCGCGTCAACGCGTTTGCGAGCCTCCGCGCGTGCGAGATGTCTCAGGCAGGGCTGAATTCGCTGAATTACGGACACGGGCAGGGAGCTGGTGCAGCTGCGCCGCCGCTGAAGGTATTGACGTTGCATTTGTCTGGTCTGGGCGGGCTGCCCAGTGAGACACCGTATCTTGGGCGTGTTTGCGGAGCGGTTTTGGAGACGCTAAGCCTGGTAATGTCCCAGCCGTCCCGCCACGGGCTGTCTACGCTGCTGCTCTCCGTCTACGACTCGGCGCCGAACCTCAAGCATCTCCGCATCTGTCCGCCGCACAACTCCGTCATCGTGAGCGTGTATTCTGCAAGGATTGATCTCTCGCTAACGCTCCCAGACCCCGAACGTAAACCGCACCGAGCCTCTCATCTTCAACGTTCTCCGCCGCTTCCCATACCTTCAATCGCTCGTCCTGCACCTCCGCAGCGCTAGCGACCTCACCTTCCGCGACACCACGCATGGCCATCTCCCGGGTCGCGCCCAGCTCGCCCAGGGACAGGCGTATGTCTTCGGGAAGCACCTCTGCTCGTCGCTCGAGGATCACGCAGTCCCGGCGGACGAACAGCACTTTGGGACGCGCATCATGCTCGTGTGCCCGAACTTGAAATGGGTGGAGATTGGGACACAGATCTACGCTGAGGCGCGCGCTCCGGAGCCTGCGGTTGCAGACTTCGACTCGGATGATACAGTGACCTTCGCCACCGGATACGGGAGTACTAACAACCATGCTGGAGGAGGATGGCCTGCGAGTTACCTGTTCACGCGGACGGCGAAGGCGGGATACATGATGAACCACATTGACGTTAAGAGGCTGAGAGATGTGAATGGGACGGATGGCTGGCGGTGGGGACCTGCTATGGAGATGCGCGTGAAGGGAGGGTAGAGGAGGGGTTGCTCGGAGATTGCTCTTTGTTTTGTTTTGCTGCTGCTGCTGTGTTGCTATCGCTTGTCTTTTTTGATCATGTTCTCCTCGCGTGATTGTCCTCAGTGTCTTTGTTGCTATATTAGAATGTCAGTTCCAAAGAGCAGAGTTTACTCTATTGCAACAACTTGCGGCAAATTTGGGGCCACGCTACCCAACGTTAATCTACAATGTTTCAAACTACGCGGTCCTATACAAGCTAAACGAAATACTCGCGGTCCGAATCATCATCGCTCTCGAACCCAGAGAGTGTCGAAGCAAAGGGCGACTCGACCTTTTGCGGTATCGGCGGGGGCGCTCCATCTGCGGTGCAGCGCGAGAGTATGAACCGGTGGAAAAGGGTGTTAATTCTGTCGCGGTTGGTTGGTATGAGGGCGACGGGAGGTATGCCACTGGTACTCACTGGTTCGGATGCGTGGCCGCGCCGAAATGTGGCGCCCCGGAAACCTGCTGTACGTCCACCTCGACGCCAGCCTCGCGCATCAGTCCGGCGACTTGTTCGGTCGACTCTAGCGAGTAGGCGATATCTGCTGAGCAGTGGACCTACAACGTAAATTCCAGTTGCATTCCTCCTCTGGCAGACAATGGCGAAAATACGCACCAATTGAACGGGACACTTGATCTTCTTCAACGCCTCGATTGTGAACGGACTCCGCTTGACGAAGAAATCGACAGTGGTAATTTCGACGTATTTCATGCGCTCCTTCCAGCTAGTCCTCGTCTCGGCCAACGTGGCGATGGCAGCGCTGTTGGGACGTAAATATTCATATAAATGGGCTAGGATGATAAATTGCTGCCTGGCTGATCTTCGACCGCCGGCGCAATGAGCGAGGGGACGTACGCGGTGATAAACGGAGACGGCTCTCCGTTTGCGCTGAGCTGCATTGCGCCCATGAGTGCTACTCGCGCGGCAGACGGACTATCCGGTGAGGTGTCGAGCATGGCGCCGGCTTCGATTTCCTCGCTGATTTGCATCAAGTATGTGATCATCTCGCGCCGACCGTCGGCAACGTCGGGAGGCTGAGATGCATTAGAATGGGGGGCGCCAAGTACGCAAAGCGGGGGATCGACAGACGCGATAACACGCACCTCGGTCAGCGAGAGACTCGACACGACGAACACGCTCTGCACCGCGTCGGGGAAGGAAATCGCGGTTTGGATGCCGATGCATCCCCCCATCGACATTCCGAAGATGTGGTAGCGCGGAATCTCGAGGGCTTCCTAGCGCAAGGTGAGCGTGGTAGGCTTATGGCGCCCGGCGATGTGTCGCGTACCATGAACATCCCGACATCCGTTGCCGCAACCTCGCGCCCGTACCCCGCTCCGGCGGCGCCCACCGTCCTTCCGTGTCCCCTCAAATCCAAGGCGACGAGATTGAATCTCCGAAGCTGACGACTGGCGAATTGCCCTGGTAGCAAGTCAGCGGAGCGCAGGCATACAGCGACGACGACGACGACGCACGGTGCCATATGAGTTTTCCGATGTATACTGGATGTAGGAAGACGACAGTCGGTAATGAACGCTCCGCCGTCGGTATACGCTCCACAACGGTCTTGGTCGGCGTAGAAATCACGTAGCTGAAGGTCATTTGTCCCGAAGGCGTCTCAATCGTTACGTCGAACATGGTCGAGGAGGAGGTGAGAGGGAGAGTGTGTGCTGCGACGCGAGCTCTGTTATGTAGCCGCGTCCACGCTGTGAAATTGGCATTTGCAATTTCGGTGGTTGTTTCTGCAGGATCATCAGGGCCAGAGAACATGCGGTGCATGCTTCGATGTTTGCCGAGAACAATACAACTGGTGCCCCCGATTGGCCGAGCTTAAACTCTGAGATTCGGTCTCTGCAGTGCAAGACGAGGACCTTGGGAGGACCCCACGACGCTCCGCGTGGAATTATTTGAGGGTGCACTTAGTTTGATAGGAGTACAACAACCCTATTCCGCGGGAGAAATTTCTCAAGTGCTGTATCGACCTCGGGGATTCGGCGATGCAAAAGACTGTTCTATTTCAGAAAGCTGAAGAAGTCTCGATTAATCACTAACCGCAATGGGCATGTTGGGACCAAATCAAATTTGCCCCAAATTCGGAATCTTTCCGTTGAAATCATCCATCATCCAAATATGGTAATCGCCGTTCTCCTCAAACGTCCATCTCCCCTGGCCGGAACCGCCCCCAACGGTCCGTTCATTCGCTGCTGTGCATCGTCTCCGTCGACACTCCACGGAATAAGTGTACTAGTGGCATTCCACCCGTCTCGATTCCGGCCTGCATCCTGGACACATACCGCATCCGCTCCTTCGCGGAGTCTGAAATCGACATGCTTCGCGACTTCTCCTGATGCCTCTCACTCGAGCTCGGGAACCGCCCGGTACCCGCCTCTGGCGCCCACAAACCAAACGGCAAGGTGTCAACCATCCTTGTTCTCTCCCGGGCTATGCACTGATGTGTCCAACGGGTAGTCGGTGCGGGCGCGCTTCTGCCTCTGCTCGCA
This sequence comes from Mycena kentingensis (nom. inval.), assembly GCA_014461125.1. Taxonomy (NCBI): domain Eukaryota; kingdom Fungi; phylum Basidiomycota; class Agaricomycetes; order Agaricales; family Mycenaceae; genus Mycena; species Mycena kentingensis (nom. inval.). Next base: position 494,085 of record JACAZG010000018.1, on the reverse strand, counting down.
GTTCGCCGCTGTGGTACGACATCTCTCTGCATCCGCCAACCAATCCGACTGGCTTCACCGCGAAGTGGCGCGCTTGCCCACTTATTCGCTCTACAAACGTCACCCGGCCGCCTCGCGCCAGTACATGCATCAGCCGTAACGCCTTCAAGATACGCCGCTCCTCCGAGAACAAGGACTACACATGTGGATGGTTTCGCGTTCGGCACACGACGATGCAGTGGGTAAATATATTGCTCCTAGCAATGGATAAAGTGGCTAAATCGCCGCTTTTTTTGCAAGCTGATACCGCTCTTCGTCTCCAGGAACTCTTTTGTCCGTTGCGCGGGCATTTGTTTCTCGTCGTTTCAGTGGGGAACATAAATACTCTCCGCCCTCCCCCTCTGTGCTTTGCCTCACTCCCAGCAGATGTCCTCAGACGCATCGGAGCAGCAGGCCCAGCGCGGTCTGGCGTATCGTCCACCAGGTGACCGGTGGGCACCCGCCAGTCTACAATCTGCGAACCGGCACGGTGGATCCACGAACCAAATACAGGTGCGTCCTTAAATACTTTACCGCCGACAACTAATTGCATTGTAGCCCCAGTCGCTGGCTAAGCCATCCACAACATCCGTCGGCCCCTACCAACGATACGACTACCTCTCCCCGATCGCCACGCCCACGCCGAACCTCGCAAATAGCCCCGAGGGCGAGTGGAATCCAGACTACCACGGCACGCTGACGGGTTCGATGGAGCCGACACCTGTCGAAGGAGTTGCACCTTTCCCTGAAGAAATCCCGCGCAAACAACACGCGAGCGCGCCGCCCGCGATGACTCCCGAGGCACCAACAGGCAGCGGCCCGACTTGGATGCATCCGCAGGCGGGATATAACCCAGCAGTTGCAGGCAACTCGTACCTCCAGACGTACTACCCGCCCCCTGCGCAGACGTTCACCCATGCGCAGCATGGGTCCGGGCCTGGGTATGGCTATCAGCCTCATCCCTACAATCCCTACGGATACCCCGCTGCGCCGACCGCAACCTATCCCCCTCCCAATCCTGCAGTTCCCGCTTACGCACACCATCAAGTTCAACATCCTCCACAACCCGCTGTCCCGCTGTCGATCCCGGCCTACACTGGCCCACCGGCCGGTGCCGTGCCCCGCCGCGAACGAGACGAGTTCGGCGCCATCTCCGAGCGGAACATGCTCACCCCGTCCGACCGGGGCCGCGCCAAACGCCAGCCTCCTGCGTGCCTTGCGTGCAGGAAGCTGAAGATTGCGTGTCGCCCGGCGCAGGTCGAGGGAGGGGGCGAGACCCGATGCGAGTGAGCTCTTTTCTTCTCTTCTCGTCCCATACTAATTTGTGTAGGCAATGCTTTCGCCGGAGCCGTCCGCCTTCGGAATGCGTGTTTCCAACGGAATCTCGCCGCGGGTTGCATTCGCGCAAGAGCGAGCGGATGGAATCATGGAAGGGAACGCGAAGGGCTGAATAGAGCGGCGTCTGCGTCGCTGTGACAGAATTGTGTTCAGGCGCTTTTTATGCAAATAATTTCGGCACTGAGATCAAGAGGTCAACATGTTTCAGCGCGGCGTTGGTCTGTTTGTTGCACGGTGAATACCGGTTGCTCCCCGAGTCTCGTCTTTTGTAATTTCTGCCTGTACTAATTCTCTGTAATCCTCAAATTCGATGGGGTTTTGGGCCCTGGGGCTCTACTTGGTGCCTGGCAGGTCTTTACGTAGGTAGGTGCTTCTCGAACCAGTCTCACGTTTTCCTCCCTTGTTCTCGTACCACCACCATGACTGAGGTTCACCCCCGTGTTCGTCTGGACCGTCTTGAATCTTTGCCATTCCAGAACAAAGTGACCATGGTTCCCGTGCTTCGACTCACACTAACTTCCTCCAGAAACTTGCCAAAGCCGTCATGACACTCGACTGCGACGAAGACGACCTCTACCGCTTCGGTACCCTACTGCACAGCACCGTCTCGCGTAAAGAAAAGCTCGATCCATTCTTCCCCGTCTTCTGGGCGTTCCTAGACCCCGCGCGGATGCCCTCGACCTGGGACACCGAGCGTCCCCGTGAGGAATACACGCGATGCATCGATACCGGCACGCTCGCGCTCCAATACCTCAGCGAGCACACGGCGCCGACCTCCTTCATGTGGCCGCGCATGTTCGCCTGGGTCTGTTTCCTCGAGGACCTCCTCCACGCATCCCCGCGCGTTGACGTCGGCAACGCCGAAGCGCTCATCCTCGCGTTCTTCGAGCACTGCCGCAGGATCGACGGGCAGTTTGAGAAATACAAGTGGATGCTCTGCCACCCGCGGTTCTGGCTCTTCGTCGGGCGTAGCTGGGCGACGGCGATTAGCAAGAAGGGGGCGCACCACGATAAGCACGGGGTACACAATACGGACTGCTGCGCGCGCGTCGCGGGCCTGTTGTGCGTGGCGGAGCTGGTTTTCTACGGCTGCAAGTACGATATGCTCTACGTGCGAGAGCTGGCAGAGGGCGCGGGCGGGTGGAGCGAGCTCGCGCGGCTGTTCGTTGCGCACTTCCGGCTCACAGCGCCGAGCAGGACGAAGCTCGATCTCATGCACGACAGCAAAGGCACATTGCCCGTCATGGGCCCGTACCTGCTTCTCACCTGGCTCATCCGCGACGACAAATACGATGCGATGGACTTGCTCGATCGATTCGTCGCTGCGGGCGGCATCCGCGCCTTGGTGACAGTCATTTTCGCCCTCGGGTCGGAAGGTCGCGAGGATACGGTCGCGGACCAGGGCGCGTCGTTGCAGACGCTCACCATCATCTGCGCCACGAGTCACAAATACCTCCTCGTCGCCCTCAAAGCGGGACTGTTTCAGCTTCTCGCAGCCTCCGCCCTCCGCCCAAAGCGTCTCCAGATCGATCCAAGGGTTTGTGAACCCATCATGCACCAGATCCTCACCGCATGCACCATCTACGCCGACATCATACGCGAAATGAACAAGGAGGTCGGTATAACCAGCCTCGGCAGCTTCCAGGCGTTCAAGGGGACCGACTTCTACGGCTTCCTGCTCGACGCGTCGAATACCTGTACGTTTAAGATCGGACCGATGGAACGGCATCCAGAGAAGCGCGCGAGGGGCGAAAACCCCGTCGCCTGCGATAATGTCGAGGTGTGCTACTCCTGTTCGTTGCGGCTTCTCGGACGCGGAGTTGACGGACGCGTGCTAGTGCGGGAAGATCAACCACAAGACAAAGTTTAGCTGCTGTGCGGGATGCAAGATGTTGCGGTACTGCTCTCTTGCGTGCCAGCGCGCCGACTGGACGAGCGGTCATCGAAAAGTCTGCGCCGAGTACGCCAAGTATCGTCACAGTAAGAGGTTTCGAATTGTTTGTTTTCGAACTAGTTCTGACTGGATTCATCCCCAGATATCCACACCCACTTCACAGCCCACGACCTATCCTTCATCCGCTTCCTCATTTTTGAGAGCTTCACATGTGTCGGGAGATACTGCATCGGCGACGGCGGGCTCGGGCGTCCAGACCAAACCGGCGGAGTCGTGATTTTCGACTTTTCAGAGCGCATTCCTGGCCAACTCCCCGGCCAGCCTTGCAAATTTTCGGTGGCGGACGCATCGCGAAAAGTGCTTCCGCATTTCGGAAAGAGCGTGTGGGAGGACCAGGTGCGTCGGATGGCCCGAGGGAAGGGTAATATTGCACTGCATGTGGTGGTGCTCATGGATGGCGTGACGGAGCGTGCGTTGTTGTTCCCGTATCACCAGTCCGGGAAGAAGGTAGCAAACTGAGTATTTAGCGCTATATCTTGAAGTTGAACTTGAACCTTCCCACTGTCATGTGGATGTTGTGTTGAATGCTATTGTACATGCTCCGGTCGTATCATATAAGTTCTATATCTGCACGAGTTCCCGAGCCCAAAAGAAACTTATAACCCTCCGCAAATAAATAGACAGCCATGAACGGCTACAGCTTGACGTCCTCCAAGCTGCTGCCGTCTACCGCGTCCGCATCCGACCTGATAATGACAATATCCGGAGGCGGGCTGCGGCTCACTTCGGTTTCGGTCGATACGTGGATCTGGGCTATGGAGGTCCGATCTGGACAAAACCTATGATGGCGATGATACTTCGTGATACGCAGTGACCGTCGATGATGGATAATGATCGACGGTGATGGTTCCGATTGCCTGACCGCCGAGTATTATGTGTGCACTGATGGTCACCGCTTAGTTATGTCCCAATAATGACGATCATTATGTGCGAACTATGCGCCATCACATACAATGACCATCATTACAGTTGTATTCACGGTCAATGACAGAAGCTAGAGCTCAGGCACGTAGACATATTACAGTTAAGTTGCAGGCCTCTATTACTTATGGCACGTAGATGTATGCTAACTGTTTCCAATTAACTTAAAACCCTCTTTCAGACACCTCACAGGTCGTTAACGTTGTGAAGCGTCACACACAGTTGGAGCTGGGTAGGGACGCATCGACATGGCGACACAACCGGTTACCCGTGAACTTAGGCAAGCGCGTCCGGTACGGGAACCATTGCATTCTCAGCGCGAAACCATCCGGTTGTGTCTTCGACAATGCATCGTCAAACAAAAGAAAATAACTGGAACTATATAGCACATGTTATGGAGACTCGTTAAGCCGCGATTTGTTTATTTTTCGTTCCGAAGCTGGTAGGGCATCGTGTTTAAGTATTTCGAGTCGATTTCCAATCGTCTGCGGAACACCTTTGGCTTCAAGCATGCAACCAGCTTCCTGCTCGTCTGCGCCATGGGCGGAGCGCGCTATGGTGCGCCTTATCGCTTCAGCGGGCAATGGGGAATGGCCTCCCCCAGCAGCTCCCCGGGATCTTCGGCAACGAAGACGTCGGAGGTATCTGTCCAGCGGGATGAGACCATGAAGGCTGAGCGCTGAGCGATGAGTACCTGCCTCATGACAATGAGTTCCGCATCAGCTTGCATTACAATAGCCATCACCAACCGACTCGAGAATTTTCCCGTGGTCGCAACAGAAACATTCTGAACGGTTTTGAGCTGAAATGATGTATGTGGGGACGTCGGATCACATACGGGGAATGCAAACGCGATTATGGTTTCCGTCGTCGTGCTCAACTCGCGCGGCTGGGATACAACTGTCTCAAAGGTCTGCGTGCCTATAAGGGGTTCAGCTTCGTAGAACAAAGACTTCCGCTAATGTCATCTAGCGCCACGGGCTCCGGACCACCGAGCACCGGCGGAGGAGCCACCGCCGCAAAAGGCATCCTCAGAACGGAAGAGTTGTGCGGTGCAGATTATTCCTGTGAGGTCGAGTGTGAGGTCGATTGCTCTATAATGATCAGCCAGACACGCCTTTGTTCAAAAACGAGGCGAACCAAGGTCATGGTGGTGTGAAAGCACGAATTAGAACCGACATGTTGCGGGCACGGCTTTAGATTGCACGAAGGATGCTATATAGAGCGAAGTTGTTTGCATTGGAGCGCTGGGTACCAGGATGAGAAGAAACTTACGTATTTGGGAAAGGATGCGAGTCAATCGCAGCATCGTGCTCCCGCCGCACACCCTAGACGACGGGAAAGTAAAATGGCGTGTGCTCGCGACGAGATATGCAGGATATCCCCAAGCGGCAACATGGCGCGGGGATGTGTGCGTCCTCGGAGAGTGCGTCCTCGAAGAGGCAAATGACGTTTTTGCATCGTCTACAGCTGGAAAGACAAACAAGAAGCGCGCCACCGTCTAACCCTAACCCCCGCCGACGCCCCGCGCAGAGCTTGGTGTCGGTCCAGAAACTATCCAGAACGATGAAGAAAGGAAAGGATCGGATCGGAACCAGTGGATTCGACAAGGTAGGTGAAAATGGTCGGGATTTGCGGGATCAATCCTAGAGCATGGGTCAGAACGGCTGCGGGAACGCAGAGCCTACGTTGTAACTCGCGTGGGGATGAGCCATAAAGCTGGTGAGGTACGTACGGAAAGACGCGAAGGCGGGACGGGTTGCGGGCCACCCGGTTAAGCGCGCCCCGTCGACGCTTGCCCGGCCTGCTCGCGTTAGCGTAATATGTCGATGAGCGCCGATGGTTTCGTCGGCGGGCGAAGGTCTGGATCTTGGTCAAAGTAATCGCCCGGTCGTTTGACGCGCCTGCGTGGGCACCGCATAAATCTCCGTCCCCCGGCGTCAACCTATCCTCCTCGTCCTCCGTTTCGTCCCCATACGCGTCGCTCGCGTCGCTCGCGCCATCGCCCGCAGCCAACTCTTCCTCAGCATCGTGCGCCAGCCGGTCCGTCTGCTCGCTCCGTCGCGGCACGCGTTCGACCTCGACCACATCCGAGTCGTGGTTCGCCTCGCGCTGGTGGTGCGCCACCAAGTCCTCCAGATCATGCTCCCTTCTCTGCCGTCAAGTTCCAACGCCTGCGACGCCTCCATACTCGTGATATCGACATCGACATCGGGCTGGTAATCCCACCCCGACGCCGATTACTCCCTCGCGTCGGCATAACAGCGCGTTGGCTTCCCATTCTGCACGACTGCACGCTCCCGACGATTATATCCACCCCGACATCGCTCGCGTTCTCCCTCCGCCGCTGCCTGGCGGCCTTGGCTGCCTCCGCGTCATCGCTGTCGCTCCCATTCGCCGCCGCCAACCGCGTTTGGAACTCGACAGGTGCCGATTCTGCGGGCGCCATCCCAGGCCGTACGGCCCATTGCCACGACTAGGTCCGGGGATCACACCGCCTGGCAGCCGAAAACGAGCACTTGGTTGCTTGCGGGCGTCGGGCGTACCACCAGCACTATCGGCAGAACCGTCGCTTCGCCGAGGGGTAAGTGGGAGGGCGGCACCGGGAGGGTCGGGAGGGCGCGAATCGGGTCGTTTGCGAGTGGGAGATCCAAGGGAGATGGCTTTGGCGCGAAGGAGAAGCCGTCGCACTCGTACATTGACTGGAGCCCGCACTTGTCGAGAGGGATACGTGCGGCGCGCGTGTTTACCGATTAGCACACCATTTAGTGCGCCGGCTGCACCGTATACAGGCCGGCTCACCGCAGTGTTGTGAGCGCGGAAATGAGACCTCCGTCGCGAGTCGCGGCCGAGCTTGGCGATGGCGGCTGCGCTGAATGTTGATGCGGTATTGCGTCAGACGTCTGGTCGATGTTGGGCGCGTAGATGAGGCGCGACCTTGAGTCGACGAGACGAGTGGGCAGTCGACAGTAGGCCCTGAGACGACCCGACATCGCAGCGACGCGGGGGATGCGGGCGCGGCCGAACGCGTCAATGAAACGCCGCGCATCATGGGCAGAGGGGAGATGGGACCAATCCAGCGTGGAGCAAGGTGCGTGCCCACTGCCCAGGCTAGTCCTAGCGACGGTGGATAGTCCCCGGTTGCCTCTGGAGCGTCGGGCTGGCGGACCTGTACCGGAGTGTACCGGGTGAATGGAAGGCGGAGCGAGAAGTCCCGATTACCATCTTAATTTCCCGTCTGCTTTGTTCCGCGCTGGGACCTTATGTCAAACTTCCTTGCTTCCCCGATATCTCACAACTTCATCCCGCCTGCTTCGATATCTCACAATTTCATCTCCGACTTCCTTTACCCATCCTTAAACCACCCGGCTCGCCGTCAATTCCCTCTCTCCCCCATGCAACTTCTCAGCCTGAACCATGATGTGCTGGACCTTATCCTATCAAGCCTCGCACCGAACGAGCTCGTGGTTTTCGGTGCAACCAGTCGCACAACTCACGCCATTGCTCTCCCAATCCTCTACCGGTCTGTCCGTCTCGTCACTCCGAAGCAGACCGTGCAGTGGTGCTGCACCATCGTCTCGCGCTCAACCCTAGGCCCGTTGGTCCGCCGAATATACATGTAGCGTCGCAACTCCTCACCGTGAGTGTATGCCTCACATTTTTTCAGACGCTTTCCACCCGTTCAAGTCCCCTTGAGCGCGTTTTCTTGCCTTCTTTCCCGTGCAGCTTCACGGCTCCCGGACCTCGTATGGCTCATCATACCGGCCAATCCGGAAGTGTTTCGGTCGTTCGCTCCCTTTCAATTCCCACGACTTCGACGGCTACATGTCAACGCCGCCGACCCTTTGTTCCCCTTCATCAATCGCCACACCGGTATTTTTCAGCTGCACATATCACCCGACTACGATGGTCCGCTTGAACAGCTACTAGTCCACGCTGGTTATCCGTACCACACCTATTCGATGTCGCCGCCGGTCTCGTTTCCGGCCCTCACTGCTTTCTGGGGACCCATCTCCCTTGCGCCGTACTTCATTCCCAGCAGCCAAGCCACCGCGGTGAACCTGGCCTGGCCAAGACATCACCAAATGCACCAGGAGGTCGGCGTTGCGCTCTCACAGTCAAAAACCGAGGTCGTGTTATTGGATAATTATATGTTCAGCTGGGACGCGGCAGCCATTCCGCCGCTGGCGCAACACCTTCCATCGTTGAAGTATCTCGTTTTTATGGTCCTCACCAGATGCATCGACTCCGATAATGTGCGTTCATTCCGCGATTACCTCCCCGCTGCAATTCACTCTTCACATAGGCCCTCCTCCCACACGAGCGCGCGGAACCCTTTCTCCGAACATTAGAGGCCCACCTGGCCACATTTTGCAATCTGAGGAGCGTCCAGATTCACTTCGGCTTCCCCTTCACAACTGTGATGCAATGCGAAGACGACAAAGACTTTTGTGACGCGCTTGATCGCGATTTCACAGTGGTGGCAAAATGGTTTTCCCTATGCCCAACCCTGCAGATAATTTCGCTTCCGTATACTAATTTACGCTGGAGCATCTGCTGCCAGGGACGGTTATGGCTCCCGAGCGAACTCCTCCTCGAGCTCGGTCATAGGCGGCACTGGAGGCGCCTATCGCCTGCTGCGATTCGCCAGTTCAGCTGGGTGCTCCACAATGTGATGGTTTGGAAGGACGCGGATCCTGCCGCGCGGTCGAATATTTTCGACAATTTACGACAGTTGGCTTATGAAATGCTTGGTGCAGAGGGGTTGGAAACAGTCAGCGAGAAGTTCCGTGAGCAGGGCAGAATCCCGCCGTTTGAGCTCATCGCACCATCGGATGCGCAGAACCCATGGTTGTCGATAATTATTTTTACATAGTAGCATATCCGCATATCTAGTCGTGCGAGTCGAGAGCTTGAAAAGTCCCCCTCGGGCTGTTTGCCCTTCGGAGCCATGCTAAAGCCTGCTACAGCATCACTTAGCCGTATCTAATCAAACGCCTGATACATATATTACCTCGTTCCGCAGCACCTATGCCACGACGCGAGGTGATAGGAACGAGCCGAAATCGAAAAGCGAGTAGAATTGGCCGCAGGCAAAATTGAGTAGCGGCTCGCGCACGTCGCGAGAGCTGGATTTCCTTTGTCTACTAGCGACTGGAACCACGCGACGCGGTGCCCAGTGCTGCCGGAGGAAGCCGGGAGTCGCATCTGCGGGAGTAGGGCGCCGGCGTACTAGCTGGCGTCGGCGGCGGCAATGGCGTATGTGCTACGTCCAGAGCGCGTCTGCCTAGCGCGCTTTATGACATGAGTCACAAGGGCGTAACAACTCTCTCCTGTCTTCGACCCTCCATGTTCACCTTCTCTCTCTGCCTCCAGTGACACTCTCGATCGACCCACCACCACTACAGCTCCTTTCAAGCCGTTAATCAGCCCGCCACGATGCGTTTATGACGGGCGGCAGCCCTTTTTGTGTTGTCACCAAACGCGACGACGAGCAGGGCACGGAGCGAATTAGGGCAGTTCAGGGCTGGTAGGATGGCCGGTGCGTCTCCTCCGCGATGCCAAAGTGTGCCCTTAATGTCAGAGACAAACAGATAGGCCCTCATTGGCCGCAGGGTATCGTCCAGTCGTTGAGTACACGCCCTAGATGCAGTCCTCCGCCCATCATCGTCCTTCCGGCATCTCTCGGGCTCTGCTCCACCCCCTACACGCGCCTCCCCGACTCGGGCGCCGCATGACCAACGTTCTTCCTCGTCACTAGAGCAGTCGGAGACCCCTTCCTCACACCCCAACGTTCGGCTGCCTCCTCCGGACCCGCATCCACGTCGCATCCGTCCAAACGTACCTGTCGCCGACTTCTCCCTTCCTACTACTGCGTCAGACCGAGTCGCGGCGCGCGTCGCGTCCGTTGGATACACCACGACTCGCACCGCCATCCCGAGCCTCGCCTCCTCCTGCTCGCGCATCATTCTTCCCAGTTACCCACCGACTGTCGCCATATGCGACGATCTATGCGCGCCCAGGTCGCGTCGCGTCATAGCGCGCCCAGCGCTTCGGCTGGGAGACCGATGGCCGTCGGTTCTTTCGCTCCGTCCGTGCAAATGGCCTCTACTTAGCGCCCACGGTCTGAAGGTCGATCGCGCGATTTTCCAGTTCAGCTCGCGCCATTTCGCGCACCAGGGACATGAGCAGCGACGACGCCGTCGGTTCGCTGAGCGAGGCAACTGCGTACACCGCTTCAACCATCGCGACGAGCCACCCGGTGCGGAGAGCGGCCCCATCGAGAGTAGGGTTGCTCGGGATGAGTCTGCTGCCGCACGCCTGCCGATCCGCCGGCGCTGGGTGTACGGTGTACTACGTCTGCCGCCCGAGTCGCGCTCTTGCCACTCATCACTTTCTAGATTCCTCAAGCAGCACCTGGGTGTGGTTCCTGCTCCGCTGATATACACTCGCTGATATCCAGCGATCGGAGGTCTCCTGCGGGTAAGCTTGCGCGGTTCCTCGTGTACATACGTTCCTCGTGTCCAGTTTTTTTTCTTCGGTGTTCAACTCCTCCCTCTGCGCGGGCCCTACGAAGAATTTGGTTGGTCACAAGCACGATGAGTGCTTTACAAATAGCGAATTTTGTAGCCGATATCACATAGTCATTCGAAATTGATCAAGATACTACAGTATATTCTCCCTTACGCTTCAGGGGCGAACAGAGAATGGCTTCCCCCAGCAGCTCCCCAGGACCTGCGGAACCGAAGACGTTGGAGGGGATCCATCTAGCGGGATGGGACCGTTAAGGCTGAGCGATATGTACCTGTCCCGTGACCATGAGTTGCGTATCGGCTTGCGTTACCCAAGCACCACGAACCGAATCGAGAATTCTCCCGTCAACGCGACGGAAATATTCTGAGCAGTTTTGAGCTCAGAGAACGGATGTGGGCACGTCGGATCACAAACGGGGAATGCAAACGCGATTATCGTTTCGTCGTCGTACTTAACACGGGCGGCTTGGACACAAGTGTCCCCCACAAGGGTCTGCGTGCCTAGAAGGGATTCAGCTTCGTAGAACAAGGAGTTCCGCTAATCTCATCTAGCGCGACCGGCTCCGGGCCTCCGAGCACCGGTGGATGAGCTACCGCCGCAACGGCAGCCTCAGAGCGGAACAGTTGCGCGGTGCAGATTAATCCCGTCAGGTTGATTGTTCTATAAAGGTCAGCCACGCCGAGACCGGACTGGCACTGACGAGTAGTCCTGGACCGAGAATTCGCAGATCCGGTCCTCGTACTGGCGTCGCAGACGGAGTCTGACGACTGGGAGAGGTAAGCATTAGGATATACGGCTGAGGGTCTTGTACTTGGCAGTGGGTCGAGCGGTCGCCCTCCATTCGGACCGCATCTGGCTCCCGATTGAATGTATTAAACCCACTTTACATTCATCAACGCACTGTCTTCCCCTGACTGGGTATTGGATTTCTTGCATGCTCGGAAGACATTGGGCGGGGGCGGGCATGGCCTGTGATACGTCTGGCTGAGCTGGCGCGTAGTTCATGCAGGTAATCTTTACCTGCAACATGGGGTCGATGTTATATAAGACTGTAAAAGGTTGTCTTCAGCGCTAATTCGGCATGAAAGAAATAGACCGCGGCGGCAGCGCTGCTCGTCGTGGCGCAATCCACTCCGGCGGCCGTGTGGCGTCTGCACACGCAGCGACAGTGGGGTGTTGGCAAGCCGTCACTCCACGTCTTATCGCCGTTAGAAGGCGTACCACTGCGGAACCGAAGGCAAAAAACGCGCCCCGCATTGGAGCGCTGGGTAGCAGGATAAAAAGAAAGTTACGATAGGAGAGGGCGACCGAAGCCATACCATAACGAGGCGAGGACACGGGGGCTCTCCTAGTGGTGGCACGCTGAGGTAGCTCTGTGCCAAGCGACGGGATCCTGCTATTCGGGGAAGGAGGCGAGTCAAATTGCAGCATCGTGCAGACGCCGCATAACGTAGACGACGGGCAAGTCAAATGGCGTGTGCTCGCAACGAGAGATATGCTCGAGATCAGCGGGACCCTGGCGCGAGTATGTGTGCGGCCGCAGAAAGTGCGTCCTCGAAGAGGAAAATGACGTTTTGATCGTTTGAGGTGGAAGACAAACAAGAGGCGCGCCACCGCCTAACTCTAAGCCCTGCCGACGCCACAAGGCGCAGAGCTTGATGTCGGTCCAGAAACTGTCCAGAACGATGAAAAAACATTGGATCGTGTATTGACAGTGTAGCTGAAGATGGTCAAGATTTGCGAAGGTCAATCCAGCAGCATGGACCAGGACGGCCCGGAACAGAGCCTACGTTGCAACTCGCGTTGGGATGGGCCATATAGCTGGCGCCAGGGACGTGCAACAGTAGCTAATATCAAACGCGACAACGGCAAGCGAACGCATGCGCAATACCTTGCGGCGCATCCTGTCCACGTCCGTTAGAAATGGACGTGCCGGGGATCATTGATACGAGGACCCGCATTAGATAGTGAATAAGCGGGGCTTTTCTATGAGCGCACTCGGTGTCGCGTCCGAGCTTGGCGCTAGCGGCAGCGTGAATGCGGTATCGCGACGACGCTGGTGGGTGTTGGGCGTAGATGGGACGGCGCGACCTTGAGTCCACGAGACGACTGAGCAATCGAGGGTAGGATCTGAGGCGACCCGACATTGCAGCGCCGCGGAGGATTAGAGCGCGGTCGAACGCGAAAAACGAAACGCCGCGCATCGGGGAGTTGGGACCAATCCAGAACAGGCTCCGCGGAGCAAGGCGCGTGCGCGGGCTAGTCATAGCGAGGGAGGACAGTCCCTGGTTGCCTCTGGAGCGTCGGGTTGGTGGACGCCTGCACCGGAGTGTACCGGGTGAATGGAAGGCGGAGCTAGAAGTCTTGATTACCATCTTAATTTCCCGCGTGCTCACTGTGGTAAGCAAAGCCGGCGCACGTCATTTACGTGCGCTAAGTACTGCGTCCCTTGGAGGCTGTTGCAGAAATCGCTCCAAAAGAGTAATACTGCAGAAATCCTCGTTCTAGTTCTCGAGTTTTTGGTCCTCCAAGTCGTCGTCCGCACAAAACGCGACTAACCCGACGGCGTCTCCGTGCGGACGCTCAACACGCTTCGATATCAAGTCAAGTCAAGTTAAAGGCAGCTCATCTACGACAACGGCGAAATACGTTTGGCAGCCTCCGCCAGATCCTCCGGCTCCAACGACTTTTCCCTTGGACTCGGCCTCAAGCTCTCCCCGCTCTGGCTCGCAAACGTCCAGCTCCCCGCGGTCGGCGTGAGCTCCCCATCCTTTGGCGGGCTCCCAAAGTCGCCGCTCTGGAAATCCCCGAAGTCGCCGTCCGCAAAGTTGTCGTCAAACGACGCGTCGTCCATCTCGTCCGAGAACGCGGAGGGTGAGCCCGAGGCGGGGGAGGTGAAGGTGAATGGGTCGGCGCCGGCGTCCGAGAAGGGACCGAAGCCGTCCTTGAGGGATTTGTTAGCACGCGTACAAACAACACTGAGGTCGACGTACGTCTGCGAACGGGTCTGTCGCATCGCTCGGACTAAACGCGTCGTCAAATCCGGACGACGCGAGAGGTCTCCGCTGCGAGCTATGATTCCGACTCGACACGGGCGGTCACGCAACGAAAACGCCGACTGCGATAACCACCCGCCCCCGCCCTCGTAGTCTTCGTCGTCCGAATCCAAGTTGTCTGGATTGCTCGCATACTCAATCTGCTGTCGCGTCAATAGAAGCAAAAAGGCAATCAAGGCAAAGCACGTACGCGACGGCTGGCCACCATCCCATCATCGTCCTCCGCTATCGGCGCCGATCCAAAGTCTGCACTCCCCTCTCTCCTCGGACGCGCGCTCGACGCCCGGCGAAACTCTCCGCGCCCGTTGAGCGACGCAGCCGTAACGCCACCACTAACGCTCATCTCCATCCCTGGCGGCGCACCGTCATCACCACTGAACGTCGCCGTCGCCCCGCCCGCGTCCTCCTCGTCCACTTTCCATCTTCAAGCCGCCGCACCCGCGCCCCCGCCCATCCCACTCTTGATCACTGGCTTCCCGCCGCCCAATAGCTCCGCGTCGCGCCGCTTCGTCTCATTGTACCGCCCCTGCACGTACTCGTCCCAGTCCGGCTGCGGCGCAAAGCCCGCAATCTGGTCACGTAGCTCCGTCGGGAAGCGTTCGAGCGCCGTGAGGACGTCTTCAGCGATAAGCGTTAGGTGGCCCATAAACCCGAGGCGGACGCTTTTTGGTTTTGCGCTGGACGCAGTTAGCAAGTAAACCAACGCCGATTCAAAAAACCGACAAACCACTCTGTATCGTTCATCCGCTGCCCCTCAACAATTCGACGCATAAGCTGCGCGTCCCGGAACACCGAGATCGCCAGCTCGCGCCCGAGTCCGCCGTCAACGGTCCCCGTTAATATTTGGTGTACCAAATCGTACACCGAGCTATGCAGGAAGTTGTTCCACGGAAACTTCAAGAACAGGTCCTGCAATGGACGTTACACGCAATTCCTCGAGGAACAAGCCACGCACTAGTAACGTCGAGGCGACGTTGAGCTCGTTAAACCGCCGTTTGAACTGGTCTCCGACTGGGGGCGGTGCCTCGGGCGGCGGCGCGGTACTCCTTCGGGACGCGCGCGAGCGCAAACTTGTCGTTGAGCTGGACAGCGATAGTGCAGAGTCGGAGCGTTGGAAGGACGCGGATGAGGGCGGGCTGGGGCTGGGCTCGGGGATCGGGACGGGGGAGGAAGATGGCAAGAAGTTGAGTGGTTCTTGGAGCGGCAGCGATGGTGGCGGCTCCGAAGAAGCTCTAACGGTCGGGCGGAGCGGAAATGGGAAACGGCGGGTCGTCGACCATGTTAAGCTCCTCCATCGTCACCGAATCGTCGTCCGAGCTGCCCGGTTCGGTCCTCGGAGCCCATCATATCGTCATGCGTCGACCCCATCTTCGCGTCGAAGTCTTGCTCGTCGCCGTTGTTGAGCGCAATCACCCGCGCAAGATCTTCCAATGCACCCAAACCGCCTTGTAGACGACCTTCCGAGTCGTAGAGCCTGTTGAACTCGGGCGGACGATTGAGCAGCGCCATGTTCGAGCAATGCAGCAGCTCTGCAAACAACTCGCATATGCGGTAGCGTTCAAACGTGAGCGGGGTTATCAGCCCAACTGTTGTCGGAATTGGCCCTTCCTAGGATGTTGAGTACGCGACGAGGAAGGGGAAAAAAATTACGCACAAACGATCGTGGCGAACGCAGATAGCTCTGCAACGCCTCTAGACGCCCCGACACCAGCTGCAGTACTGGCCCTAGATGTAGCACGCCCATCCGGTCCACCATCTCTCCAATCGCCTTCTCCAGCGTGTCCCGTCCACCATCGTTGACTAATGCAGTCGAATTTAGGTTTTGTTGGACCTGGATGAGGCGATTTCGGAGGGTATGGAAGAGGTACGGCTCAAAGTAGTTCGAGTTGTTCTTGCGAATGAGCTCAATTACGATGGCGATAGAGTGTACGACTGAGGAGGTGCAGGACGCGCGATTGGGCAGCGCGTCGATGTCGGCATCCGGCTCGACAGGCGGGGGCGGGAAATCGGCCATCATGTAACCGACGAGCGCGGTGACGCTCTCTTCGGACGCGAGCTGACGCGTGAAGAGGTTGGACGCGGGCGCGGCATGCAGCTCCGCCATACCCGGGCCCGGAGCAGGGCTAGACATCGAGATTATGCCTTTTATGAGCTCTGCGACGACGGTATGCATATCGGAAGTGTGGTTCGGGGCGAGAAGCGCGAGGAGGCGGGGAATGAGCTGCTCTGACGATAGCCACTGTATTATTTGGAGTATCAGTTGCCGCATAACGACGAAATGAAATGGACGACGCGCCTCGAGGACACCGGTGCCACCAGGCTGCTCGTCGAGCTGGATTATGCGGACGGGGAGGTCGACAAAGGACGGGGTCTCGATGTGCTGGAGCAGGCGCTCCACGATGGTTGGTTGTGCGCGTATGAATGCGAGCATCTGGCCCGCGTCAACACCGATAGGGAGGCAGCCGGAGATTGCGCACCTCGGTGGGCCGTTTACTGAGGAAGACGGTGTTGATTTTGGTGAAATGGGCGGCCATTACCATCTGCATCTTCATGTCCTCTGGGGTGCGGTCGAGGACGCTCTCCCAGAACGGAGTGAGCAGCTCCTCCTTCCTGTTCACGCAGGTTTCGACAATCGACCATAATTCGCTGCAGAGAACTTCGGAGGCGACGTAGGGGTACCTGGGACGTATGAGCACGAGGAGAAACCAGCCAACGACGACGACGCACTTGAACTGGCCCTTCTCCGGCTCACCCTCGATCTGACCCGTAACATACGCCAGCAGCCTCTGCAGCACGTCGACGCGCTGGAAATAGTCGATGAGGCGGGTGTTCTGCGCTTTGCACTCCTGCAGAAGGTCGTCCTCGTCTAGGATGCCTCGACCGAGATGTCCTCCTTGTCGAGTAGACTGTCGATGGCCGACGCGTTGTGGAAACCGAATCTGCGGTCGTCCAGGTTAGCGAGAGGAACATGGAGCGCAGGGGCCAAAGTTCCTCCAGAGCATGCACGAATCGGCGAGGTGGTGGTCGGGACGGAGCAGCAATGTAACCGTCACGACTTGCCTCCGACCTCCACTGCGCCACGACTGCGCCCACAAACCGCTCTCAGCTTCAACACGTTTGCACCTCTATTTTACATCCCTAACAAGCCAGACTCGCGTCCCGCAACGTGTTTCTCACCACCGCACTTTTTGCCCACAGAATCTCTGGCTGTTGACCACGAGTTCCTTGGCTCGCGCTTTTACCCAATCCCAGTGGTCCGAAACATGCGCAGCCCGCGCTGCCTCCCACAAATGAGCAATAAGCGCTGAACCATCAGGTACACTGCCGAGCGCCGCACAAGCATGTAAATATAGCCCTTTGACTGACTGGACAGTCGCCGCCTTCCTCCCCCCTTCGCGCTATGTCCTTCTTCATCGACGTGCCGCCTCTGCGATCCTGGAAGACGCCAAGATCGGCGTCGAGCATGCCGCCATTGACGCCCGACACCTGCGTTCAATCTTCTGATGACGAGGAGAGGCGCCGACCTCGTTCGTGTCTTCTTTACGCGTCCTGGGGAACTCTAATACGTCCGGTAGGATGGTGAGGTTGACCGCGAGCTACAGCACGTACGCGATCTGAGCGACGCGATGGAGTCTCTCTTCACCAAGTTCTCCTCTACGAATATCGACCCTGCTCTCGTTACCAACATCCGGTCCGGTCTCTCCTTCTTTTTTTGTCCCTTTGAAACGACAATCCTTGCAGTAAGGCGGTAGACACGCGCAAGCGCCAGTTGGAGTTTTTGCATCCCGTCGAGCCAACGCGCGCAACACCTCTCGACGATCTATAAGACGCTCGCGCCCAAGCTCCCAGAGATGCTGCCTGGACCTCCTTCGTCGTCGACGGCAAATGCGGGCGCATTATTCGAGATATCCCAAAACTGCGTCCCTTCCAAGCCCAAGCCATACTGCACGGGCTAAAGGGCAAGGACGTCGTCGTTATTGCTCCGACAGGCAGCGGGAAGAGCCTCGTCTTCCAATCCCTCGCGTTATACGACTCTATCAACTCCGGGAAAATCACCGTGGTCATATCTCCCTTGCGCTCGCTCATCGTCGACCAAAAACGCGAGCTGCTGGCGAAGGACGTGGACGTGGTAACCTTCCTCGCAAGGGAGCAGGTCGAGAACTGGATGGACACAGACAACCTGCCGGCGATCGCGTACATGACGCCGGAGAAGCTGAAGAAAGCCGCCGACATCCCCAAGCTGCTGCGCGCATGGCACGCCAATGGGCTGCTTGCGCGCATTGTCATTGACGAGGGTCATTGTTTGACGACGGCACGGTTCCCGCGGCGATGCGGTCCGTCCGCGTCTCTTCCTTTGCTTATCGTTCTCACCCGTTCTTTGAGCCCTACAACCTACTTGCTAGCACGTTCTTCGATGTCCCCGTCCTGGTCCTCACCGGTAGCGCGACTCCCCAAGTCGTCAGCGACATCCAGATGCACCTCCTCCCCCGCCCACCCGTTCAAGTACGCATCACCCAAAACCGACCAAACTGCTCCCTCACCGTCCTTCGGAAACCGACCAACGGAACACAGGCGTTCAAATTGTGCGCCAAGCTGCTCGCGGATACCTGGCTTGCAGGCAAGACGGGCATCATCTACTGCACGACCAGGCGGGGTTGTGAGCGGTTGGCGAAGCGGCTGCGCAAGCAGGGTCATACGGCCGTCCACTACCACAGTGACATGAGCGAGAAGGAGAAGGATATGCACCAGGAGTTGTGGTCGAGCGGGGAATGCTTGATTATGGTGCGACGGTAGTGGTTTTGTCCGCGGTTCCGGTGTCCGCTAATAGCCGCATAGATTTCATTCGGAATGGGGATTAATCAGAAAGACGGTACGCGCGCAATCGTGATAGTATCTGGTTTTCGACGCGTTTATAGCTCGCTGGGTGATCCATTTCGACTTTCCGAAGAGTATCGTCAAGTACGTGTCGCGACATGGCTCGCGTTGTGCTTCTGCCAATCACTTACCAGCCTCGACCAGGAAGCCGGTCGCCCAGGGCGCGACGGTGGACCAGCGCACTGTATTATCTGTTCGTTCTGCTTGGCTGCTGGGCTATCAGGTCTTTTACCGACCCACTCTCGCAGTTTACAGCTACATCGACCTCCAAGTCATCCTCGGCCTCATCCACAACGACAAAAACCTGACTCGCACAAACGCGTCAAGCGAAACGGGGCAGGTACCTTGACCAAGACCGACGCAGTTTATCACGACTGGACGCGCTGACCGGGTTTGCTGACCATCTCGCAGTATATTGTCGACATATTGCCCCGCGCGTTACCGGCGCGGCGGCGCGCACTTGCCGCGGACTCGGTGCATGCCTCTGCTGTGTGGTCACCGCGGCCCACTAATGCGGTCTTTGCAGCTGCCTCAGCGATTTGGGTCAGTACAAGTAAGCGCGTGCATTTTCCGCGCGTAGATAACCTCTAACGCGAACCCTTTAGAACTTGGACGCGGCCGTGCGACGCGGCGGATGCACCTGAATATATTCAAGGACACCCCGCGACGAGCAGCAACGACACCGGCGCGAAAGCCGTGGCGACGGCGGCCGCTAGCGCGCGAACTTGGGCGGAGGGGAGCAGGAGCAGGGACTTGGGCGCGCGGAGGTGGAGTTGGGCGTCGGCGCGAGAAGGCCTTGGGTGCGCGGGACTTAGCGGCGCGTCGGTCTTGGGTATCCGATGGTAAGCACCAGTCTGTACCGTTAAGCACTAAGTACCAGTAGTGTATCAGGGTATAAATATATGGATTTGGCAAAATAGCAACGGGCGGGGATTCCAAACCAAGCTACGACGCTCGACCAGCTGATTTTCTAAAACAGCTGGCCGTAGCCAGCCGTAGCTGGTCGTCGAAGATTTTTCTGTCTGGTTTCGATCGATCGAGACCGGCTCCGACCAGCGGTGACCAGTTCTGGCCGGTTGGCGCCGGCCACGGCCATTCGGACTTTTCACTGGGGCCCCAACCTGCCCAAGATTCTGATCGAGGCGAGGACCGGGTCGCGCGAGTCCGGGAGTACGTGCACGGAGCGCCGCTGCATAACGTACGAGAGGAGTAAGAGGAAGACCAGGGCGCGTTTCTCCAAAATCGCAGTCGTAAGTCTTCTTATTGAATCCAAATGCCCAAAGATATTGTCATTTCTGTTCCAATACCCTCTTTTCGTCCCTGTTCTCTTCCTGGATATCTACATCGCGTCTCCGCTATGTCGACAGGTGCATCATTATCGTCTTCAGGGTACCGAATACATATCGGCGTTCGCTCGTTTGTTTCCTACTACGTTTCTTTGGTAGCTGGGCCATTCGGGCAGAATGGGGGCACCCTACCTCTGTCATGATCTCAATCTACCGTGTCGTAGAAGAAAGGGCAATGCTCAAACACGAGCATGCGGAGAGAAAGGAGTCGGAAGTAATTATAACATTTATTTTCCGCCCTTCTTATGGTGTAAGTCCGCACTGGCACATCTCCTCTTTATAAGCCTTTGTCTAGTGTAGGCGCCGACGCAAACTATCCCGTCAGTTACACCCTAACCAAGCGCAGAAAAGCGCAGCAGTCAAGGCTGGCGTGCACCAATTTGCACTGCAGCAATACTCTGAATTGCTGCGCCGTGCTGCACCTCAAACAAGCGCAGCTGCACCGGAGTGTACCGGGTGAATGGAAGGCGGAGCTAGAAGTCCTGATTTACCATTTTAATTTCCCGCGTGCTTTGTTCCATGTGTCAAACTTCCTTCCTGGATTCCTTCCCTGTTCCTTCCTGTCTGCTTCGATATCTCACAATTTCATCTCCGACTTCCTTTACCCATCCTTAAACCACCCGGCTCGCCGTCAATTCCCTCTCTCCCCCATGCAACTTCTCAGCCTGAACCATGATGTGCTGGACCTTATCCTGTCAAGCCTCGCACCGAACGAGCTCGTGGTTTTCGGTGCAACCAGTCGCACAACTCACGCCATTGCTCTCCCAATCCTCTACCGGTCTGTCCGTCTCGTCACTCCGAAGCAGACCGTGCAGTGGTGCTGCACCATCGTCTCGCGCTCAACCCTAGGCCCGTTGGTCCGCCGAATATACACGTAGCGTCGCAACTCCTCACCGTGTGTGTGTGTGCCTCACGTTTTTTTCAGACGCTTTCCACCCGTTCAAATCCCCTCGAGCGCGTTTTTTCGCCTTCTTTCCAGTGCAGCTTCACGGCTCACCGGCCTCGTATGGCTCATCATACCGGCCAATCCGGAAGTATTTCGGTCGTTCGCTCCCTTTCAATTCCCGCGACTTCGACGGCTACATATCGGCGCCGCCGATCCTTTGTTGCCCTTCATCAATCGCCACACCGGTATCTCTGAGCTGCACATATCACCCGACTACGTTGGTCCGCTTGAACAAATACAGGACCACGCTGGTTATCCGTACCCCCACCATTCGATGTCGCTGCCGGTTTCCCTTCCGGCCCTCTCTTCTTTCTGGGGCCCCATCTCCCTTGCGCGGTACTTCATTCCCAGCAGCCAGACCACCTCGGTAAACCTAGCCTGGCCGCGGCACCACCAAATGCACCAGGAGGTCGGCGTCGCGCTCTCGCAGTCAAAGGCTGGCGTCGAGTCGCTGGATAATTATATGTTCAGCTGGGACGCGGCAGCTATACCGCCGCTGGCGCAACACCTCCCATCGTTGAAGCATCTTACTTTTATGTTCCTCACCAAAAATATCGATTCCAATGATGTGCGCTCATTCCGCGATTGCCTCCCGCTGCAATTCACTCTTCACAGGCCGGTCTCTCGCCCGAGTGCGCGGAACCCTTTCTCCGCACAATAGAGGACCACCTGGCCACATTTCGCAATCTGAGGAGAGTCCAGATTCATTATGGCTTCCCTTTCACAACTGTGATGCAATGCGAAGACGACAAAGACTTTCGTGACGCGCTTGATCGCGATTTCACAGTGGTGGCAAGATGGTTCTCCCTATGCCCAACTCTGCGCATAGTTTCGCTTCCATATACTAATCTACGCTGGGACATCTGCAGCCCGGGACCCTTGTGGCTCCCGAGCGAGCTCCTCTTCGAACTCGGCGCTAGGCGGCACTGGAGGCGCCCACCACCTGCAGTGCTTCGCCAGTTCGCCTGGGTACTCCACAAAGTGATGGTTTGGAAGGACATGGATCCTGCCGCGCGGTCAAATAGTTTCGACAGCTTACAACATATGGTTCGTATAGTGCTTGGTGCAGAGGGGTTGGAAACAGTCGGCGAAAAGTTCCACGAGCAAGGCAGAATCCCGCCTTTTGACCTCATCGCACCGTCGGATCAGCGTCATGCGCAGAAGCCATGGTCGTCGAAAATTGTTTTTGTGTAGTAGAATGTCATATGTCGGTCCGCAAACCGATGCTGCATATCTACTCGCAGCATCGGCCACCCACGTTCAACAGAGACACACCTGCCGCTTTTACATCGGGCTGTTTGCCCCTCGGAGCCATGCCACATATATTTTATTTGCGCTATTCGTTCCGCGGCATCAGGTATCCGACGACGTGGGTTATAGTACTTAGAAGCAGCCGAAATCCAAGCTGGCCTTTGCCAACGGCGAGCGGAAACCGGGCGCGTCCTTCCATGTTTTGGGAACCCCCGTGCCAGCCAAACGTGGTACGACCCAACCGACGTCTGAAGTCGGCACTACCCTGACGACGTAGCGGTGAGAAGACGCAAGACGAAGGAGGAGACACCAAGAGAAGGGGGATGAGGTAGCGCATTGGATGCGGAGCAGCGGCGGGGGTCGCTTACATTGAGAGGTGAAATCGCCGCATCGCAGCGTGCGAGCCGCAGAGGGAGGAAGGGAGCACGAGACGTCGTCGCTGCATGAGCCGGGAACATCGAGCGGGTGAGGTGGCGGGGAGGATTAGAACCGAATGAGGCACTGGAATTCCGGCGACGTGTGCGCCAGGGAGGGTGGAGGGATTTTTGTTGCGTCCGGGTGCGTCTGGACGGGAGCTAACGCACGCGACTCTAGATGTGTCGTCCGGTGATGTAAAGCATGGTCGCGGAGCATTCATTTTTTTCGGGCAGCAGCTTGAGAATAGCGGGTAAAGACCAACACACCAACGCAGGCGAGCGCGTCTTGAGCGGGGGGCGACGGCATCGCGACGGGGGCTTCCAGTTCCAGCGCACAGCACACGGTCCTCCACGGTTTGAGATCCGTGTCCGAATCGGCGCAAACGCGGGACAATCGACTTTGGGAATCGACAGCGCCCCGACGACGGAGCAATAGGGAGAGGCTCTGGACGGAGGGGGAGGCGAGGTAGCCGAGCAGGAGATGGCACCTAGAGGAATGGGATGAGTTTCCCATCGTCTGTCGGAAGCGGACGAGCAGCCACGCACCTAGTTCGCCTAGTTCGGCGAGCGCGACTTGGGCCCCAGAAGCGACGGCATGGCGAGAAGTGGCCCATCGAAGCTGCGGGATGCGAAGTTCGACGCGCGTCCTTACGAGCTGGTAGAGGTACAGTACGTAACAGGAATTAGCGCAACACAGGGATGCGGAGAGGTTCAAGACGGAAGAGGAGGCAAGGGCAATGAAGTGCTGGGGTTCCGCGTCTTGTCCAGGCGTCGATTTTATTCGTCGGGGGCGCATGGACCGGCAACAGCTGAACATGCGTGTTGGTTGACGAGGTTACGGGGGCATAGGAAGAGCTGCGGAATAGTCGTCGTTTCCCGGGAGATGTGCGCGACTCGACGAAACGAATGAGATTTTGGTTGTGCCCGGGCGGTAGCAAAAAGATATCGCGTACCATCGCTAAAGCGCGTGGCTTGGTACGGAAGGGACGCGTTGGTGCCGGCTGGCTTGCTGTCGGCACGTGGCGCAGACTGGGCGCGTCCGTTCGTCCTCGGGGACCGCGTTCGGCGTAGAATGGGGCCTGGGTGACCAGCGTCGGAATCGACATGATCCGGGACAACGCAGAGATGCGAATGGGCTCGGGAGGAGAGGGGTAACGAAGGAGGCGACCGTGTATGAGCGAGTGGCGCGAAATATGGAATATGGTGTAATCATAAGGTGTTCTGGGTGGTCGGGGTTTGGGACGATTGCGCCATTCGACGTTGTGTGCTCGGTGGGGGAGACGGGCGAGGAGTAAGAAGGACGGTATCAGGGCGGTCGTTGCCCGGCATGCGTGTACCTGAAACAAGCAGATAGGTTCTCCGTCGTTTCTGGGGGAACCAGGCGAAAAACAACGCACCTAGTTTGGCGAGCGCCGACTTCAGCCCCAGGAGCAGCGGCATGGCGAAAAGTGGCCTATTGCCAGCGCGCGGTGCAAGTTCGGCGCGTCCTTGCGTGCTGGGAGACCCCTGCCAGCGAAAATGCGGGAGCCATCGATCAACCCATATAAATGGGCACTCCACGACGACAAGGCAGCGGTGCGGACGGGCGCGAGGCGGATATCGATGCGCGGAGAGGGATGCCGAAGCGAGCGCCTGGGCGAGTGGAGTAGATGAAGGGGAGTGGATGAAGGGGAGACGTCGGGTCCGAACGGCATTTTGCTTGCTCGGGCAGATGCGGCGGTAGCATAGGTGTCGACGGAGTGGAAAATGGGTAGGACGGTGGCATTACATTCGTTAATGGGTGTATGTGTGCGTCTACACGACGGGAATGAGTATTGCGATCGTCTGGGGCGCACGATGCAGACAGAAACGCACCATTACCTGCGAGCGTGCCCTTGACCGAAAAGCAGCGGGATTGCGACGAACCGTTCATTCACGAGTTCGAGAACTGACTGAGCGCGCTGCCGCACCCCCGGCGACCGTCGCAGCGAAAATGAGCGGCAGTCGGCAATGATCCCGACATCGCAACGATGCAGAGTGGTGCCCCGCGGACGCGGGAGGATACGAAGGAGGAGGGGATGCAGCCCAGCGAGGCGCACGGTGCGCTAGTTGAGCTTGAAGGTGCGCGCGCAGCCTGTCCTCCTCCGTCGGCGCTGCATCGGGACTGGAATGGCGGCCCGTCCCCAGCCGGGGTTGTCGACCGTCTCTGGCGTCCTCCACGCTTGCCTGGGACGTGAATTGAGCTCGCTGGATCGCAGAAAGAGGCTCAGAGCCATACGTACACGCGCTGGGTAGCGGCAGCGTCGCGTCGTCTCCCCATCCGTCCCTCCACGCGACACGGGCACCCAGTCAAGATCGCAGTGCTATGAGCGCCTTCCGCCTCCCTACGTCGGCAGTCGCGGCGGCGGTGGAGGCGTCGCGCGGGCCTGTGGGCGGATGGAGGTCGAGAGCAAGCGATTAGTTGATGTGGCCCAACTGCACCCGTGCAATGGACGCTTCAAACTCCAATCTAATATGTTCCTTCTCTTGCGCTCCTTGCGTTTCGTTTCGCGCTTGTCCCCGCTACCATCCGGAGTATCGACCATCTAGTCCAAGTGGACTATTCGGGAGCTTCTCTCGTGCCTTTGTCAGTTGTTGGACGCGAGGTTATTTCCTGCATCGTACTTGCCGCGGCTTCGCCGTCGCTCATCCACCAATGGTCCTAGCGCGAGTGCATGCTCCCGCCAGCAACAGGTCCCTCTGCGGTCTTTTTGGCTGCTAAACTCGCCGCGAGTTAGGCGACACGAGGCCATATCATCGTTCCAATTGCGCTCCCAATCGTGGCTCGCGACGACACTCAAGCTGATTCTCAAACGCGCGTTGAATTCGAACTACTAACTCCACCACGCTCTCGCCGCTCCTACCATCGGCGTCCACAAACGCGTCCACAAACGCGACAGATGGCTGAAGCCCTCCGACACCATGTCCGTCATGATCCCCTTCACGAATAGTCCGATTGAGATTCCAGTCTCCGGGGTGAAAGACGGTGGTGCATATGCGCGCAGTGTGAGCTCCTCCCATTCGTTCACCAGTTCGATGCTGCTCCACCACCAATCTTTGCGTCCAATCCACACCACCTTCCACTGACCCGTCGTCGCCCCCCACAGCCAGAATCGTGTCCCGATGCGTACGGGCAAGCTTGGGAGCGACGTCAAGACGAAGTATGCCTGCTCCCCGTCCGCCTTGAAACCCGTGAGCCGAACGGTATCGAGACCGGCGTCCCGATGAGCAGCGTCCAGTAATACGAGTACCGTCGAGCGACTGAAGCCCACATTGGGCGGCCGACGCGCGAGAACGTGACGCCAGAATACCGGGCGCTTGAATTGTGGGGGCGGCGCCTGGTATGGCGCGTCAGGGACCAGCCGTCGGCCCTGCTTAACAGCCCCGGCGGTATGAACGACATAATGACTGCTGTAATCGGTGGTTGGATACGGATAGCGAATGAAAGTTGTGAGTCCCTGGAAGTCCTCTGAGGCGCAGAGCTCGTGGCAGGGGAGGCCACGTACATCGGGACTCGTTGCGTGAACTTGTCTAGCTCCTGAACACGCCTGGGCGTTGGTGTCGAGGTTCTGATAGGTGAATGTGCCCTGCGGGGTGAGGGGGCCTAGCAGCATGGTGTGAGGCAAGAAGAAGCGAGTGCAACGTTTAAAGGACGGGATTTGATTTCCTGCCGTGAATCCTCAATGAATCCTAGCCCTGATTAGGCTAAGCAATAGCATCGCGGATTTCCTTATTCGTCCGCCTCGCGTGGCAGAAGCGTGTCTACACCGGTAGGTATCTAGGTAGCATTTAAGTCGGCACCGGAGCTGCCAATTTCCCTCCCGACCGACATGTACCCTGCCGTTTACTCCTGGTCCTTTCCCGAAGGGCGGCCATCCGTTTCGCACTCAGACCACCCATGGCGCATCAATCGGAGCTCGCCCGAGCCACCGAGTGGCGTTGGATTTGACGATTGGAACACAGGTCAGCCTCTCGATATTGCGACGGATCCTATTGAGCAAGCTACATAGGACCCTGCGCGGCTCCGGCGCCTTCTCATGACCAGCTTCATGAGTACTCGAATCAGGTTTCAGCGGGTGAGTGGGGGCAGAAAATTGGGAGCCCGCTAAGACGAATGCTTTGCGCTAGTCGAGCGCCGGGCATATTGTGACGGTTGGCCGATGCAGAGCGGCCTGGACAGTTCCATCTCGGGCGAGAGCTGGTCACCTCTCCTCGAGTTGCTGCCGTCGGAGCACGAGCGAGAGGTAAGACCAGTTCCTGCCTCTGATTCCGGCGTTTGCCCTGCTCTCATATGCAACTTTGGGTAAGTTTGTGAATACCATCATGTGATACTCGCGGTGGTAACGTTCGAGCTACGTAGATCGAAGGATTCAGCCCAGCAGGTATGTTTCGTCTGTCTCAGGTGTGCCCTGAATTCCACGAGTAGAACGTCTTGAAGGAAGGCTCGTCCCCGAACCGAATACAGCCAAAATACAGTGGATTTGAATGGCAACCGTGACGATCTTCCCAGTACTGTGGACGAGTTACGGCGCTGTCTGGGGGTCAGCCGAGGCGTTCCGTTGGACTTGAGGTGCTTCCCAAACACCGATGACCACCCCGGCTCTCTGTGGATGGTCATTGCAGTCGCAATTCATTCCAGTGAGGATGGACGGTTGTCGTTGAAGGGGATATACACAATGCTGGAGGATCACTTCGAGTATTTCCGGCGGAGGAACGGCGCGAAGGCATCTTGGAAGGTGAGCATGTTCTGTTTAGATCGACGGCGAGTGGTTGGGTAATGACCGAACGATGGAGGGCTCCATTAGACATCTGCTTTCCCTGAAAAAGATTTTCCGGAGGGAACCTGGTCCAAGCGCGAAAGCAGGAGGATACTGGATGGTAGATATGCGGGAGGGCAGCGGGGACAAGCGCGAGAGGAAACGGAAGGAGCGCAAGGGAAGAAACAAGGACGCGACGTCTTTAGGAAAGGTTGAGTTCGATTCGCCGCTGTGAGATATTGTACCAAATGGAAAGCTGACGAGGAGCTGGCGCCGACTCAGATAATGCGCTGGGAGATTGCTGGGGATGTAGCGAGGCAAATTTCAAGTCGCGGTGACGAGAGACTTGTGGTACGACTAAATGGCTGGTTAGGCGACTTGAGGCGAGCGATGAGAGGGCGGGGACCTTCAGGAATCGGTGCGGGCGGACTTAAAGAGAGATTCAATGAGAGCAAGGAGCGAATTTCGCGTTTGTTGTTGTTGTGGTCGGAGCGAAGGAGATGCGGGATCGGGTGCACTTGCGCCACATCAATGCTGCTCTCGACCTCCATCCGCCCACAGGCCCGCGCGACGCCTCCGCCGCCGCCGCGACTGCCGACGTCGGTAGCCGGAAGGCGCTCATAGCACTGCGATCTTGACTGGGTGCCCGTGTCGCGTGGAGGGACGGATGGGGAGACGACGCGACGCTGCCGCTACCCAGCGCGTACGTATGGCTCTGAGCCTCTTTCTGCGATCCAGCGAGCTCAATTCACGTCCCAGGCAAGCGTGGAGGACGCCAGAGACGGTCGACAACCCCGGCTGGGGACGGGCCGCCATTCCAGTCCCGATGCAGCGCCGACGGAGGAGGACAGGCTGCGCGCGCACCTTCAAGCTCAACTAGCGCACCGTTGAAACAGGTGCTTCGGGGCTGAACCTCAAACTAACTAAAATCTGTAGTAGATAGAGAAATCGATCCTGAGACCAAAAACTCTAACAACCACAAACTCCAATCAATCCCAAATGCAACTCCAAGCGAGAACTTGTATCCCTAGCTACAGGGCCAATATTAAATATTGGTTGTAGGGAAGTTTTAAAGGTTGGCGGAAGGGTTTTGGTGTTTTGTGTTTATCTCTTGCCGGAGCGCAATCTGCTAGCTCAACGACTATCTTCTTCCTTGTATCGACCGAAGTGCTCTCGTAGTTTGTAGTAGGTCAACACACAACTGCGCGTCGAACTAAAACTCTTTCAAAAGTCTTAAGTCCCTCAATCTCTGGTTGGCGATGTCCCGACTTCTCAATCACAATCTTGTTCCCTCAGTTCACAAGTCCCAAATCACGCGATCAAATCTCGGTAGCTCTTGAATGCCAATCAATTCTGTACAGCCTTGTATCTCCTGTGACAATAACAGCGAGACCCGGTCCTTTGTACTAGGATACGGTGTCTACGCTCTACTCTAGCTGGGGTTTTTATACCTAAATCGTGGCGGAAGACTCGTAATACGTAAGTACGTTAGAATAAATGTCCATTGTAATATTATGTATAGTGTCCGCTGGCCGGCGCTCCGGCTTCTCCCGATTATATGGCCACCTGATATTTCGGAGTGGCGTTTCCGCCCGAGTTGGTATGGGAAATGGCGCCCACATTCATCCTGGTCCGTAAACCTCCGGAGCTCCGTTGATAAGCCGTGAATCGGGCTACACCTAAAATTTCGCGATTTTGGGCGTAATACGAACGCGCAATCCACCTAAAAGTCTACCATCTGTGGTTCTGGGATGGGTAGAAGAGCAGTAACTCGCGACGATACGGAGGGATTGGTCTGGGGTAGCGATATCTCAGGGGATCACCAATGTATTGGCCACACTCAAACAGCGAGGCTCGTTAACAAGTCCATCCAACTTGTAAACAACCAAAGGAACTATGTGCTGCCCGAAGGAACCTGAGGAGATACTGGAGGATGGACAACTTCTCAGATGGGTCGACGAGACTACTACGCTAAACCGAAACGGGGAGGGAACTCCATACACAACGGGTCCCGACGGCTGTGATGACCTAAGGACAAATGACAAATCACCGGGGCGGAGGCCTCAGGTGCCGCGTTACAAATCTGGGCGGCAACTTCTCATTCAGAAATACGGAGCTCCGGAGGTTTACGGACCAGGATGAATGTGGGCGCCATTTCCCATACCAACTCGGGCGGAAACGCCACTCCGAAATATCAGGTGGCCATATAATCGGGAGAAGCCGGAGCGCCGGCCAGCGGACACTATACATAATATTACAATGGACATTTATTCTAACGTACTTACGTATTACGAGTCTTCCGCCACGATTTAGGTATAAAAACCCCAGCTAGAGTAGAGCGTAGACACCGTATCCTAGTACAAAGGACCGGGTCTCGCTGTTATTGTCACAGGAGATACAAGGCTGTACAGAATTGATTGGCATTCAAGAGCTACCGAGATTTGATCGCGTGATTTGGGACTTGTGAACTGAGGGAACAAGATTGTGATTGAGAAGTCGGGACATCGCCAACCAGAGATTGAGGGACTTAAGACTTTTGAAAGAGTTTTAGTTCGACGCGCAGTTGTGTGTTGACCTACTACAAACTACGAGAGCACTTCGGTCGATACAAGGAAGAAGATAGTCGTTGAGCTAGCAGATTGCGCTCCGGCAAGAGATAAACACAAAAACACCAAAACCCTTCCGCCAACCTTTAAAACTTCCCTACAACCAATATTTAATATTGGCCCTGTAGCTAGGGATACAAGTTCTCGCTTGGAGTTGCATTTGGGATTGATTGGAGTTTGTGGTTGTTAGAGTTTTTGGTCTCAGGATCGATTTCTCTATCTACTACAGATTTAAGTTAGTTTGAGGTTCAGCCCCAAGCACCTGTTTCATCTGGAGCCCACCGCGAGGGGGGTTTTAGAGGAGTGGTATCGATTAGAAGAACGAGTTCCCGGGATTTTGGAAACCGCCAAGGTTCCAATTCCAAAATACAAAACGTCCGCATCGACCAACACACCCAGAGGACTTTGGTAGTCTACTAAGAACGGAGAAACCGCTGTGGGATCCGAAGGAGAGGATAGCGTCCAGTTCAAGAATTCCAGTACCGCGAGGCACTAAGAATTCCAATCGGGGACCTCTCGTCGGACCTTTACAACAACACAGTGTATCCGCTATCAGGAGGCAATCCGGAGCACAAAGGGAAATTGTCGATAATAACGACGAACAGCAACCACCACAACAACAACAACAACCGCCCGCACCACCACCACCACCACAAAATATGAGTGACAGAGAAGATGAAAGACGAGAAGAGGGTAGAGCTCGGGCTCCGAGGGTCAGGACGGCAGCATTTAAAATGCCAGAGCCATGGGAGAATTCTCGACCCAGCTTCGATGGAAAATCCTCGAATGTACTCAGGAAATTCCTATCGAACTGTGAGATATTGTTCACCCGAGCAGGGATTACGGACGATGTAGAGAAGAAGGAGAGAGTTCTGTCCTATGTGGATGACGATGACTCGCGCGACCTCTGGGAAGCGTTACCCACCTATAGGGTAGGGACGTACACAGATTGGAAGAATGAAGTCAAAAGTCTTTTCCCAGAGTTGGAGGAACAGAGAGTCGGAACCTTGTCAAAGATGGAGCGCGTCTGCCAAGAGTTTAGAGGAACCCAGCGATCAGATGTTGGGAGACTTAAACGCTTCAAACAAGCCTTTACGGTCGAAGCAAATAAACTTTTGGTGGATCCGGCGCAGGTTACCAATAGGCAGTTAGTCACTGCAATTTTGGAGACTCTAGAGGAGAAGTTCGCTAAGGATCTCGAAACCGCGTTGAACACACCAGGAGCACTGAGTGCGATAGGTGTTGCGAACGAGGCTTTGGACGCTCCGGCTCCAGCTGTCAGGGACGCCCAAGCAGCTAACGCGGCGGCGGTAAACGTAGCAGCGGGAGCTGAGGCAGGGGCAGCAGTAGTTATACCTGCCGAAGCAAGGGTGATCAGAAAGGGAGATAAACTTACCTTCGGGGAAGTCTTCCGACTGGCCATTCTTCTCGCGGAAAACTGGACTGGTAGAGAAGCGGACCGGAACATGTTTGAGCATGGGCGAATTGGATTATTCCAAGGATCGGTCCCAGCCAAACGAATGGAGACGCAACTCTATAGCCAGGCCAAGGAGGATAAGTTGGAAACGTTCGCGGCGCAAATGGCAGCGATTACCGACACCTTGGCGATTCAAGGCCGTAAAATGGACGACTTTATTCGAAATGCGGAGTCGGGGTCGGAGAAGTACCGGCAGCGCGAGATGGATTCGATGGAGAATGCCTTACGAAAGGATTTGCCGCGTAGGCAGATTACCAATCGCGGGGAGCGCTCGTTCGAACCCGGGCCGTGTTATTATTGCTATGGTACGGGGCATATGGTGAGGGAATGCCCGAGAAAGAGAGTCCACATAGATAAGGGGTGGATAAATGTGGAAGGGCCGAACCAGGTCCTGGGGCGAGGAATGGGTCCGATTCCGTACATAGGTGGAATGTCCAAAGCAGACCGAGTTGAAGCCTTCTGGCGCAAAACACGGAGACAACTTGGGAACGCTAGCGGCACCTGCCATGGGTCTCTTGCAAAGGGGCTGGGATGAGGAAGATGAAGAATGGTACGACTCATGAGAAGATGAGTTTAGGACCATCAAAGTGCAAAGAGCACTCTTGAACCAGGAGCGAGCAGAGTTCCAGGCGCAACAGGCCAGGGCTCAGCTGCAAAATAACCAGGGTAGTGGATTCCCTCAGACTGGGGGTCCACAAAACTTCGTTCCACACGGAGGACCCTCGGCGAATTTCGTTCCAATGGCGCAACCGCAGTTTATGCAGCGCCAACCACCGCAACAGAGTATAGGGAATATGACACCTGAACAATTATTCGGGATGTTTAATCAGTTCCAAACTCAGCAAGGAAGGTCTCAACCTTCTGGCGATCAAGTTCAAGAGGCTCAAAGCCAGTATGTTACTACAAGGCGGGGAGCGGTTTCAGACCCACCCCTCAGCCAAATTTCCGCTGAGTCCGAGGAAGGGCGCTCAGGGTAAAAACACGGAACCCAAGAAAGCGGCTAAGCGCCCGGAGGACGGAAATAGAGCCGCTACGAGTAACAACTGGCGTGTACGAGACAAAAGGCCGACTGTGGAAGAGGTCACCGATGAAGAAGATGTGATGGTGGAGATTAGGAAGATGCCCAAGAAGGAGCGGAAGTTGCGATTCAGGGATGAGGAGACTGATGATGAAGGATTTCCACATATGGGAGATTTGCCCAGGAAAACTCCGGAGTCGGAATCTAAATCTAGAGAGATAGAGAAGATGGCTTCTTCAGGCAAGCAAAAGGATAGAGCATATAAACTGGTGACTCGATTCGACAGCCCCTCCACGCTCAGCAAATTAATTGATGAGACAACGGGGACAAAGCTGGAGAATGTTACTATCGGGGATTTGTTGGCCACGAACCCAACTTATGCCCGAGGTTTACGGAGGATCTTAACCAAGTCCCGCAAACCGGTCAGAGAAGCTCTATTCGCCGACATGGAAGGAATTTTTCCTTACATGGCGGAGGACAGCCTGGATGAATTGTCGGAAAATGAGCCCAACGAGGACACTCTATATTTGAACGAGTTGCCAGCGGTGGATTCTTTCTACGTCGCCACCGAGGAAGATGAAGGTGTCGAAGTCGGGGGGCTTGTCATGATAGACCCGGTGATGCAGTACTATAGTACTTTGGGAGATGATGAAACGCCCAAGAAAATCATCGCTGGTACAGATTCGGCGTCACTGAGGGTGGTTTTCCCTTTGGTGAACGGTCGAGGACGAGTTGAGAGTGTCTTGGACAACGGCTCTCAAATCGTATCCATGTCCAAGAAAGTTGCCGAAGAAGTTGGACTTATGTGGAACCCAGATGTTCGCATATACATGCAAAGCGCAAATGCTCAGCTAAAGCTGACCGAGGGGATAGCACGGAACGTGGCTTTTCTTTTCGGGGACATTGCCGTATATTTGCAAGTCCACATCATTGACCAAGACGCCTACGAAGTATTGTTGGGCCGACCTTTCGATGTGCTCACCAGTTCGAGCGTGCAAAATTTCTCGGACGGGGCACAAACGATAACCATACGGGATCCAAACACTTCGAGAAGATGTGTTATACCCACTCATGCGCGCGGATCCATCAAGGTCCTTACGCCGCCTAAGTCAGAAATGACTTCGACCGAGAAGGGCAAGAAGGTCTCAAAGGAGGAGCGTAGGGAAGGCCGAGAAATTCTCGGATTTTCAGTAATCGCTAAGGAACTGGAGACAGAGATGTCCTGGGGAAGCGAGGAGCTCTGCCTGGTTTTTGGTGTCAACGAGGAGGGTGAAGTAGCTATCGAAAAGGGATTGAAACCTCAGAATGGATCTCGGTTTACCGAGAAAGAATTAGCGAGAGCCTATGTGTCGGCCTCTCAGAGTTGCGGCGCCTTGAGAAAAGACTCAAAAGCATCGGAACTTCTGAAGGAGTACCTGTCACCTCAGGGTAAACATGTGGCTTCAGACCTGCACA
The DNA here is from genome assembly GCA_014461125.1 of Mycena kentingensis (nom. inval.). NCBI lineage: Eukaryota > Fungi > Basidiomycota > Agaricomycetes > Agaricales > Mycenaceae > Mycena > Mycena kentingensis (nom. inval.). Next base: position 460,099 of record JACAZG010000018.1, on the reverse strand, counting down.
GGGAGGAAGTGGTATTTTTCAATGAGGAGGGACGCGAGGTACTCATGGAAGCGGTTAGTAGCCGGGAACATAGTCACGTGCCAGGAGAAAAAGATGGGTGCGAGCGGTGTCGAACCCAGGACTTCGGTGGTACCGTGAGAGAAGAGTCGGGGATGACCCCTATCCGGGAGTCCTACGCTGGGAAGAAGTATAAGCCGGTAGCTCTCAAAACGAGACCGGTGTACGGAGAAGTTCCTGAGCAGTATCGGATAAAACGGGAAATTAAGGGTGACCCACTCGCTGGTATGCCGGAATTACCGACTAGACCTACGGATTTCGTTCCCACTGGGCGGTATACGGAGGAGCGAAAGAAGCTTATCGATGAAGTTCATTCGGAGGATCTTATGACATCCGAAGAACGGAAATTGATGCACAATGTTATGATGCTGCACCCTAACGCTTTTGCATGGGACGACTCTGAACGGGGGACGCTGAGAAGTGACTTCTTCCCGCCGATTGAGATACCTACGGTGCCTCATGAGGTATGGATTGAAAGGAGCATACCCATTCCAAAAGGACAGTTAGAGGAATTCTGCAAGGTCATAAAGAGTAAAATCGACGCTGGGGTCTACGAGCCATCAAATGCGTCGTATCGCTCCAAAATATTCGGAGTGGTAAAGAAGGATGGCAAAAGCATCCGATTGGTGCACGATTAGAGTCGCTAAATGCGGTGACTATTGCGCATTCGGGAATTCCGCCGGCAACGGAGGAGTTGGCCGACCATTTTGCTGGGCGTGCATGTGGAGGGGTCCTAGACCTATACTCCGGATACGACCAGCGGGATTTGGCAGAAAGCTCAAGGGATTACACAACCTTTCAGACGCCATTTGGGGCCTTGAGGTTAGTTAAATTGCCGATGGGTTGGACCAATTCGGTTCCCATATTTCACGATGATGTGACATATGTTCTGCGCGACGAAATACCGCATGTCACCAGACCTTACATTGATGATGTCGCCCTGCGGGGACCTGCGACTCGTTATGTGCAACAAGATGGGACGGAAGAAACTATTCCGGAGAATCCCGGGATTAGGCGGTTTATCTGGGAGCATTTCCAGAATGTCAATCGGGTCCTTACTCGACTGGAATACGCAGGACTGACTGTATCGGGAAAGAAGGCCATCCTATGCGCTGAAAATTTCTCGGTAGTTGGGCATCTGTGTACGCCAGAGGGACGGCGTCCGTCTACAGACAGGGTCGGGGTCATCACACGATGGCCACCTCTAAAGAACGTCTCAGAAGTACGGCAATTTCTGGGCGTATTGACGTATATACGGCAGTTCATAAAAGACTTTGGGCTGTTGTGCAGACCAATGTACGACTTATTAAAAGCCGGTGTTGAGTTCCATTGGGGTGAAAAAGAACAACACGCCATGGATCAGATCAAGAAGGCGGTCGCGGAGTGCCCGGCGATTCGCCCCCTGCACTATGACGATGAGGAAACACCCATTGTCGTTAGCGTGGACACTTCTTATAAAGGAATCGGAGTTTGCGTTTGGCAACCCGATCCAGTGGATAAGAAGAAGAGGCATTATGCGCGCTTTGAATCCATACCTTTGGATGAACGGCAGAGCAGGTTCTCTCAGTCGAAGAGAGAGCTGTTCGGTCTAAAGCGGGCGTTGGAACACCTACAGTATTGGGTACTGGGATGTCGCAATCTGATTGTCGAGACAGATGCGATGTACATAAAGGGGATGCTAGATAATCCGGGAATGGGGCCAAACGCCACCATAAACCGGTGGATCGAGCAAATTCTCATGTTCCACTTCAAGTTGAGACACGTAAAAGGGAAGACCTTTACGGCCGACGGCTTATCTCGGCGGGACAAGGTACCCGGTGATGAAGAGTACCCGGATACAGAACCTGTTCCAGAGCTGCCTCTACCAGGAATGGATGAGGAATGGGATTATACCATTCCTCAGCCTAAGCCTTTCGAGGAGTTCAAAACGGAAATCGACACAAGGGGAGGATACTTCTGCGAAATAACGGAAGCCGATCTTGAACCCTGGGAAGATGTCATGCTAGAATATTCGAAAGACTGCCACCAGCAGTATCTGGCGGAATTGGCCGACGTCAGAGTTATTAGGGAGGCCTATGAGGCTGAGGGACTACCTATCCCATCGTGCGTACATTCGCATATACGAGAGCCTGAGAAGATGCTACCGGATGACCATTTTAAATGGGACCCCAAGAAACGGGAAGACTATCCGGAGGAACATCGACCGGACGCGACGCGAGAATTGGACGATCGAATCCTCCTGGTGAAGGAATGGTTACGCGATCCAGCGAGGCGCCCACCGAACATGACCGATAAAGTCTTCGGCCGTTTCATGAGATACGCGACCAACTTCTACCTAGGAAGAGATGGGCGCCTGTTCCGTAAAGATCCGGATGGAATGCACAAGTTGGTTGTAGAAAAGGAACATCGAATGTTCGCGCTACGAGCAGCTCACGACAGTCTGGGGCACCGGGGTGTATATGCAACCAAATCTTCACTGGAAGTAAGGTTATGGTGGCCGGAAATGGAACGGGATGTGGCCTGGTATGTTAAAACCTGCCACCTTTGCCAAGTCAGGCAGAATCGGAAAATACGAATCCCGCCGATTCCGTCGAAAACACCCAGCCTTTTCCAGAAGGTGCATATGGACGTGATGATAGTTGGGGCTGAGTCGAACGGCCACAAATATATTGTTGCAGCCAGGGACGCGCTAAGCCGCTGGTTGGAAGCCAGGGGATTGCGCGCTGACAACGCCGCGACGATTGGGAGGTTTTTGCTAGAAGAAGTTATATGCCGCTGGGGCTGTCCGGCCAACCTGGTGACGGATAATGCACCACAGTGTATTGAGGCTTTGGAGTGGTTAGAATTCAAATACGGAATCAAGGGGATCAGGATTTCGCCGTATAACTCACAGGCGAATGGACCTGTAGAGCGAGGACACAGAGATCTGAGACAATCCCTGGTCAAAGCAACAGGTGGAAACCCGAAGAAATGGTTTTGGTTCTTACCTCAGACCATATGGGCGGATCGGGTTACTGTGAGGCGCGGATTAGGCTGTTCGCCATATTTCGCGGCCACAGGAGCGCACCCTGTGCTTCCCCTAGATATCGTAGAGGCTACTTGGCTGGTCGAGTACCCAGACCATATTATTTCCACTGCGGACTTAATAGGGTTACGGGCTCGGGCACTGGCAAAACATCGCAGACATGTACAAGTCATGAGAAAGCGCGTAGATCATGAGAAGTTGGTAGCGCTTAGGCGCTATGAGCGGATACATGAGAAGACCATCGTGAACTACGATTTTAAACCAGGAGATATGGTTTTAATCCGAAACACGAGGGTAGAAAAGTCCTTAGACAGTAAGGCGAAGTTGAAATACCTTGGACCGATGGTAGTAGTCCGCCGTACCAAGGGAGGATCATACCTGGTGTGCGAAATGAATGGCGCGATGGTTCCGGGAAAAATCGGAGCGTTCCGTGTAATTCCGTACGAGGCCCGGAAAAGGCTTAAACCAGGCAGGAAGATAGAAGAGATTATTGGCATGAAGAAAGAGGACTTAGACCTTTTGGAGGCCGCACTGGAAGACCAAGAACGGGGACCCAAGCGGGACTTGCAGTTCGGTACAGTGATGCTAGATTCGGACGATTCGGCCGAGGAGTCGGACGGAGCAGAAGATTAGCAGGCATCTTCTCACGTCGAGGGACGGATGTCGGCTTCAGCAGAAAGGATAGGAGTCAAAAACGTAGTGATTCGAGCGGTCGGGGGCACAACGACTAGGAACTACTACACTACGCCAGACAAGGTCACCACTTGTTGCTGTGGGGGAGGCCGGGGGCGGATAGGGATCTAGGTGGATCCGTGCTTGACGACGGTGAAACCGGGATCGCTACCACGTCACGAGGTGAGACCACGGCGGAGGCAAATTGGAAGACGTGACGGAAGGTGGGCCCGGTGATGGATAACACCGCGAGCCTTAGCAACGCCGAGAAGCGCGTTGTAGTTGTGCGCCGCTTCCTCGTAGGTGGAGAGAAGCAGCGCGAGACGCTGGATATGGATAGTGGCCTCGTCGCGGGCCTGGTCGAGCATCTGCCCAATGGCCTTGGGCGAGATGTTCTGGTCGGGGTAGCTACGGGCGCGGCTGAGGAGCCGGGTAACTTGCTCCTGGAAACCGCTCTCCATGGCGCCGGGGAATTTGAAGGAGTCGATCTAGGGGCGCGTCAGCTCATGTCACCTTGAGAAGACAGACGTACCGCTGGAGCGAAGTCCTGCAAATGGAAGGGGAGCTCGGAGACTTTCTCGGCGATTTTCGCTTTAGCCGAGGAGGTCTTGATCTGCGTTTCCTTGGGGGCCTTAGCCTCTTTGGTCTTCTTCGGGGCCGGAGTTTCGGTGTCGGACTCGGGCTGGAGCGTAGTGAGCGAGCAGGCGGATAACGCGTGGAACGCGTTGCAGTGGTGTATCAGAACACCATCACGGACCTCGACGGAGCGAGGACGCTGAGAAGACTTTAATGAGTGAGGAAATGGACGGCAACGTTGAGAAGACGGCTAACCTTCTTGGTCGATTTCTTGGCGGGCTTTTCTTCTTCGGCCTCGATATCAATTATCTGGGAGAGGTCAAGACGATCAAAGAACGAGCGCTTAAAGCAATTGGAACGGGTTTAGGTAAAGGGAGAGACTTACGATCTCGGACTTGGGAACCGTCTGGTTGCGGGGACCAGTCGGAGGCGTCTTCTCTTCTTGAGCTTTGGACGCCTCAATGGCGTTCACCTCGGAATTGGTTAGAAGTTGGCGAAGAAATCGGAAGTAAGAAACGGACCTTGGCGTTGGCCTCGGCGAGCTTCTTATAGGCAGTTGCCTCGACTTGTTTCTGTTCCGGAGTTAGGCGTAGGAAACCGCGGCGGAACAAGCTCTACCTTGCGGTTAGCATCATTGGCAGCCTGATGATGTGGGCGTCAAAAGATGCGAGAAGATGGATCGCGGACGTACATCGGTGCGCTCCTGGCGACGGGTTTGCTCGGCGTCCTCGGCGATCAGGAGCATATTGTCGATAGTGGCGCGGAATGAACGGGCGTTGTCGAGGCTCTTCTTGAACTCGGTAAGGTCGCCGCTGTCGTCTTCCTGGATGAGTTTATCGCCGCGGGCGATGACGACCGCAAGTACGGTCTGCACGTCGAGGAGCATCTTGTTGGAAGAGACGTGGTGCGCCGAGAACGTCTTCATGTCGTTGTCGCGACCCTGTAAGGCAACGATTAGTGGAGAAGATGGCTGAGAAATGTACACACAACAATGACCGCGGCGGCGTCGATGGTCATAACGTGGAGGCGAACGTCTCCTTCGAAGGGAGTGATCGTATGGATACGGGCGCAGTTGGCGCTCGACGCTATCGCAGCTAGTCTGGATGGACGAAGGGCTGGGAGCCCAAACGGACTTGGAGAGAGTCATGGTGGGCAAGAGAGAGGCGAATGTAGCTGGGTACAGCGAGGAGAGGAACGGTTGGAAGAAGGACCGATGCATGAACTCGCTGAGGACAGCGAGAATTTAAAGAACGGGGGAGGGAATACTGAGAAGTTGCCATCAGCGGCAGCGGGAAAATTTTTGAATTTTCTGAACTGCTACTATGCGAAGGCGGCGGTAGACCCGAACAAAACCCTCGATCATTTTCCATGCAAGAGCCTTACGAAACAAGTTACGAGAGGAAATCACCGAGGGATCAAGTGCCCGCGGCTGATAAAGCCACAAAGGAACTTAGTTAGCCGCCGGATTACCACTCAGCTGCACAACCGACTTCGCTGGAGAAAACCGAACTCAGGTTCAGACGAGATTCACCCATTCACACCAGAGAAGGCAGTGAAAAGCGTATACAAATTTTGGGAGCGCGCAAGGATCGACTACAACTACGGAATACTATCCTAAGGAGGATCCTGCGGCTGCTATGCGACGTGTATTACGAAAAGTCACTAAGGAGGTGAGAAGTCAGTAAGGAAGAGACGGCAGAGGGGAAGCGATACGTGCGCGCTGTGGTGCGACTCGTCCCCACCAGTCTCCCCGACGACCGAAACACCCTGCTCGCCCATTGTGACGTCCTGAACAGTGGAGTCAGCAGAAACGGACGAGACGAAGGTCTTGAGCGTATCGGCGGTAAGGCCGACCTCGAAGACTTCGTCGGGGTTGGAGTTGTCGAGGAGCTCCCCGAACGAGACCTGGGTACCTCGATCGATCGTCTTGCGACCCTTGGGTTCGGCGAAGCGCTGATTGAACCCGTGGTTGCCAAGGATCGAGATGGAGGCGTTGGCGTGCGCGCGCAACTGGCCGAACTTGACGAACAAGTTGCGAGCCGTCAAGGCATACGCGTCGGCAGCGGAGTTAGCGGCATCGAGCGCGGCTCGGCAATCGTCGAGAAGTCGGATCGTCTCTGAAGAAAGTGTTAGAAGAGGAAAAGGGATGCGAGCACCGACGTACCGTAGGGGCTGGTGTTCACCTGCTCGAACAACTCGTTGACCTGAGCCATGAGGCGTTGACCGGGGCGGTGGAGGGAGCACCTGGCGCCTTTACCGGTTCCGTCGCTGCAGCTGGTACACGCGATGCCGAGACCGTGGCTTGCGCAGAGGCAACCGATCGCAATACAGTTGATGCAGTTCGAGGTACGCTAAAGGTGTTTGAGAAGTTAGACAAAGAGGGAGATGAAGGGACGCACTGGGAACGCCTGCCAGTCGTCCAACGCCTTACCCGTCTTGAGCGAAATAAGCGGGGGCGGAGTGAAGACCGGATCGATGGGCGCGGAGTCGGACTTGGACGTGCTACCAATCGCGTAGTCGTCCTTGTACGCCAACGTCTCAAGCTGTTGGGGAACGCGGGTCCCCGACAGAGTGATCGAGGCGCGCGCACGGATTCCCTTAGGGAGAGGGACCGGGAAGACCATTTGGGCTGGCGGCGCGTCAGTACAGAACCGTAGAGGGGAAGAAAGAACGTACTGTTCTTGTAGTTCTTGATTTCGGCCATCTCGGTCAGCGCGGCGTACATCAAGCTGATGTTCTCGGAGTCGAGAAGTTGGTGGAAGGTGTGCTTGGGGCGAGTACGGCCGGTCGGGATAGGCGCACGCTTCTCGGGGTCGATGGGCTGTAGATTCGTTTAGAGAAAATGGATATGGGAAGGAGAAGACGCACCACGATGTGGATGTCGGGCATCTTGTTGAGCGCGGCGAAGTTGGTGTTGGGACCAACGAGCGTGTACTTAGTCTTGGTGAGGGTGCTGTGAGCCGTGAGGCTCCCCTCGACGACGAGGCACGGGATAAGTTTGCCGGTGCGGAGAACGGCCTTCTGGACGCGGGAGACGGAGTGGGGCTTGCTGTCGAACTGGACGCGGTCCTAGGCAAAAGGATTAGAAACAGGACGAGAGAAAGGCGCAGAACGCACCTCCTCCGCTGCGTCGTCGTCAGCAGGGCGATAGTACTCGGCGTCGGACGCGCTCTCCAACTCATCCTCCTCCTCCTCCCTCGAGCTCGTCGGCGTCGCTATCGGCGGACGTGTCGGGCATCTCGATGACCGCCTTGCGCTTGGTAGGGACGACGGCCTTCGCGACCGACGAACGGGTGACGCGAGCGGGCTGTTTGCCCTTCTCCTCCACGGTGAACCGTTTAGACGTGAGGGGCTCGTCGTCAGACGCGTCGGTTTTGAACGCGGGACGCGGGGTAGGACCAGAGGTCCGCGTTTTGGGGGTGAAGGCCGTTTTAGATGAAGAAGGGGTCGGAGGAGCTGGTTTCGACGAAGTCGCGGTCGAGCGAGATGGGGAGGCGACCGTCTTAGACGAAGACGCGGCCGACTTGGGTTTAGAGACCACCACCGGGCTCTCGGAGCGTGCGTCGGGCGAGTGGTGGCGGGAACGCTTAGACGGAGGCTCGCCCTTCTCGACTTTGACTTTGGGCAAAGGAGAAGGGGAACGCGTCTTAACAGAAGCAGCGCGTGCGGCTTGGGAACGCGGGGCATCGCTCTTGGGCTGGAAAGTTCGGAGTGTCGCCTCGAACGAAGGGACGTTCTTGAGGGACATGTTCTGGAGCTCGTTGCGAGCGGGGAAGTAGCCGCTGTAGGACGGGTGTTCGATTTTCTGGTCGTCGTCCGGATCGGGGGTCTGAAAAAGTTTTAAAAACCCGAGCGAGAATGGCGCAGGAAAAACGCACCGAGAACCGTCCATCGTAGGGTCGCATCGAACCAATCCCAGTCGTCGTCGCCACGGTGCGAGAAGCGATAAAAGGAGTTCATCTCGTCGAGAACGATCCCGATGGCGATGAGGTTGGCGGTCGCGTGGGGGTCAGTGAAAGCGGAGATGGAAGCGTAGAAACCGCGCTGTCTCGAGCGTCAGAATAAACCGGAGTCCAAGGAGGGGACGTACAAGAGCGTCTTTGGAAGCGTCGACGAGACGGTACGCCTGCTTGGAGAGCCTTTTGGCGGCGTCGTCAGACACGTCGGGCCACTGGATGATGAATTCCCGGAGGTCGGTCCAGACGGGGGACTGGGCGAGATACGAATAGCCCTTGTGGGCGGGGCGCGAGTTGCTCATGGCGGGAGAAAAGGGAGAAGGAACTGACGACTCAGAGCTGCGCAGCACCCCGGTGATTCAGAAGTTTCGAGAAACTTCTGAGTCGGGGGTTCTCTATACAAAACATAAGCTCAAGAATGGAAGAACGGGGCTGAAACACCATGAGGCGAAATGAATACCTGGAAGGTTTCGAGCGGCGAATATTCGGAGTTGAAAAATTTATGGGGAAACAAAACCGAACGAGCGAACAATGGAGTATGGGGCCAGATGGGTCCAAGGATGGGAAACGCGGGGCGTCGAAAATTAAGGGCCCGTGGGAAAATCCTACCAAATTGGGGCGGAAGTCAGGAACGTCGACCTGAAACACGGATCTTCTATAGAGCGTGGACTAAGGGACAGAAATAGAAGCCGGACAGAGAATCCTGAGGAAAATACCGGACAGGCACACAAAATACATAACCACCGAGGACGACTGGGGACAGTCGGAATCTAAAGAATGGGGGAGATGATAAGCCGTGAATCGGGCTACACCTAAAATTTCGCGATTTTGGGCGTAATACGAACGCGCAATCCACCTAAAAGTCTACCATCTGTGGTTCTGGGATGGGTAGAAGAGCAGTAACTCGCGACGATACGGAGGGATTGGTCTGGGGTAGCGATATCTCAGGGGATCACCAATGTATTGGCCACACTCAAACAGCGAGGCTCGTTAACAAGTCCATCCAACTTGTAAACAACCAAAGGAACTATGTGCTGCCCGAAGGAACCTGAGGAGATACTGGAGGATGGACAACTTCTCAGATGGGTCGACGAGACTACTACGCTAAACCGAAACGGGGAGGGAACTCCATACACAACGGGTCCCGACGGCTGTGATGACCTAAGGACAAATGACAAATCACCGGGGCGGAGGCCTCAGGTGCCGCGTTACAAATCTGGGCGGCAACTTCTCATTCAGAAATACGGTGAAACAGGTGCTTCGGGGCTGAACCTCAAACTAACTAAAATCTGTAGTAGATAGAGAAATCGATCCTGAGACCAAAAACTCTAACAACCACAAACTCCAATCAATCCCAAATGCAACTCCAAGCGAGAACTTGTATCCCTAGCTACAGGGCCAATATTAAATATTGGTTGTAGGGAAGTTTTAAAGGTTGGCGGAAGGGTTTTGGTGTTTTTGTGTTTATCTCTTGCCGGAGCGCAATCTGCTAGCTCAACGACTATCTTCTTCCTTGTATCGACCGAAGTGCTCTCGTAGTTTGTAGTAGGTCAACACACAACTGCGCGTCGAACTAAAACTCTTTCAAAAGTCTTAAGTCCCTCAATCTCTGGTTGGCGATGTCCCGACTTCTCAATCACAATCTTGTTCCCTCAGTTCACAAGTCCCAAATCACGCGATCAAATCTCGGTAGCTCTTGAATGCCAATCAATTCTGTACAGCCTTGTATCTCCTGTGACAATAACAGCGAGACCCGGTCCTTTGTACTAGGATACGGTGTCTACGCTCTACTCTAGCTGGGGTTTTTATACCTAAATCGTGGCGGAAGACTCGTAATACGTAAGTACGTTAGAATAAATGTCCATTGTAATATTATGTATAGTGTCCGCTGGCCGGCGCTCCGGCTTCTCCCGATTATATGGCCACCTGATATTTCGGAGTGGCGTTTCCGCCCGAGTTGGTATGGGAAATGGCGCCCACATTCATCCTGGTCCGTAAACCTCCGGAGCTCCGTATTTCTGAATGAGAAGTTGCCGCCCAGATTTGTAACGCGGCACCTGAGGCCTCCGCCCCGGTGATTTGTCATTTGTCCTTAGGTCATCACAGCCGTCGGGACCCGTTGTGTATGGAGTTCCCTCCCCCGTTTCGGTTTAGCGTAGTAGTCTCGTCGACCCATCTGAGAAGTTGTCCATCCTCCAGTATCTCCTCAGGTTCCTTCGGGCAGCACATAGTTCCTTTGGTTGTTTACAAGTTGGATGGACTTGTTAACGAGCCTCGCTGTTTGAGTGTGGCCAATACATTGGTGATCCCCTGAGATATCGCTACCCCAGACCAATCCCTCCGTATCGTCACGAGTTACTGCTCTTCTACCCATCCCAGAACCACAGATGGTAGACTTTTAGGTGGATTGCGCGTTCGTATTACGCCCAAAATCGCGAAATTTTAGGTGTAGCCCGATTCACGGCTTATCATCTCCCCCATTCTTTAGATTCCGACTGTCCCCAGTCGTCCTCGGTGGTTATGTATTTTGTGTGCCTGTCCGGTATTTTCCTCAGGATTCTCTGTCCGGCTTCTATTTCTGTCCCTTAGTCCACGCTCTATAGAAGATCCGTGTTTCAGGTCGACGTTCCTGACTTCCGCCCCAATTTGGTAGGATTTTCCCACGGGCCCTTAATTTTCGACGCCCCGCGTTTCCCATCCTTGGACCCATCTGGCCCCATACTCCATTGTTCGCTCGTTCGGTTTTGTTTCCCCATAAATTTTTCAACTCCGAATATTCGCCGCTCGAAACCTTCCAGGTATTCATTTCGCCTCATGGTGTTTCAGCCCCGTTCTTCCATTCTTGAGCTTATGTTTTGTATAGAGAACCCCCGACTCAGAAGTTTCTCGAAACTTCTGAATCACCGGGGTGCTGCGCAGCTCTGAGTCGTCAGTTCCTTCTCCCTTTTCTCCCGCCATGAGCAACTCGCGCCCCGCCCACAAGGGCTATTCGTATCTCGCCCAGTCCCCCGTCTGGACCGACCTCCGGGAATTCATCATCCAGTGGCCCGACGTGTCTGACGACGCCCGAAAAGGCTCTCCAAGCAGGCGTACCGTCTCGTCGACGCTTCCAAAGACGCTCTTGTACGTCCCCTCCTTGGACTCCGGTTTATTCTGACGCTCGAGACAGCGCGGTTTCTACGCTTCCATCTCCGCTTTCACTGACCCCCACGCGACCGCCAACCTCATCGCCATCGGGATCGTTCTCGACGAGATGAACTCCTTTTATCGCTTCCGCACCGTGGCGACGACGACTGGGATTGGTTCGATGCACCCTCTACGATGGACGGTTCTCGGTGCGTTTTTCCTGCGCCATTCTCGCTCGGGTTTTTAAAACTTTTTCAGACCCCCGATCCGGACGACGACCAGAAAATCGAACACCCGTCCTACAGCGGCTACTTCCCCTGCGCAACGAGCTCCAGAACATGTCCCTCAAGAACGTCCCCTTCGTTCGAGGCGACACTCCGAACTTTCCAGCCCAAGAGCGATGCCCCGTCGCGTTCCCAAGCCGCACGCGCTGCTTCTGTTAAGACGCGTTCCCCTTCTCCTTTGCCCAAAGTCAAAGTCGAGAAGGGCGAGCCTCCGTCTAAGCGTTCCCGCCACCACTCGCCCGACGCACGCTCCGAGAGCCCGGTGGTGGTCTCTAAACCCAAGTCGGCCGCGTCTTCGTCTAAGACGGTCGCCTCCCCATCTCGCTCGACCGCGACTTCGTCGAAACCAGCTCCTCCGACCCCCTTCTTCATCTAAAACGGCCTTCACCCCCAAAACGCGGACCTCTGGTCCTACCCCGCGTCCCGCGTTCAAAACCGACGCGTCTGACGACGAGCCCCTCACGTCCTAAACGGTTCACCGTGGAGGAGAAGGGCAAACAGCCCGCCACGTCACCCGTTCGTCGGTCGCGAAGGCCGTCGTCCCTACCAAGCGCAAGGCGGTCATCGAGATGCCCGACACGTCCGCCGATAGCGACGCCGACGAGCTCGAGGAGGAGGAGGAGGATGAGTTGGAGAGCGCGTCCGACGCCGAGTACTATCGCCCTGCTGACGACGACGCAGCGGAGGAGGTGCGTTCTGCGCCTTTCTCTCGTCCTGTTTCTAATCCTTTTGCCTAGGACCGCGTCCAGTTCGACAGCAAGCCCCACTCCGTCTCCCGCGTCCAGAAGGCCGTTCTCCGCACCGGCAAACTTATCCCGTGCCTCGTCGTCGGAGGGAGCCTCACGGCTCACAGCACCCTCACCAAGACTAAGTACACGCTCGTTGGTCCCAACACCAACCTCGCCGGCCAACAAGATGCCCGACATCCACATCGTGGTGCGTCTTCTCCTTCCCATATCCATTTTCTCTAAACGAATCTACAGCCCATCGACCCGAGAAGCGTGCGCCTATCCCGACCGGCCGTACTCGCCCCAAGCACACCTTCCACCAACTTCTCGACTCCGAGAACATCAGCTTGATGTACGCCGCGCTGACCGAGATGGCCGAAATCAAGAACTACAAGAACAGTACGTTCTTTCTTCCCCTCTACGGTTCTGTACTGACGCGCCGCCAGCCCAAATGGTCTTCCCGGTCCCTCTCCCTAAGGGAATCCGTGCGCGCGCCTCGATCACTCTGTCGGGGACCCGCGTTCCCCAACAGCTTGAGACGTTGGCGTACAAGGACGACTACGCGATTGGTAGCACGTCCAAGTCCGACTCCGCGCCCATCGATCCGGTCTTCACTCCGCCCCCGCTTATTTCGCTCAAGACGGGTAAGGCGTTGGACGACTGGCAGGCGTTCCCAGTGCGTCCCTTCATCTCCCTCTTTGTCTAACTTCTCAAACACCTTTAGCGTACCTCGAACTGCATCAACTGTATTGCGATCGGTTGCCTCTGCGCAAGCCACGGTCTCGGCATCGCGTGTACCAGCTGCAGCGACGGAACCGGTAAAGGCGCTAGGTGCTCCCTCCACCGCCCCGGTCAACGCCTCATGGCTCAGGTCAACGAGTTGTTCGAGCAGGTGAACACCAGCCCCTACGGTACGTCGGTGCTCGCATCCCTTTTCCTCTTCTAACACTTTCTTCAGAGACGATCCGACTTCTCGACGATTGCCGAGCCGCGCCGATGCCGCTAACTCCGCTGCCGACGCCGTATGCCTTGACGGCTCGCAACTTGTTCGTCAAGTTCGGCCAGTTGCGCGCACGCCAACGCCTCCATCTCGATCCTTGGCAACCACGGGTTCAATCAGCGCTTCGCCGAACCAAGGGTCGCAAGACGATCGATCGAGGTACCCAGGTCTCGTTCGGGAGCTCCTCGACAACTCCAACCCCGACGAAGTCTTCGAGGTCGGCCTTACCGCCGATACGCTCAAGACCTTCGTCTCGTCCGTTTCTGCTGACTCCACTGTTCAGGACGTCACAATGGGCGAGCAGGGTGTTTCGGTCGTCGGGGAGACTGGTGGGGACGAGTCGCACCACAGCGCACGTATCGCTTCCCCTCTGCCGTCTCTTCCTTACTGACTTCTCACCTCCTTAGTGACTTTTCGTAATACACGTCGCATAGCAGCCGCAGGATCCTCCTTAGGATAGTATTCCGTAGTTGTAGTCGATCCTTGCGCGCTCCCAAAATTTGTATACGCTTTTCACTGCCTTCTCTGGTGTGAATGGGTGAATCTCGTCTGAACCTGAGTTCGGTTTTCTCCAGCGAAGTCGGTTGTGCAGCTGAGTGGTAATCCGGCGGCTAACTAAGTTCCTTTGTGGCTTTATCAGCCGCGGGCACTTGATCCCTCGGTGATTTCCTCTCGTAACTTGTTTCGTAAGGCTCTTGCATGGAAAATGATCGAGGGTTTTGTTCGGGTCTACCGCCGCCTTCGCATAGTAGCAGTTCAGAAAATTCAAAAATTTTCCCGCTGCCGCTGATGGCAACTTCTCAGTATTCCCTCCCCCGTTCTTTAAATTCTCGCTGTCCTCAGCGAGTTCATGCATCGGTCCTTCTTCCAACCGTTCCTCTCCTCGCTGTACCCAGCTACATTCGCCTCTCTCTTGCCCACCATGACTCTCTCCAAGTCCGTTTGGGCTCCCAGCCCTTCGTCCATCCAGACTAGCTGCGATAGCGTCGAGCGCCAACTGCGCCGTATCCATACGATCACTCCCTTCGAAGGAGACGTTCGCCTCCACGTTATGACCATCGACGCCGCCGCGGTCATTGTTGTGTGTACATTTCTCAGCCATCTTCTCCACTAATCGTTGCCTTACAGGGTCGCGACAACGACATGAAGACGTTCTCGGCGCACCACGTCTCTTCCAACAAGATGCTCCTCGACGTGCAGACCGTACTTGCGGTCGTCATCGCCCGCGGCGATAAACTCATCCAGGAAGACGACAGCGGCGACCTTACCGAGTTCAAGAAGAGCCTCGACAACGCCCGTTCATTCCGCGCCACTATCGACAATATGCTCCTGATCGCCGAGGACGCCGAGCAAACCCGTCGCCAGGAGCGCACCGATGTACGTCCGCGATCCATCTTCTCGCATCTTTTGACGCCCACATCATCAGGCTGCCAATGATGCTAACCGCAAGGTAGAGCTTGTTCCGCCGCGGTTTCCTACGCCTAACTCCGGAACAGAAACAAGTCGAGGCAACTGCCTATAAGAAGCTCGCCGAGGCCAACGCCAAGGTCCGTTTCTTACTTCCGATTTCTTCGCCAACTTCTAACCAATTCCGAGGTGAACGCCATTGAGGCGTCCAAAGCTCAAGAAGAGAAGACGCCTCCGACTGGTCCCCGCAACCAGACGGTTCCCAAGTCCGAGATCGTAAGTCTCTCCCTTTACCTAAACCCGTTCCAATTGCTTTAAGCGCTCGTTCTTTGATCGTCTTGACCTCTCCCAGATAATTGATATCGAGGCCGAAGAAGAAAAGCCCGCCAAGAAATCGACCAAGAAGGTTAGCCGTCTTCTCAACGTTGCCGTCCATTTCCTCACTCATTAAAGTCTTCTCAGCGTCCTCGCTCCGTCGAGGTCCGTGATGGTGTTCTGATACACCACTGCAACGCGTTCCACGCGTTATCCGCCTGCTCGCTCACTACGCTCCAGCCCGAGTCCGACACCGAAACTCCGGCCCCGAAGAAGACCAAAGAGGCTAAGGCCCCCAAGGAAACGCAGATCAAGACCTCCTCGGCTAAAGCGAAAATCGCCGAGAAAGTCTCCGAGCTCCCCTTCCATTTGCAGGACTTCGCTCCAGCGGTACGTCTGTCTTCTCAAGGTGACATGAGCTGACGCGCCCCTAGATCGACTCCTTCAAATTCCCGGCGCCATGGAGAGCGGTTTCCAGGAGCAAGTTACCCGGCTCCTCAGCCGCGCCCGTAGCTACCCGACCAGAACATCTCGCCCAAGGCCATTGGGCAGATGCTCGACCAGGCCCGCGACGAAGGCCACTATCCATATCCAGCGTCTCGCGCTGCTTCTCTCCACCTACGAGGAAGCGGCGCACAACTACAACGCGCTTCTCGGCGTTGCTAAGGCTCGCGGTGTTATCCATCACCGGGCCCACCTTCCGTACGTCTTCCAATTTGCCTCCGCCGTGGTCTCACCGTCGACGTGGTAGCGATCCCGGTTTCACCGTCGTCAAGCACGGATCCACCTAGATCCCTATCCGCCCCCGGCCTCCCCCACAGCAACAAGTGGTGACCTTGTCTGGCGTAGTGTAGTAGTTCCTAGTCGTTGTGCCCCCGACCGCTCGAATCACTACGTTTTTGACTCCTATCCTTTCTGCTGAAGCCGACATCCGTCCCTCGACGTGAGAAGATGCCTGCTAATCTTCTGCTCCGTCCGACTCCTCGGCCGAATCGTCCGAATCTAGCATCACTGTACCGAACTGCAAGTCCCGCTTGGGTCCCCGTTCTTGGTCTTCCAGTGCGGCCTCCAAAAGGTCTAAGTCCTCTTTCTTCATGCCAATAATCTCTTCTATCTTCCTGCCTGGTTTAAGCCTTTTCCGGGCCTCGTACGGAATTACACGGAACGCTCCGATTTTTCCCGGAACCATCGCGCCATTCATTTCGCACACCAGGTATGATCCTCCCTTGGTACGGCGGACTACTACCATCGGTCCAAGGTATTTCAACTTCGCCTTACTGTCTAAGGACTTTTCTACCCTCGTGTTTCGGATTAAAACCATATCTCCTGGTTTAAAATCGTAGTTCACGATGGTCTTCTCATGTATCCGCTCATAGCGCCTAAGCGCTACCAACTTCTCATGATCTACGCGCTTTCTCATGACTTGTACATGTCTGCGATGTTTTGCCAGTGCCCGAGCCCGTAACCCTATTAAGTCCGCAGTGGAAATAATATGGTCTGGGTACTCGACCAGCCAAGTAGCCTCTACGATATCTAGGGGAAGCACAGGGTGCGCTCCTGTGGCCGCGAAATATGGCGAACAGCCTAATCCGCGCCTCACAGTAACCCGATCCGCCCATATGGTCTGAGGTAAGAACCAAAACCATTTCTTCGGGTTTCCACCTGTTGCTTTGACCAGGGATTGTCTCAGATCTCTGTGTCCTCGCTCTACAGGTCCATTCGCCTGTGAGTTATACGGCGAAATCCTGATCCCCTTGATTCCGTATTTGAATTCTAACCACTCCAAAGCCTCAATACACTGTGGTGCATTATCCGTCACCAGGTTGGCCGGACAGCCCCAGCGGCATATAACTTCTTCTAGCAAAAACCTCCCAATCGCCGCGGCGTTGTCAGCGCGCAATCCCCTGGCTTCCAACCAGCGGCTTAGCGGTCCCTGGCTGCAACAATATATTTGTGGCCGTTCGACTCAGCCCCAACTATCATCACGTCCATATGCACCTTCTGGAAAAGGCTGGGTGTTTTCGACGGAATCGGCGGGATTCGTATTTTCCGATTCTGCCTGACTTGGCAAAGGTGGCAGGTTTTAACATACCAGGCCACATCCCGTTCCCATTTCCGGCCACCATAACCTTACTTCCAGTGAAGATTTGGTTGCATATACACCCCGGTGCCCCAGACTGTCGTGAGCTGCTCGTAGCGCGAACATTCGATGTTCCTTTTCTACAACCAACTTGTGCATTCCATCCGGATCTTTACGGAACAGGCGCCCATCTCTTCCTAGGTAGAAGTTGGTCGCGTATCTCATGAAACGGCCGAAGACTTTATCGGTCATGTTCGGTGGGCGCCTCGCTGGATCGCGTAACCATTCCTTCACCAGGAGGATTCGATCGTCCAATTCTCGCGTCGCGTCCGGTCGATGTTCCTCCGGATAGTCTTCCCGTTTCTTGGGGTCCCATTTAAAATGGTCATCCGGTAGCATCTTCTCAGGCTCTCGTATATGCGAATGTACGTACGATGGGATAGGTAGTCCCTCAGCCTCATAGGCCTCCCTAATAACTCTGACGTCGGCCAATTCCGCCAGATACTGCTGGTGGCAGTCTTTCGAATATTCTAGCATGACATCTTCCCAGGGTTCAAGATCGGCTTCCGTTATTTCGCAGAAGTATCCTCCCCTTGTGTCGATTTCCGTTTTGAACTCCTCGAAAGGCTTAGGCTGAGGAATGGTATAATCCCATTCCTCATCCATTCCTGGTAGAGGCAGCTCTGGAACAGGTTCTGTATCCGGGTACTCTTCATCACCGGGTACCTTGTCCCGCCGAGATAAGCCGTCGGCCGTAAAGGTCTTCCCTTTTACGTGTCTCAACTTGAAGTGGAACATGAGAATTTGCTCGATCCACCGGTTTATGGTGGCGTTTGGCCCCATTCCCGGATTATCTAGCATCCCCTTTATGTACATCGCATCTGTCTCGACAATCAGATTGCGACATCCCAGTACCCAATACTGTAGGTGTTCCAACGCCCGCTTTAGACCGAACAGCTCTCTCTTCGACTGAGAGAACCTGCTCTGCCGTTCATCCAAAGGTATGGATTCAAAGCGCGCATAATGCCTCTTCTTCTTATCCACTGGATCGGGTTGCCAAACGCAAACTCCGATTCCTTTATAAGAAGTGTCCACGCTAACGACAATGGGTGTTTCCTCATCGTCATAGTGCAGGGGGCGAATCGCCGGGCACTCCTGACCGCCTTCTTGATCTGATCCATGGCGTGTTGTTCTTTTTCACCCCAATGGAACTCAACACCGGCTTTTAATAAGTCGTACATTGGTCTGCACAACAGCCCAAAGTCTTTTATGAACTGCCGTATATACGTCAATACGCCCAGAAATTGCCGTACTTCTGAGACGTTCTTTAGAGGTGGCCATCGTGTGATGACCCCGACCCTGTCTGTAGACGGACGCCGTCCCTCTGGCGTACACAGATGCCCAACTACCGAGAAATTTTCAGCGCATAGGATGGCCTTCTTTCCCGATACAGTCAGTCCTGCGTATTCCAGTCGAGTAAGGACCCGATTGACATTCTGGAAATGCTCCCAGATAAACCGCCTAATCCCGGGATTCTCCGGAATAGTTTCTTCCGTCCCATCTTGTTGCACATAACGAGTCGCAGGTCCCCGCAGGGCGACATCATCAATGTAAGGTCTGGTGACATGCGGTATTTCGTCGCGCAGAACATATGTCACATCATCGTGAAATATGGGAACCGAATTGGTCCAACCCATCGGCAATTTAACTAACCTCAAGGCCCCAAATGGCGTCTGAAAGGTTGTGTAATCCCTTGAGCTTTCTGCCAAATCCCGCTGGTCGTATCCGGAGTATAGGTCTAGGACCCCTCCACATGCACGCCCAGCAAAATGGTCGGCCAACTCCTCCGTTGCCGGCGGAATTCCCGAATGCGCAATAGTCACCGCATTTAGCGACTCTAATGCGTGCACCAATCGGATGCTTTTGCCATCCTTCTTTACCACTCCGAATATTTTGGAGCGATACGACGCATTTGATGGCTCGTAGACCCCAGCGTCGATTTTACTCTTTATGACCTTGCAGAATTCCTCTAACTGTCCTTTTGGAATGGGTATGCTCCTTTCAATCCATACCTCATGAGGCACCGTAGGTATCTCAATCGGCGGGAAGAAGTCACTTCTCAGCGTCCCCCGTTCAGAGTCGTCCCATGCAAAAGCGTTAGGGTGCAGCATCATAACATTGTGCATCAATTTCCGTTCTTCGGATGTCATAAGATCCTCCGAATGAACTTCATCGATAAGCTTCTTTCGCTCCTCCGTATACCGCCCAGTGGGAACGAAATCCGTAGGTCTAGTCGGTAATTCCGGCATACCAGCGAGTGGGTCACCCTTAATTTCCCGTTTTATCCGATACTGCTCAGGAACTTCTCCGTACACCGGTCTCGTTTTGAGAGCTACCGGCTTATACTTCTTCCCAGCGTAGGACTCCCGGATAGGGGTCATCCCCGACTCTTCTCTCACGGTACCACCGAAGTCCTGGGTTCGACACCGCTCGCACCCATCTTTTTCTCCTGGCACGTGACTATGTTCCCCGGCTACTAACCGCTTCCATGAGTACCTCGCGTCCCTCCTCATTGAAAAATACCACTTCCTCCCTGTGCAGGTCTGAAGCCACATGTTTACCCTGAGGTGACAGGTACTCCTTCAGAAGTTCCGATGCTTTTGAGTCTTTTCTCAAGGCGCCGCAACTCTGAGAGGCCGACACATAGGCTCTCGCTAATTCTTTCTCGGTAAACCGAGATCCATTCTGAGGTTTCAATCCCTTTTCGATAGCTACTTCACCCTCCTCGTTGACACCAAAAACCAGGCAGAGCTCCTCGCTTCCCCAGGACATCTCTGTCTCCAGTTCCTTAGCGATTACTGAAAATCCGAGAATTTCTCGGCCTTCCTACGCTCCTCCTTTGAGACCTTCTTGCCCTTCTCGGTCGAAGTCATTTCTGACTTAGGCGGCGTAAGGACCTTGATGGATCCGCGCGCATGAGTGGGTATAACACATCTTCTCGAAGTGTTTGGATCCCGTATGGTTATCGTTTGTGCCCCGTCCGAGAAATTTTGCACGCTCGAACTGGTGAGCACATCGAAAGGTCGGCCCAACAATACTTCGTAGGCGTCTTGGTCAATGATGTGGACTTGCAAATATACGGCAATGTCCCCGAAAAGAAAAGCCACGTTCCGTGCTATCCCCTCGGTCAGCTTTAGCTGAGCATTTGCGCTTTGCATGTATATGCGAACATCTGGGTTCCACATAAGTCCAACTTCTTCGGCAACTTTCTTGGACATGGATACGATTTGAGAGCCGTTGTCCAAGACACTCTCAACTCGTCCTCGACCGTTCACCAAAGGGAAAACCACCCTCAGTGACGCCGAATCTGTACCAGCGATGATTTTCTTGGGCGTTTCATCATCTCCCAAAGTACTATAGTACTGCATCACCGGGTCTATCATGACAAGCCCCCGACTTCGACACCTTCATCTTCCTCGGTGGCGACGTAGAAAGAATCCACCGCTGGCAACTCGTTCAAATATAGAGTGTCCTCGTTGGGCTCATTTTCCGACAATTCATCCAGGCTGTCCTCCGCCATGTAAGGAAAAATTCCTTCCATGTCGGCGAATAGAGCTTCTCTGACCGGTTTGCGGGACTTGGTTAAGATCCTCCGTAAACCTCGGGCATAAGTTGGGTTCGTGGCCAACAAATCCCCGATAGTAACATTCTCCAGCTTTGTCCCCGTTGTCTCATCAATTAATTTGCTGAGCGTGGAGGGGCTGTCGAATCGAGTCACCAGTTTATATGCTCTATCCTTTTGCTTGCCTGAAGAAGCCATCTTCTCTATCTCTCTAGATTTAGATTCCGACTCCGGAGTTTTCCTGGGCAA
The DNA here is from genome assembly GCA_014461125.1 of Mycena kentingensis (nom. inval.). Classification (NCBI taxonomy): domain Eukaryota; kingdom Fungi; phylum Basidiomycota; class Agaricomycetes; order Agaricales; family Mycenaceae; genus Mycena; species Mycena kentingensis (nom. inval.). The sequence goes on along the minus strand of JACAZG010000018.1, from coordinate 439,002 downwards.
ATCTCCCATATGTGGAAATCCTTCATCATCAGTCTCCTCATCCCTGAATCGCAACTTCCGCTCCTTCTTGGGCATCTTCCTAATCTCCACCATCACATCTTCTTCATCGGTGACCTCTTCCACAGTCGGCCTTTTGTCTCGTACACGCCAGTTGTTACTCGTAGCGGCTCTATTTCCGTCCTCCGGGCGCTTAGCCGCTTTCTTGGGTTCCGTGTTTTTACCCTGAGCGCCCTTCCTCGGACTCAGCGGAAATTTGGCTGAGGGGGTGGGTCTGAAACCGCTCCCCGCCTTGTAGTAACATACTGGCTTTGAGCCTCTTGAACTTGATCGCCAGAAGGTTGAGACCTTCCTTGCTGAGTTTGGAACTGATTAAACATCCCGAATAATTGTTCAGGTGTCATATTCCCTATACTCTGTTGCGGTGGTTGGCGCTGCATAAACTGCGGTTGCGCCATTGGAACGAAATTCGCCGAGGGTCCTCCGTGTGGAACGAAGTTTTGTGGACCCCCAGTCTGAGGGAATCCACTACCCTGGTTATTTTGCAGCTGAGCCCTGGCCTGTTGCGCCTGGAACTCTGCTCGCTCCTGGTTCAAGAGTGCTCTTTGCACTTTGATGGTCCTAAACTCATCTTCTCGCGAGTCGTACCATTCTTCATCTTCCTCATCCCAGCCCCTTTGCAAGAGACCCATGGCAGGTGCCGCTAGCGTTCCCAAGTTGTCTCCGTGTTTGCGCCAGAAGGCTTCAACTCGGTCTGCTTTGGACATTCCACCTATGTACGGAATCGGACCCATTCCTCGCCCCAGGACCTGGTTCGGCCCTTCCACATTTATCCACCCCTTATCTATGTGGACTCTCTTTCTCGGGCATTCCCTCACCATATGCCCCGTACCATAGCAATAATAACACGGCCCGGGTTCGAACGAGCGCTCCCCGCGATTGGTAATCTGCCTACGCGGCAAATCCTTTCGTAAGGCATTCTCCATCGAATCCATCTCGCGCTGCCGGTACTTCTCCGACCCCGACTCCGCATTTCGAATAAAGTCGTCCATTTTACGGCCTTGAATCGCCAAGGTGTCGGTAATCGCTGCCATTTGCGCCGCGAACGTTTCCAACTTATCCTCCTTGGCCTGGCTATAGAGTTGCGTCTCCATTCGTTTGGCTGGGACCGATCCTTGGAATAATCCACTCGCCCATGCTCAAACATGTTCCGGTCCGCTTCTCTACCAGTCCAGTTTTCCGCGAGAAGAATGGCCAGTCGGAAGACTTCCCCGAAGGTAAGTTTATCTCCCTTTCTGATCACCCTTGCTTCGGCAGGTATAACTACTGCTGCCCCTGCCTCAGCTCCCGCTGCTCGTTTACCGCCGCCGCGTTGGCTGCTTGGGCGTCCCTGACAGCTGGAGCCGGAGCGTCCAAAGCCTCGTTCGCAACACCTATCGCACTCAGTGCTCCTGGTGTGTTCAACGCGGTTTCGAGATCCTTAGCGAACTTCTCCTCTAGAGTCTCCAAAATTGCAGTGACTAACTGCCTATTGGTAACCTGGGCCGGATCCACCAAAAGTTTATTTGCTTCGACCGTAAAGGCTTGTTTGAAGCGTTTAAGTCTCCCAACATCTGATCGCTGGGTTCCTCTAAACTCTTGGCAGACGCGCTCCATCTTTGACAAGGTTCCGACTCTCTGTTCCTCCAACTCTGGGAAAAGACTTTTGACTTCATTCTTCCAATCTGTGTACGTCCCTACCCTATAGGTGGGTAACGCTTCCCAGAGGTCGCGCGAGTCATCGTCATCCACATAGGACAGAACTCTCTCCTTCTTCTCTACATCGTCCGTAATCCCTGCTCGGGTGAACAATATCTCACAGTTCGATAGGAATTTCCTGAGTACATTCGAGGATTTTCCATCGAAGCTGGGTCGAGAATTCTCCCATGGCTCTGGCATTTTAAATGCTGCCGTCCTGACCCTCGGAGCCCGAGCTCTACCCTCTTCTCGTCTTTCATCTTCTCTGTCACTCATATTTTGTGGTGGTGGTGGTGGTGCGGGCGGTTGTTGTTGTTGTTGTGGTGGTTGCTGTTCGTCGTTATTATCGACAATTTCCCTTTGTGCTCCGGATTGCCTCCTGATAGCGGATACACTGTGTTGTTGTAAAGGTCCGACGAGAGGTCCCCGATTGGAATTCTTAGTGCCTCGCGGTACTGGAATTCTTGAACTGGACGCTATCCTCTCCTTCGGATCCCACAGCGGTTTCTCCGTTCTTAGTAGACTACCAAAGTCCTCTGGGTGTGTTGGTCGATGCGACGTTTTGTATTTTGGAATTGGAACCTTGGCGGTTTCCAAAATCCCGGGAACTCGTTCTTCTAATCGATACCACTCCTCTAAAACCCCCCTCGCGGTGGGCTCCAGATGAAACAGGTGCTTCGGGGCTGAACCTCAAACTAACTAAAATCTGTAGTAGATAGAGAAATCGATCCTGAGACCAAAAACTCTAACAACCACAAACTCCAATCAATCCCAAATGCAACTCCAAGCGAGAACTTGTATCCCTAGCTACAGGGCCAATATTAAATATTGGTTGTAGGGAAGTTTTAAAGGTTGGCGGAAGGGTTTTGGTGTTTTGTGTTTATCTCTTGCCGGAGCGCAATCTGCTAGCTCAACGACTATCTTCTTCCTTGTATCGACCGAAGTGCTCTCGTAGTTTGTAGTAGGTCAACACACAACTGCGCGTCGAACTAAAACTCTTTCAAAAGTCTTAAGTCCCTCAATCTCTGGTTGGCGATGTCCCGACTTCTCAATCACAATCTTGTTCCCTCAGTTCACAAGTCCCAAATCACGCGATCAAATCTCGGTAGCTCTTGAATGCCAATCAATTCTGTACAGCCTTGTATCTCCTGTGACAATAACAGCGAGACCCGGTCCTTTGTACTAGGATACGGTGTCTACGCTCTACTCTAGCTGGGGTTTTTATACCTAAATCGTGGCGGAAGACTCGTAATACGTAAGTACGTTAGAATAAATGTCCATTGTAATATTATGTATAGTGTCCGCTGGCCGGCGCTCCGGCTTCTCCCGATTATATGGCCACCTGATATTTCGGAGTGGCGTTTCCGCCCGAGTTGGTATGGGAAATGGCGCCCACATTCATCCTGGTCCGTAAACCTCCGGAGCTCCGTATTTCTGAATGAGAAGTTGCCGCCCAGATTTGTAACGCGGCACCTGAGGCCTCCGCCCCGGTGATTTGTCATTTGTCCTTAGGTCATCACAGCCGTCGGGACCCGTTGTGTATGGAGTTCCCTCCCCGTTTCGGTTTAGCGTAGTAGTCTCGTCGACCCATCTGAGAAGTTGTCCATCCTCCAGTATCTCCTCAGGTTCCTTCGGGCAGCACATAGTTCCTTTGGTTGTTTACAAGTTGGATGGACTTGTTAACGAGCCTCGCTGTTTGAGTGTGGCCAATACATTGGTGATCCCCTGAGATATCGCTACCCCAGACCAATCCCTCCGTATCGTCGCGAGTTACTGCTCTTCTACCCATCCCAGAACCACAGATGGTAGACTTTTAGGTGGATTGCGCGTTCGTATTACGCCCAAAATCGCGAAATTTTAGGTGTAGCCCGATTCACGGCTTATCACCGTGCGCCTCGCTGGGCTGCATCCCCTCCTCCTTCGTATCCTCCCGCGTCCGCGGGGCACCACTCTGCATCGTTGCGATGTCGGGATCATTGCCGACTGCCGCTCATTTTCGCTGCGACGGTCGCCGGGGGTGCGGCAGCGCGCTCAGTCAGTTCTCGAACTCGTGAATGAACGGTTCGTCGCAATCCCGCTGCTTTTCGGTCAAGGGCACGCTCGCAGGTAATGGTGCGTTTCTGTCTGCATCGTGCGCCCCAGACGATCGCAATACTCATTCCCGTCGTGTAGACGCACACATACACCCATTAACGAATGTAATGCCACCGTCCTACCCATTTTCCACTCCGTCGACACCTATGCTACCGCCGCATCTGCCCGAGCAAGCAAAATGCCGTTCGGACCCGACGTCTCCCCTTCATCCACTCCCCTTCATCTACTCCACTCGCCCAGGCGCTCGCTTCGGCATCCCTCTCCGCGCATCGATATCCGCCTCGCGCCCGTCCGCACCGCTGCCTTGTCGTCGTGGAGTGCCCATTTATATGGGTTGATCGATGGCTCCCGCATTTTCGCTGGCAGGGGTCTCCCAGCACGCAAGGACGCGCCGAACTTGCACCGCGCGCTGGCAATAGGCCACTTTTCGCCATGCCGCTGCTGCTCCTGGGGCTGAAGTCGCGCTCGCCAAACTAGGTGCGTTGTTTTTCGCCTGGTTCCCCCAGAAACGACGGAGAACCTATCTGCTTGTTTCAGGTACACGCATGCCGGGCAACGACCGCCCTGATACCGTCCTTCTTACTCCTCGCCCGTCTCCCCACCGAGCACACAACGTCGAATGGCGCAATCGTCCCAAACCCCGACCACCCAGAACACCTTATGATTACACCATATTCCATATTTCGCGCCACTCTCTCATACACGGTCGCCTCCTTCGTTACCCCTCTCCTCCCGAGCCCATTCGCATCTCTGCGTTGTCCCGGATCATGTCGATTCCGACGCTGGTGACCCAGGCCCCATTCTACGCCGAACGCGGTCCCCGAGGACGAACGGACGCGCCCAGTCTGCGCCACGTGCCGACAGCAAGCCAGCCGGCACCAACGCGTCCCTTCCGTACCAAGCCACGCGCGTTAGCGATGGTACGCGATATCTTTTTGCTACCGCCCGGGCACAACCAAAATCTCATTCGTTTCGTCGAGTCGCGCACATCTCCCGGGAAACGACGACCCCAATACCGCTCCTCCTATCTCCCACCGCCTCCTCCTCCGTCGATACGAATGTTTGCGTGCGCCCAGTGCATCGTTTCGGTCATATTGGTCGCCCCATTATGTAGCACACGCTCGACTCCCTAGATTCCCTTGGCGTCCCCGAGCTTATCCGCACCGCGGCGCTGCCCGACCTTACCGAGCTCGTTCAAGTCGTACCTTGGTTATGCTGGCGGGGTGAAAGTCTGCGCGGGACCTGGAAATCGAGCAATTCATTCAAAACCGTCGTTCCTGGGCTCAAGGCGTGCTCGCAGGACTATGTGGCAAGCTCGACGCCCGTGTCTAGGTGTTACTGGTACCGACGATTGAAAACGACGTCTGGACCAGACACGACTCCCGCATATCCCCGCCCATGCACGCCCCCTCTTGCGTGCCTCACCCTGCATCGCTACATATGTGGGGGTAGTGTCGATTGCCGTCGATCGATGCGTTTCCGCTGACGCGGGTCCTCGACCACGGCAAAACGCGTCTTGTCTACGGAGGATGCTCTAAACGCGCCCCTCGCTACGATACCGCCGGCTGTACTCCCGCTTTTGCCCCAGCATTTCCATTCTCCACGCATCGCTCCCGCGTATCGTCATCGGTCGCGAGATGCTGCGAGGACCTTGAACTCCTTACTCCGTCCAGGCCGACGCTTCATTACTATACCCACTTTTGCCCTCCATCTAAAGTGCCTCATGCCGTGCCCGCGTATCACCCTTGTCCGTATTCCTCTCAGTCGTGTATTTACAAACCAAACGCGTACGATTTGAAACGTCCAGCTCAACATGGCGTCGAATCCTCGAGCGCACTAAAGCTACCCTTGTCTCATCCCACATCCTGACGCCGTTCCAAAGAAACCGAAGCGTATTCTGACCGACCATCGGGAAAGGCGGAGGAATCCAATCTACAGATACGAGATCAGCAGTGGGAAGCACGTAAACAGTGTTTGTTCTTACCCACCTGCGTATTGCTGTTTTCTACGCTGCGGCCCTGCAAACGGCGCGGGTGGTACCGGACATGATACCAGCTGAAGTAGGCCGACGGAGGACAATACAATACAAGGATGAGGTGAGTATGGAGATTCTTTAGTATGTTTTCGAGATGGGAAATTACATTCATCAAGAACCACTCTATCCAGGGTCGCGGTAAAAAGGCAATGCAGCGTCCTTGGTGTGCGTCTGAGGACGTCTCGCCATCCTGGTGTTGACGCTCCCTACGAATCGGTGCCGTCCAGTCCGCGTGTGTCGTGGGTGCCGTGTCGAGCATTGAAATGGACGACCCGCAACCCGCCGTGGTGTGGGCATATGAACAGTGCATTCTGGACAATCTGTGCGTTCTAGACAGCATGTTCATGTACGGGCGGGGCAGGAGAGGGAACGAGGTCAGGTAATCGACCACGATCGGAACATGGCGGCGAGGCGGAATGGCGTTGTGAAAGGGAAGGACGCCCGTACGGGATGATGACGGCGGGGGAATACATAGCGTCGTCGTGTATAATCCGTGGTGGTGTTGGGGCCAGATCCGGCAGGCATATCGAGGATGTTCTCCGGGAATGTGAAGCAGGGTCGCATGCCGTTCATTCCCCGCACAATGCGCCTGAGAGACGGCGATGACTTTTTGCACACCCTTGAGGGTAGCAGGCAAAGACCAACGCACCAACGTCGAGGAGACCGCTTAGAGAGAAGGAACGACGGCATTGCGACGCGTAATTGGCATTGTTATGGGCACCGCCATCGTGCGAATGGGCTCGGGGACGCGAAGGGAGTCGAGGGAGACGAACGTGTGTAACAGGATTTGACGACCGATATGGCCGAAACAGTACACACTGGGCGCACCCAAACATGGGTATCAATGGAGGAGGTTGCGGGGGCGTAGAAGAGCGGCAGGATAGTCGTCGTTTGCCAGAATATGCGCGACTAGACGAAACGAATGAGATTTTGGTTGCGCTTGGGCGGTAGCAAGAAAGAAACCACGTACCATCGCCGACGCACGCGGCTGGTGCGGAAGCGACGCGGTGGTGTCGGCTGGCTTGTTGCCGGCGCGTGGTGCAGACTGGGCACGTCCGTTCGTCATCGGGGACCACCTTCGGCGTAGAATGGGGCCTGGATGACCGGCGTCGGAATCGACATGATCCCGGAAAACGCAGAGATGCGAATGGGCTCGGGAGAGAAGGGATAAGGAAGGAGACGACCGTGTATGAGAGAGTGGCGCGAAATATGGAATATGGTGTAATCATAAGGTGTTCTGGGTGGTCGGGGTTTGGGACGATTGCGCCATTCGACGTTGTGTGCTGGGTGGGGAGACGGGCGGACGAGCGAGAAGGACGTTATCAGGGTAGTCGTCGCCCGGCATGCAGGCATCTGAAACAAGCAGATAAAACATTAATCGTTTCCTGCGGAAACAGGCGAAAAACAACGCACCTGGTTCGGCGAGCGCGAATTGAGCCCCATGAGCGGCAGCATGGCGAAAGGTGGCCTATTGCCAGCGCGCGGTGCAAGTTCGGCGCGTCCTTGCGTACTAGGAGACCCATGCCCGCGAAAATGCGGGAGCCATCGATCAACCCACATAGCGATGGGCACTCCACGACGACAAGGCAGCGGTGCGGACGGGCGCGAGGCGGATGTCGATGCGCGGAGAGGGATGCCAAAGCGAGCGCCTGGGCGAGTGGAGTAGATGAAGGGGAGACGTCGGGTCCGAACGGCATTTTGCTTGCTCGGGCAGATGCGGCGGATGCGGCGGTGTCGACGGAGTGGGGAATGGGTAGGACGGTGGCATTGCATTCGTTAATGGGTGTATGTGTGCGTCTACAGGACGGGAATGAGTATTGCGATCGTCTGGGGCGCACGATGCAGACAGAAACGCACCATTACCTGCGAGCGTGCCCTTGACCGAAAACCAGCGGGATTGCAATGAACTGTTCATGCAAAGGGCCAAGAGCAGATTCAGCGCGCGCTGCCGCGCCCCCGGCGACCGTCGCAGCGAAAATGAGCGGCAGTCGGCAATGATCCTGACATCGCAACAATGCCGAGTGGTGTTCCGCGGGTCGCGGGAGTATACGAAGGAGGAGGGGATGCAGCCCAGCGAGACGCACGGTGCGCTAGTTGAGCTTGAAGGTGCGCGCGCAGCCTGTCCTCCTCCGTCGGCGCTGCATCGGGACTGGAATGGCGGCCCGTCCCCAGCCGGGGTTGTCGACCGTCTCTGGCGTCCTCTGCGCATGCCTGGGACGTGAATTGAGCTCCCTGGATCGCAGAAAGAGGCTCAGAGCCATACGTACGCGCTGGGTAGCGGCAGCGTCGCGTCGTCTCCCCATCCGTCCCTCCACGCGACACGGGCACCCAGTCAAGATCGCAGTGCTATGAGCGCCTTCCGGCTCCCTACGTCGGCAGTCGCGGCGGCGGCGGAGGCGTCGCGCGGGCCTGTGGGCGGATGGAGGTCGAGAGCAAGAGGCATTGATGTGGCGCAACCCGCATCTCCTTCGCTTCGACCACCACAACAACAAACGCGAAATTCGTTCCTTGCTCCCATTAAATCTCTCTTTAAGTCCGCCCGCACCGATTCCTGAAGGTCCCCGCCCTCTCATCGCTCGCCTCAAGTCGCCTCATTAAATCTCTCTTCAAGCACCCGCACCGATCCTCCCGCCCCTTGCTCCGCGTATGTCCCTGAGCACCGTCCATGCCCTGTGCCGTCATTCCCCGAAATCTTATTCGACCATCTAAGCAAGGCCGCCTTCATTTGAAGGAAGAACCCCCTACAATCGCACGCACTAAAACGTTCTCCTCGTGTCAAGCTTCTTCTCAACTCGTGGCCACCTTTCTCAACCACCCCACCGGTCCTTTATGCTTTGACATCTCCTCATCACAAGCTTGTCTCCTGGTCCCGTCCGAAGCTCTGGAACCTCGACATGCCCTATTTATCCCAGACTTGCTTGCATTTTTTCGTCCATGCTTCCGCCCCCGTCGCACGCATCAACACGTGTCGCCGCCCACGGACACCTCTGCTCCTGCGGTACGTTTCAACCAAGGATCGGACATCCAGGCGATGCCCTAAATAAACTAGTGGGCGCCATCTGTACACGCGCAACTGTGTTCCCGGTTCCTCCTTGCCCTCTTCGGCTCTCCTCACGAAGAGCTCCACTCGCCCGCAACTCTCTCCGTCTTCATTGAATACATCCTTCGACGCACCGATGTCCCCGACTGGGTAATATACGGGGCGCTGATCCTTGTACAACGGTTGAGGGATCGCATCCCGACGGCCAAGGATCTCTCCCTACGCCGCATCATCTTTTGCGCCCTCTGCCTCGCAAGCAAGCTATTGGACGACTTCTGCGCGACAAACCGGTCCTGGAGTACGCTGGAAATATTCTCTCTCCGCGAAATCAGCGAAATGGAGAGAGACATCTGCTTCTATCTTGACTGGAATCTTAGAATCAACCCCGCCGTACTCATCCCATTTCAACGCGGCGTTCAGCTCAAATTCGGAGAACGATCCACCATACACCCTCTTCCTGGAGGCGATATAGTTCAGCAGACCACAGAAGTACAAACACCGCGATGCGAGCTCAGCAAAGGCCGGATCTCGCGCGTACGCGGGCCGCTTACGGATGCGGTGTGTTCCCTACGATGTTTCTCGCCATAATTTAGAGCGATAGAGCGAAAACCCTTCGCCCCGCGATTATGTGCATTTGGCTGCGGGACCCAACCCCAACGCGATTCGGCGCGAAGCAAGGTCCACCGTGGCTCGGGACTCCAGCAGATCGATGACTTTGGCGCCGGGAGGTGGCCAAATCTCGCGGCTCCGCGGGCCGCTTCCGGATGCGGTGCGTGCCCTCCAGTGATTCTCGCCATAACTCAGAGCGATAGAGCGAAAACCTTTCGCCCCGGGATCATGGGCACTTGGCTGCGGCACCCAACCCTAACGCGATTCCGAAGCGCGAACAACGGCCCGCTGCAGCGCCGGGCTTGGAGCCAGGAGCCGCCTTTAGCACTCCAAAAGGGGGCGGGATGTAATATCATTGATCCAGATTTTGAGTTCTTTCATTCTCACCAACTGTATATGCTTTAGAAGATTCGAACATGGTGTGTTCTCACATGAAGCCTTCTGGAAGCGTCGTCATTACTACTTGCGTCGAGGCATGGAATGGTATTAATGTTACCTTTGTTCGACTCGAAGGAGCGTCAGACGTGTTTGATGGCTGTTGTAAACCATTTCCGCGTAGCTTCATTGCGCAGCGCAGAGTCGGCCAAGGACGGAGTCGGGACCGTCCAGGGAATACACAAGGAACAGATCGCCAATTTCTTACAACGTTCCATCAGGCTCTGCGGCCGTCACCAGGACACGCAGACGTGCCTCGACGTACAGATCAAAACATAAAAGAGGCTACTTCTATTTTCTTTTGTGCGTCTTCGAAGGAGGTTCGCGAATGATCCGCAGCCGCAGTGTAACAGGTAAATTTAGCCATCGTTGAGCGGAACAGATGATGTTCACTGGTTCAAATGGACGAGGGTTCTGGAAATCTCAGACTACTTGCCCTACTATCGCCAATGTCTCTTCCTCAGCGCGGTAGATGCACCGTTACCGGATGCATCTGTTCGTGTCCCTCTTTCTTACGAGGCCGGGCGGTACGTCAATTTCAGCCCAGCGCGCTTGTGAGACCAATGCTTGCAGGCGACGGACGACATATACGAGTCCTGCCGATGTTCCCATCCATACTGCGCTCATGCTGAGCTCCCAAGAGGCATCCAGGATACAGCGTACGTTCCTTATACCCCATAATTCGCGCATTAGACAGGTCTAGATACGCCGACACTCTTCTATCTCGGCCCCACGCGCAACCCATCCCATACACGGTTTACGACAATCAACTCCGAGCGCAGGGGGACTTTCTCCGCGACAGCAGCCAACTGCCGGAGATCGCGACCTTCGAGCCACCGGTGGCCAACTATAGTTCGTCACGCCACCGCCGCACTCAGAGCATGAAGAAACATGCTTCCCCAGCAAAGTCCATAGTCGCAGTTGGCAAACGGGCTAGAAAGCTCATAGCTTCTCACAAAGTTGACCCAGTCACCTTCCACATCTGTATCCTACCCGTGGCACTGGTAAAGCAGGTTCACTTGCGGGCTCCAGTGTGTGACGAAGCTTTAGATGCCGGCCACCCACAGCACTCTCAAGGCGTACCTGCTGCCCGTGGATATCACAAGTCTAGCTGACAGTATCGCGCGGCTTCGAAATCATCATCTTGTTTGCGACTGGACTACATCGAGTCACTCAGCCGACCTGTGGTTGTCGTTGAACAAGACAGTCACCCAGGCCCTCGCTCAAAATAATATCTTCTTTGCCGCGGACGTCAAGGTCGACAATTTCCTTGAACTCCAATGGACTGTGCTGGTCCAATCGCGTTCCAGGAAGAACCCCGGATTCTCAGAGATGATACCCCGGGGTTTAGCGATGCAACAATTCAGTCTAGGAAACCTGCTGAAACTCGGACGCCTAATGCACCCAATCGAAGAAAAACACCTGTTGTTCATTGGTAGGTCATCTACACACCCTTCTTTCCTACTTGAGCATTCCCAGCTCCTCGGACGGCGGATCTCGTGGGCCCTGGCCGTTACGGCGCGGATACACGCACCCACCGCTGCCTTTCTTTCGGCTGGCGTGTCCTGGCGGGCTCCAGTTTTCTACCGCCAAAATCTATCCCCGCATCTTGCGAACAAAAGGGATGCACGCCTTCAGAGGTACTTTGATTGAAGTTTGAACAGCTCCTTAGATCATGATGCAAACCGCTATATAGGTATGGCCGATACGCCAGGACTATAATGCGTGGAGCGGCCATTCGGAGCCATCAAAGCCGGATGTCTTTAGCTCCCGGGGGCCACCCGCGGCGTCCACGTCTGGGCGAGAACTGCCCGTGTCTACGCGCCCTTTGTCGCCATACGTATGGTTGCAGAAAACCCAGAAAGCACAATACTGAGATGCTTACAGACCCTCGTTCCGCAGCGCGGGAGCCACAAGTATCAAACGCGATTCAGAGCTTCCCTGGCCACTTTGGCCGCCGGCGGATTCTCCACAAAGGGAACGGCAACAATCGGTGATATCAATTACCACATCGCCACAAAACGACACAACCGAGACACCGATACCTCCGTCTCGTAATACGACTTTCAAAAGAACTTTCGGAACGCCTTCCCGCGGGCCAGCCGCAAACACTGCTCGTAGCGATGACCGGGCTTCTGGCTCGTCGACTGAATTTCGTTCTAATCGCGTGGTTCCCCTCAACGTACATCAATATTTTACACCGTGCCTAAATTACAACTCACATGAATACAGAGCCAGCAAAGAACTCAAGGAAGCACCGGAGGCTCAAGTGCCACCATCCGGCCGCGGATTTCGTGGTCACCCCAAAGTCCTGCGGCAAGTCGATTCACACACAGAGAAATATATTGATGCATGGCCCGGGACAGCACTTTGAAGGTACCACCAGCAACGATATGCCCAGTCCATCGCCAAGAGCCCATAATTCTCTCGGCGCGTTCCATTCAGAGACTACTTGGGTAAATCTAGTTTTTTCACGCCAAGTTATTGCCTTTCCTCACGCTTGAGGTTAGACGCGGGATAATGAAGCCGTTAGGCAGGACCTTGTGCCGTCCACACACACACACACACCTTCCCAAATGATGCAAAGGGGATTTCTTCCTGGTTTTCCGCGCCCCAGAAGCAATCAATACTCAGGAGGGTCCGCGGCTCTAACGGAATGGTCCCCAACACCGCTAGTAAGTGAACGACTTCGTATTGCACCATTCCCACACCGATCAGCAGACGGCACGTGAAGATGCCCGCAGAGCTAGAGGGACATCCCGCGCTGCAAGCAGTCGGCGTCATGGAGAGGCTCCAATAGCGGAGCCTCTTATATCCGTAGGCAAAGTCCTGCTTTTTAGCGTACCATGACGTTGGCATTTTTCCAGCCCATTGCGCGTCAAGGCTTCGATCTTGAACGACAAACATCCCGTCCTCGAAGCTCCGTTCCAGAAAGTCAGCCTTGGAGAGTGCAGCTGTGGGTCCAGGCGCACAGACTGAGACAAATAGAGCAACCCTCGGGACGCGCCGGCGAATTGTTGCGGGGCCGCAATATTCCGGCATTGGCCCTGACCATCCATAGTCTGTTGTTGTCACATTCGGGGTACGGAACCCACCGATTCGCCCCTCAACCATCTGTTCACTGCGGCGACGCGGATTCCATCGAATGGCTACGGGATGTTGAGCACGATATCCTTGTGTGAGTATCAACTTTTCGTTTTGCTTTGTGACCGACGAATCATACAGCGGGGACCCGCTACGTCCTCATCACGAGAGCGCTTCGGGCTCGGGCCCAAGGGCAGCTCTCTATACACACGGTTTGGAGATGATCTGCGACAATACGGCTTTGTGGGGATATCGCGGATCATATGCCGTCCCAATCTTGTTTCCGTCTTCGGCACCTTCGACGGAGAGACAGGCAGAGTTCTGGGCAGCCGGGAGATGGACGGCACTCTCCATCCTGCACCGTGCCATGGCCCCACTACCTGTTAGCCCATTCTTTTTGCTCTTTATTCTCCGCGGCAGGCAGATATTTGCGCGTCTGTCTATCGATCTTATTCGGGAGCTCGACGAGGATATGGCGCAACGTTTAGAGCCATGGGCGGCCCTCAGTCCGACACAGACCGTCCCAATGGACAATATTGCCACTAGTGCAGTGGGCGCATTGATGGGGGCGGCGGAATATCCAAATGTCAGCTGTCCTTTGGCCGGCGATGGTTGGCTAACATCTTGGCAGTTTCAAAGCCTCGCCCGAGTTCGCACCAACGATGAGCATGACAACGACACGATTACCGTGTATTTGAGCATCCTTCTGGGTTTCAATGACCCGGACCATGCGGAAGTTGCGGCGTACCGCGAGGGTTTTCGAGGTGCGATGCAAGGGCATTCCGTCGCAACGGGGAGAGATCCAATTGAGGTGAGCATGCGGCGATCTGCGTGATCCTTGCTGAGGAGTGCCGAAGTGGTTGGGGAGGGACGGCGCGTTGTCGTTCATCTACACCCTCTATCAGCGCAGGTTGACGACTTTGGATCAAGTCACTTCCCGGATTGTCTTCAAGCACAACGGGAGCGGGGAAGCTTCCGATATCATTTTCAAAATCTTTGAGATTCGCTTTATGCGTTGGATCAAAGGCTCAGGGCATCCTGATAGCTGCATTGGGAACATCGTCAGTGAGGAAGAGTTTCAGAGAGCGCGTGGCGACCCGTTGTTGCGTGCACGGCTGTTTCTGGACACCATAGTGGGGACGCAGCAGATACCACACTCCGGAAAGTTCGAGGTCAGCCCAGTTATATGCGGATGCAACGATTACTGATGACAGGCTGGCAGATCCTCCTCAACCACGGCTGGGGAGAGAACACGGCTCGACCGCTCATCAGGACATGTCTGAGAAGTATGGACGTGACGATGGACGATTTTTTGGTGAATGCTTTGCGCGAGCCTTGCACGGTCGACGACGCGGAGGATGGAACGTTGTTCGACCGCTGGGTCCACGGGCTCTTTACGGGTGAACGCGACTTCAATACATTGTAACTAGCGCGAATCGAGACAAGAATGACAAGCGAGTCGGGAGGTGAATGCGGAGAGTCAGTGAAGAAGGACGCCGACATGGAGTGAGGAGTCGGATGCAATGCAGAGAGCTCAGAGTACAAGGCGCCAGAAGCGTTGAGGCGGAGGATGTGGGTGTAAAAGCTTTTGCGGATGAATATACGAAATGGGAAGTGGTTAAATCCTCGCCTTTGAGACAGCGGTTTGTTGAAAATAAGTGGGGGATGGGATAGACGAGACGATATTCAGGAAGGGGCAAGCACGCGACGGCGGAAGAAGGAACAAGGACGCGACGTCCTTAGGGAAAGGTTGAGCTCGATTCGCCGCTGTGAGATATTGTACCAAATGGAAAGCTGACGAGGAGCTGGCGCCGACTCAGATAATGCGCTGGGAGATTGCTGGGGATGTAGCGAGGCAAATTTCAAGTCGCGGTGACGAGAGACTTGTGGTACGACTAGATGGCTGGTTAGGCGACTTGACGCGAGCGATGAGAGGGCGGGGACCTTCAGGAATCGGTGCGGGCGGACTTAAAGAGAGATTTATTGAGAGCAAGGAGCGAATTTCGCGTTTGTTGTTGTTGTGGTCGGAGCGAAGGAGATGCGGGATCGGGTGCACTTGCGCCACATCAATGGCTCTTGCTCTCGACCTCCATCCGCCCACAG
This sequence comes from Mycena kentingensis (nom. inval.), assembly GCA_014461125.1. Lineage (NCBI taxonomy): Eukaryota > Fungi > Basidiomycota > Agaricomycetes > Agaricales > Mycenaceae > Mycena > Mycena kentingensis (nom. inval.). Next base: position 423,868 of record JACAZG010000018.1, on the reverse strand, counting down.
GCCCACGCGACGCCTCCGCCGCCGCCGCGACTGCCGACGCGTCGGTAGCCGGAAGGCGCTCATAGCACTGCGATCTTGACTGGGTGCCCGTGTCGCGTGTAGGGACGGATGGGGAGACGACGCGACGCTGCCGCTACCTAGCGCGTAGGTATGGCTCTGAGCCTCTTTCTGCGATCCAAGGAGCTCAATTCACGTCCCAGGCTTGCGCAGAGGACGCCAGAGACGGTCGACAACCCCGGCTGGGGACGGACCGCCATTCCAGTCCCGATACAGCGCCGACGGAGGAGGATAGGCTGCGCGCGCACCTTCAACCTTAACTAGCGCACCGTGCGCTTTGCTGGGCTGCATTTACGCTTCCTCCGTGTCCTCCCGCGACCGCGGAGCACCACTCGGCATCGTTGCGATGTCGGGACCATTGCCGACTGCCGCTCATTTTCGCTGCGACGGTCGCCGGGGGTGCGGCAGCGCGCTGAATCTGCTCTTGGCCCTTTGCATGAACAGTTCATTGCAATCCCGCTGCTTTTCGGTCAAGGGCACGCTCGCAGGTAATGGTACGTTTCTGTCTGCATCGTGCGCCCTAGACCATCGCAATACTCATTCCCGTCCTCTAGACGCACACATACACCCATTAACGAATGCAATGCCACCGTCCTACCCATTTTCCACTCCGTTGACACCTATGCTACCGCCGCATCTGCCCGAGCAAGCAAAATGCCGTTCGGACCCGACGTCTCCCCTTCATCCACTCCCCTTCATCTCCTCCACTCGCCCAGGCGCTCGCTTTCGCATCCCTCTCCGCGCATCGACATCCGCCTCGCGCCCGTCCGCACCGCTGCCTTGTCGTCGTGGAGTGCCCATTTATATGGGTTGATCGATGGCTCCCGCATTTCCGCTGGCACGGGTCTCCCAGCACGCAAGGACGCGCCGAACCTGCACCGCGCGCTGGCAATAGGCCAGTTCTCGCCATGCTGCCGCTCATGGGGCTCAAGTCGCGCTCGCCGAACCAGGTGCGTTGTTTTTCGCCTGTTTCCGCAGGGAAACGATTAACGCCTTATCCGCTTGTTTCAGATGCCTGCATGCCGGGCAACGACTACCCTGATAACGTCCTTCTCGCTCGTCCCGCACGTCTTCCCACCGAGCACAAAGTTGAATGGCGCAATCGTCCCAAACCCCGACTACCACCCCGAACGCCCTATCATTAAACCATCTTCTATATCTCGCGCCACTCTCCCATACACGGTCGCCTCCTTCCTTATCCCTCCTCTCCCGAGCCCATTCGCATCTCTGCGTTTTCCGGGATCATGTCGATTCCGACGCCGGTCATCCAGGCCCCATTCTACGCCGAAGGTGGTCCCCGATGACGAACGAACGTGCCCAGTCTGCGCCACGCGCCGGCAAAAAGCAAGCCGGCACCACCGCGTCGTTTCCCGCCCCAAGTCGCGCGCGTTGGCCGTGGTAAGTGATCTCTTTCTTTCTACCGCCCGAGCACAACCAAAATCTCATTCGTTTCGTCTAGTCGCACGCATCTCCCGGGAAACGACCGCCCACATACCGTTCTTCCTATCGTCTGCAACCTCTTCAATCGACCCGCATGTTTAGCTGTTGCTGGTACATGCGGCGCCGACGAATAGACTCAACGCCTGCACAAGACGCGACTCCCCGGCCCCGCAGATCTCCACCCCTTCTCTTTCCCCGCGCCTCCACTTCCTTCCCGAGCTTCTTCGGATCCCTGCGTTGCGCGAAATCATGTTACTTACCTTCGTTGATCGATTGTACCCGCGTTCTCGCTGGCCCGGGTCTCCCAGCACACAAGGACGCGCCGAACTGCACCCCGCAGTTCTGATGGGCCATTCCTCGCGATGCCGTCGCTTCCGGGGCTTAAGTCGCGCTCGCCGAACTGGGTGCGTTGTTTTGCGCCTGTTTCCGCAGGGAACGATTAACGCCTTATTTGCTTGTTTCAGATGCCCGCATGCCAGGCAACGACCACCCTGATATCGTCCTTCTCGCTCGTCCGCCCGTCTTCCCACCGAGCACAACGTTGAATGGCGCAATCGTCCCAAACCCCGACTACCACCCCGAACGCCTTATCATTAAACCATATTCTATATCTCGCGCCACTCTCCCATACACGGTCGCCTCCTTCCTTATCCCCCTCCTCCCGAGCCCATTCTTATCGCCGTTGTCCGGGATCAAGTCGTTTCCGACGCCGGCTCCCCCGGTCCCCATTTTCCACCGACAGTGGCCCCGAATACAAACAGACGCGCCCAGTCTGCCCCCACCCGGCGACGGGCCAGCCGGGCACCACCGCGTCGCTTCCCGTCCCAAATTGCGCGTTGGCGATGGTACGCGATCCTATTCTTGCTCCCGCCAGGCAAAATCGAATTCTCATTCGTCTCGTCTAGTCGCGCACATCTTCCAAGAAACGACGATCCCAATACCGCTTCCTATCTCCTGCAGTCTCTTCAATCGACCGCCATGTTTGAGTGCTCCCAGTGGACATCGTTCCCCCATATCGGTTGCCCATCGCTATGTGGGTTGATCGATGGCTCCCGCATTTTCGCGGGCATGGGTCTCCTAGTACGCAAGGACGCGCCGAACTTGCACCGCGCGCTGGGCCGCGCCAACTCTGGGCTGGACCGCCCCGTCAGCACTGGTCCTCCGGCAAGGACGAACACTTCAAGTCCTTAGCAGACGCTGGCGATAAGCCACTAGTCGCAACCCCGCCCGACTGCGCCCCGAACGCGCTCGCTAGCATTCGTGCGGCTCCCGTTGCCTTTGATCCCCAGAATGATCCAGCCACCCGTCCTTGTTGGAACGTTCAATCTCTCCAGGCCCACGGCTTGGCTGGGACACGAATACCACCCGATCCATCACCCCCCTCGCTCGTCGACCCGTCCGCGGCGCCGACGCCCCTCGGGACGCCGCTTCTCGACCATTCCCCACCGCCCCGCGTCTTGCTCAACCCCGCACTCCGTCTCTGGCTGTCATGTCGACTTACGCAGAGATGGCGCCCCATTGTTGGAGCAGCTCTAGACTCGACGAGGCGGTATGTCCTTCTTCGTATCTGCATAGAGTACTTGGGGGCCGTCGGCGTACTACTCAAACGCGTTGAACCTGTATGCCTGTGTGCCGCATATCTTACCATATACTCCGGTGGAAGCCACATTACCTTTTACTGCCACCAAGGATAGGGTGGTTGTTCATGACTGTACTCTCCCATTTCAAAAATCCTGTTGTATGTTCACGTCGGCCTTGTGTTGAGGGAAAGTCCTCTACCTACATACTTGAGCTGGTATCATGTGCGGCTCCACCCGCGCCGTTTCCAAGGCCGCAGCGTAGAAAACAAGCAATACGCAGTTAGATATACACTAGATTCGGAACAAGCCCCCGACCTACGCTTCGAGCTCGCCTTTTGACATCGGTGCAACAAATAGTTGCACACAAACCGATTTCGCTCAAAACAAAAGCTTGGGACGAACTTATGTATACACTCGGCGATCTGCCAGAATAACCACTGTTTACACGCTTCCCACTGGTATTCTCGTATCTGAAGATTTCTCTCAGATTGAAATCCTCCGACTTTCCCGGTGGTCAGTCGTATACGCCTCAGCCTCGTCGGGGGATGCGCGATGAGGCAAGGTAGCTCTGGTGCGCTCGAGGATTCGACTCAACGCTGGCCTGGACGTTCCAAATCGGACCCGTTTGGTTTTGTAAATACATGATTGAGAGGAATACAGACAAAGATAATACGCGGGGAGTAATACGCGGGCACAGTACGAGGTAATGTAGATGCATCGCGAGATTGGGCATAGTAACGAAGCGTGGGGCTGGACGAAGGAATGAGTTCAAAGTCCTCGCACCATCTCGCGACCGAGGACGATAGGCGGGAACGACGCGTGCAGAATGGAGCAAAAGCGGTAGTACAACCGGCGGGATCGCAGCGAGGGGCGCGGTTCGACCGGAATCGACACTACGCCGCGATCGAGGGATGCACGGAAGAGGAGGGGGGATGGGTGCAAATTTGAGTCGCGTCCGGTCCAGATGTCGATTTTTGTTCGTCGGTACCAGGAACAACCAGATGCGCGCGTCAAGGTTGTCCACTATGTCGGCGAGCACGCCTGGAGCACAGGAAGGACGGGATTGCTCCATTTCCAGGTCCAGCGCAGACTTGGCGCGGCCCTCCGTGTTTAGGCACCCCGCCAGCGAAACCACGGTACGACTCGATCGGGCTCTGTAATGGAGATGATTCTGGCAGCGCCATCGTGCGAATGGGCTCGGGGACGCGAAGGGAGTCGAGGGAGACGAACGTGTGTAAAGCGATGGGACGACCGATATCGGGGAAAGGATGTACACTGGGCGCATTCAAACATGCGCATCGATGGAGGAGGCTGCGGGAGCTAGGGAGAGTGGTATGAGGGTGGTCGTTTCCCGGGAGATGCGCGCGACTAAACGAAACGAATAAGATTTTGGTTGTGCTCGGGCGGTAAAAAGAAAGAGATCACTTACCACGGCCAACGCGCGCGACTTGGGGCGGGAAACGACGCGGTGGTGCCGGCTGGCCTGTCGCCGGTGTGGGGCGCAGACTGGGCGCGTCTGTTTGTATTCGGGGGCCACTGTCGGTGGAAAATGGGGACCGGGGGAGCCGGCGTCGGAAACGACTTGATCCCGGACAACGAAGCGATAAGAATGGGCTCGGGAGGAGGGGGATAAGGAAGGAGGCGACCGTGTATGGGAGAGTGGCGCGAGATATGGAAGATGGTTTAATGATAGGGCGTTCGGGGTGGTAGTCGGGGTTTGGGACGATTGCGCCATTCAACTTTGTGCTCGGTGGGAAGACGTGCGGACGAGCGAGAAGGACGTTATCAGGGTAGTCGTTGCCCGGCATGCAGGCATCTGAAACAAGCGGATAAGGCGTTAATCGTTTCCTGCGGAAACAGGCGAAAAACAACGCACCTGGTTCGGCGAGCGCGACTTGAGCCCCATGAGCGGCAGCATGGCGAGAACTGGCCTATTGCCAGCGCGCGGTGCAGGTTCGGCGCGTCCTTGCGTGCTGGGAGACCCGTGCCAGCGGAAATGCGGGAGCCATCGATCAACCCATATAAATGGGCACTCCACGACGACAAGGCAGCGGTGCGGACGGGAGCGAGGCGGATGTCGATGCGCGGAGAGGGATGCGAAAGCGAGCGCCTGGGCGAGTGGAGGAGATGAAGGGGAGTGGATGAAGGGGAGACGTCGGGTCCGAACGGCATTTTGCTTGCTCGGGCAGATGCGGCGGTAGCATGGGTGTCGACGGAGTGGGCGATGGGTAGGACGGTGGCATTGCATTCGTTAATGGGTGTATGTGTGCGTCTACAGGACGGGAATGAGTATTGCGATCGTCTGGGGCGTACGATGCAGACAGAAACGTACCATTACCTGCGAGCGTGCCCTTGACCGAAAAGCAGCGGGATTGCAATGAACTGTTCATGCAAAGGGCCAAGAGCAGATTCAGCGCGCTGCCGCACCCCCGGCGACCGTCGCAGCGAAAATGAGCGGCAGTCGGCAATGGTCCCGACATCGCAACGATGCCGAGTGGTGCTCCGCGGTCGCGGGAGGACACGGAGGAAGCGTAAATGCAGCCCAGCAAAGCGCACGGTGCGCTAGTTAAGGTTGAAGGTGCGCGCGCAGCCTATCCTCCTCCGTCGGCGCTGTATCGGGACTGGAATGGCGGTCCGTCCCCAGCCGGGGTTGTCGACCGTCTCTGGCGTCCTCTGCGCAAGCCTGGGACGTGAATTGAGCTCCTTGGATCGCAGAAAGAGGCTCAGAGCCATACCTACGCGCTAGGTAGCGGCAGCGTCGCGTCGTCTCCCCATCCGTCCCTACACGCGACACGGGCACCCAGTCAAGATCGCAGTGCTATGAGCGCCTTCCGGCTCCCTACGTCGGCAGTCGTCGCGCGGGCCTGTGGGCGGATGGAGGTCGAGAGCAAGAGGCATTGATGTGGCACAACTCCCAACAGCAACTCCCAACAGCACCCGGACTGCAGTCCCCAAACCCCGACGCTGCCCTTCAGCGTCGAACTCACATTCCAACCTACCTACCGAAAATCTTTCCCGTCACCATTGTTCGATCCCCTAGCGAGGCTCAGGATACCCTCTCCCCCGCGAACGTGTTCCTCGCTTCGGTTCTACGGATCCGTCTTGTTCAGTCTTAGCATATCAACCCCCACTGCACACGACCACATATCACATTGCTATCCCTGCTTTTCCAGTCTTCTGGTCTACGAAGCCCCGCCTGTTGCATTCGACTCGAACCCGACTCGCATTCTCCGAATTTAGTACGCACCCGCAAGGACACCAGCCACCAGGTGTTCCACTTCTCTTCTGCTGTGCCCTGCTACCAACGGCCTCGCTGTACCCCTTCCTGTGCCACCCACTCCGCCCGTCCCGACCTTCACCAACCACTGACAATAGCCACGGTCGCGTTGTTGCTCCGCTGATCGCTGTGGCATGCCGTCTAACCGCTCCAACGCGCTTAACACCCGGTCGTACAGCGTCACCATGTTCTTGAATGACCCCAAGGTCGGAAAGTCCGCAACCTTGTCTGCGAACCAGACGATCACGTCCTCAAGGCTAACAACCAACCCGTCGTCGATCTGTTTGGCGGCCTGAATCCCGCTGTCCGGCCATGGAAGCTCCATTGACTCAGCAACGAGGTGTACGAGCCGCACGATCTGGCAGTGTCGATATCCGGTGCCCCATACCCCCGAAATCACCGCGTTCATTTCGTCGACCACGGCAGGGTGGATCGTACTGTCCAGGAAGTCTTCGATCCTGTCGCTTGTGTGTGCTTCCGAACTAGCAGCTGAAGCTGGGCGCTGTATAGCACCCAGAGCCGCAGGGGCTCCACGTAGCGCTTGTTCTTCCGCACGAGATATAATTCCCGCTAGCGATGGGGGTCGCTCCATCGCGTACATCCATGTGACAGTCCTGCTCCTGTCGCTCGATTGAACAGAGCTGGATTTAAACAGATAAGTCCTTACCGCGAAGTAAAGCGTGTATTGACTCCCTGACGCGCCGACTATTGGCGCTAAATAGTTCTGAGGCACCGCGTTTTGAAGGGAAAGTTCGGCGAGACTGCCATGCGACCTCAGCGTAGGGTTCCCCAGGGGCCCAGAGACAGGTGAGAGCACATCAAAGTCGTTAATGCACTCCCAAAGGATTTGCATTTCGTCTCTGCTCGCGAGTGCAGCAACAGCGGTCTCGACATACACGTCTGGTAGTGTGCTGCTGAACGGCGACTGGTCGAGGTGAAGACGCAGTGTCTCCATTCCCCTCCCAAGTCTGTGGATCTTTAGAACGAACAGCAGATGTTGAAGGGGAGAGGCGGGGAAGCGGCGTGTATCGACACGGATAGCCCAATGAGCCTGGTAGTCGTCCGGGCAAATGAACGCACTCGTATATCCCTCCAGGTTGCCCAACTGCTCTAAATAGGACTGAAGGGTAGTAGTAAGCGTCGTAGTAGAAGTCGAGGAGGTTTCCGCGCGATCGCCTATGGCGGGTTCATCCCTGCTCTCTTGAAGATGCCGGGACTCGGACTCGGAGGTTCTTCCGCGGGTTCTGACCCTCGAGACACCATAGGCAGATGCCTCTCCCTCTAAGATATGGGCTGCTCTCCTGGGTCACGAGAATGACTGAGTTAGTGAACTCCTCACCTTCGTTTTGCCTGGATTCACCACTATCACGACCTGGGGAGGTTGAAATTCCACAAGGGTTTCTTGAAGACGGATGCATACCTGTCACTCTGTGGACACTTGCAGTACTGTCTGCCTCTTCGTTTGCAAGGGGGTCGCCGATATCGGTAGCCACAGGCGAGTGGAGAAAATCGTCTAACGTCTCACTAACAGTGGCCTTTTTGCGCCGCTTTAGGAAGCGACCAGATGATGACCGTTCTGAGTCTGATTAGACGGACCACCATGAAGCCAGCTCGCGGTACCTGGCATAAATGGCTCTTTGCGCTTTCCTGTAGACTGGGATATGGGCTGTGCATCTCTTTTAGCCTTTCGCGCGAGGAAAGGTCGAGTAGGAGGTGTTGCCGGATTGGCGGAGCGTGATTTCGTCGAACGCTGAGAGGCCATATTGAAGAACTGGCGGCGAGAAGCCTGGCTCCACTGCCTTAAAAGCCTGCTTCTCCATTCCAACATGCGAACATGAGGACGTTAGTGATGTGATTAACTTGCGACCCTTCGATGCGGATCTGGAGTATTTTGGTCTGATGCATTAGAAGTTGCTTCCGTGGTTCTCGACGACAGATCCTGTCGAGGCGGTACTTCCCACACTGTTCAATTTTAGCCGCGAAAAGTACTTAGCGCGATTGAACAACGTCAGCTATGTTGAGGAACAATCGCGCCGTTTTTGAGATCGGCGCGCTATTTTGGATACATTTATTATCTCTACAACAGCGAGTCGGTGCAACAAAGCCGACCCTTCAGTGGTGGGACATCCAGTTCCCTCCTCCCTTCCCTGCTTCTCGCATTTTCCAGTGGTCAGTTAGCATGCTACGGCTCCTTGAAATGGTGTTTTGGCTACAGGACGACGCTGACTACGCAGGTTCTCGTGGGTCAGCTGGGAAGTGAACATAGAGATGTGGATCTGGAGTGGTTTAGATAGTTCTTTGGGGTCATATTACCCAAAAATGGCCTGAAAATGGGCCCAAAATGACCAAGAAGGGCTCATAACTCGGCACTGAGAGGAGCTGTGATCGAAAAATAACTTGCGCTGAGTTACAATTCGTAGGGACTACTGTAGTGATTAGACCTTAAGTCCGGAGGGTGTAACCGTAACACATATAAGTCTGAAATTGCACAAGTCCGGAGAGGTCTGTAACGTGTAACACATTCAGATAAGTCCGAAGTCCCTCAAGTCCGCCGCGGCCAAGGCAATGCTAGGATGCTGAGCTGGTCAGTCTGTGCGGAGGATCATTTTCTTCGACAGAATTTTTTTCTTGGAAAGCGTAAGCCGGTACCTACGACTCACTTTAGCTCCCGCATTTAGAAGGGGCATTAGTTAGACAGGTTGTTTTTTTACCCATTTTGAGCTGAGAAAGAAAATCGAATTTTATGCATCAAAAATTTCCTTTTTTGGACCACTTTGTTACATGTCCGGCGACGGCTGTAACATGTAACACAGACCCCATAAGTCCGGGTCCCTGGGGGTCCGAAATACGTAACAAGAATCGCTACAGTATTTTATTGGGATATCACGTGATAGCATATGATGTGGTTTATTGCGCTGTATAATCGCTGAATTGAGTGACAGTCGTGGTCAAGGCTTGGCCGGCGCGGCGGACAGGATCAGCAGATTTTGATACAATTTGATGGAGAAACTAGACACCGACATCCCTGCCTGTGCGCAAAATATCAAGCAGCAGAACCTCCTCCTTCCTAAAATGTGGGCCAAATGTGGGGTGCAGCTTTGTTTTGTGGACACTCTGAAGCAGACGAACAGCTACGCACGCATCATCAGCGAGCGCGCCTTGAGCGGGCAGCGCCGCGGTGCGGATAAGCTCGGGGACGCGAAGGGAATCTAGGGAGTCGAGCGTGTGCTACATAATGGGGCGACCAATATGACCGAAACGATGCACTGGGCGCTCGCAAACATTCGTATCGACGGAGGAGGAGGCGGTGGGAGATAGGAGGAGCGGTATGAGGGTGGTCGTTTCCCGAGAGATTTGCGCGACTAGACGAAATGAATGAGATTTTGGTTGCGCCCGGGCGGTGGGAAGAAATAGATCACGTACCATGGCCAACGCGCACGGCTTGGTGCGAGACGCGACGCGATGGTGCCGACTGGCTTCTTGCCGGTGCATGGAGCAGGCCGGACGCGTCTCTGTTCGTCCTCGGGAACCACTGCCGGGCGGAAATTGTGGGCCGGGGGAACCGGTGTCGGAATCGAAATGACCCCGGACAACGCAGCGATGCGGGAGGGGAGCGATATGGAAAGAGGCGAGCGTGTATGGAAGTTTGGAACCTCGTGTAATCGAAAGGCGATTTGGGTGGCCGAGATCTCGGACGACGGCGCCATTCAACGTTGTATGCTCGACGGGGAGACGGGCGGAGGAGTAAGAAGGACGATATCAGGGTGGTCGTTTCCCGGCATGCGTGCACCTGAAGCAAGGAAATAAGTTTTCCGGGTGAAAAATAAAATAAAAAACGCACCTAGCTCGGCGAGCGACTTGGGCGGCAAAGCGGCGGCATTGCGAGAAGTGGCCTATTTCAGCGCACGGCGCAGGTTGGGCGTGTTTTTGGTCGCTTGAAGGCCCGTGCCAGCGAAAACGCGAGGACTTCTTCGGCAGCATCGCCGAGATCGCAGGCGCCGTCGGGGACGTGTACTTCCTCCACCCGCTCATTTTCCACTCCGCAACGCCCAACAACACGCGTGTGCACCGCGCTTGTCGGTCAAGGAGCCATTCCTACTCGCCCGCAGAACGGGGAGTTTAGCTTGGTAGGGTAGAAGACGTTGAGGACGCCGGGACAGTCAGATGAGCTAGAGGGGCGGCGATTGTGGGTGGCAGAACGGAGTTTGTGCCAAGGAGGGTGCAGATCTAGCGGGGAATGGAGGCGAAGGAGTAGAGACAATCAATCAACCTAGGAAAATGGGCAATCCGCGACAGCGCAGCGGTGGCGGGCGGGCGCTAGGCGGATGTAGATGCGCGGGAAGGGATGCCAAGGCGGGCGCATTGGGGAGCGCAGTGGATGAAGGGGAGACGTATGGTCCGAACGGCATTTTGTTGGGTCGGGCAGATGCGGCGGTGTCGACGGAGTGGGGACTGGTTAGGACGGTGGCATTACATTTGTTAATGGGTGTATGTGTGCGTCTAGAGGACGGGAATGAGTATTGCGATCGTCTGGGGCGCACGATGTAGATAGAAACGTACCATTACCTGCGAGCGTGCCCTTGACCGAAAAGCAGCGGGATTGCGACGAGCAGTTCATTCACGAGTCCGAGAGCTGACTGAGCGCGCTGCCGCACCCCCGGCGAACGTAGCGGCGGAAAGCAGACGGGAATGGAGGATCTGATCTCGACATCGCAACGCTGTCGAGTGGTGTTCCGCGGTCGCGGGAGGATACGAAGGAGGAGGGGATGCAGCCCAGCGAGGCGCACGGTGCGGTAGTTGACCTTGAAGGTGTGCGCGCAGCCTATCCTCCTCCGTCGGCGCTGCATCGGGACTGGAATGGCGGCCCGTCCCCAGCCGGGGTTGTCGACCGTCTCTGGCGTCCTCTGAGCATGCCTGGGACGTGAATTGAGCTCCCTGGATCGCAGAAAGAGGCTCAGAGCCATACGTACACACTGGGTAGCGGCAGCGTCGCGTCGTTTCTCCATCCGTCCCTCCACGCGACACGGGCACCCAGTCAAGATCGCAGTGCTATGAGCGCCTTCCGGCTCCCTACGTCGGCAGTCGCGGCGGCGGCGGAGGCGTCGCGCGTGCCTGTGGGCGGATGGAGGTCGAGAGCAAGAGGCATTGATGTGGCGCAAGTGCACCCGATCCCGCACCTCCTTCGCTCCGACCACAACAACTTGTTCAACAACAAACGCGAAATTCGCTCTTTGTCCCAATAACTGTGTCCATTTCCTCATAAACACCACTCTCAAACCCGTGCTCGACAACCCGTCTCCTGCCGTCGACTCCATTCCACGACCCAACAAATCAACCACGAGCACCGGCTCTGAGGGTCCCGCGGAATACCGACCCGCGGACGCACCTCCGGTATCAATATTCGCACCCTTGCGCAATCCCCCACACTTCCGTTATTCCACGAACAGTCGTTGCTTCCAATCTTGCGCATCCCGCGCTCGGCACAAACATCTTCGCCGTCTGCATACTGGCAACGACCCCGAGTCTAGTTTGGCATCAGCTCCTCGTCGCCACGCCGCAAATGCGTACCCTCTTTCCTCCTGCTTTGCCAACGCAAACCGAGGACCCGCTCCGCAATTGCTACCGCCACGGTTTCAGGAATTGCTGCGTTCATCGCATACCTCAAACCTTCGGACGGTCTTGAGTCGATGTCCACGCTTGCCTGTACCTCTCTCAGCTGGCATGGTATCTCCTCCTGCAGAAGTTCGACCAACGCCCGCACCTAAAACTGATGTCAGTTCGATTGGGAGGCTCTCCACGATTTACTTACAATGTCGCAGGTCGGCGCAAAAGCCTCTTGTATAGCCGACTTCCGATGGAAATTCAGCACTTGCAACCGTGGAAAATGTGATAGCATCCGTCCTATGCCTGTCCCATTGGTGAACTCGATGACGAGCCCCAGAAAGACGACGTTGGGCAGCTCCAAATCTCGGAGTACTCTTAAAAGCTTCGTTTGCATTGGGATGCAGTCGACAAGCAGGTGTGTTATGTCGAATCCGTGGTTTATCACTGCCGGCAGAAGGTGCGCCGGTACGGATAGCGTGTCTAAGGTCTCCAGAAATGCGCAAGCATTCTGCAGTGCATCCACAGTCGTTTGTGTGATGCGCCTCTCGCCTAACTTGTCGAAAATCGAGAGTCGCTCCACGGCCGAGCATCGCGCCAAAAGAGCACCGAGTTTGATCCCAGTAATATCGTTCGTCCGAATGCGCAATATGAGATCCGTGAGGTTGGGAAGTTCCGGCAGAGTTGTAATTTGCGTCATGAATTTGCCATCCATATGCAAACAACGCAAGTGGTGGGGCGCGACATAGCCTAGCCACCAGGCCACTGTCAGCGTGTTGCGACGCTTCGCTGCAACCTCGAGCTTTATCAGCCGAAGAGGTTGGCGCAGAGCATAATGCTGATGTAGCGACGATTCCTTGATGTTGATCGCCGACAACTCTTCAAGCGACGTGAGCGTCTGAAGAGCCAGTAGAGTCATTGGACTCATCCGAATCCCATCGAGCACGACGCGACGTAGACGACCAAACCGGTGGAAATTCGCGAATATAGTGTCTTGAACCAGATACGGAGACTCGACGGGTCCGAGGATATACCGACGGCTAATCCTGTGGCTCGCGATTCGGATTGAGCGAACTAGCATGGCAATATCGCTGGAGGTCCAGAACGCAATTTTTGCGAGTTGCTTGAGCTTGAATTGTTGAGATAGAGGCGCCACCTCGTGAGTAGGTGCGTAAAGGAAGTGGGTAATCAGGCGCAGGTGGTGGAAGAGTAAAGGCTGCGCGACCTGGCGAAAGGTGCGACTCGTGGTGGATATAGAGACCAACGAACGCTTCTCGAGAAGGCTGAAGATCTCGAGCCAGATGTCGACGGGCGTGCTTAGGGCCATCATTGCAGCACTCCCTTCGAGGATATTTTTATAGCATTCAGAATGGGCAGTTCCGCATGTTGATCAGTGGATTGGGGTGACTTCTTTGTCCTTCCCGCATGTTGATCGATTGATTGGGGTGGCTTCTTTGTTCTTCTCTAACGTCAAGGAGGGTTCTTAAGCGCACAGGACGGCAGTCCTTTCAGCTCAATGGAGAATATCCAACGGAAGCCCCAGGTGAGTGCCTCTGTAAAGCGGGAGGTTTGACCAACCAACTCGTTTGCCAGGGACAGCAATCCCAGGCCGAGGTTCAACTGCAAGGTGTCTATATTCGAATTCAGAAGTGATCTTACGGCTGGCTCGCTCACTCCGCCTTAAGTTTCCACTGAACGTCGTCCACACATTTACCAACGGTCCATCCATAACAAGCGCATGGAACGACTTTGGCAGGAGGTTGGAGTCGATTGGCCGCAACGAGAAGTAGTCGGATCAGTGCCTGAAACATCGAACTAGCTGCTGTCTTCCTTGCTAAAAATAAAGCCCTTGAAGTGCTACATATTCCCTACGATACCAATGCCCTTCCGAGCCGCTCCTCGTCATGACGCTCTATCTTCCGCTCGCCAATGTCCCTATGGTCCAGCTTCCTTCCTATATGACCCGTTCGCTGGATCCAGACCTCGATCTTGGCATGGTGTTGTCCACTCTTCGCGGAGCGCGGCGTATCGTTGTGGTTTGCGGTGGGCGAATCTTCGGCCGGCTCGTCCGGGTTTCTGAATCACGTAGGTGCCGGAATCTCGGTTGAAGCGGGGATACCGGACTTCCGCTCAGCCGACGGCCTATTCGGGAGTACTCAAGGAAGAGAATCATTCGACGCGGCGTTGGTCTTTCAGGTAATATTAAGCGAATTTAGCGACACAATCATTGACCAGAGTCGTAGACTGGAGAGGCACATGCGAATTTTCTCCGAAGATTCGCTGCTCTATACGAAAAATGCAACTTGGCTATACCGACTCCTTTCCATGACGCTCTCGCAGATTGGCATGGACAGGGCCGGCTCCAGCGTCTCTACACGCAGAACATCGATGGCCTCGAAGAACGGTGTGGAATCCCTGTCGGAATCTCGTCCGTTCAATGCACAAAACTGACCGACCCATTCCTGGCGGCGCAAGTCTGTGTTCCGCTCCATGGAACCGTGCACAAATTGGTCTGTCCTCAATGTTCCGCGGCATTTCCTATGGAAGACTTCGTCGAATGGTTACGCGATGGCGTGGCAGTCTCGTGCCCCAGTTGTCTTGAAACCCAGGAAATTCGCCAGGCTGCCGGAGGCCTGCGCCGTCGTCCCGTCGGACGTTTGCGTCCAGCCGTGGTCCTTTACAGTGAAGAACACCCGGAGGGCGAAACAATCGCGCAATACATGGACGAAGATGTGACGAAGACGATGTTCCCGCCACGCACGGGTGATAGCATCGATATGCTCCTGGTGGTTGGTACCAGTCTTCACGTTCCCGGCGTCAAGAGGCTAGTTCGGGACCTGGCCAGCGCTCTCCAAGCACATTCTGGAGGACCGGAGATCCGCCGGATCTTCCTCAATCTTTCAGAGCCAAAGGGATGCCCAGGTGTCTTCGATGTCTGGGTCCACGGCGACGCTCAGATATTTGCCAAACTGTTGAGAGAGGAAGGGAAATGAGGTGTATACACAGCGAAACGCTCGGAAGCATGTATCATGATAAACAGCGATTGATTCGGACAAGAAATGGTCGAGTGAGCGTAAGAATAGTTGGGGAATAGACAAAGACCAAAAAACCACACTCCGTCCGATAACTCGCATTCAAACTGCGACGCCGACCGAATTCTCCTCGGGGTGAGCGTGAGGGTCCTCGGCCTGCCATTCTGGATCTGGGACCTCGGTTTGCGGGTTTGGACTCGTCCCAGGCACATGTTCCCAGCTGGATAGTTCGATTTCGGGATAGTTGATATCCAGAACGGCCGCTTTCCGGCTGATCGTTTTGCGCGAATTTAGACTGAAAAGGTTATTATCGACACCTATGAGGTGAAACCGACCTAGTGAGCAGTACGTTAAGGTATACTAGGCGCAAATAGTTGTTAGATCTAAACGCCAACGGGTTATCGACGCACTGGTCGAGCTGGGTGCGAGCCCGATAAAGTACCAGAACGTATGTGGCATTGAAAGGAACTTGGGAGCCAGAAGTCAGATCCAGTACACGGCGGGTCGAGTACTTGGTCGAGTACTTACAAGGATAAAATTGATCGTCGATGTCATGAAGGTCAGAATGCCGCGATTAATCGCCATGGAGACGAGACGTCGTATGATATATTTGGAGCTTTGCCCGTAAGGGATCATCGCTCATGGGATCAACGACTACTCACGCGCGTTTCGCCGGCGCCGGTTGACGAAGAAGCGACGACAAGTATATCATCGTCATTGCATCGCAGGCAGTGGTGGCGGCGCTTTGGACCATGGCGATGGGCTGCAGATCGGCGTTAATTGATTAGCCCGGGCTACACGGGAGTCGACCCACCATTGTTTTCTGAAGGTTCAATAACAGCCTAATTTTCTCCCTGTGTCTGGTGTATTTCCGTGAAATAAAGATGAACCCAAGACTCACGCCCATACAGCGTGGAAAATACCGAGCCCTATGGGCCTATCAGCGCGACCTAATCGTGGTGAAATATTGTACCAGCAGATAGCGCCGCGAGCAGGAACTGGAGACGAAGTGAGCCGGCGATAATGAGATGACATTTACGCACGATGAGGTATATCCCTAAGCGGACGGTTTTCTTCGTCGACTTTCGCGCCACTTAGCCGTTCAGCGATTCGGATATTTGTGAAAAGATCCTTAGAGCGCTCACGAGCGTAAAGACGAATCGCAAAATGAAGTTCCACCAAGAAAATTGTTAGGTACTGGAGTAGTATAGCGTTATTATTCTGATCCTAGACGGACTGGAGGCTTACCCCAGCAAGCAATTGACTCTGAATCAGCCGTGAGAGTCAGTCAATACCGACAAATGCCGAGAACGAACCGAATCCGACCTACGAAGGGTTAGCTTAGAAGTAAACGCCGGATAATGTGCGTACCAAACGAGATCGAAGCGAGGAGTGCCATGGTTCTGAACAAGCCGGAAATAGAGAGAACGAAGAAACGAGGCGAGTTGGGCCACCTCGACAACGCTGGTCTGGGAGTTAGTCGCGTTTAGAGTGGGGGGGATAACGCACAAGACCGTAGCGACCTGTTTGCAATAAGGAAGCTGAGGTGCCTGCACCGACCGAGAAATAAGGGCTGACTGTGAGCTTCAGGGAGAGACGGTCTGTCGGAAGGACGCCTTCGGTACAGAATTCCCAGGTTTGGAGTATTGCAATGCCGAGGAAGGTAGCCTCGAGGACGAACGAGGCTAACCACATGCCATAGGTGGAATCCAGGTATGCAGGGACGGCGTCCATGGTAGTGCGGTGAGGAGGTGCGTGTGGGCGTCAGGGAAAAAGAAGCAAGCAGGATCACGGATCTGATCGCGAAACCAAGTGGGTCCGCAGATATGTAGGGTGAGGAGGATTTTGGGGCGGGGCGTCTTCCAGGGCGATTTCCCTTGAACTGTATTGAATTGGCTGGACCGGAATATTGTAAGTTACTGGTAGGGCACGCGCAGTCATACAGGTTCAACGCGTTGGAGTCGTACACTGGCCGACGGCCCCCAAGTACTCTATGCAGATACGAAGAAGGACATACCGCCTCGTCGAGTCTAGAGCTGCTCCAACAATGGGGCGCCATCTCTGCGTAAGTCGACATGACAGCCAGAGACGGAGTGCGGGGTTGAGCAAGAGGCGGGGCGGTGGGGAATGGTCGAGAAGCGGCGTCCCGAGGGCGTCGGCGCCGCGGACGGGTCGACGAGCGAGGGGGTGATGGATCGCGTGGTATTCGTGTCCCAGCCAAGCCGTGGGCCTGGAGAGATTGAACGTTCCAACAAGGACGGGTGGCTGGATCATTCTGGGGATCAAAGGCAACGGGAGCCGCACGAATGCTAGCGAGCGCGTTCCGGGGCGCAGTCGGGCGGGGTTGCGACTAGTGGCTTATCGCCAGCGTCTGCTAAGGACTTGAAGTGTTCGTCCTTGCCGGAGGACCAGTGCTGACGGGGCGGTCCAGCCCAGAGTTGGCGCGGCCCTCCGTGGTTGGGCATCCCGCCAGCGAAACCGAGGTACGAACCGCTCGAGCTGGGTGTTCCATGTCCAGCGTCCGGGGCAGACATGGGGGCGTCCTCCGTTCTTGAGGATCCGCTTCCGAGTCGGGCGGAAACGCGGGACGTTCGATTGACTCTAGGATTCGACACTACCCGCAGCAATGCGGAGAAACTAGTCCAGACGGCGACTTGTTCGGCTGTAGGGTTCCATTAGATATCTGCTTTCCCTGAGAAAGATTTTCCGGAGGGTACCTGGTCCAAGCGCGAAGGCAGTGGGATACTGGATGGTCGATATGCGGGAGGGCAGCGGGGACAAGCGCGAGAGGAAACGGAAGGAGCGCAAGAGAAGGGACAAGGACGCGACGTCCCTTAGGAAAGGTTGAGCTCGATTCGCCGCTGTGAGATATTGTACCGAGTGGAAAGCTGGCGAGAAGCTGGCGCCCCCTCAGATAATGCGCTGAGAGATTGCTGGGGATGTAGCGAGGCAAATTTCAAGTCGTGGTGACGAGAGACTTGTGGTACGACTAAATGGCTGGTTAGGCGACTTGAGGCGAGCGATGAGAGGGCGGGGACCTTCAGGAATCGGTGCGGGCGGACTTAAAGAGAGATTCAATGAGAGCAAGGAGCGAATTTCGCGTTTGTTGTTGTTGTGGTCGGAGCGAAGGAGATGCGGGATCGGGTGCACTTGCGCCACATCAATGGCTCTTGCTCTCGACCTCCATCCGCCCACAGGCCCGCGCGACGCCTCCGCCGCCGCCGCGACTGCCGACGTAGGGAGCCGGAAGGCGCTCATAGCACTGCGATCTTGACTGGGTGCCCGTGTCGCGTGGAGGGACGGATGGGGAGACGACGCGACGCTGCCGCTACCCAGCGCGTACGTATGGCTCTGAGCCTCTTTCTGCGATCCAGGGAGCTCAATTCACGTCCCAGACATGCGCAGAGGACGCCAGAGACGGTCGACAACCCCGGCTGGGGACGGGCCGCCATTCCAGTCCCGATGCAGCGCCGACGGAGGAGGATAGGCTGCGCGCACACCTTCAAGTTCTACTAGCGCACCGTGCGCCTCGCTGGGCTGCATCCCCTCTTCCTCCGTGTCCTCCCGCGTCCGCGGAGCACCACTCTACAGCGTTGCGATGTCGAGATCAGATCCTCCATTCCCGTCTGCTTTCCGCCGCTACGTTCGCCGGGGGTGCGGCAGCGCGCTCAGTCAGCTCTCGGACTCGTGAATAAACTGTTCGTCGTAATCCCGCTGCTTTTCGGTCAAGGGCACGCTCGCAGGTAATGGTACGTTTCTGTCTGCATCGTGCGCCCCAGACGATCGCAATACTCATTCCCGTCCTCTAGACGCACACGTACACCCATTAACGAATGCAATGCCACCGTCCTACCCATTCCCCACTCCGTCGACACCTATGCTACCGCCGCATCTGCCCGAGCAAGCAAAATGCCGTTCGGACCAGACGTCTCCCCTTCATCCACTCCCCTTCATCTACTCCACTCGCCCAGGCGCTCGCTTTAGCATCCCTCTCCGCGCATCGACATCCGCCTCGCGCCCGTCTGCACCGCTGCCTTGTCGTCGTGGAGTGCCCATTTATATGGGTTGATCGATGGCTCCCGCATTTCCGCTGGCACGGGTCTCCCAGCACGCAAGGACGCGCCGAACCTGCACCGCGCGCGCTGGCAATAGGCCAGTTCTCGCCATGCTGCCGCTCATGGGGCTCAAGTCGCGCTCGCCGAACCAGGTGCGTTGTTTTTCGCCTGTTTCCGCAGGAAACGATTAACGCCTTATCCGCTTGTTTCAGATGCCTGCATGCCGGGCAACGACTACCCTGATAACGTCCTTCTCGCTCGTCCGCACGTCTTCCCACCGAGCACAAAGTTGAATGGCGCAATCGTCCCAAACCCCGACTACCACCCCGAACGCCTTATCATTAAACCATATTCTATATCTCGCGCCACTCTCCCATACACGGTCGCCTCCTTCCTTATCCCCCTCCTCCCGAGCCCATTCTTATCGCTTCGTTGTCCGGGATCAAGTCGTTTCCGACGCCGGCTCCCCCGGTGCCCATTTTCCACCGACAGTGGCCCCCGAATACAAACAGACGCGCCCAGTCTGCGCCCCACACCGGCGACAGGCCAGCCGGCACCACCGCGTCGCTTCCCGTCCCAAATTGCGCGCGTTGGCGATGGTACGCGATCCTATTCTTGCTCCCGCGCAGGCAAAATCGAATTCTCATTCGTCTCGTCTAGTCGCGCATATCTCCCTGCTCACCGACTTGCGCATCTGGGTGTTCCTGGTTCATGCGACGTCGAACACAAAGTACACCGTTTCGACCATAGTGGCCGCCCCATTTCCCGCCATTCATTATACACACTCGTTTCCTTCCACTCCCCTCGCGTCCCGAACTCACCCGCATCGCCGCGCCGCCCAGAATCCTACCAATTACCGAGCTCTATGGGTTCCTCCCGCGATTTCGCTGGCGAGGTCCCCAAGCACTGAGGGCCGGGACAATTCTGCGCTGATTCAATTCCGTCGTTCCTGGGCTCGAGGCGCGCTCGCCAATGCGAGCGCGTAATCGTTTGCCTCTCTCCCCAACAATGATCCAAAGTCATCTCGTTTGTCCAGGTGCACATATCTCGAGAAAAGAACATCTTGATATCGTTTTGTTCACTCCTCCGCCCCTACCCCGTAGCGCTCGCGTCATTGGATTGCCTCGTGGTCCGTGACCCAGCCAATCGGTCCGCATCTCCTCCCGCACTGGTCCCAAGCATGGTCGGACACGTCCAGTCCCACCGACGACAGCCCAGTCGTCACCATTGTGTCGCTTCTCTCACCAAACCGCGCGCGTGTCGGCGAGGGTTCGTGGTCTTTTCCCCGGTACGGCCTAGTCGCCACTAAACTCTCCTTAGCCTCGCGCAGGCACATACATCTCCCGGGAAACGACCATCTTAATACAGTTCCTTGTGTGTCCAGCTACTACCGCTCTGTCCGCTTTTTCATCCAATTTCTACCCTCATCCCGCGAAGTCGCACACATCCTGCGGTCTCTTTGTATACCCGCCATTTGTACGTACCGGCCAAAGATAATCATGCTTGTATGCCTTGCCGGGCTACGACGATCGCCTAAACTGCGTACTGAGTTGCCTACACAGAGTTTGGTAGCCTACTAATCGCGCTGAGGATCCATTCCGTCACAATCCGCTGATTATACAACTCCCGTCCGCACATCCTGTTAGGGCACTTCGCCGTCCAGCACGCTCTTGCTTCGGCCCACTCCGACAAGCCCGGTTTTATTGAGTCCCCGCTTGGTCGCTTCTCCATCTCGTCCATAATCCGCCGTTTGAGGTCTTCCATCCGCGGATGCTGGAGGATGTGAAAACATCCGCAGCACTGCGAGGCATCCATCCATGTTCCCTCGAAAACCGGGGCCTTGTTGAGACTATTCTGGAGTCTAGTGGTCGATGAGTATTTCGACTGCTACGATGGAGCGAGACCACACACCCAGCCTTGCGTCGCTTCTGGAGTACAATCAAGTCCAGGAGTGCCGTCGCGGACAATCTACAGACAATATCACGAACGACCGGGTCGTGCAGTGTGACCGAAAGGCATTGCTTAGAGGCAAGCTGGGCTTCCTCGGTCCACCCGTGGCGCGTCGCAATGAGGTACAGCTGCAACGGGTACTGCATGAAGCTTTCTCCTCTTGCGACGAGCCGCAAAATCCCGATTGCTCCCGGCATATCGTACTTCTCAGCCGCAAACAAAACGCTGTAGAGCGTCTCAGGGTCTCGGATTTCGCGGAAGGGCCGGCAGCAGATTATTTTCAGCAACAGTTCCAGAACATCTAACCTACATGAGCAGATGTATCTGCGCAGGATGACAATCGAGACTGACCGTCTGTCTCATCCGTATTGATCACCTCGGGCTCGGATTCGATAGGTCGCGTTGGGAGAGACAGCATGGTTGCGAAAAACCCGGACGTAGCCTGGTCCTCCCGTCAGTCAAGCCGGGGCACCTCCGACACACTTGCCTTGAGCGTCGAGCCGTACAGGCGGAAGAGTACGCGGTGGTCTCAAGACGAAAGGATGATATCGCCATCCGGATCCGAGAAGTCTGCATGGAAGAGAGCCGGGGATGCCAGAGCTTCGACTTCGATGGACATCGACATCGTTGTGCTTGCGTGGAGGGGCACGAGACAGTCACATGCGGTGGCGTTGGCTTTTGCCCACCCAAACCCGACGTGAACGGAACAGAGGATGGTGGCGTTCGACAGCA
Organism: Mycena kentingensis (nom. inval.); assembly: GCA_014461125.1. Lineage (NCBI taxonomy): Eukaryota > Fungi > Basidiomycota > Agaricomycetes > Agaricales > Mycenaceae > Mycena > Mycena kentingensis (nom. inval.). Next base: position 402,144 of record JACAZG010000018.1, on the reverse strand, counting down.
CGCTGAACAAGTCTGGCCAGGCGCGGCTCTGAGGCTGACAGTGTTAGATATAGGCACTCGGATTCCGGGATCCAGCGCGTGTCTTTATTTCATCGTTAGAAATTTTCAATTCATCTCGCGTCGAACTAAGGGTCGGTAGCTAGGTAGGTACGTGGTAGGCTCTATTGTTTAGGAATGTCTATCTTTGTGAACCTTGCGGGCATGTTCATGACCCTTTGTTGTGTTGGAGTTGTTTGCCGGAGCATCCATTGCACGGGTGCAGTTGGGCCACATCAACTAATCGCTTGCTCTCGACCTCCATCCGCCCACAGGCCCGCGCGACGCCTCCGCCGCCGCCGCGACTGCCGACGTAGGGAGCCGGAAGGCGCTCATAGCACTGCGATCTTGACTGGGTGCCCGTGTCGCGTGGAGGGACGGATGGGGAGACGACGCGACGCTGCCGCTACCCAGCGCGTACGTATGGCTCTGAGCCTCTTTCTGCGATCCAGCGAGCTCAACTCACGTCCCAGGCATGCTCAGAGGACGCCAGAGACGGTCGACAACCCCGGCTGGGGACGGGCCGCCATTCCAGTCCCGATGCAGCGCCGACGGAGGAGGACAGGCTGCGCGCGCACCTTCAAGCTCAACTAGCGCACCGTGCGCCTCGCTGGGCTGCATTTACGCTTCCTCCGTGTCCTCCCGCGTCCGCGGGGCACCACTCTGCATCGTTGCGATGTCGGGATCATTGCCGGCTGCCGCTCATTTTCGCTGCGACGGTCGCCGGGGGTGCGGCAGCGTGTTCAGTCAGCTCTCGAACTCGTGAATGAACTGTTCCTGCTTTTCGGTCAAGGGCACGCTCGCAGGTAATGGTACGTTTCTGTCTGCATCGTGCGCCCCAGACGATCGCAATACTCATTCCCGTCCTCTAGACGCACACATACACCCATTAACGAATGCAATGCCACCGTCCTACCCATTCCCCACTCCGTCGACACATATGCTACCGCCGCATCTGCCCGAGCAAGCAAAATGCCGTTCGGACCCGACGTCTCCCCTTCATCCACTCCCCTTCATCTACTCCACTCGCCCAGGCGCTCGCTTTGGCATCCCTCTCCGCGCATCGACATCCGCCTCGCGCCCGTCTGCACCGCTGCCTTGTCGTCGTGGAGTGCCCATTTCTATGGGTTGATCGATGGCTCCCGCATTTTCGCGGGCAGGGGTCTCCCAGCACGCAAGGACGCGCCGAACTTGCACCGCGCGCTGGCAATAGGCCACTTTTCGCCATGCCGCTGCTCCTGGGGCTGAAGTCGCGCTCGCCAAACTAGGTGCGTTGTTTTTCGCCTGGTTCCCCCAGAAACGACGGAGAACCTATCTGCTTGTTTCAGGTACACGCATGCCGGGCAACGACCGCCCTGATACCGTCCTTCTTACTCCTCGCCCGTCTCCCCACCGAGCACACAACGTCGAATGGCGCAATCGTCCCAAACCCCGACCACCCAGAACATCTTATGATTACACCATCTTCCATATTCCGCGCCACTCTCTCATACACGGTCGTCTCCTTCCTTATCCCTCCTCTCCCGAGCCCATTCGCATCTCTGCGTTTTCCGGGATCATGTCGATACCGACGCCGGTCATCCAGGCCCCATTCCCCCGAGTCTCCGCCCTTGTTCGCCCACCCCGGCTTCTCTTCCGCGCCGAGCCCCTCAGTATTGCTGCGTCGTTCCAAGTACTGTCCATTCCTCCAACTCGATTCATTCGTCCCGTGTCTCTGCCGACTTGGACAGGGATCCCAACCACCGCAGACTCGTTCCGTCGCATCAGAAATCATGTCGATCCCGACGCCAGCGCTGCAACTCGTACGCCAACACCAACGGAAACGGCTCATCTGCTACATACACCGGCAACCAGTCCGTCGTCGCCATTTCGTCACCTCCTGCATCACGCCCCTCGCCTTTACCGATGGTTCGCGGTCTTTTTCCCTGCTGTAGCCCACACGATTAGAACAAAGTCATTATCTTCTTCCAGGCCCACAGGCCGGCCGGATCAGGAACACCCTATTAGCGTCCTTTCCCTTCCCTCGTCGTTTGTCTGATGTCCTGATATACGCGGCGGCGGCGGCAACCCCTCCCCTCCCCAGCTAGACACGAATCCCGCGGCCGCTATAACAACACACGCCCTCAACGCAGGCTTCCTTCCTTCCCCGTTGCCTGCAATTGTCTATCCCTCCTGTCGTCTGCCGTCGCTCGAGCTACTCGTCCCCTCGTTATGGACCACATCCGTCATCTCCTCCCATTGTCCCGGCCTCATTTTGCCTACGATAGCGCAAATGCATGGCCGCACCGAGGCTAGCTCGCCTCCCGCATTCGCTTGTGGGTGGACATCGCGCCTGGAGGGTGTGTCGTCTCTGTTCCCGTGTTTGAAGCTTCGCCTAGGCTCAAAGCTTCCCAGACATTGCTCCTTTCCACATCCAGCATGCTTCGATTCATTCTTCACGCCGCCGCTGCGCTTTCTGCTACACTCGCTAACGACGATTCGACTTCGTTGTAGTAGCGAAACCGAAACACCACCGTGAGGATAACGCCCCGTGGTAGATCGACGACCTCCATATAAATGCAGCGTTTGTCTGGATCTGAGCGCGACGTGTGAGACCGGAACTCAAAGCTTCAGAAAACATACCAGGAAGACCACAAAAGGTGTGCCAATAGCGTGGAATGAGTGGAACGATAAAGCTACTGCTACAGTCGGTCTTGACCCATGGGTTGACGATTTCCGTGCAATCGATTCGTTCGTCGTCATGTGATAGGACGGTAAACCGGACAAACCCTTCCCATCCTCCGACAATGGCCAATTCGCTCCAGGGATCAAGATCCACCATTCGTGGAAGTTTGCCTCGGCTCGTTTCACGTTTTGGACAAATGCGGCTCGAAGTCGAAGTCGATTCGTCAGACTTCGCGATGCTGATGACAGTCTCTACGTGCTTGACCAACTGCTGACTCCCAGTAGTGAAGCTCCGTCGGGTGGTAAACGCTCTACGACAATGTCAGCGCCATGCAAGAGCTAAAAAGTTCGTCTCTACGAGGCTGCGGGATCAGGCTTTGCCAGGATTTTGAGTATAATGATCGAATATTCCGGTGCAATCGCGAACGACCCTTTTCCAATGAGCCCTAGCGGCGCCGTGACCTTCGAGTAGGACGGGGTTTGCACAACCTACCCTTCAGTTTCCTTTCACCCACCGTCACCTCAGCGGATATTGAATCGATCGACAACTTTTCGCCGGTGACTGCTTCGATATAACCTTGTACGAATTTAACCTGTCTCGTTTGGTTGCCAATTACAGGTCCGAACAAGGCGACGCCTTGAAAAAGGATGATTTTTGGAGGCGAACGCGACCCAGAGCAAGCAGGCGTTAAAACTGACCTTCCGCGAAGGCAGCCTTGACTTTGGGTGTCCATTCGTTCCCTCGTCTAGCATGATCGCGGCGCTGCGAGATAACATAGATGTAGACGGAAAGGCAAGATTCCTCACCAAGGCTGCCCAACACTCCCGGGCCGGTAGGATATGATTGTCGAGGCGGGTCGTGCAGGCCAGGCAAGGTCGCCGACCGTCACAATCGCGGTGGCTCTGGATTGTCGCAGACTGATGAGTTCGTGTTAACAACCTCTGCCACTCACATCTTTGCAACGCTGCGCACGCTCGATGGTGTAGACGAGGAGGTTTGAGCGGTGATGGATCTGACATGGTTTGGAGTCTTCCCGGGCAGCCCATGCTGGACAGCCCTTAAAAGTACGGCTGGCAAGTTCTCGCACTCGAGTTAATCAAAACATACTCCGCAGCGAACGCTCTGCGAAGAAGTTGAAGAAGACAAAGAAGCGTGCATGAAGAACGGGGGTTGCTTTGCAAGGCGGTTCCGATTAGCGAACTTCGTGAGATACTTGGGTAACATAATCACCAGGCGTGACAATTCATAGAATATAACCGTCCCTTTTCCTCTTCCTCCTCCTGCAGCATGTTCAACCATAACTTTGATCTCGCTCTTCAGCTCCTCAAACTTATGCTCGGCGTTATTGGCACCTCTCTCGGCGCCTTTACCTGCTGGCTCTATGTCCGTCGCACGGGCACCGAGGCACAGGCGGATCGTGGATTCAGGAAGTCAGTGTGGGGCGTCGCGATAGTACGCTGATACTGTGATACTTTCAGCTGCTCACTCGCTCGCAGGGCGCGATGATTAGCACGCTGAATATGGGCATCCGAATCTTTACTATCGTCCACGAGTTGCCCATGGCGGCTGGGGTCTTTGATTTTATGGTGTCCGTATGTGCACTTGATCTCGTAACATCGTACGCCGGCTGTCGCTCATGCGAAGATAAACCCGCGCCGAGTCTCTTTACAGCTACTTTCTGGCTTGCGGATGGTGGCGTATGTTGCAAAGCCATACAGCGTGGCGCGAACGCTAATATGCAGTCGAAGTCATTGGAGCCCCCACTATCGCCACGCGGACTAGAGTCGGACTCAAAGTCTCTCTCGTGTTTGCCGTAGGGTTTTGTTTCAATCGCATCGTCCTAACTGAACTCGTCTTCCAGGGGGTTCTACTTGCTGCTGCAAATCTCTGTACGAATGATGGCACGGTAAAGCGATGTCTAATCTCTTTGAAAGGCGCTTTGATTTCGGTTGTGGTGCTGCTGAAGAGGTATTCCGGAATTTCTGATCCATGCTGTCCCAACCGCTGTTACAGCTCCGAGTTTCAAGTGCTCCCAACACGGCTTGGAGCAGAGGCCGACACCATGAAAGCCCTGGTTGTAGCACAGAAAGGGGCTTTTATTGGCGTCGACCTTACAACATTCTCCACTACAACAATGACAATCCTTCTCTATCTTGCTGTGGAAAATACCAGCGCCCGGTGAGTGGTTGATTATACCTTTTGCCACTGACGATATATGAGTGATTCGAGTTTCATCGAACTAATCGAATCAAACTTCTGGCGCGCGATTAGCTGCGTAGTGATCAGTAGCAGCCTGAATGTGGCAGAACTCGCCGTCTGGGTTCGCTCAAAACACTGTTCTGTATGTGTCGGCTAAAGTCGATATAGATTAACCTCCCTGTGGGATCACTCCACATGCCTGTGTACACCCTCCCCGTCGTAGAAGGCACGTCACCCAGAGTTCAAGTCCCTGTCGTCTCTCTAAAAACTGCAGCTCATCTCCTGCTGCTGCATATAAGGCCAGTACCGCACACAACTTTCTTCGTCGACTCAAGGAACTTAGCTTCTATCAATCCTTGCGCCGAAGGCAAAGGCTCTCGGCGCAGTCGCAGACACAGATCGCAACAACGACATATCTGAGCTTTAACACAATACCGGCAGCTCAGCCAGAGTCGGCTTCGGCTTCAACCCAAACCGTCCCAAGCCAATTGACGACATCCCAATCAGTTTCGAACGTGTAACTACACGCTATGGAAGACAGCGCAACCTCGGTGTACATATGGAGAAATTTTGGCGCCAGACCAGTTTGCTTGGAGAGTGCTCGCGATCACGTGCGGTTAGTCATACATGTACAATTGAAACATATCAAGTTGGTGCGGACAAAGAGATGAGCAGACAGTGCAACTTGAGGCAGCGGCTGTCGCTTTGCGCGGCAAATATGAGTACTTTAGTGTATATAAACTTAAGTACAATTTCAAAACTGCACAACTGACTATCGGGTGCCGCGTCTCGCCTCGTCGTGTTCCCATGAGCCAAATGAGTTTCCCACTGGTATGTTTTATGTGTTTAGGAGGCCCCAAGTTCGGTGTAAGCTCAGGCGGAAGGCCACGGCCGCTGAATGGGCTAAGGTGGAAGAGCAGGGCATGTCTGCGTGTCGAGGGAGAAGGGGAGTGAGAACGCTGCGGGGCTTTATACTCAAAGTTTGAGGGGCAAGTCAGGATGGCTAAGGCACCGAGTCCATTTGGGAACTCGAAATGACCGATGTCCGATGTCCGATTGCATGTCCGATCACAAAATTCGGGCATTGATGGCCACAAAGGGCACACCATTTGCCACCCTAAAAATTGATTTTCTGTTGAATATTGTACGCAGAGGCACAATCCGCTATCTGGAGCAAATATCAGGTTAAAGCGAAGAACACTTTTGTATTTGGAAGGCGGCGGAGACAACAGGTCTCAGTCTTGAACATGTGTCTTGCATTTGGGCCCCGTAGTCAGGCAGCCTGTTTCCCTGCCGCGCTCACATTTCCCCCTCCACAAACAGGGCATGTACCCTACCGCGTTGAATACATGGACATCTGACCCGCTGAACCCATTGTTCCAACAGCAGCATGATTGCCTCCGCTAACTCTGCATGCATAAATAAAGCAGGTAACCGGGGACCTCGGCGGCACCACCAGGCTCAGAAGTTGTTTCTGAGCAGCGTAGGGCTTGGAAGAGGCAAAGAATAAACTCGGAAAAATGTTGCACTCATTGCGCCTCGAACCGGCGATTGGCTACACACATCAACCCGATCAGTTATTGGGCATTCGGACATCGGTCATTTCGGAACCCCAAATGTTTTCAAGGCACCATCAATGTTAGGAGACATGTTTGTCTAGCTCGGATTGTTACTTGACTTGAGGAAGCAGCCGTCGCGTTGCGCGGCAAATAGGAGTACTTTAGCTAACTTGAGTGGATCTTGGTAAATAAATGTTTCTAGTAATTGACACTGATTTTTTTTGTCTCCGGACACAGTGCCTCGTCTCGCTCGTCGTGAAACCCCTGTCGGAGGTTCGCTCCTCATGAGACCCACTTGTTTTGGAGAGCAAGAAACAGAGTGCTTATTCGGTCCGCGTCCACTCTAAAGAACTCGTCGTAAGTAGTCAGTGGGATCACGGGACTATGGAAGGCCGGACACCCAAGCTTGTCTGATCGGGTGTCCGGCCGGATTTGGGTGGAACCTGGGATACCGCAGTGGATAGTTTGATGCCTCCCTACATTATATGGAGCATTTGGGAATTTATACCATGAATTCCAACAACCCCTCCATCCAGCCATGTTTCTGTTCTGTTGTTTGTTATAGCTCAGTTTTATGGCATATACTTTTGCAACCATGTGCCATTTTACGAGCCAATATTCTAGATTGTGTCTAATAAACCTGTAGCAAAGTACGGCCTGTACGGCGCTCTGGAAAAAGGTAGTACCTTTTTCCACTGAATTTTGATATCATCCGAATTTGCACAATATGGATGAAACGCGGGCAAAGCACCGACACGAGAAACTCTAAACCAACCCAACCCAACCAAAACCCCAAACCAAAACCAAACCAAAATAATAATAATCCAACGAGGGCACCGTCCAGCGGCGCGGCCCGAAAGTCCGAAAGTGTAATGTGTGTGTGTGGAGTTTGTCATTGTCGATGTCGTGTACACGCAAGTTCAGAGATTCCCGCCAAAGCATACGACTGCTGCAGCCCAGGTACTCGTTCGTATTTGTCCTCGGAGTGTGTGTGTCAAAGGGGAATATGTAGAATGTTTTGTGTATTTTTGTTTGTAGATAGTCTTCGTCGTCCCCAAAATCAAAACCAAAATTGTCTACCCGCACTGGGGCCACCAAAACCTAGCCCTAATTCGTATTTGTTTCTGTCTACCCGCAATGGGCCGTTGCCGCGCGCAGGCGGGGAGTATTCTCTGTCTCTACTCGAAGTACATCGCATTTTTATACCACTCAGCTGGCTGTGTGTTGTCTACTCGACCAGGCAGTACCACAGCATTGAGGAACGACACATTCCGCGCGCCGATCCGCCACCGGGCAATGCGCCGACGCCCGTCGCTGTTTCCCTCGCGCCACCAGCCTGTGCGCTCCCCATTCCGATGTTCCTGCCAACGACCGCCTTCAATCACCAAAAGTGCGCACTCCATACCTGGGCCTTGGGAGGCGGCTTGGATGGCTGGGCAGGCCTTGGATGGCGGTTATGCCCTTGTATCGACCGTCTAAGGCACAGTTCCTTTTCCTAAGCCCCATCCAAGGCCCATGGATGGGCTGCCAAGGTATTTGACACCATCCAAGGGCCCGAAGGCCATCCAAGGGCTGGATGCCCCAACCAAGGGGCATCAAAGGAAAACCTACTCGTGATTGAAAGAGAACGTACGGTAAACCACTTCGGCAAAAGTCACATCAATCGACCAATGATGTGCACCAGCCCGGTTTGAACCGGCAACCTGGAAGCAGCCCAGTCAAACCGTAACACTCTGGTGAGCGTTTCACCTCTTCAGATTGGGACAGTATGTCATGCAGCACCCTCACAAGGATTTTAATATCTTGGGCTAAATCCAACGGAATTCTGTGGCAGAGTTGGATGAACCTGGCTCTGCTCAACAACCGCTAGAGCCACAAGTGACTTGAGTTAATTGCTGGGCTATCCTGCGTGCTCCTCCTTGTAGACACAAGAATTATTGGGGATGGATGCAGATCAGGAATATCAATCCCAGCTGTTGGTAGGGTATGGGAATCACAAAAGGGACAGTGGTATGTCGTGTTTGGCTCAGTGGTTCGGACTATCGCCTTGAAATCATCCCTATATGATGGCTCACGCGTCGAATCCCAATGTGCACATTGAACACAGCATTTGTTACATTGTCGCTTTGACCCTACCGTTGCAAACCCGGATCCGAAACAGACCCGGATGCAAAACCAGAAGGTTCTGATCAGATTGATGTACCATCAATATTAATATAATCAGTGGATAGCTCGGTTCTATACACTGTGAAAATTTCAAAGCTGATGCCAGTCCCTACGCTGAGATATTGATCAATTTCCCTAATTTACGATGTTTTGTTTCTTTCCATGCTCGAAAGGCCTTAGTGAGCTAGGGTTGGATAATCTATGTTCTCAATTTTGCGAGAGTTGCTAAAATGCATGTTTCTATGTTCATGAAAATTTTGAGCCAAAAAACTGCTCCTTTTGGGCCGTGGCGCCCTTTGTTTCGGATCTGTGTCAAATATTATTTTTTTGGTTCCTACAGTAAGTGATACCTTAATCCTCGGTGCAGTCATGGATGTGCCTCAAATTGTGTGGGGATATGATAGACTGTTGCCTGTGACATATGTGACTCTCAAAATAGTGCATAGCCACCATCATTTCTGCATGATTTGCGATATAGTCAGGGCGTTTCGGATCCGCGTTTGCGACGGTATCTTTTGTTGTCGGTGCCTTTATTACCTCCTACCCACTATCTGCTTACAAGTGGCCCAAGTCCTTGTAAACGGGCTTGGGGCCCTTAGCCGAGCTTGCTGTCTCAAAACGGGTGTTGTTAGATAGCTGAAAGTGCTTTTATGACTTACTAGTTACTACTACTTATGCGCCTTCCAACCTACTCGCAGGTGGGTTGTTTTGGTGATGCTGTCAACCTCCTTTTTTTTGCCAACAGCAATAAAATATCTGGACTTATATCCGCGTATCCGCGGCTACAAGCATTGCAAAAAATTTCTGGGTCTCAGAGTTTTCCATGCTGCCCAAACTTTTTTTTAATGTCCGTCGGCATGGAATTTAGCATTGTCTTGGGAGATAACAATTCTAGTGCTACACGTATCACTGATTTATCATGGCCCACTTCCTCCCCAGTTTTCGGGGCAATACTGGAAGAGGATCCCGGTCCATGTAGATGAGATGATGCAAAGGGTGGACCATGCGATATGAGGCCGTAACTCCATCGTGAGATGACCCAACTGCCTCTACAGCTGCCTCTTGCTCTGGCTCAGGATCGATCTCCACCGGGACCGAGTCGGCTATGGTTGACGAGGGCGATTCTATTTCCACTATGCGGCCAGCATCTTCGCACTCGCGCAATGAGTCCATAACGCTGATCGTGGCCCACTCTTCCAATTCGGTGCGGATAGTAGTATTGCGGAGCGCCGTTATCGGAACGGAAAGTATATCAAGTCGAGGCGTTGCGTCGTATCCTATCGGCGTGGCTGGAGGACGGAAAGACGTAGTTTGAACAGTGTTTGAGGCACTCGGAGGAGTTGCCGCAGTTTCTAGCCCGCAAGTCCACGAAAAACCGCGATACTGGTCTTGCCAACGATATTTCGATAACTCCCGGCAAGACATGTTCCTGTGGACGAGTTCCCAGCTGGAGACGGCGCCTCTGCGGCGGGTGAGCGCGCGCGTTCCAGAGGATGTCTAATCCACGGGAAGATGGACCGACGACCGACATGATCACTGAATCCGACGTATCCAAGGAACGAGTCATCTCGTCAAGGCTTCGTTTCGTGCCCATGTTCACGCGACGAGTGACTGGGAGCGTTTGAGGCGGCAGGGCCGGGACGATGCTGGGTGCTTCATCATTGGTGTTTTCCTGGTTCTGCCGAATTGAGCGCGATGTTCAAAATTTAGCTTGTGAAAAAGATGGGACATGCCTTCGCTGTGACTCGCTGCAAGCCGATGGACATAGTCCGCATCTTTCCCTTTATACCCTTCTGCCTCACGAAAGGTGTTAGAGCAAAGCCGTTAATTCCTTCGGCTGTGAGCTTCGTCCAATCTGCTGGGTGTTTGTACGAGTATCCAGAATAAGACAGGAAGCACCTCGACAAAGAACATCCTTCTCGTATTCCAATCCTCCTCGGTCCATGTAGAACTTCCACGCGAAGAGAGGTCTGCAGCCCATCCAACCGCAGGCAAACCGCGTGAGGACGCGATCAAAGGGCGGGTGTCTCCAGAATTCTGTGACGGCTTCTTTTTGTGCCGTCCGGAGTAGATTGTCGACGAGTCGCGCAAGGTGCAAGACATCATACTTGAGCCAGGGCCAAAGGCAGGCGCCGTCCGAGAGGATGAAGCGAAGTACATCCCAGGTCACCTTCTGAACGAGGAGCAAGGGAAGGCGGTATCCACGGGGCAATTTCGGCTTCTATGCCATTGGCACACGACACCGTCATCTGCCTATGAAGGGGAGTATGGGGTGCCGTGCCTGGAACGTTGATGGTGGTGATGGTTTTTACGAAAGTAAGGATTTGCTCGTCGGTCCATGAGGGATATTCACACTCCGCGAGATAGTGGAACTCCGAGGGGTGGTGGTCCAAGGGCGGGAGTTCCCGGCTCTCGGGGGAGTGATGAAGGGCAAGAACAGAGCGCCAGAGTCTTACGCAGAGACTCGCACGGCTGTACAAGGAGGGCGGCAGCGGCGAGTGGGTCTGGGGCCATTTTGATGTTTCGCGCACCGATACTGGGATTTTGTATTAAGGGCCGTGCGGCGACACTTTCGAAGCCCCTAGCTTCGAAGCTCCGACCGTCCCGCGCCGGGATCTTACAGCAACTTCCTTCGTTTCTTCCTTCCGAGCTTCGAAGCTCCGAACTTCAAGTTGACAGGATTGATATCTTTGTCTGTGCGGTTCGAATTCGCGCGATGCTTCCGAGACTTCTACAACTTCGACCCACCTTCCTTCCATGATGTGATGGGGCGAAGAAGCTCCACGGAGTATAAATATTAACAGGGGAGTGTAGAACGTACCTCGCATGGCCATGCGTTTTCTCTCCGTTTTTTTGGGTGCGCATTTCGTGACGGAAGCTGACTGAAAGCTGAGAATTAGAGTGGCTGTTTTGGATGACAGGCCAGCAATCTACACACCGAGGCCCGTCCGCTTCTGGAGACGAAGTTCGGAACGAAGGCGAATTAGGAGCAGAATGGAGCGGGCATTCTCACCTCTCACACGTCATGCGGGAACGGCTGAAAACAGGGCCTCCGTTCGTCGCCAATGAAGCATTCGTCATCGTACCCCAGCGTCTGGAGCTCATCAACGGGAGCGCAGGGGAATGGACGGCCGTAACCAGAGGACGCTTCGTGGGTGTATTTTCGGCTAGGTAAGTGGACATCACTCCTCCTAGTCAACTAAAGAGACGCAGCACCGTCGCACATCTTGCGACGGTTGGAGTATGCCACGCGATCTCAAGAACGTTTCCATCCGAAGTTGCTGCGCTCCGCGAGTTCAATGAAGCATTGGCATGGGGTGTGGTTGAGATTGTCGACCCGCCGCAACGACGCCAGGACGCAGCGCGCGTCGCCGGGCCTGGCCCAGAGGAGGAGGGAAGTGGGGCGGGATCAAGAGAGGTGGCGCGCACGCAAGAACGACGTGACGATGTGGCAGGGCTTAGCGGCGGCGGCGGGGAGGAGCAGGTCGATAAAAAGAACCCCAAGATCAAAGACGAAGCCGTCGATTAGTCTGGGGCGGTCGAAGCAGATTTCGGAAGGTAGCGATTATTGTCCGTAGGGCACTGTCTGTCGGGAACCAACCCATGTAGAACGTCGAGGCTCGATGATGCGCAGCAGCTCTAGCGGTTGAGAGAGATTCTGCGAGCTGATTGATACAGAGAATAGTGTGTCGGCGTGGGCTACAAATGGTGAGGCTCTTGTTGCGGGGAACGCAGCGAGGTTGTCCTGATTCGAGAGCAGCCGCGCGTGGGGGACGCGTTTGTGGACGCCGATGGTAGGAGCGGCGAGAGCGTGGTGGAGTTAGTAGTTCGAATTCAACGCGCGTTTGAGAATCAGCTTGAGTGTCGCGAGCCACGATTGGGAGCGCAATTGGAACGATGATATGGCCTCGTGTCGCCTAACTCGCGGCGAGTTTAGCAGCCAAAAAGACCGCAGAGGGACCTGTTGCTGGCGGGGAGCATGCACTCGCGCTAGGACCATTGGTGGATGAGCGACGGCGAAGCCGCGGCAAGTACGATGCAGGAAATAACCTCGCGTCCAACAACTGACAAAGGCACGAGAGAAGCTCCCGAATAGTCCACTTGGACTAGATGGTCGATACTCCGGATGGTAGCGGGGACAAGCGCGAAACGAAACGCAAGGAGCGCAAGAGAAGGAACATATTAGATTGGAGTTTGAAGCGTCCATTGCACGGGTGCAGTTGGGCCACATCAACTAATCGCTTGCTCTCGACCTCCATCCGCCCACAGGCCCGCGCGACGCCTCCACCGCCGCCGCGACTGCCGACGTAGAGAGGCGGAAGGCGCTCATAGCACTGCGATCTTGACTGGGTGCCCGTGTCGCGTGGAGGGACGGATGGGGAGACGACGCGACGCTGCCGCTACCCAGCGCGTACGTATGGCTCTGAGCCTCTTTCTGCGATCCAGCGAGCTCAATTCACGTCCCCAGGCATGCTCAGAGGACGCCGGAGACGGTCGACAACCCCGGCTGGGGACGGGCCGCCATTCCAGTCCCGATGCAGCGCCGACGGAGGAGGATAGGCTGCGCGCACACCTTCAAGCTCAACTAGCGCACCGTGCGCCTTGCTGGGCTGCATCCCCTCCTCCTTCGTATCCTCCCGCGACCGCGGAACACCACTCGGCATTGTTGCGATGTCGGGACCATTGCCGACTGCCGCTCATTTTCGCTGCGACGGTCGCCGGGGGGTGCGGCAGCGCGCTGAAGCTGCTCTTGGCCCTTTGCATGAACACTTCATTGCAATCCCGCTGCTTTTCGGTCAAGGGCGCGCTCGCAGGTAATGGTACGTTTCTGTCTGCATCGTGCGCCCCAGACGATCGCAATACTCATTCCCGTCCTCTAGACGCACACATACACCCATTAACGAATGCAATGCCACCGTCCTACCCATTCCCCACTCCGTCGACACATATGCTACCGCCGCATCTGCCCGAGCAAGCGAAATGCCGTTCGGACCAGACGTCTCCCCTTCATCCACTCCCCTTCATCTACTCCACTCGCCCAGGCGCTCGCTTTGGCATCCCTCTCCGCGCATCGACATCCGCCTCGCGCCCGTCCGCACCGCTGCCTTGTTGCGGAGTGCCCATTTATATAGGTTGATCGATGGCTGCCGCATTTTCGCGGGCACGGGTCTCCCAGCACGCAAGGACGCGCCGAACTTGCACCGCGCGCTGGCAATAGGCTGCTCCTCGCAATGCTGTCGCTCATGGGGCTCAAGTCGCGCTCGCCGAACCAGGTGCGTTGTTTTTCGCCTGTTTCCGCAGGGAAACGATTAACGCCTTATTTGCTTGTTTCAGATGCCCGCATGCCAGGCAACGACCACCCTGATATCGTCCTTCTCGCTCGTCCGCCCGTCTTCCCACCGAGCACAACGTTGAATGGCGCAATCGTCCCAAACCCCGACTCCGACTACCACCCCGAACGCCTTATCATTAAACCATATTCTATATCTCGCGCCACTCTCCCATACACGGTCGCCTCCTTCCTTATCCCTCTCCTCCCGAGCCCATTCGCATCTCTGCGTTTTCCGGGATCATGTCGATTCCGACGCCGGTCATCCAGGCCCCATTCTACGCCGAAGGTGGTCCCCATGAGACGAACGGACGTGCCCAGTCTGCGCCACGCGCCGGCAAAAAGCAAGTCGGCACCACCGCGTCGTTTCCCGCCCCAAGTCGCGCGTTGGCCGTGGTAAGTGATCTCTTTCTTTCTACCGCCCGAGCACAACCAAAATCTCATTCGTTTCGTCTAGTCGCGCACTCTCCCGGGAAACGACCGCCCACATACCGTTCTTCCTATCGTCTGCAACCTCTTCAATCGACCCGCATGTTTAGCTGTTGCTGGTACATGCGGCGCCGACGAATAGACTCAACGCCTGCACAAGACGCGACTCCCCGGCCCCGCAGATCTCCACCCCTTCTCTTTCCCCGCGCCTCCACTTCCTTCCCGAGCTTCTTCGGATCCCTGCGTTGCGCGAAATCATGTTACTTACCTTCGTTGATCGATTGTACCCGCGTTCTCGCTGGCCCGGGTCTCCCAGCACACAAGGACGCGCCGAACTGCACCCCGCAGTTCTGATGGGCCATTCCTCGCGATGCCGTCGCTTCCGGGGCTTAAGTCGCGCTCGCCGAACTGGGTGCGTTGTTTTGCGCCTGTTTCCGCAGGGAACGATTAACGCCTTATTTGCTTGTTTCAGATGCCCGCATGCCAGGCAACGACCACCCTGATATCGTCCTTCTCGCTCGTCCGCCCGTCTTCCCACCGAGCACAACGTTGAATGGCGCAATCGTCCCAAACCCCGACTACCACCCCGAACGCCTTATCATTAAACCATATTCTATATCTCGCGCCACTCTCCCATACACGGTCGCCTCCTTCCTTATCCCCCTCCTCCCGAGCCCATTCTTATCGCTTCGTTGTCCGGGATCAAGTCGTTTCCGACGCCGGCTCCCCCGGTCCCCATTTTCCACCGACAGTGGCCCCCGAATACAAACAGACGCGCCCAGTCTGCGCCCCACACCGGCGACAGGCCAGCCGGCACCACCGCGTCGCTTCCCGTCCCAAATTGCGCGCGTTGGCGATGGTACTCTCTCTATTCCCTTCGCGACCACGAGCCCCTCCGCATCACGACGCTGCCTAGAATCGTGCCAATCACGCATCGCGATGCCCTCGTTTCTTCTGCCTAGGCGGTCATGCCTACGTTGGTGCGTTGGTCTTTGGCTGCTACCTTAGAAAAAAATCTACAAAAACTCATCGTCACCTCCGAAGCGCATTCCCCGGAAGATGAACGCCATGCGACCATGCTATACATTGCCGGAGAACATCCTCGATGTACCTGTTGTCTTCGGCCCCAACACCACTGCGGATTCTACCCGGAGACGCAATTCCCCCGCCGTCATCATCTAGCCCGGACTTCCTTCCCTTTCTCGTCGTCATTCCGCCTAGCTGCGATGTTCCGATCCTGGTTGATTCCTTTACTTCGTCCCGTTGTCCCTCCTACCCCCACCCGAACATGAACGTGCTGTCCAGATCGTACATCCACTGGCTCGCACCATTGCGGGTAGCGGGTTGCCGATCTCAATGTCCGTCATCCGGTTCCCCGCGACGCGCGTCGACTAAACGGCACCGATCCCTAGGGAGCGAGGATAGCCAGACGTCTTCGGATGTCGCGGTATCGCCTTTTTACTGCGACCATGGATAGGTGGTCGTTCCATGATGTCCTCTCCCATTTCGAAAAAAGTACTATCATATGGTCATACTCCGTCGCGTCCTTGAAATGAGGAAAGGTCCTCTCGTTCAGTTGATATCATGTGCGGCACCACGCGCGCCGTTTGCGGGGCCGCAGCGTAGAAACAGCAATACACATTTGGGCATACAACCGGCAATCCGCTAGAATAAACACTGTTTACACGCATTCTCTCGGGTCGGTGTTACTCAGCGGGCCCGTGCGGACTTGGATACTACCTACCTAACTACCCACTGGTATTCTCGTATCTGAAGATTTCTCTCAGATTGAAATCCTCCGACTTTCCCGGTGGTCAGTCGTAATACGCCTCAGCCTCGTCGGGGATGCGCGATGAGGCAAGGTAGCTCTGGTGCGCTCGAGGATTCGACTCAACGCTGGCCTGGAAGTTCCAAATCGGACCCGTTTGGTTTTGTAAATACATGATTGAGAGGAATACAGACAAAGATAATACGCGGGCAGCAATACGCGGGCAGTAATACGCGGGCACAGTACGAGGTAATGTAGATGCATCGCGAGATTGGGCATAGTCACGAAGCGTGGGGCTGGACGAAGGAATGAGTTCAAAGTCCTCGCACCATCTCGCGACCGAGGACGATAGGCGGGAACGACGCGTGCAGAATGGAGCAAAAGCGGTAGTACAACCGGCGGGATCGCAGCGAGGGGCGCGGTTCGACCGGAATCGACACTACGCCGCGATCGAGGGATGCACGGAAGAGGAGGGGGGATGGGTGCAAATTTGAGTCGCGTCCGGTCCAGATGTCGATTTTTGTTCGTCGGTACCAGGAACAACCAGATGCGCGCGTCAAGGTTGTCCACTATGTCGGCGAGCACGCCTGGAGCACAGGAAGGACGGGATTGCTCCATTTCCAGGTCCAGCGCAGACTTGGCGCGGCCCTCCGTGTTTAGGCACCCCGCCAGCGAAACCACGGTACGACTCGATCGGGCTCTGTAATGGAGATGATTCTGGCAGCGCCATCGTGCGAATGGGCTCGGGGACGCGAAGGGAGTCGAGGGAGACGAACGTGTGTAAAGCGATGGGACGACCGATATCGGGGAAAGGATGTACACTGGGCGCATTCAAACATGCGCATCGATGGAGGAGGCTGCGGGAGCTAGGGAGAGTGGTATGAGGGTGGTCGTTTCCCGGGAGATGCGCGCGACTAAACGAAACGAATAAGATTTTGGTTGTGCTCGGGCGGTAGAAAGAAAGAGATCACTTACCACGGCCAACGCGCGCGACTTGGGGCGGGAAACGACGCGGTGGTGCCGGCTGGCCTGTCGCCGGTGTGGGGCGCAGACTGGGCGCGTCTGTTTGTATTCGGGGGCCACTGTCGGTGGAAAATGGGGACCAGGGGAGCCGGCGTCAGAAACAACTTGATCCCGGACAACGAAAGCGATAAGAATGGGCTCGGGAGGAGAGGGATAAGGTAGGAGGCGACCGTGTATGGGAGAGTGGCGCGAAATATGGAATATGGTGTAAGCATAAGGTGTTCTGGGTGGTCGGGGTTTGGGACGATTGCGCCATTAGACGTTGTGTGCTCGGTGGGGAGACGGGCGGACGAGTGAGAAGGACATTGTCAGGGTTGTCGTTGCCCGGCATGCGTGTACCTGAAACCAGCAGATAGGTTCTCCGTCGTTTCTGGGGGAACCAGGCGAAAAACGGCGCACCTAGTTTGGCGAGCGCGACTTGAGCCCCAGGAGCAACGGCATTGCGAGGAGCAGCCTATTGCCAGCGCGCGGTGCAAGTTCGGCGCGTCCTTGCGTACTAGGAGACCCATGCCCGCGAAAATGCGGGAGCCATCGATCAACCCATATAAATGGGCACTCCACGACGACAAGGCAGCGGTGCGGACGGGCGCGAGGTGGATGGCGATGCGCGGGGAGGGAAAGCGAGCGCCTGGGCGAGTGAAGTGGATGAAGGGGAGTGGATGAAGGAGTGAATGAAGGGGAGACGTCTGGTCCGAACGGCATTTTGCTTGCTCGGGCAGATGCGGCGATAGCATAGGTGTCGACAGAGTGGGGAATGGGTAGGACGGTAGCATTGCATTCGTTAATGGGTATGTGTGTGCGTCTAGAGGACGGGAATGAGTATTGCGATCGTCTGGGGCGCACGATGCAGACAGAAACGTACCATTACCTGCGAGCGTGCCCTTGACCGAAATTGTCACGCTGCAGTGTCGAGCTTCGCAGGCGCAGGAGGGCGCGCGGGGATAGCTGTGAGCACCGTCGAGCGCAATTTGTTGGTAAGTCACAGACCAGTCCGGTCCGACCATCCTTGGACATTGTCCTTGGACCATGCCCTTGCATCCCACCACCTCCATCCGCAACGTCGTACATACCAGCACAAAGTCAGCCACATCTTGCAGCTCAAACTGTCTTACCTCCCAAACTTCCGCCACGAGTTCGGTGCCCAACTAGCCCGTCGCCTTGACATGATATCTCCCGCTCTCTCCCTGCTTTCTGACGTCGCTCATCTGGTCCCTCTGCCCGCCGGCGTCCAAACGGAGCGCAAGCCGCGAATTCCACCCAACCCGTTATTATCGCCATGCGCTTCGGCATCGACACAGGTTCTATCCTCGGTCTTTAGCTTCAAGTCTCGGTCTCTGCTGAACCTCATGAACCGCTTCGCTGTTAACAGCTGCGCACGAACAGCTAGTTTCCCGGTCCAGCTGTCTTATTCGCGTCGGTGGCCCTTCTCTGCGCTAGCCCTTGAATGTGCGGGCTGAGCGCCTCTTCGCCGTCCGTAGGGTCGTCTTCCTCCACTGTTCTGCAGCAGTAAGCTCTCCCTTCGCGGGAAACCCATGGATGGCTCACCCATCGTGAGGCAAGCCAACCTTGTCTCGATTGCGGCGGCATCGTTCTCTTGCAGATGCTCGCCTGTCCATCGTCTACATCGATGCCCGGTCGCCCTGAGTCTAGCTGTTTCTTGGCTTGCTGAGATTCTCGGGAGCACACCAAGACTTTGCCGTTCTTGCGCAGCTCCAAGTAAGTGCCCAGTTCGCGCCCGAATTGCCGCGCAAATGCATCGTCGAGTTCAACTAACGTCGGTGTCTTTATTCCAGAGCTCGTCGACGGCCCAGAGATGCGATTCTCGGCAGCGAACTGATTTTGTAGCGGCGACCTTGGTTCTGAGTCGGTAAGCTTCATCCTTGGTTGGGTTTTGTGGAGGTTTGTCTTCAGGCCGTGGCTTGAAGTGGCACAACTATGACCATCCGCGTAGAAAGATGAGGTTGGGTCGCAAGAGCCTCCAGGCCTGCCAGGTTTGGCCGTACCTCGGTCACCCATCAGACACGCAACTCCAGGAGCCACGATGGCAGCATCCCACAGCGCTGTTTTCCGCCCTGACATGTCCACTATGCGAGAGCGTTGGGGACGCCCGAGCTCTCGCCGCAAATCCGCCCCTCAGGTGAGTAACCCAGGATCATTGTCCGCCACTGCTCACTTGGATCCGCGCAGCGCCGAATCCCAGCAGCTGGACCTCGTATAGCCCGGCCAATGAATGCGTTTATGATTTTCAGGCACTTGAAACGGTTTCTTACCCCATCTCGCGCTCAGACTACTTCTGCAGGCAATGCTGTTGCACACTCATTCCACCCGAAGTCGCGTCCCGTCAATCAGCCAAGTCCTCCATCCTCAGTCGCGTCTGGAGGTCCATGACCCCCGAGGAGCGGCTGCCTTTCAATCTCATTGCCGACACGGACCGCATTCTTCATTCTGTCCTCCTAGAAGAACATTGCTATCGACCTCGGGCGACGCCGTCGCAGGTACGCCGTCGCCACCGCGGATATACTGTAGGACATAGAATCTCAAGCTCTCGCTCGATGTTCACGAGAAGTTTCAGACCGATAGGGATGGTCAGACTGCAGCAACCTTCCTCCATTGGCAACCATAAACTATGAGGTCCTTTACTAGTCTACACAACGTTTATCCCCGTCCATGCTCCATATCTCTCCAACCACGCGTTCTTGATCTCCTCACCCTTCTCGTCTCTCGCAACGCTGTATATTAACAATGGAGATATGATGGTAATATCACGCGTCGCAGTGCACATTGCTTTGAATCGCTGCAACGCCATGCTAGGCGCCTCTGCTTCGACCGCTTCTGAGGCTTCTCTTCTCTTTTTGCTTTGTTGTTTTGATGCTGCGGAATGACCACTGCGTATTAGCTATATAAGTCCAGTTGAAACGGGAAGATGATGTTGGACGTCGGCACGAGAATCGCAGCTTCTCCCCAGGCGCCTATTGCCCTCCTTCTCCTCCTCCATGTTTCTATCCATTCTTCCTCTCGAGATTTGGAATGAGATTCTACTAAGGCTGCCGCGCAAAGCCTTAGCTTCGGTTGTGGCAACATGCCAAACGTTGGCCATTATTGGGCGCCCAATCCAGCTCGCGGATGTTTATATCGTCACTCACCCAAGATTTGGAGCCGACAGTGGGCTATCTGCTGGTCCTTTCAACTACGACGCAGTCGCTCGCGAAACGGCAAGAATGGAATTTTGGGTTTCGGAGCCCGTCTCCGCTTTGGTCCGACGTCTTTGTGTATCCGCCTTGGACAGCAGGCAGCGGACAGGCTGGGTGGTTAATCCCTTTTCATACCGCCTTCAAGACTTCCTGTTCGCGCGCCTGGGTCGCTTTGGGCGAATTAGTGACATGGCGCTTCGCGGGGTTTACCTCGAATCGGCGACGATTTCAACCATTTATAACTCGCTCCCCTTGCTAGTACGCCTAGCCGTCGACGACGTAGAGGGAGCCGAGGCCTGCGACTTTGCCAAATACTCCGCGTCGGGTCCGCCCATCGCCGAAGTTTTCCCTGACAGCAACCATCCCAAACCAGATGGGGCTGCCTACGTGGCAACATTTCCTTCAACCCGAATATCTTCGTCGATTGGAGTTAGACACTCGCTTTGCGCTATGGAGCCACGAGTCGGATGTCGCGCCCATCTTCCGCAATGTCACGAAGCTGCTCGTAACAATCAAGACGACGGACTTCGCGGCGCAGAATTTTGCGGCATTGTGGCCCAGATTTCCGGCGGTGAAACAGCTCGTAGCACTGGATGACGTTGGGCACAGCGAGGTGAAGGCTCAGATCATTCACCGGTTCGCAGCAGGGATGGCGGTGAGTCTGCCGGACCTGAAAAAGCTCTTGTTGCCTGCATATATCCTGGAAGAGGTGGCGCCTCATGTAGAACGGTGGGGCCTTCAGAGCCTGGTGGTTACCGACATCCACATCGCGCAACATTTTCACCGATTATTCTTGCACTGGCCGACCATCACGAGCCTCGGGCTTGCGGTCAGATTCATCGACACACGTCGGGTTTCCGGCCTATTCGCCCAGATGCCTCGGATTGCGCGGCTGCGCATCGCCTCCGAGCTGAAGTTCGACCCTGGGCGCATCCAGAACAATGCTCTTGTGCGTAGTTCGTCACTTGATCCCAGAGCTCGCTAACAGCTATTTCAGATATGCGCGTTCAGAGATCTTGTTGAGGATGACGGGGTGGATCTACCCCAAACGCTGGAGGCTATGGAGGTGGTCGGGGCGGTCCAGTGCCCTTGGGACGAAGTAGCCCTGCGCCGCCAGTTTGTGGAGATGCAAGGTCCGAATAGCGAGTTCAGGTTCGAGAACGGAATCGTGAGGCTGACTTGGGGGAGACATAAACGAGGTAGGCTCGGGAGAGCTCAATCAGCAACGTCTAACAATGTGACCCAGGAAGTTGGCTGACGGAGGAAGAGAATGAGCTTTGGGCATATATTGAAGCGACGTTGTGAGGAGATGGATGGCGGACCGCGTGGTACGTGGGTTGTATATCGGTGGGGGTGAATTTATTGTAATATGGAACCGACGGTTACGCTCCAGCCAAATGATCTGGCCGCGATTAATTCGGAGGAGATTACACACGGTTAATGAGAGCAAGGAGCGAATTTCGCGTTTGTTGTTATTGTGGTCGAAGCCCAAGAGGTGCGATGGACGGGTGCAGTTGGCCACATCAATCAATCGCTTGCTCTCGACCTCCATCGACCCATAGGCCCGCGCAACGCCTCCGCCGCCGCCGCGGCTGCCGAAGTAGGGAGGCGGAAGGCGCTCATAGCACTGCGATCTTGACTGGGTGCCCGTGTCGCGTGGAGGGACGGATGGGGAGACGACGCGACGCTGCCGCTACCCAGCGCGTACGTATGGCTCTGAGCCTCTTTCTGCGATCCAGGGAGCTCAATTCACGTCCCAGGCATGCGCAGAGGACGCCAGAGACGGTCGACAACCCCGGCTGGGGACGGGCCGCCATTCCAGTCCCGATGCAGCGCCGACGGAGGAGGACAGGCTGCGCGCGCACCTTCAAGCTCAACTAGCGCACCGTGCGCCTCGCTGGGCTGCATTTACGCTTCCTCCGTGTCCTCCCGCGTCCGCGGGGCACCACTCTGCATCGTTGCGATGTCGGGATCATTGCCGGCTGCCGCTCATTTTCGCTGCGACGGTCGCCGGGGGTGCGACAGCGTGCTCAGTCAGCTCTCGAACTCGTGAATGAACTGTTCGTCGCAATACCGCTGCTTTTGGGTCAAGGGCACGCTCGCAGGTAATGGTACGTTTCTGTCTGCATCGTACGCCCCAGACGATCGCAATACTCATTCCCGTCCTGTAGACGCACACATACACCCATTAACGAATGCAATGCCACCGTCCTACCCATCGCCCACTCCGTCGACACCCATGCTACCGCCGCATCTGCCCGAGCAAGCAAAATGCCGTTCGGACCCGACGTCTCCCCTTCATCCACTCCCCTTCATCTCCTCCACTCGCCCAGGCGCTCGCTTTCGCATCCCTCTCCGCGCATCGACATCCGCCTCGCGCCCGTCCGCACCGCTGCCTTGTTGCGGAGTGCCCATCTATATGGGTTGATCGATGGCTCCCGCATTTTCGCGGGCACGGGTCTCCCAGCACGCAAGAACGCGCCGAACTTGTACCGCGCCCTGGTAGTAGGCTGCTCCTCGCAACGCCGTCGTCTCTGGGGCTCAAGTCGCGCTCGCCAAACTAGGTGCGCCGTTTTTCGCCTGGTTCCCCCAGAAACGACGGAGAACCTATCTGCTGGTTTCAGGTACACGCATGCCGGGCAACGACAACCCTGACAACGTCCTTCTCACTCGTCCGCCCGTCTCCCCACCGAGCACACAACGTCTAATGGCGCAATCGTCCCAAACCCCGACCACCCAGAACACCTTATGCTTACACCATATTCCATATTTCGCGCCACTCTCCCATACACGGTCGCCTCCTTCCTTATCCCTCTCCTCCCGAGCCCATTCTTATCGCTTCGTTGTCCGGGATCAAGTCGTTTCCGACGCCGGCTCCCCCGGTCCCCATTTTCCACCGACAGTGGCCCCCGAATACAAACAGACGCGCCCAGTCTGCGCCCCACACCGGCGACAGGCCAGCCGGCACCACCGCGTCGTTTCCCGCCCCAAGTCGCGCGCGTTGGCCGTGGTAAGTGATCTCTTTCTTTCTACCGCCCGAGCACAACCAAAATCTCATTCGTTTCGTCTAGTCGCGCGCATCTCCCGGGGAACGACCACCCTCATACCACTCTCCCTAGCTTCCGCATCCTCCTCCATCGATGCGCATGTTTGGATGCGCCCAGTGTACATCGTTTCCCCGATATCGGTCGTCCCATCGCTTTACACACGTTCGTCTCCCTCGACTCCCTTCGCGTCCCCGAGCCCATTCGCACGATGGCGCTGCCAGAATCATCTCCATTACAGAGCCCGATCGGGTCGTACCGTGGTTTCGCTGGCGGGGTGCCTAAACACGGAGGGCCGCGGCAAGTCTGCGCTGGACCTGGAAATGGAGCAATCCCGTCCTTCCTGATCTCCAGGCGTGCTCGCCGACATAGTGGACAACCTTGACGCGCGCATCTGGCTGTTCCTGGTACCGACGAACAAAAATCGACATCTGGACCGGACGCGACTCAAATTTGCACCCATCCCCCCCTCCTCTTCCGTGCGTCCCTCGATCGCGGCGTAGTGTCGATTCCGGTCGAACCGCGCCCCTCGCTGCGATCCCGCCGGTTGTACTACCGCTTTTGCTCCATTCTGCACGCGTCGTTCCCGCCTATCGTCCTCGGTCGCGAGATGGTGCGAGGACTTTGAACTCATTCCTTCGTCCAGCCCCACGCTTCGTTACTATGCCCAATCTCGATGCATCTACATTACCTCGTACTGTGCCCGCGTATTACTCCCCGCGTATTATCTTTGTCTGTATTCCTCTCAATCATGTATTTACAAAACCAAACGGGTCCGATTTGGAACGTCCAGGCCAGCGTTGAGTCGAATCCTCGAGCGCACCAGAGCTACCTTGCCTCATCGCGCATCCCCGACGAGGCTGAGGCGTATTACGACTGACCACCGGGAAAGTCGGAGGATTTCAATCTGAGAGAAATCTTCAGATACGAGAATACCAGTGGGAAGCGTGTAAACAGTGGTTATTCTGGCAGATCGCCGAGTGTATACATAAGTTCGTCCCAAGCTTTGTTTTGAGCGAAATCGGTTTGTGTGCAACTATTTGTTGCACCAATGTCAAAAAGGCGAGCTCAGAGCGTAGGTCGGGGGCTTGTTCCGAATCTAGTGTATATCTAACTGCGTATTGCTTGTTTTCTACGCTGCGGCCTTGGAAACGGCGCGGGTGGAGCCGCACATGATACCAGCTCAAGTATGTAGGTAGAGGACTTTCCCTCAACACAAGGCCGACGTGAACATACAACAGGATTTTTGAAATGGGAGAGTACAGTCATGAACAACCACCCTATCCTTAGTGGCAGTAAAAGGTAATGTGGCTTCCACCGGAGTATATGGTAAGATATGCGGCACACAGGCATACAGGTTCAACGCGTTTGAGTAGTACGCCGACGGCCCCCAAGTACTCTATGCAGATACGAAGAAGGACATACCGCCTCGTCGAGTCTAGAGCTGCTCCAACAATGGGGCGCCATCTCTGCGTAAGTCGACATGACAGCCAGAGACGGAGTGCGGGGTTGAGCAAGACGCGGGGCGGTGGGGAATGGTCGAGAAGCGGCGTCCCGAGGGGCGTCGGGCGCCACGGGACGGGTCGACGAGCGAGGGGGTGATGGATCGGGTGGTATTCGTGTCCCAGCCAAGCCGTGGGCCTGGAGAGATTGAACGTTCCAACAAGGACGGGTGGCTGGATCATTCTGGGGATCAAAGGCAACGGGAGCCGCACGAATGCTAGCGAGCGTTCCGGGGCGCAGTCGGGCGGGGTTGCGACTAGTGGCTTATCGCCAGCGTCTGCTAAGGACTTGAAGTGTTCGTCCTTGCCGGAGGACCAGTGCTGACGGGGCGGTCCAGCCCAGAGTTGGCGCGGCCCTCCGTGGTTGGGCATCCCGCCAGCGAAACCGAGGTACGAACCGCTCGAGCTGGGTGTTCCATGTCCAGCGTCCGGGGCAGACATGGGGGCGTCCTCCGTTCTTGAGGATCCGCTTCCGAAGTCGGGCGGAAACGCGGGACGTTCGATTGACTCTAGGATTCGACACTACCCGCAGCAATGCGGAGAAACTAGTCCAGACGGCGACTTGTTCGCTGTAGGGTTCCATTAGATATCTGCTTTCCCTGAGAAAGATTTTCCGGAGGGTACCTGGTCCAAGCGCGAAGGCAGTGGGATACTGGATGGTCGATATGCGGGAGGGCAGCGGGGACAAGCGCGAGAGGAAACGGAAGGAGCGCAAGAGAAGGGACAAGGACGCGACGTCCTTAGGAAAGGTTGAGCTCGATTCGCCGCTGTGAGATATTGTACCGAGTGGAAAGCTGGCGAGAAGCTGGCGCCCCCTCAGATAATGCGCTGAGAGATTGCTGGGGATGTAGCGAGGCAAATTTCAAGTCGTGGTGACGAGAGACTTGTGGTACGACTAAATGGCTGGTTAGGCGACTTGAGGCGAGCGATGAGAGGGCGGGGACCTTCAGGAATCGGTGCGGGCGGAGTTAAAGAGAGATTCAATGAGAGCAAGGAGCGAATTTCGCGTTTGTTGTTGTTGTGGTCGGAGCGAAGGAGATGCGGGATCGGGTGCACTTGCGCCACATCAATGGCTCTTGCTCTCGACCACCATCCACCCGCGCGATGCCTCCGCCGCCGCCGCGACTGCCGACGTAGGGAGCCGGAAGGCGCTCATAGCACTGCGATCTTGACTGGGTGCCCGTGTCGCGTGGAGGGACGGATGGGGAGACGACGCGACGCTGCCGCTACCCAGCGCGTACGTATGGCTCTGAGCCTCTTTCTGCGATCCAGCGAGCTCAACTCACGTCCCAGGCATGCTCAGAGGACGCCAGAGACGGTCGACAACCCCGGCTGGGGACGGGCCGCCATTCCAGTCCCGATGCAGCGCCGACGGAGGAGGACAGGCTGCGCGCGCACCTTCAAGCTCAACTAGCGCACCGTGCGCCTCGCTGGGCTGCATCCCCTCCTCCTTCGTATCCTCCCGCGACCGCGGAACACCACTCGGCATTGTTGCGATGTCGGGATCATTGCCGACTGCCGCATTTTCGCTGCGACGGTCGCCGGGGGTGCGGCAGCGCGCTGAATCTGCTCTTGGCCCTTTGCATGAACAGTTCATTGCAATCCCGCTGCTTTTCGGTCAAGGGCACGCTCGCAGGTAATGGTGCGTTTCTGTCTGCATCGTGCGCCCCAGACGATCGCAATACTCATTCCCGTCCTCTAGACGCACACATACACCCATTAACGAATGTAATGCCACCGTCCTAACCAGTCCCCACTCCGTCGACACCGCCGCATCTGCCCGACCCAACAAAATGCCTTCGGACCATACGTCTCCCCTTCATCCACTGCGCTCCCCAATGCGCCCGCCTTGGCATCCCTTCCCGCGCATGTACATCCGCCTAGCGCCAGCCCGCACCGCTGCGCTGTCGCGGATTGCCCATTTTCCTAGGTTGATTGATTGTCTCTACTCCTTCGCCTCCATTCCCCGCTAGATCTGCACCCTCCTTGGCACAAACTCCGTTCTGCCACCCACAATCGCCGCCCCTCTAGCTCATCTGACTGTCCCGGCGTCCTCAACGTCTTCTACCCTACCAAGCTAAACTCCCGCGTTCTGCGGGCGAGTAGGAATGGCTCCTTGACCGACAAGCGCGGTGCACACGCGTGTTGTTGGGCGTTGCGGAGTGGACAATGAGCGGGTGGAGGAAGTACACGTCCCCGACGGCGCCTGCGATCTCGGCGATGCTGCCGAAGAAGTCCCCGCGTTTTCGCTGGCACGGGCCTTCAAGCGACCAAAAACGCGCCCAACCTGCGCCGTGCGCTGGAAATAGGCCACTTCTCGCAATGCCGCCGCTTTCGCCGCCCAAGTCGCGCTCGCCGAGCTAGGTGCGTTTTTTATTTTATTTTTCACCCGGAAAACTTATTTCCTTGCTTCAGGTGCACGCATGCCGGGAAACGACCACCCTGATATCGTCCTTCTTACTCCTCCGCCCGTCTCCCCGTCGAGCATACAACGTTGAATGGCGCCGTCGTCCGAGATCTCGGCCACCCAAATCGCCTTTCGATTACACGAGGTTCCAAACTTCCATACACGCTCGCCTCTTTCCATATCGCTCCCCTCCCGCATCGCTGCGTTGTCCGGGGTCATTTCGATTCCGACACCGGTTCCCCCGGCCCACAATTTCCGCCGGCAGTGGTTCCCGAGGACGAACAGACGCGTCCGGCCTGCTCCATGCACCATCAAGAAGCCAGTCGGCACCATCGCGTCGCGTCTCGCACCAAGCCGCGCGCGTTGGCCATGGTACGTGATCTATTTCTTCCCACCGCCCGGGCGCAACCAAAATCTCATTCATTTCGTCTAGTCGCGCATATCTCCCGGGAAACGACGACCCCAATACCGCTCCTCCCATCTCCCACCGCCTCCTCCTCCGTCGATACGAATGTTTGCGTGCGCCCAGTGCATCGTTTCGGTCATATTGGTCGCCCCATTATGTAGCACACGCTCGACTCCCTGAATTCCCTTGGCGTCCCCGAGCTTATCCGCACCGCGGCGCTGCCCGACCTTACCGAGCTCGTTCAAGTCGTACCTTGGTTTCGCTGGCGGGGTGAAAGTCTGCGCGGGACCTGGAAATCGAGCAATTCATTCAAGACCGTCGTTCCTGGGCTCAAGGCGTGCTCGCAGGACTATGTGGCAAGCTCGACGCCCGTGTCTAGGTGTTACTGGTACCGACGATTGAAAACGACGTCTGGACCAGACACGACTCCCGCATATCCCCGCCCATCCACGCCTCCTCTTGCGTGCCTCACCCTGCATCGCTACATATGTGGGGGTAGTGTCGATTGCCGTCGATCGATTTGTCCCGCGTTTCCGCTGACGCGGGTCCTCGACCACGGCAAAACGCGTCTTGTCTACGGAGGATGCTCTAAACGCGCCCCTCGCTACGATACCGCCGGGCTGTACTCCCGCTTTTGCCCCAGCATTTCCATTCTCCACGCATCGCTCCCCGCGTATCGTCATCGGTCGCGAGATGCTGCGAGGACCTTGAACTCCTTACTCCGTCCAGGCCGACGCTTCATTACTATACCCACTTTTGCCCTCCATCTAAAGTGCCTCATGCCGTGCCCGCGTATCACCCTTGTCCGTATTCCTCTCAGTCGTGTATTTACAAACCAAACGCGTACGATTTGAAACGTCCAGCTCAACATGGCGTCGAATCCTCGAGCGCACTAAAGCTACCCTTGTCTCATCCCACATCCTGACGCCGTTCCAAAGAAACCGAAGCGTATTCTGACCGACCATCGGGAAAGGCGGAGGAATCCAATCTACAGATACGAGATCAGCAGTGGGAAGCACGTAAACAGTGTTTGTTCTTACCCACCTGCGTATTGCTGTTTTCTACGCTGCGGCCCTGCAAACGGGCGCGGGTGGTACCGGACATGATACCAGCTGAAGTAGGCCGACGGAGGACAATACAATACAAGGATGAGGTGAGTATGGAGATTCTTTAGTATGTTTTCGAGATGGGAAATTACATTCATCAAGAACCACTCTATCCAGGGTCGCGGTAAAAAGGCAATGCAGCGTCCTTGGTGTGCGTCTGAGGACGTCTCGCCATCCTGGTGTTGACGCTCCCTACGAATCGGTGCCGTCCAGTCCGCGCGTGTCGTGGGCGCCGTGTCGAGCATTGAAATGGACGACCCGCAACCCGCCGTGGTGTGGGCATATGAATAGTGCATTCTGGACAGTCTGTGCGTTCTAGACAGCATGTTCATGTACGGGCGCAGGAGAGGGAACGAGGTCAGGTAATCGACCACGATCGGAACATGGCGGCGAGGCGGAATGGCGATGAGAAAGGGAAGGACGCCCGTACTGGATGATGACGGCGGGGGAATACATAGCGTCGTCGCGTATAATTCGTGGTGGTGTTGGGGCCAGATCCGGCAGGCATATCGAGGATGTTCTCCGGGAATGTGAAGCAGGGTCGCATGCCGTTCATTCCCCGCACAATGCGCCTGAGAGACGGCGATGACTTTTTGCACACCCTTGAGGGTAGCAGGCAAAGACCAACGCACCAACGTCGGGGAGACCGCTTAGAGAGAAGGAACGACGGCATTGCGACGCGTAATTGGCATTGTTATGGGCACCGCCATCGTGCGAATGGGCTCGGGGACGCGAAGGGAGTCGAGGGAGACGAACGTGTGTAAAGCGATGGGACGACCGATATCGGGGAAAGGATGTACACTGGGCGCATTCAAACATGCGCATCGATGGAGGAGGCTGCGGGAGCTAGGGAGAGTGGTATGAGGGTGGTCGTTTCCCGGGAGATGCGCGCGACTAAACGAAACGAATAAGATTTTGGTTGTGCTCGGGCGGTATAAAGAAAGAGATCACTTACCACGGCCAACGCGCGCGACTTGGGGCGGGAAACGACGCGGTGGTGCCGGCTTGCTTTTTGCTGGCGCGTGGCGCAGACTGGGCACGTCCGTTCGTCATCGGGGACCACCTTCGGCGTAGAATGGGGCCTGGATGACCGGCGTCGGAATCGACATGATCCCGGAAAACGCAGAGATGCGAATGGGCTCGGGAGAGGAGGGATAAGGAAGGAGGCGACCGTGTATGAGAGAGTGGCGCGAAATATGGAATATGGTGTAATCATAAGGTGTTCTGGGTGGTCGGGGTTTGGGACGATTGCGCCATTCGACGTTGTGTGCTCGGTGGGGAGACGGGCGGACGAGCGAGAAGAACGTTGTCAGGGTAGTCGTCGCCCGGCATGCAGGCATCTGAAACAAGCAGATAAGGCGTTAATCGTTTCCTGCGGAAACAGGCGAAAAACAACGCACCTGGTTCGGCGAGCGCGAATTGAGCCCCATGAGCGGCAGCATGGCGAAAGGTGGCCTATTGCCAGCGCGCGGTGCAAGTTCGGCGCGTCCTTGCGTACTAGGAGACCCATGCCCGCGAAAATGCGGGAGCCATCGATCAACCCACATAGCGATGGGCACTCCACGACGACAAGGCAGCGGTGCGGACGGGCGCGAGGCGGATGTCGATGCGCGGAGTGGGATGCCAAAGCGAGCGCCTGGGCGAGTGGAGGAGATGAAGGGGAGTGGATGAAGGGGAGACGTCGGGTCCGAACGGCATTTTGCTTGCTCGGGCAGATGCGGCGGTAGCATAGGTGTCGACGGAGTGGGGAATGGGTAGGACGGTGGCATTGCATTCGTTAATGGGTGTATGTGTGCGTCTACAGGACGGGAATGAGTATTGCGATCGTCTAGGGCGCACGATGTAGATAGAAACGTACCATTACCTGCGAGCGTGCCCTTGACCGAAAAGCAGCGGGATTGCGACGAGCAGTTCATTCACGAGTCCGAGAGCTGACTGAGCGCGCTGCCGCACCCCCGGCGACCGTCGCAGCGAAAATGAGCGGCAGCCGGCAATGATCCCGACATCGCAACGATGCAGAGTGGTGCCCCGCGGACGCGGGAGGACACGGAGGAAGCGTAAATGCAGCCCAGCGAGGCGCACGGTGCGCTAGTTGAACTTGAAGGTGCGCGCGCAGCCTGTCCTCCTCCGTCGGCGCTGCATCGGGACTGGAATGGCGGCCCGTCCCCAGCCGGGGTTGTCGACCGTCTCTGGCGTCCTCTGCGCATGCCTGGGACGTGAATTGAGCTCCCTGGATCGCAGAAAGAGGCTCAGAGCCATACGTACGCGCTGGGTAGCGGCAGCGTCGCGTCGTCTCCCCATCCGTCCCTCCACGCGACACGGGCACCCAGTGAAGATCGCAGTGCTATGAGCGCCTTCCGCCTCCCTACTTCGGCAGCCGCGGCGGCGGCGGAGGCGTTGCGCGGGCCTATGGGTGGATGGAGGTCGAGAGCAAGCGATTGATTGATGTGGCCAACTGCACCCGTCCATCGCACCTCTTGGGCTTCGACCACAATAACAACAAACGCGAAATTCGCTCGACTTTACCACAACTTCAAACGCGACGCAATGAGCTCCGCAGAATACTGGATCAAGATCTAGCCTAACACCTTCCTAACTCCCAGGATTCCCTCATGCCCGTCTTTAATGGCTCCAACGACCCTCCTCGCCTAGCAGCCGTCTCATCGCCGCCATGTACCGTCGAAAAATCGAGCTCCTTGTTGTCCTCCAGTAGCTCTATATGTCGCGCGAGCTCCCAGATCCCTGGTTCCCTGACACCGTCTTCCGAAAATCGTGGCATCGCCTTGACTATGTATGACCTTTCCACCAACAGAAAGCGCCGCATAATGCATATGCATTCGCCCCCCACTTCGGCGAATCCGGTCAAACGTTTCGACATTGCTTCGATGGAGAGAGCGCCAGTCCGAGCACTTGACAAAGCGCAGGCTGCACTGTCCTTTCGATAGATCGAACAACACCGCTCTGAGCGACGCGGCGGAGGCCCATTGAAGTCCGTCCGCCCGCGTGCATACTGTAGGAGAAGCGGGAGGAGAAGCGGCGGGATCGCAGCGAGCGGCGCGGTTCGAGAATCCGGCGCAGAACAGACGCGTTTTGCCGTGGTCCAGGATGCCCGTCGACGCATCGTTCGAACGGAAGCGACAATAAACCCACCCATGCAGGGATCCAGAGACGCACGGAATTGCTCCTGTCCAGTACAAACTTTGGCGCGGCCCTCCGTGATTGGGCACCCCGCCAGCGAAACCACGGTACGACCCGATCGGGCTCAGTAACTGACACAATTCTAGGCAGCGTTGTGATGCGGAGGGGTCCGTCGACGCGAAGGGAGTCGAGGGAGACCAACGGATGTAACGCGATAGGCAACCGATATGGGGGAACGATGTCCACTGGGAGCACTCAAACATGGCGGTCGATTGAAGAGACTGCAGGAGATAGGAAGCGCGGTATTGGGATCGTCGTTTCTTGGAAGATGTGCGCGACTAGACGAGACGAATGAGAATTCGATTTTGCCTGCGCAGGAGCAAGAATAGGATCGCGTACCATCGCCAACGCGCGCAATTTGGGACGGGAAGCGACGTGGTGGTGCCGGCTGGCCCGTCGCCGGTGTGGGGCGCAGACTGGGCGCGTCTGTTTGTATTCGGGGGCCACTGTCGGTGGAAAATGGGGACCGGGGGAGCCGGCGTCGGAAACGACTTGATCCCGGACAACGAAGCGATAAGAATGGGCTCGGGAGGAGAGGGATAAGGAAGGAGGCGACCGTGTATGGGAGAGTGGCGCGAAATATGGAATATGGTGTAAGCATAAGGTGTTCTGGGTGGTCGGGGTTTGGGACGATTGCGCCATTAGACGTTGTGTGCTCGGTGGGGAGACGGGCGGACGAGTGAGAAGGACGTTGTCAGGGTTGTCGTTGCCCGGCATGCAGGCATCTGAAACAAGCGGATAAGGCGTTAATCGTTTCCTGCGGAAACAGGCGAAAAACAACGCACCTGGTTCGGCGAGCGCGACTTGAGCCCCATGAGCGGCATCATGGCGAGAAGTGGCCTATTGCCAGCGCGCGGTGCAAGTTCTGCGCGTCCTTGCGTACCAGGAGACCCATGCCCGCGAAAATGCGGGAGCCATCGATCAACCCATATAAATGGGCACTCCACGACGACAAGGCAGCGGTGCGGACGGGCGCGAGGCGGATGTCGATGCGCGGAGAGGGATGCCGAAGCGAGCGTCTGGGCGAGTGGAGTAGATGAAGGGGAGTGGATGAAGGGGAGACGTCGGGTCCGAACGGCATTTTGCTTGCTCGGGCAGATGCGGCGGTAGCATAGGTGTCGACGGAGTGGGGAATGGGTAGGACGGTGGCATTACATTCGTTAATGGGTGTATGTGTGCGTCTAGAGGACGGGAATGAGTATTGCGATCGTCTGGGGCGCACGATGCAGACAGAAACGCACCATTACCTGCGAGCGTGCCCTTGACCGAAAAGCAGCGGGATTGCGACGAACCGTTCATTCACGAGTCCGAGAGCTGACTGAGCACGCTGCCGCACCCCCGGCGACCGTCGCAGCGAAAATGAGCGGCAGCCGGCAATGATCCCGACATCGCAACGATGCAGAGTGGTGCCCCGCGGACGCGGGAGGACACGGAGGAAGCGTAAATGCAGCCCAGCGAGGCGCACGGTGCGCTAGTTGAGCTTGAAGGTGTGCGCGCAGCCTATCCTCCTCCGTCGGCGCTGCATCGGGACTGGAATGGCGGCCCGTCCCAGCCGGGGTTGTCGACCGTCTCTGGCGTCCTCTGCGCATGCCTGGGACGTGAATTGAGCTCCCTGGATCGCAGAAAGAGGCTCAGAGCCATACGTACGCGTTGGGTAGCGGCAGCGTCGCGTCGTCTCCCCATCCGTCCGTCCACGCGACACGAGCACCCAGTCAAGATCGCAGTGCTATGAGCGCCTTCCGGTTCCCTCGTCGGCAGTCGCGGCGGCGGCGGAGGCGTCGCGCGGGTGGATGGTGGTCGAGAGCAAGCGGGCTTGGTTGATGTGGCGCAACTGCACCCGATCTAGCACCTCTTCCTCGAGCTTCCTCTCACACGCATTTCAGGTTCAAGCGCCTTATCTCACGAACGAACGAGCTTCGATTTTTTGAAGCTCGTTTAACCGCTTCAAGCCATGATCGCCGCGCAAGTACAAATATCCTCTTCTTATCCACTGGCAGATACCAGCTCCCCGCGCCCGCCTGCAAGTACCATGTCCGTCAACCCCGCCAACACACACCTCCCATCCCCAACTCCACTTCCTCCGTTGCATGCCGACCAACCTCCTCCCTCCCAGCGGGCCCATCGAGCTGAGGCCCAAAGTGTTCGCTCGGTTACCCCTTCCACCCCAAGACGGCAACTCACCAACTACAGAACCGCGAGGAGCTCCGTATGCTTTCCAACGCAGCGAATATCCCATCCATTTTCGACCACGGCGCTCTTCACTCCGTCACCGACACCCAGTTCCCAGCGACAGTCCCACCAAATACTGTTGCGCATCCCGATGTGAGTTTGCCCTCGGTGCCGTACCTAGTTATTGTAGGTATTCATCCCGCCTCAGATGACCGTTTGCCACCGGCTGTTCGTCTATCCTCCAAGCGGCGTCCTTGAAAGATAATTCTGTCCAGTGTTTCTGTCTTCCTCAAGCACGGCCCCATTTTCGGTTTCTTCCTCGACGTAGCCGCACTCGCCCTTAGTGCGGCGCCTCAACTCTGGTTCGAGGCTTGCTCTGCGGAGCTGCTTTGGGCCCTATGCGCCTTCGGCGCTGATCTCTCCTCTACGAATGATGTTAGCCTCGCGCAATCCTTCCCTTGCTCTCGCGCAACAGGCCATCGGAAGAGCGCCGCTGGGCTTCACATGCCGCGAGGTTTTACACGCCATACAAGCGCACGTCCTCCTCTCTTACTATTTCTGGCGACACGGCGTCCACCTTAGGGCCAGGCTACACGCCGCCAGCGCAGCTGCTTTGTCCGTCGGAGCTGGCCTAAACCGATCCGACAATTTCAACGTCGTCGCCTTGGTGGGCAATCATGTCAATCCTGAGCTCTCTATCCCGCCTCCCTCCAGTACCATCGAAAAAGGCGAACGCGTACGCGCGTACTGGGCGGTCAGCTGCTTACAGAGGTCGTTGGCGATCGTACTCAACTCGTCTGCCGATGTCTGCAATCTTTTCGACTCCAGTCCGCCAAACGTTCCCTGGCCAGACGAGATTGAAAACTGTCGTGGAGACAACATCCTCGCATTCAGCTCTACGTCCCACCCTTCCCAATCAGGCGACGCGCAGAACGGAGCGATGGGCATCAACCCAGTCAAACGCTATTTAGCAGGAGAAGCGTCGCCGACGGAAGGGGATTCGATCTGGGCCATGCTGGCCAAGGCGCATCTTCTCGTTCATCGAACGATATTTCTCGAGCATCAGCTCAAAGAGGGCTGGCCACACGAAGCTCTTTGGACCGTAATGCGGCGAATCTTTACCCTGATCAACCAACTTCGGACTCAAATTTTTGTTCTGCCCCCAACAATAGGCGCCACAAAACCGACATCCACATCAGATTGCATCCCAACACTGGCAGACCCTCGCCTTCCACTTATCCGCACAATGCTAAACGGCGCATCGATCAACCTTCACTTCCTCCATCGCTACATGCATGTCGGCTGCCTGACTGACGAGGATGTTTCTCCGACTATCGATCATTCCATGGCGATAATAGAGGAAATTGACTTCTCGAGCTACAGAATCGTGAATCCTCTTGTCCCGGTTTGTGTCGATTGTGGCTTCAAGGCACGATTTCTGACATATGGGCAGGCCTTCTGGACGTCGGCGCTTGGGGTACTCCTGGAGACCATCAAGGAGGTGTGCGCGACTCTGAGATGCAGGATCTGTCTGGCTCATCGCTTCTTTCAGTGCCGAAGCGATGATGCGCCGCTGCTTCTCAGGTATCTCGAAACCGCGGAACGCGCCCTCGAACGTGAATCAGCCAGTAGTCTCCCTGCTCGTGAGGTTTTAATCCGGAGAGCAATGTTTGTCGGCTCATATCCATAGTGCGCTATCTTGCGATTGCGCGGCAGCTAAAAGCGACATTAACGACGTCTTCTACTTATGTAGATCGACAGTATTAACCTTGTGTAGATGCTCCTAATATTCAAAACTTTTGATATGTATACCATGTCCTGTGTGGTTCTAGAGAGCGCCGGCTGGATCCCGTCCATCCCTGTTTTCTCGAACGCCCCGAGGCATTTCCCGTACGAGCAACCACGGCGTGCTCAATTTATGGATATAGCAGGGCGGGACACGCGGATAGATAGACGCGGAATACGATCGGGCGGAAAGCCAGCGGAGTAATGACAAATTAGAGGGACTCTGGTGCGCGAATTCCAGACGTGGGATGGCGGGACACCTAAGGGGACTTGGTTCCGAGGCCCAGCCGCGTATTCGACGATTCTTCTGTGAGATTTGATCAACACCGTTTGGTAGGTCCAGGATTCCGGCGAAAATACGGCCCGAAGCTTCAGGCCTTCAGGGCTCATATCCGACGGTTGTGAGACACGCAAAGCCGCGTCTACACAACTCGATCTAACATTCAAGTTACCTTCGTCTTCTCTTCCACGCCTTCTTCGGTGCCGCGGGCGTGTCGACGTCCAAAACGTTAACATCGTGTCGTTCCCGCCGGCGTTTGTACGCCAGATGTTTGCGTCTACTAGACAAGGCAAGACAAAGATTAACCCTGCTACGTCATCTATCCATAACGGGGATCCTTCTTCTTTGTGAGTAGATGGATGAACCTAATCACCATTTGTGGCCTTTTATGTCACCGAGGTTAGCATGAAGTTTGCGGATCACCTTCTCGGTGTGCTACATGTATATATTCGACACGCGCCAGTGGACTGCGGAGTTCCGCAATGAACTACCTCGCTCGTGTCGCCGCAGAGCTTTGGCTCGAAATCCTCGAATGGCTTCCCCGAACTGCCCTTCGGTCGGCCAGGGCGTCCCACTCCCTGTTTGCCGAACTCGGTCGCCGCGTCTTGTTCTCTCAGTTCATCTTGCTCTTCTCCACCGTCGTCGACAAGGATTATGCCCTGGGAAAAATCTATTTCTGGTTCTCGCAAGACATTCCGAACCTCGTCCGGCATATCCGCATCGTAACAATCCCCAACGAAGAGAGATGTGTCGTCTCTCAGGCGTTGTTTGAACGCATCCATCTCTGCACCAATGTTCGGTCGATAATTCTACAAGGAGCGCCTCTTACACCCCTCGCCATGCGATCGCTCTACAGGCTGCCCAAGCTAACGGACCTCGAAGTCGACGCATGGCACTGGAACGTTCCAAAGTCCTGGCAGTCCGAAGACTCGAAACCTGGACCGGCGATTACCAGGCTCAGTGTCTGCTCTAGTGAGGACATTGGTCCATGGCTTCCCTTCCTCCGTGCTTCATGCCTCACGGAGCTCGCCATCGACTGCTTGCTCTTTGTTCCCATGTCCATAATCCCGCACTTTCCCAACGTCACCTTTCTGTCGCTCATACCGCGACCGAACCGTGAACATCAATTCTACGACGCCATCTGGGAGAAGTTTCCGGCCATCCGGGAACTGCGCCTTCGCGATCCAGGTTACGCGGACCGCGAAGATGTCGAATTGCTCAAGATTTTTTGGCATGCGGTGGTCACGCATGCAGGACTGGGACAGACATGGAGTCTCGGCGTGCCTGGCTCGCACGTCGCGGGAGGTCGTTCCTCTTGCACCCAAAGTGACCAATCTAACGTTCACGTCCGGACGATGCGATGATATTCCCGCTGGCCTCCAGTTCCCCAACATTCAGTTTGTTGGAATAATTGGGTCCCATGGCAAGGAACTACATCGCATCTCTGAACTACTCATTCGCTTCCCCCACGCGAAACTCATTCGATTGCGCGAGCGACGCAGAGGTCTCTCCATAGGCGAAGTCATGTTCCTGGTGAGTTTTTTTTTGCTTCCGCTCAGTTTCTGCTCACGCATCGCGCTATAGTTTGGTAGCTTAGGCCACACTCTCGGCAAGACGATGCCCTATGACCAGCCGCGTGCACTACAGTGCATGATCGTCTCTGGCGGCGTCTTTCCTCCGAGGGGAAATCTGATTACCACAGGTAACACTGAATCCGAGCCGGAGGATTGGCCTGTTCGACTGGCCATTATGGACGATGTCTTCAACTTGACGTGCGGAGTTGACCCAGGTAGCTCAATGCACGACCCAGAAGCAAGGACTGAACTGCCGCTATTAGACTTGAGTCGGCATGACCGTGTCTGGGCCTATACGATGGAGTGACCTGGTGCAATTTGGCTGTATCAGTATATGGTGTTTTTCGTCTTGCTTTCGAGAAATTGTAGGTTTCAGTCGTCGGTAGAATTGTGGCCGGCTAGGGACGCGCAATAGTAACTAATATCAACACGACGACGGCAAGCGAACACATGTGTAATGCCTCGCTGTCTACGGCCGTTAAAAATGGACGTGCCCGGGATCATTGCTACGAGGACCCACACTGGATAGAAGCGGGGCTTTTCTGTGAGCGCGAAAGGATCACTCGGTGTCGCATCCGAGCTTGGCGATGGCGGCAGTGCTGATTGTGAATGCGGTATCGCGACGACGCTGGTGGGTGTTGGGCGTAGATGGGACGGCGCGACCTTGAGTCCACGAGACGACTGAGCAATCGAGGGTAGGATCTGAGGCGACCCGACATTGCAGCGCCGCGGAGGATTAGAGCGCGGTCGAACGCGACAACGAACCGCCGCGCATCGGGGAGTTGTTACGAATCCAGAACAGGCTCCGCGCAACAAGGCGGCGTGCGCGAGCTAGTCCTAGCGAGGGAGGACAGTCCCCGGTTGCCTCTGGAGCGTCGGGTTGGCGGACGCCTGCACCGGAGTGTACCGGGTGAATGGAAGGCGGAGCTAGAAGTCCTGATTTACCATTTTAATTTCCCGCGTGCTTTGTTCCATGTGTCAAACTTCCTTCCTGGATTCCTTCCCTGTTCCTTCCTGTCTGCTTCGATATCTCACAATTTCATCTCCGACTTCCTTTACCCATCCTTAAACCACCCGGCTCGCCGTCAATTCCCTCTCTCCCCCATGCAACTTCTCAGCCTGAACCATGATGTGCTGGACCTTATCCTGTCAAGCCTCGCACCGAACGAGCTCGTGGTTTTCGGTGCAACCAGTCGCACAACTCACGCCATTGCTCTCCCAATCCTCTACCGGTCTGTCCGTCTCGTCACTCCGAAGCAGACCGTGCAGTGGTGCTGCACCATCGTCTCGCGCTCAACCCTAGGCCCGTTGGTCCGCCGAATATACATGTAGCGTCGCAACTCCTCACCGTGTGTGTGTGTGTGCCTCATGTTTTTTTCAGACGCTTTCCACCCGTTCAAATCCCCTCGAGCGCGTTTTTTCGCCTTCTTTCCAGTGCAGCTTCACGGCTCACCGGCCTCGTATGGCTCATCATACCGGCCAATCCGGGAAGTATTTCGGTCGTTCGCTCCCTTTCAATTCCCGCGACTTCGAAGGCTACATGTCAGCGCCGCCGACCCTTTGTTGCCCTTCATCAATCGCCACACCGGTATTTCTCTGCTGCACATATCACCCGAGTACGATGGTCCGCTTGAACAGCTACTGGACCACGCTGGTTATCCGTACCCTGACCATTCGATGTCGCTGCCGGCTTCCTTTCCGGCCCTCTCTTCTTTCTGGGGCCCCATCTCCCTTGTGCCGTTATTGATTCCCAGCAGCCAGGCCACCTCGGTAAACCTAGCCTGGCCGCGGCATCATCAGATGCACCAGAAGGTCGGCGTCGCGCTCTCACAGTCAAAGGCTGGCGTCGAGTTGCTGGAAAATTATATGTTCAGCTGGGACGCGGCAGCCATTCCGCCGCTGGCGCAACACCTCCCATCGTTGAAGTATCTTCTTTTTGTGTTCTTGACCAGATCTCCCGACCCCGACGATGTGCGCTCACTCCGCGATCACCTCCCGCTGCGATTCACTCTTCACAGGCCCCCCTCTCACCCGAACGCGCGGAACCCTTTCTCCGCACAATGGAGGACCACCTGGCCACGTTTCGCAATCTGAAAAACGTCCAGATTCAAGATGGCTTTACAACTGCGATGCAGTGGGAAGACGACAAAGACTTCTATGGACGCGCTTGACCGCGACTTCACGGTGGTAGAACGGTGGTTCTCCCTATGCCCAACCCTGCGCACGATTCGACTCCCATATACCAATTTGTACTGGGACCTGTGCAGTCAGGGACCCTTGTGGCTCCCGCGGGAGCTAATTATCGACTTCGGCGGAAGGCGACACTGGAGTCGCCCCGCGCCTGCAGCGATTCGCCAGTTCGCCTGGGTACTCCACAGGGTGATGGTGTGGAAGGACGTGGATCCGACTGCGCGGTCGGATAGATTCGACCTCTTACAACAGCTCGCTTGGACGACTCTGGGAGACAAGGGGTTGGGGAAGGTCGGGGAGAAGTTCCATCAGGACGGCCGCATCCCATCGTTTGAGCTCGTTGCCCCAGGCCCATCACAGCTAGCAGGTCTGCAGGCGGGCAATCCCTGGAGATCGGAGATCGTTTTTGTGTAGCTAGAAGGAATATCGATTCTGCAACCCATTCATGGCCCGGACTAACACGGTGGGCTTCTTTGTACCGATCCTTGCAAGGTTCACGACACGGATGATGGAACGCCGTTCGATTGCCGGGTCCATGCCCTGTTTACGGGTGCAGCTCGAACCGAGCCAAGAATGGCTAGAAGATCGAGGTAGATGCGGAGAGTCAGTGCAGGGAGACGCCAACATGGGGAGCTGAGAGTACAAGGCGCCAGAAGCCTTGAGGCGGAGGATGTGGGTGTAAAAGCTTTTGCGGATGAATATACGAAATGGGAAGTGGTTAAATCCTCGCCTTTGAGACAGCGGTTTGTTGAAAATAAGTGAGGGATGGGATAGACGAGACGATAGTCAGGAAGGGGCAAGCACACGACGGCGGAAGAAGGAACAAGGACGCGACGTCCTTAGGAAAGGTTGAGCTCGATTCGCCGCTGTGAGATATTGTACCGAGTGGAAAGCTGGCGAGAAGCTGGCGCCCCCTCAGATAATGCGCTGGGAGATTGCTGGGGATGTAGCGAGGCAAATTTCAAGTCGTGGTGACGAGAGACTTGTGGTACGACTAAATGGCTGGTTAGGCGACTTGAGGCGAGCGATGAGAGGGCGGGGACCTTCAGGAATCGGTGCGGGCGGAGTTAAAGAGAGATTCAATGAGAGCAAGGAGCGAATTTCGCGTTTGTTGTTGTTGTTGTGGTCGGAGCGAAGGAGATGCGGGATCGGGTGCACTTGCGCCACATCAATGGCTCTTGCTCTCGACCTCCATCCGCCCACAGGCCCGCGCGACGCCTCCGCCGCCGCCGCGACTGCCGACGTCGGTAGCCGGAAGGCGCTCATAGCACTGCGATCTTGACTGGGTGCCCGTGTCGCGTGGAGGGACGGATGGGGAGACGACGCGACGCTGCCGCTACCCAGCGCGTACGTATGGCTCTGAGCCTCTTTCTGCGATCCAGGGAGCTCAATTCACGTCCCAGGCATGCGCAGAGGACGCCAGAGACGGTCGACAACCCCGGCTGGGGACGGGCCGCCATTCCAGTCCCGATGCAGCGCCGACGGAGGAGGACAGGCTGCGCGCGCACCTTCAAGCTCAACTAGCGCACCGTGCGCCTCGCTGGGCTGCATTTACGCTTCCTCCGTGTCCTCCCGCGTCCGCGGGGCACCACTCTGCATCGTTGCGATGTCGGGATCATTGCCGGCTGCCGCTCATTTTCGCTGCGACGGTCGCCGGGGGTGCGGCAGCGTGCTCAGTCAGCTCTCGAACTCGTGAATGAACGGTTCGTCGCAATACCGCTCCTTTTCGGTCAAGGGCACGCTCGCAGGTAATGGTGCGTTTCTGTCTGCATCGTGCGCCCCAGACGATCGCAATACTCATTCCCGTCCTCTAGACGCACACATACACCCATTAACGAATGCAATGCCACCGTCCTACCCATTCCCCACTCCGTCGACACCTATGCTACCGCCGCATCTGCCCGAGCAAGCAAAATGCCGTTCGGACCCGACGTCTCCCCTTCATCCACTCCCCTTCATCTACTCCACTCGCCCAGGCGCTCGCTTTAGCATCCCTCTCCGCGCATCGACATCCGCCTCGCGCCCGTCTGCACCGCTGCCTTGTCGTCGTGGAGTGCCCATTTATATGGGTTGCTCGATGGCTCCCGCATTTTCGCGGGCATGGGTCTCCTAGTACGCAAGGACGCGCCGAACGTGCACCGCGCGCTGGCAATAGGCTGCTCCTCGCAATGCCGTTGCTTCCGGGGCTCAAGTCGCGCTCGCCGAACTAGGTGCGTTGTTTTTCGCCTGTCTCCTAAACGACGGAGAAACTATCTGCTTGTTTCAGGTACACGCATACCGGGCAGCGACCACCATAACACCGTCCTTCCCACTCCTCGCCCGTCTCCCCACCGAGCACACAACGTCGAATGGGGCAGTCG
Organism: Mycena kentingensis (nom. inval.); assembly: GCA_014461125.1. Lineage (NCBI taxonomy): Eukaryota > Fungi > Basidiomycota > Agaricomycetes > Agaricales > Mycenaceae > Mycena > Mycena kentingensis (nom. inval.). The sequence continues at coordinate 359,758 of JACAZG010000018.1, read as the reverse complement.
TCCCAAACCCCGACCACCCAGGACGCCTTTTGATTACACCATATTCCATATCTCGCGCCACTCTCTCATCCACGGTCGCCTCGTTCGTTACCCCTCCCCTCCCGAGCCCATTCGCATCTCTGCATTGTCCGGGATCATGTCGATTCCGACGCCGGTCACCCCTTCGCGGAAGATGGTCCCCGATGACGAACGAACGGACGTGCCCAGTCTGCGCGGCGCGCCGGCAACAAGCCAGCCGGCACCACCGCGTCGTTTCCCGCCCCAAGTCGCGCGTTGGCCATGGTACGTGATCTCTCTTTCTTGCTACCGCCCGAGCACAATCAAAATCTCATACGTTTCGTCTAGTGGCGCGCATTTCCCAGTAAAGCCGACCCCAATACCGCCCTTCCTATCTTCCGCAACCTCCAAGCGACACGCATATCTCCGTGTTCTCAGTACAGTACCTACGGCGACGCGCCGTTTCGACCATATTGGCCGCCTCACCTCCCGCGATCCACACCGGTCTCCCTCCACTTCTTTCGCGTCCCGAGTCTCCCTCTACTCCTTCCGCGTCGGGATCCGGGTTTTCTCGAGACCGGCCAAGTACCGGGCTCGTCAACGCAAGGATAAGCCGACGATATCGAATGGGCACGACGCCGGTCCCAGCAAAGAGCGCCACGATGAGGGAGCGCAAACCACTCCCAGCATACAGAAAGTTGAACTGCACATCCTCCAGCAGGCGTACGAGAGAGTCGACATCGATAGAGATGTCGGCCGCTCGTATCAGGTAGCAGTCGACGCGGGGCGTTGTAGAGCCGGATACCAACGTCGACGGGAACTGGCCGGTCTTATGTCGGAGGGAGAAGATGACGTTGGCCGCGTTCGCAGCCTTGCCCGCGTAACGCGTATAACTTGGCTCGAAGACGTTCTCGCAGACGACCGATATCCATACGCCTGCGAATTTGGATTCGGCCCAGAGGATGATGAGCTCGTCGTCGGAGTTATCGCGGAACGTGTCCGCCTGTCGCTTCATCTCTTTGAACTGCGACGTCTCGTTGAGCTCATCATCGGCGAGGCGGAGCCAAGAGACCTCGACGCCCGTTGAGCCGGTTGTGGGCAGGAAACGACGGCATCTTGTATCCGGCCGAGGTGACATTGTACAGACCCGGAGATGCGGTATCGCCAGTCCCCAGATCGATGCCAGCGTGGAAGCGCTCGTCCCCCGCGCCCTCAGTGACATACTCCATTCTCGAAGACATGGAGCGCAAGGTGTCGAACCACTCGCCACCAACGCCTCGCGCGTACATGTCGTTTCAGAGCTGGTCCATGTCCGTGTAGGGGAAGGCGTTCGCGAGGTACCCGAAAAAGACGTACAGAGGATCGCCCTGAGCCCTGGCGCGCCGCAGCATCGCGTTAAGAACGAAGTCATTGTTCTCTGTGCGCCGCTGCGGACGGAAACCGCTCTGCGCCTCGGGAGCTACTTCCCCATCCTCGGCCCACTCCCGGAGACGCGCGTCAAATAGCATCGTCCAGCATTTGAGCAAGCAGCACTGGAGCCCGACTAGGCGATAACTCTCCGGGTTCTTGGCGAGTTTCCCGAGTTTGAGGATGCCCAAGCAGCGTGTAACTAACCACTTTGTAGGGACGCCGCGCCGCCGTGAGACACGCGTTGAGGAGGTCGACGAGGACGTGCATCGGGAATCGCGCAGATTCGCGCTTATGGTTTGAAGTCGACGCCGCAGGCACTACCGCGCTGTTTCTTCCGTAGTTTGCCCTTCAGCCACTTGATGTCGTCCTCGTCTGTACGGCGCGAGAAGGGGAGGAGTGGAGTACGGTCGGTGGTTTGAGCGGGAGGCGGGACCATTGCACGGAAAGCACATGGGCCGTGGCGTCAAACTGGGGAGAGACGACTTGTTTAGACGTCGGCGGAAGTTGCCGTGGAGGGCGGAAGGGGCAACAGCGGAGGGAAGAGGCCTGGGTCTGACCAGGAGCGGATTAGATCCCAAAGCTCCTTATTGGATTCGCACGCAACGAGATTGTTGAGGTTCGCGAGCATCTCTCGCCTCTCCCTGTATAGAAATGAGATAAAGGATGGGCAAAGATGGACGGCGCACCTTTTGCGGGCGCGATGGTGCTGGCTGGAGTCCAGAACCTCACCCTCGTAATGTCCAAAGTCTTTACTTTGCGAGGGGCGTGCTCGGGGATCGTTGTATAAATCTTGCGCATGGCCAGTGGCTCGACTCCAGCGGCCTCCTCCGCTCGGGGACGGACGCTAATGTCAACCGCCGGTGACGACGCGTTGCCGGGGCGTATCGATTGCCGACCCGTTCGGGGTCTCCTCCCGACAATACGGATTTCGATTGGGGCCGAGCGCGTACGGAGGACGGTAACAACCGAGGCGACTACATCCACGTTCCAGGGCGAAGGCGTCGAGATTAGAGGAAAATATATCCTGCGTCTGAACAACCGTTAATCGTCGTAATGAGGTCGTGTATTTGGCCCGCAGCAAGGCCGCCAGTCTGCGGAGGGGAGATGAGATCGTGTTCCAGTCATGGAACAAGTCAGGGTTGATGGCGAAGTCTGGATAGGATAACGCGAACTCCATCTTCCACCCTGCGTATAGTCCCCGTCGGTACCAGCTCCGTACAAACCTGATAATGTCCGATGAATCCGTACGATCGCGCAAATGTAAGTAGTACGGATGCTCGCGTGTTCCATACTCAGATTACCCCCGCTGCTTGGCAGTCCCGATGGTAATTCCAGTCTTCTATGTCTATGTGCTAACTGCTCGCAGATTCAAGAGCCTGAGGAAGCCTTGGTCCCGTTCGACGTAGTACCCGAAGAAATTATCCTGGAGATATTCCGGCAATCCGACGCCCATGTCTCCTCAAAAACCCGAACTGCAATGAGTTCGACGTGCCGCAAATGGCGACGTATCATCAACGGGCAGGCCGAATTCTGGGCCACGATACAGTTCTCAGGACGCTATGAGAGGCGAGCAATGTCATTGTTAATGGATCGGGGTGGCAAGAAGGCCCGCACCTTCGACATCGCCGTCGGAGCCGGATGGGACGCGGACTTTGACGAGGCAGCTGTGCGTGCGTTTCTGCGCGAATGTGTGCAGCCTCATTGGACAACACTGGCGGAGCTTCGTATCTCCGTGTTGCATACCGACCAACTGGACATCTTCAACAACGAATTCGCTGCCTTGCCACAAGCGAGGCAGCCGGGTTGCCGCCTTGTCGTCGTTGTCAGGGACAGGAATAAACCTGGTACGGTGAAATTCCCAATTTGTCCAGCCCATTTACGAGTCAAAAACGCCGGAATCGACTTCAATCATGTCGGGCGCGCTCGCATGGACATTCTGGAATCGGTCGGCGGGTCGTTACCACTGTGGCGGCTGGGCAATCATTTGCGCTCCCTGAAAATCGCACACGCGCAGGTGTCCGTCGGAGCTGGGTCCATCATCATGCTCCCATGCCTGGAATCGCTTGCGCTAACCCTTCCCGGTCATGACGCGCTCATCGTTCTTACCAACCTCCACATGCCTGCCCTCGAAGCACTCCAACTCGTCATAACCGACCGCGCGATCCGCGAACTCCTCGTGGGATGTCACCAAGGCCTCGGCCTGCTCCTGTCCACCCTCAAAGTGTTCCTCATCGACACAGCACATGCACACCCCAATGATCTTATCGCAATGCTCAACTTGCTGTCCAACATGGACAGCCTGGAGCTGTTTTCGTTTGCGCATCCGCTATGGATGCGATGTCTGCGCCAGAGTCGGCAAAGGCTGCTTCCCAATCTGCGACAAATCCAAATGGCAAATTGTGACGGAGGATCTGTCCGCGACGCAATGCGCAATGTTAGCCGATACCTCGAAGGCTACGGCTGCCGGGTCAGGACGGTGGTGCTCACAACCGATGAAGAGTCCATTGTACCTTTTATCGCCCAAAGGATACTTCCCCGAGTTTCGCAGGTCTACATAAGATCACAGGCAGTTCGGCAGCGGATGGAAGGAGACGGAATATGGTCGACGTCAGCGCGAATGGAGTTACAGAGAATGTCGCGTCCGGTTGAAGGCTTTACAGCCGTTAGGCGACTTCAGTGAGGGTTTGAAGATATAATTGGTTGCATATTATGTAGGGTGGGCGTCCGGCATGTGCTTAAACAAGGCAGGTTGTATCTAGGCTTCGAGCAATACATACAAGCTTCAGCCAGTATCAGGAGGTATGCGGACTAGGCATACTATCTGTTCGCCCCGGGGACCATTGGGGGCGAAGGATGGGGCCGGGTGACCAGGGCCGGAGTCGATATCATCCCGGAAAACGCAGCTCTGCGAATCGGCTTGGGAGGGGAGGCGTAAGGAAGGAGGCGACCGTGGATGAGAGAGTGGCGCGAGATTTCGAAGCTAGTATAATCAAAAGGCGTCCTGGCTGGTCGGGGTTTGGACGACTGCGCCATCGACGTTGTGTGCTCGGAAAAGGGACGGGGGGACGAGCGAGAGGGTCGATATCAGGGTAATGGTTTCCCGGCTTGCGCGAGCCTGAAACAAGCAGATAGGTTCTCCGTCGTTTCTGGGGGAACCAGGCGAAAAACAACGCACCTAGTTTGGCGAGCGCGACTTGAGTCCCAGGAGCAACGGCATTGCGAGGAGCAGCCTATTGCCAGCGCGCGGTGCAAGTTCTGCGCGTCCTTGCGTACCAGGAGACCCATGCCCGCGAAAATGCGGGAGCCATCGATCAACCCACATAGCGATGGGCACTCCACGACGACAAGGCAGCGGTGCGGACGGGCGCGAGGCGGATGTCGATGCGCGGAGAGGGATGCCAAAGCGAGCGCCTGGGCGGGTGGAGTAGATGAAGGGGAGTGGATGAAGGGGAGACGTCGGGTCCGAACGGCATTTTGCTTGCTCGGGCAGATGCGGCGGTAGCACAGGTGTCGACGGAGTGGGGAATGGGTAGGACGGTGGCATTGCATTCGTTAATGGGTGTATGTGTGCGTCTAGAGGACGGGAATGAGTATTGCGATCGTCTGGGGCGCACGATGCAGACAGAAACGTACCATTACCTGCGAGCGTGCCCTTGACCGAAAAGCAGGAACAGTTCATTCACGAAGTTCGAGAGCTGACTGAGCACGCTGCCGCACCCCCGGCGACCGTCGCAGCGAAAATGAGCGGCAGCCGGCAATGATCCCGACATCGCAACAATGCCGAGTGGTGTTCCGCGGTCGCGGGAGGATACGAAGGAGGAGGGGATGCAGCCCAGCGAGGCGCACGGTGCGCTAGTTGAGCTTGAAGGTGCGCGCGCAGCCTGTCCTCCTCCGTCGGCGCTGCATCGGGACTGGAATGGCGGCCCGTCCCCAGCCGGGGTTGTCGACCGTCTCTGGCGTCCTCTGAGCATGCCTGGGACGTGAATTGAGCTCGCTGGATCGCAGAAAGAGGCTCAGAGCCATACGTACGCGCTGGGTAGCGGCAGCGTCGCGTCGTCTCCCCATCCGTCCCTCCACGCGACACGGGCACCCAGTGAAGATCGCAGTGCTATGAGCGCCTTCCGGCTCCCTACGTCGGCAGTCGCGGCGGCGGCGGAGGCGTCGCGCGGGCCTGTGGGCGGATGGAGGTCGAGAGCAAGAGCCATTGATGTGGCGCAAGTGCACCCGATCCCGCATCTCCTTCGCTCCGACCACAACAACAACAAACGCGAAATTCGCTCCTTGCTCTCATTGAATCTCTCTTTAAGTCCGCCCGCACCGATTCCTGAAGGTCCCCGCCCTCTCATCGCCGCCTCAAGTCGCCTAACCAGCCATTTAGTCGTACCACAAGTCTCTCGTCACCACGACTTGAAATTTGCCTCGCTACATCCCCAGCAATCTCTCAGCGCATTATCTGAGGGGGCGCCAGCTTCTCGCCAGCTTTCCACTCGGTACAATATCTCACAGCGGCGAATCGAGCTCAACCTTTCCTAAGGACGTCGCGTCCTTGTCCCTTCTCTTGCGCTCCTTCCGTTTCCTCTCGCTCTTGTCCCCGCTGCCCTCCCGCATATCGACCATCCAGTATCCCACTGCCTTCGCGCTTGGACCAGGTACCCTCCGGAAAATCTTTCTCAGGGAAAGCAGATATCTAATGGAACCCTACAGCGAACAAGTCGCCGTCTGGACTAGTTTCTCCGCATTGCTGCGGGTAGTGTCGAATCCTAGAGTCAATCGAACGTCCCGCGTTTCCGCCGACTCGGAAGCGGATCCTCAAGAACGGAGGACGCCCCCATGTCTGCCCCGGACGCTGGACATGGAACACCCAGCTCGAGCGGTTCGTACCTCGGTTTCGCTGGCGGGATGCCCAACCACGGAGGGCCGCGCCAACTCTGGGCTGGACCGCCCCGTCAGCACTGGTCCTCCGGCAAGGACGAACACTTCAAGTCCTTAGCAGACGCTGGCGATAAGCCACTAGTCGCAACCCCGCCCGACTGCGCCCCGGAACGCGCTCGCTAGCATTCGTGCGGCTCCCGTTGCCTTTGATCCCCAGAATGATCCAGCCACCCGTCCTTGTTGGAACGTTCAATCTCTCCAGGCCCACGGCTTGGCTGGGACACGAATACCACCCGATCCATCACCCCCCTCGCTCGTCGACCCGTCCGCGGCGCCGACGCCCTCGGGACGCCGCTTCTCGACCATTCCCCACCGCCCCGCGTCTTGCTCAACCCCGCACTCCGTCTCTGGCTGTCATGTCGACTTACGCAGAGATGGCGCCCCATTGTTGGAGCAGCTCTAGACTCGACGAGGCGGTATGTCCTTCTTCGTATCTGCATAGAGTACTTGGGGGCCGTCGGCGTACTACTCAAACGCGTTGAACCTGTATGCCTGTGTGCCGCATATCTTACCATATACTCCGGTGGAAGCCACATTACCTTTTACTGCCACTAAGGATAGGGTGGTTGTTCATGACTGTACTCTCCCATTTCAAAAATCCTGTTGTATGTTCACGTCGGCCTTGTGTTGAGGGAAAGTCCTCTACCTACATACTTGAGCTGGTATCATGTGCGGCTCCACCCGCGCCGTTTCCAAGGCCGCAGCGTAGAAAACAAGCAATACGCAGTTAGATATACACTAGATTCGGAACAAGCCCCCGACCTACGCTTCGAGCTCGCCTTTTGACATCGGTGCAACAAATAGTTGCACACAAACCGATTTCGCTCAAAACAAAGCTTGGGACGAACTTATGTATACACTCGGCGATCTGCCAGAATAACCACTGTTTACACGCTTCCCACTGGTATTCTCGTATCTGAAGATTTCTCTCAGATTGAAATCCTCCGACTTTCCCGGTGGTCAGTCGTAATACGCCTCAGCCTCGTCGGGGATGCGCGATGAGGCAAGGTAGCTCTGGTGCGCTCGAGGATTCGACTCAACGCTGGCCTGGACGTTCCAAATCGGACCCGTTTGGTTTTGTAAATACATGATTGAGAGGAATACAGACAAAGATAATACGCGGGGAGTAATACGCGGGCACAGTACGAGGTAATGTAGATGCATCGCGAGATTGGGCATAGTAACGAAGCGTGGGGCTGGACGAAGGAATGAGTTCAAAGTCCTCGCACCATCTCGCGACCGAGGACGATAGGCGGGAACGACGCGTGCAGAATGGAGCAAAAGCGGTAGTACAACCGGCGGGATCGCAGCGAGGGGCGCGGTTCGACCGGAATCGACACTACGCCGCGATCGAGGGACGCACGGAAGAGGAGGGGGGGGATGGGTGCAAATTTGAGTCGCGTCCGGTCCAGATGTCGATTTTTGTTCGTCGGTACCAGGAACAGCCAGATGCGCGCGTCAAGGTTGTCCACTATGTCGGGCGAGCACGCCTGGAGATCAGGAAGGACGGGATTGCTCCATTTCCAGGTCCAGCGCAGACTTGCCGCGGCCCTCCGTGTTTAGGCACCCCGCCAGCGAAACCACGGTACGACCCGATCGGGCTCTGTAATGGAGATGATTCTGGCAGCGCCATCGTGCGAATGGGCTCGGGGCGAAGGGAGTCGAGGGAGACGAACGTGTGTAAAGCGATGGGACGACCGATATCGGGGAAACGATGTACACTGGGCGCATCCAAACATGCGCATCGATGGAGGAGGATGCGGGAGCTAGGGAGAGTGGTATGAGGGTGGTCGTTCCCCGGGAGATGCGCGCGACTAGACGAAACGAATGAGATTTTGGTTGTGCTCGGGCGGTAGAAAGAAAGAGATCACTTACCACGGCCAACGCGCGCGACTTGGGGCGGGAAACGACGCGGTGGTGCCGGCTGGCCTGTCGCCGGTGTGGGGCGCAGACTGGGCGCGTCTGTTTGTATTCGGGGACCACTGTCGGTGGAAAATGGGGACCGGGGGAGCCGGCGTCGGAAACGACTTGATCCCGGACAACGAAGCGATAAGAATGGGCTCGGGAGGAGAGGGATAAGGAAGGAGGCGACCGTGTATGGGAGAGTGGCGCGAAATATGGAATATGGTGTAATCATAACGTGTTCTGGGTGGTCGGGGTTTGGGACGATTGCGCCATTCGACGTTGTGTGCTCGGTGGGGAGACGGGCGGACGAGCGAGAAGGACGTTATCAGGGTAGTCGTCGCCCGGCATGCAGGCATCTGAAACAAGCAGATAAGGCGTTAATCATTTCCTGCGGAAACAGGCGAAAAACAACGCACCTGGTTCGGCGAGCGCGACTTGAGCCCCAGGAGCAACGCCATTGCGAGGAGCAGCCTATTGCCAGCGCGCGGTGCAAGTTCGGGCGCGTCCTTGCGTACTAGGAGACCCCTGCCCGCGAAAATGCGGGAGCCATCGATCAACCCACATAGCGATGGGCAACCGATATGGGGGAACGATGTCCACTGGGAGCACTCAAACATGGCGGTCGATTGAAGAGACTGCAGGAGATAGGAAGCGCGGTATTGGGATCGTCGTTTCTTGGAAGATGTGCGCGACTAGACGAGACGAATGAGAATTCGATTTTGCCGGCGCGGGAGCAAGAATAGGATCGCGTACCATCGCCAACGCGCGCAATTTGGGACGGGAAGCGACGCGGTGGTGCCGGGCTGGCCCGTCGCCGGTGTGGGGGCGCAGACTGGGCGCGTCTGTTTGTATTCGGGGGCCACTGTCGGTGGAAAATGGGGACCGGGGGAGCCGGCGTCAAAAACGACTTGATCCCGGACAACGAAGCGATAAGAATGGGCTCGGGAGGAGGGGGATAAGGAAGGAGGCGACCGTGTATGGGAGAGTGGCGCGAGATATAGAATATGGTTTAATGATAAGGCGTTCGGGGTGGTAGTCGGGGTTTGGGACGATTGCGCCATTCAACGTTGTGCTCGGTGGGAAGACGTGCGGACGAGCGAGAAGGACGATATCAAGGTGGTCGTTGCCTGGCATGCGGGCATCTGAAACAAGCAAATAAGGCGTTAATCGTTCTCTGCGGAAACAGGCGCAAAACAACGCACCCAGTTCGGCGAGCGCGACTTAAGCCCCGGAAGCGACGGCATCGCGAGGAATGGCCCATCAGAACTGCGGGGTGCAGTTCGGGCGCGTCCTTGTGTGCTGGGAGACCCGGGCCAGCGAGAACGCGGGTACAATCGATCAACGAAGGTAAGTAACATGATTTCGCGCAACGCAGGGATCCAAGAAGCTCGGGAAGGAAGTGGAGGCGCGGGGAAAGAGAAGGGGTGGAGATCTGCGGGGCCGGGGGAGTCGCGTCTTGTGCAGGCGTTGAGTCTATTCGTCGGCGCCGCATGTACCAGCAACAGCTAAACATGCGGGTCGATTGAAGAGGTTGCAGACGATAGGAAGAACGGTATGTGGGCGGTCGTTTCCCGGGAGATGCGCGCGACTAGACGAAACGAATGAGATTTTGGTTGTGCTCGGGCGGTAGAAAGAAAGAGATCACTTACCACGGCCAACGCGACTTGGGGCGGGAAACGACGCGGTGGTGCCGGCTTGCTTTTGCCGGCGCGTGGCGCAGACTGGGCACGTTCGTTCGTCATCGGGGACCACCTTCGGCGTAGAATGGGGCCTGGATGACCGGCGTCGGAATCGACATGATCCCGGAAAACGCAAAGATGCGAATGGGCTCGGGAGAGGAGGGATAACGAAGGAGGCGACCGTGTATGAGAGAGTGGCGCGAAATATGGAATATGGTGTAATCATAAGGTGTTCTGGGTGGTCGGGGTTTGGGACGAGTGCGCCATTCGACGTTGTGTGCTCGGTGGCGAGACGGGCAGCTGAGCGAGAAAGACGTTGTCAGGGTGGTCGCTGCCCGGCATGCGTGTACCTGAACCAAACAGGTAGGTTTTCCGTCGTTGGGGAGACAAGCGAAAAACAACGCACCTAGTTTGGCGAGCGCGACTTGAGCCCCAGAGACGACGGCGTTGCGAGGAGCAGCCTACTACCAGGGCGCGGTACAAGTTCGGCGCGTCCTTGCGTGCTGGGAGACCCGTGCCCGCGAAAATGCGGGAGCCATCGATCAACCCATATAAATGGGCACTCCGCAACAAGGCAGCGGTGCGGACGGGCGCGAGGCGGATGTCGATGCGCGGAGAGGGATGCGAAAGCGAGCGCCTGGGCGAGTGGAGGAGATGAAGGGGAGTGGATGAAGGGGAGACGTCGGGCCCGAACGGCATTTTGCTTGCTCGGGCAGATGCGGCGGTAGCATGGGTGTCGAAGGAGTGGGGAATGGGTAGGAAGGTGGCATTGCATTCGTTAATGGGTGTATGTGTGCGTCTAGAGGACGGGAATGAGTATCGCGATGGTCTGGGGCGCACGATGCAGACAGAAACGCACCATTACCTGCGAGCGTGCCCTTGACCGAAAAGCAGCGGGATTGCGACGAACCGTTCATTCACGAGTTCGAGAGCTGACTGAGCACGCTGCCGCACCCCGGCGACCGTCGCAGCGAAAATGAGCGGCAGCCGGCAATGATCCCGACATCGCAACGATGCAGAGTGGTGCCCGCGGGAGGCGGGAGGACACGGAGGAAGCGTAAATGCAGCCCAGCGAGGCGCACGGTGCGCTAGTTGAACTTGAAGGTGCGCGCGCAGCCTGTCCTCCTCCGTCGGGCGCTGCATCGGGACTGGAATGGCGGCCCGTCCCCAGCCGGGGTTGTCGACCGTCTCTGGCGTCCTCTGCGCATGCCTGGGACGTGAATTGAGCTCCCTGGATCGCAGAAAGAGGCTCAGAGCCATACGTACGCGCTGGGTAGCGGCAGCGTCGCGTCGTCTCCCCATCCGTCCCTCCACGCGACACGGGCACCCAGTGAAGATCGCAGTGCTATGAGCGCCTTCCGGCTCCCTACGTCGGCAGTCGCGGCCGCGGCGGAGGCGTCGCGCGGGCCTGTGGGCGGATGGAGGTCGAGAGCAAGCGATTGATTGATGTGGCCAACTGCACCCGTCCATCGCACCTCTTGGGCTTCGACCACAATAACGACAAACGCGAAATTCGCTCGACTTTACCACAACTTCAAACGCGACGCAATGAGCTCCGCAGAATACTGGATCAAGATCTAGCCTAACACCTTCCTAACTCCCAGGATTCCCTCATGCCCGTCTTTAATGGCTCCAACGACCCTCCTCGCCTAGCAGCCGTCTCATCGCCGCCATGTACCGTCGAACATCGAGCTCCTTGTTGTCCTCCAATAGCTCTATATGTCGCGCGAGCTCCCAGATCCCTGATTCCATTACGCCGTCTTCCGAAAATCGTGGCATCGCCTTGACTATGACCTTTCCACCAACAGAAACCGCCGCATAATGCATATGCATCCGCCCCCCACTTCGGCGAATCCGGTCAAACGTTTCGACATTGCTTCGATGGAGAGAACGCCAGTCCGAGCACTTGACAAAGCGCAGGCTGCACTGTCCTTTCGATAGATCGAACAACACTGCTCTGAGCGGCGGAGGCCCATTGAAGTCCGTCCGCGCCCCCTCGTTCAAAAGACTGAATGCGACCTTCAACTGACCCAGTGCCACGTCCAGTTGCCTTGACGCGTATTCTTTGTTCATAACCGCGCGGATGAAATCCCTGTTTTTCTTGCTGAGTTGTTTCTTCCAGTCTAATCCGGTTATAACTCATCCTAGCCGCTCTTCCTGGAATGCTGACCTGTTTTTTCCCTTCCGATACGTGCACACTGACCCCGATGCTCGTGCCAGTCGCGTCTTTGACACTCCACCGAGCAGTAGTAGGTGTCCCTGCATCCAGAGCAGCACCGGATATTCCCCTTGGGCTGCAGCTTCTGGCACTAGAAATGCCTCAATAGATGGTTTCTCAAAAAGCTGTGATCGCACCGCAAGATTGGCGCAGGGAAGCTCCAGGCTGTACGCATCCAGCGTATCAGCTACGACTTTCCGTGCTTCGACTAATTTCAGGAAATTGTGCCATGCCCGCTGCAGCCGATTTATCTCGATGTGGTCGAGCTTGCTGTCGTATTCCGGCAAGTTACGCCCGATGTGCTTAACAACGGAGTATAAAATCGTCGCCGGCTGGAGGATAGACACCACAATGGTATGCAGGTTCTCTTCAACCGCGCCGCCGCACTGTGAATGGGAAGATATCGCCAACATGACCGGGACGAGACCGGCGTTGATTGCTTCGATCAGATAGTTGTGCCCATCGTCGCTGGAGAAGATGCGAATGAGGTTCCCCAGCAGACATGTTAGCACCGCGAAAGGTAAGGATGCCGTCCAAGTTGCCGCTGAAGTGATTCGGAAAAGTACTTCAGTCAGGGAAGCCGCCACCCCGGCTCGGAGAAGACAATCCCAGAGCGCCAGCTCTTCTTCCGCGGCGTATAGCGTGCCGAGGATACCACGAAGATGAAGCTCCAAGGATTTTGGCTCCGCGAAACAGAGGTGAGAGACGATTAGAGAAGCCAGGGCTTCCCAACCGCCCGCAGCTTCCTTGAGCTCCGGAAGGTCGCCAATGCTCCCGTCGCTATTCGCGCACCGGATGTGAGACATTGCGTCTAATGCTAACGCGTCTTTTGTGCGCAGGTGATACTCCCACGCTTGGCCGAGCAAAACGCGAAACTGCGGGTCCTTTGATATCGATATCATCACTGTAGCCCTTGGGCGCAAGCGATAGATGGTCGCCACTAGGCCGGTGAAGAGGAGGTAGAAGTTGGGAAGTGTCTCGGCGAGGCTGAACATAGACAAGGAGTCCAAAGGTAGATATTCGTTGACCTCCTGGAAATGCTGGATCCATGGCCAAGCTCCGCGCCAGATCTGGATCAGACCTGAAGGCTCGTAGACGTGCGTCTCTAGAACCGAAATGACCCCCCATAGGGCGACGAGTGCGCATGCGGAGGTGTCTTGGAGCTTTGCGACCTCAAGGTTCTCCGCTGTCGGAATTCGATCCTTTCGAAGGTGGGATAGAAACACTTGTAGGAGAATGTCGTTGCGTCGCTCTTGATTGTCATTCACGGCGGCGGTGAGCAGAAGCGTCTCTGCGTATGATCCTTGTAGCGACTTCCGCGCAGAATACTAGCTGGTTTTAGGATGGACAAGAGAAGATCGCGCCAACGTACCCTCAAGCTCGGCGGAAGTCCCTGAAGGTTTGGCTCTCTAGCGAACATACGAGGCGGCGCGCCGTTCACCCCTTCCAGGATGGGACATCATATACCGGTAGAGCCCTGATGTTGAAGGATGCGGAAGACTTATTGATCGCTTCGATTTGCGGAACATACGAAGCTTCTTCAAAGCTTCTTCCTTCCCTTCTTCTTCGGTATAAATATCTTCCGGCATAAATACTAGTATCAGATCATCAACCTCAAGCGTACTTGGACATCATGCCTTCTCTCCCCAATGAGCAGGAGCCCTTCGTCGCCGACAGCTGTTTTACGGATATTCTGTGCTACCTGCGCAACGAGACCCCGAATCCAGGGTTCGAAGTCATCGGTGCCATCGCAGTCAACGCTTGCAGCCGCTTTCGCGACTGGGTGAGCAATGAACAGGCCAGCAAGATAGATCCTCGGGTATTGGATATTCAAGCGGAAACTGTGCAAAGATACGTCGAGCTGTTTCTAGGCACACTCTCGCCAATCCGACGCTTGCCCGTGGAATTGCTTTCAGAAATCTTTACGCTCTGCGTCCCAGTACTGCCGACGGGAAGACGGGGACTGTCGGATGCGGAGCTGGCCGCGCTTGAAGTCAAAAATCTCGCGCGCGTAGAGGCTCCTTGCATTAGCACAGGTGGGAAACTGTCATTCGAGACTGCCCAGAGCTCAGCCCCTCCAGGTTTCCTATCATTGGCGGCAGGTCGCACTCGGCACACCAGGTCTCTGGTCGTGCATTGCTGCAGATCCTGACGTGTGGTCAAAGTGCACCGTGGCGTCGAGCGTTCTTCTCGACTTCATCCGCACTGCCTTGACACGGAGCGCAAGCTATCCTCTCTGTGTTCGCGTCCTGGCCGAAAAGGCCACGAACCACAGCGCCGCAGTGCTCGAGCTCCTCGTTGCGCATTCGCATCGCTGGCGGGATGCAGATATTCGCATCGAACAAAGTCAGTTGCACCTCCTGCAGCCTATCTGCGGACGGTTGCAGACGTTGGAGAAACTTCGGTCTAACAACGCGTGCATCGGCGGTGCTAATGTTCCGCGACGCGCCACGGCTTCGGGAGGTGGTGTTCTGGGGCCTATCAAGCTGCAGGTTACAGCTCCCGTGGACCGTCCTGAGCAGCTTCCGCTCATGTGGCGGTCCAGTAGGCGCTTGTACGGCTTTGTCCTACATGTCCTTCCTACCCTCTGGAAGCTCGTCGTCCTTCTGCATCAGCGCGCTGCTCTTGCCTCTCACAACACTTCCCCATGTCACTTCCCTTGTCGGCCGGTTCAGCCTGGACATCGCCGACAGCTGGGATGTGCCATTGGGTGAAGGAGCAATCCAGCGCATATGGGATTCAATTACATTTACCGGTCTTCGCCATCTCCACCTCAAGCCCCGTCGCTCGCACCCTGCGCCCATATGGCACCACGGATCCTTCCAGGCTCTTAACACTCGCTCCGGCTTCTCTACGAGCCTCATTAGCCTTACGATTCGAGTCGTCATCACGGAGCAGGACCTCCTCGAGACCCTTTCGTCTCTTCGGGCCGTAGAGAAACTCGATATCTCCGACCTCACGGCGCAAACTGCGCAGGCGGCAGTCATCACAGACGCGGTTCTCAACCACTTGACCTGGACGGCGAATCAAAACAGAGCGTGCCCCCTCCCGTCCTTGCATCGCCTATACCTTCGCAGCATCCTGGGTTTCAGTGACCAGTGTTTAGTCGACTTCGGAGAAAATCGCGCCGCTTCCCTGGCGGCCGATCAGGGTCCACCAAAGCGTCTGGCCATACTCGGTGTCAACTACGCGCATCATAAAAGGACCGAAATGAGCCAGAGGCTGCGAGTAGGGCTTACTAAACTAAAGGATCTCTCTGGTAAACAGTTCACCTTTGTACATTGGCCGATGGAACGTTGAATTCCCCACGGCCCATTCAGCAGATTATCTTCCACGTAGTTTGATGTATTTATATCATGGCACTTCGGACTGCGTTTCATGGACCTCTGGCGTAACTATTTTAGAGCATTGGCAAGGTCGGTGCTAGAGATCCGAGTAAGACGGTCATCTTGGTAATGATGTCTGAGCTGAAGGTTCATTGGATGCATATGCTAGCTGTCGAGCAGCGCAATGCAAGTTCCGAAAAATGAGCGACGCTACCGAGGGCGGCCGCGACGTCAGGTTCCAAATTCATTCCGCAATCATTGGACGCGCAAAACGTAATCCGGCTTATGGCCGACGCGTCTGATGGAGCTCTACACGTGACCGTGAAGTTACTTTGTTTTCGTTTCGCCATCTCATACAAAAGAGCAAGGGTATACAAACCACATATATGAGATCAATGAAGGTAGTGGACCGCAGAAGTGGTGCCGGCGCCGGCTACTTAACAGGTAAAATCTAATTACAGGTAATACACAGTTTTAAAGTCGCCATCCACCAGATGAACAACTCCCGTACTATAGTCAACCGCCAGGGACGTGATCCAGTTGAAGTTGACATCGCTCGGAAGATTGAGCATATGCACTGTCGGCTTCTCCGGTCTGGATGGACACCTCACCAACACGAGCGCTTGTTTATGAGGAATGTCGGGGAATTGGTGGCTTCCATCAATTCCAAGGAGGACGTTTCGACCGCTGTGGTCTATCCACAGGTGCGAAAAGTTGCTTGGATGTCCCATAATCTCGATCTCTTGGAGTGGACCGGGGAACGCGAGGGGCGATGTTTCACCGTCGTCTTCTACCCCCGCAACTTCTGCAGAGATGAATGTGACACTTGTCCGCTCATGGTCCTCTTCGCTGAGCCGAATGCACGCTGCTGCGATGCCGTAGCTGGGGCTTGTAGGAAGAAGGACAAAATAGGCTCCCCAGACAGTTGGGCTCCCGGATTGGGCAGTGAAAAAGGTCGCATTGCCGCGGCCCGTAGATAGCGAGTTGCGAGAAAAATGGTGGATCGATACGCCGTTTTGACATCCGTCGAAAATCGTGTATAAGTGGCCCTTGAACGTGAAGCAGCTGAACTGCTCCTGCTCATGTACCTGAATGGATTTACGTCAGCGAAAAGTTTAGGAATTGCAAGGGAACAAAGGACCGGGTGAGGAAATGTCATCGATAAATTCTGGTGAGCGCGAGAGTCCGATGGTCGATAGCTCTCGATTTCTCCATGACGATCTCCATCGGCGACTGACACCGTCCCCACAAGATCTTTTCCTACAAACACTGCTGCAAAAGCCTCCTCCTTGGGGAGGATTCCAGGTGTTGAGCGGATTGTGAAAGCATCAATTTCTCCTTTCGAATGGGCTATGTACGCGATGCATCGTTTGAAAGTCCTACGAGGCAGGAAGTCAGAATTCAATCTGTGTAGGATCATGACTGACCCTGTTTCACCTTCGAGCGTTGTCGTGAAGCCCAAGCATGCCAGCCCGGGAGATTCATGAAGTGTTGAAATTGCGACGATGGTGCCAACAGACAGACCGAGGGTGACAGAATCCACTCTGGCCGAACTACCGCTCCAGCAGATGATGTGCTGTATGCGAGGGAGATGGAGGAGAACAATTCCCGTACCCTGCACGATGGCAAGGATACTAGCCATCTCCCCAAAGTCCCGAGGTATCGCTGTCCCTCTTGGATTGATGGTTCGCTTCGACCAAGCGGCGCTCATCCTGAGGCTGATAGCTGCCATTCCTTTGAGTTCGCCCAATCGGAGGTCGCTGAGGGCTGTAGAAGAGTTGGAGGCGAATAACGGCTGCTCGCGCTGCATAGTTTTCAGCAATATGAGCCAGAAGATCCGTTGATTCTGAAGCGAACGCAGAGCTTGGCAGGTCTGAAGCGGGTCAGTGGGGCTAACTCTGATAGATAGCCTCATACTGATACTAGTCGCAGGGCATCGAACGCGGCGAGCCACGCGATAACATTCAGGAGGACGTCTGTCGATAATTCCGGGAGGAGCATCTCCAAGGGCGAAGACGTGCAACAGAGTGGGGTGTAAACGGGCTCAAGAGGCGGCGGACAGCGAAGCTGGTTTAAAAAAAGACAAAGCATGCACTTCCGAGACTCCATCCTTTCCGCGCAATGAAGGTTAGGATGCCTTGCGTAATTCCGGGGTGAAGATCTTTGTTCCTGTTCTTCTTTCCGCGGAACGGGTTGTTCCTGGTTCAGGGATAGCTGCAAGCAACAGCCACGACAACATCTCGCAGCTGCAAAATGAGTGCCTTATACGACGCGGGTCCGCCGCGTGTCGTGGGGAGCAAGGTCATCACATGTAGACAGATTGGACGAAATAGTACCTGGATCTCCTCGCTCGGCCTCAGGCTCGTAGCACGTCTTCTTCCGATCAACCACCTTTCGATTTGGCGAGGAGTGCATACAAATATTCATTTCACTTTCATTGCAGCGCTCTCTCCATTCGGCGTCCCCGCAGAAGATTAGGCAGGAGCGCGACTGGCATTCAAGAATTAGCTCTGTCCGTCCCAGATGAGACCCTTCGCCCGATTTGAAGTGCTGAAACGGACCGATTCTGGATCGAGATAACGTTTTTGATGATAAGAAGCAGACGCAAGGGTTCCGACTCGACTTCCTTCATGTCGCAGCGAGACAAACCCTTCCACTGTGCCGTTCTCTCCACCACGCATGCCCTACGGTTGATACTCGCCGCCCAAATGGGTATCATTCCCCGCGTTATACGCCGCCTCAAACGAGAGGAAAGCGAAGCGGTAATTCGCAGTGGCGCCGTGTTTGTTTTCAGCTCTGAAGAAAGTATGATTAAACGATGGAGAGGTAAGACCACTACAGACTGGCGCGTTATTGTCCTGACTTGAGGCAGACCCGTACCTCTGGTCTATCGTCGGCTCCGTGGATAACTTCTTCGTATGTCGTTTCGTCTTGCGACGCAGTTTTTTACGGACTCTAGGTTTATTATGCCGAGGATGGCACCACGCTTCCAGGCGATCCAAATCAGGCGGGTCGAGACTCGATTGTGCGCGCTTTTGCATGCTGAAGAGTTATCAGAGAAGGGCGCGAAACTTACGATGCCCGCCGAGTCCGTACACCTTGCAGAAAAAGGTGCAGTGCCAATGAGCATGTATCCGTGCGTTGACATTTGACGCTGACCTGGTACAGACATTCAGTGCAGTCGTCGACAGCCAAACATTTCACGTCATTGCTTACTTTACCGACTACGACGTGCAGTCAGGCATTTTGAAGGTTAGTGGCATTTCGAAGCAGAGACGTCGGCTCGAACTCAAACAGGATCCAACGAAGTTTCCCAGAAATAATGGCCATAAGGCTCAATCCAGACACGTTTCGAGGGACGCACTTTCGTCGTCGGCTCACAATAATGAGCGATCATAGTGGAAGATTGTATTACCTGTGCGTGTTTGTGTGAAATTTGGAGGTCCTCGCAGCTTACTTGTGGCAGCGAGGACAGTGGGGAAAGGATCGGTGTGGGGACGGCGGAAAGTCCGAAGATCGCTGGAGCTGGGGCGTCGCAAACTCTACATGGTGGTTCGACGCCACACGGCGTGTTCGGCCTCTCCGAGGGGGCCATTGTCGGTCAATCAGATAACAACGACGAGCCGAGTAGTCCGGGAGGGATATTGCAGAGCCCAAGTTCGGCGGGCAGCGTTGGAGAGATGGAGGCGACGACAGAGGAGGTTGAATTGGATGCGGAACAAGAGGACGCGATGGCGGGCAGCGTTGCGAGCGTGAGCCGGGATAAGAATGTGCGCCCTTCGCTAAACAGCCCACAGCCCGAGATTCACAGTCCACCGTCCGGAGTCGTGAACGTGTCCTCCGATGACGAGTCGGAGGGCTCAATGGCGCAGGGTACAGTTGAGGGCGCAGTGGGGAGCTCCGGTACCGGTACAGACAACGCAAATGGCCAGCATCTGGCTTCGGCCAGGAACCCTTGGATGCGTACGGAGGGATCCGATCTATACAGCATCGCTGCAGAGTTGGGCGAGCAGGGAGCCATGGCGTTGGCTGCCGCTTACGCTGCAGAAAGCGACGGGTGGACTTGGGGGGCAGTGGGGGGAGAAGAGAGTCTCCGCGAGCAGCAGAGCGAGGTCATAGAGCGGGAAACCGAGGGGGCGAAGCTCGGGCAATGAGGTGGGCCATCTCGCAATGTCGCCAGCGGATGATTGGCAAGGAGAGTACGTTGCGCAGGGACAGACGGACTGGAGTGGAACGGGCTGGATGCAGATCCAACAGATTTTTGGAGAGCTGTGGTACGAGTAGGGCGAAGTAAACGAATGGAAACGTCGGCTTCGGTCGTGGTTCGAGAACGGATTTGGCTTCAGGTTGCGAGTCGGACAGAACATTGAGTTGGAATGGGATGGATCGCGAGGAAGACTATGGGGTACCAGCAGGTGCGAAGCGCTGGTGAACTTGATCAATACTACTTGCTCTCGACCTCCATCTACCCACAGGGCCGCGCGCCGCCGCCGCCGCGACGGCCGACGTAGGGAGCCGGAAGGCGTTCATAGCACTGCGATCTTGGCTGGGTGCCCGTTTCGCGTGGAGGGACGGATGGGGAAATGACGCGACGCTGCCGCTACCCAGCGCGGACGTATGGCTCTGAGCCTCTTTCTGCGATCCAGCGAGCTTAATTCACGTCCCAGGCATGCGCAGAGGACGCCAGAGACGGTCGACAACCCCGGCTGGGGACGGGCCGCCATTCCAGTCCCGATGTAGCGCCGACGGAGGAGGATAGGCTGCGCGCACACCTTCAAGTTCAACTAGCGCACCGTGCGCCTCGCTGGGCTGCACTTACGCTTCCTCCGTGTCCTCCCGTGTCCGCGGGGCACCACTCGGGCATCGTTGCGATGTCGGGATCATTGCCGACTGCCGCTCATTTTCGCTGCGACGGTCGCCGGGGGTGCGGCAGCGCGCTCAGTCAGCTCTCGGACTCGTGAATGAACTGCTCGTCGCAATCCCGCTGCTTTTCGGTCAAGGGCACGCTCGCAGGTAATGGTACGTTTCTATCTACATCGTGCGCCCCAGACGATCGCAATACTCATTCCCGTCCTCTAGACGCACACATACACCCATTAACGTATGCAATGCCACCGTCCTACCCATTCCCCACTCCGTCGACACCTATGCTACCGCCGCATCTGCCCGAGCAAGGAAAATGCCGTTCGGACCCGACGTCTCCCCTTCATCCACTCCCCTTCATCTACTCCACTTGCCCAGGCGCTCGCTTTGGCATCCCTCCCCGCGCATCGACATCCGCCTCGCGCCCGTCCGCACCGCTGCCTTGTCGTGGAGTGCCCATTTATATGGGCTGATCGATGAATCCCGCATTTTCGCGGGCACGGGTCTCCCAGCACGCAAGGACGCGCCGAACTTGTACCGCGCCCCGGAAATGGGCTGCTCCTCGCAACGCTGTCGTCTCTGGGGCTCAAGTCGTGCTCGCCGAACCAGGTGCGTTGTTTTTCGCCTGTTTCCGCAGGAAACGATTAACGCCTTATCCGCTTGTTTCAGATGCCTGCATGCCGGGCAACGACCGCCCTGATAACGTCCTTCTCACTCCTCGCCCGTCTCCCCACCGAGCACAACGTTGAATGGCGCAATCGTCTAAACCCCGACCACCACCCAGAACGCCTTATCATTAACCATATTCTATCTCTCGCGCCACTCTCATCATACACGGCCGCCTCCTTCGTTACCCCTCCTCTCCCGAGCCCATTCGCATCTCTACGTTTTCCGGGATCATGTCGATTCCGACGCCGGTCATCCAGGCCCCATTCTACGCCGAAGGTGGTCCCCGATGACGAACGGACGTGCCCAGTCTGCGCCACGCGCCGGCAACAAGCCAGCCGGCACCAACCGCGTCGCTTCCGCACTAAGCCGCGCGCGTCGGCGACGATGGTATGCGATCTTTTCTTCCTCCTGCCCGGGCAGAACCAAAATCTCATTCATTTCGTCTAGTCGCGCGCATTTCCCGGCAAACGACGACTATCATCCCGCTCTTCCTACTCCCCCGCAACCTCGTCAATCTAGACGCATTTTTCGCTGTTGCTGGTACATGCGGCGCCGACGAACAGAGTCGACGTCTGCACAAGACGCGACTCCCCCGGCCCCGCAGATCTCCACCCATTCTCGGTCCCCTCGCTTCCTCTCCCGTCCCGAGCTTCTCCGCGTCGCTGCGTTGCGCGAAATCCCGTTACTTACCCGCATTGTTCGAATGTACCCGCTTTTCGCTGGCCGGGGTCTCCCAGCACGTATTGTTTCAGGTACACGCACACCGGGCAGCGACCACCATAACACTGTCCTTCTCACTCCTCGCCCGTCTCCCCACCGAGCACAACGTTGGATGGCGCCATCGTCGCAAACCCCGACTACCCAGGACGCCATTTGATTACACCATCTTCCGTATCTCGCGCCATTCTCTCCTACACGCTCATGTCCCTCCATATATCTCCCCCTCCCGAACCCATTCGTATTGCTTCGTTGTCCGGGATCAAGTCGTTTCCGACGCCGGCTCCCCCGGTCCCCATTTTCCACCGACAGTGGCCCCCGAATACAAACAGACGCGCCCAGTCTGCGCCCCACACCGGCGACGGGCCAGCCGGCACCACCGCGTCGCTTCCCGTCCCAAATTGCGCGCGTTGGCGATGGTACGCGATCCTATTCTTGCTCCCGCGCAGGCAAAATCGAATTCTCATTCGTCTCGTCTAGTCGCGCACATCTTCCAAGAAACGACGATCCCAATACCGCGCTTCCTATGTCCTGCAGCCTCTTCAATCGACCCCCATGTTCGATGGCTCCCAGTGGACACAGTAGAGGCATGTATGTCGGCACGAGAACTGCGGAGCCCTTCCCAAGGGCTTTGTGGAATTTACCCTCCCTCCCTCCCGTTCCCCTATATCGGTTGTCCCATCGTGTTACATCCGTTGGTCTCCCTCGACACCCTTCGCGTTCACAAGCCCCTCCGTGCTACGGTGCTGCCTAGAATTGTGTCAGTTACTGAGCCCGATCGGGTCGTCCCGTGGTTTCGTGCCCAATCACGGAGGGCCGCGCCAAAGTCTGTACTAGACAGGAGCAATTTCGTGCGTCTCTGGATCGCTGCATGAGTGGCGGTAGTGTCGTTTTCGTTCGACCGATGCGTCGACGGGCATCCTTAACCACGGCAAAACGCGTCTGGTCGGCGCCGGATTCTCGATCCGCGCCGTTCGCTGCGATCCCGCCGCTTCTCCTCCCGCTGCTCCTACATTCTGCACGCATCGTTCCCGCGTATCGTCCTCGGTCGCGAGATGGTGCGAGGACCTTGAACTCATTCTTCCGTCCAGCCCCACGCTTCGTTACTATGCCCAGTTTCGCGATGCATTTACACTGCGTCGTGCCCTGCCCACATATTAGTCTTCTCTCAATCGTGTATTTACAAAACCAGATGGGTCCGATTTGAAACGTTCAGGTCAGCGTGGAGTCGAATCCTCGAGCCCATCAAAGCTACCCTTGCCTCATCCCGCATCCCTGACGCCGTTTCAAGGACGCCGAGGCGTATGCTGACCATTGGGAGGAATCTAATCTACAGATACGAGATCAACAGTGGGAAGCGTGTGTTTATTCTGGCAGATCGCTGAGTGTATGTATACCCAACTGCGTATTGCTGTTTTCTACGCTGCGGCCCTGTAGACGGCGCGGGTAGTACCGGACATGATACCAACTGAAGTAGGTAGGCGGAAGACCTTTCCTCGAATACAAAGACGGAGTGAAGTGCGGAGATACTATAGTATGTTTTCGGAATGGGAAAGTACATTCATGAAGAACCAACCTATCCGTAACAAGGCAAGGCCGCGTCCTTGGTGTACATCCGAGAACTTCGCGATTGTTAACGAACGCGTTTCGGGCGCAGTCCGGCGGGTTTACGAACAATGGCTTATCGCCACGGTCTGTGAAAAGAAACCTTCGTCCGTGCTGGAAGACAAGTGCTGACGCGACGGTCCACGCCAGGATTTGACGCGGCCCTCCATGATTGGGCACTTCGCTAGCGAAACCAGCTCGGCAGTGGATATGGTTCTGGGCGGCGCCGCGGTCCGGATAGGCTGGGGGACGCGAAGGGAGTCGAGGCAGATGAACGTGTGTAAAGCGATGGGACGACCGATATGGGGGAAACGATGTACACGGGCACCCAAACATGCGTGGCGCTTGAAGAGGATACGAGGGAGTAGGGAGAGCGGAACGAGTGTAGTCCTTTCCCGGGAGATATGCGCGACTAGACGAGACGAATAAGATTGTGATTGTGCCCGGGCGGTAGCAAGAAGAGATCGCGTACCATCGCTAACGCGCGTGGCTTGAAGCGGAAGGGACGCGGTAGTGCCGGGCGGGCTTGTTGCCAACGCGTGGCGCAGACGTGACAGGTCTGGTCATCCTCAGGGACCACTTTCGCGAAGGATGGGGCCGGGGGTGACCAGCGTCGGAATGGACATGATCACGGAGAAGCGGCGTTACGAGTGGGCGCGGGGAGGGAGGGATAAGGAAGGAGCCGGCCGTGTATGAGAGATTGGCGCGGGATATGGAATATGGTGTAATCATAATGTGTTCTGGGTGGTCAGGGTTTGGGACGATTGGACCATTCGGACGTTGTGCTCGGTGGGGAGACGGGCGAGGAGTGAGAAGGACGTTATCAGGGCGGTCGTTGCCCGGCATGCGTGTACCTGAAACAAGCAGATAGGTTCTCCGTCGTTTCTGGGGGAACCAGGCGAGAAACAACGCACCTAGTTTGGCGAGCGCGACTTGAGCCCCAGGAGCAACGGCATTGCGAGGAGCAGCCTATTGCCAGCGCGCGGTGCAGGTTCGGCGCGTCCTTGCGTGCTGGGAGACCCGTGCCAGCGGAAATGCGGGAGCCATCGATCAACCCATATAAATGGGCACTCCACGACGACAAGGCAGCGGTGCGGACGGGCGCGAGGCGGATGTCGATGCGCGGAGAGGGATGCCAAAGCAAGCGCCTGGGCGAGTGGAGTAGAAGAAGGGGAGTGGATGAAGGGGAGACGTCGGGTCCGAACGGCATTTTGCTTGCTCGGGCAGATGCGGCGGTAGCATAGGTGTCGAAGGAGTGGGGAATGGGTAGGACGGTGGCATTGCATTCGTTAATGGGTGTATGTGTGCGTCTAGAGGACGGGAATGAGTATCGCGATGGTCTGGGGCGCACGATGCAGACAGAAACACACCATTACCTGCGAGCGTGCCCTTGACCGAAAAGCAGCGGGATTGCGACGAACCGTTCATTCACGAGTTCGAGAGCTGACTGAGCACGCTGCCGCACCCCCGGCGACCGTCGCAGCGAAAATGAGCGGCAGCCGGCAATGATCCCGACATCGCAACGATGCAGAGTGGTGCCCCGCGGACGCGGGAGGACACGGAGGAAGCGTAAATGCAGCCCAGCGAGGCGCACGGTGCGCTAGTTGAGCTTGAAGGTGCGCGCGCAGCCTGTCCTCCTCCGTCGGCGCTGCATCGGGACTGGAATGGCGGCCCGTCCCAGCCGGGGTTGTCAACCGTCTCGGGCGTCCTCTGCGCGTGCCTGAGACGGAGATTGAGCTCGCTGGATTGCAGAAAGAAGCTCAGGGCCATACATACGCGCTGGGTAGCGGCAGCGTCGCGTCGTCTCCCCATCCGTCCCTCCACGCGACACGGGCACCCAGTCAAGATCGCAGTGCTATGAGCGCCTTCCGGCTACCGACTTCGGCAGTCGCGGCGGCGGCGGAGGCGTCGCGCGGGCCTGTGGGCGGATGGAGGTCGAGAGCAAGAGCCATTGATGTGGCGCAAGTGCACCCGCTACTCGCACCTCTTTGGCTTCGACTATCATAACCAACGCAAACCCCCGAATCTACCCTGCAAGCTGCCCACCAGCATCGTTTCCACCGACGCATACAACCAACTGATCCCAAGTCCACCACAAACAATGTAACACGCAAGTGGAAACAAATTGTTTTTTACGTACTGCTCAGCGAAGTTAAGCACACCTTTCCGATGCTTCGATGTTTCGGTCGCACCTGCACCGATCCCATACATAAATATAAGTAAGCATGAGGCAAATCCTTTTTTCTTCTTCACCCGAACCATGGACGCGAACCCCCTTTCAGCATCATACCGCCTCCAAAACCTCCGCTCTGCATATCTCGCTTTAGAGGAACGGGTCCTCGAGGCTCTGCGTACATGTTGCGGGAATCCCGGCTCTTTCCATCGTTACAGCTTGGAATGCGCCGATTATCTCGCTCATGCAGAAAGGGTGTGCGACACCTCTCATCTTCCCCGTCCCTGCTCAGTATTTCCAGCAAAGAGACATTTTTCAGCCCGACGAATATGCACGCCTCACTCGGAACATCTCTTCCATGCTCGAGCAAATCGAGCTGGCTTTGACGGCCGACCCAGAGCGGACTGAGCGCCAGTCTATTTCGGTCACCTCCCTCAGTGAGCCATCTCGCAAAGGTGGTAGACCGCGTATCAAGATCGATGACCTCTTTCTTGAACGCATCATCCGCCACAAGGGCTTCGCTGGCATCGCACGGTCTTTGGGTTGTAGCGCCCGTACTGTGAGACGGAGAGCAATGGATCTGAATCTTACGCGACCCGGACCCTCCCTTCTGCTTCCCGACACTAGCGACAGAACATCTCGCAAAGGCTGCCGACCATCCCGCCATTCCGACATCTCGGACGCCCAGCTAGACGCCCATGTCTTCTCCATCCTCCAAGTCTTCCCAAACTACGGAAGAGCCATGGTGGCGGGCCAGCTGGCCTCACGCGGCATGATTTTATCCCGAGCGCGGATCCGAGAATCTCTGCGTCGGGTTCGCGGCGTCCCGCTATATTACGGGCGCCGCCGCATCGCGCGGAAGAAATATTGGGTCCCAGCTGTGAACTCATTGTGGCACCATGACGGTCAGCATGGTGCGCAGTTCACAAATCAAACTCTTCAAGGAATCATTGTCCGCAGGTCTAATCCGGTGGAAGTTGGTTACTCATGGATTTATTGACGGAAAATCGCGTTTGGTCACCGGTTTACGCGTTCACAACAACAATCGTTCGGTCACGGTTCTCCGACTTTTCCATCGGGCCACTGCGCGATATGGAATACCACGACGCGTGCGGGGTGATCACGGCGTTGAGAACGTAGATGTGGCTGAGCAAATGGACGTTTGGCACGGCAGGGGGAGAGGCGCGTATATCTTTGGACGGTGAGAAACTCCGTCTTGCATGGTTGCCGAGCTGAAGAATGCTAGGAGCGTCCACAATACGCGCATCGAGCGGCTCTGGGTAGAGTGGACCCAGGGGCTCGGGAACAAGTGGTACGACTTTTTCATGACCCTAGAGGTCCACTATGGCCTGGACGTCGAGAACTCCCTGCATTTATGGCTGCTTCACCACCTTTTTTTGGAGGTGATTAATGCTGAAGCGCAGGATTGGGTGCGCTCTTGGAATTCACACACCCTGAACATCCGTGACGAGCCTAACCACTCGCCGGAATTTTTGTGGATGGATGGGCAGAGGTCGGGAGGGGCACATGGCGTGCTGGAGGACGAGGAGGGGGATCTCACACTCTATGGGGTGGACTTTGCGGCGCAGAGGGACCGTAGGATTATGGACCACCTCATGGAGCACAATCCCGAGGAGCGACGGGAATCTGCGCCCGTGCAGCTCACCGAGGTTATTTGCGAGCCGCCGGAAGGCTCGTTGACAGCTGAAGAGGTTGCGTGTCTGGACGCGCATCTTGCTCAACGCGGTCTCAATCCGTGCCACACACTATCCATGGACGTGAGGAAGGGGATTTGGTGGGAGGCATTACAAGCAGTCAACTCCCTCACAGCGAACTAAGGGTTTATGAATCTCTTATCTTTGTGAACCTTGCGGGCGTTTTCATGCCCCTCTGTTGTCCGAGAACATCGCAATGGCACGGGTGCACTTGCGCCACATCAATGGCTCTTGCTCTCGACCTCCATCCGCCCACAGGCCCGCGCGACGCCTCCGCCGCCGCCGCGACTGCCGACGTAGGGAGCCGGAAGGCGCTCATATCACTGCGATCTTCACTGGGTGCCCGTGTCGCGTGGAGGGACGGATGGGGAGACGACGCGACGCTGCCGCTACCCAGCGCGTACGTATGGCTCTGAGCCTCTTTCTGCGATCCAGCGAGCTCAATTCACGTCCCAGGCAAGCGTGGAGGACGCCAGAGATGGTCGACAACCCCGGCTGGGGACAGGCCGCCATTCCAGTCCCGATACAGCGCCGACGGAGGAGGATAGGCTGCGCGCGCACCTTCAAGTTCTACTAGCGCACCGTGCGCCTCGCTGGGCTGCATTTACGCTTCCTCCGTGTCCTCCCGCGACCGCGGAGCACCACTCGGCATCGTTGCGATGTCGGGACCATTGCCGACTGCCGCTCATTTTCGCTGCGACGGTCGCCGGGGGTGCGGCAGCGTGCTCAGTCAGCTCTCGAACTTGTGAATGAACGGTTCGTCGCAATCCCGCTGCTTTTCGGTCAAGGGCACGCTCGCAGGTAATGGTGCGTTTCTGTCTGCATCGTGCGCCCCAGACGATCGCGATACTCATTCCCGTCCTCTAGACGCACACATACACCCATTAACGAATGTAATGCCACCTTCCTACCCATTCCCCACTCCTTCGACACCCATGCTCCCGCCGCATCTGCCCGAGCAAGCAAAATGCCGTTCGGACCCGACGTCTCCCCTTCATCCACTGCGCTCCCCAATGCGCCCGCCTTGGCATCCCTTCCCGCGCATCTACATCCGCCTAGCGCCCGCCCGCACCGCTGCGCTGTCGCGGATTGCCCATTTTCCTAGGTTGATTGATTGTCTCTACTCCTTCGCCTCCATTCCCCGCTAGATCTGCACCCTCCTTGGCACAAACTCCGTTCTGCCACCCACAATCGCCGCCCCTCTAGCTCATCTGACTGTCCCGGCGTCCTCAACGTCTTCTACCCTACCAAGCTAAACTCCCGCGTTCTGCGGGCGAGTAGGAATGGCTCCTTGACCGACAAGCGCGGTGCACACGCGTGTTGTTGGGCGTTGCGGAGTGGACAATGAGCGGGTGGAGGAAGTACACGTCCCCGACGGCGCCTGCGATCTCGGCGATGCTGCCGAAGAAGTCCCCGCGTTTTCGCTGGCACGGGCCTTCAAGCGACCAAAAACGCGCCCAACCTGCGCCGTGCGCTGGAAATAGGCCACTTCTCGCAATGCCGCCGCTTTCGCCGCCCAAGTCGCGCTCGCCGAGCTAGGTGCGTTTTTTAATTTATTTTTCACCCGGAAAACTTATTTCCTTGCTTCAGGTGCAAGCATGCCGGGAAACGACCACCCTGATATCGTCCTTCTTACTCCTCCGCCCGTCTCCCCGTCGAGCATACAACGTTGAATGGCGCCGTCGTCCGAGATCTCGGCCACCCAAATCGCCTTTCGATTACACGAGGTTCCAAACTTCCCCCCGTTCTTCATACACGCTCGCCTTTTTCCATATCGCTCCCCTCCCGCATCGCTGCGTTGTCCGGGGTCATTTCGATTCCGACACCGGTTCCTCCGGCCCACAATTTCCGCCGGCAGTGGTCCCCGAGGACCAACAGACGCCGTCCGGCCTGCTCCATGCACCGGCAAGAAGCCAGTCGGCACCATCACGTCGCGTCTCGCACCAAGCCGCGCGCGTTGGCCATGGTACGTGATCTATTTCTTCCCACCGCCCGGGCGCAACCAAAATCTCATTCATTTCGTCTAGTCGCGCAAATCTCTCGGGAAACGACCACCCTCATACCGCTCCTCCTATCTCCCATCGCCTCCTCCTCCGTCGATACGAATGTTTGCGTGCGCCCAGTGCATCGTTTCGGTCATATTGGTCGCCCCACCCTCGCGCGATTTATTATATCCACTCGTCCCCACACCATATGCATCGCCGCGTTGCTCTGAATCCGGTCAAATACCGAGCTCGATCGCTTCGTATCGCGATTTCACTGCCGCCTACACGATATGCAACGGAAACACATTCTCTTCTTCCAAGCGCACACGTCGCCGGGGTAGCCTGCGCCAAGCCTGCGCACTGGCACCGTCCCTTTCATTTCCCGCGCCTTCCCCTCCCTCTCCTGCCATCATCCTTCCATCGTCGCACATCTACTCAACCTTGTGCAGTTCCTGTCGGTGTCCTGGAGACCTCTCTTTCCACGTGTTGAAGCAGTCACATCTAACGTGATCGACCTCATGCTCAACCTCCATCCTCAAAGCGACGCCGTACACTCAATCGACGAACGACCGTGTCCCCGGGGATCGCCGCCTCTACGGGCTGACTCCGCCAATTATCTCCCTACCAACCTGCCGAACGTACTTCCACAAGACCTCCTTTTTGCTCGATGAGGAACCTGGGCTCACGTCGAGCATTCCGTCGATCGCGGGAGCCGCAGACGGCGGTACTACGCTGTCGCGTCTGCGGTCGACGTTTCAAGCGCGTATGGCGTCTACGACTCCATTTGAACAACCATCCTGGTGGCGCCGCGGCTCCTCAGACCTTTCACTTTCGCTCATCATGTTTTAGTTCTTCAGGCACGCGTTCATGCGAATCTCACAACTGGTGCGGAGGATAGTTAGAGAGTGTCTGTATCGTGAATTACTGCCAGCCAGCCGCCGATTTTGTCCGTCCTCAGCGGGATCAAAGAACATGGCTGACATTTTGATGTGGAGGCTATAGAAGTTTTCCGCCACAGAGCGCATGAAATGAACTATCCCCTTGGATCGCGGCGTACATCGGTATCGCGCGGCACCCAAAGTAGCCGAATGCGGCCGACTTTGCCGGAAGGGCGAAGTGAGGCGCACGAATATTAAGGTCTAGAAATGCGAATGCTGCGGTGTAGAGCTGCGTGGTGTTTGCAGTGCTCAAATCGGGTCGCGCGAATTCAGTCGGGCTGCGGGCGCAAGGCGGGCGGGGGTATCGTTCGTTCCAGAAATAGCGTCCGTCTTCTCGAAGAACCTCTAAGAATGACGTTTTGATGTGCAGCTGCAGAAGAAGAAGAAGAAGAATCGATTCCGCTATTGTGGCTTCGGCGTTCCAAGAATAGCTGCGGGATTTGCGCAGGACCGTATCGGGAACTGACGCGTGATGGTGACGCGTCGTGTTGTTGAAAGTCTTCAACAAGCGCGTCGGCGTTTGTGACGCGTCGCGTGGTTTAAAGTCGCGTCCATCACATTTCCCTGCCGCGCTGCTTGCCTCTTACCCTTTAGCATCGTCGCCCCGGTCAACAGATCTACAACAAATTCTCCGTACCAAAGCGCTGGCGACCAAGCCAGGCCCCTGCCCGTCGAGATGCGCTTGTTGGAATGGCAAACAATGTATCCGGCCGGTGCATCGCTTGCCTCCACTCGCACGACTCCCGGCTCCCCGAGTGCGACGAAGAGGATCCGGACCTCTATGCAGTACTTGTGGTCTCAGCAGTTGCCGTGACTGGGTCGAGCGTGTGGCGTTTCGCATTGTGTTCGGCCGGTGAGCTCGCCATTTCAGTGTCGCCAACTTTCTGCTCTCTAATACCAGTCTTTACAGATGGACGACGCTCAACTCCATGCCAGCTGACGATCCCTCCTCTTCATCCTATATATATTCACGGTGCGCGCTTGAATGTTCACAACAAATGCTGAAAACTCGCGCGGTGCTGGATGGATCCTGGGATCATATGAAAGCTCACGCTCGTCCAGGAAATTGCTCTAGCTAACAGGACGAGTCTCGCGTATTGCAAAGCTTGTGTTATCGTCGGGCCGTTCATCTCCCATAATTTCGAATCCCCTCAATACGCTCACCATGAATAATCTAGGTGATACCGATACCGCTGCGCTACAGACATTTCCACAATGGCCCCGCGAGTCATAAAATTCTCCCCCAGTCCGCGACTCTTCTTTCGTGAATCTTCAATTTTACCGTGCTTACATACAGCGTCATGCTGCGACGAAGAGCTTGCTAGACGTCTTTTCTGCCTCACGTTCAGGTTTGTAGAAATACCATAGCCCCAGCAGCACGGCGCTCATCCTTCGCTCAGACCAGGTAGCAATTCGCGCTACGCAAGGCCCCAGTTGGCTGAAATCACCCGCTAAGTATGACATTTGCTTTCTCCATCAATTGATGAAGCTAAGGACGGACCGCAGACCTACTCCTCCTCAGATGGTATGGCTAACAAGGCAACAATCAACCAACTGTTCAAATATTTTTACTAGGGAGAGGCCATCGTTGTGGCAGGCAAGCTGAACCAGGTAGACACAGGCACCACCTCGTCTCGCGAGCGATCTGGTGCCTGTGCCTAGCTGGTTCCTAGGCAGGCAATATCATTCATCGACATCGTACTTTGCGGATCTTTAGCGCTATATATATATAGGCGCGGGCCTCGTACTACTGCCTCCTTCGACGGTCATGACGCGCCAGGTCGTTCGGCGCAGCGACACACCACATGTACATTCTTACAACGAATCCGCCACGTCCACAGTGCATTTCGAAAACCTCATCCACGACGTTCTCCCTGTCAATTATCGCCCAACTACCGACAAAGGATCTTCTCAACCTTTCCCGAACGAGTCGCAACATAAACCATGTCTGCGTCCCACTCATCTACAAGGTTGTGGAGCTACAGACCGCCCCGCAAATGGTGCGCTGGTGCCGTCGTATACTGTACGACGGCGACATTGCCTCCCTAGTTCGGCATTTGATCGTGTACGTCTTGGTCCTCCGCTGTTCCGCAAACTCCAGCCGTTGCAGAACCATTCGAAAGCTGCCAATCGCATGTGGACCACTAGGGAGACTTTTGCGAACTGCGGTCGGACGTCTATGCTGTCTCTCGTCCCTCACGGTATTACGCAGTCGCGAAGTCTTCGAGACGCTTCACGATATCCATTTCCCCCAGCTCCGCACCATCTGCGCGCCGGCTTGCGACGCAATATTTCCCTTCATCAGTCATCACTGCACTATCGAGCGCCTCGATATAGTGCCGCAGCTGGACATGGGGACAACCAAGCTATACAAGTTCGCTGGGTACGAGTTGTCCCCCGACGAGTCAACAACACCGATCTTTCTCCCGAAGCTCAAGTTTTTCTGGGGACCCGCACTTCTCGCGGAGACTTTGGCGCCGCGGACTTGCCTGACGGCAGCGAGGCTATCGTGGCCGGCGACGGTCCACATCGAGGGTCGACAACATGCTGTAGTTCGGGCATTGACGCAGTCCGAAGCAGAATGGGTTCGTCTGGAGAATGATATGTTCGACTGGGATACAGGAGTGGTAGCAGCTATTTGCAGCGAGCTTACCGGCTTGACTTGCATTATGTTTTCCGTGCTAACGAGAACAATCGATTGTTCGATAGTGAGGATCTTGCATCCTCACAAGGCAACCAATCTAATCATGCCTTCTAGGCGTCGGCGCGTGTCTTCGAAGTTTCTGCAGTCAGTGGAATCTGGCCTCGGCAATTTCCACAGGCTTACCTCGATGTGGATTAAGTACGAGGTTTCCTTTTCCACCGCGATGGAGTGGCGGGACGCAGACGCTTTCGTGAAGGGTTTGGATGAAGATCTTGACATCATCTGTCGTTGGATCCAGCTTTGCCCAACACTGGAGACAGTCATGCTGCCCTTCACGAACCTGCGATGGAATGCGCTTCCTGCGCTAGGGATCTGGTTACCGGAGGAGCTTTCGCATCATGTTTACGAGGATCCACGAGGCAAATTCAGTCCCAACGCCGTTCGCCAATTGTCGTGGTTGTTGACGGCGCTGATGCGGTCCAGCTCTTCGACTTACGCGCCTCCGGCTGTATTTCATGCCTTCGTGGTGTCGTTGCTCGGGCAGGATGGATTATCGTCCGCGAAGGAGCAATATGTCCGGCACGGAAGGATACCACATTTCGAGTTGGTCAACCCTCACTTTGACGCTGGCGAAGCAGCACCGTGGCGAAAGGATATAGAGTTTTTGGATTGACCGGACACGATGGATGCGGAGGAGTGGCTTTGCGTGGCAACGGTAGAAAGATGGATGCTCGAAGCGAGCCACCTGTACAGCACGAGGATACGCACGAAACACTAGTGGGGAGCCAATTTTCTTTGAGAGCTGCGAGAATTTGGATTAAGGTCATGGTCTTTGGCGAAGGAGGGATATCGAGGAGCGAATTTCGTGTTTGGTATTGTGGTCGAAGCCAGAGAGCTCCGTGCGGGTGTAGTCGCGCCACATCAACCAAGCCCGCTTGCTCTTGACCTCCATCCGCCCACAGGTCCGCGCAGCCGCCGCAGCCGCCGCGACTGCCGAAATAGGGAGCCGGAAGGCGCTCATAGCACTGCTACCTTGACTGGGTGCCCGTGTCGCGTGGAGGGACGGATGGGGAGACGACGCGACGCTACCGCTACCCAGCGCGTATGTATGGCCCTGAGCTTCTTTCTGCAATCCAGCGAGCTCAATCTCCGTCTCAGGCACGCGCAGAGGACGCCCGAGACGGTTGACAACCCCGGCTGGGACGGGCCGCCATTCCAGTCCCGATGCAGCGCCGACGGAGGAGGATGGGCTGCGCGCACACCTTCAAGCTCAACTAGCGCACCGTGCGCCTCGCTGGGCTGCATTTACGCTTCCTCCGTGTCCTCCCGCCTCCGCGGGGCACCACTCTGCATCGTTGCGATGTCGGGATCATTGCCGGCTGCCGCTCATTTTCGCTGCGACGGTCGCCGGGGGTGCGGCAGCGTGCTCAGTCAGCTCTCGAACTCGTGAATGAACGGTTCGTCGCAATCCCGCTGCTTTTCGGTCAAGGGCACGCTCGCAGGTAATGGTGCGTTTCTGTCTGCATCGTGCGCCCCAGACCATCGCGATACTCATTCCCGTCCTCTAGACGCACACATACACCCATTAACGAATGCAATGCCACCTTCCTACCCATTCCCCACTCCTTCGACACCCATGCTACCGCCGCATCTGCCCGAGCAAGCAAAATGCCGTTCGGGCCCGACGTCTCCCCTTCATCCACTCCCCTTCATCTCCTCCACTCGCCCAGGCGCTCGCTTTCGCATCCCTCTCCGCGCATCGACATCCGCCTCGCGCCCGTCCGCACCGCTGCCTTGTTGCGGAGTGCCCATTTATATGGGTTGATCGATGGCTCCCGCATTTTCGCGGGCACGGGTCTCCCAGCACGCAAGGACGCGCCCGAACTTGTACCGCGCCCTGGTAGTAGGCTGCTCCTCGCAACGCCGTCGTCTCTGGGGCTCAAGTCGCGCTCGCCAAACTAGGTGCGTTGTTTTTCGCTTGTCTCCCCAACGACGGAAAACCTACCTGTTTGGTTCAGGTACACGCATGCCGGGCAGCGACCACCCTGACAACGTCTTTCTCGCTCAGCTGCCCGTCTCGCCACCGAGCACACAACGTCGAATGGCGCACTCGTCCCAAACCCCGACCACCCAGAACACCTTATGATTACACCATATTCCATATTTCGCGCCACTCTCTCATACACGGTCGCCTCCTTCGTTATCCCTCCTCTCCCGAGCCCATTCGCATCTTTGCGTTTTCCGGGATCATGTCGATTCCGACGCCGGTCATCCAGGCCCCATTCTACGCCGAAGGTGGTCCCCGATGACGAACGAACGTGCCCAGTCTGCGCCACGCGCCGGCAAAAAGCAAGCCGGCACCACCGCGTCGTTTCCCGCCCCAAGTCGCGCGCGTTGGCCGTGGTAAGTGATCTCTTTCTTTCTACCGCCCGAGCACAACCAAAATCTCATTCGTTTCGTCTAGTCGCGCGCATCTCCCGGGAAACGACCGCCCACATACCGTTCTTCCTATCGTCTGCAACCTCTTCAATCGACCCGCATGTTTAGCTGTTGCTGGTACATGCGGCGCCGACGAATAGACTCAACGCCTGCACAAGACGCGACTCCCCCGGCCCCGCAGATCTCCACCCCTTCTCTTTCCCCGCGCCTCCACTTCCTTCCCGAGCTTCTTCGGATCCCTGCGTTGCGCGAAATCATGTTACTTACCTTCGTTGATCGATTGTACCCGCGTTCTCGCTGGCCCGGGTCTCCCAGCACACAAGGACGCGCCGAACTGCACCCCGCAGTTCTGATGGGCCATTCCTCGCGATGCCGTCGCTTCCGGGGCTTAAGTCGCGCTCGCCGAACTGGGTGCGTTGTTTTGCGCCTGTTTCCGCAGAGAACGATTAACGCCTTATTTGCTTGTTTCAGATGCCCGCATGCCAGGCAACGACCACCTTGATATCGTCCTTCTCGCTCGTCCGCACGTCTTCCCACCGAGCACAACGTTGAATGGCGCAATCGTCCCAAACCCCGACTACCACCCCGAACGCCTTATCATTAAACCATATTCTATATCTCGCGCCACTCTCCCATACACGGTCGCCTCCTTCCTTATCCCCCTCCTCCCGAGCCCATTCTTATCGCTTCGTTGTCCGGGATCAAGTCGTTTTTGACGCCGGCTCCCCCGGTCCCCATTTTCCACCGACAGTGGCCCCCGAATACAAACAGACGCGCCCAGTCTGCGCCCCCACACCGGCGACGGGCCAGCCGGGCACCACCGCATCGCTTCCCGTCCCAAATTGCGCGTTGGCGATGGTGGCGATCCTATTCTTGCTCCCGCGCCGGCAAAATCGAATTCTCATTCGTCTCGTCTAGTCGCGCACATCTTCCAAGAAACGACGATCCCAATACCGCGCTTCCTATCTCCTGCAGTCTCTTCAATCGACCGCCATGTTTGAGTGCTCCCAGTGGACATCGTTCCCCCATATCGGTTGCCCATCGCTATGTGGGTTGATCGATGGCTCCCGCATTTTCGCGGGCATGGGTCTCCTAGTACGCAAGGACGCGCCGAACTTGCACCGCGCGCTGGCAATAGGCTGCTCCTCGCAATGCCGTTGCTCCTGGGGCTCAAGTCGCGCTCGCCAAACTAGGTGCGTTGTTTCTCGCCTGGTTCCCCCAGAAACGACGGAGAACCTATCTGCTTGTTTCAGGTACACGCATGCCGGGCAACGACAACCCTGACAACGTTCTTCTCGCTCGTCCGCCCGTCTCCCCACCGAGCACACAACGTCGAATGGCGCAATCGTCCCAAACCCCGACCACCCAGAACACCTTATGATTACACCATATTCCATATTTCGCGCCACTCTCTCATACACGGTCGCCTCCTTCCTTATCCCTCCTCTCCCGAGCCCATTCGCATCTCTGCGACTTCCGGGATCATGTCGATTCCGACGCCGGTCATCCAGGCCCCATTCTACGCCGAAGGTGGTCCCCGATGACGAACGGACGTGCCCAGTCTGCGCCACGCGCCCCGGCAAAAAGCAAGCCGGCACCACCGCGTCTCTCCCTAGCTCCCGCAGCCTCCTCCATCGATGCGCATGTTTGAATGCGCCCAGTGTACATCCTTTCCCCGATATCGGTCGTCCCATCGCTTTACACACGTTCGTCTCCCTCGACTCCCTTCGCGTCCCCGAGCCCATTCGCACGATGGCGCTGCCAGAATCATCTCCATTACAGAGCCCGATCGAGTCGTACCGTGGTTTCGCTGGCGGGGTGCTTAAACACGGAGGGCCGCGCCAAGTCTGCGCTGGACCTGGAAATGGAGCAATCCCGTCCCTCCTGGGCTCCAGGCGTGCTCGCCGACATAGTGGACAACCTTGACGCGCGCATCTGGCTGTTCCTGGTACCGACGAACAAAAATCGACATCTGGACCGGACGCGACTCAAATTTGCACCCATCCCCCCCTCCTCTTCCGTGCGTCCCTCGATTGCGGCGTAGGGTCGATTCCGGTCGAACCGCGCCCCTCGCTGCGATCCCGCCGGTTGTACTACCGCTTTTGCTCCATTCTGCACGCGTCGTTCCCGCCTATCGTCCTCGGTCGCGAGATGGTGCGAGGACTTTGAACTCATTCCTTCGTCCAGCCCCACGCTTCGTTACTATGCCCAATCTCGCGATGCATCTACATTACCTCGCTGTGCCCGCGTATTACTGCCCGCGTATTGCTGCCCGCGTATTATCTTTGTCTGTATTCCTCTCAATCATGTATTTACAAAACCAAACGGGTCCGATTTGGAACGTCCAGGCCAGCGTTGAGTCGAATCCTCGAGCGCACCAGAGCTACCTTGCCTCATCGCGCATCCCCGACGAGGCTGAGGCGTATTACGACTGACCACCGGGAAAGTCGGAGGATTTCAATCTGAGAGAAATCTCCAGATACGAGAATACCAGTGGGAAGCGTGTAAACAGTGGTTATTCTGGCAGATCGCCGAGTGTATATATAAGTTCGTCCCAAGCTTTGTTTTGAGCGAAATCGGTTTGTGTGCAACTATTTGTTGCACCGATGTCAAAAGGCGAGCTCGAAGCGTAGGTCGGGGGCTTGTTCCGAATCTAGTGTATATCTAACTGCGTATTGCTTGTTTTCTACGCTGCGGCCTTGGAAACGGCGCGGGTGGAGCCGCACATGATACCAGCTCAAGTATGTAGGTAGAGGACTTTCCCTCAACACAAGGCCGACGTGAACATACAACAGGATTTTTGAAATGGGAGAGTACAGTCATGAACAACCACCCTATCCTTGGTGGCAGTAAAAGGTAATGTGGCTTCCACCGGAGTATATGGTAAGATATGCGGCACACAGGCATACAGGTTCAACGTTTTGAGTAGTACGCCGACGGCCCCCAAGTACTCTATGCAGATACGAAGAAGGACATACCGCCTCGTCGAGTCTAGAGCTGCTCCAACAATGGGGGCGCCATCTCTGCGTAAGTCGACATGACAGCCAGAGACGGAGTGCGGGGTTGAGCAAGAGGCGGGGCGGTGGGGAATGGTCGAGAAGCGGCGTCCCGAGGGCGTCGGCGCCGCGGACGGGTCGACGAGCGAGGGGGGTGATGGATCGGGTGGTATTCGTGTCCCAGCCAAGCCGTGGGCCTGGAGAGATTGAACGTTCCAACAAGGACGGGTGGCTGGATCATTCTGGGGATCAAAGGCAACGGGAGCCGCACAAATGCTAGCGAGCGCGTTCCTGGGGCGCAGTCGGGCGGGGTTGCGACTAGTGGCTTATCGCCAGCGTCTGCTAAGGACTTGAAGTGTTCGTCCTTGCCGGAGGACCAGTGCTGACGGGGCGGTCCAGCCCAGAGTTGGCGCGGCCCTCCGTGGTTGGGCATCCCGCCAGCGAAACCGAGGTACGAACCGCTCGAGCTGGGTGTTCCATGTCCAGCGTCCGGGGCAGACATGGGGGCGTCCTCCGTTCTTGAGGATCCGCTTCCGAGTCGGCGGAAACGCGGGACGTTCGATTGACTCTAGGATTCGACACTACCCGCAGCAATGCGGAGAAACTAGTCCAGACGGCGACTTGTTCGCTGTAGGGTTCCATTAGATATCTGCTTTCCCTGAGAAAGATTTTCCGGAGGGTACCTGGTCCAAGCGCGAAGGCAGTGGGATACTGGATGGTCGATATGCGGGAGGGCAGCGGGGACAAGCGCGAGAGGAAACGGAAGGAGCGCAAGAGAAGGGACAAGGACGCGACGTCCTTAGGAAAGGTTGAGCTCGATTCGCCGCTGTGAGATATTGTACCGAGTGGAAAGCTGGCGAGAAGCTGGCGCCCCCTCAGATAATGCGCTGAGAGATTGCTGGGGATGTAGCGAGGCAAATTTCAAGTCGTGGTGACGAGAGACTTGTGGTACGACTAAATGGCTGGTTAGGCGACTTGAGGCGAGCGATGAGAGGGCGGGGACCTTCAGGAATCGGTGCGGGCGGACTTAAAGAGAGATTCAATGAGAGCAAGGAGCGAATTTCGCGTTTGTTGTTGTTGTGGTCGGAGCGAAGGAGATGCGGGATCGGGTGCACTTGCGCCACATCAATGGCTCTTGCTCTCGACCTCCATCCGCCCACAGGCCCGCGCGACGCCTCCGCCGCCGCCGCGACTGCCGACGTAGGGAGCCGGAAGGCGCTCATAGCACTGCGATCTTGACTGGGTGCCCGTGTCGCGTGGAGGGACGGATGGGGAGACGACGCGACGCTGCCGCTACCCAGCGCGTATGTATGGCCCTGAGCTTCTTTCTGCAATCCAGCGAGCTCAATCTCCGTCTCAGGCACGCGCAGAGGACGCCCGAGACGGTTGACAACCCCGGCTGGGACGGGCCGCCATTCCAGTCCCGATGCAGCGCCGACGGAGGAGGACAGGCTGCGCGCGCACCTTCAAGCTCAACTAGCGCACCGTGCGCCTCGCTGGGCTGCATTTACGCTTCCTCCGTGTCCTCCCGCGTCCGCGGGGCACCACTCTGCATCGTTGCGATGTCGGGATCATTGCCGGCTGCCGCTCATTTTCGCTGCGACGGTCGCCGGGGGTGCGGCAGCGTGCTCAGTCAGCTCTCGAACTCGTGAATGAACGGTTCGTCGCAATCCCGCTGCTTTTCGGTCAAGGGCACGCTCGCAGGTAATGGTGCGTTTCTGTCTGCATCGTGCGCCCCAGACGATCGCAATACTCATTCCCGTCCTCTAGACGCACACATACACCCATTAACGAATGCAATGCCACCGTCCTACCCATTCCCCACTCCGTCGACACCTGTGCTACCGCCGCATCTGCCCGAGCAAGCAAAATGCCGTTCGGACCCGACGTCTCCCCTTCATCTACTCCACTCGCCCAGGCGCTCGCTTTGGCATCCCTCTCCGCGCATCGACATCCGCCTCGCGCCCGTCCGCACCGCTGCCTTGTCGTCGTGGAGTGCCCATCGCTATGTGGGTTGATCGATGGCTCCCGCATTTTCGCGGGCATGGGTCTCCTAGTACGCAAGGACGCGCAGAACTTGCACCGCGCGCTGGCAGTAGGCTGCTCCTCGCCATGCCGTTGCTCCTGGGACTCAAGTCGCGCTCGCCAATCTAGGTGCGTTGTTTTTCGCCTGGTTCCCCCAGAAACGACGGAGAACCTATCTGCTTGTTTCGCTCCTGGGGCTCAAGTCGCGCTGGGCGAACTACATGTGTGGTTGCGCGTCCGCTTCTCCGCTAGTAGACCGAAAACTCACACCGTTCTTCTAGCTGCATATATCTCAGGAAGTGAATGGCGGGATATGGTCTTCTGGCTGGAGCAAGCTCAGCTGCACCCACAACTACTGTACTTGTTCAATCGTTGCCTATATCCGAACCCTAGAAGCCCACGAAAGCCTTTCGGTATGCGTACGACTCGGATCAGATGCGATTGAGAGGATTGCGGCAACACTTAGTGCTTGAAATCCTGCCTTGCAGGCGAGTCCATTGCCCCACCTGAGATAGTTACAGAGCGGCGTAGACTGATGTCGTACTCTGATTCGAGGTGACCCCATTGTTCCGCGTTGTTCACTGCTTACTCCGTCAGACAGCTTTTCGCGCATCGCTGGCCGCCATAACGCCTTTGCCTCACAGCCGAAGTCAGTAAAACGCCAGTTATTGGGGCAGCCACAGCCCCACTTTCCGCATCTCACAGCCTTGCCGGCGCCTATTCGCGGCTTTTAAGGTCGCGCTGCATGCTTCCGTACGCCACTTTGCTGCTCTTTTCAATCATGAGCTCACCAGACTTCCCTGTCCAGCAGATAGCTCATGGAGCATCGTTGCCATCAAATGGCTCTGGCTCTACACAGCTGCTCGTCGTGCGACATTCCGCGGTTCAACTGGAGAGTGGGGCCCACCTCCCCGCATCGCAGTGCTCGATGCCAGCAAAGCCGAAGCCGACAGGCATGCGGCGGCTGATTGACGGCGCACGCAATTTCGACTACGAAAGTCTCGTACGACCCACCAATCAGCTCAAGGACAAGGACATCCCCGACAGTCTCACTAGCGTGAAGAACCTCGCCTCGTCGTGGTTCAACGTGCTGCTCGTTGCAATACCCATTTCCGTGCGTGATGTCGCGTCTGGCGTGTTGCTCCGCACTAACTCTTCCTTCACGGGCAGTTTGCTCTACATAACAGTCGGCCAGAGTGGTATGCAGCCAACTTTGCTGGTGATCTCCTTCGGTGCGCTACCCTCGTCTAAGCTGATCGTCCAACTAGCATCTTTCGCTGCGATAATCCCTCTGGCGCATGTGAGCCGCGTCGTCCGTCCGTCGCCGGCGCCTTCTTACACTGTTTCTCCGCAGCTACTCTCTTGCTGCACGGAGGAGCTCTCTCGCCGCGTAGGCGACGCGCTCGCAGGTCTCATCAATGCTTCATTGGTCCGTCTCCGCTTCACCTTCCTCCTCACCCTTCATCAAACTTTCTGGTGTGGCTGAATTGAATGCTAACAATGACCTACCCCTTCTCTAGGGGAACGTGTGCGTTTTTACCTGCCTTTCCTCCTCCGAGTGGCGCAGGCTGACCCGTCCACCCACAGGGTCGAGTTGATCGTTGCCGTACGTCCCGGCCTGCCTTCTGTCCACACGACACCAAATCACCTCTTTTTTATAGATCCTCGCGCTCAAGAAATGCGAACTCGAGATTGTGCAGTCATCGCGTAGGTCCAGATCTCGGATTTAAAGATTCTTCCGTGGCATTATTCCTTTATGCTATCGCTCTACAGTTTTTCCACGAGTGCTAAAACCTTCTTAGTTATCGGGTCTATCCTCGGGAATCTACGTGTGTTCTCTGTCGCTCTTCTATTTCCGCTCCGGTAGATAACACTTCGCAACCAGTGCTGGTGCTGGGGATGTGTTTCTTTGTTGGAGGCATGTTTGTCTCGGAGAATGCGTTTGCGGATGGTGCGTTGGCATTCTCACTGTGCCGCCTTCCATGTATCCGACAGTTGCGTGATCCGCGACTGCTCTCCGCCTTTGTTGCTTTCTCTTCCGTCGTTCTACACAAGTGAAACTCACGACACCCTCCGGTGCCAGTGCCCTCTCAAGTCAACAGCTCCGTGCTCACGCTGAGCGTCGTCGCCGCCATCCTCCCCATGGCATTCCAAATTGCCAGTAGCTTCACGGTCTCTGTCCCCGACGCCCGAAGTCGCGCGGTTACGCAGACGCAGATCCTGCGCCTCAGTCGTGGGGCAAGTCCCTTCTTCTCCATAGTCTCTGCGTCGAGCTGAAGAGACCTATAGATCGCGGTCATTCTCTTCTGCGGTACGTCGTCGCGTCTATCCGGCTGTGAGTCTGCTCATGCGTATCAGTCTACGTTTGCCATATTGTGTTTTCGCTGTTCACGCACAAG
The DNA here is from genome assembly GCA_014461125.1 of Mycena kentingensis (nom. inval.). Taxonomy (NCBI): domain Eukaryota; kingdom Fungi; phylum Basidiomycota; class Agaricomycetes; order Agaricales; family Mycenaceae; genus Mycena; species Mycena kentingensis (nom. inval.). The sequence goes on along the minus strand of JACAZG010000018.1, from coordinate 317,123 downwards.
GAGCTCAGCGATGAGCAGAAACACGAATCTCGGCGCTACTCGGGGCGCGACAGGGGAACCACTAAGATCAACGACCGGGCCCAACGCGCCCCCACGGAGGTATTCGAGGAGTCCGAGGTCCAGCCAAGGGTTATACCACCGACGCCGAGCTCCAGTCGCGATAGCACTGTGTCGTATACAGAGCCGGAAAGCTCTGCCGGGAGGAACCCGCGTGACGAGAGCGATTTTGGAGGCGCCAAAGAGGAAGATGAGAAACCGCGGATGCACATGCTTGTATGTCTCCCAGCCCTCTGTGTCATTACCGTGGTGCGTATTCCGCGTTCTTTCCCCAGCAACGGTGCTAATCTCCGCAGCTGACCGCATTCATGGCCGAATACCTCGTCGCCTCAATCGACGGCTTCACCACGAGCAGCAACATCTCCAAGCCCTTTGTCGGAATCATCCTTCTCCCCATTGCGGGCAACATCGCCGAACATGTCTCGGCCGTATACGTCTCGCGCAAGGATAAAATGACGATGAGCTTGGGGATTGCTATTGGTTCGAGCATCGTGCGCGCTCCTCTTATTCCTCTTGTTCCGGGAGTTAATAAGCAACAGCAAATCGCCCTCTTCGTAATCCCGCTGGTTATCATGGTCGGGTGGGGCACTAACATCCCCATGACACTCCTCTTCGACCCGTTCGAGGCGGTCTGCATCCTCGTCTCGGTACTCACTGTGAACTACACGATCCAGGATGGAAAGAGTAACTGGGTAGGTGTCCAAGCATTACCTCTCGTCTGTGACTGAGAAGTGGTCGTAGATGGAGGGCGTCGTTCTCATCTGTACGTACCGTCTATCGGCTCTCTGCGGTGTCGCTTCAAGTTGTTGATGAGGATATTTCAGGTCTGTACTTTATCATTGGGACCATGATCTTTTTTTACCCTGGGATTGCCTGGGAGAACCATTTCGCGTCTTGCAAGAAGTAGGAAGAGGTACTTTAGACTGCGTGGTGTGGATTGAGGAACAGGGGGAAGGGTCGTTACCAGTGTGATCTCCATAGTGATCCAGCCAGTTGTCGTAGCTCGAAGTTTAACGTATTTCATTAAAAAATGCGTCTGGTGGGCGTGATCTGGGTGGGCTGCGCGTCTTGGGGAAGAACGATGGAGCATGCGAGCATGCTCTAACGGTACACAGGTGCGCGGTCCTTATTTATTGCGCTGCTCGGCTGGTACCGGTCCCGAATTCCAACTGCAGGAACTTTATCACAAAAAAGGGACAGAAGCAACCCAGATATTAGCCCTTGATCCAGGCGCCCACAATGATCATGGGAACCTTGTCGCGCCCTCGTGACCGTCTGACCCGGCTCGGCCTCATGCACCGAAATAAAATGTGACTAAAGTCCAAACTCCCACGCGATCTCTCTTCCTTCCCTACCACCACCACCATCTCCGTCCATCTAACCGCATCTTTCCCACCCTTCGGGCCCTTCCCTCAGCTACACCCCTCCCGCTCCTCTGAGTTCATTGCTGTCCCCTCGTCTCCGCGCCGGGCGACATCTCACATCTGCGTATTCCACTCGACTCCGAGTCCTGCGCTCGGTGGAGGCCAGGCTGCACGCAACGGACAGTTTCGGCGTCTCCTTCGCCTTCCAGAATCTGGGTTCGCGGGGGGAACTGCCTCTTCGCGACGACGTTGGCGGGGCAGGTCGCGTTCAACGTTTCGGCTGTCTGTTCTGCCATCGCAGGCGCTGTCCGTAGAGACCAGTCGATTCTCTTGCCGATTTCAAGACGCCGCTGCGCCAAGTCATCCTCAGACCATGCGCCGGGTCATGGCCGACCTCCCCTTCCCCCTCGTCTTTGCTATGATATATTGGCGGGCTTGACATACCCGTCTATCAGCGCAACATCATCACGCTCCTCGAAAACGCCCAATACTGTACTAAGCGGGGCCGCCCCGCATCCTCAGCGCCAGCAGACTTGCCCTTGACGGATTCTAGACCGCCGCCGTCGCGTCCTCCCGATCCCGCGGTCAGCACACATACAGTACCTCGCATCCAAATGTGGTCGAATCCATCATGGACTCAAGCCGTCACCTGCAAACCCTGAACGCCGCGACACGTATCTTGAGCCAGTACCAGCGCGATCCTTTCGACGGCCTGCTCCATATCATGCTCAACGCCGTCCCGGCACCTAGCGGCGTCGCTTCAGTTGCTCTTCCGGGTCTTGATGACAGCGCAGCTCATGCGTTTTTCACGTCGGGCGTATTGCGCAGCCTGTCTCGGTTGGCGTAACTGACGACGCTATCCTTCCAGACCGCCTTCTTCGATACCGTCGACGAGCTTCAGCAGCAGATACGACGTATTTCGAAGCGCATGTTCCGACATTTCTGACGCCCGACAGGGTATTAAAGTGCAAGACATCAACGTGCAACAAGCGTTTTACTCCTCTTTTGGTACGTCCTCGCTACTCGTTATCGGCTCCCGCTCAATCCACTAGGCTCTTCTTTCGCGACCGGAGTTGAGGTCCAGGAAAACCGCAAGCTCGCCTTCGCTATCAGTACAGGCAGCAACGCGGTCGACCAAATCATCGGAGGCGCAGACTTCGTCTCCGGACGCCGTTGCAATGTTTACGCGACTGCAGGCAATGTCTGGTCGTAGTCGAGCCCCGAAGGTACGGCGACGCGACGCTCCCCGCTCCCGCCACGACCCACACATACAGCGAATTCCGCACGAGCAAGGCATCTTGCACTCAGTTGAGCGGTGTCGCGCGGCTGCCGGTGTATATGGGCGGTGCGTTGGGCAAGCATTGGCTGACGGTGCTGAGCTGAGCGAAAGACAGCAGAAGGGTTCGCTTCTTGCTCCTTGAAGATACCGTGCTCACTTCCTTCTTAGCTCATCAAGCTGTTCCTATTCTTCCGCGTTCATCTCGTTCTACCAACACATCCAGCGGAACCCGGCGCGACGATGGCGGCTCACGCTGGTGGTGAGCTCAGGCCCATCAACGCGCACATTCTCTCGCATGTGTCGGCGACGCGGATGTTCCTACTGAAAGGCGCGTGAATTTGTTCATTGCCGCCAGACCCAACGATCCGACAGGTCGTCGAGGGGAGCGTGCTGAACGACACCAAAACGACGTCGAAGTCGGGCTCAAGGCTGCGCCGCGCACGAGTTCCAATGGAGCGGCGGGTTGGTAGTTCTTGTTGTTTGCAACATGAATGCATCCTTTTATTTGAACACGAGGCAAAAGGAGGACCGCGAGAGCGGTTCAGCTGCTTGGACGCGTCAGCAGACCCGGGACGCTCTTACGAACGGATCCTGATGTTTAATCCACGTCGGCCTGGGGAGCGCCTTGATGCGCCTAGGCGGCTCGTCAATGCTGCCCCGAGCCTGCGCCGAGCCTCATAGCTGCTGTCAGCCTCGTCGCCGTTAAGAACTGATGACGACCGCCGGGCCAGGGAGCAGCGGATTTCGTGATGGCCTGCGAGGTGGGTGCGACTGGGACAGAATCCAGCGGAGATGCTCTCCAACAAGTCGATGACATAGCGGCACGTTCCGCGCAACCCATAGCTTGCGCTAGAAATCGTGTGGAGGGCACGACGACGTGGTGAACGCACAGATGTTATGAGATAGGCCGCGACGTGACAAAGTTCGACGCGCTTTCCTCGCCGGCTGATCCTGGGGGATTACATTACTAGTACTCCCTAATATCCAATCTAAGGTCGCTGTTGTACCGATATTGGCCTTGCCGCGCGGCCTTGTCCATAGTCGTTTGAACTCGACTAATTTGACTATATGTAATAGTAATATTAATATGAGTTTGAGGTCAATAAAATAGGCACTGGACAAAGCGCTGGTATAGTGACGGTCATTGGCTATGAGGGGCCGCTGATGACCGTCATCGAAGTACAACTATTTATGTTTAGCCACCAATGACGGTCACAGGGACATGGTGAAGGTCATTGAGGGTCAGGGGCATATGTAGTTGAGATGCATCATAGGTTTTGTCCAGATCGGTCGCCGATACTGGGCGGCAACATTAGTCCAACCACGGGACACAAAGGACGCGAACGCCGTACCTGGAACTCCCTTTGCGGTCGGCGACAGCGTCCCCATCGGGTACAAGCTTCCGACATTCTTGAGCTTGTCCCGTTCAATGCCAAACGTGGAGCGCGCGGGGCTGTTCGGCGGCGAGCGCAAACCCGTCTCCTTCGAGTGGAACGAGGTGCGTGCCGGGCTAGGCGGCGCGCTCAGCGAGAATGGACCTGCGCTGTGGATACCGCCGCTCCCGCTGACGTTGTCCCTCCTCCCGCTGAGAGTCTCCTCGCTCGTTCGCGCACCACCCGTCACCCAGAACAACGCCGCCGCGTTGAGCACGACGTCCGTATGGAGCCCCGGAGCACCACGCTCGTTGACAGCTCGGAACTGTCATTGCAGATGATGGACCCCATGCACCCTGAGTGGGTCTGTAGTACTCTGTACCGTGTCGGACAGTCAAATGAGAGTCAGCCATACTTATCAGAAACAGCTTGCCGCAGAAGTATGCATCTATGCCTGGATGATGTTGTGGAACGGTGCCGGGTCTAGCTCAAAGCTGCCACAGGACAACGGGTCATTGTTGCTTGGTATCCACGTTATTGCTCTTGGCTTTCGTGGCGTAAGCGGTGGTTCAATTTGCGGTGCGTCCGCGTCTCACCGCTTTCGCATATACTTTAAACCTTGTCTCTAGAGTGCGGGAATCAGGTGATCTCCTCGCACTTCTGGAACAATGACGGGGTTTCCGGTGCTGGAGGATTAAAATTGCATACCTGCAGCTAGAAATTGCTACGGTATACGACCAGTCATCACCCTCCTCCTCAGAGTCCTCAAACTCATCTTCAGAGAAATCTGTTCACCCAGATACATAGTACAGTACAAAGGGCAAGGATCTTATCGTCTGTGAGCCCAACATAATCCCCCACTGCGCACCGCACAGGACGACAAATCCAAAGCCCTATTCCAGTCCTAGGTTTGTCAACTCCTGTGCTTGTCGCAGATGTGGGATGCACGCTACAGACGCTGGGCCTACCGTCCCCGACAGAGGCAGATAACGGATGGTGTTTGTTATCTATTTGGCCTGGGGTGGATGTTGGAGATTGTGGTGCATGGGCTCCTGGGAGTACGTGGGGCGGATGGGCGGTTACAGGGCATGAAGGAGCAAGTAGAATATTGTCCCCTATAGTGTGGCGATTCTGTGTCCTCTGATGTAGTATTGAAACAACGAGCAAATTGACGGTATTAATTTTGAATCTGCAGCGGGACCCCAGCATTATATTGTGAAATTTGGTGTGTAGGGAGATAGTTGACCAAGCTCACCTCGTAGACAAAATCTACCACCGTGAACTAATTAGATCGTGTACGATGGCACAACCATCCGAACAATGAAGGTAGGCAGTTTATTTTTGAACTCGTCCCACGATGGGGACTGCTACATTAACCGGAGGAAGGGGAGGTGTGGGAGGAAGCCGTTGATATCGAGGGAGGTGCTGGCGGAGGCGGAGAACGCACTGCAGGAAGGGCGGGCTACGGATGGAGAGGATTTGCGGCGCCTTCTCTGGCCCGAGGTCTCGGGGGCGTACGGTGCGCAACAGTGGCCTGCTCACATTCATTTACTAACTAATGACAGGGCCGGCGGTCGCTATCCAATATCGGTTTACTCGGCCACGCACAACGACAAAAGCTCCCGCTGAGCGACACTCACATTCAAAAGCGCGAACGCATGTGGAGCAAATACCGGGCATGGGTCTGCGCGGCCGTCTTCGCGCGTGGCGTCCTTATCAACTCGGACGAGACCAAGATAATGCTTGGAGTCTCGGATGGGAAGGCGTGGTGTCGTCGCCGTCGCGGCCAGGATGCCATGAATGCCAACTTCGTGCAGGCGGAGGAGCGCCATGGCCGGTTCAACCTCAAAATCAATGTGTGGGGTGCTATTCACCCGGAGGGTGTCTCCGAGCTGGTCCTCGTTGAGGGCAATCTCAATGCCATTCAGTATGTGGACATCCTTCGCCGCGCTCTCCTCCCCATCATCGACGACTACGACACCTCCACCCGCTGGCGCCCCTCCTTCATCATCTTCCAACAGGATAACGATCCCAAGCACACGTCGAGGCTCGCCAAACAGTTTTTCAAGGACGAGGGAGTAGATGTGATGGAATGGGCGCCGAAGTCCCCGGACGTGTCGCCGATCGAGAACGCATGGGCGCTGTTGAAGAAGGAGATCCGCAACCACCCTCGGTACCCCACCATTCGCACCGCCCCCGAGCTCTTCGCGGTCGCCAAGGAGGTTTGGCATTCGGAAACGTTCAAGCAGCATGCTCTCTCTTGTTACAATTCCTTTCCCCGTCGTTTACAGGCTTGGAAAGACAACGAATTCCGCTGGATTGACTACTAGTACTTCCTCTGTATCCTTAGTTACTACCTTCTTGCTGTAATATACTGTACTCTGCTCAGAATGCGACTTTGCGCTCGTTTTGATGCAATTTTTGGGGGGTGAGAATTACCTGCCGATGTGACTGCCAAATCGGGGCGAGGCAGTTATTTTGGCCGTGACTGTACTGCAGTCCACACTCAGTGCTCTACTTGAACAGATCCCAAGTTGACCCAAGTTCGGGGCACCAACAGGTCACCTGCAACAAGTGGTTTCCCGGGTCCATCACCCGGTTGACATGCCCGATCTGTCATTCGAGCGTGGTGCTCCGGGGCTCCATACGTCCGTCCCGCAGCTGGCGAGGCACACCCACCCGAGCTGCGTCCCGTGCATGAGAGTCAGCACCGCGATGTTAACGGTGCTCGTCGTGAGCCCGGCGACGGCGGCGACGAGCGTGCGCACGGCGACTTTGCGGAGACGCGCGGCGCTACTGGAGTCTGAGCGGGCGGCGGCGGAGTTCCGGAAGAGCGGAAAGAGGAAGAGGCTGGTGAGGAGGACGTTGATGAAGAGGTCGTAGACGAGCAGCGGGAGGGAGGCGGTGGGTTTGAGGCCGATTACGCAGGCGCCGTCTCTTGGGCGGAAGTGTGCGATGCGCCCGATGACCATGGCGATAACAATGACAGTGTATAGCCCGACCGTGGCCATGCAGACGAGGTAGACGGGGGAGCGAAGGCGGGGCCGGGATGTGTCCCATACAATGTAGACCTTCTCAGCTGAGAAAAGTGAGCGGAGGCGCAGAAAGAGATGAATGCCAACGACGCACTGAGGAAAGCATAAATATTGCTGAGGCACAAGAAGCCGAGTTCATTTGCAAGCCAACGCCGAAGACCAGAATGCCGGCTGGAAAAGTCTTTAATATGAGGGACGGACGGAAGACAAAGAGACACCCACAGCTGAACATGAACATGTATGAATCTAAAAAGATGAGCAGCGTGCAGACGCGAGGCCATGTCTTTGCGCCGCCGACCACGGTGTCGATACGTCGCGAAGAAAAGAATGTAAGGATCGTGATGCCCAGGAGGTACCCCACCGCGATGAAGGATTGCCAAACGCTAGAAGGAAAGAGTGAGCTGGCCATGAGCGGCACGGGGCTGGGCGAGGCGAGATGCGGAAGGGGAGGGCCGAGGCTCTGTAATTGCGCGTCCAGATTATATCCTATCCTTCCTTGTTCTGCGGGTCAAAGGCATTGACAGCCGCAAGGTACTGGGGTAATCGCGCTCCAACGGAAGCTCCTAGCTGATACAAGTTTTCATTTGAGCGCTGCACCTACCCGATTTCTTAGCGACGGCTTGCACGGACTCGGACATGAGGGAGGCGGAGGTGTAGCTGCTAGCGACCAGTGAGACCAAGCTAGGCGTTGGGAACCACTACCGATCGAGACTCTGCCGGCGACCGACGCTCCGGACGCGCTATAGGGGGAGGCCGTGGACGCGTTCTCCTGATTACAATTAGGCACTATTATGGCGTTTTGGGGCAGAGAACGGGGACAAAGCCGCTTGTCTAATTAGGTCCTGGCGCTCGGCGCAAGGCAGAAGACAAGCCGTAGCCATCAAGTCAAGTGCTCGTGATTCGAGTCCCGCGAGGGGCAAACATTTATTTTCTGCCGGTTGCGACCGCTCCCAACTAAGTACTAACCCCAGGGCAAATTTGGCCGACCTGACTCAACGTTGGTATCCAATGCTTAAGCAGAGAAAATAAGAAACTGGACGTACCGAACAGCATCGATTCGTAGTGCCTCCAGTAATTGGTCCACAGATACGGTATCCATCCGGGCAGGTGCCGGAGACGACCAGCTAGACGTCTTGGAAAACGAAGCATGGGATTTAATATGCAGTCGTACACAATCGGCCTGAACCTGAACACCAACCATGATGCAGGCGAAGATGAGCGGTTTGAAGTTGAAGTGCATTTGCGGGGACTCGTGAAAGACACCACGGGCTACTTATACCCTCTCCGGGATTGATTCATTGGGATCTTAGACAAGGTAAAAATCCGGCCGAGTAGGCGAAGAATCTATTATTATCTTAGAACGATCGGTAATTCACTCCTCCAGCGTACAGTGGCGTACCTGGATCTCTATCGTTCAGGTTATGCTCTAGCGGAACGCGGTTAGAATCAGTCTTTATGTGGACATACATATAGTGGTCTAAATCACGCGAGGAGAACATGATCAAAAAAACACAAGCGATAGCAACACAGCAGCAGCAAAACGAGCAATATCCGAAGCAACTCCCCCCTACCCTCCTTCCACGCGCATCTCTATAGCGGGACCCCAACGCCAGCCATCCGTCCCATTCACATCTCTAAGCCTCTTGACGTCGATGTTGTTCATCATGTATCCCGCCTTCGCCGTCCGGGTGAACAGGTAACTCGCAGGCCATCCTCCTGCAGCGTGATTAGTATTCACGTATCCGGTGGCGAGGGTCACGGTGTCCTCCGACTCGAAGTCCGCGACGACAGGCTCCGGAGCGCGCGCCCCAGCATAGATCTGCGTCCCAATCTCCACCCATTTCAAGTTCGGGCACACAAGCATGATGCGCGTCCCAAAGTGCTGTTCGTCCGCCGGGACTGCGTGATCCTCGAGCGACGAGCAGAGGTGCTTCCCGAGGACGTACGCCTGTCCCTGGGCGAGCTGGGTGCGACCCGGGAGATGACCATGCGTGGTGTCGCGGAAGGTGAGGTCGCTAACGCTGCGGAGGTGCAGGACGAGGGATTGAAGGTATGGGAAGCGCCGGAGGACGTTGAAGATGAGAGGCTCGGTGCCGTTCACGTTCGGGGTCTGGGAGCGTTGGCGAGAGACCAATCCTTGCAGAATACACACTCACGATGACGGAGTTGTGCGGCGGACAGATGCGCAGATGCTTGAGGTTCGGCGCCGAGTCGTAGACGGAGAGCAGCAGCGTAGACAGCCCGTAGCGGGACGGCTGGGACATTACCAGGCTCAGGGTCTCCAAAACCGCTCCGCACACACGCCCAAGATACGGTGTCTCATTGGGCAACCCGCCCAGACCAGACAAATGCAACGTCAATACCTTCAACGGCGGCGCAGCCGCACCAGCTCCCTGCCCGTGCCCGTAATTCAGCGAATTCAACCCTGCTTGAGACATCTCGCACGCGCGGAGGCTCGTAAACGCGTTGACGCGGAGGAAAAACGCGCTCTCGAGTGCGGGAATGACGAGCACCTGCAGCTTGGCGCACCGCTGGACGACATTGTGCAGCTCACGTTCGGTCTTGTACGACACGCAGGCGGAAGGATACGTGAAGGAGAGGGCGCGGATGTGAGTTGTGAGATGCGGGCGCCTGCGGACGGCGAGGAAAAACGACTGGAGCTGGCGCTGGGTGCAGCATTTGAGATCGATTGTGCGGTAGAGCAGGGATTCGAGAATGGAGCTGAAGAGGCTGGAGACGCGGGAGAGGGAGACGAGCGAGGCACGAGTGGTGTGTGAGGCGATTGAGGCGACCACCTCCGCAGGCATCGTGGTGGTCATTGGTCAAGCAACGTTGATGGGCTTGATCCACGATTCCGAGTGGCAGCATCTGTGTTTTGCAGCGATTCTCTTTGAAGCTGAGCAGCCCAGCACAAAATAGTAAAATGGGATGAAAAATCCGGCGCTTGTTTCTTTCCTGTGGTTCTCTACTAGTACGCGTCCACAGGGTCTATACGACGCATCCTTCAGTTCTCGCACACCTAACCTTGGACTGCCACGTTTAAACACGTTCCGAGCATAGTCAAGAGCCTCTCGTATTACCGCGCTCAGGATGCCAACCAGCCGATCTGGCTACATTCATGAATCAACTCTTTGCCGACTTGAGCCCGGAGCTCTGGCAAAAGGATACTGACACTATACAGTATTATACCGTACCGTCCGGGGGCAGAGATATGTACGACGAAGATGCTAAGTTACGCGATTCAGAGTTCCAACAGAGAGATATAGGGAGTGGCAAGTACTGACTCGGAGAGTAGAGACGATAACAAAGAAAGGTGCGTGGAAGATCAGTACAGTAACGCAAGTCCGTTATTCAGCTTTGATGTTCATGGGTCCATAGCAGACGGGAAAGAGTTCGTGTCGTCTCATATATACCCTGGGCGTTGCTGCTCCTGGTGGTGGTAGTGCAGCGGCGCCACCGGCGACGGCAAATCCGTATACCTCCCCGGAGGCGACGCGTACGGCGAGCCATGGCCAGACCCAGCCGGCGACGCCGACCCCGACCCATGCGCATGCAGCGCCGCCACATCCGCCGTCGACAGATTCGTATGGACCGCGCCATACCCCGCCGGCGCATGCGCATGCGGCTGCGGCTCATAATACGTCCCCTCGCTCGCCGCGCCCAGACTCCCCGCATCAATGTCTGCGTCCACATACCCGTACGCGTGCTTGGCATGCTGCATCGGCTCGGGATGCGCGACCGTCGTCGTCGAGTCGACGCTGAACTCCGATGGCTGCGCAGAGTGCCTCTTCCCTACGCCCGCCATGAACGGAGCGCGAGGCTGCATCGGCACGTCCTCCGCGTACCACGAGTTTGAGCCTGCGCCCTCCTTGTGATACGCGGTAGCAGCGACCACTGCGGCGGCGGCGTTCTTCCTCTTCGTGTTCCGACGCCTGCAGAGGCATACGAGGGCCTGTAGAGGTATGGTTAGTTTTAGGAACGGAAGACGAGCAAGACACGTACGAGCAGAGCAATGAGCGCGGTACCGCCAGCAGCAGCCGCGGCGATGGCGATCTTGGTAGTTGACGAGAGTGAGGAAGAGTCGGAGCCCGAGTTGGATTTGGAGGAGCCGCCGTTGGTAGAGCTCGACGAAGACGAGCCGGAGTCCGACGCGTCAGAGCTGCTAGTACTCGCGCCATACGTCGCCTTGATCATGTCCGCCGCATGCTCCGCAATCCCATACGCCGTCGCCATCGTATGCGCTACACTCCCATCAACGCCAATTTCCTCGCACCAAACAAGTCCGTCCACATACCAGAAATATGCATCGGCGCAATCGACACATCCACCACCCTCACATTCGCCGTCCCATACACCACCAAACTCGTATTAACTACCCCGCCCATCGCCTGCGGCATCATCCCGCACGTCCCAATGGGATGGTATTCCGTTCCGGCGGTGCTCTGTATATACGCGTTAATCGCGTCGTCCGCACTCGTCGCGACCCCCGGACCCGTTTCTCCGAGTATAATGTCCGTCATCGGCGCGGTCGCGATGATACTGCGCGTGTACTCCAGCGCGGAGCGCAGTATGTCGAAGTCGTACGACACAGAGAGGTAGTTTGGGTTGATTGTGGGGTAGTCGAACACGGACGCGGAGTTGATGTTAATGTAGCCCCGCGAGAACGGGTGCTGCAGGCAAAACTGGATACCAATCATCCCAGCGGCGGAGCCAAGCATATTGAAGCTGCGAGCAGGTAAACACGCGCCGCGACAGGAAGAAATCAACGCACATAAGCTCGACCTGTCCGATGTTCGACGCCGACGCCCACTCTTTCAAAAGTGTGTACTGTGCCTTGGCACCGGCCTCGACCGTCGCGTCCATCGCCGACGCAGACACCGACGTCGCCAACGCTGTCGTCGTATCGATCGCCGACGCCCACGACGACGCGCTCGTGCCCATAAGATGGGTCGTCGCGGGGTACGCCGTCGCCTCGTTCCAGTACGTCCACATCCCCGTCCCATTCGCCTTCCAAATTGCCAGCTGTTGGTCCCACAGTGACTTGTCGTCCTTGAGCGCCGCCCAGGTGTCGTTGGTCGTCGCCTGCATATACAGCGAGACGGAGACTAAGTCGCGTCAGCAGGGGAACGGGAGGAACGCGATGTACGCACGATGGTCTTGGAGATTCTGACCCACACCCGGAAGATCGACGACACTATCGATGCCGAGGCCGGTAACGAGGGACTTGGGGCCGACGCCGGAGAGCTGGAGAATCTGCGGGGACCCGATGACGCCGCCGCTGCGTATGGTCAGAACACGGAGCGTAGGAGGAGCGCACGTACGATAGGATGACCTCCTTGGCTGCATTGACCGTGTAAACCGTCCCCAACGCGCTCGCAGCAAACGAGACTCCGCCCGCGACCGCGCTCCCGCTCGTCGTCGAGTTCCAATTGATCTTGGTGACTTGGTAGCCTGTGAGGATGACGAGATTGGTGCGCGCGTGCGGGACGATGTACCCGGCGTTTGAGTCGCTACGGCTGGAGTTGGAGGGCGATATGATGGATGGGACGAAGGAAACGCCGGCGTTGGTTCCGTTCGCCGGGTCTAGGAGATGAGGAAGGCCGAGGTTGACCATCGTCGGTATCCACGAGGAGAGCTGCGAGAACTGGTACGCGCTGTAGCTCGTTTGGATAGGTCCGTCGGATCCATGGGCGCTCGAGTCGTGCGTCACCGAGAACGTCGAGGCGTGCTCGTCAGACATGGGCGTGAACGTCTCCGACTACATCGCCGTCAGCACAGACACCGACGCGCTCCATGCCACGCACCTTCTTGATGTACTTTTGCATCGTCTCCCATCCCCAATCGACCGCGCCCGACACGCCCTCGTGCAGCGTGTTCCACGCATTGTACTCCGCCTCGCTCGCTCGACACCAGAACCCGCCGTTCATCGCCGAGGAGCCGCCCAGCACCTTCCCTCGTGGCCAATACCGCGTCGCGTTGTTCGCGCTCGTCTGCGCCACGGTGTTATATGCCCAGTCGTTCGCCGTCCCCGTCAACCCGTTGAGGTACGACATCCCTACGCAGCGTCGTCAGCTCCCCGCACCGCATCGCACAAACCACACACCTGGAACCGCGATCTGCTCCGCCACGTCGGACCCATCCGAACCCGCCTCGATGACCGCCACAGTAACGTTGCCCCACTCCGCTAGGCGCCCCGCGAGCGCCAGCCCCGCCGTCCCGCCTCCCGCCACCACAAAGTCAAAAGTCTTGCCCGAGAGCTGCGTCGGGTCTGTCGTTGATCGTCGTCGCACCGACGTCGCCGCCGCGGCAGCTGAGCTCGCGGCGGAAGCTGCGTATATAGCTGTGGCGAAACGCATGAAGAGAATGTGTATGTCTAGCTTTCGCGTGTCCGGTGGCCATATAAAACAATCGGCAGAGCGTCTAGAATTGCAAACGCGTGGACAGCTTGAGGGAGAAGTACAGCTGGTCCGGGTCGAGACTCCGGGAACGCAGTCTGGCGGGTATTTCAGCCCGCCGCCAGGGGCCAGACTCGGGCAGGACCGGGTCCGTGGGTATGTCCTGCTGGCATCCGAGGAAGTCGTCGAGGAACGGAGCAAGCCTAGACTGGATACCCATCAACAACGTGACCCATGCTCGACCTCGACCTAGATACCCGCATCTGCCCGTATTCGAGTGTAATCCTTCCTCTTCTGGCTGCCGCCTCCCTTTAATGTCACTATGCCCCACAAAGTAGCTTATTCTCAGCAAACTCCCTCACAATTTACTCCGCTGAACATGTCTTCCGCGGTAGCTTTTCAGCTGTCGTATTGATCATCGGGCGTCTGCGCTGTCGCCGCTCACAGTGTAAGGCATTAAAACCCTCCATTCATGAGCTCGAGCGACATTCACTGCTATCATGAGTACGTACTGTAACTTCAACACCAATCCCGCGACCGCCCTAATCCCCATCCCCAACAGGCGGCCAGATTTGCGCGACCGCAAACTGCAGAGGGACCCAATCGACCTCTAGCCTGGAGCCACATGGGCTCCACATGGCCCGCTGCTTTAAATTGTCCATCTATGAGCGCTTCTACGAGTCCCAGCGGGGTGTTCATGTCCTATCGCTGCCAGCCAACAAACAATATTAAATTTCACTCGCCCCAACATGCAAGTAGGTCGGGAGTTGGTAGGGAGGAGAGCTCCCTTGATTTTTCGCTGGCTCCTCTTGCAACTATCTTTATCTAGCTCTGAACAAATTCTGCGATTTATATTCTCTACCCAAACTCAAGATACTCTACTTCTACAACGACAAATTCAACGCATCCAAGACATCCGCACCAAGCTCAACATCCACCTTCGCACCGACGCTCTTCTCTACGAGGACGCGCACCGCGTTGTCTTGCCCCAACGCTCGGGTCCACGCAACGCCGTCCGCAAGCTTCAGCGCAGCCCGCAGCTTTTTGATACTTTTGCAGATGGGCTGGTGTGGCGCGCCAGCGAGCTTCCAAGCTGCTGTTTGGCACTGCCGAGTCGAGTTAGACTCGGAGAGAATGGGGATATGAAAGAAGGCGTACCTCCTTGCTACAATACCCAGCAACGTTGCATCCGGCACAGAACGCCAACGGCTTTTCGTCGGGCTGTGCGCACTCCCGATACGCACACTTAAAAAAAAAAAAAAAAAAAAATTGTCAAAAAACCGCTTTCCTGCCCGATATCTGCGCAAAAACGCACCTTTTTGCTACCCCGCATCTCCACCAACGCCTTGAAAACAGCCCCAAGCACCTCCCGCGCATCTATAGCGGGCTCGATCTGTCCCTTAGCCGGATTCTTCGCCATTTGTATCGCCTGGATCTGCCCACACCACCGGCGCACATCCACCAACTCTTTATGCTCGTCCAACAACGTCGGGTTGGCCTGGATGATCGCGAGGATCTGCGCGGCGGGGCCGTACAGCGCCGCAATGTACTTTGCGTACATGGTGACGACGAATTTGGCGCGGCCCGGGATTTTCTCGAGGTGGCGGAAGAACGCGATGACGGCGGTCACGGGCGCGACAAAGTCTTCTTCCTTAGAGGAGGAGAAGGAGGAGGGGAAGTCTCTGGCGGCGCGGAGGAGGTGCGACGTCGGCCGTTCATATGTTGTCCGCATGGAGAGGAGCGCCGCTGCGAAGAGCGGGGGAGTAGTGCGCGACGGCGCTGACGACACGGAGGACGACGTGGTTGAAGGAGCCGTCGGTGGCCCATTGGATGAACGCGTACGCGGTGAAGACGTCCTGCGGGATGTTATCGAGGTCAAATTCGACGGGCGGGGAGATCTCGGAGCGGGAGCGCGGCCATGGCTGGCGCGGGTCGTCCGCTGGAAGTCCTGGGATGCGAGGGCGGAACGTGTCGGATTTTAGGGAGAGCAACGACGATGCGAGCTCAGCGGAGAGCTTGGAGAGGAAGCCGGAAAAGGCTATGAACGGAGACGCGTCGGGTCCGCCGGCCGTATGGCAGCGGAGGGCAAGAACGGCCGGTGTACATTCGCATCGAATCATCCGTTCAATAATTGGGTCGAAGTTATCCTCCGCGCTGGCAAGGTTCCCGTCGTCACCGCGGAAGGTCGCGAGGAACTTCATCCCTGCGCGGAGGATCACAGGCTGCAGCCCCTTCTCCGAGTCGGAGGCGTTTGGCCCGAAGCACTTGTTGATGATGTGCAAGAGGGCGATGGCGCAGCACGAATCCTCCGAAAGCGGGTCGAGGAGCGAGAACGTCAGAAGTGCGACCTCGTCGGCAACGGTCATGTTCTTCGTGAGGGCGAAAGATGGGCTGGACGATGGAGCAAGGAGCGTCTTGATCTCTGCGCACCAAGCACGAACGTCGGCGAGCTCGGGATGTTTATCCGCCAGCGATTGGGCAATCTTGTTGACCCGAAGCGCCGGCTTCAGCAAGACGTTGGCGTTCTTGCGATACGAGGACATCACAAAGTTACGACGCCCCGGAAGCTCCTCGAGCTCGCGGAAGAAGCGTACGACGGACGTTGTGGTCTCGACAAACTCTTCCACCGCCCAATACTCCTCGCAAAAGTTGCGCAGCGTGGTAGCCAGATGCACCGGCGGGTTTTCGAACGTGAGCGGGATAGTGAAGAGGGCATGGGCGACGCCGGCGGAGAAGCGGGCGACGGTGCTGACGAGCGGGAGGACGAGGTACGCCCGTGGACCGCTGAACGCCCACTGGAAAAGAGCAAATGCGACGTAGGACTCGCTCGTGAGGCTCCGGAACGGCGGGGGCGGGACGATGTCCTTCTCGGAGCTCGGCCATGGCTGGTCCTCGGGCGCCAGCCCACTTTGCTTCGCGCGATACTCCCCGCGCTTGAGCGGACGCAGCGCTGCTATGAGCTCGTCGCAAAGACGCGGTAAGAGACACGACCAGGCCTTAAACGAATTCGGCATGTCGCGAGAGGTGGCATGGAACGGGCTATCGCGGAAGTCCTTCTTGCAGGAACAGTTCCGCATCGATTCCATGATCTCGGGAAAACGGTCTTCGCCGCCGCTGCCGGTAAGCTCTGGTCCGCGCCATGTAACGAGGAAGGACATAGCGACGCGGAGGATGGCTGGCTGGAGCGTTTTTTCTGCATCGGGAGCGAAACATTTGTTGAAGATGTGGAGCATTCCGAGGCTGCACGTCGCGTTTTGGTGCTGAGGATTGCGGAGGGAGAAGATGAGGAGAGCACGCTCATCGGCAGAGGCCATTACGATGGTGGTGGTTGAGGTTCAAGAAGCGTTGTGGCGTGGAAGTGATGTGACATGTGCAGTAACGGATCACGGCAATCACTCGGCAATCAGTCAGCTACACCCTTTCAGCCACCTCAGGCATGGAGCTACAGACGGAGTATCTCTGTACACCTCTTGGTCATTTAACCAAAACAACCACCGAACTGCCAACCTATCTCGAGTCCTTGCTAGACGCCCCAAATGCCCCCAAAGCAGCAGCCGAACAGCAGTTTCACAGCACCCAGCGGACGAATTCGGGCGGAAATTATCGTAACAGCAGTTTTGACTTGCTTTTTACCTCACCCCGGTCATCGTGACTCTGAAGGACGACAAGGCACCCCGATTCGCAGCGTGGGCTGGGAGTTATAAGCCTGCGAGACCGCAGTGGGTTGCTAGTCATTCCTCTACACCTCCCATGTATCCCGCACATTATTCCCCTCCCCAGTCAGCGCGTTTCGTTTGTCTCGCGTGCAGACAACACAACATCAAGGTTCGCATCACTGGCAATGGCGCTCTGCGGGGTTTCTTTGACTAATTCGCTGCTTCTTCTGCGCAGTGTGTCCCATCTGAGCATGGAATTACCCAACCATGCACTCGCTGCGCGCGCAAGGGGCTTGTCTGCCAATATGTCCCTCAGACGCAGACGACCCCCGCAGCGTCGAGCTCGCGCGCGCCTTCCCTCCCTTACACCAGACCTCCCCCAGTGCACAGTCGTCCGCGCTACTCTGGAGCCGCGTCATACCCCAGCCTCGCGCTTTCCCCGGCCTCTGACGCGTCGCCCGGGTACGCGTCCGCAACGACGACCCACCATCACCACCACGCGTATCCAAGTCAGCCTGCGTACGCGGCTCCGGTGGCATACCCAAACACCTCCGTGTTCCTTCCTCCGTACGCCGGCATGAGTCCCACTGGCAGTGCGGGATATCCAGGGCCTTCCCCGAGCCAGCGGCCAAGTTCATACGCGCAGAATACCCATTATCGGTACACATGGCCATGAGACTGCTGTACTCTACCTCCGTTCGATTCTCTGCTTCCACCCATTCCTATGGTCGACGAAAGGATAGTAATGTATGATATCCTTCTCGAACGTTGTAACAATTAGAACTACATCCCAGTGTATTGTCGAATATCTGTGTATCAAGTACTTGCTATATTATACGCCCTAAGCCTTGAATATATGAGCGTTTGAACTCCCACTTGCTAAGACCAAGTGCCAGGCGCGCGTGGTCACATCAATACCTCTTAATCTGCAACCACCACCATCTAATGGCGAGTTCCTTCTGCGTCTTCCCGGCGAGTAGGATGTAAGACCGCCTCGAAGAAGCCATATCAAATGGCCCATGGATAGCTCGGCTTGCCCGTCGGAATGAAGGAAGCACGACCGCGGCCGCGCAAACAATATTAATAGCGGCCACACGCGAAGGGTGCGTGTCGCTCAACTTGTCGCACAAACTTTTACCTCAGGCGTAGACAGAGAGTCCAGACCAGCCTCACTTTTTCAAAGTCCGCGAACGCCATGCTGGCAGCTTTGCGGGGATATCAGAAGGCGCGCGGTAACTCAAAATGCTTTGGCGAGTGACTGCGGATTCTATTTGCGCCAGGTTGGGTTTGGGTCTAGAGCTGGCCGGCGCGAGGCTAACCGGTTCTCTCAATAAGCCTGCTTCTCAAACTGCTGCATCTAATAAAATTCCAGCGCGCTGGTAAACAAACCCCAGCGTACGGTGGCACCCCATGATCTTACGCGGCTTCTGCTTGGTCGCCGTAGAACGGAACGAGGCGGGCTTGTCCGACGCTTGTCCATCGCGCGATGTCCTGCCACTGCCATTGTGCTCCCGCGGAACCTAACTCGCACCGGTAGGTACCAACGGATTGGGCGCAATCTATATCTATCCCAACAAAGAGGAATTCGAAAATCAACTACTGGTAAATTAAACCCATTTCGCACCGTGAGCTCAAGTACATACGTGTTGTTAGAGTTTGTGATTCTTGTACGGCTGTGAATCTTACCAGGTTCGTAGATCTCTCTGCAAGCTTCGACTTCGAGTTCGGCTTCGGACCGACTCGGCCTGACTCGATCCCGATTCATGGAGTTCAGCGGATACGATTCTTGGCAGAGTGATTGGGTTGGCAGACTCTAGTAAATTATGGAGAGAATACAACAACAAGCCTAAACAGAATACAGCGAGAGCAAGATAGGTGCGGGATTAGTTGGGATAACGGAGGGGTAAAGATAGGCGGGTCTGGGTCGGGCGGGATGCGGGGAGCGTCGGCGAGGGACTATTACTAGCACCGGGGACGCCGGCGGACGGGCTGGGTACGCGCATAAGCCGACGAGGAGCGTTCATCTCAGCGTCGACCCCCTCGCGGCGCGCTCCGCCGCCGACTTGCACGCCCAACAGAAATCGTCCACCGCGTCGACGTCGCGTTGTATTTCGGGCCCAAAGTTCTGCCGCGGTGGTGTTAATTTCACGACACGGGAGAGCATACGCGGACGCGTACCCGAGCGCATGTTGTGGAGCGGCAACCGCGAGGGTGGTAGACGGAGCGCTCGCAGCGCGTTGTGTTGCAGTCGACGATGGCGACGACGAGGTGCCGTTGAAAGTGCTGCAATAACGGTTTGTGCGTGGATGGAGGAAGGGAAGACGCGTACGCCACATCGTGTCCAACGCGTTCCTTCACTAGGAACAAACGCAGTAAGTGACGAGACTCGTTGGTAAGTGAAGTCCGCACGCCATTTGTTGACACATAAGTTTGGGTAGAGAGAGCGGTGGGTCGCGGAAGCAAAACTTCGACGACTGGGGGGTATTTATGTAGGCCGGAATCGCGATAGATGTGCGGCAGAAAGAAGCTAGATGGGATCGTAATGTGTGATGTTGACGGAATCCGACCGCGCCGAAGGCTGCCTGAGCACAAAGGAATAGCGGCGGGATAAATGGACGTCATTCGCCGCATGGCCTATTCCGTCTCCCGTTCCTGGCCCGCGTGATAGTACTTCGCTCGTCAGCTAGCATATCTCCGTGTTCATTCCCTGGGTATAAAATTCGTCCCAAGAGGCCGGGTGTGGATTATCGATGGCGGGATGTACAATCTTGCTCGCTATCCATCGATATTGGGGTGGGCGCCAACACAGATAAACGCAGCGGCTGCTTATCCCTTATCTGCCAACGACCCGAGTTCCGGGCTGAGGTCGTTAATATGAGATAAGTGCTGGCCCGAGTGAGAAGCCGCTACTTCGATCAATCACATTCACCTCAAGCTACGGCCCACCAAGCCGTGCTGTTTCTATTTGATCGTAATCAGCTATAACCCAGAAATTGAGCAAAATTACACGTACCGCGGTAGAATATTGGGTCAGCTGGGTGGTTCATGGGACGGAGGGGCTCGTGTTGACGCCGCTTCTACGGCTGACGTTGCGTAGGTACTTGATGGCCACAACACGGCTGGCCAGTGCCGTCTTCGTCGGCCGCTTACACGCGAGAATCGTGAGGCGAGCTTCGACTTTGCCAGTCGGCACATTACGTGCAAAGAAGAAGCATCCGGCGACGCCTAAGAAAGAAGCGAAGGCTTTTGAAAAGATAAGCATTTTATGAATCCAAGCTGGTCCGGCGAAATGCCCAGTATCCGACCTGTAGCTGCGTACCAGTTGAATACTTGAAGCAGCGCCCACTTTAAGCTCGGCCGTGCTGCAGCGTGGCAAACATCCTCCTGTTGCCAGCTCCACAGCCCATGCGGTAGCGTTCTATTTCCTCACAGAGGACAGAAGATGTCAAGCCGACATTCTCCGGAACGCTTCTGATCGTTCGGACATTACTGCGCGACCATTCGTGGCATCACGCGTGCGCTTGGGCGTGGGCGGTACCTGGCTTGCTGGCTGGCTGTTGGTAATGAGTCTAGAACCGGCCTCCTCACTCAGGCGGTGGGTCGTCGTGGAGCAGAGCAGAGCGAGATGTGATCCGAACGGTCAAGGATAGCGCACAGGACGGCCTCTCGAACGGTCTTCTCGGAGACCCAACTCAAGCCCGAACTCGAAAACGCAGTCCAAACCGTTCCAAAACCACAGCTTCATCGGGCGTAACGATCAACAGCCAATGGCGGCTATGTTTGTTCGCGTCTAAACGCGTGCACTGCCTGAGACGTCCGTCGCGTTGCGTGTTCGTACCAGACACTTACCGGTGCTTGACGCAGCGGGTACCGACATCGCGGAAACAGAGAAGATCCACGCTGCGGGCTTTGTGAGCGCAAAGTCCGCTCCATGCCACTGATTATATCCCGACCGCGGCCGGGTCTCTGCGCATGCACTCGAGAGGATGCCGCGAGATTGGCAAGAGACAAAGTGTGATTACGCGTTTGATGCGCGTCTGCTCCGTTCAGTCCATCCAATCACACAAAATACAACCGCAGAATCGCAGATCGAATCTAATCTGCACACGAATGGCTTGCTTTAACAGCATTCCTCTCGAAGCTCAGACAGATGCTGTGTGCGGCAAGTTCAAGGGATGCATCCGCAGCGACCCGATCCCGTATGTCGAATGAGTAAAAGCCCAGGGAAGGCATCCGAGAACGCGTACTCTTGCTCGGTTGTGTCCGACGGATGTAATTGGAACCGGGTCGGCCGTTGAATTTCCGTGTAGTCACCAGGTTGGTTCGCGCTCTGCCTCCGCAGCTCATACGGATTGGAGGTGCGACCGCGAGTAATCGGCGCTTGGGCGAAGCGAGGGGTGTATATAACCTTTTGCAGGATTCCAGGAACAGCAGAGCTCGCACTCCCTGTTTCTCGTTCTTGTGCGCTTCACTCCATTCCCGTCTCGTCCTTCCAACAGTCAGCAAGCGAGCAAGCGATGTCCCAGCCGTACCGCGGACCCGAATCGAGACCTACAGACCCCCGCAGGAACTATATCGCCTGCTTGAACTGCAGGCAGCGCAAGACCAAAGTCAGTTTCTACGCATCTTGGTTTTTGCACAGCGCTAACCTTTACCGGCGACAGTGTGTTATCAACCAGGACAGTCCGGACGACCCATGCAGGCGCTGCGTCGAAAAAGGATTACAATGCGTCTACCAAGCGGTGGAACACGTGCCGGCGTACACTGGGGGAACACCCCTGCCGAATTACCCACAGCAGAACAGGGGGTACCCGGCGACTGGGGTTGCGCCAGGGCAGCCGCACGGACAGCTCTACCCGCAGCAGGCGCACAATCCATACGGCGGGCAGACGCAGACGCCGATCCAGTATGGCGGCTATCCGTCCCAAGGTAGCGGCGGCTACCCACAGACGCAGTCGCAAAACCAGCCTGCGTATGCCGTGCAGGCGGGGTATTACGGAGCGGGATACGGCGGCGGGGCGTGCGTCCTCCTACTTGGCTTCGGGCGCAGGAATAGAAGCTGACGCGTTCAAGGACAGATCTTGTTTCTCCGGATGTCCGCCTGGAAGATGCCAGTGGCCTGGCCAGCATTGAGCTCTGGAGGAGCATCGAGGCAGCAGCGGAGGTTCAAGGTGCGGAAAGCGAGCAAGTCGAGGACAGTGTCCCGAGGCCTATGATCATACAAGACGAGGCCCTCGTCGAGAATTTAGAAGCGTTGCTTAATACCGTAGATTCGCAACCTTAGATGTGTCTGCGTCCTGTAGAGCGTCCAGGAATTAATCGGGTTAATTATAACGATTGGATATGGAATGTGCACGTAGTCGACGAAGAGTCAATTCGGAAGCGTAGCGATGCAGAGGGATGTCTCCGGCGTAAATGTTTACACGTCGTAGTAGCGTCGTAGTTGGGGACAAGGAGCAAATTGCCGTGACAGCGTCATTGATGATTCAGCGCCCAGCGCTTGTCTTAAGCGCCCATGGCAGCTCAGTTGGTGGTCCTCGTCGTCGACACCGCGCTCAAATAACCACAGCGAGACACCGAATATGCCTGCATTCCACTCTGCATTCCTCACGCGTGCCCGAGCCGAGGCGGTTCCGGACCCCTCGACAGTAACAGATCTCCTCCTTCCAGCCTCTCGCAAACGGCGGAACCCTGGGAGCCGGTGTGCGCGCGCGAACAGGAAGCTTGCGTAGCGGATGGAGCTACACCGGCTGTTTTGCGCTGTTAGGTCGTCGACGAGCCTCTGTGGCCCTGAGGCGGTATAAAGAGGTTGCGTCGAGGCGCTCTCCCTCCAATGGCGACTCCTCAAGCTCAGAGTGGCCCCAGAGGCACTCTCGCAGTCCCGTCTGCAACTCTTTCCTCGTTACCGCTGACCGCCAATATGCCCGTCATCCCGCCCAACGATCCAAACGACCGCGGGCGCACCCTCATCCTCTGTTTCGACGGAACAGGTGCGTAGGGGGCTCGCTCCGGTAAACTCACGCAAAAACGATACAACAGGCGACCAGTTCGATAACGACAATTCTAATATTGTGGGGCTATTCTCGCTGCTTCTCAAAGGCGTACGAGGCAGCTGGTGTATTATCAGTGAGCGTATGCCTTCTGTGGCCGACAAGTGCGCTGATCTTGTGGCTAGGGCGGGTATTGGAACGTACACAACGGGCCAGGTTGCTTCGCCGTTCTGGTCCAAGTGGAGCAAGGTCGGTAACTCTCCTCCGGTCTACAGTTTCTGAACGCGCGTTGCAGTTGGTAGACCAGGCGATCGCGAGCAGCCTCGACAGCCATGTCATGGGTCCGTCTTTGTACATTGCTCCTCCATCTGGCACTAAGTTGCACTACAGACGGATACGAGTTCCTCATGCAGAACTGTACGATTCTTCTCTGCCGGACTGCGGCGTTTAACCGATTTCCAGACACCGCCGGCGACAAAATCAGCATATTTGGGTTCTCCCGTGGGGCCTACACTGCGCGCAGCCTCGCAGGGATGATCCATAAGGTCGGACTACTCCCGGCGTGCAACCACCGCCAGGTCCCGTTCGCCTACAAGATGTACATCACGACGGACGAGATGGGATGGAAGCAGAGCAACGCGTTCAAAAAGGCGAGCTTTTCGCAGCTCTCCCTCCATACCGTTTCCTTACGCGCCCGCTTTGGCCAGGCGTTCTCCATCGACGTCTCCATCGACTTCATCGGCGTATTCGATACAGTCAACTCGGTCGGGTTCATTCCGAAGCGCCTGCCGTTCACGACGAGCAATACGATTGTGCGCACGTTTAGGCACGCTGTTTCGCTCGACGAGCGCCGCGCCAAGTTTAAGCCGAATTTGTGGAATCGGCCGGATGCGGTGGAGAGGTTGTTGGGCGCTGCCGAGGCGGGGGCGAGACGAGTGATTGAGGACGTTGAGGAGGTTGCAGATAGAGTTTTCGGGAAGGTGGATGAGCATATCCACGGATCGGAGCACGGGCATCCCAAAGGAGAGCTTCGAGCGAACAAGCACGAAGGCGAGCATGGGCACGAGCATGACAAAGGAAAGCACAAGGAAAGCGAGCACGACAAACACCGCAAGGCGCAGATGAACTTGGAGCGCAAGTACTCCGGCGACGCGGTTGTGGAGACTGACATTGAAGAGGTCAGTCCATTTCTATTCCAATTCGCGGGCTTGACACGAAGCTCTAGGTCTGGTTCGCTGGCTGCCACTGCGGTACGTCCCCATACCTCGATTCCCCTCATCAGCTAACCGCTCTCTTAGACGTCGGCGGCGGCTCGGTGGAAAATGACACACCTTCCAGCCTCGCGCGCATTCCTCTCCGCTGGATGGTTCGCGAATGCTTCAAAACCAATACCGGGATCGTCTTCATTACCAGCGGCCTCCGCGAGATCGGGCTCGACCCTGACGCGCTCTACCCCATCGTCCAGCCGCGCCCAGCCGCGCTCCCCGTCGGCGACGCCCGCATTCGTCCAATGCCAGCGCCGGGACCACCCAAAGTCGGCACTGGCGAAGCCGACACAGCCAATTCGCTTACGCTCCCCTCGTCCTCCATTCTTAGCCTTCCCGTAGCGTCCACCAGCAAATCCGAGGAAGAGCACGACCTGCTCGACGCACTCGCCCCAATCTACGACCAACTCGCGCTCTCCTGGTCCTGGTGGGCGCTCGAGCTCCTCCCGATGCGGCACCGCTTCCAGCGCGCGGACGACGCGTGGGAGTCGTACCTCGGGCTCAACCTCGGAGGGGGCCGGGTCATCCCAAGGCAGAAGACGAGTGGGGTAAAGGTGCATCGGAGCGTGAAGACGCGCATCGAGGCGGCGGAGAAGTGGGCTGAGGATTTGGCTAAGGCGAGGGTGGGGAAGGGTAAAGGCAAGAAGTCTACAGGCCACGGGCATTATAAGCCACGCGCGATGTTTGATTTGGAGCATACCATTTGGGTAGATTGATTCTTAGATGTTACAGAACGCGGAGAGCATATTGGCCCAAATTTTTGTCTGTTTCGTCCGGAAATTTGTCTGATTGCTCGAGCCCAACTAGCTGTATGCGTCAAATACCAAGATGTTTATGAGTTGTTCGCATTTCAAGCGGCGCGCGGTCAATCCGCGGTTGGGACTTGATCCTTGAGGTCTCCTGACGCTTTTTCTAAATTCTAATGCGTGGCCTGCCTGCTTCGACGCATGATTGGGTGCCATCTGTCGGTGCGAAGACTAATCGGGCCTACTGTTATCTTCTATCCATACAATCGGCCCAACGCGACCCATACTTCTTGTACTATCCGTCGGAAGCAACGCGTTCGACGCGTGGTTGGGCGTGCAGGTGCAAGTCTACGTTTTTTTTTTCCTTCCCTCGCAACATGCGCAGCACTTCACTTCAACGATATGCGCTGAAACAGAATTTATTCCGCTATGTGTCCAGCCCCGACTTTCTCAAGGAAAAGAAGGGGATATTCGTACTATTAGTTTGAGGAAAGACTGCAATAATTGCGTGCCGCAAACCGCTATCAATATCACTTCAACCGCAACTCCTTCAGACCGCGCAGAACTGCGTGAACCCCACGACTCATCGACGGCGTCCGGCGCAGCGCTGTATCAGAGTTTGCGGAAGATGGGGGCGCTTCCGATGTGGCCGAGTCCGACTCGGAGGAGGAGCGGAGGATAAGGAAGGATGAGTCGGGGTTTGGACCGGGGACGACGACGGCGCGGCGGGCCTGCTGCGCCTTGTAGAGAGAGACGGAAGAGGCACGGCGCGGACGGGCCCGACGCTGCCCATGCGTGGGGCGAGGATTGGTATTGGGGACGAGCTCAGCGGGGACGCTCGTCCCGAATTTGCGCACGAGCTTTGCCAGGGAGCGTTTACGTCGGAGGGTGGGGGTGGGTTTGGGATCGGCCTCGGTCTGCGGGGATGCGGGGGATACGATGGAGGCGCCGCGAGGTCGGGTGCCCGCGCTGGAGAGGCGGACAAAGAGGACGGGACGTCGGTGCCGGTGAAGGCTCGAGGAAGAGCGAGCGCGGGTGCGCGCAAAGGAGGGGCGGCGCGGCCGGGCGCTGGTGTTGTTCTCGAGGACCAGCTGTGGGGTTTCACCGAGGAGAGCCTCGACTTTGCGCGACGATCGGACGAGCCGGATCTTCTCATGAGATGGGAGATCTGTGGGCGCTGAGGTTGAGGTGATACTGTACTATTTTAATCAATTCGTAGGTCACGGGTCACAGCCGTTATTTTTTCCGAAATTTTGGCAGGTGTCACGGGTAGTTTGCCAACTTTACGAAAGTTTTCGGCCGCGTCCAAAAGGGGCATTCTTTGTTCTGAGCGGCCCTGCGGGGCATTCCTAGTAGCACGTGTACTATGCAAGTTTCTCTACCTATGTGCATTCCCTCTTCTCGAAGACCGCGCCAATCTGCCACTGCAATACTGGAGCAGGACTTATGAATTTAGAGTGTGTATGTGAGTTTGCAGGTTATGGTCATCCTACTTCCGTAGATTTAAAACAACAACACTGCAGGGGCACACTAATTCTTTTCGAGGCTCTGGGCCTCTGGGCAGATTCAGAGCAGGCTTGAATCCATCGCAAAGCTCATGGGGCACAACGGCTCTCTCCCCCATCGTCGAAATGTGTGGAAACATAACCACTCACGCGTAGATAGCATTTCGGGTCCGTCGGGAAGCGCCAGCGCGAGCACCTTACGAATTTTTCCAGATGTCACAGCCACAATCCGCGCTCTACGAATTGGTAAATTCGTAGGCGATGTCACACGCAAGATGTCCATTCGAATTGAATGTAATACTACAGTATTGAGCATGGTTGTGGGAAGAGAGTGTGTTAGTGCGCAGAGCTATTTGGAAGGGACAGTTTCGTTGCAAGGGAAGACCAGACGACGAGCTCTTTATATGAGCTTGGTGAGGAGTTGTCTTAGAAGGCGGTGATGTCTCGGGAGCCACTGAGACTGCCCTCACACAGTCGGTGTGTCGTCCGAAACGCACCCTTTTCATCGGCTTTAGAGCTTCTTTTTGTTGGAACTTGTGCTCCAGTGGAAGTACATAGTCAAACGCGATTAATTTTCTAGTTACGATACATGCATATGTTTCTGTCGGGGTTCGAACTCCGGGTCGATACTGTAGCATTTCATTCAATTCATATGTCACGCGTCACAGGGTGTTCAGGGGTGATCAGAGGTGGGTGAGATGATTGAAGTAGGCCGACCCAGCGGCGTTGCTCAAACTTCAGAATTATTCTCAGGGGGAATTGCAAATTACACAATGTTTCGAGATATCTGCACCAGATATCAGCAGTTGCCTGCCTTAGATATAATTCTGGATTCTATTAACCCTTTCTTTATTGTCTGATTACCCTTATTTATTTTATTGCAGAGAAAATTGATTATAACTTGATATGGTCAAGGAGAAAACTCCCAGTGCCTCGTGTTACCCCTCAAGATAATGTGCTCTCAGCGTTGATCCTAACAATACCACAATCATCTAGAACGGAGCAGAATTGACGGTGGGATAGGCAATTGATTGAAACACAACTCCCTGCCAGAATGGGCATTTGCGCTACAGGCTTTAAGCACCCACAAGAATATTTGGGTAGATTTTTCTGGAATTTTTCCGGGTCAACGGAAAAAATAATAAGCAAAAATGTGTTGTCTGCTTAGTCATCAGGTGGCTGTGCTACTAACAGCTGTTTCCTTTAAATTGCTACTTGCACCAAATGGTCACTGAACCTATCTCTGTTTATATAATAAACCAACGGCCAAGAACCTTGCATGTGCTAGAGTTGAAGAGCCTTACCAATCATTGCACTTTATGGGCCCATTTTTGGCCACCTAGCACAAACTTGGAGTTGGTGAATAAAATGACTGCCCAGAGCTGGGGTTGAACCAGGGACCTGATCATGTGATTGCCAAAATAGCCTGACTAATCATTTCCTTTTTAGGGCGGCCATTTTTGCCCACATACTCTAAATGACATTACTATATGTGAGTATGGTATGCTTGCCCTCAGCGGTACTAGAGCATATTTTGGGGGTCAGAACATGCAACAAAGACACGTCGTAAGGGCACACACACACGACCGTAATCCTGTCACACACCGCCTTCTCGCTATCGGACATTGTTGCGTTGATATTGTCAAGGATAGCCTGTTTGGCCTCATTGCTGAGATCCTGTTTATTGCTGAGATCGGGTGAGAATTTGAGTTGGGCCAGTGTGATATCTGGCATAGTTAGGGTTTCGATGTATGCTAGCCGGCTGCTGGCAGCAGCTTAGAGAGTCCTTTTTAAGTGTGAACCCAAAGCAAAAATGGAATTGCTACCACCCTACTCGGAACGCCTCCGGCCTACTCTCAACGAAACAATTGCGCGCGGAAGCGACCGACGCCAGATTAACGATGCATCCCTCGCTGAACAGCTTATTTCAACCCGGCGGCGAGACCCCGACGATTTGTTGCAGCATTTACAGCTTTAATAGAGCATATTGGCAACCGTTATAAAATTGAATTTTCTTACAACGGAAATCTGCTCAATCTGCAACGCCCCAATTCCGGCGCAATAGCCCCAAATGGCAGCGAAGCTTCGGCAGGAACGTGAGTGACCGATCAGGATACAAGCACTGCGCTTCTGTTCCGTCGTCCACCTCCTCCTCCTTGCACTCTCGGAGTATGCTCCCAGAGGCTCCCAGCCCACTCCGCAGACGGGAACGCAGCGTCATCCTGCGTCATTATACGCAAGCGGCGGGCCAGTGGAGTTGCGAGCTGGGGCTGATCGCCAATCCTTGCGACGACGGGCTATAAATCCGGTATGTACAGCTCCTGGCCCCCAAACATGTCTTACCCCGACAATTTCCAGCAGTACTTGACTCCCAAGCAACGAACGTTCCGCGAGACAGCGGACTACGTCCCTTTCGATCGCAGCATGCTACATACCGCAGAGTCAACACCGGGAACTGCGTACCGGAACCGATAGTTCATTTTACAACAAGTATTTGTTCATTTTGCAATGTAGAAAAATGATTTTGCAACACTGCCAATATGCTCTAATCGTTCATATAACTGGTCGTGCCACGTGGAGCCGTTGCCAATCGACATCGTAACATCGAGCCCCTGTAACACATAGATTGCAGGGGCTCGCGATTTAATTGCGCCAATCTTATCCGCTGTCGGCCGCGGATCTCGCCGGCCGCGGCGGTGTCGCCGCCGGGCCCGGGCCGCGCGGTGTCCTGCGGCAATGACGCGGCACCAAGGTTGTCGCAAAACCACGGACTGCAACGCCTTGCGGTGGCCGTTCCGGAGCAAGCCTAGTGATTGGCTTGATGGGGCCCTTTCGAGAATATATCCGCACCAATGGGTCAATGGATTCAAATGGAGAATATGGTGGGGGACCATGGCAAAGCAAAATTAAGAAAAGAAAAGCCCGGACGGCTCCCTTTCCATACCCAACCACGCGTCGAACGCGCTTCGCCTTACGCCGGCCCTGGGACCGTGTGTATTGGTGTGTATATCTCGGCGGCCAGTTGGATTAACTCGTGTCCAGATTTCTTCGTGAACAAGCGAGTTCCGGACGAGTACCAAACAGGACGTCAAATTACTGCACCAATCGGCGTTCTTTGTCGCTGCTCGATGCACTAGTTCCGGACCGATGCGTCACTCGCCGTCCTCCTCGTTTCCAACCAACCCAGACCAGCCCGCCCCACCCAACCTCAAACTCCGCACCGCCTCCAGCACCGGCGCGTCCTCCCCCTCCGAATCTGAATCATACTCCCTCTCGAGCGCGGCGGCGCGAAGACGGAGGAGGGTCTTTGTCTTTGCTCGTGAGCAGGCGAAGCTAGCAACGACGCGGTCCCAGCGCGGATACGTGCCTGCACGGAGGCGCTCCCAAAGCCACCGGATGCCCGTCCTGTCCCGGTCTCGCCCGGCGTCGGAAAGGTCGGGTAGCCAGAGGTTGTCGCAGACGCGCAGCCAGCGGATGGTATTCGATTCTGCGTTTGTGATCTCAGTCTCAGTCTGGCGGGAGACGACTCGGACGTACGCGGAAGTGTGCATTCGAGTAGCGAGGGGCAGATTGCGCCCCAGGCGGTGACGGTGTCGAAGGCCTCGTCCATCCGGAGGACGCCGATCTCCCAGGGATACCAGATGTTCACGCAAGAGATGACGAGCCGCTCGAGGCACGAGAAACGGGAGAGGTATAGCCCGATGGCGGAAAGGTCTGCGGGAGGCTGCCAAATGCCGAGGCGGTTAGAGACGTTAGATGCACGACGACGCGACGCGACGCACCAGTATAAACCCCACCTCGTCCTCACCGCCGGCTCCGGCATGACCACCATTCCCGTCCTCCTCCCGGTTGACGAACAAATTCGTCAGGCTGAGCGCGTATATGTGCGGCAGATGCGCAGAGATCCGGTCGAGCAGGTCGATATTCCAGCCCTGGCGCCGGCAGGCGAGGAAGTTGAGCGTGTCCGTACAGCTGCGCTCGAGCGCCGCGAGCTGCGGCGTCGGCGACGATGCGTCGTCCCAGGTTATGAATGCCGCGCGGAGCGGGACCGGGGGAGGGTCCTTTTGTGTGGAGGTGTGTTGCCCGAGGACGGGCGCGAGCGACGCACTGTTGCCGCTGAAATACTCGAGTCGCGGGAGGGTGAGGTTGGGTATCGTGGGTATAGTTGCCGGTGTCTTTGCCGCGTCCGGGCCCGCCGCTGGCGGCCACCCGGAATGCGCGTTAAGCTGCAGGTAGCTTATCCTCCGATGCCTCGTCAGGAAGTCGACGACGCTCGGATCTGACAGCGACAGCTGGGAGTTGAAGTGGACGAGATGAGGGAGGAGCGTTTGGGTTGTCAGGACCGCAGCGAATTGGGGGTCGGAGACGAGAAGCGAGAGGCGGTGGATGTTGGTTAGGCGCTGCAGAGCGCGTCCGACCAGGGTATAGAATGGGCGGAGAGGGAGTAGAGCGCTGGGGCTGGAGAAAGGAACAGAACCGAGAGGCAGAGCATGAAATCAGCTCATCGCAAGAAAGTTTGGAAAGGAAGGGCAGGACGCACGGGTAGGAAATCTCGAGCTCCCGAACCGACCTAGCGGCAAGCGGACTCTGCAGGAGGGCTTTGCAGCACTTGACGACCATGGGCCGCGAGTGCAGCGTCAGCGTCGCGTAAATTCGGCGCAGAGTGAGGGCGGAAACGTGCCGCGAGACGAGTAGGAGTGCCAGGTGCGCCTCCGAGCTAGCGAATGCGATAATCTCGTCCAGAGTCTCCGTCGGAAGGCGCGTTATGGGTGCGAGGTACGCGCGGGTGGGCATCGCGCCCGGTCGGGGGCCCGCAGCGCCAGAATCGCGTCGTCCAGGCGGGGGAGATATGTCGTCGATCGTAGGGAGAGACTCCAAGAGGCCTTGCAACATGACCCGGCTTCCGTTTTGCTTATGACGCCGGGTGCCGCGCGACAACCACGAGGCAGAGATGGGCTGTGCGAGAGTGCGGAGACGGGGAGGCGACGAGGGCAGAAGGCGTTTAGTACGTGTAAGCCTAAATAGTCCCTGCGGCGCTGGGCTTCTTGGGGGCGTCGTCGCGGGGGGCTGGCAAAAATGGGCGTCGGCTGTGACAGCGACATTGTAGTTAGCCGACGTCTTTCCCATGTTGCCCTCCTTCCCCGAATGCAGGCCATACGGTCTCGGAAAGGTCGATTCGCCGGATTAACGCGGTTGAGACGCGTCAGATGCTGGTGTAGCCAAAGAACAATGCCCGTTGGAGCAGATTGAATGTAAATTCGAACACGAGAGGAAAGAATAAAAGCACCGACATCAAAAGTTCAACAAGGTTCGCCGTTTCGGGACGAAGGTGGCCATGTAGGTCATCCACGGCAGGCAGGAAATAGAAGCCAGGATCTGTCGCAGGCTCGCTTATGCTTGCACCCACTTGCGTCCATATGCGCGCGTCTGATCTTTGTACGGAATATTTGGGATTTGCAACAGGTATTCGCCGCGCTCACCGTGCCAGGGCCGAGGACGGCGATTCGTCGCGGAATCGACGCCTTCTGTACTTCGCGATGGAGCCTCGACCTTGCCCTTACTCTCACCGCAGGTCCAGAAAGGAGTCGGGAATCTATGCATCCAGCTGGCGTCGAGAGTTTGCACTGGAGCGAAGAACTGCGTGTCCGTCGGCGGAGATTGGCCGGGAGAGGACTTTTTGGGATGGAGGAATGAGGCATGTTGTCCGCTAGCTCCCAGAACAGACAGCGGCGGGCAGACAAGCCTCGTGTTTCCGTGTCAGGAACTCGTTGTGGCCTCGAGGCTACGCTCCCGTCAGATTCAGAAGGAGTGCGTGGAAGTAGCTCAATTTGGAGTTTTGGGCGAAGGTCACTGGCTGGACCTGCTGTTGAAGAGCGCGAGGCACGGCAACTATGGTTGGAGGCAAAATCAAGGGGCAATGATGCCCAGTGAAAAGTCCGTTTGGTCGTGTCCGGCGCCATCCGGCGCCAACCGGTCAGAACCGGTCACAGCGGATCTCGATCGAAGGCGGCTCAAAAACCTCGAAAAACCTTCGACAACCAGCTACGGCCGGCTACGACCAGGTGTTTTAGAAAATGAACTGGTCGCAGCCGGTCGCAGCTGGTTTAGGACCCCGCTTGTTCTTGTTTATTGTCCAAATCCATATATTCCTACTACCCGAATACACCTATTACCATCGGGTACCCCAGCTCGCGTCCCAACCCGCCGCCAAGTCCCTGCGACCAAGTCCCACCCGCCTCCCGCGACCAAGTCCGTTTCGCGCTGTCGCCCAACTCCACCTCCGCGCTCAAGTTCCTGCTCCCGCTTCCGCCCGCCCAAGTTCGCGTGTTCGCTACCGCCGGTGTCGTCGCTGTTCGTCGCGGGGCATACTCCAGCTATCTGTCGCGTCGCGCATTCGTATGCGTGCTTTAATGGACGCGTTAGATGCGCTTTTCGCTGGAGAAGCGAGATACATACTTGGTGTATTGCGCCGCGGCGTCCAAATTCGGTGTAGTAGCTGTAGACATTGCGTTAGTAGGCCGCAATGTCCACTGCGCGCGGAGAGACGTACCGAATCTGACAATAGTCTGCGCTCGCGGCGACGAGTCCGCGGGTCCATCGCCAACGGCGCCACGTCTTCGTGCCGGTGTCGTCGCTGTGGGTATGTCGTCGGAGGTCTTCAGGCCGATCCACCGCGTCGCACGTCCAAGTTCTACAGCGCTCGTGTTAGAGGAGGGATACCCGCGGAAAATGCGCGCTTACTCGCTGTGGTCCAGATCACCGAGGCAGCTGCACAGGCCGCGTTAGTACGCCGCGATGTCCACACAGCGGAGACATGCACCGATGATGAGTAGGGAGTTCGCGCCTCAACGTCGCCAGTCGTAGCGGGCATCGTCGGTCGCCTTCGAATTCGATGCGTTCTCGATAGGACGGCGCTACCAACATACTCGTTAGCCAACGCCAAAACATAGGAATTGAACACGTACTCGCTGCGTGGCGGCCAAAGTCGCACTATCTACAAGTCAGGGTCAGTCAGTTGGCACAGCCCATGGATGGTGCACTAACCGAACCACACGATCCCAGGAACGAGCTGCGAGGTAGTCAGCGGACCTTTCGGCTTAAGAGGCAAATGAAACTTGCGGGAAGCGGACGGCTGCGAAGCAGCCGAGGTTGGCGTCGTCAAAGCAGAGTTGCGTGCTCGCGAGCTGGATTTAACGAGCAAGTCGTCGCAATGCGAAACACGGCAGCGCCGTACTCACCTGAAGCCAAAGGCCGCGAAGCGTCGGCAATGGGGATGGTGGAGAGGTGTACCCGAGCGGGGGCCGAGTATCAGGAAGGGAAATCTGCGAGGCTCAGACTGGATCGCGAACCGCGAACTGCCCACGTACCTGAACCCGAGGCCAAGTTTGTTGCAAGCTTGGACAAGGACTGGTCATTGTGGTGCGTTGAGGGTGGAAATGCGGTCGGATACATGCTGCTGGAGGCGCCGCAGTGTATGCGGTGGTGTTGTGGCCGTCGGTGGATTGCGCTCGACTAAGTTCATGCGGAACTGGCCAAGCTGCCGAGCCGACCTTCAAAACAGTTAGGAAGCCCTCTCTAGGTGGTGCAGGATAGCGCACCGGGGGCCTGAGAGGCGATGGGAGGTCGTGGGTGAGCTGGAGCTGGATGTATGCGCGCTGCGCTGGCATCTTGACGCGAGTGGCACCGAGGCTGTGGGCATCGAGGCGGCTTGTGGGTCGAGCGGGGGGTTGCTAGAGGGGTGTACACGGGCCTGAGGGTGTTTTGGGAGGGTGGAGAGCGGGAAGAGCAAACGAGGTGGTGGTCGAGAACCAAGAGCGACTCGCATCAAACGCGCCCCAACTGCGCGTATTGTCGCCGTCGACGCCTACAGCTGGCTCTTAGCACACTCTGAGAGCGACTGCGGTATATCACATAGGCTCCGGGACGCGTATATCGATGAATGTTAGTCGGCTGTAGGATCTAGTCGACCGTCGAGTGCTGGCACCAAGATAGCAGCCTCGTACGTGCAGCTGGTTCTTGCGACCCGGTATTCTGAGGCCAAATGCCGCGCGCGATACATGCATTAGCGGTACAGAAAGCTCAAGTCTGGGCTCAAAGGCCCCAATATCTAAACTGTGCAAGTCGTCGTCGTCGTCGTCGTCCGTATCGTCCTCTCTCTTGCCAGCGAGTCTGCCCGGGCCATGTTTGGGCTCTTCCTGCTTCTCCTCGTCTTCATCGTCGTCGTCCTGGCGCTGCCATGTATATTAGCTACAAAATAGAAATTTGCCTTGATTGCATACGCACCTGCTCCCCGTCCTCCTCGTCCTCCTCGTTTGCAAACCCTCCGGGGCCTCCGTCGACTAGCTGGTCTGAGTCATCGCTGCCCGCCTGGAAGTCGGGTTGCACATGGATCGGAGCCTAGTCGGGGTACCAGCCGCGTCCGGCCGCGTCGGCGTCTGAGTCAACGGCAACAAACGCACCCAGCCTGGCTCATCTTCCTCCATGTTCTCCGGAGGCTCGGTTCGCTGTCGTTTGCGAGGACGAGAGGACGCCGACGCGTCGTCCGAGTCCGAGTCGGTGTTGGAGTCCGAGTTCGAGACCGAGTCCGAGGCGGAGCCAGAATAGCGTCGTTTGTTTAGCCGAGCGGAGGGGATGCAGAGAAGTTGTACTCTGGCGCCGCCTTCCCGGTACAGAGCATGGTTATACCAGCTGGCGAGGGAAATTTCGCGTCCGCCGTTGCGATAGTATCGGCAATCGTGGCAGAGTACGACGCGTACGGTAGTGGTGGTAGATACGCGGGGCATTTCGAAAAGTGCGGCTGGCTCAAATTGTGGATGGTCGAATTCCGAACGACATGGAGGTATATAGGAAACAGAGTTGTAGTCTAAATTCGCACGCAAAAGCAACTAAAAACCAGATGAGACCGGATTTGAACCGGATGAGACCGGATTTGACCGGTTGTGACCGGATTGACCAGCTACGACCAAACGGACTTTTCACTGGGAATGATGTGACATGTTACTGATGCGCCGTCATGGGAATTGATGCGCCATCACCAACTGATGCGCTTTCGCTTACTACCGC
The DNA here is from genome assembly GCA_014461125.1 of Mycena kentingensis (nom. inval.). Taxonomy (NCBI): domain Eukaryota; kingdom Fungi; phylum Basidiomycota; class Agaricomycetes; order Agaricales; family Mycenaceae; genus Mycena; species Mycena kentingensis (nom. inval.). The sequence continues at coordinate 281,395 of JACAZG010000018.1, read as the reverse complement.
TTCCTACATGCCCGTGAGTCACTGCGGCACAAAGCTCATTATGCTGAAAATGATCTGCTTAGCATCGCTGTTTTCAATTTCTGCTTGTTTGTGTCGAGCGCCCGACGTACAGCGCTTATGCGTTCAAATGTATATATATCGCTAAGTCTCCTGTCACTATGTATCCGGTGCGACTGCACTAAAATCACTACGAGAGCGCAAGAGTAACCAAAACTTAGGTCAACCTCCGGAACGACGGAGGCTCCGTTGTCCGAGTGCATTCAGGGAGAAGCGGGATGTTCTTTCTGTGTACGATGCTGGGTTTAGAGTAGGCGCCTCAACTCTACTGTACATGTATCGTCCGGTCCAGCCCCCGCTCCCTAGAGAGTCACCCTGCTGGAAGCGTGCGAATAAACCCACCGCTCAGCGTCTCGCCAAAGTCATGATAAGATCCAAACACAACACAGCGGGAAAGTGTTACCGTTAAGAATTCAGTGGTTATAGAAATGTCCCTGGATTTCTACACTTTCTGTGGAGTATAAAATCCGCTCCTCGTCCATAACTCTCCACGCAATCAAAGTCAAAGATGCAGTTCAAACTCGTTACTTTCTTCACCGCGCTCTTCGCTGTCGCCGCCGCACAAGATTGTGTATGTGCCCGTCGCTAGCGAGTGAAAGACGGTGATGAGGTCCTCGCAGGTTACTCGTCTTGACACTGCTGCTTGCCCCATCGGCTACACCGTCTGCGGCCCCCTCGTCGTCGGCCAAACCAAGTGTTGCCCGGTTCGAAAAAATCTTTCTACGCTTGCATAAGTTGATGTTATGGGTAGATTGGAGATATTTGCCCGTTCTAGTAGCTATGTATAGTGCTTGCACAGTCTCGCGTGCAGTGTGTGTCCAACGACACAGAAAAGCTTTAATGTGGAATATAACATTAGAGCATATTCGAAGCGGGTTTTGGGCAAGGGACGAGATGTAATGGCCACCTATAGTTCCCACCAACCCCCTCATATTAGAGCGGGCATGGGGGGGCCCGCTCTAACTTGAGGGGCTTTTAGCGATTTTGAGTGCAGGGCATATCTTCGCTATATCTTCAGGTAACTTCAAGGCCTCCGGAGGTGGTTCGAACCCGGACAGGGACAGGTGGGCGGTGATCGGCGCTGTCAGACGTGTGGGCGCTGACGTCCCGACACCCGCGCTCATCGTCCTGTCCCGCCCATCGTCCCGACACCGCGCCCATCGTGCCCGACGACACCGGCATCAAAAAAAAATCAAAAGTTCCTAAATAGGCTACAATGCATGTATGTACTGTTAGAAGTCTCAAATACAGCCTAGTTCCCGAGCTACGGGGGTGTTTCTGTAAATCATCATGGATGGACTTGGTCTTGGTGGCGGGGGTGTCGGGCAGCCCATCCCCGACATGCCCGCCATCAAAAAAATTAAAAGTTGCGCATCAAGGAGAAACCCCTGTGGGTACAAACCGCACTGCTTGGATCGGCCCCGTTGTCGAGATACGGGGGATTCGGTAAATGTCACGGACAGACACAAAAAATTATTCATAGTTTACAAAACATATTCGAGAGAATATGTAGCCCTTTTTATCTCGCTTCTGAACGCCCCAGGTTTTGTGGCAACCGCCCTTCCCGTTGTGGAGATATTCAGCAAACACTGATCACTGGGTTTTAAGGTTATATCCCGTCGGGCCCAAAAGCATGAATTTATTGTATCGCAAAACTAAAACAGAGGAAAGTTGCTTGCCACCTCTCTGACCCCTTTTGCACTGTTTTCAGTAGAATCCCTGCCGGGAACGTCGAGATATGGCGTGTTTTGTCTCAGGTGCATCACGGACAGACAGAAGATCATGGATGGACACTATTCGTGGACCTGCCATAATTCCGCTTGAGTGCCTGTCTCAACACACTACTATCTAAACCTAATGCATTGCAGATGAATTGAACCGTCGGCAGACCACACAGAATGACGGACAGACATACAGGAACGGATGGACAGGCAAGCTACTTGACCAATCTGCGAGATATCAGCTTTCCAGTATAGTTAAATCAATAATGATACATTCTCATGTGGGTCAATAGTCACAGTACCCATCACGACAAAAGTCCTGCACAGAACCAATCATGGATGGACACAAACTCATACCGTGCCAGTAGAGGGTTCTACAGTGGCGCTGGTTGCATAATAAAGTGATTGAATCTATAGTTTATCAACTGTGATACAAAATATGGCTTTTATCCCAAGATTCAGGCATATAATCAATTTGGAATGTCCATCCATGACATCAATCACAGATGGACAGGGCATTTCATTGTAATTTGTGCATCATAGGGTGGATGCCAGCTTCTGCGCTTTGGTGGGTCATTAGATGGCTTTCATTCATTGCATTTCCTGCGTTTTTAGGTCGGTGTGACATCAAGGCATTGTGATCCAATGCGACCAGTGGTGTATGTTGGTGCCTCAATATCTTTGTGACCCGGGGAGTTGTCCAGCCCTTGTTTGATATACAGTATCTGTGTGCTAAAATGGTGCATCTCTCCCACCTATAGCACAATCCACTTACAGGAAAGTAATATCTATGAAGCATGATCTCCAGTCACAGATTTTCTCCCTCAATACTCAGAGCAGATATTTGCCCGATCTAAATGGGTATTAGTTCATTATCATATCCTAACCTATTCTGGAAAGAATTGTGCATTCATTGGTATGAGGAGGTGACTATGGCAAATGAGGGAGCTCCTACCAATTGCTCTTGATCCTGAGAAGGACAAATGACCTCATTAAACTACTTATACATATGCACCAAACCCTTGTACATGTATGCGCGTTTATCAGGCCAGTGGATCTCTTGACACAAACTAATCTCTTTGTGCAAGATAAGTACTGATTATGGTATTCCAAGGGATCAGGCAAAGTTGGAGGATTAATTTCTGTGGTTTCCAGGGTGGCTTTGGTACCTAAACAGACTATATACAACGGCCGCGCAATACAAGCAACTTGAACTTTTTACATCCGAGAGATGAGGAAGCTCCCAGTTTGCACTTAGGTACCATATGTGCATTTAGGTCATTTCTTTGGCAATCCTTTGCACAGCTGGATAAAACTTTCTAGAAGGGACAGGGACCCTCCATGATACCTAATACATGTTGTTTTTGTGTATTATATGTCTTTCCTCACTCCCTGGACTAGATTCAAATAGAAAATCTGGTGTTAAAACCAGGTTCTGGACATCTTCAGACTTGAGCGACCTTTCAAAGCACTGCAGGGTGATTCAAAAGCTATAGAAGGGCTCTATACACTCTGAGGTAGCTATAGACTAGTCAATGACCATAATTCCTCCACCAGGACTCCTCAGGGACGGCTTTGTTTTGTCCAACTGTGACACATTTCATCACACAGAATAGAGGTGTTCTCCGATGCCAGATCAAGTTTTAACACATCCAGATGGTGGATTCAAGCACCAAGAGGCCTTGCACAAATAATATACTACATCTTCCCTTGTGGATAAATGGCTGGATGTCTGATCAGGCTTCCAGGCTTAATGGGAAATGCTTGTATATATGTCATAAAAGTGGCTAAGTCTGATGCTGACCCACAGAGCATGGCGGCCGTTGGGCAAGGGAGATTGATTGCGCCCGAAGGGAACAACACACGGTTTGAATCTCCCTCAGGCAGTTTTATTCTCTATTTCTGTATAGGTAGTAGACGCCGCAGATGGTCAGTTCTTTGGAAACATTGTGAGATTCGGCCAACCCAGGGTGCCGCGCAAGAGGGAAGGGATACAGGAGCTGGATTGCTCTGCTGCAATGCGGTAAGGAGCAGCCTACGACAAGCAGTATTTATACAAGGGAAAATATATAATGCTGCTCAACCATGCTGGAGTTGGCGCCGGGGCCAAGCACAAGTTTAGTACACTTCTGGCTAACATACCCGGAGCGTGCATTTCTTTGGACAAGCTCCGGAACAACTATTGCTGTGGTTTACTCGTTTTGGCCAACAACATCGCGTCCCCCTTCTCGAAGCAATTGCTACACGTCGTTGCGTCGGGATCCGCAACCCTCGTGCACCCGCCGTAGTTCCAAGCGCACTCCTGTGTGTTGACGGGGATGTGGTTGGCTGTTGGGAATGTGGGTTTGGGGGACGTCGAGGTGCTCAGTACGTACAGGTGGTGATAGTATGCATGTCTGTGGTGAGAGCGAGACAGAGAGAGAGATAGAGAGATGGAGCTTAAATAGTTGTCTGCCGTGCAAGCGGCAAGAAATGCGCCCAAACAGAAGACCAAAAAATTTACTTGCCCTGGATTACGCCAGGCGGTAAGTGTCGCGCTTCCGCATCAATCCGCAAGACCGTGAATGGGCTCAGTTCAATCCCGCATTGCCAACAGTGCGGGGATGTATCCAAGCATAGTTGGTGTTGCTACCATGCATGCGCACATTTGTAGCTTTGCGTCTGTTGTCTTAACTGAATAGGAATTCATATACTGACCAAGTGCAGCGCTGCATCAATAGATATAATCCAATTATGGAAACGCAAACAACGGGACGACAATGCGCTCGTGCATACATGCCAGTGGGCGCGAAGGCAGTATACGATGTCATTTTTCGTCAATGTTTTACAGCGTGTTTTCCCTATTATATATCGTTTCGCCGTCCAATGCGCTCTCAGTGGAAGTGCAAGCGCCAACGGCCCCTTGCCCCTTCCTCGTAAAAAATTGGATGTATTTCTCCAGAAGGTATATAGACCTCACAACAGTATCTCATGGTTTTCCACTTCACCCACCCAGAAACTGCCCGGGCATCGAAAGTCACTGTGTGACTGATCCCATCATACGGACCAGATGCCGCTGATATGCAGCCTGAGGGTGGAGAGCATGGCTAGTAATGGCTGCAACACCTTAGTATTTGTGTACTACAAGGCTTGTTGCAAGGCCTCGATTTGGCCGCCCCGGCGAAAGGTGGGTGTATCTTATCTTATCGTGAGAGTGACCTTCCCGATATAGGAAGGGAGGGGTCCTGGAAGCTGAGAAATCCGACCCCGCTTCCATTTTTCGCGACTTGAGCCCCCCGGCTTGACGGAGGCTTCCGATTTCATCCAGGGAGAAGCGGGATATGTTTTCTGTGTTGGATGCTGGGTTTAGAGTAGACACTTTAGTTCTGCTGCATGGGCCGGCCCAGCTTCGTCCCCTAGAGAGTCCCAGTTATGATATAATCACAAGAATAAACACACCGCCAAAGTCATGATCTGATCCAAAAGACAACGAAGCGGGACAGCGTTACCGCTAAGAACTCAGTGGTTTTAGAAATGTCCCTGGATTTCTACCACTGTCTGCGGAGTATAAAATCCCTGCTACTCGTCCATAATTTGCACCCACCGATGCAGTTAAAACTCGTTGCTTTCTTCACCGCGCTCTTCACCGTCGCCGCCGCGCAGGATTGTGTACGTAGCTCTTCCCAGATCTCGAGAGACAGACGGTGATGAAGCCCTCGCAGGTTACCCGTCTCGACACTGCCGCTTGCCCCATCGGCTACACCGTCTGCGGCCCCGTCATCGTCGGCCAAACCAAGTGTTGCCCGGTTCGTAAAGTCTCACTACGACTGCATAGGTTGGAGAGATTTGCACGTTCTAATAGGCGCTGGCACAGTATCGCTGTTAGTGTGCTTCCAAAGAACTTGTGAATTTATTCAGTATGGGATTCGAAATATACTGTCCCTGTTCGTCAAAGATGTCAGGGAACCAACGAGTACCTAGGATTGAATCTGAGTCGCAATTTTCTGGAGAGCTCGAAGCCCCATCGTTGATCATTCCTCCCTCCTGTCCGTCGAACACGTTGAGGAACAACAAATAAAACAAAAGAAACCGGGTACAAACGGAAGGCATCTGCGGCTGGCGCGTCGAACGAGCCATCCCCATTAACCAAGTACTTCGATCATCCAGACTACAAACATCGATGGAGGCGGACTAATGCCCAACAGACGCTATATGAGAACCCGCTGGGCTCAACTAATAGTACTTACACGGTTGGGATGCACCACTGTTGCATTCATAACATGTGAGTAATATAATACTCACGGTTCGACTTGGAGGACCGAGGGATAGTCCAACGGATGCTGCAATATCGAGTCCCTTATACGAGTTGACGCAGATACTGTACTGGACGGACCAGGTTCCAAACGCCACAAACGCACAATGTTCTGTTGACAGTTTTATCAAAATACAAATACACAGTATAAGATATCTTCTGGGAGGCGGCCCAAAATAGTCTCGATACCATCCGTTTTAGGAAACATTCCCAAGGAATGTCGCGCGAAATGATGGAACATAATCGCTCCTAAAACGTCTGGTGCACTTCGTATCAGACCCGCCCCCATCGTCTCCCACAACCGGAATTTTGACAGGTGCGCTCGCCGGATTTTCCGCCTCCTGCGCGGTCTGTGCCTCGGAGCCCCGCATAAGGTGCGCACATCGGAAGGGGGACCGCGACCCGACCCAACGCCCCGCGCCGCGGCGGCGGGGGCGGGCACATCGCGTCAGCCGCTGTTGTCGATGGGGGGTGGTGTGAACACAACTGCCCCAGACGTTCTCAAGAGATACTGTACCATTCTGACCGCATGTTCAGGTGACGCGTGACGCGCAGAAAAAAGGACACCGGAAAAAATCGACTAAAATCAAAAGAAAATTTTTCGGCCTTCTCGGAGGTCAAAAAATCCAAAATTTGTGAACATCCGGTCAGAATACTACAGTATTTTAGCATCAAATTGCTCGACAGAACGTGCGACTCCTTCCGGATTTGGACGCTGAACGCGACCGCGAGTGTAGCTCGCGTTTGAGAACGTCTGGCTTAGCGAGACTAGCCCAAAAGACGAAATGGGAATGGCTTGAAGTACTACTCCGAAGGACTTATGTAGCGCTCCGCGGACTGTACTCATTCCAGATCTAGACGCAATGACAAAAAAAAAGCATCACACATTCAACTCGCGTCCAACATGCGTTTGTGCCCGAATCGAACGAGCAGGCTGCCTAAATCAACCTAGCAAAGCAAGAAATATACTAAGCAGCACGGGGCAGACTCGCATCCCCGACAAACGCTGGCTAGATTTCAATTTTGCTTACTTACGTGCGTCGATGCGAAGGCGCACCCTCAAGTTACAGTGCTGGAGTCAAAGAAAAAAAAAAAAACATAGGTCGGGATCCCACATGCATTTGTGCCGGGTCGAACGGGCTAACCGCGGGGCTATAGTTTTGACCCTCTGACCCGTCTCGCCATTGGGCGCGGCACGGGCACGGATTCTCGACAAATGCACTGCGCAGAGGCGTGCACTAGACCTTATGCTGCCAAGGTGAAGGGGACGGGACCGAGGCTGGATTTCCGAGTCAAAATCCGCCAGGACGAGATACCTGCGCGCAGGTATTGGATAGCAGGGCTCGCAGCGCTGCAATACACGCACATACATACATACAAGAAACTTCCCCTCGTACCTCACATCGTCCCCGAAGCCCGCGAGTTCCGCGTCCCGCGCCCCGTCATGACCGTCTCCCACAGCCTCGCGGGGAGAATATCGAGATCGGGCACGCCCGGGCCCATCCACACCCCAGGGCGCTCGCCGCGGGTGCTGGTGGTGTTGTGGTATGCGGCGACTGCGGCTGGGGATGGTTTTAGGTGAGGGTTTACGTAGGGAGGAGACAAGCCAAAGTAGACGCACCGACGTACTTGTGCCCCGGCGTTCGGGGCTTGCTTTCTTGGCACGGTGCGTCGGATTCGCGGCATACGAGGCAGCGGAGGGTGGGTGTTTTGATCGTTGAGGGGTCCACGAAGAGGCACGGGTAGCCTTTCTTGACGCAGCGCTGGCAGGGAGGCTAGGCCGCGTCAGTCGGTGGGTGCCTGCCCGGAGAAAAGAAAGGGTACACACGTCCTGAACCACGACGACGCCGTACCCGCTCTACGGTACGGATGGTGAGGGATGAAGAACAGGGCGGAGAGAGAGACGTACTCTTGCAGTACTGACCAATAGCGGATCCCCGCGCTTCACCCTTGCCTGAGCGCGTGCGAGCTCCGCCAGCCCTTCGCCCTCGTAAAAGTCGTTCCAGTTTGCGTACCCGCCTGGCGGACGCTGCAGCGGGTAGTTGTCCCAGTCGATTATGGGTGGGCGTGTGGGGGCGGGTGCAGGTGCGGGAGAGGGGTCGCGCGCTACCCTCGCGAGGCGGGGAGGGAGCACGGGTTGTGGGGGTGCGAACGTGGAGGTGGATGGGATTGCGTCGGCTATGCGCTCGACGGGATTCTTGGGACGTTCCTGCGTAAACTGGTAAATACAGAACGGGGGCGTGCGGCGATGGCGGACAACCTTTCGCTCGAGCCTGCGCTCTTTCTGAGAAGGAGGAGTTTGTAAATATCGTGTGGGGGACAATGCCACGCACAGGCTTCAAGTCCTCTATCTCAATGGCTACCATTTGCGTCTGCTGCAAGAGCTGCGGCGGCGGGTCGGACTGAGTGAGCGCGTCGTGAGCGGCAGATTGGCGCACACGCACCTTGAGCGTCTCCGATATTTCCGCAGGGGAACACTGCGCGTTGATAGCTTCGGCGACTTGGACCTTCATCTCGGCCACCTCCTGCAAGCGCGAGTCTCGTCAGACCAGCAGTGGTTGGGGCAGAGATAACGGCGGACCTCGCTAAGCTTCTGCCGACTCTTCAGAACGTCCATGGCGGCGTCGTTGGGCTCCCGCCGGTTGGCTTTTTCGAGCTCCTGCTGACGCGATGAGTCGGGGATCGGCACTGGCAGTGGGCGCACCGTCATGAGTTTCGCCTTCTTCGCGTTGGCGGCCGCGAGGCGGGCCTCCATTCTGGAGAGGATGTCTTCGACGGAGAGGACCGCAGCCATTGTGTGTTGAACGCGTCGAGGTTAGTGTCAACCAGCAATCTGCAGATCACGCACTTTTCGGGCTCTCCTTTTCGCCACGATGAACGACCTTGAGGTCGGCTTGTCACCTTCTCGCGAGACTCGGCTCATCCTCCATGCAGGCTATAGTCGCTATGGAGGCACTCGCTATTCGTCTGGCCGCTGCCGAAGCCGACGCCCAGGCGATCCAAACTGTGCGTCGCTTGACCTCCGGCCTCGGCAGTCTGCTCACCTGCGAGCCTAGGTCATAGAATCGCATAGCACCGACCCCCTCGTCAGCATGCAGTCGATAATGAACCAAATGACCGACCAAGCCGCGACGCAGAAGGCGCGTCTCGCTGCGGCCTCCTCGTTCGCGAATCTAACCTCGCTGCAGGAGCACTTGGACATGGAGATCCGCGTGGCGCGCGCGTCGACGGCGATGGACGTACAGGACCGCATAACCGGGCTCAAGACGCAGCTAGCGACCCTACAGAGGGAGAAGCAGACGTTGCAGGAGGAGGCACGCAAGAAGCGCAAGCTTGAGGAGCAGGACGCTGAAGAGGTGCGTGTACGACGCCCTGCCTTTCGCCCTGGTACTGAGAACCTCCCAGGATGCCCCTGCGCGCAAGACGATCAAGAAACCGACATTCGCCAGCCTCAGCGCGCCCGTCCCGAAAAAGACCCCAGCCATGACGAAAGCTAGTAACGGCGTCAGCGCCAGCAATAGCAGCAAGACCGCCCCGCTTCGTGCCACCTCCTCCGCATCCTCAATCCCATCCGCCTTCCCCCTTCCGCCCGCCGGCTTCGCCAACTGGGGCGAGCTCTACAAGAAGGGCAACTTCAACGTCCTCGCCGATGCGCAGTCGCGCTCCAAGCGCGGCAAGGATCCCTTCGGGCAGCTGCCGACGCGGACGTATGGCAAGGTTACGGCGTGTAAGGTGTGTGCGGCTCCCCGACACGGTGCGACGCGACGCGACGCTGACTGGCCACGAGATACCCTGTCGCAAATGCCAGCGGCTCTCAATACCCTGCTTGCTCATCGACGAGGACGATCAGCGGCCACCGGCACATGGGAACCAACGGTGTATATACTGCCAGGAAGGACGCGGATCGTGCATCGAGGAGGAAGGGGCGCGGAAACACAAGTATGCGGGTGAGCGCCTCAGACAGAACTGCCATCTTGGCCCTTGCATTCCCTTCTGCTAACTACTCTCGCAGATGCGGTAACCCGCTACCACAACGCATGCATCGCCCTTGGCGAACGGCCGGGGATGTGGATGGGGCCGTCCTCGTTCTCTTCCAGTGCCACGTCTGGCTCGGGGTCCGCGTCGGCGTCGGAGAAGCGGAAAGTGCGGACGGAGGAGGCGCCGGCGAAGGATGTGAAGCGGGCGAAGCGGTAGCGGATGGGTTTCTCCAGTATAGTATTTAGGTAAAGTTTCTTGGATGTTCTTCATCAGGTAATTCGGTGGTATGCATGTCATAATGCATGTGTATGCAACTTCAGTAGACGCGAGACCCGCTGGCGGCAGATGCACGCAGGCCAATATGCTGCGATGTGGCACTCGTTCGGAGCGAGTTGCGGTGTAATTTCCGATGTTGTACACCCTTTTTTGGAGCCCTGGGCTCGGCGGTCCTGTTCCTTCTCGAGATTCTACCATGGTTCTGGAATATTCTACTCAACGCGCATGCCCGTCAGTGGGTAGCACCGCGACCTGTGTGGTGAGCGACTTTAGATTCCGTAGGTGTTCCTCGTTCGGAGCGAGGACGCGTTCTGGCTGCTTGCACGTCACCCAATTTAAAGTTTTTGCCGTGTAGTTGTTTTATCTTGTGGTTCCCTCATCCTGGCCGGCTGGTGGCCTGTATCTCACATCTAGCTCGAGGGCCCCGGGCCATGTCTTCGGGACCGGCGCCGGCCGGGCGTTGCCTGTATTATAACATACCGAACGGATTTGCTCGACGCGATATGCCATTGCAGGCACCACCGCAATCTCGCGCCTACTCTATCATAGAGAACAGTTTACAGGCGGCTCTCGTTCGGAGCGAGGTCGTGTCATATGCATAGTCTTTCATTGTTTTACGAATCGTCTGTGTCAAAGCACAGTACTTTTGCCTAGTATGGATCTGGCTTCCTCCTCGCAAGCGCATACATCCGCAAGGCATCACGAAAATGTGACCAAGCATATAGGTCAGGGCCCTGTATCCCTGCCTACTAGGTCATTTGTGCATTCATGGGCATATGAGGGGGCTCATGAGTGGCCTACGGGTCAGTTGCAAGTGTACTGCGAGTGCACTGTGAGCCTCAGGCCTGAGCACATAGGTCACTCATGAGTCCCTGCAGAGGCTCCGCAACGGCCTATGTGTTTTTGACAATTTTCGTGATGAGAATCAAGTCGGATTTAAAGTCTCCGGGACTGCGGATCTCGCAGCCCGGGCAGGGCCGGCGCCAGCGTTGCCTATGATATAAAATACCGAACGGGTTTGCTCGACGCGTCATGCCATTGCAGGCACCATCACCACATCTTGCTGTTCTTTATGCCAGATGCACCAGTGATAAGTGGTTCTCGTTCGGAGCGAGGTCGCGTCATGTGCATATTCTTTCGTTTTTTACGAATCGTCTGTGTCAAAGTACAATACTTATGTATAGAGTACGGGCCTGTCTTTTTCATCGCATGCACATGGATCCGAAAAGAATCAAAGTAAGATTTGAAGATCTCGGCGAGAACACTCGAGAAGCACAACATCAGCTAAGCTACGAATTACTGGACAATCTTGAAGTTCGCAGCATCAAACGCCAACCCGTAAAGCCCTCCAATCTTGTGCTGCTTGTTGAGCTGGTTCACTATTTTCTTTATCAGAACATTTTTGGCTTTGAGAATCGAACAAAGGGAAACGGAACTCACAGCTGGAGTCGGTGTCGACCGCAAAGCCTGCGAGGCTGATGAACCCGCCCGTGACCTCGAACTTGAACGGGTCGCCGTCGGTGCCGCCGTACGGCTAGAGCTCGTTAGAACTTCCTTCCTGCTAATGGAATGGGAGCTCAAACGCACTCCGAGAACCTTGGTGCTGTCGCTGTTGCTGTCGTAGACGGTGAAGCTGAGCGAGATGATGCGGCGTCCGTAGATCGAGTCGCCTGCGGTGCCCTCGATGGCGGTGATAGACTCGCTGGCTGAAAACTAGTTCGACTCGGGTTCGCGGGTTGTACCGAAGACGTACCCTTGAGCGTGTAACTGAACATCTGGACGTTGGGGTCGGTGCAGTTGATGGTCGTGCCGTGGGCGACCTGCAAGGCGTGCTCAGTTAACTGGCACCGTCGACGTGCGGGGTAAAGAATACAGACCACCTCCTTGGTGCCTTGGACGTTCGACGGCGCGTAGTTGATCTGGATACCGTCGACCTGTGCGCATCGTCAGGCGTAGTTTGCGGCGGCATAAAGAAGGGGGACTCACGGCGGCGCTGTAGATGACGGTGAACTGCTTCACGGCGCGGGAGCCGGCGAAGCTGAGGCCAGCTTCGCCCATAACTGCAAACGTCCTCAGTTCAGTACATCGGCGCATCGGCAGCGCTGCAGCGAGGAGCGTACCAGCCTTGATGTCGTCGAACGAGTCGTTCGCGGCGTCACCGAAGAACTGGACGGGGACAACGGTGTTGACGAAGAGAGAGCGGACCATTGGTGCTATTTGTCTGGTGATTTAGAAGAGGGAAAAACTCTGAAGTTGGGACCGGTGAGACCCGCGCCTTTATACGTTTTCTGAACGGCCGGAACGATGCCAAAATGAAGGGAATGAACTGGGGCTTCCGGCGTTGGGAGCAGCCGGTCCAGGGCCAAGGCGAAATGATCATCCAGCGAACCAGGAAGCTCCGCGGCTTGACGCGTGAACGACATTGAACGGTACAACGAACAGACGGAACGGATGGAGCGCGATGTGTCCGGTGAAGAACAATAGTGATAGCCTATTACCGCCTGAAGGGCCTTATTCAAACTTGTAATGGCTGGTCACAACCTCGCCTCCTCCATCATTGCATGTCCAGGAAATACCAAACCATACAATCCACCGCGTTTGTGTTGCTTCTTCAGCTGATTAACTAGAACCATAATGTTACACCGCTCGCCAAGAAGAATACGGAGGGACGCACGGCTTTCGTTAGTATCAACCGCGTATCCGCAGAGACAAAGGAATCCATCTTTGACCATAACAGCGAATGGCTCGCCGCCTTTACCGCCGTACGGCTGCAATTTTCATGGCTCAGAGCCCTCAGCTGGCGATGCAAGTACACTCACACCGAGAATAAACTCCCGATCCGCATCGGCGTCGTAGACCGTGAAACTGAGCGAAATGACGCGGCGGCCGTACTTGGACTCCCCCGCTGTTCCTGAGACGCCGGTGATTGTTTCGCTCGCTGCATTCGTCCTGTCAGCTGCTGGTGTGCTAGTGGGTAATATGGAAAGGGTGCTGACGGGCGAACTGATGTTTTGAACGCTGCAGACGTGGGTCTTTGCAGTCGACGGACGTTCCGTGCGCGACCTTGCCCCCGCTGGCGGCACCCATCGCGTTGGAGGGGTCGTAGGTGATCTCGAGACCGTCTATCTGCGCCTGGTAAGTGCAAGCCCACATGTAGAAAGGAATATAGCATACCGCATCGCCGTGTAGAACCACGATGGTCTGAACGGCGCGTGTTCCAACGGAAGTGATGTTTTCCGGCTCGCCCATGACTGTATCGCTCATAAAGAATTGGGTAGAATTTAGTGAAGGATCTGTCTCACTTGCTATAATATCGTTGAACGAGTCTCCTTCTGCGCTACCGTATAGACTGGCGGACACGAGACTCCTCATGAATCGGCGTCGGGGTTGTGGCATGACGGGAGTTGTGCAAAAGCTGGATGCGACGGGTAGAATGTACAGCTAGTGTTCCGGTGCGCTTCCGCTCTTACCCGAGCTGTCCCTTGACTTGACGCTCAAAATTTTGACGCTGTGTACACAACATCAAATGTCGCACCCTCTTGTTCCCGACCGTCATCATCTCCTCCATGCACGTTCAACACCTCACAACTACAAACAACCCACCCCTCGACAGCGAGTCGCAACACATCTCTACTCTCCTCGTGGCCGCTCGCCGGGACGACGCACACATTCAAAACGAGCTTGCAGCGACGCGAGCCCGAGAGAGGGAACTCGTCGAACGGAGCACCGAGCTGCAACACGCAATCCACACACTTGCCGGTGTACTCTCGCCGGTCCGTCGGTTTCCGCCCGAAATCCTTGCCGAGGTCTTCGTACTCGCCGCCGACGACGACGAAAACGGGCCAGAGCGCATCTTCGGCACCACCAACGCACGTATGCCCATGGCCCTTACGCGTGTCTGTGCACGCTGGCGGATGGTCGCCCGCACGACGCCCCAGCTCTGGGCAACGCTCCGCATCTCCGTCTGTAGCAGCAGGCTGCTCGCCCCACAATCCATCGCCTCCCTCATCCTCTACTTCACTTCCCTCGCCGGAGCGCGGGGCCTCAGCCTCGATATTGAGCTCCTGTCTCGCGTCATCACCGGTGCCCCGCTCGCTGTGCTTTGGTCGTGCGCCAGCCGAATCCGCGCGCTACGCATCGCGGCGCCATTTTCCGCCCTGGCGCCATTGGCAGGGATGCCAGCGGGAACGTTCGGTATATTGGAGCACCTTGACCTCTGCATCGACGAGCAGCGGGAGGGAGGCTTCGTCGCTTCGATACCAGCATTCCACACTGCTCCGCTCCGCTACCTGAAAGCCCTCTCCAACGCCCGCTCGGATGAGAGTGCCCTGAGCCGGATTCTGTCGTTGCGGTTGCGGTGGGAACTTCTCCGCACGGTTCAACTCGACTTCTTCGCCCCAGAGTCGTTCGGAGAGCTGTGGACGGGTCTTGCGCAGTGCGAGATGTTGGAGAAGCTGGGACTCTCATGGCGGAGTCTGGAGTTCATGGAGGATTTCAACGACCCGGAGGTACCGCTGTGTCTGTTTCCGGAGCTTACCGACCTGGACCTGAAGCTCGCGACGGCGGATCCTCGCGTTCCGGACCTTGTCCTTGGGCATCTCGCAGCGCCTGCTCTCCGTTCGCTCCGCGTTCGCATGGACTGTCCCTCCATCGAGTGCCTAACCGTCCTCTTGCAACGGAGCGGCAATCCCGCGCTCGACTCGTTCCACCTCGAGCAGTCCACTGTCGAGCCTACAGCCCTGTGCCAGTTCCTGCATTCGATTCCGTCAATCACCACTCTTGGGCTTCGCCGGATCGGCCGCATGGACTACCCGTGGCTACACGAGCTTGAAGCAGCGGATATCCTTCCGAACCTGCGCATCTTGGAGATGGAAGTAGGGCGGACGGGAATAGAGCTGGCCGAGGTCCTCAGCCTCGTCGAGACGCGTCGCAACTTGGGACTGACGCAGGCGAAGCTTCTCATTAACCAGTTTGCCGTTGCGCGGATGGGGTATGGCCGTTTGAATGAGCTGAGAGATCAAGGGCTGCTTGAGTGGAAGGTCGTCCCTTATGAGAACCTTGCAGAAGAGGCTGTGAGTGCTTTTTCTTTTGTGGCTCTGGATGACGATGCTTTATAGGAGCGTTTTTGGATTGAGATGGGGGAGGGCCGGGTTATAGGTGAAGATTTCGATGATTCTGTAAGTGCTCGCTGCGTCGACGCCGCCCCTCGATTGACTGCTTTCGCAGGACGACGACGATGGCTGGTAGACGACTTGATTTGAATATTCGGGATTTCTTTGCACGGAGGCCAACGGCAGATATGGATTAAAAATCCAAGTTTCATTGTAGAGTCTGGTCTGGTCGAGTAGCGCATCACTAGTCGCGTCACTGGCGCATCACATCGCTACACCCCTTTCTTCCCGCCATGTCGACCGACGAGCAACCAACGCTCCTCGACCTAACCCGCATCTTCCAGGACGCGGAGCGTGCTTCGAGCGCCCTACAGATGCGCCTCGCGGACGCGGAAGCTGCGCGCGACCGCCTCGAGTCAGAGCTCGCGCAGGAGCGGGCGCAGCGGCTGGACGCCGTGGCGCGCCTCGAGGCCGAGACGCGTGTCCGCGCAGCGTTGCAGGACCAGCTGCGCGCTGCCAAGGAGGAGCTTCGAGAGCAGATGAGGGTTTTCGGGACGCTGGGCCAGGACATGAAGAACCGCGCGGAGCGCGTCCTCGAGATGTGCGGCGGAGGCGGTGACTCGGTGTCGTCGGTGCGTGCCACTGTCATTTTCCGCGCATGCCCGTGCTGAGCGGTCCTTACAGACGTTTACTGCCTCGACGGTCAAACCCGAGCCGCTCACCGACGCGCAGGAGGCTGAGGTCCTTGCTGGACTTGGCACGCGCGGTACCATCAACTAATCCTATTTGGGAATTGATGGGTACGTTGCGCGCGCTCCCCAGGCCAGCAGGCCACTTATGCGTTCTCAGCGCCCTCCCCGCGAGCCCCCCGCAAGTACAATGCCTGAAGACTCTGCCCCCGGCAAGCAGGTCCGCGATTGGCGCCATCGCCTACAGAAAGAGTTCCTCCATCCAAACAGCATAATCCCAGAGGTCGGTGACTTTCCTGGCGCTTCCCCCATGCTTATATCTCCTGGAGAATATGCCCGCCATGGACGAGCTGCTCCGCACCGTCGAAGAATACGGCGACAAGATGACCGCCGCGGACCTCATTGTGCGGCCTCTGCTCTGTTCGTCATGGAATGGATGCTCACACAACGCAAACAGGCATCGAAAATCGGGAAGGTCCTTCGCCACATATCTCTCCTCGCCCCCGCGAAGATTCCGCGCGAGGAGGAGTATCGATTTATCGCCCGCGCGGCGGCGCTGATGGAGGTCTATACCAGCATCATGCTCATCAAGCGCGACGAGGACGTGGCGCAGGACAACGAGGAACAGAAATCCGGTTCTGGCGACACGGACGAGAGGAAGCTGAGGCGCCAAAGCGGGTTGACGGAGGCGACTGATGACTTCACGCTTGTGGATAGCCATCCCGTTAATCAGACCTAAACAATACTTATAGGACTCGAAACAAATGTAGTGGTGGTACAGTAATGGTAGCGTCGCAACTCCACTGCCATCCGCGTTTTGCTCGGGAAATCGTCGATGTCAAAACGGTGAACCAGGGCACGCGCCGTCAGTCGAGCGTACGAAGCTGCAGCAACTCGACGGACGTCGACGAGTTCACGCTGAAGATCCGATTTCGTAAGTAAGGCAAAACAGAGATGTCTAAAGACAAGTGGAGGCGAACTAGTGTCTGAACTACTGCCAGCCCAGTGAGCCATTAGTGAGCGCCGCGGAACACGAAAAGAGCAACTCACATCGTATCTCGGCACATACTGCAAGAACCCGGCATTCTTCAGCGCATTGAGCCGCAGGGTGGGGGGGCTGGCTATCTAACCAGTCATCTTCGTCGTGATTCATCGATATTTTAGCAGAAGATAGGGTGCGTCCTGGAGCCGGTGCAGTCCCACTCCCATCAGCCGGGGGGCGGCGCCGGGACTCGAGCATATCCGCAAGCACGGTGAGGTCAAGGCTTACCGATGTGCAGGTGGTGAGCTCGAGACGGTGCAGCACCGGGAGGAGAATGGTCTCGGCAGAAAGGATCAAGGCAGAGAAGAGCCCCTCGACGTCGTCAAAATCGACTTCGGTCAGCGCGAGCGCCTCGACGGTGGGTAGCGAGCGGAGGAGCGCGACGAAGGGCATATGGTCCATCTCCGTACGTGCGAGGCGGAATTTCGTGATTGCTGGGTGCCCTGAGCGTTCGAGAAGGCGGGATATGGCGTCTGGATCGCCATCTAAAGGCGCGGAGAGATCCAGCGACTTGAGTTGGGGGACGATGAAGGGGTTTATGAGGCGCGGGACAATGTTTCCAGGAAGGGGGATGCGGAGGGTGAGCTCGTTGAGAGCCGGAAGGGTGAATTCGTCCTCTTTTGGTAGGTGGTGCTCGTCCTCGTACGACATGCCCTTAAAGCTTGACGACCAGTGTTTCCAGCTGGGCACAGGCAGCGAAGCCAGTGTAGAGCGCGTGGATTCGAAGGTGTTCCGATGTGTCGACCTCGAGGCGGCGCAAGGATGCCCAATGAAAGTCCCAGGCGATGAGACGCGGGAGTCGGATGGGGTAGGAGGAGCTGAGCGCGAGCTCTTCGAGTTGGGGAGGGCACGACAACGCGGGGATGGCTCCAGACAGTCGAGTGTCCATGGAACCGCCTTCGATAACGTGAAGGACCATGCGTTTCAACTCGGGGAACATGTCCTTGGGCATGCCGACCAGCGGTAGAAGGGCTGCAAGGGGTATCTTGAGCTCCAGCGCCCCGACGCGCGAGCTGCAGGACCACAGGACCGCCAACGGCGATCCGCGCTCCATATACGCCGCGGACATGGTGACCGTCAAGTCGAGCGTATACGGTGCACAAAGACGCGAGAACTCGAGCACCATTCCAACGACAGCTGGGGCCGAAGGACCGCCATAGCGTTCCAGCACAAAGACCAATTTGCACCAGAGTTTCGGCGTCGCGCGCGCGACGGCGCGCCAGCGGGCGCATACATGGGATAGGAGGATGGTCGGCCGGTGGGAGTTGGGTTTGCTTGCCTCGGGGACGGCCGAGACGCAGAGAAAAACCTCGGCGAGGATTTCCGGTGGCATCCGGCGGAGAGGGGAGACGATGCCGCGGAATGTGAGCAGACGCTGTGAAACGACGAGCTCCTCCTCAAATAGACTCTCCTCTAGCTTGCGGACGCGCTCGAGCTCGTTGCGTACGCGTATCTGGTCCTCCTCGGCAGCGACAATGAGGGTTTGGATATGGCGGGATTCGCTGTCGAGCGGGGCGTTGTTCGTCGTCGAGAGATGTTCAAGGCTCATGCTACCAAGCTGTGAGACGTTTAGACGCGTTGACGTCTGAGATTCACTGTTGTAATGCGTGCAGTTGGTGGTCGTGAAAATCGAGGGTCACGCGTGACACATACATCCGAGAACCCTCGTCTATCTGTATTCCGGGTATAGCCTACAAGTACAAGCGAACAAACGTTCAGGAATACAAAGCGCTTTTTTCGTACAGTCCAAGCAATTACTTTTTAAACCGCGACATGAACCCGCCGCTGGAGGTGCTGAACATTGGATACGAGTCGCTCCCGCCTTCCTGGCGGCGGCCAAAGATAACCGCACCGGCGCCGACGATGACGAGCACGAGTTCGACGATGGTGAACCAAAACGCGGTGCCTCCGTGCGCGTGCGCGTCGAACCCTGCGTCTTCGAGCTTGCCGGCTTGGTGGCGGACATTGAGGAAGAGCGCGAGGTCGATGGCGAAGCCGATGAGTAGCTGCACATAATGGGTCGCGAGAATCAAAATGTACGCGGGGACGCACCAGAAACGCTGCGAGCAGGCTGGTGCACATGGAAATAAGGGCGGCGGAGCTGAACTTGGCCAAAGAGAAGCCGAGAGCGATGGCGATGATGGCGGTAATAACGGGGTGAATGGCGAGGCCGCGCGTCCACGAGCCTGCGACCTGCGTATCACCGGTCAAGTCGAGGGGGATAGCGTATCCGACGCCTGGAAGAGCGCGTCAGCGTTGACGAAGAACCCAGACGGACGACGCACCGAGGTCAAAGCAGACCTTGTCGTCGCTCTTTGTGTCGAGGAAACATGCTCCCCAGATGCCCCACTAAAAGGAGGGAGTCAGTTTTGGACGAGGGAGACTTTTGGACGGACCCGAATCTCGCCACTACCACGCCCGCCCCCAGGGAGGACACCACTGGACGTGATACGGGCGTAGTCGAGCGCGGAAATGCGCGGGCAGGAGATGGACGCGAGGAACGACAAGAAGAACGCGACGCCGAGGCAGCCGGCTCCGACGAAGAAAAACTTGCGCGACATTGGGAACGGGGGGCGGGAAAGCAAGAGTCACCGTGCAAATCTGCAGCCCCGTCCCGTCTTTTATCTGTCGTCGCACGGTTTAGACGCCCGCACTGCCCTCGGTTGCTGTTTGCAGATGTTGGCGTCCCGTTGTTGTTTTGATCTCGCCGAAGATTTGCAGCGGCATGCAGGGAGGATCCCTCAATTGAAACTGGGCGCAGCTCCCTTCCCCTCGTCTTTTACCTTTGTCTTTTTTGCAGTTTTTTTCTTCCGTCGTCCCTTGCGGGGATCACCAATCACGGCGACCCAACATGGCGGTTAAGATGGCTAACCACCACGCATGCGACTGAATTTTTATAATAATAGACAGGGGCGGTGGTGTGCTCCCGTTGTTGTCAGTTGGGCTCCCGCAGGGCCGAACAGAACACAACAGCGTTTATGGAAGACTGGGCACAACAACGTGCATGCATGGAAGACCCAGGCAGCCTCCAATCAGGGCGGGATCCCGAAGCTAAAGTGACCTAGGTACTACACGTATATTTCTTTCACACCGCTCGACGTGAACACCGCGGACGTCGTCGTGAGGCGTGCTCATGAAGATCTTCGCTGTCACGACAAGCTTTTGAAACCAAAGGACAGGCGCACCACCAAAAGAATTCGAGAATTACACGTCGACGCCTCTTCCGATAACATACGGAAATGTACGAAACAAACTCAGAAATCCATCCAGGTAGGTTCTTCGTCGTCTGCGCGTGGCGGATACGGCCATGCCCCGCTGTGATCTGTCGAGGGAACGAGAAACCGCACGCGTCGCGGCGCGTTGGACGCGCGTGCGCCTGCAGAGTCTGAATACAACGACACCTCGTCGAGCTCCCTCGCCAGAGGCTCCAAATGCCGCCGCCAGCTCGACTTTTGTGGGATTTGGATACGGAGCGCATGGAGTCCACGAGCGAGGAGCGATTTTGGTTTGGCCATGGGTTTGTCTGCATCTGGAGTCGATAGGCGGACGATTACTGCAACGTACAAAGCGCACCAGACTCCAGCTCCATGTCGAATAGCAACTCGGGCTCAGAGTACGCAGAGTCGAAAGAATTGCTGCGCGGCAGGTCGCCCGGTCGCTTCAGCGCGGACTTGAGGGCAGGGGAAAACATTTGGTGGAGTGGGGTACGTCCAGGCGACTTATAAGAAGAGTCTCTACGGCCCAGGACCGATATAGCTCGAGGGAACGTGGAGGAGGAGAGGCTGGAGGTTAAGCTTGATGGATTCGAGATAATGTCCGGAGGTCGGAGCGTCTTTGCATCTCGGGTAGAGCGCTGCCTAGAACCTCATAGCGCAGAATGGAGCGAATCAGCGGAGACCAAACGAGGTGATGCGGCGCGTTCTCGAGTTCCGTCGGCTACGGACGCTGGGTGGAGTCGTGGAATGCGACAAAGGACCGAGAAAGCCGCGAGTTGAGCTGCTCAGGGTAGTATAATCAACTGTTTGCAGACAAAGAGGCGATCACCTACCAGGAAAATTCAAGTCTACCAAGTCCGAGTCCGAGTCCACATTACTGTCGAGGTCATACCATGAGCCCCCGGGCCCCCGTAACCATGATAAAGGCGGCGCGGCTGACACCAAGAGAAAATTAATGCATTATATTCAAAGATCAACCCACTCCGTTGAACAAGGTACAGAACGAGGTTCCTGGGTCCCGTTGAAGCACTCTTCGGCCGTGAAGTGTCACGCACATCTACGCTCGTTATTATAGAGCAGAATGGAAGCCGATACGGAGCGGAATTGAATATAGAAAGTGGTTGGAATCAGCGGAGACCAAAACAAGTGATGGCGCGATTTCGCGCGTTTTGCCGGCCCTGGACACTCTCCGGACACATTCTGCAGCAAGGAGAGGGTGCGTTGGACACCAGGGAAGGCACCGATACGCCAACTTCGAGGTGGGAGATGATGGGAACGCGAAAAAGTCAAGATTCGGTCAAAAGCGAGTTCCGCAAATCCTCCTCAAATTTTGGATTTTTTTCGGACTTAGTGCAAAAGTTCGGTCCAGAATCAAAAGCTGAGAAAGACAGGATTCGAACCTGCAACCCCTTGGTCAGAATTGTCGGATTTTTCGTCCGGAAACGAACGAGGCATCGAAGCCAAGTACGCTAACCATTGCGCCACTTTCCCGATGACCGTGCGCGATTCGCAGGCACTAGGGAGACAGTAGCATCGTTGACGACTTACGGAAAGAACAGAGAGCAAAGCCGGAGCGGGGGACATGCAAGGGAGGCGCAGAGGGACATGCAGAAGCTTTGGTCGATGTGCATGCTGAGATGAGGAACGCGTTTTGACGCATGATAATACGGCAGAGGGTGGTACTGTACTCAGGGAGCAGAGTGAATACGTGTGCAGAGGGCAGCGTCGCGTCGGAGGACGAGCAGAAGGAGAAAGGCGTTGGGGGATGTGTGGCTGACAGCGACTGGGCAAGGCGATCCGAAGAGCTCAGCCGTAACGCTGCCTAGAGTCGACTGCGACGCACCTGGAGCCGTGTAGAGCACCCAGCCTCGCCAGCCGAGCGGTACAGCAGAGCAAGAGCCGTCCACGACGTGGTGCGAGGAGCGGCTGACATCGATGGCGAGGACGTGCCGGTGTCTCTTTGGCGGTCAAGCTAGGTGCTTCAGGCGGTCCCTAAGCTTCAGAAGGACGGAACGAGGGCCCAAGCAGCAGTTTTCGAGTCTGGCTACGTCGCACATCGACGTCGGGACGAAGAGCGGCCACATCAGGGCGCGTCGCGGGTCTTCCTCGACCACGACCTCCTCCGTCTCAGCACCTCTCCCAGCTTCCCCTCATGCAGCTCGGAAAGCACTGTCCGAAGCCTCCGTCTAGTATTGCGACGGCTACCGATGCCACTGGGCTCCCATCCGCCATCCTCTACGCTTAGACGGGCACCTCCACTATGGCCACTCGGCGCATCGCGCTCACCCATACCTACCTCGACATGCTCTACCCTCCGGCCGCGGCCCCGTATCCAATCCGTCGCGCTAGGAGAGCACGGCGCCGGACTAGTCACCATCGGTGAGCACCATGCATACCCAGATCCCCTCGGCTGACCCGCGTCGCACAAGCAGTCAGCTCTCTGAACCCGCTGGTGTCGGCCCTCCACCCTATCCCCACGCTCACCGCGAAGCCCTCTCGTCAGCTGCCCTCTGCACTCCCACATCCTGCCCCACAGTCTTCCTTCCGTCCCACCATGTCCACGCCCGCCTTGCAATCGCCCTTTCCTCCCGTCCGGCGCGTCGTCACAGGCCACACCACCTCTGGGAAGTCCGTAGTCGTCGCAGACCAAGTGCAGCCCATACGGCCCGAGATACTCTGCTTCGATCTCCACTACTCTGGAACCCTCCCTCCGCTGAATCCCGTCGGGGAAGACTTCGTCGACGAGATCAAGGACCATCCGGGCGTCCCGCCCGAGCCGAATGCATGCTCTTTCCGCGCTTGGGACTTTGCGCCCGGCTCCGTGACGGTGCGCGTCGTTTCATCTCCCCGACAGTCTGAGCTTACGACGGCGGTAGCTCGTTCACCGCACGATATCGATGGACTACGGCGTCCTGCTGAAAGGGTCCATCGTCCTCGAGCTCGACGACGGGAAGCGCGTCTCGCTCCGTGAAGGCGACACCGTCGTCCAGCGCGGCACCCTGCATACATGGCGGAACGAGTCTGCTGAATGGACCAGGATTATGTTCATGATGATTGGTGCGTCCTTCTGAATGAAGCCTAATGCTTGTTGGCTGAAGTTTGGACGCAGCGGCCAAGCCGATTGAGATTGGTGGATCAGAGTTGAAGGAGCAATTCACGCCAGCGGAATGAAACGCCGCCAGACTACGCTACAAACAATCCTATTTGCAATTTGGATTGCGGCACCTCTGAATCTACATGCTACACTCCTCAACATGATTGTTCGTCCTAAAGAGTTGTTCAACCATACGCTGTGGCACTTGCCTCCATATAACTTCACAATACAGACGTTTGTGCGCTTCAAGACTTGCTCGGTTTCGGAATCTGAAAGAGAAACTACGTTGTGTGTTGTCGCCTTAGTCTGCCTCCGCCGTCATCAACGACCCACAACTGGCGCATCTATTCGCTGCGCCAACTATACCACGCGTGCCGCCACATCCACATTTATCTGCCAAAGATAAATCAGCAATCAGTGTAGCATCCAGCTAGCGCTTTGTACTGACATCCAAAGAGACGCGGGGGATTGGAGAGGGTCGAGGTCTGTGCAGCCATGGCCATGGGTAGGAAAGACAAGGTGTGATTGCTTTCTTGCATGTTCTCCGCGTATAGGCTTAAATACTGCATGCCAGCGCGGGCCGGACTAGTACTGTTTACAACCAAAACTGACACCAACTTCAGCGGCTCATCCGCTGGAGGCATCCACTGTACTACTTCGATCATCCTGCGCATACAGGGATGTATTCCAATGGCCGGCTGGGACAGTCAATTTCGAGGCAGCAAACCCAACGAGCCTAGTATCCAGGACACTCTTTGTTCGAGTCTTCGCTACTTGACGGGGTACACTAGCCTACAGAAGTGCAAATCCCTATCTGAGTCCGAGGACAAAACAAGTGAATCTAGCAATGCTGCTTGAATTTAACTATCCCCGCCAGGGCTACGATGCATCGTCATCGCCAGCTGCCTCCGCTTCCCCTTCAAGCGCCTCAAACTTGACATGCGGCTCGCGTCCCCCTAGCGCTAGAACCGTGCAGACTTGACCAGATACAGTGAAAGAAGAGAAGTAAGTCGTCTTGTTCTTGCTCTGCCCCGACACGAGGCACCATTCGTGTCTATCTAATCTAGCCCAAGGCATCCTCTCTGACCTCTCCCTCAATCTCCCGCTCCTGCCAAATCTTGACGCTCTTTCCTTCAAATCATATTATGCCAGCAGGGACTCCAGGTATAGCTGTGCGGGGCACTCTGGTGCTTCTACGGTTTGCGGTTGGGTTTCTATCAGCCTGGCGCTTAAGGCTAGAGGGGCTCAGTGTCGCAAAATCCCCGATTGAATTATAACCCATTATACCTCCCACAGCCGGGTGTAGGTAGATTACAGCTCAAATACAGCTAAAATACAACCACCTTATAGCCAATTATAACCGGTCACCTCAATTATAGGTGGATTATAGTTGTCTTACAGCCTCTTATAGCCCCCTTAGACATCCCTGCGCCCACGCGATCTTCCAACAGCAAGGCTTCGAGTAAAACAGTCAATTCCCGGCTTTAATGAACCAATCCCCATCGACTACATTGTTCAGGTAGAATATTGTGCTTTGGTTGCGAGACCACAGCTTGGCACGACGCTCGCGCTCTTCCGGCGTTCGGGCTCGGAGTCGGAGGCGTGCGACTCGACGTCGGAGGAGTACTCCGTGGGGTTCATGGGGAGGGGAGGGAGGTAGACGCGGCAACATCGCCGCTGTGAGAGACTTGTGGAGCCCGACGTCAGCGCATATATATATTTCGCTGGCTCCTGTGACTTGTCGTCCGCAGCTTCCTTCCGCACCACCACCACCACCACCACCACCACCACTTCCGCGCCATAGTCTCGTTCGTGCCCACGCACATTTATTCCCCGCACTCACTGTGCTTCCCCACAGGCCCACAACAACAGCTAACCAAGTCCTAATCTGGTGCGTCGTCGTCGTCTCTGCGGTCCTTGATCTGCTCATTCTTCTATCCAGCCCGCTGCAACCGGCGTCAACTCCTCGACTGTACCTCCGCTTCCCTCCGCGCCACCTCCCGAATATACCTTTTCATCGTCCGAGTTGAACGCTCCGCCGCCACCGCCCGCTCCATCGTCTCCACGCAGTCCACATTAGTACCCTCCCAGTAGTCGATTACCCTGCGAATACACTGTTTTATATCCTGATCTTTGCCCTTTCACGACACCAGAACGACGACAGAACGTGCATTTCTGCTCGCTTGCGGGTGGGGCGGTTATAATTGAGTATAATTGGCTGTGGGGATTATAATACACTGTAAGTTGCTGCAAAGTTTACAGGCCTTATAGCCGGTTGCAGCCAAAAAATCTACCTTTATGGGCTGTTCACAAAAATTATAGCCTTTTACGGCCTTATAGGCAGTTGTAACCATCTATAACTCACTTTGGGATTTCGCGACAAGCGCAGCTTTGTTTACTTCTAGGGTGTATGAATGCGCATATAAAGTAGTACTAGTCGTAACTAGGGCTTGGTCCCGTCGCATCCATCTGTCTGACACTTGGAATGGTCATTTTTGTTGAACTCCTGGCACTTGGTGCACAACCAGATATCCCCGGTCGTGCTGCAATTCACCGGCACTGCTCGCAAATTAATATCCCTGCTCGGATAAGTATGACAGTGCTTACCAAAGCCAGCAGCGGTATGCGCAGAAGTCGGGTTGTTGGCTGAAAAGCAAAAATGTTCACAATCTAGTCTTGGCGGCCTGTGGGGGACTGCTCACTGTTGACCGAGAACATTATTGTCTGAGGGATTATAAGTGAGTTTGGATCTGGGTTCTTCGACACTCTGGTGGGTATAAGTATTCTGTCGGTGTAAATGCCCCATTCAAAACAACTGACAGCTGACTACTGTCAGCGGGACTTGGTGTTAAACACGGCGGGTTCCGGGTATGGGTCCATCATGATGCGGGTACGGGTCTCAAAATTTGTCAGACCCGTACCCGTGGCAGACCGTGGTCAGATAGATGTGTCTTAGTGCGTAGGTCTTCCAAAATCGCGCTAGCAGAATAATACGTACGAGGGTGTCAGCAGGCATAATCACAACAAGCAATGTGTGTGGCATATGAAACCGGGGTGATTACCAGCACATGGATGGCAGATAATAGCAATGTTTTGTGTTGTGATAGCCGCTGGAGTTGGTTGGTGTGTAACATTCTCAAGGTTTAGGCAATTTTGTCTTTCTTGTAATGGGATGT
Source organism: Mycena kentingensis (nom. inval.) (assembly GCA_014461125.1). Lineage (NCBI taxonomy): Eukaryota > Fungi > Basidiomycota > Agaricomycetes > Agaricales > Mycenaceae > Mycena > Mycena kentingensis (nom. inval.). The sequence continues at coordinate 254,745 of JACAZG010000018.1, read as the reverse complement.
GACAGCAACCTTGGTGTGAAGATGTGTATGCACAGTCATTGGGCAGTTCTTGATGAGCTTGATTGACACCCGGGCGGCTAAGCGCAGAATCCGTCTTTGATTGCGCGACCCTCTCTTTTGCCTTCGCCCCCATTGTCGGGCCATCAATCTCTCCCCATTGGTAGCCGCAATTAAGGTGATTTCGGGGTTAACTATCCTGCGATAAATACGGAGATTGGCCATGGATTCTTGGTCGCTGGTGGAAAAGAACACGGGCTGGACCAAGCCGGAATAGTTTTTGCTTTCCGGTGTTGCCCCGACCTAAGCAGCAGTATGACAGCAATGAGGAAAAAATATTACACAAACCAGAAAAAAAAATTGTATGGGCCGTGACACATGATGTAAGGTAGAGGCCATGCACGGCCTGTACCCCCCATGTGACTTGGGTCTTGTAGTTCCATTTTAGGCAACCCGCAATAAATACCTCTTGTTCTCGACCTTCAGCTTGAATTTGGGGGGTCGGCCACCAACAATCTCAAGAGTAGCATCCCAGCACCCCGTATACGAAATATAAAGTCTACCCAAATAGAATTGGTTGACTAGATAGGTCAACAATGACAAGAGGTACATCTGGGAAAAGATAGGCCAAATCTGTTCGATGATTCTTCCCCATCTGTGCCGCGCTCTGGTACTCTGCATATTCAAAGAAAGCCGGGGGACGAGCAACCTCCACAGCCGCCCCGACGCGCAATTCAGCACGATCGTTCTTCTTCGCGCTCTCGTACTCCGCATCCAGGGCAATGCGGAAGTCGGGCGGCAACAAGCGGTGTCCTCGATACTTGCGCGCCGCCCATGCTGCCTCTGCCCCCGTCAACCCGAGTCGATACGCCTCTCCGAACCGCAACGCGCGCATCACAAACCGCCGCATCGTTGTTAACGGGACAGCATCCAGCGCCTTGAGAGCATTCTCCTCCAGGACGTCCTCGTTCGACGACGGCGGGTACTCGCGATAGAGGCGCTTGGCAAAGCCCCACACCATCTCGATTGGATTCAATTCCGGATGGAATCGCGGTAAGAATAACACCTCAACGCCAAAGTCGGCGCACGCCGTCTCGAGACACGACTTGACATCCGGATATCATATGTTGTCAGTATTTTTTGAACTCCGCCACCGGGGACGCGTTTTTACCGCAAATTTTGATACTAGCTGGTGTACATACATCGTATGCATAGATTGTTGGTGGCCGATTTCCTAAATTCAAGCTGAAGGTCGAGAACAAGAGGTATTTATTGCGGGTTGCCTAAAATGGAACTACAAGACCCAAGTCACATGGGGGGTACAGGCCGTGCATGGCCTCTACCTTACAAAAAAAAATCGAGATACTGAGTACAGTATACTCAAGATGTGGCTCTCTGATGATACCCGCATTGCACAGATGAATGGTCTGGATATTGAAATCATCAACATTGCCTGAAATGTTGGGATGGCGGGCCATCCGCAGCGTGAGAGTTGTCTGCCATATTTGGGCATGTCTCACCATGTTGTAGAGTGGGGAAGGGGTGCAACTGGCTAAATTCACTTTTCTGACCTAATGTCAGTCATTTCTCCGGCGCTGGTGGAGGTCCTCAATCTGCCAATGGAGTTTTGTACACGCCTTTGCGGGGATGGCTTACTTAAGGCTGATTTGTGGTGGGAGGATTGAAGATTGCTGGCTGCAGCGCTATGTCTGTAACACCGACCGCTTTTCAATGCCGCTCAAGTGCAAACTTTCCACTACCTCCGCTAAGTCAAACAGCTCCATTGTCTTGCGTAGCGCCGCTGCCATCGTCAAAGGGGCCAGGAAGGTCGTTGACAAGGCCCTCGGGATTGTCTCTCCACGCAAGAGCACCAACAAGGGCAACAAGAGTGATACGCCGCAGCGCAAGGCAGCATCACAGAGCGCGGCGCCGGCGGGGGCGCGCTCCAGCTCACGAGCCTCCTCCAACGTGTCCATCTTGTCTAGTGTTCACCACGCGGGTGGTCAAACACGCACCGGACCCGGACCCGGCGGCCAACCTGACCCGGGGCTTTAATGTTCTGTGTTTTTCAATTGAATAAAATGGTAGGTGTCAGCGACAAGGTTTTCCTCGAATCAAGACGATCTAAACCTAAGGGTACTCAGGTTTGCATATAGACCCGGACAAAGGTGTTCCAGGATTGAACAGTCAGGGTTGAGCGTAGCATTGAGGGGGACTTGGACGTGGACAGACGTGGCAGGAGGGGGACATGGAGGAGGTAGGGGAATGGTACCAACTCCCGGGCTTCGGGGATCGGGTTTAGAAAGAGCAACAGGCTTGGGCACGTGACCAGGGTACACGGGAGTCCGGGGAGAACCATGACAGTGCTGTACCGAGGAGGACGTGGCAGGCAGCAATGAGAGTATGGTAATGACCTTGCGAAGGCAATGGCACCCCAGAACTATGCCACCACCTCTCCCTTATTCCACCTTCCATTCTACTGGGGAAAATACATGATGTACCATGACACCGGGGGCAAATGTAACGGCGGACGGGAAACGGCGGGTCCAGTGGAAGACCCAACGGCGGACTCAACGGCGGTTGGGCACCTCTTTGTGCGCCTTTGAAAGGCCGACAAAGGCAAAACAAAGGGCGGCTTTGAGTGCCCCTGCACCAGCGGCCCTTGAAAGCCTTACAAAGGCATGACAAAGAACACAAAGCTCCGCCAGCCAACCGCCGTTGGGTACCCTAGACCACCGCCATCTCCCATCCGCCATTGCCTTTGCCCCCGGTGTGACATGGGATCTCTGCCCCTGATACTCTATGGGCAGTCTGCACCAACTTCAAGATCCCCTGCTAAATGACACTGCCTTGGCCAGCCATTGAAGCAGTGGACTCAGCAAGGTGCCCAGGACATAGAAAAAATGTAATTTGGAGGTTAGACAGACTTGTTTCTATTTATCAACTGAGCTTCTACCTGGTATTAGAGTGTAGCATCAGGCTCATTTCCTTTCCCGACATAGAAGTTGTGGAACGGAGGTTTAATCGAGGAGAAGAGATTCCAATGTTCTAGCTACAATAGACAGCCAGTATTTGTACTAAACAAAATTATCTAGAATGTTCTATACTATCTCAGTCAGCAGAAGTTCAGGGAAGCGGCAGAATAATTGGCGCCAAAGGCGCTGAGTCAAGTTCCGGCCTGTAGGCGCATCATTTGATGCACCCCGTCAGCTTGCACTCCAACAGAAGTGACCTTTGGGTAGAACATAAGGTATGGGCCATCCAATCTCAGCAAACCTTTGACAGATCTGTCCATTTTTGGATCTTTCTCAGTAAATACGTGTGAAACACCAAATCGGGCAACTTTTTGCCAATTTTGCTTGGACAGAGTTGAGATACGTTGACTATCTAGCGCTTGGCCAAAATTGGCTCGATAGCTGGTGATTTAGAGCCAGAGTAACCAAATTAATACGCGATTCTGAGAACAAATCATGAACTTGTTCCCACTGATCGGCGCTGTCTTGTTGTTAGAGGTGCTACGGAATTGACTACTGTGGCCCCAGTTCTTTCCCGTTTGGCTCCTAGTTTCGCAGAGGTGTTCCACTTTGGATGCTCTAGAGATTGTCCGACCGGATTTTATTTAAAGTAGATACACAAGTAGTTATGGGTCAAATCATCTTGAGACACCCAAAATGGACAGATCTGTCAAAGGTTTGCTGAGAGTGGATGGTCCATACCTTACACCCCTAAGGAGTTAAAACTGTGAAATCCAGCAATGTCAAGGATTTCTCAGAGGGTTGCCGCTGGGTTGCCTAGTCATGTGATTGCTGAAGCCATCACAATGTGACACTCACATAGTGGGTGGGGATTTACAGTGGTTTGCATAAATAATTGTGTGAAACTGAGTGATTCAGTCTGACACATTTTCTCAGTGTTGACAGATGAGGTGATGGGGCTAGTTTTGGGTGTGTGCACAAGTTTCCTGTGGCTGTAGCCTTGTAGGTATGAATAATTGTATGGTTACACCTCTACAGACTGCAAGGTTAGGTACTTTTTCAAAATTAATATTCTGTATGATGGATGTTCCCAGCTAGCGCTGACTTGAAGGAAGCTGTAAGCAATATGGTGGCTCTGGGTTGATAGGGCTGGATATAGTTTTGTCAAGTGGAATGTATTATTTGGGCATCATCTCACAACCTAGCCAGATCTTCTGTGACAATAGACCGGTTTCTTGTGGCTAAGAAGGGTATGAATATGGAGAATGGGATCATTGATTACATCATTGAGTATCAAACATGTCATTCTATGCAAGCAAGGCAACCCATGGTGTAGGCTAGCCGGTGAAGTCAACACAGCAACAGTCACATCAAAGTGACATGCTGCCTGTGTACACTAGTGGCCAACAGCAGACAGCGGCAGCTCAGAGTCGCATTTCCAGCAACTGTTTCACCCAGTGACCACTCATTAAGTAGTAGTCACCGGGAGTGGTGTGACAAACAGCATCATTCCAGTCCCCAATGTCTAGCTGATTGCATCATTTTTCACTGCTACTAAGCAAATCATGAAACACACCAAAGCCACTTTCAGGCTGAGTCAGCAGTCCAGAAGTGTAAGCCTGTTTAAATCAAGACCTCGGGAAAATCTGTCAATTTCACAAAATTATGCAAACCACTGTAAGAGGTTCAAAGTCTTTATAAACGGTCAGAAAGCAAAAATTCATGATGATATGCCGCCAGGCCCAAAATTTGCGGAGTATGCCGAGCATGTGGCCCAGATGCATCCATCAGTTTTCAAGCTGATCGGATCACTATCAAGCAGCCATTGGTAAGCCATTGGCGACCTGCGCAACCTCTCTAATGTTACATGTCCGATGGCATCAATAAAAGGTAATTCCAGCGCAGCCGGAAGGGCGAAATTGCCTTTTTGAACCACTTGCTGTCCGAAATCGCCCCCGAAAACAGACCTGTAATGTGTAACACCAAGCCCACAAGTCCGGGTCGGGGCATGTAATGTGGCACCGGGCTTGTGGTCTACTTATTGCAGTAATAACAGGATAGAAAAAGAAAATCTAGATCCGAAACGGGCCTAGGAGCAAAACAGTCGTGTGCTGATGGCGCTTGTTTGTTTGTTTGTTTGTTTGTTTGTTAATTCCATTATAGTGCTTTCGCGCCCTTTAGGGCCCATGTAGCACTTTCGTAAACGACCTCGTCTGTATGTATCGTTCGGAATGTATGTAGCATTGGATAAAGAAGAGAGAAAAGGAAAATGTATGAATGAGTTGGCGCCGCTTAGCGGTCGCTCGTGTCGTACTTCGGAAAACGGTTTGTTGTATGTACGAATTGGAGGACGGGTCCAGGCTTAGACTTGGCAGAGATGAGGTGACGGAGGGAGAGGCGGGCGGTTCCGACGTCGCGTGCCATTTGGAGTCGGGCTGCTCGGTGGAGAGGGCACTGCTTACACACCTCGAGGCCGTGCCGGCGAAGACCAAGTCCTGGCGTCTCGGGAGTGGGGCGCCGGTCCCACGCTCCGCTGATGCCGGTCACCAAAGATACTGGTTTGTCTGAAGAAAATTTGGTGCTAACTTGACATAACACTGGCAGGTCTTAGGGTATGATTTTTGTCCTTTTGCTGAGTGATTCACAAACTTCAAAGAAACATCAGTAAAAGCTTTTTTGAGTCATGTGACCTGGTGATGAGTAGTACCAAACAATGTCAAGTTTCAATTTGCTGCCAACACTACTATAGCATTTCTCTGTGGAACTTATATAGCATTCGGAGAAGGCGTTGTATCTACCAATACAACGTATCCCCTCACCCTCGCGGGATCCTTAGGGCCGATCCAATCGTCCTCCAAAAACTAAAGCTACGAGTAGGATACGAGGCGAAACACGAAAACCTCGTCGACACAACCACCACCAGGAAATGCAAGACTGCACATACACTCAGATCACCATTACGGGTCACTGAGTGCGTCGTGTGGGGCTCAACCCACTAAAACCTGGAGCCCGACAGAGCCAATGTGGTCTCTGTCGAGTGCGTCTGTGTTTACGATAACTCGGCGCCATGTCTCTTTGGCGAGTTTCATAGGCAGCGATCTCTTTCCCCATTTCTTGCTCGTTAGCCCTTTGTCTAGCTCGACTCGCATATCTAGCTGTTTGGCCCATCTGTTGGATATTTCGGCGCTCGTTGCGGGGTCTTTCCCGCCCCGATTTATCTTGAGTTTGCAGCGTAGGCGCCAGATGATATACGCCGACTCGGAGACGATGATTCTGTAGAGTCTTGTTAGCGCCGGGTCCGTCTTCCCGTTCGCGCGGAGTTTTCTGACCGTACCGCAGGCTAGGATGTCTCCGAAGGTGGGTTCCAGGTCGAGGCCTGTTCGTCTCTTCCACGTCGCGGATGCGAGAGACCAGACTTCTCGTTGTCCGGGGTTCTGGCATTCGAGGAGGATATGTTCCATCGTTTCCTCCACTCCGCACTTGTTGCATTGCGCGCGTTCGGTAGCGTTCGGTATCTTGCTCCAGTACTTGCCGACCTTGTAGCCGTTGTGTAATATCATCCACATGAAGTAGCGTATGTTCCGGCTGAACAGCTTGTTGCGCGTGCCTTTCCAGATTAATCTCGGTGCGGGGATGTTGCCCTTGTCGTCAGTCGCCGCTTCTTGTGCGAGATTCATGTTTGTTGTCGTGTCCCGGCGTTCTAGTTTCGCTTGGTGCGTTGGCTTCGAGGCTTTTGTTTGCTTTAGAATTCGGTAGATTTTCGATTGGGTCAGCTTGGAGAGTTGTACGCCGGGTACGAGTAGTGCCGTCGGAATATTGAGGTCGAAGACGTCGCTATCTTCTGGCTTAAGAGCGCCTTCGTTTGCAAGCGTGTCCGCGCCGTCGTTTCCTGCGTCCCCCGAGTGGCCTTTGACCCACTCAAAGAGTGTTGGTGCTGTTCTTGCTCGAAGTCGGGCTGTTGCCAGTTTGAATAGTGCTCCGTTTTCTGTGAGGCGGAAGTCTTCGCTTTCCCAGGTCGGGAGGTGCTTCGTCAGGCCGTCTATTGTTGTTTTGGAGTCGCTGAATATCTTGAGCGGGACGTCCTTCGGGTTATCTTCGACTGCTGCCACGATTGCGAGGAGTTCGCCCGTCTGGTTGGTTTGTTTGAGTTCGGACGGTACGCGGATTGCTCGGTTCCGGATGTCGTCCGCGCCGTAGAATGTCCCCGCTCCAGCTCGTGCATTGGCTTGGCCGTTGTTGAGTGCGGACCCGTCGGTGTAGACGACGACCTCCTCCTCGTCGGGCTCGACTTCTCGGTCGAGGTTTGGTGGCGCGCGTGAGCCCTGTTGGCCGTTTCCGAAGATGCGGAACGCGTCTTCGAGATTGTTCGAATCTCCGGGAGCGGGTCGAATATTATTTCGGTTTCTTGTATCGGGCGTTCGGGGGGGTGTCTGGGGCTGATTCATCGCCGGGCCTGGCGCGGAGCGGGTTCCACTTGGGGTCGAGGGTGTTGAGTAGGCTGCGAGCTTTGAGGTAGCACTTGTATGGCGATGTACACGTTGGACACTCTTGACGCGTCTTCTTGCATGCTTCGCATGCGCAGTTCCATCGGTTGCGATGTTGTGGGTCTTCGGAGCGTCGTGCGAGGGTTTCTGTGTCGCCGACGCTGATGACACGGTGGTTTTCTCGGAGGCAGCGGGTTTCGCGTCCTGTACTGAAAACAGCCCTGGAGGAGGCTCGAGATTTGACATGGTACCATATTGGGAGTTGCCGCTGGACCTCGCGTTTGAACGCGAGGCCTTCCAGCTTGACGTCGTGGTCGATTGCTGCCTTCATGAGGTCGGCGATGTCTTTTGGGAGCGGGTTATCTCTTGCGCCTATATGCCATGATTGCAGCATCAGCAAAAGTGTGCTGGCCTTGGAATGACTTGTTGAGGAGGTAATCCAATGGAAGGGCACCAAGGGCTTAGAAAACCAGTTCAAGGTCGTTCCAAGGTTCTGTCAAGACTTAGTGGACCCAACCAAGGTCAGTTCAAGCTAGTGTTCACCACGGGTTCGCCGACCCGCGACGGGTCGCGGGTACGGGTCGCCCGGGTACGGGTACGGGTCGTCTTTGGGCGACCCGTGGACCCATGCTTGCGCTGCGGGTCCCATCAAAACGGCCCATAACGCGTCTTACGCAGCGTCCACGGACGGCAAACACCTTCCAGCGGTGTATTAATGACCTGGGAGGTGTTTAGGAGGCATTATGGGTCCTCCATTGGCCTAGGAAGGCCCCGAGACCCGCCAAATCGCGGGTCGGGTCCGGACCCGTACCCGCGCTCACGGGTCGGGTCACTCGCGGGTACGGGTGCGGGTCGACCTCCGAGTACCCGCGGGTGACCCGTGGTGAACACTAGTTCAAGCTTGGGGTTGCATTCCAAGGTGCTTTCAAGGTCACTTCAAGAGTGGAACTAAGGCTTCAAGTATATTGCAAGAGTACCCCCCAGGTGTTCCAAGGTAATTACAAACTATCTACAAGATTTGCTGCATGTTTAAAGTTAATTCAAGATGAAACCTATTATTTCATGAGCAAAAGAACATTTTCTGGAAATTTGGGAGACCCCTTGAAGGTTTAAACAAGGCTAGGTGAGCCATGTCACACAAGACAAGAGGCTGAGTCCAACATTTTTCAGAGCCCCGCGGTAGGTTAAGGTGACAAAGGTGTTGTACATCAGTATGGTCTTGTTGGTGTAATGGTATGCTTCCTCGTTCCTAAAGATGGCCTCTGTGATGCGGAGGTCGCCAGTTCAATCCCGGAGGTGGGCAAATTGTGTCCGTGGCCTATTATCATTTTCGAGGCGTTGTGCACAATTTTGGTACAACCGGGTCCGCCATCTTGGAACAGGCTTGGAATGTGCTCAAGACCTTGGAATGCCAGCTCATCTTGGAATGGGCTCCACATCTTTATGTCCTTGGACTGTCTTGATATTTCCCGATGTTGCTTGGAATGACCTTCCAAGACCTTTATTATATTCCCACAGTCTTGTTGCCATCCTAAGCACATTTGAAGTGGCTTCAAAGGCCAGCACACTTTTGCTGATGAGGAAGACATGTAGACGCATATCTTTGCTCACTATGTTCTCCTCCTCGGCTAGAATATTTAGGGCGGTCAGCTCGTCTGCGGCAAACGCCCAGAGTGGGCGGTCGTGGTCGGTCTTCAGGTATGATTTCAGCCACATGATTGTGATAGCTTCGTTCCTCGCCACGATGTCGAGCAGGTCTCGACCTCCTTCGTCCCTCGGTGCATAGATTGTCTCTTTGTTTATTGTGCGGGACTTCTTTCCCGCCCAGAGGAACTCTCTGACCCTCCTTTCTAGTTTCTTTTCGATGCTCTCTGGCATCCCTTGTACTTTTGCCAAGTACTGGGTCATTCCGCCGACGACCATTAATAATATGAGGCGGCGTCCCTCCATCGTCGGGTGGCCCATCTCCCACTGCTTCAGTGTAGCGTCAATCTTCTCGAGAGTCCTCGTCCATACTGAAATCTCGTCAAGGTCATTGCCGACCCACGCGCCCAGGGTGCGTATGGGCTCTTTCTCCTGCGCAATCTTATGTCCCGCAGGGATCTCTGTTCCATCCTCGCCGTTGAGGCGGCGTGTTTCCCGCAGGCGTTCACGCTGTGGTTTCTTGCCTACCGGTATGATTTCTGTCTTTGTTTTATTGAACTTTGCACCTGACGCTAGGCACCATTCGTCTAGGATCTTTAGCAAGTCTCCGTAGTCGTCGTCCTTTGATAAGAAGACTAGGGTGTCGTCGGCGAATAAGGTCGCGATTATCTTCTCGGTTAGTTTCGGGAGTTCCATTCCTTCTAGTTCTGACTGACGGAGGGCTTCCGCTAGCGGTTCTATCGCAAGGTCGAACAGCAGGCACGATAGTGGGTCTCCTTGGTAGACTCCCCGGCCAACCCGGAATGGGTGTTTAGAGAAGACGCCGTTGACGGCGACGCGGGTATGTGCGTCGGAATATAAGGCCCGGATTGTTTTTATGAAGCTGTCTGGCATACCGAAGGCTTTAAGCACTCTCCACAGGTAGTCGTGCCGGATCTTGTCGTACGCTTTTTCTTGATCTAATGCGACTATAGCGCCCTCCAGGTTGGACGCTTCGCCCAGGTCGAGTACAGTTGCGGACAATCAAACCTGACAACTTTATTTGAAGACCGGGAACCTATAATATTGCCAATCCGAGTGCAGATTCAGATTCAGGACCTAAAAAAAACCCCAAATACAAATTTTCAGAATTTTCCCACGACATATAAGGTACGATGAATTTTTTGGGAGGCCTTGAACAAAAATTGAGTGTACCTCCGTCGACATTTGGGGCATTCAATGTTTGAAAAAAAAAAAAAAAAAAAAAAAAAAAAATCATTTTCCACTCCTATCTGTCCTCTCAATTTCTGCTAAAATACTCTCATTGCATGCCCTGTGTGATTTCTGTTTGCGTACAGCCCAGGCTGCAACTTTGCCAGTGAGCCCCAATCGATGCAACAGTTCTGGCTCTCCAGAGGGCAAACAGGTTTGCATTTTGCTTTCTTGAACTGTTTTGTGTTGAAGCCTCGCTCCTTTAAGACAGATTCAAGCCCCTTTGGTTCCCGAGCCGCAGTGGTCATCTTCTGGGCCTTGCCTCTCTTTGCTGCAGTGGGATTTGATTGTGGAATAATAGTATCCTTTTGCTTGCCTGAGAGCCTAGGGATCTAAGAAAAGCCTTATCCGCGCTATCGGGCCGGTTGAACAAGAAGCAGGAGGCCGACAGATCTTCTGATAAAGCACCAGCTTCTGAGATCAGATTCTTGATATCTCGGGATCGGCTCGTATGATTGTCTCCAAACCTGCACCGTTAAATAGAGCGGAAAATTCCCTTTCGAACGGTACCCCATACATTACGACAGCGTGAGAAACGAGCTACGATGATTATCTTTGGTCGGAGTGACAATTGAACTTGATATTTTTCAACTTTTGGCGGCGCAGATAATTCAGAATATATTCTAGGAGCCTTTCTATGCACAAAAAGATCACTTTTCACGAGCCAATTTTTCCCAAAAAAAGTTGTCAGGTTTGATTGTCCGCAACTGTATTCTCTTTGTCAACCAGATGTGGTCGTAGATTTGGCGGCCCGGGATGAAACCTGCTTGTGCTGGGTGGATCAGGTCCGGCGCCATCTTTCCGAGCTTTATGGTGAGTGCCTTGGTCATGATTTTATAATCTGTGTTAAGCAGCGATATAGGGCGGTAGTTAGCGATGTCCGCGCGGTCGTTCTTTTTGTATAGCGGACATAACCAGCTTTCAGCAAATCCAGTCCCTTTTACCACCCCGTGTTCTTCGATGTCGTTGTACAGCATCTGGAGCAGGCCGATTATGTCGAATGCTGGTCTGTCTTGTGCGCTGAGCGACACGTATCGGGCCGCGAAGTATTGTTAAACCTCATAAGGTATTCCATCCAATCCTGCTGCTTTATCTTTGGCCGACTTCTTCAGTGCTTCGATTACATCTTCGCGCGTGAGTTTACGCTTGAGGGTATCGTATTGTTGCTCTGTCACCTTCCTCTGGAGGCGGTTTAACACTCGGTCTATTGCTCTGGCTCGTTCCTGCTCATCTACCTCGTCGAGCCCGTCTGTTTGGAGTTTCTGGTGATGGTCACGGGCTATGTCTGCCATCTGCTGCGAGTCCGTCGCGTACGTGTCTTGCCCGGCTTCTGTCGGTGTGTTCTTCCGAAGACGGTGTATTACGTCGCGTGGTTTCCTCGGTTTGTTTATCGACGTCCAGTACTTGCTAATGGTTTCACTTTCTAGGCGGTTGCGGATTTGCGCGTCCGTGCGTCGTGTGTGGTGTCGTTTCCAATAGAGCCTTGTCAGATCCTCTGATAGTGCTGCTGCGCGGTCCTTCTTGGTGTCTTCCGCCATTTCTGTGCTATTGTTTACTACTTCCAGTTTCTTCTCGACTACTTTGATCTCTGCGTCTATTCGTGGCAGTATCTGCTTGGCTCTGTCGCGGGCCTTTTTGGCTATTTTCTTCTTGAAGGCCGGGTACATTGTTTGTATGTTCTGGCGGTGATTGCGGGGCTGGTTACGCATCCGCTTTAGCTCGTTAATGAGTGCTATTCCTTCTTTCTCGACAAAGGCAGTGAGTTCTTTATCGCCTAGGATGGTCTTGGGCCATGTCCAGCGTCCGGGTCCGGACGTCGGCGCTTCCTGTGTTGTTAGTCGCACACTGACCATTTTGTGGTCAGTATTGAATCCCACTGGTCGGATTTGCCATTCATATGCACTTTCAAATAGCTCATGGTCAATGTAGATGCGGTCGAGCCTGGATTGCGAGTTTGTTGCTTTGTGGAGGTAAGTATATTCAAGTTTTGTTGGGAATGTGTTTCGCCATCCGTCCACTAATCCGAGTCTTGATTTGAGGTTGTCCAGTGGGACTGTAGCACCATCGAGGTCTATGTGTGCGGGTATGCGGTCTATCGCGTCTTCGACAACGTTGGTATCGCCGGCAAGAGTGTTGGGGCGTGGTATGTGTGGGTTATCTCGGAAGAATCTGTCGATTGTTTCCCAGAACTCTCCGTTCTCGTTTGGTGCGTTTGGTGCGTACACTCCAAGGACGCATAGTGGTTTCTGGTCGTGCCATTCAACTTCTAGCAGCATAGCGCGGCCGGGTATGATTTCAGTTGTTTTCGCTGTCTCGGTCTTGACTAGCGTCTTGTTTAGGGCAAACGCTAGCCCTGCTGCGTTTGGGGAGTCCGGGTTCTCCGAGTTCATCACCCGTAGTACTCTCCCAAAGAGGAATTCTAAATCACTCTGGCGTTCTTTGTTTAGATGTGCTTCGCCGACGACCATAATTCCGACTTTATGTTCTCGCATCGTTTGCCAGAGGTGGAACCACTTGTTGTTTGGGTGCCAGAAGTTGTGGTGGCCAAGTCCAGCTATATTCAGCGCTGCAAGTTTAATGGAGGCTTTGGTGAGCTTCGTGCCTTGGAATTTATTAGCAGGATCTCGGGCCTGTCCCGGGAATTCTTCTTGCTGACGTCTTTGTCGGCCGTTTATGTTCACGTTGGGGACTTGGTTTCGTCCGTGCGGGTGGTTTCCCTGCGGCGCTGTTTGCGCTGGGTCTAGTCGACCTTGTCCGGCTTGTTGTGCCGTCGGCCGGTTTGGCCGGAGGGCGCCGTTTGGCGTGCCCTCGTTGCGGGTGGCTTCCGCATTTGCGTCGGAATCCCTTTCCTCGACGCGTCTTTGGGGCTCTGCCCCGAAGGGAGTTTGCTCCCTCGGCATCTCCGGGGAACCTCGGCTTTGTTGTCCCCCTCTGAGATCGTTTTCGCGTTCGTTGATTGCCTGGGCGCCGGGGGTGGGGCGACCAGCGTCTCCTGCGTTGACGTTCATGTTGCCAGTACCAAAGTTGTCGTCCGTAGGTGAATTAAAAGAAGAGTTTGTTGCTGCGGGTGGGTGAGGGACCGGTCGCGTCTTCGCTACAGATGCGGCGGTATATCCTCTGGTGTGTGTTGGAGTGGCGCAGTTTGGGTTCGTGCGGTTGCCGGGGCCGTACAAGTCCTCCAGGGCATATCAGGGCTGCTGACCGGCGTACTCCGACCTAAATAGGTCCGCCGTTTTGAGTGCTTGTACCTTCGGGTTTATCTAGGGGTTAGCATTCCATTACCCTCCCCGTTTCCTGTCCTACTTTAGCACTGTAGTCAGTAAATTTGGCGGGGAGAGGGTGCACACTCGATACGGGTGTGGCTTCTTCCGGTTTGGCACCGGGTTCCTTCATTTCCGTGGCTCTTTGGGCAGCAGGAAAAAAGGACATTCTATTCGCAACGCAGAAGGGTAAGAAGAACTAGTCGCGAGTCCGATGGGTAGGTGTACGTGGTATGTAGGTGCGAGCAAGCGGTAGTAGCAATCAGTATGGGTTACGCCGGCCGTTACCGCGCGACTTGGTACGCGACTTGGACTTGGACGAACCGGCCTTGGGCGGGACCCGAATGAGTTTGCGTCCACGCAGGTGCGCATTTTGGCGCGGCCCCGATCCCTCGGGAAGCTCTGCCTTCGCAAAGACACCGGACTTGATTTGGTTGATGAGCATGGTTGGTCCGGCCCAGTCCCTGACGTTCAGGAAGAAACAGCACCAGTTGAGGTGGTCGCTGTTCGAGCAGATGTTGCACCAGGGAGCCTCGATCTCCTCGGGGAGGCGTTGCTGCATCGCGATGGGCTTTTGACCAAGTACGGGCTGTCGGGCTTTGGTTGTAGGGTTGAACGAGTTCAGCGCGCCGACAATGCGTATGACGCGGAAGAACGCGCAGACCTCCTCCCAATCCTCAAGCTTCTCCGAGACGGGGGATGCATGCACGGCCCAGATGCCGCCGGGGTTGTATCGCGGGTCCACGGTCTTGAGCCAGGCATAAATGCGCTCGTCGATGTCCGTCTTGTCGTAGACGCCGGTGACGCGTTCGAATACGATGCGGAAGGCCGTATTAGTCCTCGCAAAGTCGTATATGCCGCCGCGAATGATGTTTGCATACTCCTCGTCGTCGCCCTCCATCTGGGGTGTAAAGAGGCACATACACCATGACATGACCGTGCGGTTGACCTCGACGAAGCGTACCGTCAGGTGGTCCGGGTCGTCGACGAAAGGGAAGACGTTGACACCGAGGAGCACCTTTCGGACCAGCGCGTTCTTCGTCTGTACAATGAACGCGAACGGGGGAGTATAGGCGCCGGCGTATGGCGATTGGTCTTGCGACGTCAGCGGGATGAAGCGGACGTCGTCGGGCCCGATGACTCCGGCGCGGGTGAGGTATTGCTTGACTTTGAGGATGACGGCGCTGACGGATTTGTACGAGTTGAAGAGGAGCCATCCGCCGAGAAAGACAACACAGTAGAGGAAGTCTTGCGGTGCCTGGTCCACCAAGTCGACGACGGCGGCTTCGGCATTCTCCATGATGTCCTTGTGGGCGATGACGGCGGTGGGGTATTCGCCGCGGTTGGGGGCGTAGGTGCGTTCCCGTTGGAGGTCCGCGGGGCCAGCAGGGTCGGGGACCTCATATGCGGCCAGTGTCTTGGCTGGGTTGAGATGGCGTTTTTCGGGGCCGTTTTTGAGGAAGTCGGCTTTGGTGGGCCAGTAGAATACCGTCTTTTGCGGCGGCGGAGGGGGGTGGGCCTGGTCGTCTGACTGTTCGGGGGAATTCATGTGGTTGTCTTTGTTCTTGTTAGTCGAGAAGTTTTCTGCTTTGAGCAGACGGACCTTGGTCGTCGAGGGTGACGGTGCTTGTTTTAATGGGGAGTGTGATGGGGTTGCCTTGTGTGTCCGTGAAGACGAGTGGGGGTAAGGTGGGTCGTTGTCCGTAGCCGGTGAGGTTGGTCTTCCTGTGGATGCCCGGTGAGGTACGCTCGGGGTTTTGGCGGTCTGGTTGGAGTCTGTCCGGCGCGGTCTCAGCGAGGGAGCTTCTACTCGGCTTAGGTGCGGAAGAGGCCAGGTTGGGGGCTGGTTGTGGTTGGGAGTAAGAGAGTCGTGTCATTTTCTTCTCTGATACGCGCCTTTTATTTCCGGTAGAAGCGAGTACACGTTTTCGTTGCGTGTTTTCGGCCTTGCTAGTTTCGGTTCGTAAGCTTGCCTGCTGGTTCCTCCAAGGGCAGGGAGTGTTGGTATGTCGTCGTACATCGTAGTCTAGCAAGTACTAACCTGCGTCAACGCGGTTCCTCCGGTTAGCGCCTTCGACTATCGGTTCCTCCGTAGACGAGCATGTGTAAATGTGTAATATATGTCCGACTTGGAGTGTGCGCTATGTTTTGGCGGTATGGCTATTGGCCAGGTTGATATCGTGGTTCGACATCCCCAGATTTGGGACCGCGTGGTTTGCGGTGGCGCCTGGGGCGCCCTTGCTGCGTGGCTGCAGCGCGGACCGTCCAGCGAGCACACCTCTCCACGAGTGGTGATGGTGGTTCGGGATCAAGGGCCCTCCCCTACTATAGCATTTCAATCAATTTGGGAGCCATAGGGTGCAGTGAGTAACATCACAGAAATAGGACGGAAGCTGTCCAGGGTCGGCGCCATTAGAAGCGTTGATCAGACGCCCACAATCATTGTGGCATCCTCGTCACATCCTCGTGAGGGTCCGCAATAGTTTTAGCCATCTCGTGAGCAGCCAAACTCTCGTACTTGCCACACAATATATTCCCGAGCTCCATGAACCTCATTTCTTCCTCGTCATCGTACCAAGCCCCCATCGACAGAGGAACGCCAACTTGGCCGCATTGAGGGATTGTGCGGATTGTCCGTCCCGACTCGGCCTCGGGCACTCGCAGGGGCTGCCATAAAATCTGGCCCAAGTCCAAACTCCCACGCGATGCCTCTTCCTTCCGTACCACCACCATCTCCGTCCTTCTCACCACATCCTCCACTCCCCCCCCTCGTCTACACTCCCTCCCGCTCTTTAAAGAAATTCGTTGCCGTCTCCCCGTCCCCCCCCGCCTGCGACTTCTCGACTCTGTGTATTCCACTCGACGATCCTGCGCTCAGTGGAGGCCAGACTACACGGAACGGGCCGTTTTGGCGGCTCCATCGTCTTTCAGCGGTGTTCGCGAGAAACCGCCTAGTCGCGACGACAGTGGCGTAGCAGGTCGCGCTCAACGTACCAACGCAACGTCCCTCGCTCAGCCAAGCCCAGACACTGTCTCCGGTATCGTCATGGCCACCCGGTCGGCGACCGCGCAGATATCCAGCTGTTCGCATCTAGGGCATGTCCGAAGCCAAGGTGGAGAAGATCAAGGTGCGTCGTCGTCGCTCGGCCTCTCTTCTCGTCCTGACTCGCTTTTTAGGACGCCGCAAACAGGATTATGGTATGCCCGCGCTAGTCGGTACCCCGACACCTACTCAATCGACCAGGGCTCTTCTTGCGCGACCGGAGTCGAGGTCCAGGACAAGCGCAAGCGCGTCTTCACCATCAGCACGGGCAGCAGGGCGGTCGACCAAATCATGGCTGGTGCGTGCCTCGTCTTTAGAGCGTTTCCCTGCTCACACATCTGCAGGCGGTGTCTGGTCGCAGTCAATCTCCGAACTTTGAAGGAGCGACGACGCGGCGCTCCCTCTTCCTGCCTCCGTCTCACGAACTACAGTATCCGGCGAATTCCGCACTGGCAAGGCGCAGCTTGCACACTAGCTCCCGCCGGATATTGGCGGCGTGTCGGGCAAGGCGCGTCGGGCAAGGTCGCGTACATGGACACCGACTTCGACCGAGGGTGGTTTCGCTGCGTTTTGTTTACTCTCGCTTATGCTTCCCCAAGGAACGTTCTCCCCAGACAGTCTCAAGGTTATCGCAGAGGGGTTGGTGTCGAGCCCAACATGGCGCTCGAGAACATTCTTTACGGTGTGTTGCCTGTCGTGACGCTCGCGTCCCCGTTGACGTCCCTGTACAGCTCGTGCATTCAACAGCGACATCAAGTCTGTTCTTCTGTCGTTTTGCCAACCCCATCCCTCACCACCTCTAGATGGAGCTCCTTAACGAGTGCTCGCAGCGTTTTGTTGAGAATAAAGACTCCAGACTACTCGTTCGTCGTCCGGCATTCCCGATCCGCTGCCGCTGACGTTGCTGCAGATCGTCGACAGCATTATAGCCCTCTTCCGCACGGATTTCTCTGCTCGCGGCGAGGTATCTTGCCCTTTTCATCCGCGCCAATTGTCTAACGCTCTCTAGTTGAGCGACTCGGAAAGACTCTATGCTCCTTGAATATAACGTACTCACTGTCTGGCCAGCTCGCGCATGCTCTCCAAGCTATCCGAAGAGTACAACGTGCGTGTTTTTCTACGGTAATCGTTTCTCTAGGCTAAGAGTATCTTCAGATCGCAATGCTGCTCACCAACCAAGTCCAAATGTCCGTCGTCTATCTTTCCGCGTTCTTCTCGCTCTAACAATGCCTCCAGCGGACTCCGACGCGACCATGGCCTGATATTTCGCACTTGCGGCCCGCCCAGGCCCATTGGGGCGCACGTCCTCTCGCATGCGTCGGCGATGCGGATATTTCTTCGAAAAAGGCGCGTCAAATTATCTCTCAGTTACCGCTCGACTAAACCATGCGGCAGGCCGTCGATGGGAGCGTGTAGAACCGCCCTGGGCACCACCAGCGAAACAACGTAAAAGGCGGACTCAAGGCTGCAGCACGCACGAGTCCCGACAGAGCGGCGCGTCGGTAGTTCTTGTTGTTTGTAACAAATGCATTGTTTTGTTTGCCCAAGATTGGTACAAGGCATGAAGCAGGATCGCGAGAGCGGTTTAAGGCGCTTGGGATCCTCACCAGGCTCGGGATGGAGTCGTGACCACCATCACCATGGCTAACCCCATCAATCCGGGCTCAGTGAAAGAGCCGCAGGAACCGCACCTGGGCCGCGCATGGGCCGCGGGTGGGCCGCGCCTGATGGAGCCGCAGTTTGACAGGGCCGCGTGTGAATGCGGCCTGATGGTGAAAGGGCCGCGTTGAACAGGCCCTGGGCCGCGAAAATTTGGGTTGTGGGATCAATGCAGGGATCGATTCCAGGGCTCATTCCGGGGATTCTGTCAAATTCTGAGCGCAAAATAAGGTGATTTCGGGGCGGTATTGTGAGTCTAAGTAAGCAAGCAAATTTTGGGGATATGCACAACTCGGGAACCAGATGCAATGTGTATTATTGGAGCTATATGCAACAACATATATATCACCAGGGCTCATTGGCACACAAACTACCCTCCAAATAATAATCTGCACCACCTCAGCTGCTAGCAGCTATATCAGTCCCAAGTGTGAATTGTTGGTATTATGCCGGCTTTTCTAACACTCCTGGGGTGTCATACAGCTGGTGGGCTGGAGTTCAAATGTATTAAATGCAAATGCCCTAGTCTGGACATGTTGGATGCAGTTATGCGACTACAAGCAGGGGAGGACACATTGGCGTGGTTTTGTTCTTTCAATGAAGGTTTGTTATGCTAGAAAGCCTGATAATAATTTTGACATATTTGTTGGTATTAACACTATCTAGGGCTGTATTGAACATCTCCAAACCTACGGTAAGGACGCTGCAGGAGCCGCGTGGGAATGCGGCTCTGATGGGATGAAGCCGCACGCGCAACGTTGAGCCGCATCCAGCGAAGCCCCGTTCCGCAGGATGTAAAATTAATATTATAACGAGTCCCATTAGGGTAGATACTCTAACTAAGTTTTCTTGTTGATAAATTTACCATATTTCTTCTCGTAGCGGCGCCACTCTTCTGGATATTCGTGCGCATATTCCTCCGGCGTGTAAGCCACACCATCCACCATCATATGCCAGTTCATTGGACCCGGGGCGGAGTATGTCGGCGGAGGAGCGGGGGTGCGACGGGTGGAGCGGCGCGGTGGTGGTTGCGCTCCCGAATCGGCCAGGCTCTGCAAGAATTAGCCATATAATATTGGGTGTGAGATTTCGGACATTGATCTGGGGAGTACCCTTCGCCTTCTTCGAAATCTTTCCGTCCTCGACGTCAGATTGCTCGCGCTGCGCGGAGAATTAGCCCAAGTCTGGATCAACTTGAATGAGGCGCTGACCTCTTCTCCGCTCACCGACTCGCTACGTTTCCGCTTCCCAGCGACGAACCGCTGAATCGATTGTGCATTGGTGATCAGCTGGTTTTCGTACATCAACGGCACCGGCGGGATCGATGGTGCGGGTTCTCCTGCAACGGAGGTGAAGAAGACGAGGCGCTCGGAGTCTTGCCAAATGAACTTCTGGGTGACGGATAGACTGGCGGGAACTGGAGGGAGGGCGCGGGTCATTGCAACCATAGCGCGGCGCAGATTCACGACCGTTTCATCGTGAACCACAGTGCCGTTACCGACGCGGAGATATGTGGCGCCGCTGAGGTCCCATGCCTCCCCGAGATCATGCTGGATAGCGAGGCACAACCAGAATGCCACAGCAACGGTCAAAGTGCGCTGCCAAACCCCTTCGACGCGGTTCTCGCCGTGCTCCTGGAATAGCAAAGTAACGGGATCCTGAAGAGCAGCCCAGAGACCGGCGTCGATGGACTCCCCATCCACGAGACGGCGTTTCCGGAGCCACGCGGTATCGACATGAAGCCCTGGCAGGATATCGAGATGATCAGTGTCGTAGTCTCGAACAATGGGATGCACCGCGTCGTCGAGGAGCGCGACAATTTGCGAGATTGCCATTACGCAGGCGAGCGAAAGTTGCGAGTCAAGGGACTCCTGCTCCTCGACAGCTCTGTTGAGCGTGCGGGGGACACGTATTGAGCCAAGCTGGAATGTTGAACCGTGAGAAGTGAAAAATAAGGAGCGAGTGAGCTCACCTGTGCCATACGAAGCGATCCGTCCAGTCCAAAGCCAAAATGCACGTCCTCCCACGGTCGGAAGAACGTCCCGTTCGGGGCCTCGCCGCCTCCAGGCCAGACTACACCCGCGATCCAGCGCCATTCGTACTCCTCATCGTAGCGGTTAGCATGGTAGCTCAGACAAATTGCCGGGAGCCATTGCGCAGTTGCTGCCGCGTCATCTAGATTTACGCGCTGCATCGACACGGTTCCGGGCCTGGTACTCCTGTGAGACGGAGCAAGCCACGATCGAGTTAGCGCACCGTAAAACATTGGAGAACCGACCCAAGCGATCACCACACGGTGTGCAGAGGTACTTGACTGTTGTAGAGCTCCAGTCCGCATCCCGGGGAAGGCAGTGCACATGGGACCATCCAGCACACCCTTCGCATTGAAGCTGTCCATCCGCGTGCGCCGTCTCTTTGCCGCACACACATTTCCATATCCGCCACTCCATGGATGCGTCGTCCGCGGCTACGGCATCTTCCGGCCCTGCTTCCTCCGCCGTTGCCTCGTCGAGTGGAGGGAGAGCAGAGACTGTCGCGGCACCAGGACCGGATTCATCGTCAGAACCGGACGACGACGGCAATTCGGGACTATCCTCGTCCTCGGATTCCTGACTCGCCCGTCGCTTCTTCGGCCTACCCCTCGGTTTCGGAGCAGAAGACTTGCCTCGCGGCTTGGGCGGTGCCTCGATCTCCCGATACTCGGTGTAGTCCGTGAAGCGGCTCGCGCGATTCGCCCGTATCCAGTACCGCTCCTCGTTTGTGAGGCGCTGCAGTGTCGGCGCCAGCAGCTCGGCGTCGCGGGGGAAATGATGACCGGGGCGCGGGTCAGGCGAGAGGTGGAGATGGAAGGGGAGCTTGCGTTGACGTTCGCGCTGAAAAATCTTCTGCGCCTCTTCACCGCCGGCGAGCACGTAGACGAGATTCCAGAGGCGGTAACCATCGCGTACGCCCTGCAGTTTTGAGGACAGCCCTGTCATCGCGCGTTGAAAGGTCATGTCTTTTCGGACGGCGCGACCACGATCCTCCATGCCGTCGTAATCGAATATCGCACCGTCCTTCGTCGCGTAGCGAGTCACAAAGTGGGTATCGTTGGTGTAGACGTGAGATGTGAGATCGTATCGAACGCCCGCAGCTGCAGACTTGGCGTCGAGCGGAACGAGGTCCGCGGGGACATGCCAGTCGTCGCGCACCGCATTCTCGAGGGTGATGATGAGGACGGTCGGCAGGCTGAGCACATACGTTTGGCTGAGTGCAGTGCCCGTGCAAATCCAATCTCCGTCCCACTCGCGCCAACACCGCTTCTCGTGCCATCGTTTAATGCCCACGAATTCCTGTCGGAACCACTTTGAGATCTTGCCGTCAAAATTCCGGAAATGCGGCTGGAGTAGTTCGCGATCGTTGAGCCATTTCGGATGGGATTCGATCTGCCAGTGTCGGGCCGAGTGATCTGGAGCGTCGGCGCAGCCAAAGCAGTGCTGGATGTCGATGCCGTAGGACTTGAACATTCCGGCAGCTCGTTCAACGGAGAAGCGTTCAGCGTGTTCAAGCATCATCATAGAGGAAAAGACGGTCGATTCTGAGATCCATCCCTGTGAAATATTAGTATCGCAATGGTATCGCAATGCAAGCGTTTGCAAAAACCACGTACAAAGCTGGGCGCGAACTGTTTGGGACTTTCGACGCCGCGAATGATGGTGGACCAAACAATGAGCGAGCGGATCTCGTCCCGAAGCTGATAGAGTACGTCAGACGTGGGCAGTGCGCGGGCGGCCTCGTCGATATGCCGCGCGACGATAGCGCGCAGCCACGAGAGTGGTTGGTTTGGTCCGAGGCCAGAGAGCATCGCGTTAAACATAGTCGGGTTGCGAAGCGCCGCGGCGTACAGTGCGGTGAGGGAGGAGTCCAGCCAGCAAGAATTATCCCACCACCGATAGGAAAGCGCGTATTGAGTTGGTTTGTTACCGCTATCGGACGGTACAAGCTCGGCGGCGGTGTCGGGAGGGCGAGAGTCGGCCTTCTGGGCGGCGGATTGCGCAGACTTGCCTCGGGAAGGATGGGTGCGCCCGTAGACATTTGATGTCCGCTGCCATTGCCGCGGGTCAGACCCGTAGAATATTTTACCACCGTCTGTATCCATATCCACATTCAGCAATCCGTGCGACTAGTAAAAAGATCACTGACGTTGAGCGTAGAGATATTTCTGCGCGAATTGTTCGCCGACGCGAACGAGGCCATTCAGGCCCTCCCAAAGCGAGTTTTGGCGCTTGACCATGCTGTACAGACGGTGGTGCATAGCCTCCTCTGCGTTCGTTGTCTCGGGAAGTGAGAAGAACAACTTCTCATCCATGACGCGCTCGCTGGCGAAGAGCATCGCGGCGTGCTGTGGGCGCAGCCACCAAGGCAGCCACGGTTTAATGAGGGGGAAGTCGGACATGATGCTGGCTGCACGTTCGCGGAAAACATCCGACGACGGGCAGCGGATAAGCTGGAGCACGCGGTTGCTGAACATCTCGCGCTGGTTTGGAGGAATTATGCGGCTGATTTTGCTCACCCGATTAATCTGCTCCTGGAAATGACGCATGCACCCCTTGAGGAGAGCGGTCGCTGCCTGTCGGAGCTCGGGCTCCGAACGCAAATCACCAGTCTCCAGTCGGAACTCAATGAACGCCTCGATGAATCCGTTGTACTGAGCTTGCGAGAAATCGACGACCTTTTCGGGTCTGAGAACGGAAGGCATATTGGCGTCGGGATCGCCATCCATTTCCGCGCGCTCAGCCTCATCCAACTCGGCGTCGTCCAATTCGGCAGGTCCCGCATCGTCCTGCTCGTCAACGACCGCTGTGCTCTCCCGATCCGACGAGGTATCTAAATCTCGGAAGAATGGGTTAGTTCCCGTGAAGTAATCCAAATTGTTGCCCACCTGCATCTTCCACCAAACACTCGCCGCTCGCAGCTGTGCTAGGGCGACCTGGGGACCCGAGATCTGCGAAACGAACTTTCTTGGGCACAAGAGAGACCCAGTCGTTACCGCTAAGCTCCACAACTCGTAGCCCGACACCCGCGCTAGCCCGCAGCGTGTGCGTGTACCTGCCGTGATGATGCTCCCCGTCGTGGAGAAACACGGCGCCTGCCCGATAGACGGATGCGGTGCACTCGACACCGCACGGGATGTGCTTTAGAGGCTCCCCACAAACGCAGGGAACCTGCAGCTGATGCGAAAGTCCCCGGGGATTAGTCTCCGGCATGATAACGAGGGCGCGAGAGCAGCCCGAGACCTCGCAGGTAAGTGCACCATAGCACTTGCCGCGGTAAAGCTTCCCCTTGGCTGCAGTTTTCGCATTCAGCGATCCACCACTGCCTCCGGGGAGACGTTCAAGTGCCCAGAAGATGCCCAGATTACCGAACCGTACGAGGTCCTCGTTCGAGAGGCGCAATCGCAACACTCGGCTCGGCCAGCCATCCCAAACGAAGTCGGCGGCGTCGATCTCCGCGTAAGGCGGCGACTGCGAGAACGTCGGCGGCTGCGCCGGCGGTGCCGCGGATGTATGTGCAGTGGGGAGCGGCTCAGATTCGGCTGGGATGGACAATCAGCTGCGATGAATTGCTTGCAAGGAGCGTACCGCTGCGCGTGGAAGAGCGAGGGCGTCCAGATGCTCGTACATATGCCCTCAGTTTCCCTTGAAGACATTAGTTGGAGGCATGTATAATTGGAGAATCTCACCGTTGGCGTCGTAGTATGGCACGTACCGCTTGCGGCGCGAGTCATCCGTGGCCCCGACCGTCTTCCGGAGCTGCTGAATGGAGTACCAGAGATAGATGAGAGCAAGAGCATAGAGGGCAAGCAGTGAATTAGTCCCCAGTAGATCAGCGGCAAGGTCGTAGATCCTCAGGCAGGCGGTCGAGACTGTTTGGCGATAGGAAAGCAACAACGCGAGCAGGAAAACAGCGTTGGAGACGGCGAGCGCCCAGTGCAAGATGTCTGCCATCTGTGGGGGATAAGTTTCACCGGTGTTGGATTATCTTCAGCTGTGTGTACCTCAAATTGAGTCTGCAGCAGTTGACGATGGTGGTACGTGGTCAAGTTTCAAGTTGGGGCTGTGCAGATGATTCGCACATCGATCCAACTGTCCGTGCTCCTGCAGATCTGCTCAAGTACATGTATGCAGTGTGCCGTCGCAAGGAAACAGAACCTACCTGCGGCCCTGCGGCTCCGAGAAATCACTCCAAGATATATATGTTCTACCGCAGAGGGCCGCAGATGATCAGCTCGAGAGCCGCGAAATAAAGTTTTAGAGCCGCGGTAGGAGTTTGTAAGCCGCGTATGGGCCGCGGGCGGGCCGCGTAGGGCCGCAGGAAGTTTTGGACGCGGCCCAAACTTGCATGTCGTCGGGCCGCGTTAGGCCGCGTCGAGCCGCGTCGAGCCGCCGCTCAGCCGCGGTGTCTGTGTTTATGGCTGAGAGAAAATATTATTTTTTTCTATCTTACAGTGTGTTATTGGGGTAAATATATGCATATTCATGGCCGATGTGGCCGATATTATATCTGTGTGTGCTCAGAAGAAGTGTCTGGCCACGGAATGCCCCTCCCATCAAACGCGGCCCAAGGTGGCTGTGCTGTGAGGGCCGCGGATGCGGCTCGCGGCCCTCCTGCGGCCTATTCACCTGGCCCCATCAATCCTCGTCGGCCTCGGGAGCACCTTGATCAGGCTCGTCACCTCATCAATGCTGTCCCGAGGCCGCCCCAAGCATTGTGGGTGTTGTCGGCCTCATCGCCCTCACGAGCTGATCACAGCCACCCCACGAGGGGGCGCCGGATTTCGTGATGAATTCCACAGGCATTAGTAACCGGGTTTGCAAACTAGTTTTTAAAAACACCCTGTTTATAAACAGTTTGCAAACTGCCAATCATATTTCGATGTCCCATCAATCCTGAGATATCCATAGCTGGGCCACTCACAATGAGTTTCATATAAATGGTTGTGTATTGCAGTGGTGTTCATGCAGTAATATGAAACATTCAAATGGGAAATGTGGCCTAAACCTGGTCAAAGGGCCAATCCCAGCTGGGAAGAGCACTATCTGATGCCATCAGCTGTTCAAAAACCTAATCACACCGTCCGTGTAATCAAAACTAACCGTTTATAAACAGTTTTTAAAAGCTGTTTGCAATTTTGTTTGCAAACTTGGAATTCTCACTGCACCCTAGCCCGGAGCCACGCCGGGGTCCATCCTGTGTATCATCAAGGAGGTACCCAATCGCCAGCTGGCATAAGGCAACGAACCCAGCGAGCCTAGTATCCAGACACTCTTTGTTCGACTCTTCGCTACTTGACGGTGTGCACTAGTCTAGAGAGGTCCAGAATAGAGTAGAAGTCCGAGTCCATATCCGAGTCCACAGACAAAAAAGAAAAAAAGCCATACTAGCAATGCTCCTTGAATCGACTGTCCCCGCCAGGCATCGTAGACCCCTCGTCATCGCCAGCTGCCTCCGCTTCTTCTTTCCCTTCACGCGGCTCCGAGTCAAACTTGACATGCGGTTCTCGTCCTTCTGGCGCCTTTTCCTGCTGCCGCTTACTAGTACTCGGGCTGCGCGAGATGTTGGTATTAGTCTCCCCACTGGCAACGCGAGCCGAGGACGCGGACGCGGAGCGCTGGTGCGTGTGCTTCTTCTCGGGCTGTATTATTATAATGCAATGAGCAGAGAGGGTAGGAGAGGAGGAGATGGCGATAACGTACCGTATACCCCCGCGTACCCATCATCGAATAGCTCGGCGGGTCGCCGTCGATGGTCTCGAACCCGTCGTCCTCGTCGACGCTGCTCCCGGGCCCTCCGTCACTCCCCTCATCTTCCTCCGTGAGATACCCCGCTCCACGGACGGCGGCAGCAACCGGCCCTGCCCGCTCCGCGCCCTTTTCCCCGCTCATAACGAGATGCCGCGCAGACAACTCGCGAATCTCCTCCCACCACCCCATCATTTCCTCCCGACTCCGCGCGCGGAAGCTCCACGCATGCTCCCCCGATCCCCTGCGCAGGCTCGCGCGCAGGCTGCGCCCCAGGCCCCCGCCCCCTCCCGCGTCTTTCCGCCCCTCGATATGGAACTTGTGCGACTTTGCGTCTACGCCGCTCGGCGCGCCGAGCGTGCACATCGGGAGGAACAGGCTGAACAGCGGCTCGCGGTCCTTGCTAGCATCGCTCGACGCGTACTCGTGCAGGAACCCCGCGGGCGTGAGCACAAAGTAGTGCTCAGCATACGTGCGGGTGTAGCGCTTCTTGCGCTCAAGGAGGCCCGCGCGGAGGGGGACGACGCTCGGATCGTCCTTGCGCGGGTACGCGAGCGCCGCCGGGGCGGGGTCGCGCAGCGGCGTCGTCGGGTCGAGGAGGTACTCGCCCCTCTGCGTGAATGCGACCCATTCCCGGTTTGGCGCGAGCCCCGCCATGTGTTGGGCGAGCGCACTATGCGCGCTGGCGATGGCGCCGCTCATGCGTGCCTGCCACTCGTCGTAGGTCTGCCACGCGGACTGCATGGAGCGGACGATGGTCTCCTCAAAGTGAGCGCTGTTTTGCTGCATGCTGATTATGGACTTTTGGAGGAGGTTCTCTTCATGGATCTGTTTTGTGAGTTGGCGGACGACGGCGTTGTTGATGACGTAGCTGGGGCTGGTGAGCAATGCGGCGTAGGGGAAGGGGGCAACGCACGGATCGGTCTTGCTGGTGACGGAGAGCGGAGTGCTCTTGAAGGCGGTGATGCCTGTGGCGAGCTCGGAGATGAGGCGCGCAGAGAGCTCGCGTTCCTTAGCGACGTTGGTCGCGAGCTTTCCGGTGTCGTTCTGGATGTTCTGGTACGGATGCTTTTCAGACGCGAGCGATGGGATGAAGCGAGCCACGCACCTTCAAATGCGCCTTGATCTCGGCGCGCACCTTCTCCAAGTGCTGCACAATCGAGGTATCGATCGTCCGGCCCAGATTCGCGTGCTCCTCCGCAATCGTGCGGGTTCTGTCGCGGATATCATAGTACATGTCCTTCTATCCGTCAGAGGAAGCCTCATTCCACAAGTCGCAACGCACCTGCATCCCTCCCTCGCCCAAAAACTGGTTGCCCGCGCGAAACGGTACCTGGATCACGGCGCCAAGCTTCGTGAGTTCCTTCGCATGGGTGTTGTGGATTGCGGCGATGCCCTCAAAGTACGCGATGAGCTGCTTCACGAGCGCCTTCCAGGCGACGAAGCGCTCGATGAGGACGTCGGAAGGGCGCAGGTCGGCGGCGGCGGCGGATTCGGAGGTTTTCCTCGCGAGAGATGTGTTGCGGGATAGCCCGACGGAAGAGCGTCGGCTGCTGGCTCGAGAGAGCCCTTTCTCATGGTTGCTCATGACGGTGGAATGTAAGTCGTGGTGGGGGTTCTTGACGTCAGTAGACCATCAAACGCGATCATGTGACTCATATATTAGGCGCGACAGATCACTAATGCTGTGGAAAAACTTGACTGCATCTAGGGTGTATGAACGCGCACATAATGACTAGGACTTGGTCCCGCTGCATCCAGATGTCTGGCACTCGTAATTGTCATTGCTGTTGAACTCCTCGCAACTGCCGCAGTACCAGGTGTCCCCGGTCGTCGTGCTATTCACGAGCTCTGCTCGCAAATTAATATCGCTTGCTCGGATCAGCATGAAAATACTTACCAACGCCAGCGGCGGTATGCGCAGAAGTGGGGGTGTTAGCTGAAAAGTAAAAATGTTCACCATGTTGTCTAGACGGCTTGCGGAGGACTGCTCACTGTTAATCGAGAACATTGTTGTTTGAGGGGTTGTTTGGATCTGTGTTCCTCAGCACTCTGGCAGGTATAAGTACCCCGTAGCTGTAAATGCCTCACTCATGACCCGCTGGCTTCCCTAGCTTTTCTCAAGAACTGCGGGGCGCTCAGGCCACATCGCTGGTGGCATATCCAAGCACATCGCTGGTGGCATATCCATACGTATGCCCGCGCTGCATGTCCTCCTACCTACTGATGCAATAAATTTGATATACTGGGCGCCGGGCGGGCCGCAAATTGGACAATATTCAGTGCTTTCTGATTGAACATCTCAATACGGAAGATCCGCGAGTATACCGACAAAATGTTGGTCCCTGGAGCAATTGTATGCGCCACATCATGCATGCTTCCATGCTCTCAGCCGATGGAGACTGGCAGAACTCACGCAGCCATGAGCTTGGGTTGAAGAGTACATACGCAATGCAACACAGTGCTACCCATGCCATCTTCAGGACCTCGGGCGTGCGGTATGGGAATGAAAATGGCCAGCACCAAACTGTACTTAGCGCTATTTCACCCTGGATGTCGCCTTCTGACAACGCTTCACGTTCTCAGTTGTCCGCACGATTGTACATACCGACTTTTGATCCCGCAAAAAGGGGGCTTAATGAGAACACCGCAGGCGCCGCAGATGCGGCGCCGCCCATCGTGAGGGTGGGCCGCGCTGCAACGCCATCGATGTGCTAGCGCATTCCTCTCCAGGATTCAGAATTATTGATCTGACGTCGACCGTACGCGTCGTTCCCGTCAATCGGTACAAACACCAATGGATTTACGGACTTTCCAAGAAGCTTTACGACCCGCCGCGACGGCCGCACCTTCGCCCTCGGTCTTCGACGAGCCTCAGAATCCCACGCAGCCTCAAGAATGACAATAGTGTCTGCCCACCACCCTGTTCACAGCATTCACTTCAACGGCAAAACCAGCGCAAGCTCTGAACATATGTTCATGCACAGCACGGAACTCGCACTGTTCCAGCATCTACCCGTGTTGCTTCCAGATATTTCGACGCCATGGGCCCTGGTCCCCGAGGCGCCGCCATGCCAAACAAAGGCTTCAGGTGCTTAATAAGATGGTAAAAGTTAGATTTAACATAACATCAAATTTCCTTATATAGACATTGCCCTAAGAAGCCTCAATCTTTGCTTGCTAAGATTTTTGGAGTATTTGTGAGAGATCATGGGAACATTTTGCCAACATATTGAGATAGGACCAAAGGAATAGCCTCTTTTAAGCCTCTGAGCGGAAGGAATTGCTTCACCCATTGCTGAGATAGAGGCCTCTCAAGTTGGTCACTTTCTGTGGTGGCATGAAATTGTCCACAATACAATGAAAATCAGCCAAAGTCAGGATCTCTACTGAGCCCAAAACGACACATATTAAGATGATATAACATGGTAACAATTTAGATTCAAATCCTCTCTCAAATCTTATCTTATTGGATGTGCCATTAAATAAACCAATGTCAGAGGGATAAATTCCGGCCGAGAAGAACTGGCTACAGAGAGAAGGTTGCCTTATTTGGCATCTTGATGATATCACGATTCAAGGTTTTTTCAGTGTCCCCTATCATCCTGCACCTTTACCTGAGCTGCTGCTCTACCATAAGTATGCTAAACCGGCTGGTGCACCAGCCTCCAACCAGTCGCTCTCCGTTACAAATCGCGATAGCTACGCGGGAGTTGTATTTAGCCAAAAAATGAAATGTCTTCAACCGGGATTGAACTTGGGATTTCCATATTAGTAATTGTTTTCCCAAGACTTGCGACTACGAGCGCCTGGCACCAAATGGCCTTTCCCATGCCCCTATATTGCTGGTCAATAAGGCTGTTCAAACAGGAGCCTGTATTTGAGAGAAATAGTGGCCCCATTTCGCAGACCATACTTCAGTACTTTAACGAGCCGAGTTCTCTGACTTTATTTCCAGCCAAAGTGGGCAACAATACAGGGCCATTATTTGTTTGAAATATCGGCGTAAAAAAGAGCAGCCCATAAATGTACCCTCATTTACCACATTTAAATCTCAAAAAGGGTTCCACTTTATTTTTGAATCGGCCTAGTGGCTATTGACGTAGCCGCATCATGAAGCGTGACTCGGATCACGAATCACGCTCTTTGGACACAGACAGAATCTTGCCAGAAGCCCGCTGCAGCTCGGAGTCCGCTCCCAACGGACACAACTCCGGCGCATGCATCCCCATCGTCTTGCCCTTCTACACCCTCCCCTGATATAGGTTAGCTGCATGCTGGAGCGGACTCGGAGCCCATTCGACTTCTCGCGGCGATCGTCCGAGGCCGTGTCGCATGGGCATGCGTCCTGATTGGCTGGGATACGGCGGAGCGAGGCGCAACAAGCCTAGGACCTAGGCTGCCTGCGCCGTCTTTGGTTCCACACAGCGGATTCATTCCAATCACAATTTGCGGGCTCGAGTGAATTGGTGGATATCTACGAAGCCGCCACATTCGCGCGCCGGTGTCAGAAGTTGTTCGCTCTGGTGAATGGTGGACCCACTGACAGGTTGTTCCAAGAGTCCCGGGCCAAAACCACGGCCAAAATCATGCGCGATAGCAATTCTCTCGACTACCGCGACCCGCTCTCCGCGGCTCATAAAGCATATCGACGCATTGACGCCTATTGACGCACAACGCCTGGACGGTACCTTCTGGAAGCTCTCATCCCCGACGTGAAGGGCAAGCCTCGTCTCATCCGAAAGCCGCGTATTTGGCGAGTCGCCGGCCCTTCTTCGCCAGCCAGCGATACGGGGGTATTTCCGGTGAGGGCGGGCAGTAAACGCAAGCATCCCGCGCTGTTACCATCCTACGTGGGGCGCTCGGAGTGTAGGTTACAGGTAGGTGTTCTCAAAACGTATGCCGTTTCGATTTCATTCTCATTCGCCGCCGCAGACGAGCTTTGGCTCTGCCTTTCGTCTCCCCGTCCCCGTCTCCGCTGTACGTTACAGTATAAAGCCTCTCACCTCCTCCGCTTGTCGCTTGTCGCCTGTCCTGCTTCCTTTCCGCCCTTGCTCGCCTCGCCTCGCGTTCCGAGGTTACTCAACACCCTGTCGCTCCCACAGATTATCCCAATGGCCGACTTTGAAAAGCGACACGGGCCCGAAGACGATACGATGTCGTGGCAGCACTGCGGCACCTCAGACTACAACCACCGCCAATCCCTCGACGGGAAGGCGACGACAACGTTCAGCCACCTGGCGAGCTCCACCGCCCACCTCAACCGAACGCCGCAGTTCCCGGAGGGATGCAGGAACGGGTACCTCACTGTCGTGCGTCCTCAGCCGATTCTCCCTCGTCGCTTCTGATTGTTCTCGGCGCAGTTCGGCGCGTTCATGGCGATGTTCTGCACGTTCGGCCAGATGAACGCGTTCGGGACGTTCCAGGCGTGGTACGCGCAGCATCAGCTGAGCAACCTACCGCCGATGACGATCGCGTGGATTGGGTCGCTGCAACTATGGATATTCTTCCTCTCGGTGCGCCATCCTGTCCCATTCCGCGAATGCCATTGACGCGAAATATTCCAGGGCGGACCCATAGGCAAGTTGTTCGACGCGTACGGTCCCCGATGGATCATGGTTGCCGGCACCGTTATCTACGCCTTCGCCATTATGATGACCAGCATTTCGACGCAATACTACCAATACTTGCTGGCACATGGTCTACTATTCGGGCTGGGAGTGGGGTTGATGTAACTTATGCGCTTCCTGCCCTCTCTTTCCACTTCTCATCCAGTCAACCTAGGTTCTACCCATCCCTCTCGAGCGTGAGCACCTATTTCTGCAAATACCGCGCGACTGCGCTGGGCGTCGTCGCTTCCGGCTCGAGCTTCGGTGCGTTTACCCGATTCCCGCACTTGCCCAACTCATCTCGCGGCTTACAGGCGGCGTCATGTACCCAATAATGCTCGAGCGCCTCTTTCAGCAGGTCGGATTTGGCTGGGCCATTCGCATTTCGGGCCTGGTCAGCGGCGTCGGGTGCTGCTTGGCTCTCGCTACGGTGACCCGCTATGCGCCGCCCAAGCAACGCGGCGCCGCATGCCGCCTCGGAGACACCTTCCGCGACTCGCGCTTTACGCTCCTCGCCGCCGGGAGCTGTTTCGTCGCCCTCGGCCTGTTCATCCCATTCATATTCATCGTCGAGTACGCACACGACATCGCCATCCCCGCGCGACAAGACTTCATTGTCCTCGCGGTAATGAACGCAGGCGGCATTCTCGGGCGCTTCGTCCCCGCGTACCTCTCCGACCGCGTCGGCCGTTTCAACCTTCTCGTACCGTCCGCGCTGCTCTCCGGCCTGCTCTGCGTCTTCCTCTGGATATTCGCCCGCACGCTCGCACCGCTCCTCGTCTTTGCGGCCGCGTATGGGTTTACCAGCGGCGCGTTCATCAGCTTGATCACGCCGTGTGTGGCGCAGATTAGCGACATCCGCATGATTGGAAGTCGTATTGGAATTTTGTACAGTATTATCGCAACGCCGTGAGTAGTCCCCTCGTCTTCCTCAACTTCATCGGCTCGACTTCCTTTGTTTACCAGTGCAGTCATCGGTGCACCAACAGCCGGCGCCCTTCTCCAAGCAGGCGGAAAGCTCCACTCCTACACCGGCATGGTCCTCTTCTCGGGGCTCACCCTCATCGTCGGCTCTCTCTTCCTCTTACTCGCGAAGCTCAAGATTGATCCCCGCCTCCTCGCGCGCGTCTAAGCTTCTGCGCGACGAGGACGGAGGCGGAGGCTTCTGGCTTCTGTATGAGTAGGCAGAGGATGCGCAGCGCGTGCGGCCTATGTATATGCTATGCTTTTGCTTTGTGGGCTGGTGTTGCTGCAGCGAGCAGGCTCGCCACGGTACGCGCGGGGTCGGGTTGGCTTGGCTGGACATAGAGGCGGAGCATGCGCATCAATGAGCATAGGCATTGTATTTGTATTAGAACCACGCATGGAACAGTATGTTGTAAACAGGTGCCGCCACGCATATGTAACGTAGTAATGTAATTTAACTAATGGCCTCAGTGTCAATGCACGCATGGTTTCGGGCGTTAAATAGTAAACGACTACCCTGGCTTTATCTGAAATAGTCCTTGCCCGTCGGAGGTTTGCGTCATGCTAAGCCTCCGAAAATTTCGAGTCGCCATTGACAAAGGAAGTCACACTACAGACTCAGAAATAGAATTTTTGAGATTTTTACTTGGTCCGAGAATTGGTGCAACGGCCAGGATTCGAACTTTCCACTGACGTCACATCACCTGATTCTGTCAGCCTCTTCGTTTGCTGCCATGAACTTGCCACCCGCACTTACTACCCAGGGATTCAAGACTCTGCCCGTCCTGGTCAAGGTAAAATGAGTACAACTACCGTAGAGGGTTGGCTAACCACCTAGCCAGCGGTCTGCTGTGGAGGCGTACAAAAGAGACGCGCATCCACTCACTGTTGAACGCGCCTTCAAGTACGCAGTCGACAACCCCGACAGCAAACGGCTCGTGGGCCTCCTTCCAATATGCTTCATGCACCTCGATCCCGCTGCAATGCCCTCGTCGGACGACGTAGAGCGTGCACATACACCCGCGCTGCATGCGATGTCCCGCGGGACGTCCTCCCTCATCCTTCTCTTCAAGATTGGAGCATACGAAGTCTCCAACGCAGGCAAGCTCGTCTTACACCATCTTTGGCCGCGTATCTTCCCGTGGTATCTCTTCGTGCTTGAGCACTGGACGCTCCTTCACGCGGAAGACGACGACCATCCGGAATCGGAGGCGACATTCCATGCGAGTCTACTTGATTTCGCGCGCATTCGAGCCGCGGACGACGCCGCTGTTAAGACCGTCCTTGGGACCCAGGGCTTCATCGAACAACTCGTGCGGATATGGGAGTTTTACTCCACAATCGACGACACGTCCATGGCTCTCGACATACTCTTCGACTTGAAGTTCTTCACACTCGAGGTCGAGGTCGAGCAGCGTCCCATTTTTGAGCGCGTAGTCGCCGGCGCCGGCGGTTCTGTCAGAACTCTCGCCGGCATCCTCAATTCCGCGATGACGAGTATCATCGACGCGGCGGAAATGACATGCGACGACCCCAATACCGAGGTCCGCACCACCGAACGGTTCGTCTCTGGGCTGTACCCGCTGCTCCGCATGATCCTTGGTTCGGAAGACGATAAACGGCGTTCTCCGCGCGGGCAGCCCTGGCTTGGTCCACCGTTCGGCGCCATTACGCACGAGATGCTTCCTATGGAAGGCATACGCCTCATAATGCGCTGCGCGGAAGCTCATACGCCCGGCTGCGTTCTCCCGCTCACCGACGCAGACGCGGTGACGATGGCGTTGTACCCGCTGGAACTCTGTTTCCTCTTCCTCCTTCGCGTGTTGTCCTGGACACACGGAGACGGATGCGGCTGGATGGACGAGACGCTGCAATATGAGCTTCTTCGGATCGTGCTGCTAACAGCCCGCATGCTCGACACGCTCGGTGAGCTCCCCGATGCCGACGAGGAATTTGTGCGCAAAGGACTGCGTGAGCGTTTGCAATCCGTCCTCGACAGGCTTATCCCTGTCGAGCTCGTCAGTCGTTCGGCAGTCGAAATCTTGACTAATGAGCTCGCAACGCTCGACAAAGAGTCCGAATCCCCAGAAACCGCCTATCAGCATTCGGCGGTATTCAAAGCAAGCCCCGTTGGAACTGCGTGGTTCCAGCTAAAGACGCTCGCCAAAGAGCGTGCCGACATCCTTCAAGCCTTGCAAGATAGCCCTGGCAAGAAGAGCTGCGACAATTTGGAGGTAAATCGTCCGCAAGTTTACGGTTCTCATTGACGACTCTCCTCAGTGCGGCAAGATTTTGTTGAAGGGGAAAACCCGGCGATGTTCAGAGTGCCAGTCGGTCTACTACTGCTGCAAGGCTTGTCAGCGGGTGGATTGGCATCGCTCAAACGGCCATCGCGAGTTCTGCGCGTTCTACAAGGTTGGCGAGCTTTGCCTCAGTACGTGGCTCTTCTGGCTTTGAGCTAAATCCCGCTAATCCGAGTGTAAAAAGCCAGCCATATCCGCAACTCGCTGTATTACAGCCAGCGCATGTATCTCCGCGCGCTTGTCAACCATGACTACCACCAACGCTGGACCGATATTCACGTACAGCAGATACAGTACCTCCTCAAGCACGCTACCCAGCTTCAGCTCGCGTCTGCGGCCGAGCGCCCCGCGCTTATCACGACGTTCCGGTACACGCGCCACCCAATGCTCGTTTATGTCTCCTCTACTGTGGACACGACTCCGCAGCACAATTCGGCGGCACAAATCCTGGAAAAAGGCGGCGTGGAGTGGGCCGATCTGGTTGCCCGCGCCGCATCTTCGCGTCAGGGTAGCTTTGAGCTGCATGTTGTTGAGACTTACGAGGGTGTTAAGCCGCGGTACGTCGTTATCCCGCTGCGTCGCGAACATGGGTTGGGGCGCAGGGTTTGTGATGGTTTGAGGAGCATTACGGGGCGGATTTTGGAGCAGAATACACCGGACGACGTGGAGGCGATCCGGGAGGAGGTGGAGAAGCTTCGTCTGGAGGTGGCGGATCCAGACATGGAGATACATTAATTGTACCGTAGTCGTAACTTGCAGAAATGGCCATGTACGGAAAGAGGGGAGATTCTTAATTCTACTCATAAGTTTCGAACTGTGGCGGAGCCCATCAGCACGTCATTATGCTTTGTAAGCTGGCCTGTTTTGCATTTCGCCGCCATGAGCTTGCCACCCGCACTAACTGCCCAAGGATTTAAGACTCTGCCCGTCCTGGTCAAGGTACAATGAGTGCAAATACCGTGGAGCGACGGCTAACCACCTAGCCAGCGGTCTGCTGTGGAGGCGTACAAAAGAGACGCACATCCACTCACCGTTGAACGCGCCTTCAAGTACGCAGTCGACAACCCCGACAGCAAACGGATCGTCGGTCTCCTCCCGATCTGTTTCCTGCACCTTGACCCCGCCGCAATCCCCTCTTCAGACGACGTTGACCGCGCACACACACCCGCATTGCATGCCATCTCCCGCGGGACATCTTCCCTCATCACGCTCTTCAAGCTCGGAGCAGACCAAGTCGCCAGCGCAGGGAAGCTCGTCCTGAGCCATCTCTGGCCGCGGATATTCCCGTGGTATCTCTTCGTGCTCAAGCACTGGTCGCTCTTTCATGGGGAGGACGACGGCCCAAAGCTCGGATTCCACGCGGACCTCCTCGATTTCGCGCGCACGCGCGCCGAGGAAAGTGCAGACACGATGCTCGTCCTTTGCACCGAAGGCTTCGTCGAGCAGCTCATGCGCATTTGGGCGTTCTACTCGACGATTGATGGCCTCGCCATCGCTCTCGATGTACTCTCCGCCTTGGAATTTTTCACCGTCGAGATCGAGATCGAGGACCCTGCCGTTTTCCAGCGCGTCGTTGACGGTGCTGGTGGTTCCATCGCCGCCCTCGCTAGCGTAATCCGTGCCGGGATGACTAGGATACTTGACGCGGCCGAAGCGGCGAGCGATGACCCAGCGGCAGACGCAGAGGAAACGGCGGAGCTCCTCGCGGGTGTTTACCCTCTTGTGAGCCTAATAGTGGGCTCCGAGTCTTCGGACGAAGAAAGCCGTGCGTGGCCTCAATTTGGAGCGCTCCCGCGCAAAATACTCTTCGACGACGGCATTCCCCTCATACTCCGCTGCGCGGAATTCCACACTCCTGGGCGTATCCTTCCGCTCACGGATGATCATGCCATGTGGAGGGTCATGTATCCTCTGGAAATGTGCTTCCTATTCCTCTCCCGCGTTCTCTCCTGGACACACGGCGACGGGTGTGGGTGGCTAGAGGACGCGCTGCAACACAATTTCCTCCGTATCATCGTGCGCTCTGCGCTTCTCGTCGACGGGCGGGACCAAAGTGCCGACAAGGATGAGTTCATTCACCCCCTGCTTCGGGACGCGCTACGCTCACTTTTGCATGACGTCGTGCCCATAGACCTCCTCAGCCGTACTGCTGTAGCGATTCTGGAGGAGGAGCTGGGTGTGCTGGACCGGGAGTCTCCCGAGACGGGGTACCAGCATTCGGAGTGGTTTCGCGACGGCGCCCTGGGGGACGAGTGGGCTCAGTTCAAAGTCCTCGCTACGGAGCGCGCCAACATCCTCCGGCAAGTGGAGGAGGCCCCAGGCAAGAAGGTGTGCGATAATCCCGAGGTGAGTATCCTGACATCGTCGGTTTCCGCCGCCCCTCATACCTTGTTACTCGACAGTGTGGCAAGATCGTCATCCGCACCGAAACTCGGCGATGCGCCGAATGCCAGTCTGTCTATTACTGCTCGAAGAACTGTCAGCGCGCAGATTGGAGGCGTGCGGAAGGACATCGCGAGTTTTGCGCGTTCTACAAAGTGGGCGAACTCTGTCTCAGTACGTTCGCGTCTCCTTCGCTCGCGTAACGCCTCACTCCCAAAATCAGCCAGCCACGTCCACAGACCCCTGCATCAGACCCAGCGCGTGTACCTCCGCGCGCTCCTCGATCACGACTACCACAAACGGTGGACCGAGATCCACGTCCAGCAAATCCAGCATTTACTCGCGAACCCCTCCGGCTCTGCCAACGAGCGCGAGTGCCCTGCCCTCATAACCATATTCCGCTACACGCGCCATCCAGTCCAAATCCAAATCTCCTCTACTACCGCCCAGACGGCGGGCTCCAATGGCTACTCGCTGGGGAAAATTCTCGCGGAGGAGGGGTTCGAGTGGCGCGATCTCGTTTTGCGTGCCTCGGCGTCGCGCTTCCGGGGTAGCTTCGAGCTACATGTTGTCACGATGCACGAGGGTGGCGACGTGCGGTATGTCGTCGTCCCACTGCGGCGTGAGCATGGGTTGGGAAGACGGGTGTACGACGGGTTAAGAGATGTCGCGCGGGCGATTCTGGTCCAGGGTAGGCAGCATAACATAGAGGCGATCCGGGAGGAGGTGGAGAAGCTTCGTCTACAGGTGGCGGATCCCGAGACGGAGTTTCATTGATCATAGCTGCGTAGTTTGACAAAACGATACATGGTAGTGGTGACAGAGAACATACGCACAGAACAAGATACTGTGGTCCAATTGTCTTATAACAGGGAAGGGCCGATAACCTGCGAAGCCCGCTACCAAATCGATGTAACAACAGTTATCCCACTCAATGCTATCCATGGTGTAACTTGCCGCAGCGAGTGCTCTGTACTCGCCGCTCTCCCGAGGTCCTGAGTTCGAGCCCGACACAATCTTTTGTGTTTTTGGCTGCTCCAGGTGTGCATCGTCTTAAAAGGCAAGACCGAGGGCATTTCGCGCTTGACAGCGCAATCAGAATTGACAGCACATCCCCAATTCAGAAGTGCAGCGCATGCCAAATTAAAAGCACAGCCTCACCAGAATCTGAGTTTTACATCGGGGATTTCGTTCCATATCTAAACCCACTACTTAAGGTAGCGGGAATATTCATATGAATTAGACGACTGCGGTATTTCATTCAATTCATAGGACACGGCCGTTTTTCTTCAGGGGTTTTGAGTTTGTATATTTGACCCCAACAATAGAAAATTGGTAGATATTCTCATGTTTGGATCGTGAGAACTTCCTCGTGTGGATAGATCACGAATTGCGAAATTCAG
This sequence comes from Mycena kentingensis (nom. inval.), assembly GCA_014461125.1. Lineage (NCBI taxonomy): Eukaryota > Fungi > Basidiomycota > Agaricomycetes > Agaricales > Mycenaceae > Mycena > Mycena kentingensis (nom. inval.). Next base: position 215,988 of record JACAZG010000018.1, on the reverse strand, counting down.
AGTTGATGTCACACACCGGAGATTCATTCAAATTGAAAAGATACTACCAATTTGAATAAATACTACAGTATATGCTGGTGAGACCGAAGGTTCACTTGAGGACTGCTGATAAGCCGTGTATCGGGCTGCACCTGAAATTTTGTGATTTTTAAGTGTACGAAAGCACTTCGGTCAATACAAGGGAGAAGAAAATAGTCCGTTGAGCTAGCAGTGTGCGCTCCGGCCAAAGACAAAAAAACACAAAACCTTCCACCAACCTTTAAAACTTCCCTGCAACCAATATTTAATTTTGACCGTGTAGCTAGGGATACAAGTCTCGCTTGGAGTTGCATTTGGGATTGAATGGAGTTTGTGGTTGTTAGAGTTTTTGGTCTCAGGATCAATTTCTCTATCTACCACAGATCTTAGCTAGTTTGAGGTTCAGCCCGAAAGCACCCGTTTTGTTGGGAATTAAAATCGGCGCGCCGACGCAGTGAAGTCATGCCGCCCTGATGCGCCAGAAAGCGCCAGAACATTCCGTTCGCCCCACTCCCGAAGAACATTTTAGATATTTTGTAGGCAGTATATAAGCTCTGTAAACTTCGCAGTAATACATCCTTTTCCTGTTATCCTCGCCTCTGTATCTCAACACGTTTCACTGCTATTGCTGAACATAGCACTGCGGCAAAACTTTCCACCCAGTATGTTATTCACAAACTTCAAGTGTGTACTGCTGTACTGATATATTCAATTCGAAAGCACTTGTGACTCGTGACCAAATTTTCGAAGTTGAGGCTTCGAAAAATTTCCTAATTACACTGGGGGCAAGCATGTTTTTTCTGCAGTGGAAAATGCATGGAAAAGCAATTGAAAATAACTTATTTCTTCGGCATTTACCCAGTGTTTTCCACAGCAGAAAATGTGTGGAAAACATCCTCTTTATCCGCCATTTACCCAATATTTTCTGCTATGGCAAATCATGGTAAAATATTATATTTTACCATGATTTTCACATGCGGAAAATGTGGTGAAAAGAAGCTCTATTCATACCATTTTCTTGGCATTTGATTCACATTTTCCGCATGGGAAAAGAGGGGATTTTCCCATGTAGAAAATGTCGCGTAAACAATGAAGAAGTCTTCCATATATAGTAGTGTTAGGATTCCTAGGATACTCCTTGGGATTCTTTCCTAGTATGGCAAAGATTTGGATCCTGTGAGCAACACACTGTACAGTATCTGAGCAGCATATCTGTGGTTAAGATAGAGGTAGCACAAATCACTTTGCATATCCCATGTCACATAATATCTTCCTCTACAAGTTTGTCATGGTTTGAAGCCCTGAATTGATTCAATCACTGCTATCATCATGGCAGCTTGATCACATCCCGGACCTGAATCCCCACCTAAAGGGGTTACATTGCTTTAGGGATTTCTGATACCCAGATTCTCAAATAACAATTCCTGTGACTAGCTTATCAGACCCTGCCAGTCACAGAGTAAAATAATTCAATTGTTTCTGTGAAAAAAATATGACAGGAACAGATCTCGGGCTTATTTATCATGGTATTCTCCAAAATAAATATTTGATCTAAGCATCACCAATATCTGCAGCTCATAAAATGGCTGGATCCGGACTTCACACCACAAACAAACCCTGGAGCAGCACAAAGGAAGCAAAGTAACTCTCATAATCCTTTTGATTTCATATGATTTTTAACAACCTCCTTTTTTGCCCGTCTTGTGTTTAATGGGGCTTAAGGTTGAAATAGTACAGTATCGACCGTTAAATAAGGAGTTTAAGGCCGGAAATCCTACTGCTAGACCAGGTAAGTCAAGCGCTGAGGGTTGGATAGGAGGGCATTTTTATTTCAAAAGAAATTATTTGTAAACTCTCCTAGCAATATACTGGGAATGATCACTGACTTATTCTATGTGGTCTAGTGGTAAGGGCGCAAGTTCCTATTGTGGCGTAGCCTGTGTTCAATCCGGGCCTGGCACTTTTATTGACGTGTCACCTTGCTTTGCTAGGTCCCCCACCTTGGAAATTATTAATATGGTCAGGTGACTAGTGTCATGTGAGGTTTCCCACCCCATGCATACACCCAGGTCTGCAGAACCTATTATTCCATCACCAGCCCACAGCCACGGCTCCTGTCATGTGCGCTTTCCCGCGCCTAGCATACACCCGGGTCTCTAAAACCTATTATTCCATCACCAGTCCACAGCCACGGCTCCCGTCATGTGCACTTTCTCACACCTGCGAGCAACCCAAGGCACTTGTACACCAGCACCATTTTTTCTGCCTAGTCCCCCTGACTGGCACATGACATGTAACAGGTTACTGGGCGGGTTGATGTGCCATCACAAGTATTTAAAACAGCAAAATTGAGCATAAGTTCAAATTCAGCTATGTAAAAGACTCCGCCATATACATCTAATCATATAACCCTGCGCCGAGCACTTCCCAGACTTCCGGGGGATCATCGGGTAGTGTGGCCGCGAACGCGAGAGAACTCGTGGTCAGGTCGAGCGCAACCCGACCCGAGCTAAATTTGGCACGGAACCCCGCAGCCAGTTCGAGCTGGTGTCATAACCCGTCACCCGTTGCTCGCCGTTGCCTCTTGCCCGAGAAGGAAATACTAGTATATTCGAGCTTGCACCCTAGGGTTTTGCGCGGGTTGACGTTTCGGGTTGATGCGGGATGTGCAGATTCGTCAGCTTGAGCTCAACCCGAACTTAACCCGTGGCCACACTAATCATCGGCGCCGTATGGAGATTCTAAATGACACAGGCAAGTTACGTCTCAAGCATGACCTAGGATTGCGCCAGCTACGAGAGGCTACGAGTCACTCTCGACAGTACTAAGACCAGAGATTTGGAGGCGAAACTGCACGGAGCTTTTGGTCTGCTGGTTAAGCGCAAATGTACGCGTAGAAATCTTTCGCTATGCGCGTCGAGTCGTGGTGAGTATATCTGGCATGTGACCGCGACACATCAAATCGCGCCTAAGTTGTACCACCATCTTCCCCGATTGCCCGACCTCCTGCGCTCCGCCATGGCCGCCCGAATGACCAAACTGCTGGCGGAACTGCTACCAATGGGCGATGAGGACGACGAGGAGTCCGAGTCCGCTGACCCACTCGGCTAGCGGGCCCGAGTCTGCGTCCCCACAAGCCTCCTTCCGCAATCGAACTCACGAAAAATTCCACAGCCCGCGCGTCCGTCCCAATCCGCCCCCAAACGGCCCCCCAAATCCGGACTTTCCGCCGCTTTCGGCGTTCCAGTACTTCGCGGAAGCCCTCTAGGTCGCAGATCCAGAGCGCAATGTCGACGTACGCGCGTACTACACGCCGCTCAAGCTCGAAGGTAGCACAATGCTTGCATGCCACTATGGCGCGGGATATGAGCCGAGCTTTGCGTGTTTCGTGAAGGAGGTGGTGGGGATGAAGCGCGGGGAGGTGGGTGCGCGACGACGATCGTCTTAATTCTAGATCTGTGGACGACGTCTGGCTCGCGGATGAGAGTCCGGAGGCCCGACCTTATCCAAGCAGTTGCATGACTAAAAGCAGAGCTGACGAAACAGCGCTAAACAGTAATCCAACGGCGGCCCGACGAGGATTAGAAGGATGCCAATAATGTGGTGATGAGGGGCCCGCGCCAATAAGTAGCAGTCAGTACGAAAGTTGTCCACACATGGTGGAAATTGAAACTGAAGCTGACCGGACCGCGCCCGAGCTGACCGAGAGCCTGAGCCGGCTCCGAACGAGAACCCAAGCCAGACGAGCCCGAGTCTGACACAGTCGCAAGCGCGCTTTAGTAATCCAGGTTACGTACGACATGCTCTATATAGTTCATATTTATTTTGGTACGAAGGACTGTCGGCCCGGCCTGTCGGAGATTTATAAGGCGCCCACCAAACGGCGATGCCTAAACCGGCGGTGACGCAATGCTCACCAAATGATGATTTGAAACCTCAGCCAGCAAAAACGCCATCCCCGCGCCGGTGCACACTTACTCGTTGGTTTGTAATCGAGTGCAGGTGTATATAAAGCCCTGCGAATTCGGGGCAAACTGAATTTCTATTCCGGTCTTTCCTGGGCAGGCGGAGTGGTAGAACTAGTCCAGTTGCAATTAAGCTGATCATATCTTAGTTTATCACTGCTGGCAGTCCCGACAGCTGGAGACAAGATGCTGAGCTAGAGCCGCTGCAATACGAATTGAAGAAAATAGAGGAAAATAGAGGAAAATAGTACATTAGATTTCAAGGCTTGTCTAAGCCGCTTCAACATTTCTAGGTCTTAACTGAAGGGTTAAGTAACTCGCTGGACCCCCGGGGCTGAAAGCCTTGCAATGTCATGTGATGTTCACAATGTAGCCAGTCCAAATTGCAACTTGATGAAATTCTTGGCTTTCATAGGTAGTATGGAGAAATACTGACAGTACCTGAATTAATCTGACCATCGAGATGAGGTTCATGCTGTATTGATTCTATCAACTTGATCAATTGTTTGCTCTTGCCGAGTTTTCTGCATGAATGGGATAAACAACATAGCAGCGCAAAGAACAGAAGAAGCCAATATTACACAATCTCTTCATCCGAAATCTGGAGGAGGTCCTGGTCTATGGGTGTCGAAATGGGGAAGTATTCTTCCCGCCGAATTTTTGCTGTTTCGGGCCTTCCGCCGAATTTTTCCAGGTTTTTTCTAGGTGGCCGCCGGAAGTTGGGGAAGACAGCATTTCGGGGTATACTTTTGAGTGCAAGACCCGTTCCCCGGATCTTTTCGGGCCGCACAGAAAGCCGCCGGATTTTCTCTGAGTGCCGCCGGATTTTTTCTGGTGCCGCCGGATTTTTTTTTTGGTGCCGCCGGATTTTTTGGGTCCGAAGAAAACTTGGTCTGGAATGATTGTAAATAGTCCTTAGATGCCATATTCAGGGTCAGATTGGTCGGTAGCGCGCTGGGACGCGCGGGACAGAAAACACTACCGCAGCAACCTTCAAGGCCTGTTGTGCGCACCCAGATCTGGTGGGCTCGCGGGAGGAGGGGCAGCATAGTGAGAAGAAAAGGAAGCACCAACATGAAATGACGACACTCGTCGCGCCCTGCGAAGAGTGAGTTTCTCCCGGCAATCGGATGCAAGAACCTTTGGGGAGCATCGGTCAGCGGTGTCGTCGGGATGGGAGGCAGCAGGATGAGCATAGAGCTGGGCAGCCCTCATCCGCAGGAGGGTGCGAGTACGGAATCCGCTGTCATGCCCATCGTTTGTGATTTCATGGCGCAGTTGGCGTGTATACGGAGCAGAAAGGGCTTAAGTGGCCCCGGGGGCTGGTAAGTTGAGCTGGCGGCGAAGCAGAATCAGAAGGGGAGCATGTGGACGAGCAGGATGGTGGTGGCAGAAAGCAAGCAGGTTTGATTGCTGCGTTATAATGGGGGTTGAACTAATAGCTGTTACTACAGCATTTGTGGAGTGAGGGAGCTCATAAATGACGCTCTGCAGCTGCGGAGTACTTCTAGGCGGGCGCCTCAAGTGCTGTTGTAGGCGCCTCGCGGTGGGGCAGCCTTGCCGAATGCTTCCGACAACCCAAAAAACCTAATCTAGCTCATAAAGCTGTTGCAATCTATGTATTTGTAGCTAGTGCAACAGCTATTGCACTGGTACGTGTAGTGTGCTTAAGAGAAGAGAAATGGGTATCATCCTGGAGGGATTTGAGCTGGTTATCTGAGCTATCGGTTCACAATATTTTCTTACTGGCCTGTGGACTGCTAACTTATGTTGAATATAAACAGATTTTGGCTACATACTATATTTTGTTTGATCTGTTGCTCTGGTAATTCCAATCCATTCAGGCTGTGATGTGGATATATGCATGGTCATTTTGTGCGGCAAATTGAATGAGCCCCATCACAATCTGATCTGATGATATCAGCTTTAACCTTTGATTGGTGCATCAGGAGGCCGGCACCATTGGAAAGCCCTTGGAAACTGACCTGCGAACCTATCACCCTCATCCTGCCCCAGTGTGGTTGTGAAGCACAGCAGGAAAGCCAAAATCGCGGAGGTTTTGGTTGCAAATTCCATTTGAAAATGTCATAGCAGAGCCCGAGTCAATTTTTCAAATTCATGAATCACAGGGTGTGAAGGCCCTCTCATTTCCCTGCAGAATGATACCAAAGTCATCACATTCTAAGCGGCATTGAGCCCGCAACAAGCCCGCACATCTCAGCATCCATACTTTCAGGAAATGTTTTCAAAAAGTCCAATGCAACAACAAACTTGAAATCAGCAATAAGCCCTTATGCACATCACTGTTCAAAGTGTATTAGAAAAAGCAAAGCAAGGTCTTAGCTAGCTCAGGGAGCTGGCATCTAGTGCAAAAGACCCTAAGCAATGATGTCAGGTAGAGCGCCGCGCTACCAAAAAATACGGAGAATTCAGCGAAATTAATTGTAGATTGATAGCATCATTCTACAAGCAATATTGAAATTTTATTTCCCAGCACTGCTGATCTGTACTCCAAATATTCAGCTCTGGCTGCATCTTGAAACAAGCAGATAGGAGCACATACATCAAATTCTCAAGCATTGTATTCAGTCTGTACAGTAAATGTTACACCACACTTTCCACCCCTCTGGCACAAAAATTTCCAAATTTCTAAATTGTCTAATTTATCTGTGGGCTTTAAGGGTTAGGTGGATCTCAGACCAGAGCCGAAAGAATCCCAAAGAAATCCCAGCAATCCTACCAACTGCAATTTATGGGAAGCTTCGTCACTGTTTACTCAACATTTTCTGTATGGGAAAATCCCCTATTTTCCCATGCGGAAAATTTGAATCAAATGCCAAGAAAATGCTATGAATAGAACTTCTCTTCACCATATTTTCCGCATGTGAAAATCACGGTTCAATATAATGCATTTTCCACTGCAGAAAAGGCATGCTCGCCCCCAGTGTTAGGAAGGACAAGGCGCCGCAGGCAGAGAAAATATCCAGAAATTACCTATTTGGGACATGGAATTTGCTTGTGACCTGTGACGACTTCGGAAAATCTCGAAAATTTGAGGCCATGTGACCTGTGACTTTCGAGTTGAATATAATGGTACAGTATGAGACCAAAAATGAACCCCGCCAAAAAAAAGATATTGTTGGTAAGCCAGAGCAAGTGAGTAAAATGACCTTTGATTTGTGTGCCTTGAACTTTGTCCCTTGTGTTAGCGTTAGGTTCAGTTTCTGTTAGGGTCAGGATGAAGATTATCACTCATTGTATGGTTCCCATAAAGCCAACCTCAGCTCTGCATCTACAAAGCCCCGCTGAGGTGTGGGGTAATACATGATGTGACAGCAACAAATTAATGTTTACATGTGCCAAAAAAAATCATGATTTTTTTTGATTAAAATTTGTGTCACACACAAAGCCCTGTAAAAATTTTAAAACTACCAAGATAGTACAGTATAGAGCTCGAGTATGTTGACACAAGAAAAAAGAAAATAGCAGGTGTTGCACTGAAACCGACAATACAACAATGATAACCATCGTGAACGGATCAAAATTGCTGCAGCCGCAGGAAGTTGATTGGAACACAACAAAGAGGGCATTGGAGAGTTTGTGATGGAGCCTGTCACACTTCATGGCCCATCTGATGTGACATGGACCCATCTGATGCGAGACCCAATGACAGGAGTCTCTGTGACTCTGGGAGAGTCACATCAACTCAATGGAGAGTAAGGGTGACTCAATCAAGGAACGACTTGTTACAACTACGAATGACTATATGTGAGTTCAGATAACTCAGAACGACTTGGAACAGACTATATTTGGATATATTGACTGTCACACTGTAAATACGCAAATTTCAGCTCGGCTGAAAATGAAGCCGATAGAATAATTATCAGCGCAGTCTGAAAATGAATCCGAATACAGAATTTTCAGCGCCACTTGAATACGAGCCGAAATATATCTCATGAGCACTGTTTTCAGCAAGGACCAAAATGGGAATATTCAGCACGAGCTGAAATGGGTGATGAAATTTCCATTTTCAGCTCACATTTTGGACAATCTGACAAAAGAGTTTTTGGCCCATCTGAAAAGCGTGAGGAAACTTCCATTTTTAACTTGGTTTTTAGCTGCGCTGAAAACTAGACTTTCAGCGCGAGATGAAAACTGAGGTGATTGTTTTATTTTAAGCACCCCCAGGGCACCCGACTGAGGCCACTGGAAAGATTCCATTCAGCTCGGCTTTCAGTCCGAGCTGAAAACATTATTTTCAGTGGTGCTGAAAGCTGAGCTGAAAACAGCACTTTCGGGACACTTTTTAGATCATCTGAAAATATTTGTTTTTAAAAAAAAAAATTTGAGAGGATATCCTGGTCATGAATATGTGTATCTCCGCAAAATTCCAGTCCGTGGGATTAACAGGAGCACGAGATCACTGTGCCATATATGATTGGAATTACTGAATCTCCTGAGCTCACATGTTGAGGAGAACAGAAGGATTCACATGGTGGGTCCCTTGGACCGCTTTAAAAAAACCTCAGTGTCCTAAAATTGACCGGGGCAGAAAAATCCCAAATGAACTCCCTGGAGGCACAAAGAGTCCGTGTAAATGCAAATGGAGCTGGATTCAGGGATATCCCTAGATCCTCAAATTTTCCAGCAAAACTGATCACCTTTACTACTGGCTGAATATCCATATTTACAGTAAATTTTGGCCTATTTGCCTGGTTGTGCCAGGGATATCTCAATATTGCAATTGCAGATGTGTACCAGATTTAGATTATTGAAGGTATGTTGGTATTTATATTTTTACAAAGTTTCATGGTATTGCCATAGAAATTGGACGCAGAAGCAGTCAATTTCCGGACACTTTTGGCAGTGATGAGTGCACAATTTCGGAACAGAATTTTGCAGCCATTGGTCCAGCAACACATTTAATCCATGGCTCTAATGGCTGAATCACAAGCTCTATAATTCATCAAAAGAAAAAAAAAAAAGAGGACTGCTTTCTTTCAGTTCTGGCCATTACATTTTCATTTCTGCACAAACATGGTAAGGCACCTCATATTATTATGAGATTATGAGGAACCTGGCTGCCGCGACACCCGGGGTCTAATTGTACTTAGTAGATGTATGGAATTGTACAATAGACCTTATTAGCAGCATGTTTTGATACAGATATTGGCAAAATTTGAAAGTGCATTCAAAAATTCGGGGCACCAACTTCAAATTTCAGCAGTTTTTGAGGAAATAACCATTCAGGACAACAGGGAGAGTAGAGTGTATTAGCAGCCCTGTGCTAGGCAATGTTTCAGAGGTTTGGAAGAATTTTGAAAAGCAACTCACGAAATTAGAGCTCCTCCACCTGCTATGTAAGCGAACTTCATACAAGAGCAACCGAGCGCCACCAAAATTGACACTCTGGTTCTAATCATGCTCACCTCTAAGCTCCCGATAGTTCGGTTTTGGTTTTGGTTTTGTGTTCGGGACAACGACGATAACGAGGACAAAGATACACAAAAAATATTCTAGACAATCCCCACAACGACACACACTCCGATGACGACGGCGAAGGCGTATCTGGGTTGCAACAGCCAGATATTTTGGCTGGAATCCCCGAACACCTGCATACACAAGCGGATCGGCCACAACGAACTCAACACTCACACACAAATTCGGATTATCGGACCGCGCCTGGACGGCGTCATGTTGGATTTTTGGTTTTGGTTAGGTTTGGGTTTTAGTTGGGCTGGGTTGGGTTTAGAGTTCTTTGCTCTGACATTGCGCACACACTTCAAAATCATCCTGAGAAATGTTCCTGAAACACAAGAAATTTGGAACAATTTTGCTCGAGGAGCCACAGAATCCAAAGTTGTTTTTTGGTGCTACTAGCTCTGATACTTACATTCTAGTGCCAGAACAAGGCCAGGCAGGTTTGGTGACAAAATCGGGATGTGAGGAAATTCCCGAGAGCTTCCCGACAGGCTGTTGGGTTTCGGTGTGTGGCACGGAGAAGGGCAATAATAAGCCCCAAGTGGGGTTGTTACTAAGACAAGATAAGTACTGTCTTATTAAACTCAATTCAGCACATCCTCGGCTGCGTGACATTGACGACAAACTGAAACCTTCGGCACATGGCGCGGAGCGCCGTGACCGCCGAAAAGTTCGTTGTTTTGATGACCGGCCCCGCAGGGAAGAAGATTTTTGACAGTTTGATGGCTGAAAGGTTTCGGCAGCCACTCAGAACTACCGTGACCGCCGAAATTATTTCAGCGCCGCAGGGGGTGCGTGACGTGTGACCGCCAAATTGAGTTTAATACTACAGTAGAAGCTACAGTAGTGCTCCATTGAGTCAGGTTAAATACCCTTTCTCCCCTTGATCAACCCTCTCTGTCCATTGTTGGGTCCTCCTTTGTGTAACCCTTTGTGTTACACAAAGGGATATTGGTATGTAGTTGTTGATCCAAGTTGGTGATGCCGCAGGGGTGTCTCATGACAGAGAGTGTGTGCTTTTTGAAGCCTGCTGTTCTGCCGCCTTGGTCCTCAAATTATGTGCACTACTTATCCGGACTCTGGCAAAGGTTACAGTGAATGGGATATCTTTCAAGATGGCCCTGGATCCTGGACAATAAGCCACATGGACCAGCAATGCAAAATTGGCAAGTTTGGCAAGAAACTGTGCTCACTTCTACTCCTGTGAATTTTGAAAGTGCCTCCAAAATTTTTGGAGCCGTTTTTAGCGCTGTTAATAAGGTCTAATGTGGTGTTCGGGTCAAGGCAGGGAAGGCAGCTTGAATTAGGACTAAAAGCATGACTTGTTGATTTTGCGCGGATTCGCTGGCGTCTCATGCATCCAGCACTCGACCTTGACCGACTCTCTGTTCTGCCATATCCACTCCGGGTTGGTCCTCGCATTGCGATAAACCGAGACTGAAAGCAATTCGCAGCTCCGTGCCAAACTTCTCTGCCTCAAAGGCGAATCCGTGTCTGTGGTCAAGCAGCTGGACGACTACGTCCGAGCAAACATTCTCGACCCCGTCGCGCTGTCCGGAATCCTGCCCATTCTCTACTCCCTTCTCGACCCAGCTCGCATTCCCCACGAAAATGACTTCAATCCCGAGGCTCCAACCGACACCGACGACGAGACGCGCCTCGATACCGCCTTGACGGCCCTGACATGGATCAAAGCGCAGGCGGTCCTCGTCCCTGCCGCAGACTCCGACGTTGGGCTCCTCGTCTGGCAGCGCGTGTGGCGCTGGCTTGCCTACCTCCTCCGCTTCCGCGACACCCTCCCGGTCATGCGAGACGCGGACGCGGAAGCGAGTGTTTGTCGGAGCGCCCTCGACTACGCGGGGAACCTTGCACTACCGTTGCAAGGGAGACAGTCGGTAAGCACCCTCGTCGCCACCCCGGGGCTCTTTCGCGTCCTCGCCAGGGCCTGGCCAGCGCAGAGGGCGGATGACGCCGGACAGGACCGCTCCGCGAATATCGGCGCCATTAGCATGTTCCTCGCCAACGCCGAACCCATCATCGATCGCGCGGTCCTAGAGCTGGCCGAGGGCGCGGGGAGCGTCCGCGCCCTGGCCCGACTCATAGTGCTACATGTCAGTGCCGCCCTCCAGGAGTTCGAGCAGGGCAAAGTGCACATTGACGCGGTGCTCGGTGTCTTGCAGTTTCTCGACGATGTTGTCGTCCAGCCCCGCGCAAAGCCCGCCCAGATCGACCTCCTACCGAGTCTCTCCGCCGTCGGGGCGCCGAAGGTGCTCCTCGGCACCCTCCGCACACTGGTCCGTCACGCGCAGGCGCACGTTCAGGCTGAAGACGCCGAGGTTATGCTCATTCGGAGCATACAGTTCGTGACGCGGCTGCTCGAGACAACGTTCGAGGCCGAGCTGGCACGGGGGCGCTCGCGCCTCCTCACGGACGCGCTCTGGAACGGGATCCTCCGCATCCTCGTCGACATCGCGGCGTTGGGGCTCGACGTCGTCATCGCTCGCTTCCTGCAGGTCACCCTGCCAGCATCTGCCACTCGACCGCGCTGCATTGGGGCTTGGGCTAACGTGCATGAAGACGTCCAGCCCCCCGTAGGCACGGAAGCTGGATCCACTGTGTCTGCTGACTGGGCCGCGCTGTCAAAGCTCTTTGAGGACCACGCACGCGTGCTCGGCGGTTCCAAAGTGCATGCTAATCATTTCCAAAGGCTTGTACGATGTTGCCATAATCTGTCCGTGCGTATAGTTACTTCCGGCTCTAGTGTTCTGGTTGGTAAATCTTCTTCAGTGCCTTCGGCGCGACCTTGCGCCCCCGGCTCGGATGCGGCGCTGCTCAGGTTGCAAAGAATTCTGGTACTGCTCGCGCGATTGCCAAGTTGCCGACTGGCGGTTAGGCGGGCATCGAAACGCATGCGAGCACCATGCGGTGGTTCACCTATGTGAGTTTGCCGCTCCCATATTTTACGCATGTTATAACGCTCTTTAGACAACAACCGCCCCTACCGTGCATTCCTACGCGCCCTCCTGGTGTATAAATTCGGCAAGCATGCGATGTCGACAAAAAACTTCGCGTACGCTACCGCGCAGTCGATCACCCACATAACATTCGCCGGAACATCCGTCTCGTCCGTTGTACGCTCTCGGGCAGACCTCTTTGATGTGACTCCGAGTGATCCGGCGATTCCGCGGTTTCTTCTTCCTGCGTGGGAGGACCATTTTAGGCGGGATACATATGTCGGCGCACAGTGGGATCTCGTTCTCCTGTCGCTGAAGTGCTCGCCAGACGCGGATTGGTGGCATTGGATGATTCCACTTCACCGAAGGCTCGACTCTGTGGAGGTGATAGTTGATCAATGTGTTGTCTAGTAGCTTTGGCTGGCCGATCTTGTACGATTCGAGTTGACCACGGCTAGCGACGGCCTCGTGTCTCCGCTCCTCACCTTCAAGTAATTCACGCAGTTTCCGAACCGTTACTACGTCGTATACACTGTGGACGCGTCGTCGGCCTCGCTATCACGGTTCCTCTCTAAGCAATGGATCGAATGGGAAGATCTTATCGCTCGACGCTTAGGCCACTGCACATAGAGGCAGCTTCGAGTTGCGGAGGTATTCGATGCTGCTGATGTCCGTCATCTCGTTATACCGTTGCGGCGCGAGCCCGCGCTCGGACAGCGGATATATGATGGATTGAGGGCGATTGCGCGGAGGATTTTGGCACAGAACAAGCAAGACGACGTGGAAGCTATCCGGGTAAAGGTGGAGGCGGTCGCGGATCCGCAGCGAAAAACCCATTGACACACCAGCTTGTACAAGATACAAACAAAGAAAGATGGCCGTTACTAGTAAACGAATGTCGAGTGTCCACTTTCGCTGGGGGAGAAATGTAACGGCGTGAGCCGCTGAAGTTCGACATTGTCCGGCATATCATCGCTAGCCTGTTTCTCCGTCATGATCCCGAGGTCGGCCTTCTTGTGGAGGTTCAGCATTAGACGCGAAATCATCGTTACGCCAATTCTAGAGCCGATTTAGAGGGCATGGAGAAGAATTTGGAGCCGCTTGCGTGGAGGTGAACCAGGACAGACTATCCGCAATCCATTGCTGGTTAGGAACGGGATGAGAGATAATCATATATCCCTCGTCGGTACCTACATCCCCGAACTGCAGCAACGCTTTAGGAACATGAGGCTAAAATGGAGCAAGCTCAACGCACGTAGTACATGAAAATGTTCGCTGCGTTCACCAGAGCCAGGACGCTGAGAATTAATGAGCACCTTTGTTCATGATCAGTAGGAGCTTGATGTTCTACCCAAAATATAACGCGCCGTCGCGCACGATTATTCTGAATAGCGAGTGCTGAACCTTGATCTTGTAGCGGAACGAGCGCCAGAGGGTGAAGCCAAAGAACAGCAGATCGCAGACCAGTTGCGACTCCCAAGCGATGACCATTCCTATCAAAGGTCAACCAATTCCTTTATTCGGCCATGGGCGGGATGTACGATATGCACTACCAGCGTGAGCTGGTTTTGTCAAGCTCAGAGGATGACGCACATATGTGGCGAAATGGCATATTGACAGCCCGGAACTTCCGTCGCTAGCACCCAGTTTTGACCGGATATCGACCACTGCAAGGATCAGGACATGCCAAGATCTAGTATGCTGATGGTGGACCCACAATGCCGAGGGAGACAGTTACAATGCCGAAGACAGCCAGGATAGAGAATACGGGCTTGCTGCAGTTATATATCGCATAGACCCTCAATGCGAGGACGTCTGTCAGAGGTGAGAGGGCCCAGGAGTGTTCTGTTACATCGAGCTGCACGCGTGCACGCACTTCCAACAAGCACACATTGCACGATGATCAGCACAATTTTGCCCAGATTCCAGGCCCGGCAACTCTGGACCCATTAACTGTCAGCGTTATCGCGGCGGCAGGGCATAAGCACCTCAACGGGGACCTCCCCGAAAGTCAGAAACACCATCCCGGCATTGCTCACAAGCGAGATGTAGCGCAGGGGCACGAAAAGAAAAAAGCTGAATCGTTTGCGCTTCGCCCAGACGTGCTCGATCTCAGCGCCGAGTGTGAGGAGGTGGTCGTATAGAAGTATGACTTGGGAAGGCGCGTCAACACGTGCGAGAAGTGCGCCTCAACGGAAGCAGGCACTGGCACACGCACCAAACGGGATGAGATACCACGCATTGCACCACCGACTGTCCTGGGTCAGCGCTTACTCTAAGCAATATCAAAGGCCATGTCGACGCACTGTCCCCAGAACAATGGCTCGAGCGTCCCGGGCATCGGTCACAGACGAGGGCGAAGGAAGGTGGACCTGGTGGAAGGGAGAGACCTATGGGGGCAGGAGGGAACGCTCAGTCCTGGCGAAGCGCTCATCCTTCAAATTATACACCAGCCCGTCAAACACGGCACAGTCAGAACACGACACCGGATTCATACTGAGCGCATTGAATCAATCGCGAAGCCGCGAACCCGGCGCTCAGAAGCAAAGTATGGCAGCAGGACTGCACTTACCCGATCAATGTGCGCGAATACCGAGTTTATGCGGAGATGGAGGAATATTCCGCGTGATGCTGGGAGGAAGCAGAAACATACCTGCGGGATATAAATGTTCTCCGAGGCTGGAGTAGACATCGGTGGTGCTCTGAAGCTGGCAGCTCACAGACGTATCTGCTATAGCCATAATGGAATTCAATGTTCAGTGAATCTCGGAGCCGAAGGTGGTGTATGGTTACACTTTACAGCTTGTCGAGAAATTTTGAAAGTGGAGGTACGTCGGGTTATAGACTGGGTCTCAGCGCCGTCCACAGGAAAGACAACCCAGCACTCACGTCAGGTCCTTTCCGCGTTCGTATCGCGCGTGCGAGCTCTCCCGCGGGCGAACCGTTCTCCCAAGGCGCTGTTGATATCGGCGCGAGTCGTGTCAATAACGAGTCTCGCTGCGATAAGGCAGCGAGCACTCGCTGCCGGGTGTAACATGCCCAATGTGCGCGGTTATCCTCGCCGCCAGTCCTCGGCGCTCCTTGTTCATTCAAGATATTCGCATCATCTCGCTCACCGAGAGCGCGCTGGATGACAACAGTGGCAGAAAGGAAGGTCAAGACGCGGGAGATTGTGGCACGACAGCATACGTCCGTTTACAAACCGGTTTGCAAACTGAGGCTGTACAGCGGCGGTCCTCTCAGCCCGCTAACGATGCTTTTGCTTCGAACGGAAGGCGCGCATGAACGACAAGCCGAGGAATCTTGATTGACGAGTGCACCGACTACTCACTATGCCTCCTTGAACGCCCGCTAAGTAGAATATCAACCAGGCAGAATCTGCGCCAAGTCAGAACGCACCTTTTTTTCCTCATCGTGCACCCACCCGCCACAGCAGCACGTCGACGCCCCACGCACGCGTCCGCAGCAAAATCTCAACTTGGCCCCGACGTTGACATACTCCCGGAAGAGCTCCCAGCAGTCGCGTTCCGTAGGCTTCGCGAACGCCGTCTCCCTATCAATCGCGAACATCTTCACATTCGGCACGGGAGGCAACATCTCCGCAAACTGCGTCAGAACGGCGAGGCAGCCAGTCCCGTAGAACTGTGCGCCCATCTCGATCTTGCCCCGCGCAACGGCGGAGCGGTAAGCTGGGTGCGAGGCGTCCATCTCGCGCAGCGTGGACCCGGCCGGGAAGTCCCCGGCGGATTTGAGTCCGACGTTGCGGACGGTAAAGCGGAGCTGCACCGGCAGGTTCGCCGCCGCGGCGCCTTTATACGAGAGCTCCACGCACATGATGGACGTGCGTTCCGCGTGTGGGTTGGTGCGGACGCGGAACGCTGCGACGGCGCAGTTCTTGAGCGGCGCCTCGTAGTAGCGTATCCAGTCGAGCAGGTCGGCATACGCGGAGGTGAGCCCCGTTAGGGCGGCGACTGCCGCAGCTTGTTGTTTCGCGAGCTTGCATTCGGATTTGTGCGTCGGCCAGGCGTCGACTTGACACTTTTTGCTCTAGACGAGAGCGATGAGCACTGAGACGAACGGCGAGGGGTGGCGCCACTCACGCAGTAGAAGGCCGACGAGCACGCAGCGCAGCGGGAGAGCTTTGCGCCACTGTCCCGCTGGAAGACGAGGCAGTGGCTGCAGATGAGGTGGGTGTGGATGGGGCGGCCGTCGTGGAAGGGAGGGAGATCGTGGCTGAGGCGCGCGATATCAACCATGAAAGGCGAGAACAAGAGGCGACTGATTGCCGACATCATTGGCTGTCGTTGGCAATGCGCCGACCTCTGAGCGAGAATCGCTTTGTCCTCCTTCCATTCTCGGTAAGGGACCAAGGGCCGCGTTCCCTCATGGAACGCTTTGGCTCAGTTTGCTTCGCTTGGTCAAAAGCGACGCGCTTTGGCCATCCCGGATGAGCGAGTATATAATCTTGTTTATAGACCTACCACATATAATGCAGCTCCCTTTCCGCCACGAAGAAATCGACACTAACACGATTCATGTCGTCCGGGGACACTCCCTTCCGCGAATCCCAGAGCTGGATCTACCTCTGTGAGCATTCAAACTTCACTGCGTCGTGAAACGGTTACGCTCATGCTCTTCACCAGCAACGCAATCGCTCCCAACGTCAATCAAGTCTACATCGACACTCCGCGCGGCGCGCACCCTCGAGCCCCCCCCTCTCCGAGAGCCGGGGGAAAGCCGACCTACGTACAAAGCCTGGCATTGGTCCTGCCCATCTGCCTCACGGTTCTCGACGAGCGTCCACCGACGCTGTTGAAGCCATTACAGTAACGGATACTGTACATCGTATTCTAAACGTCTACCTCGTCGAGCATAATCTAGTCCATTGCAATAAAAATATATGTAAATTGAAGCAGAGCGCAATGGACCTTCTTCCTTCGTCAAACCCCACCCGCTAACCTAAATCGCCGTATCCGGCATCGTACCCCCAATCGTGCCGTACTTGGCCCCGCCTCCAAACCCAAACATCCCTCGCGCCGGCGGTTGGGCAGAGACATCCCGCGCGTGCATCTCCATCGCGGACATGCGTCCCTCCAGCCTCGGGTCCGCACTGCTGCTCGTGCGCATATCGACGGCGGACGAACCGCGGCGCCCATGCCCACCGAGGCTCGCCCGCAAATTCAATTCCGCCGCAGACGCGTCCCTCGAATGGGCCCCCAAACCAGCAAAACTCCCCCTCAAATCCACCACCGACGCATTCCGTGAATGCGCGCCCGCGACCGCCCTCCTCGCAACCTCGTCCCCAAACTGCTCCTTCAGCTGCTTCCCATACTCCTCCACGATAATCGCCACCGCGGCGGCGTCGAGCCGATACCGCTTCGGCATCATGCCCTTCCCGAAGCGGTACGTGACGTGGTTGCTGCAGAGGAGGGCGGCGACGATGACGAGGATGTGGAAGGCGGCGATGGAGAAGACGGTTATGTACCAGCGCTGGAGGGCGTGCCGTTGGAAGGATAGGTAGGGGGCTTTGCAGCCTGGGAGGATGGAGCGGGCGTAGCAGGTGGAGGAGATGGATGCTTCGACGAAGGGGGAGAAGTAGCTGTAGGGGGAGGTGAGATAGATGCCGCAAGGGGAGGAGGAGGTATGTATGTATGTATGTAAGAATGGGACGTACCCGCAGCAGTGCAGCGCGTTCTGTATCCGGCGACGCGCGTCGATGTCGAATAGCTGCGACCACTCAAAGTTGATCTTGCCCTCGAGGTTGAGGTTCCATCGGCGGTAGGTGAGGTAACCGGGGACGACGAGGAAGCCGAAGGAGAACCTTGACGTGGTATGGTATTGAGACGAGGACGGGCAGCGGAAGGATGGGGCGTACCATAAGAAGAGGTTGTAGAACGCAAGGAATGCTGCGTTAGATTCCGCGTTAGCTGCGAGGGTAATGAAGATGACTGCGGAGGACGTACAGCGGTTATTAAGCATTACGCCCGCCCAGCCAAACACCGACGCGAAGAGGGCGACGGAGGCGGCGAGGGTGGAGAAGATAAGGGCCGTCCGGTTCGCGACGCGGAGAACGTCCGAGCTTGCAATGTAGTCGAACCAGATGAGCATACAGATGACGAGAGCGCCCAAGGCTAGGCCGGTGTACTGCAATGTGGCTGAATTTCCGGAAGGCGGGGACAGAGACAGACGTACCACCGTGTTGAATATCAGCAAGACCCACTTGAAGCGCGTCCACCGCGAATCGGGATCTGACCGGTCGAGCCAGCCCTTGCGCCCCTGATAGGGCTCCAAATCGTCCCGGTCATCCGCCATCCGCGCTTCGCCCGACCGAAACGCGTCCACGCCCCCTCCGCGCGCCATAACTGGCGCCCGTATATCCCCGTCTCGCGCGCGCTTCCGGCGACGGGCGCCGCCATGCGCGAGCACGTCGGAGAACTTGGTCGGGACGTAATTGAGGGAGAGCGACGAGGACGCGCGGTCGCCGGGCGTGTAGCCGCCCATGCTGAGGGTGGACGAGTTGCGGTTGTGTGCGGAGAGCAGCCCGCGCTGGGACTCGACGAGGCTGACGACCGAGTCCCTGCCCGCGACGGAACCCGTCGGGGTATGCCCGCGGTTGTAGTTGTCGCTGAAGGGCCGGACGGGGGTGGGCGGGTCGAAGAGGGTGTTTGGGTCAAATGGATCGACCCAGCTGAGTGGGGGCTCCGAGCCCGACGCGCTGCCAGTGCGGCCAGCATGCGCGCGATACGGGGCGGATGGGCCCGCGTCTTCACTTGAGCTCGGCGAAGGTCTGGAGCGGGTAAGCGCCTGGGGAGGACCAGGGTTAGGACGTACGTCTTCCTGGGCATCTACGGCAGGAAATGTCAGCAGAAGCCGGGAAGGGGAGGGCAGAGGACGCACGAGTGCATTGTACTCTGTGGACTCGTCGTGGCTGTAGGACGGGACATGGCGCATGGCAGCGCCGGGAGGAAGACCGGCGGACATGAAGAAAGTGAAGAAAGTGGTGGTAAGAAGAAGAAAAGGGACGACGGCGCTTACTCCCCGACACGGAACTGCCTCAAAAACGCGTCGATCCGCGAAACAGATCAGTCGACGGCGCCGCCAGACGGCTTTTGCAAAGCCACACAGCCCCGAGGCCGTGCTTTTCGTGCACATCGAGCACCCTCGGAAGCCCGCACCCAACGGCGTTCTAGTCCGAGCAGCCCATGAGCGGTGTGGCGCTCCGGAATCCCGCCCTATCCTGAATTCCACGGTAAGGACAGGCGCGCAAAGTGAATAAACCCTACCGATGTCTAGCACAAAACGCGGCAAGCCCTTCCCATGCCAACGCGTTCCCTTCCCGCTGGTTGTAGCGCCGTTGGCTAGAAGACCGCGCTAGGGATACGCAGCAGCTGGTGGAAGATGGCGGGCGTACAGAGAAAGGAAGACGTGCCGCGCCGACGCCGCTGATGTCAATGGTCTTCCTCAGCTCCTTAAGCATCCGTGGACCAGCAGGTACGACACCTCAAAATACGGTAGCTTGTCTCCTCAGCCAAATTCACACTGATAAACTGCTAGCCAACGTTCGAGGCTCAGACGCCACCGCTGCCTTATCACAGCGAGTGTAGCCTCATACGACGACTCTGCTAGTTCGCATCCCGCTCTCTTCGACGAGCCCGTGTCGATGATTATCTGCACAGAAGACAATTATTACATCCAGTTCTTACGCGCCTATCCTTCACCCCAGCGCCTGGATGCACAAACATAAGTTCTCTGTGTCAATTTCCAGCTGCAAAAAAACCTCTCCCTGTCCCTCTTTTCGTTTCGTTAAAAATCACAGGATACAAAGGGCTTCTGTGATATATACCCAGGATACGATCCCGATATGACTGTAGCTACTTGCTATGAAGTCTTTTATGATCCAGACAGAACAACAAACAAAGGAATGGAAGCCGCCTCGCTTCCAAAACCGCATTTCCCCCGCTATTCAGCCTCTCAAAACGCCCTCGCCACCGTCTTATAAAACTCCCTCCCCTGAATCTCCGCAATCTCAAACTCCAGTGCAGTCGGCTGCCGACTCCCATCCGAGGCCGCAAACGTCCCCGCGCCCCACGGCGACCCCCCATGCACCTCCTCCAGGCTCGTCATCTGCGCGAACGCCGCCGCGTACCCGAGCGGGACGTACACCACGCCGTGGTGCGCCAGCGTGCTCGTCACCGCGCGCACGGTGCTTTCCTGCCCGCCGCCGAGGCCAGCGCTGGATACGAAGACGCCGGCGTACTTTCCGTGGAGGGCGCCTGTGGACCAGAGGCCGACGGTCGAGTCCCAGAAGGCTTTCCATTGGCCGGGGAAGTTGCCGTAGCTGTGCGAGTGTTTGTTAGAGACGGGGACCGATGCCGCGGCAGGACCTAGGAAACGACATACCGAGTCGGAACGCCGATGAGCCTTATAGTGAGAGAGTCTGTATCAGAGCGCAGTCCCAAAGAAGGAGGGCACACACCAAGCATCGTAGGTCGCCAGAATTTCGGGCGTCATAATCGGCAGGTCGGGCTTTGCCGGTGCACCCATCTTGTCGAGTACAGCCTGTGCATGCCCGCATCAGACACGACGATCCACTGCGGGGCCACATCGACGAACCTGCTCGAGAGTTTCTGGGATCCTGGAGGCGGCCGCCGTTGGTTAGATCGAAGTTAGGCGTGCCGAAATATGGACGCACTGGTACAGCGACACAATCCCGCCTGCGCTCTCGATGCCTTTCTTCACGGATTCAGCCACTGTGTGTACGTGGCGGCGAGGTCTGGGGGGTACTTTGGACGCACGTTTGTTGATGTGCCCGTACATCGAATATGTGACGATCGCAAGCTTCGGGCTCGCAGTCGCGGACTTGGCAGCTGGTACAGCCTTCTCTGCCTTGGGCGCGCTCTTCTTCGAATTCGCCTTTGCCCCACTCTCCACCGCCCGCGCCTTCTTCTCGGTTGACTCGTTCTGGTCAAAGTTCTTCGCCTGGTTCTTCCCAAAGCACATCTTCCAGAGTCTGTGGGGAGTAGTCGGGGTGGTGGTCAAGAGGAAGGCGACATTGAACGCCGTCGCCCTTACCAATGTGGCGTCGTGGGACGCCACGGGAGGAAGTACCCAATTTTGGGCATGACACATGGCCGAAAGTTGCCGAAGCCTAATTGAGAGACCGCAATTTGGTCTTCGGAATATTTGCTTAGGCAGACGGCGTGTGTGCGCGTGGATGCAGGAAGAGAGAACAAAGGTGTGAAAGATGGTTCAAGAAATTAGACACTACCAAGGCGCAGTCAGTTTAGAGTTTTTTCGCTGCTGCCATGCTCCAGCCGCCATGAGTTCAACTCCTTCTGAACTTCTTCTGCATATTGGTCAATCCCTGTGCGGAACAAGGACAAACAACGAGCGGGACATACTGAACGTTTGATAGTTGCAGCGTACACTGAACTTCCCTTTGACGTCTGGGTTCTCGTGGAACGCATAAAACGCACAGCCGGAGTGTTTAACCTGGAAACTCTCCTCCTTGGGACGCGGAGCGCGCCAACGGATGAGAAAGTCTGTGCCGTCGAGCCAGACGAGGGAGAGAGCCGGGCAACGCTCGCGGAGACGCGCGACTGTTTCATCGAAAAGTTGCTGACGCTCAACGAACCCTTTTGGCACTCCATCGTCTGCGAGAGCGGGACCTCACAGTGAATGGCCGTGAACTTTTTCAGCCCCGTAATGCGAGCAAGAGCGGTGATATCACGCATAGAGACGTGAATGCGATAGGCCATGAATGTTTCGAGGGACACGAACGAGGCCAGCGTGTCGAAGAACACGCTCTGCAACGCGTACGGCCGGGAGGTTCGAATTGACGATGCGTCTGAGCGCCAGGTGGAAATCGTGCACGAACGAACGAGGGGTGCGATGGTAGGCGAGCTGAGGAAGTTGAGACGCTCCGTCGCCTTGGCGGCACTGGGCATGACAATTTTCCCCTCCGCGATGCCGTAGGGAGAAAGAGTGACACCGCTGAAGATACGGGGAAGCAGGAGGCGGCGCAGCTGTTGGTTGACAACCGACAAGCTCGCAAGATGGTACTTTGGAACCGATTTCACGATTTCCAGCCAAAGCTCGTTGGGAAGCGCCGTCTGGCGGTCGATTGAGCCCTAGGGGACAGGACGGATTGAGGCGGGAGAGCTTACTTCATGTGCCATATACTCAAGAGCGTGGCCAATCGGGATTGTGGGATGTACTTCTGGCGATGGTGGTGGTACGAGTTCAAGAGGCGTTGTGGCGCATCAGACCTGATGGCCCGAGAAGGACGCCATTTCGCACATATTTACACACATCTAAATTCTTTACGCCAAACCTCCGTATGCGACTCTCCCATCCAGCACCGTAGCCAAAACCTTTGTTCCGAGAATATCTTGCACGGGGACAGCCATGACATCCCTCGAGAGAACGACGAAGTCGGCGCGCTTTCCTGCTTCCAAGGACCCGAGCTCGGTCTCTGTGAAGGACGCGTACGCGGGGTCGATGGTCATCCCTGCGCTCTAGGTCTCAACGCGGATTTGCGAAGCAGATGTGAGATGTACGAACCTCGTAGCGCCTCTGTGCGTGTTAATCGCTCTTCCGGGAACCTTTCCGGTCGAATGAGACCGAGCAATTGGGGTGGCAGTAGATCTAAAACTCACCAGCCAGCCTCTCCGTGGGGCGACCTCCCATCCAACGACAGCCTCGTAATTGCCGAATAAAATCCCGCAAGTGGGTTCATGGTCTCCACCGGGAAGTCAGAGCCGAGAGTGAGCCTAGCGCCGGCATCGAGCATTGAGCGGAACGCGTAGAGATTCCTGACACGCTCGGGACCCTGGTGAGGCTCAGTTATAATGGAGGATTAGAGCACGGGCTGATTTTTCGACTTGCCAACCTGTCTTGGGCGTACCACATGTCACTGACGCTGTAATAAAGATATTCAGCACGGTACTAGAGAAGGACGTGGGCGCTTACGCATGTGTGGGCTGAACGCTGGCAATGACTGCGGAGGATCAGCTCTTCCTCCCGCTGGAAAGATTGGAATGGAACACGCCTCCAAGCCTGCCGAGCCGCCCCATATCCTTCGGGGTCATGAGTTGCGCGTGCTCCAGCCTCGGTCGCAACTTCGCCACATCTACACCCGTCTTCCGCAGCGACTCCTCGAATGCATCGAGCACGATGCCGTTTGCCCTGTCGCCAATCGCGTGGACGTTCTAGCCAAATGCATAAACACCCGGAAAAATAGCTTATGTTCTGGGCTCACCACTTGCCAGCCATCGCGCAAGAACTGCGGGATGAAATCAAACAGAACCGTCTCGTCGAGGCGCATGAAGCCCGACGTGGACGGGTTATCAGTGTAGTGGTGGTGGAGCTGTAGGCTATAGTCAGCCGCTACGAATTTCCGGCCCGCGATCCAGAGACGCACAGCAGATCCTCCCGTCCTCAGCGCGCCTATCGTGACATTAACTCAGTAAGTTCCGTGAATCACAAAGGGCCGCAACCCTAGGGCCTAAACTGACCGTCGGCGAAGATCTTGACGCTGCGGGAAGTTAAACGCCCGTTTGCCGCCCCTAGAATGGGGTCGGAGGTGTTGCCCCAGTAAGGTGCCGTCTCGTCGAAATAGCGCATTCCGTATATGCGAATCTGCACGCGTTCGGTATGAATATTGAACCGGTGGGTGACGGCAAACACACCGGTAGCTCGCTCCGCTGGATTTGTCTGAGAAAGGCTTAGCCCTAGATCGTGGCAAGAGTGGACACGGAGGTTCACCGTAGAAAGAACGCCAGTGAAGCCGGATCTAATCCCGCGTCGTGCACGGACGTCAGCCCATATGCTAGCGCGTCGTTCATGGCGACGTTGAAGCGCGCAATGAGGTCGTTTTCAGTGAGCTCAGGGATAGCGAGGAGGCCCTGCGCATTGTCGAGGAGCACACCTGCAATTATTCCTTTGTCAGCCATCCCGGAGACCGATGGCGATAGCGGCACGCACCGCTAGGTGACCCATCTCTCCTCGTCAATATCACCCCGCCATCGACCTGGAAATCAGGCGGAAAATTCTGCTGAGATAACTCCAGCGCCCGGGCGGACACCCAGAGCGCGTGGCAGTCTTTGGACTGGAGGACAACCGGGCGCCCGCGGATTATCGGGTCCGTGTCGAGATCGTGCTACACGGGAATGTTAGATAAAAGCAGGTGACCATTAGAAATGTCCGGGAGAAGACGAGGAAAAGGGTTCAGCGCCAGCGCTTATTCGAACGCAGGTGTGCGAGGGACGCACGTCTGCGTCGACAGGCAGAAGGAAGCATGCGCATATCTGCGCGAGGCGCGAGCGGAGTTGCAAACATGCCCCGAGAAGGTACCGCGGAAGCAAAGGGTGGAAGGACGTACTGCTGAAGGCCACGCGCCACCCGGCCAGCGCGTATGGTCCCATCCACCGCCACGGATCCAAGCGTCGGTGTTGTTAGAGAGACTCGGGGTGGCAAGGATATAGTCCCGGACACGAGCGACGGTTTCTGAACGGGTTGGGTTGCGTGTGTCAACGACGGATAAGATTGAGAGGGAGCCAAAGGTACCATCGATAGACGCCGTACCCTCGAGGGGCAGCTGACGACTCGCACCGTATTCTAAAACGTGCCCATGCGAGTCTGTGGAGACACGAGTTCGTTTAGAAGGCATTTGGGAGAGTTTCGCCAGATAAAGAATCGTACCACTGAGTCCAGGGAGGACGATGGCGCCTGGGGGAACCTGGATGACTGTTAAATCAGAGCGGGAACGTGTCTCGGCTGGATGAGATGAGGCTAAGTAAGTATCAAGTACAGTCGGAAGGGATGGAGCGCTCACCGAGGGAAGCAGTCGTGACTATGCGCGTCCCGTTGACGATGAGGCAGTCGGCGCGCGTGTTCGTGGCGTCCACAGTATACACATTCCCTGCATCAGCACAAATAGCGTAGTACGAGCCATAGTCGGTGGCAGCTTGCGGAAGGTCCGATCCCGTGCGCAGGGCGTAGCGGACACCGAGGAGCGAAACGGCGATGGGAATGCCGAGAGCTGTGAGTTTTGAGGGCCCAGGTGTCTTCCGAGGGGAAGGAGTGGTAGTCATGGACGAACTGTCGATCCACAAATCGAAGCACGCCTTTATACAATCGATGTGTGGGCGCTTAAGCGCTTTACTATGACATCAACACGCGGTGTGTTTGCCACAGCTTTAAACAAGGGCTTCTTGTTCTCGAGAACGTTGCCTCGACATAGTGGCCACGCAGACAAGGGGGATGTGATGTTCACTTGCGTTGTTCTGAGCCAAGCGGTGATGAAAAGCGCCGATGTGAGGCAGTGTATCTGGGTTCTTGGATGTAATACGACGCCGATTAAGCCGAATGGTGTCCTGCTGACGCCATGGCGCCAGTGGACACCGCCGATGTCCACGAAGACATACGCAGGCCGTAGTCGTCGCCGCGCCGATGGCGGCCCTCACGCTACGGATTTCGGCATTCGTGGGTATCGATAAGCTATAGGGCTAGCGCCGCGAGAACATGGAGCGAGGAGAAGTGGTGGTGATGGAAGGAGCTGGGTTGAGAGTGCATGTGCACAGCTATATGATGGCTTCAGGCAAGAACCAAACTGAAACAACCGAGTCGATCCTGGAATAATTGTCCGTCTACATTCACCAAGAGGATAATCAAAGTTACAGCCCCCTTGACTTTAACTACAGCAGCATTGCGACACCCGCAAACCCAACAATCGCAGCGAACGTTCCTCCGATACGAGCAGAAACGCTCGTCGCCGCACCCTTGGTCTCGGTGGCAGGGGGGGCGGATCCGGACTGCGACGGCGAGCCACCCGCAGCTGGTGCGGCGTCAGATGGGCCAATGATGACCGACTGGGCAGAGCCAGCAGCGACGGGGTATGCCGTTGCCGCGGCGTTTACGCCAGAGAATCCGCCTTGAGCTTGCTGCAAACCACCGTCAGCTCCCGGAGCATCTGGAAGCGAAGAAATGAAACGAACCCCAACGACGGTCGCGGCCTCCGCGACTTGGGCCCAGGATGAGAAGTCCTTTGTGCCGATGTTGATGACGCCGACCATACCCATTTCGCAATGCGGCTTCGGGCCCTTGACAATGTTGAGCTGCTTGCAGTAGAACCAAATCGGCGCGGAGGCGTTGGTGACCGTGACGGAGAAGGTGGGGAAGGGGTCGGCGGCGGCAGCGCCGATCTGCACCCAGCCAGAGTCGAAGCCGCCGGGCGCGGCTTCGCAGGGTGACCGTGACGGAGAAGGTGGGGAAGGGGTCGGCGGCGGCAGCGCCGATCTGCACCCAGCCAGAGTCGAAGCCGCCGGGCGCGGCTTCGCAGGGCTTGGCGAGGGTGGATTGGGTGACGGAGTGGTTTCCTGGGCTGCGGTTCTGCGTGAGTACGAGGCGCAGAGGGACACTGGCAGGGAAGGCGTACACTCCGTTGAACGTGAACACGACCTGGTCGCCCTCGTTGGCGGTCACGGTGTTCGGGGTGAACGTCGGCGCACCGCCGGGGCCGCCGACGGCGATGTTGACGATTGCAGCTGAGACAGCGGACGCAGCCGCAAGCGAGGAAACGATGGAGAACAACATTTTTGAAGAAGGGGAACGAAGCGACGGAAGCGAAGGCGAGTGGGAGGAAGGGGGAAAAAGCGCACTTTACGGATGCAGCTGGGCAACCAGCGTTTATATGTGAGGCATTTAGATCCAGGTACGGCATATGGTGACGGACGGACGACGCGACAACCAACAGCATCCATCCATTTTTGGATTTCGAGGGAGGTCGTCTGGATAGCCTGGCGGCGCCGTTGCAGATGCATTCCCGGACCCACTGTTGCGGGAGAGAACACCCGTGTGTGGGTTTTTAATACCGCTCTTGCGTGACCTCAACTCTCGATATAACGCCGTTCAATCCACCAGTCAGATGAGTTGATCTCCATATGCGTTTGAATAGCCTTTGATGAGATGTGCGGTGGTTGAGCGTCGAGGAGACGACTGGACGCCGGCGAATGGACGGACATCTGTCAGGTCGAGCCTAGCATCACGGACGAGGGGGCGAGTCGCTGTTGCGTACGATGGGTTGCCGCGGAGAAATAGAGCCTAAAGTCGGGCATTTGCGTGGGGCGGAGCGGCAGGGAGAATACAGCGAGCGCAAACCACAAGCCCGACGAGTCGGCATCCACATTTCGTTGGCTAAGAGTCGGCCCATGTAATGCCTTCCGAGGTTGCGCAATGCGCACTGGTTCCTGAGCAGCTCCCTGGAGCCCAGTGCCTTCCACGGAAAGTTGCAGCGAAGGAGTTCCAAACTGCAGCGGTGAAGTAGGTGGCAAAAAGCAAGCAGGTTGATGGGCCATTGATCTGATGCGGTCTAGACCTTGGCAAATCCGCTCAAGTTCTCGAGATCTCTGGTTGGAGCCACAACCGGGCAACGTTAACCTTTTCCCGCCTACTTCTGGAAAGTGGGTTTGAAATCACGTGGGACTCGAACTCCTATATTTCGACCCGATGGACACTTTTTTTAAGAAACTTTGACACCCCCTTGGTCTGGGTGTAGCAGAACGGGCTTTTAAGTAGTGCGCAGAAATGTATTGTGCGCTTGAAATCAGCTCGCAGGTATCCGGATGGAAGATAAGTACCTCGCTGTTGATCAACAAAGGCAGATGGTGCCGTGTGTTGGGATATTGTCGGCGTGACACACCGCCTCGCGATTGTTCCAGAATTTTCCATCGCACTGATAAGCCGTGAAAATAAACGTGTTGGAATTATTCTAAACACGGGTTTTTGCACCATGTGTTTCAACCTCAAAACACTTACACCGCTGTTTCCTCTACAGTTGGTGAGAGCGTTGAAGGCAATTGGCTACAAAATGGTCATGAACCCCAACGGTGTGCGATATCACTGAAGGGTTAGTCGAAGCTCAAATGTTATTGCGGAGCAGCCCTACCTGCGTGTACTCAAAATGGGGAACTTATCTGGTGTTATGCGTTTCAATCTGCTTGTGTGTTATGATGTTGTGGCGGGACTTTGACATGCTGTCGGTACGGTTGGATGACTCAGATGGATAGGATAATTCTGGCTAGTAGGGAAACGGGTTGGAGCCGTCCCATGCTGTTGTGGGAATTATTTTGATCTTATCTGCATCTATCAAGGATCGATGTTTGAGGGTGCATGTGGGCACAAGTATCCTATTCCTGGAAGGGAAGGATAATTGCCCCGTAGCTCACCACCCAGGAGGACCTCAGGGATGTGCCAAGTACCGTTGGAAAGAGGCGCAAATATGCTCTTCAACGGCCACGCGTTTGGAGGAGGGACAATGAGTTGAACCGTATAAGATTCTGAGCCAGGAACGAGGGCTCCAGGGTTCAACACCCGACAATCAGGGGATGTGGCGACGTGGAGCCCGACCTTCTGGATACCCGGCGCTTTGAAGGAGAGATCCAATTGGCTATAGAGGATTCAACAATGGACCACACACATTTCCTTATTCTGAAGAATTATTTCTCACTTGTATTTCTTGGCTACTGTATATAAAGGGCGAAGGGGCATAGTTTTAGGCACCCAATTCTCCCCCGCTATCACTAGGGCAAGTTCTGGGCTTGAGCGGTGCTTACTCGTTTCGAGTTTGTATTCTGAACAAGTTGATTTGATTGGATTTGGATTGCAACGAATAAAATTGGATTTGGACTTGGAACAAGCCAGGAAGCTTTTGGAACTTTGGAAACAGCCACTAGCTCTGGATTGGATTGGTTGAAGCTAGGAAGCTTCTGTGGTTGGATTGGTTCACGAGTGTTGCATTCATACACAGATTGAGTTGGTGATTGGGATTCAAGGACCTGATACCTCTTTATCACCCGTATCCTGCTTCTACATAGTTTGCTGTTAGTTGCATAGTTGAGATACTAAAGACTCAAAACCCAAAAGTGCTCTGAACACCAAGTTTGCTTGTGGTTTAGTCTACGTGTTTTGAGACCACATTATCGTTTACACCCTTGTCTGGATATTTCTATCCTCACAATACCCTGGATTGGCTCGGTTACCGAGGCCAATCTCTTAGAAGTCTGTGTGTGTGTGTTGTGTGTTTTGTTGGTGATTGTGTGTTTGGTGTTAGGTGTTTTGCTTTGCATTCCACCAGCCTCCATGTTTCACCGCATTCCACTCTGTGCATAGAGTTTGCCTTCCAGCGCTCCGCAGCTCAGAGTCATGTAGAATATTCTAGATAGATCTCTGTAGTATATATACAAGCTGAAATTGTCAGTGGAGGGCATCTGTTTGCCCCAATACACCCAATATCTTCCGAGAGTGTGATTGCAAACCTTCCCCGACACATTTGATCTAACTGTCAAATTGTGTGCATCCCGCTCGAAACTCAACACCGTGCCATATCTAATATTAGCTCATATGTGCTTGGTTCCAAATTACATGTCTAGTAAAATTTCCTTATTGAGAAGTTGTCTCCGTTATGGTGTTAGAGTTGGGACAGTCATCCTGGTGGTCACCGTCGAACTGTCCACATGTGGTGCAGTATGTGACTTATGCCTTGGCATGGGTTCTAGAATTCGGAGTGAAAGAAACAACAGTACTTGTTAATGATTCAGTTTGTAGTTGCATGTGGCGGGCGGGCGCTAATCAGTATACTCAGAGTTAGCTCAAGACTACAGAGAGTCTGCGGGAACGCACCAGTGTTTGAGGGCATTTTTACGATAGTCTGGTTGTAGCAGAGCGGGCTTTTAAGTAGTGTGCATAAATTTATTGTGCGAATGAAATCAGCTCCCAGGTATCCAAGTGGAAGACACCGACGGCGCCGTGGAACCTGGTCGTGTTCGCTTGACGATGAATGACCAATTGACAAGAATTCCGGCCCGGGCGCCGGGACATATACCACAGTACCAAAAGCATCACGGAACCAGGCTGCCAGTATAAGGGCGGGGTGAAAGTGCCGCACAGAGCCGCAAGGTGCCGCACATGCGGTGATTGTGCGGCGCCGCCGCCGCCTATACAAGTTTTCTTCCGTGGTGTGCAAGCTCCACGCCCCTGGGCTATCTTAGCCCGCGAATTGTGAGCTTTGACCACTGTTATTCACGGCCCAGTTGTGGCTCAGGCTGGTCAAAGTGGTTTTGAAATCAAATGACACCGTGATCTTATCTTATCATGGAAAATCACTACCTGATAAGTACTCTCTCTGCTCATATATATGGCGGCACTCTACATGGTGTGGTTGAAATCGGCTCACGGGTTCACGGTTCCGGGAATCCTCAAGAGACCTGGTGTGATAATGTGCCAGCCGTAGTGAGAAGCATCCTCAGGCTTTGGCCGCAGTGCTCCTGGCTGTACTTGTTGCAGTCGATCCGCAGCCACGCGCGAAGGCCCGTTCTCCGTATCCCATCCATCTTCCTGCGAGCGCAGAACCTCTATCAGACAGATGGTAATGTACTGCCGTTCTGTTTTCGACGCGATTCGAGACGATAGCAAGAATATCCGCGGCGGTGGTGGCCACTCTCAGGCTCGCGCGCGTGTGAGATATCGATGCCCAGGTACGTGTTGATGGCGCATCAGTTTGTCGGGGCGCGCATCCTCCGGCGGAAAAGGCAGATATTACGCGTCGGGCCGGCAAGCGTACTCCGTCCCTCCATTTTCCGCTAGCACCAGCCCGGATCTGGACACAAAACACCTTCGGTTGCCCAACCGCCTCCAAACCCAGAAAGGCTGTACTTATCCCACAAGTGCAATTTCCGGCTGCGGCTGCGCCCAAGTTCATCAACTAACCCGTGGAAGCGCATGTACCGGCCAATGGGCGGGCGCATACTGACCAGCATCCTTGGGCTGCGTCTCATTGCCGCCCGGGCGGTGTTTGAAAAGCTGTCGATGCGTGTGATGCAACTGCCCCGCTAACCGCTCCAGGCATAAGGGAGATGTATTGGGCTGGGGAAGCGGCGCACGTTTGCCAGATTGTTAGTTTAGTGGCAGCTGGTCAGGCGGCGATTTATGGCGAGAAGCCGCTGTCTACGCGTCTGGCGGTGCCGAATGCGGTGGGCAAGTGCGCGTATATGGATGCCGCGTTGACATCTTGGTCCTCCCAACGAAGAGTCACCCAGACAGACGCAGACGCAGACAGACACAGAGACAGAGACAGACAGGCCTAGGATAATGTCGCCACCAGCCCTGCAACGGAGCGACACATTCGCGAGCTACTGGTCCGACGCGGGTGAGATCGGCGCGACGTTCGACCTGCACGCGGTGGCGAAGCCGTTCATGAAGATGCTACACCACCGGCAGGCCCGCGAGACTATCAAGGCGCGGAGCCACGAGCGGCTCACAAAGGACTATCTTAGTGTGTTGACGAGCTATCTCAGGTGAGTTGGGTTTGGGTTTGGGTGAGTAAGGGCGCAAGCGCTGACGCGTATGGCGGAAAGGTTCAAGTACCTCTTCCTGGACACGCGGGTGCTTGTCCTCGAGGAGCTGTTGGCGCGTTCGAAGCGGGACGCGAGCGAGGCGGAGCTGATTGCTGCGGCGTTGCTCCCGGACGAGGGAGTCATTGAGCATCTACTGCAATGTTCCAAGATGAAGCTGGTCGTATTGGCGAGGGAGCTTATGGATGCGCTGGGCAGTGAGACAGGGAGTGAGGGGCAGGCGAGGTAGGCGACCAGATCTATGGCAAGAAGTCGCGTCGGTGCTGACGCGTCGTTAGCTCTGGCTTGTCGCGCAAACGATCTTCGACCAGCTATTCGCAGCCCGACTGGGACGCGCAGCTCTCCGCCTCCACCTCCACTACGTCCTTCTCCCGGACGTCGTCACTCCCACTGCCAGAACGGGCCTCCTCCACCGACTCGCTCGCTTCCCTGATCTCCCTCGCGCAAGCGCAATCTTCTTCCGACGGCATCGAATGGGACTCGGACGAAGCCGTCGAGCTCGTCGGTGACCAGCCCGACCTCCACGCGGACCTCGTCGCGCTCCTCGACTCGGACGACGCGACCGTCTGCGCGCGCGCCTGGTTCGGCTTATCGTACATCAGCGACACGCTCACCGGCGCGCGGGAGGTCGTCAACTCCGGCGCGCTGCACTACGCGGTGCGCGATCTAGCCAAGTTTCGCGAGGGAGAGTGCGTGCAGTGGACGTGTTTGGTGATGGGGAATGTTGCGCACCATCGGTCGACGTTGGGGAGCATTTTGGATGAGCCGGCGATTCTTGAGAGGCTAGTCGAGCTTGCTAGGTAAGCGTAGCGCTCGGGGACGGGGTCGGTATGTAATTATAAGCTGACCGATAGCAGTCATCGTATTGCAGCGATTCGACGGTCAGCAATTCTGGCTCTACACAACATCACCCGGTGGAGGGAGGGCGTACAGGCGATCTTCGCGCTCGGTATTCTCGACAAGGTCCACGTTGAGCGTGAGGAGGACGCCGGGATCCTTTACTGGACTGCACGGCTCCTCGGGAATCTCGCGAAATACGCGTCAAAGCACGAGCGCCGACAGCTGCGGGTTCATATCCAGCGTATTCTTGAGTGAGTTTTCGAGTGGGGGCGCGTATTTGTAGGGCTGACGGAGAGAACAGACATTCGCTGAGCGACAAGCGCGTTTTGAAGGCAGCGACGATTGCGATGCGGACAACGGCAGGGTCTTGTCGGCAGGATAGCAGAGAGGACGAGGAGGTGGCGTGAACGAGACTGTTGCTGGCGATGGACTATGTCGAAGCGGACGAGACAGACTCTAGACTCGACATTTAAACGGTTGAAGTCTTTATAATTAGCTTATTTTCCTTGGGTTCCCGGTCAAAGGCCTGTAGGTGGAATCCAGACAAGAAGCTCGAGGATTCCGTGCGCGACGTTCGCGGCCAGGACAAGACCGAGATGGCGGCCAGAGGCAACCGAGACCGTATCGCCGGTTCCACCCGTTGACGACCGGTTCCTGTTTGGGGCAGTGGTGATCATGCGTCGTCAAGCTCATAAAACGCGGCTTTGCTCTCGCCACATCCTCCACCCAACCTCCCTCCCGCCCGGCGCGCCCCCTCCAATAATGTCCTCCATGAACACGCCCACGACCACCCACTCCCTCCCCCGCGCCCACCGCCTGCGCCTCATGCGTTCCATGCACAAACTCGAAGCTGTCCTCGGCGAGACGCCCTTCGTCGTCGACGCGGCTGCCCCAGCGGTGCCTCCGCGCCCCACATCCACCATAACCCCATCCCCGCGCACGTCCTCGCTGCGGCGCGCAGCAACGACCAAGCATAGCCGGCTCGACGCATCGCCGGTAGACCAGCCGCTGCTCGTCATCGACGTCCCGCACCTCGCCGCAGCACTCCCTTCCTCCTCCTCGACGGACAGCATGCTCTCCCCCGTCATCGGTACCGGTGCTGCCCCGCCCTCCCCGCTCACACCCACCTTCGCGCTCAACGTCGAGGCTGCTGCGCGGCGCCGCAAGCTGGCCAAGCTCGTGCACACCCTCGGCGAGAACGTCCCTCCATCGCTTGTCTTCCCCGCCACCCCGACGACGGCAAAGTCGCGGCGTCGCGCGAGCACGCTCACGTCCCAAGTCCCCGAGTTCGTGCTCGAGCCGCGCCCGCACCAGCGCTCGCGTACGCGCACCAAGACGTCGTCCCCGCGCACGTCCATCGAGTCGTACGATGCGGACTCGTCGCAGGAGCACCTCATCCCGATGCCGCGCTCGACGCACCGCCAGGAACGCGGTTGGAGCGGCGAGTGGAGCGGGCCGGCGAATCTGAGCATGGACGAGGTCGTCAAGGGCTTGCGCGGCTTGAAGACGAAGTGATTCTGCTGCTGCCGCTGGCCAGTGGAATGTATGTTTGTATCTCTCGTTGCCTGTATATCTTGCGTGTGTGTATCTTTTGTCCGATCTACGTACCGTTACTACCTACCTACCCTGCCTATAATCTCCATAGCAAATCTTGTACCTACTCTTACCTTCACTATCCGTTAATCCCTCTTTTTGAAGACAAAAGGAGATGTCAGAGTCCTTCATAATAGCCCGGGCCTGTTGCGAACAGGCGCCTTCAAAGCAACTGTACTTATCTGTACAAGGAGCGAAGGTACTCTCGGGCTTTGTCGCAACTTTCTTTTTTCCCCGGTCGGGGCCGACAGCCCGATCGTTGGGTGACCCGGCTCGGTCGGGTGCTGGTCAACGCCTATAAGGTCAGTCGGCGCCGGTCAGCATGGATCGGCTTACGGTCGGGGGACGGTCGGCACCCGTTGAGAGACGGTCGGGCTTGGTATGCCCCGATATGCCAGGATTCCGGCTATAAGGCATATTTTAGTTACAAACATGTACACTGCTATTTAGACAGCGCAAAAACATGTCCCCGTCGACCACAGCACGACGTTGAGAACAATTCTAGCTGAGCTTTATGCTTTGGTCAGTACTATCAACTGACATGATTCCATTAAATAAATCTGATGGTATCAACAAACCCTAAACAATCCTTTGTGTTATGGTGCAGTTTATTTAGTCACCACTAAACGTGTATAGTTTGGGAACATTTTTGTGACTGATCTGATCAAAAATCCCTCCTGCCAAAATTTGCAGAATCACAATCTGAACATTTTGGCTGGAGGAATAGTCAAAATATCCAAATTTGGGTGAGAGATGAGCTCATCAATCTCATGACCAGGTTTGGATTTGGCCACTCTACTGTAATGGCCACACATGGTCACACACAACCGAAAATCCCAGCCAAACCAAATTGGCCATCATTCCCATGCTATACAAATTTAGTGGTGACTAGATGAACTGCACCATAGCTGGACAGTAGAGGGACATGGAGAATCTGTAGATTAATATTTTGATTATCCATCAGTTGATCAATTCTGTTTAAAAAGGTCCCAGTGTGTGTTTTCATGTTCTGATCGAAATGAGCTGTAAAGACAAAGTAAAAGAATTTGATGGGATCAATTGACCTCTGATGTACATGAAGACCTGGTATATGAAGATCCTAATAGAGGTTTGTGGATATTTGAGCTCCAATTCAAACTGGCCGGTCTGGGACTTGCTTGGTGGCATATCTCGCAATCCAACTTGTGTAAATTAATGCACGCATAGCTCAACGGTAAGCACTCTCTTTCCATAGTCTTCAGATACTTGAGATCCCTGGTTCAATTCACACTAACTGCACTAACTATCTGGGTTATAGTAGAACAAGAAATACAAGTGGTTGAAAGGCAAGAATTGCCTAAGATGGAGAATAAAAGCAATGAATTTTTGTTATTTTTCCGTTATTATTTGGCCCTCTGGTCAACCCCGGCCGGGGCCGATATGCCCAGTCGGGCCCGATATGGCCATCGAGTTGACGAGGGCTGAGCGGTCCCCGATCGGCGCCGTATGTGGTATTTTTCGAGCTGATCGGGCGCGGTCAGTCCGACAGCCCGACAGGGTCATATCAGGCTTGATATGCCCCGACCGGGGAAAAAAGAAAGTTGTGACAATTTCGTTCGGTACCAGTCGCGTTTGCTGAGTGGCATCCGCGCGGTTATCGCGCAACGAGGGATGACAAGCATTTCCGCGCTCTCCAAATATCACCATCTTCCGTCCATGGACGACACTGTAGGAACGATGAGTACTGTCCAGCAGTACTCAAAAAGGACTGCAGCTCAGTCCTCGGGTACTGTAGAGCAGTCCTTTCGAGTACCGGCGGACAGTCCTCTAATTAATACTGAAGTACTGCAGACTAGATGCCAGCGGCTAGCTGGCTGAGACCTTGCTTTGGAAATGGGCCTAGACTTAACCGGATTTAGCTCTCCCTGCCTCTCTTTCTCTTGCGGATTACTGTATTGCCGTCAGTTCAAGGAGCTTGATGTCTCTTCTCACAGATATTGCAGCTCCGCATCCATGGATGAAATACAGAGGAATGTTGTTATTGCCAAATAGCAGTAATACCCCCTCAGGGCACAAGGTCGCCGGCGGACACTGGTAGCCGATGGCCGCCAGTGGCCTCCGCTGGCAGTGGCACTTCTCCCCCAGCACCGATCCATCGACCGGTGGCGGACGCCGGAGGCCAGTGGCGGCCGTCGGTAACGGATGGTTCACATCAATTTACTGGGATTTTGTATTGTACCTCAACAAGAAGAGGCCCTGCAGTTGGCAACAAAACTAAACAGCTCTGGATAGCGGATAGCACATTTGATGATGGGTGATCAAACCATCAATTTGGTTTGTGGTACCAGCAGCAATTAGTGCGTGTTTTGGGCATATATCCACAAAATGGCTCCTTCTGAACCAATCCAGACGGTACCACAACCATCTTAATTCACTGGGGGCATGGGCTGTGGCCTAATGTCCACGGCCTAATGCCGGCCAAGCAGCGGCCTAATAGCATCTTTGTTGCCCGGCCATCAAGCTTGCGACAGATGAAAGAGGTGATTGCCCCGGCAGGGAGCCGCCCATATTCCATGCCATTTCCTTATTCCAATCAATATCAGATCAAAGCAATCATTCAATGATGATGGGTGAGCATGCAGCAGTCCGCTGTGGAGCTTTCAAATAAACCAATAAAGTAGAAAGGTGTAATACAAATGTGGAAGTTGAGTTTATTGAAGCAACTAAATACACAAAGGATAAAGACATGAATACAAAATGCAACTGCAGACCAGAAGCAAGTGTGTTTGAGAAAATACTGAGGATAAGCAGCAGTTACAGCAACCCGTTAGACAGTCCTACAGCGGGTGAGGATAATCACAAAGAAGAATGTTTTAACTTTTGAATGTAGCATATTACTCAAATTCTGCAAATATATTTTATGAGAATTCAGCCATTTCATTGGCTGAGTGAACTCCACTCCCATTTAGTTTCATGTGTTTGATGAAGCTCAGAGCACGAGCCAATTAGTTGCAGCTCAAATCCCCGTTTTTGATGCACATAATTTCCAAGTTACATATACCTGTTCCAATTAAATTGAAGCTCACTGGGGACACATTCCCCAAACCTGCAACTCATATGCTTCACTACACTGTACTGTTCAAAATTAAAGACAGAAAGACAGGGGAAGCAAAGTAAATAATATTGACAGAGGACTATATACTACACGGCCAAACGGTCGTTTTGAAAGATTGGCCCCGCAGCTTGTCCTTCAAACATATCGGCAGATTTTCTTAAGACTTGCTTACGGTCTTGACATATTTTAGGATGCGGCTTAAGAAATTGTAAGTCAGCGTCGGCAATATCATGGCGTCGGACCTGGTCGGGGCTGCGGCTGAGCTGGAGGACGGTCCACACCACGTCGAGCCCTTTTAGCCGAAATCAAAAGCCCACGTGCAAGTCACGGCTTGCTTTCCAACCACCACCGTCTGTCGCGCACCCTTGTCCTCGCCCTCCCTCTGACCGGCAACGAATCCCCGCGCCGCCTCCAACGCAACATCCTCAACCCTCTTCGTCTCCTCCGCACCGCCGAGCCCTCACGACCGTAAACGCCCCAACAAGCGTCGCCACCCGCAAGCAGACTCAAGCGCCCCAAGTCCAAGACTTTGTTCAAGTTCGCTGCAGAAGACGCCTCGAGATGCCCTCCAATGACCTATTCTTCAAGAACATGCAAGCCTCCCGCAGACTGCTCTTGCTCCGCCCGACTTGTCGCCGCGCGTCGCACATTCATCAAAGCCGCCCCCGCCGTCGTTCCGCCGCCGACGCTGATCAACCACCACACCACCGCTCGTCAAGCACCATCAAGTTGCGTCGAGCCACGGCTCCCCAAGCCTTCTGGTTATCCCATGCTCCCGCCTTGTCCGCCTGCTCCCGCCTTGTCCGCCTGCTCCCGCCTTGTCCGCGCATCTTTGACAACACTTTCCAAGGTGAGCATCGGGTGAGGTTTGGGCACTAGGGTATCTAGTAGAGTCTGTAGTAGTATTAGAATGCACACATTCTTTCCTTCCTCTGTGTGCCAATGAGTATTGAGAGAACCAAGCGCAGGGGAAAGCGGCCGCAATGCTGCTGGCAACGCTGCCGGCACACCATCAAGTTTTAGGATATCTGAATGTCCGTTGTACGATTGCTGCAAGCGAGGTCGTTCTAACGCATCCTAGCGCGTCAGTTTTTACGACGGCGTCAAGCGTGTGGTCAAATATCTTAAGTGCTGATGGTTTCAAGTTATTCTTGAGACAGGTGTTCGCCCGTGTACACCAAAAAAAAGAGCTGTGACTGTTGACCGCTCTGACAGAGGTGAGCGGCCTTGACACTTCTGTTCGACACCAGACCTAGCAATGCTGAAACACATTTGCTGGTGGTGGTTCTCTGGAGCTCTACTAATACTGAGGCTGATTTGTAATATTCCCAATTTCTGGATATGCTAAATGGGTCAAGATGGATGGTGCATAGTGTGAGTCTTTGAGAGTCTAGCCAGCAGACACAAAAGCCACTCATTTTTTCTTTCTTTCATTTCTCCCCAGAAAATATCAATATTGTGTACATAAAATATGTTACAATTAACCTTCTGGGGCGGAATGATGTTCGGCATCCTTAGAAGTGTTTGCTTTGGGCGGGGGGCCATCAGCTCTTTCATCTGTCGCAAGCCGCATGGCCGGGCAACAAAGATGCCATTAGGCCGCTGCTTGGCTGGCATTAGGCATCAGGCCATGGACATTAGGCCACAGCCCATGCCCCCAGTGTAAATTGATGGGTGTTGTCTCTGGTGGAGGCAGCTAATTGTAAAGGAACTCTGTGCCAAAAAGAGAATTTAAAGGCCACAAGACACACCAGGGCTACGCCCTGGCCTTAGGTTTGAATATTCGCCCCAATCATTGACCTGGTAGCTGTAAATGTAGTAGTTTATCGTACCGTTCCGACACAGAGAAGACCTTACGGTATGCCTACAACTCCATGAGTTACACATGCAGCAGCACATCAGGAACCTTCAACCGGACTGGCTGGACTGGCCCCGACTGGAGGGACTGGTCATTGGTTCAAATCTGGAGTCAACAGCCAATTTTTTTAGACAGTCCGGCCAGCCTGGCCAGAGTTTACTTAATTGTGGTCCAGTCTGCTGACTTTTCCCCGTCGCTCTTGGGGAAGTCGGAAAACAGAGTAAGTTGGCAGGACTCGGTCAGGGTGAACATTTGTGTTGCAAAATTTGGTTTGGGACGGCGAGAATTCAGAATTCGGGAATTTGAGCTTGAGCTGGGCTTGAGTCTTTCATTCAAAGCTTGGCATAATTACATGCGTGCAAAATTTTTAACCGTTTCCCGCCGTGAAGTCTTCCGAACTGCCAAAATTAATTTGTGGCCACCATTCTACCTGTGCTATATGCGAGCTCCCTTCCGTGCAGTTGGTAAATAGCGGTGCATGCACTTGAGCATTTGTTTATCTTCCGCGTGGCACATCCGCGCAGAGGACCAATTGATATTGGTTCGGAGCTGCTGCGAAGCCCAAGAGTCGCTGTGTCATCTGAATGCTTGTGTCAATATTAGGAATGGACGGCTTTGACTCGACCACGCCTGACCTTCCTCTGGCCTTCTCGCGCTCATGACGCCGGTACAACTCCGTCCATCCTATCTGCCCCGAGGATGAGTGGTTGGAAGCATGAAAGAGCCGTCTCAGCATAGATTGAGGGAGCCAGCGCTTTGAGGTACATCACCGCGACTCCTTTTTTGCATTCAGAGAGCCCAGGCGAGTGGCGGAGGGTTTGTTCTCGGAGGCAATAATCGTTGTAATGGCGAGAAGCATGCAGAAACCGCCTGGACAGCTGGTAGAAGAGCGAGGTTGATGGCGGAGCGTAGGCAACAGCAGTGCGCAATGGTGGCAGTTCCGGAATGTGGTGGTGGTCAGGATTTAGAGCGGGAGGATATCAAATTCAGCGCAGGCAGGAAATGAGCGGTGGGCGGCGCAGGTTTCCGCTCCGCTCGAGTTTTAAGCCAACAACGCTGTAAATTGGCGTCATTTATGATGCGTGTCTCAGCAGCTCCGTCTTTTTAGAGCTCTTCAGAGCTGTTGAACTGGTCCGAATGTGGACGCAAGAGCTGTAATAAGCTGTATAAAGCTGTTCAAAAGCTGTCAGCGGAGTTTCCGAATGAGGTTTAGTACTGCACTGGTACGCGTTGCGTGCTTAAGAGAAGGTAAATCATTGCGACCGAAGGAGGATATTTTAGACATTTTTTTTTTCTTTTCATTTTTCCCCATCATATAGCTGGATAAGTTCCATAGAATATTTTGTTTGAGTAGTCATAAAGTGACTCGGCCTATCAACACCCTGCAAAAATCACATCTTTCGTACAAAATGTCAGTGACAAGTGACATAGAGACAAGTTTGTTGGATTGAGGTTGAAACATTTCATGTTTGTCGCACCTGGTATTGACCATGTTAGGCTCACAAGGAGGCCATCTGAAGAAATCAATAAAGCAGGGAAAATTGTGTTCAATGAAAGAAGGCAAAGTAATAGCAAGTGGAAGCAAGTTACACACACCATGCTTGGCCAATCAAGATTTCTCCGTGACTTTCCTGGACTGTTTGTACGGCCATGGGTGACCTGTTATGCAAAATGTTTGTTTCATACGGGAGCATCTGTGTCGTGCATAACGTCCAATACAAGTAAAATACTACTTTTCAGGCTATAAATTCAATGTTACGACGACAGTAACATTGAGCTCATTGGTCGTGTCCAAAGTGTTACCAGTACCAGAAAGTTACAATTTTCTTCCACCTGCAGCACCTGGACATCATATATGGTCCACAATATAATGTTGAACCACAAGTTGTTGTCACGGTGATGGCTGTCACAGATTTTTCAAATCTCTACAGTCTGGTACAGTAAGCACTCTGCAGCTAGGTACAGTAAGTGCCATCCACTTCAGACACTTAGTAAGTGTCAATCAAGATTCCTGGGGTATATTACTCGTCTTCACTGGACTTGCATATGAAGGGTGTGGCAAAAGCAAGGTCTCAGCTAGCTCAGGGAGCAGGCATCTAGTTTCGAAACCGGTTTTTAAAAACCGGTAAGTTTTGAATTATCTTTTTGAGGGGACGCATGAGCAAATCTTTGCATGGCGGCGGTTGGACATACTGTAGCATTCTGACCGGATGTTCAGGTGATGTGTGACGCGACAAAAAAGAACCTCGGAGAAAAAATTGACAAAAATCATTTTTTTGCCACTTCAAAGTGGAAAAAAAAATGTGTGAATCCGGTCAGAATTGTACGGAGAAAAGCCTGTGTTATGCGAGACATCCACAAGATTCTACAGTACTGGTCTAGAATATACAGTTCCATCCGTTGTCTCGGCAATAGCTGCACGACCCCGAGCCCTCGGCTTGATAACACTTGTGGGTTAATTAGCTGTGTTCCCCAAATCCTCAGTTTCTACACACCTCTTCTTGCCCGCCGTATCTGCAGTTGTCGCAGCGGTCGCTACCCGTATTGGTTTTTGACGCTGGGAGACCCATCGTGACTTTGGTGGCTGGCGGGGTAAACTGTTGCTACTGGGCTGCCTTTGCTCCTTTTATGTCTGCATGCGGAGGACCCGGGGGCGAGATGTACCATAGATAGCGCTGTACATCGGGCTAACTCCCGGACCCGGCGTGCCTGCGTGGGACCGAGCCGTGTATACACTTCCTTCCTCCCTTCCCGTCGTTTGGCGGTTCTGCCGCCCACCCTGCCGCCCACCCTGCCGCCCACCTCCCGCTCTCACCCGTGGGCGGCAAAGCCACTGACCTCGATTAGGTCCGAAGCTATCCCAAGCCAGATCGACTTCGGCAGAGCCTTCAAGGACCGCGAACCTGGGGCGGTCCAATCTCTCGTCAACACGCTATACGGGTGGGCGGAAAAGCCGCTCAAAGGTACACTTCTTGTCTTGCTGACCGACGCATGCTAACAACCATCACAAAAAAAGGCCAAACCATATGTGGCGGCATATGCCTGCATAAGTCCCCATATGGGGCATATGGGCACATATGGTGCCC
Organism: Mycena kentingensis (nom. inval.); assembly: GCA_014461125.1. NCBI lineage: Eukaryota > Fungi > Basidiomycota > Agaricomycetes > Agaricales > Mycenaceae > Mycena > Mycena kentingensis (nom. inval.). Next base: position 173,690 of record JACAZG010000018.1, on the reverse strand, counting down.
GCTCACCATATACTGCCATATGCACCATATGCGCGACCCCCCCTTGTCTGGTATGGCGGCGTATGGTGCTGTATGGCGGCATATGGCGGGACCCAAACAGATACGGTGAAGAGGCACAGAAGGCAAGAAAGACAAAATAAACAAAAAACGGACAGATCGGGAGTCGAACCCAGAGCCTCCGCAGCGAGGCTGGCAGAACACGTAACCACTACACCATGCAGCGTTGAAGATATGGTTACTTTGCCGCCCCTCATCGACATAGCCCTTGCTGTCCTTATGTTTCCATCCACAAAGTTGCCCCGCGCGGCTGGGAATACTCTTTTATCGCTACCCTATGAGGTCCGCTCAGCCAGCACATGAGAATCGGGTTTTTTCTAGCTCTCATATGGTGGGATTCCACCTCATATGGCCGCGTATGGTGGGCACCCACCGCATATGGTAGCGTAAGGCGGCATATGACATGGGTTGACCACATATTATTTCCACCTACCATATAGTACCATACAACTCCATAAAATTACTCATAGGTCCATAAGGGACCTTACAAGCCAGAGCTCCGCCATATCCGGTGTAGTATGGTCTAACGGCACCATATCTGCTTTGAACCTTTTTTGTGATGACTTATTCTTACAGAGTACGAGGCTGCTCGGAACGCACACACAAACAAGGATCCGGTGTCGAATTCAGTCCTGATGGACGTCTACTGGTCGATGCCACTGGGCTGTACGCCTTCGCACAGGCCCTGGCCGACTCCGTTCCGCCTGTCTTTTTCCGGCAAGGCAACATCAACGCCTCCCCCGCTCGCGGGCTGGAACTCCTCCGACGGCGCTTCCTCCGCCCGCGACACCTCGACCCCCAACACCTCCGGGATCGGCTGGAACTCCCGCCCGCGCCTCCTCCGCCCGCGACACCTCCACCCCCGACACCTCCGGGATCGGAGACTGGAACTCCCTCCCCCACCCGTGCTTCCCCCGATGCTACCCGTCGTCACGTCGCCCAAAGGTGATATCCCCCCTCGCACAACCAGCTAACGCGCGCCCCAAAGCAGCGGCGGAAGCGGAAGGGGAATCCGAAGCTCCTCCAAAGCCCATCAAGAGCAGAAAGGGAAAGGGAAGGGTGGCGGCGCCAGAGCCGGGACGTCCCCAGCGATGCAACGCGAGACACGGGTAGGCGCGGAGATTGACGGTCAGAGAAGGAAGACGCGCTCGAGTCGCATGCAGGGATGAACGGGTGGTTCCCCGCCCAGGGAAGTTCCCGGTACTTGATCTCAAGTCTTGAGCTGACTCAAGTCCCCGATAGGAACTCGAGTTCACTCCACGACTCAAGTCTGAAAAGGCCCGCGACTAGCGCGGTTGTCGCGCAACGAGGAATGACAAGCATCTTCGCGCTCTCCCAATACCACCATCTTCCGGCTGCAGCTTTCGTTGCTGTCGAGCGGCCATGGAGGACGGTCCTGAATCCGCGCCCGCCGGGTAGATCGAGCACCGCACTCGCCCCTTCCACTAGCTTACCGCAAACGCATAGCTCGGGCATATCGTTCTTCCCTAACGCGCAGAACTTCACCATCTCTGGCGGCACGTTCCAGAATATCACCTACGTGAACGCTCCCGAACATGCTTCGGGTGGGTCTGCCCGCCTCCAATAGTGCGCAGGACGATGCTAACGGGCCCCGCAGGCAAGGGGCTGCCGGGGGGTGTCTTGAACGGATGTCGACCTGCGGCGGATTCGGTTGGACACCAACAGCGTCGTGCAGCTCGCACCGGTGCGGAGGTATATGTACACGGCGAAGGTGCATGCATGGGTGTATGGGGGACATGAGCGTGTCGGTGTACGAGGGCGAAGGCGAGGAGGCGATGGAGGTGAGCGCCCTCGAGCTGAGCGCTAAGAGGGCTCATTGTGTTTAGGGATGGAGGAGTACGGTGGCGAAGCATGCTTCGTATAGGTATCGCGCCGTCCGGTCGTCGTTCTTGGAATGCTGATAGCCCGCAGCCATCCAGGCATTGTCCGGCTGTTTGGAGTGTCGACCTCGTCTGGCGTCCATGCTGCAATTTTTCACAACAGTGGGCAGGCCCATTGCTCTGGTCTGCTCTTATAACACCCGGCAGAACTCGTCCCGCCAGAACAGACGCTCGACTGCAACAACTCTGTCCTCTGGCGGATCTACTACACGCTCTTCCTCGTAAGCCTTCCCTCACGCCTTCCTTCCATCTAACCCTTCCGAGTCGGCAGAATTCATGAAACCAGCCGCATACGTGTCCTCCCTCTCCTCGGGCGCCTAACCCTAACCCGTCTCCCTCGAAATGTGCACCCTCTGGATCCGCCCCTCGACGCGTCGCCTTTCCATCGAGCTCTGCCCCGGCGCCTCGCGCTTCCTCGCGCCGTACGCGCTCTCCGTGCGCTGCCGCGCCCCCACGCGTGTAGATATGACGCCTGCACTCGCTCCCGACGCCGACGCCGACGCCGACGCGCGCATGCTCGAAGAGATATCCTTCCGCGATCTATCCCGCGTATGCCGCTACTCCCTCGCGCGGAGGGTGGTGAGGGAGGTTCCGCGCGGGGAGCGGGTGAGGCTCGGCGGGGTTCTGCCGCCGTTCAGGTGCGCGGGGACGGCGATGCGGCATGTCGTTTCGCTCCCTGCTGCCGAGTGCAGGCTGCAAAGAACGCGATGGGCGGATGGGGACGGGCGGACGGGTGCCCCGATGGAGGTTTTAGGGGATGGGTGGACGAGGTACGCGTGCCTTTTTTCATTCAATGGAACCAAGAGTAACGCGCCCAAGGATCCCGACCGCCTCTCTGACGCCCGAGTCGACGTACACCATAACGTTTTGCGCCCAGCCTCCGCAGAGCGCGTATGGATGGGACAGACCGGTGTCTGCGTGCGGATGCCGCGCGCGTCTTTCGGCGGTGTAGGGTGCCAAGGCGGGATTGGGATCAGTGCGGTACGCGCCTTTTTGCTTTTGCTTCCTGGCCGCGTTTTCTCAAGGTGGTGACTGTAGTGTTTGTCGAGTGTGTAGGGTGTACGGTGTCGTTCGCCTTCCCGGAGGTCCCGCCAGTGCAGGAGGAGGAGGAGGACGATACAGGGCAAGGATACCTCGTTCTATGTCCCCCATCCGACTTTCTCTGCTCTTCCCCTACGGGGCCTCCGGATATACTCCATGTCCCTCGGTCGACATACGCGTACTACTCCTTCTGCCCTACCCAGCCCGTCCGCCCCGCGTCGGCCGCCGCCAACGCCCGCTTCCCGACTCCGCAGCTGTCCGTGCGCGCTGAGGGGTGCCGCTGGGACGTCAGCGTGTACGACGCTGTCGAGGAGTGTGCCACGATGAAGCTCGGGAGAAACGCGGATAAGGAGATGCCGTTGGCGCGGACGTTGGGGTTGCCTATGTTCGAGGTCGTTGACGGTGACGGTGACAGTGACGGTGCGGGTGGCGACGACGAAGCGAGCGACGGGACGAAGACGGCCGCGGTGACGACCAACATCTAGTCGAGGAGGAGGAGCTTATATCCGCTGCGGATTTGGAGGCATTGATAACCGGTGTGTGCTCGCTTGTTTTCAAGTTCTACCAACGGTGCTGACGCGGGCCCTCCTCTGTATCTTAGACCCTTCCCGCGAGTTCAATGTCGTCTCGGGGCTGCAGTTGGCGCTCATTGTTGGATGTGCTGTACTTTCGCTTTGAGGGGATCGAGGGCAGTTACCTCCAAGAATCTACCGCATTTTCTTTTGGGCTGGTCGTGTCTTATTTCTTCTACCGCCGCTCTAGCGGTACCCGCAGCGCCTCGAACCTCGCATAGCAAGATAGTCGCTTCCTACTCACTATCAATGAAAGTAACCAACAATGCCACTATTATGAGGTTGGATTTGATGCCATCAAGAAATCATAAATTTCCAATGATGCAGTCCTGTTTCTCTAGCGACCCTCCAAAAATCGGGACCAAAGGACCACCGTATGCACCGCAATGTCAGCATCTTTCCCGACAACTCCGTTAAAACTCGAGAATTTACAACCGGAAAAGCTGAAGCTCTGGCTCCTACCAAAACCTTCTGCGAGGTATTTCTCTGCTGAAACACAAGTCAGTGCTCTACGCTCTGTAGGATTAAATGATGCGGATTCCAACTATATTTTGATCAGATATCAAATTGCCAAATTTGGTAGGTCAGGCCACAGCATGCAATTTGTAGGTTTTTGGGTCTGTCAGAGAAAATTGCGAGTTATGAAGACTGGAATGATGCAATCAGATTGAAATTGATGGTGCTGACTCCAAACCAATCCATCTTCCGACCCTCCGAATCCCTAGCTACTTGCACCAAATCTGAGTGAATAATAATGCCATTGTTGGTTACTTCCGTTGATAGTGAGTATGTGACAGGCTCCCTTGGGACACTGAGGCTCGGTCGTGCATACCCCTCCCGCCGCGATGCTTGCTTCTGACTTGCTCCACGCAGTTTGTGGTCACGATACAGCTCAATGGCAAGGACCTCCGCGTCGCCCTCGATACGGATAGTTCTGACCTCTGGTGCGTTGTCCCTGTCTTGTCGACGACAACCTGCTCATAAAACGCAGGGTGGTGACGCCGCCGGACTTCCACTACGACTCGACTGGCTCGATTCCCGCACCCCTTGGGTTTATCGGAAGCAGCGTCAACGGGGCAAAGGGGTTTGTAGATATGCATGCGGCTTGGTGGGTACACTTTCCCACGCCAGGCGTTCCTCGATGCCAACCCCAACGAAGTATGTTTCTGAGAATACTTGCATACAGGCTCTCAAAAACGGTATATAGGTCGATTTCACGTTCGTCGTCGACTCTGGACAAGACCTCGACGGCCTGATGGGGCTCGCATTCAACTTCGTCAACTCCTCCGATGATATTACATTCGTCAACTCCTCCGATGATATTACATTCATAAACTGCCACTACGAGACAAAAAGAATCGTTTTTGACGACCTTTGCGCAATATACACGAGCCTCGGTTACTTTCCTTCAAACTTTGCGATTGTTGCGGTTGAGCCACCGGAAGAGCAAGTACGTCGCCAACAACAAGAACGCCCCCACGGCGGTGTAAACCGTGAACATGATCCAGGCCGTATCCCACGCGTTCTGCGCCGAGCTGAGCATCCCGACGAAGAAAATGACGAGGAGGGTGATGAAGAACCCGGCGCCGAGCCACCACCATGTAACGGCCTTGACGAGCTCGTAGACGCGGCCTTCCTTGCCCCCGAAGCGCCACCGCTTGCCGTACGAGAAGATGGAGAAGGGGCCGGTGAAGGTTTTGGACAGATGTCCCAGACCTAGAAGCTCGGCGATTGTGGCGAGCCCGACCGAGCGGAGCCAGAGCCCGAGCCGGATGGCGTACACGATGAATATGGTTGATGTCGCGAGCCAGACGAAGACACCGAAGAAGTCGAAGAGCAGGTTGGTCCCCGTGAGATCCTGGTCCTCCGCTGGCCTGTCGTGCGCGACCTGCTTGAAGGGAGTCGACATCCCGAGCAGGGAAGCCGAGAGCGAGAGGGGCAGGTAGAGGGAGGCGAGGATGGTGAGGACCATGACCGACTTGGACTCGCGGATAGCGTGCCGCTTGGTCAGGTACTCGAGCTGACGGTTCAGCGCGTCTAGGGCCCGCGAGGCGTTGCTGCTGCGCTCTTTAACCAACCCCTCGAGCGTCTGCTTCTCCCGCGCGTAGTCCGCCGGCCGGCGGAAGCTGGCGGCAGCGATGTTCGGCTCCAGGGCGTTGAGCACAAACTCGATGGAGTCGACCAGATTGTTGACGCTGCGGAGAATGCCCTCGGCATGCTCGATCTCCTTGAACGCCTCTCGACTCTTGGTCGACAAACGCGGCTCGAAGAGGCCGAGAGGGACCTGGAGATGGGGGTTCTGAACGAGCGGGAGATGAGATCCCAGCAGCTCGCCTTTTGCCAAGGTGTTGGGCCAGATCAACGGCGCGTAGTAGTCCACCCGCTGCATATAGATCGACGCGAGGAAGAAATCGAGGACCAAGAGTTTGACGAAGGTGTCGAGGGTCCCGTCAGAGAGCGAGGTCCAGCTCTTCCCCTCCCTCATCTTGGGGACAATGCGCGGGTTCTCGAAGTGGATGTCATGAACGATGTTGCGGGCTCGATACATGTTGAACAAGACACGCCAGGGCTACGCCCTGGCTTCGGGCCTTGTTTCGCTATTTCGATGCGAGCAACATTTCTACATCGTGTTCCGAGGTCTATTGCACAATGTCAACACAGTATCTTAGTCCATATTCAGAATCGCGCGTGACAGACAGTGTAGAAAAAGCTAAGCATCGGTGTACTCTAGCTATCCGTTGATGTGTAATTATAAGATTTCGTATCATCTCTATCCACTCCCTCCTTTGCTGCCTTGCCGCTTGTCAATCCTAGATGCCGACACTCATTCTCCCTCGGCGCCGGATCTCCCCGGCCAGCGTTGTCGTCTCGCACTCCAATCTCAACGCCATGAGCTCTTCTCCGCGACCCTGTACTGTGCCTGTCGCTCCAATGTGACCCCGCAGCTGCTCTCGGCTCCTAAGGAACGCCCCAGACATCCGGTAGCAGCCGATTCTCCTCCCACCTACGGCCTATCCGAGCCTGATCCCTCCGCATCTCAGCCTGAGAAGTCAGCCGCCGAAAGGGTTCTCCGAAACGGACTGCATGCGCGCGTCTCCTGCACGACGTCCGTGACTGCACAGGTAAGTAATGCAACAGCAGAAGATGAGAAACTCCCGTCTACGGAATCGCGTCTTGTTAATGTCGGAGCAGGGCCAGATTCGGCGTATGCTGAAGCGACGACCTTGTAATTATCCTGGAAACAGATGTCAGTGAGTCGCCGCGCTTGTGCGTTCGCATATCAAGGCAATCGCGCATTTCTGGCACCACAGGAGATGGCTCAGTTAGCGGAGAGAGGTTGTGCTGGGATGGCATAAAGTGTCGTTCGTCTCGTGGGGACCGAGTGGGTGAATGGGGAATCGAGTGGAGCGAGGCGACCGCGAGACATGTGAGTATAGTAGCGTGCGACGGAGCTGGGATGGAGTGTCGGAAAAACCTCAGCGGGAGGGCGACATAGCTCGGCGTTGGAGGGATGAGCAGTACGGGATGCGGCGGCGGTTGGGATTGCGAAATTTCCGGGCCGAATGCGATCGCTACGCGGACACGACACGGGAAGGGACAGATGTGCACTCGCGGGGCAATTTGAAAGATATAATCGAGGGCAGAGAGAGCAGTAGATCGGGCGGAAGGAAATCCTCTCATCGCGGCTGACATTTCAGGAGAGTATTCGGGAGGGTGATGGTGGTGGGAGGAAGTAAGGAGCAACTGATGCCGCCGGCCAGCTTCGAGAGCTCAAATATGTACTGTGGTTCAACAGCATCTGCGGAGTGGGGTTCATCACATGTGACGCTCGTGGACCCTGGAACGCTTCTGGTTCAGCGCTTCCAAAGCTGTTGCGGGCGCTTAGCGATTTAACACCATCGCGAAGACCCGCCCAAGCATAGAACTGGCCAAAATAGGTGAATGAGGCTGTAGAATTATCCCCAAAAATGGCTAGATTCACAGCACTTGCACTGGTACGCGTAGTGTGCTTAAGAGAAGGAGAATGTCTGCGCGGACCAGACGTCGTTGACGATGATGACAATGAGCCGGTGTTTGGCGTCTTGAGCGCAGGTCAGGTACGAGTCCCTCGGATGGAGGTCGTAGTCGAGGGGATCCTGCTGCAGACTCATGCGATTGACGAGGCGATAGAAGTGTTTGTCGCCGCCGACGAACTGTTGGGACCATTGCGAAGAGATGCTGCCGATGTCGTTGACGGGAATCGGGTCGTTGAGCCAGCGGAAGATACGCCGCTCTTCGAATGGCTTCTCGGCGACGTTCGGCTGCGTGTATTGGTCCTGGAGAGGAGGTTATCGAGGTCCGCTACCCCAACCGACGACGTACCTGGAGAAACTTGATCACGACGTCCCTTGCCGGACGCGTCGACTCGGGACCCTTGGTGTCTCGGAGGCCCGTAATCACAAAATCCGAGTGAATAGTAACCTGCGTAGAATGAGGCATCTCTCGCTAGCCTCTATGTGAAAACACAAACATCAAGAATCCTGGCGGTCCTGTCGTCGTGCGCCGGAAGACTTTGCAATCCCTCGGCAATCTCGGCATGCAGCTCAGCGATATCCGGCTTGAGCTTGAACATCGCTTGGAGCACCGGCGCGGAACCGTCAAGTGGGGCGTCGATGACTTGCAAGACGGCCTTTTCGCCCTGGGGCACGGTCCCAAGGGCGCCTTCGATGCCGTCCGAGGTAACAGAGGGTGCGGTGGCCATTGAGAAAGCTGAGGCAAAGACGCAGGTGCGGCGAAGTGGGTCTGGGGAAAGCCAAACCCACTCACCCGTTTGCGACGTTTCTTAAGTTCAAATCGCCGAATTATCGCACGTCGATGTAGCCATCTTGAACGCTATTCATAGAGGCTGAACCCTCTTGACAGATGCTCCCCACAGATTCGCGGTGTCCAAGTATGCTCAGAGCCTCAGACGCGTTTGGATCATAGAGCGAGGTGTGAGCGCAGAGGTGTTGGACGCAACGCACCCGGAAGTTCCGATTTGGCATCCCAACTCGTCCTACCAGGAAACCGCTGGAGAAAACCGATGAATATACATCTGGGAATTTTGTCAGATGCCGACTGTCCATGCGGGGTGAACCCTTTCCTCCCTGCTGTCCGCCTAGGACGATCTGCGTTCCGGAGCGGCGAACTCTCAATGGCGGACGTCAAAAAATACTTCCACGTATTCGCACTAGGTCGGATGTCCGAACAGTTCAAAGACGGGCAAACTCTGAGCGTCACCGCTCCTAGTCTCGGAAACCCAGACGTTCTCTCGCAGAGCAAGTAGCCGGATATAAGTCCATATGTTAGACCTTATTAGCAACCGCAAAATTTGGGTCCAACTGAATAGTGACTGAATTGAATTGGAGCCACTTTTACCAGTTGCTAATAACCTCTGTTACAGCTCTTTGCAGAATTCATGAGACTAACCCGTTGATTGACGGGGAAAAAGCTATCATTTTTATCACGGTCCCCTGGGCGCATTTCTGATCCGTTCAGGGCGAGACCGGGCGCGTTCGACGCGCATTTGAGCGGGCTTTCGAGCCATACCAAATTTCGTATGAAATTATACAATTTCAAAATTTCCATATTTTAGGCCTGCCCCGGCCTTCCTCGGGTTCAGGCAGGCCTTCCTCATGTCCTGTTCAACGAATGTGTACCCTAAGTGCGTAGGGAACGCGTCGAAGGACACGCAGCATCATCCGCGACGAAGCACCACCATCATCAGCTACTCGCGCCTTGCTCTTGACCACCACCACCGCATCCCATCGTTCAGCCGTCGCACATGGTCGCCGTCAAGGCCATTAGCGACGACGTCAAGCTCGCGGCCATCAAGCTTTATGACCGCCGGCTGCTCGACCTCCCCACAATCCTCAGCGTCGTCGGTTTCTCCAGACCGACGTTCTACCGTGCGCTCACTCTCTACCGCAATACCGGTTGCCCCTCCCGCCCCAAGTCGTACCGCCGCGGCCGCCCCCGCCTTGTCATGCGAGACGACATTGCCTACATCCTCGCTCTCCTCCGCCTCCGACCCGACTGGTTCTTGGACGGCCTCCTGAAGCTCCTCCGCCACAATCGCTTCCTCTCCATCCACTTCACAACAATATTCCGCGAGCTTCGACGTGTCGGCGTCTCCCACAAGAAGCTCAAGAAGATCGCGGCGGAGCGAAACGAGCCCGTGCGGATGGACTTCATTTGGCGCATGGCGAAATACGAGACTCGGCAGCTAGGGTTTATCGATGAGACGTCCAAGGACGAGCGGACCGTCACACCCAACTACGGATGGTCGTTTGTGGGGACGCGCGCTGTGGTCAAGCGCAAGTTTGTGCGAGCAACAAGGGTGACGGGGACGGGGTTGCTCACGGAGGACGGCATGCTTGCAACACGAGTCATTGTAGGCTCTATGAAGAAGGTGGACTTTGTGCATTTCCTCGAGCACAACGTGGTACGTCGCTCCTTCGCGCTTAGGACTGAGGCTCATTTCTCAAAGATGCCGCTCACGTCGCCGTACCCGGGCCCGCTTTCCGTCCTCGTCATGGATAATGCCAAGATACACCACGGGCAGGAGATCAGGGACCTTGCGGAGCGATTCGGTGCGTATTCCATGTCGCTGGTGGCGCCTCTGACCATTCCTCGCAGGTGTTCGTATCGAATATCTCCCGGCATACTCGCCGGACCTCAACCCCATTGAGGAGGCGTTCGCGCAGATCAAGGCATTCATTCGGCATAACTGGGATGTTTTCCAGCTCAAGAAGGGTGGCGCGGGTTTGTACGATATGCAGGTGGCGATGGAGATCGTGTCCGCTCAGGACGCTCGTAGCTACTTTGCTCATGCAGGCTACATATAGAATACAACTCGGTTTCGATGGTTCTACGATTACAAACTTGCGGGTGGATACAAAAAGTCCAGGTACAAAAACGGCGACAACAGGCAGCATCACGCGGCCTCGAGTGGCCAGCTCCAGGCTAGTACAGCAACGCGCAGCTGTGCGACCTCTCCCACCATCAACAGCTCCTTCAATTCGCCTAGGTTCGCAAACCGGAAAGCATCCGTCGTCCGGAAGCCGTTGTCGTGGAGTTTCTGGGCGGTATCGATGTCGAGCTCGTACATTTCAGCGAACTGTTCCAAAGTTTGCGAAGCACCGGCGGAGCGGTCGGCAGGGATGAGGGGGACGTCTGCGCGCCGCGCGGCGACAGTGGACTCGGATTCAGGCATGTTGACCGTCACATTGACTGCTGGCGCCTTCCGGTCAGCTTCGTACTGCGCGCGACGCTCCTGGAGCAAGCTACGCCGGTTACGCGAGTTTGCGGCGTCAAAAAGATGGTGGTTGGGTGGGGAATTCTCGTCGCACTCGTCCGCTTCCTTGCGCTGAATCAAGAATTGAAGCAGCTGCGGAATGAATGCCCACGTACCCACGCGTTTGCCCACGTCTCAAAATGCGGGTTGCCCATCGCAAGATGCTTGCCGGTCTCGGGATTGGGATAGCAGAACTCGCTGCCATCATTAGCGTTACACTTGTAGAGGACGCGGAGCCGCTCAATCTTCTCGTTGATGACGACGTTCTCCGGCGCAATGTCGTCCGCTCGCGGAGCCTGTGCGTGGATCAGGTAAGCAAACGCAGAAGCGAAGGAGTCTGCATACCCCGGACCGCCGCTTCTTCTTCTTCTTTGGCTGCTCATCTTCGTCGTCTTCGTCGAGAACCAGATCCTGCGCAGCCCGTCAGCATGTCACTAACAGGCAAGATGCGAGCACGACGAACCGGAATGTAAACAGTGAACTTGGCTTCGGGCCCGCTCCTACGCTTCAGAACTTTGGTAACCAGCGTCTTGAACGCTTTTTCGCTGTTCAGATCGGTGAGGGTGGCGTGGACATTCGGAATTGTGAATTGAATCGTGTAGTCGTCGTCGTATGTCAGCTCAGTACCACAAGCGGCGTTGATTTCGTCCTGGATGAGCGTGGAGAGGGAGTCGAGCGTGAAGTCTTCGTCCATGCAGACATCGAGGAGGATTGTCTTGACCGTTGAACGCGAGTTCTTGCGGTTTCCCTTGGTCTGTACGATGATCTGTGTGTCGAGAGTCGGAATAACATCGCCGTCCTCCTCCTCATCTAGTACGGGTTGGGAAGCGCCTCGAGACGGAAGGCTGGCCACGCACCTGAGGGATAGAACGGGTCCCCGCCGCCTGCATCCTGCTCAGCATTCTCCAACTGCGCCGGCGCCTCCTCATCTCCCAGCGTATCCCCCTCCTCCTGCTGCTCAAAATCCTCGTCTCCGCCATAGCCACCAAAATCCTCCTCCTCGTCGCCCGCTTCGCTGTCCAGAATTTCCTGCGGCGGGAACGAGTGGATGAAGCGCCATATCTCGCGACCGGCCTCGGTGTTATGCCGGAGGTCATTTGGCGTCTTTCCGCGATGGTAGGCCGGGGCTTTCTGACGGGCACGATTTGTGGTGGTGCGGAGGGCTGGTTGAGGGTGAGTGAGTTTGCCTACGGTACCGGTGGCAGGCAAACGGACGCGTGCGCGAGGGTGGACCTTCCTCATCGCCGAGATTGGATTTTGAGGGCTGGTGGCGCGGAGACTCGTTCTCTGGGAGAAGAGCGCAATGTGAGATGGCAAGATGTAGAAGGATTGCGCATATACGCACCTTCGTTCCGCTTGCGCTTGCGGGGCGGCGCCTTTTCGTTCTCCTCGGCAATGAGACGGTCGACAGCTTCTGAGACGTCCTCGGGACGCTCTATGGTCTTGCTGTGACGTGTGCTACGGCGGAGGGTGCCCTCCATCGTCCTTGACGCGGGAGGGTGGTGGTCGGGAGCAAGCCGCGCTAGTCGCGCTCACCTGATGATGACACTGCATCGTCGCATTACTGCTGCGCGTCACTCCGCGCGTTTATTATGCTTCTGGGGTGCATATATACCCAGTGAAGGTTGCAGAGGGTTTCCTGAGCCCGAGGAAGGCCGGGGCAGGCCTAAAATATGGAAATTTTGAAATTGTATAATTTTATACGAAATTTGGTATGGCTCGAAAGCCCGCTCAAATGCGCGTCGAACGCGCCCGGTCTCGCCCTGACCGGATCAGAAATGCGCCCAGGGGACCGTGATAAAAATGATAGCTTTTTCCCCGTCAATCAACGGGTTAGTCTCATGAATTCTGCAAAGAGCTGTAATTGAAGACATGATTGATTCCCAAGCTGTCGAGGATGGATGGGCGAGAGAACGTCTGGGCCGGTCGGCGGTCGATTTGACAGACCCACCGTCACCATCGCACTGCTGAACGCATCGACGCGTCCCACTTGCTGGACGTGCTGAGTATACACGGAAGTTGTTGTGGGAGCTCAAGCAGGCCTGCCCGGGCAATTTGAACCTAACTTCTCTGCTAAAATATGGGATGCTTGTAATAAATGGTACCATGCTAGGAGAAGTTTGTGCGGGTCCCGCCCTCACAAGGCTTTCTGCAATGGTGTAAATCGTGATCAGGGCTCTTGAACAAGTACCTGCAAACCCCCTCCGACCTACCACAACTGACAAAAGTCATGGCACATGTAACAGGGGGTATTTTTGTCACACTAGACGGCACATCCCACCTGGAGGTGCCGGCCTGCAAATCAAAATTTGTGACCAGCGGCCATTTTTGTCAATATAATTCCCGCTACCTTAGGTAGTGGGTCTATAGAGGAAGCACACCTGTCACAAACAGGTCGGTTAAGTCTGTCGCAACAGCAGAGGCAGTATAAACTTGGAAACCAAGGTAGAGGTCACGGTAAGAATGTGACAATAGTGTTGGTGTTACACTGGGTCTGTGTCCTTAAGATCAGACAGATGACGCGTAAAGATGATGTGATAAAAGAACTAGGGAACTACATGCAGCGGGGCAGCCCCCTTATATACTATTGGCTGTGGCTGTGCTATCATAGTCAGACACAGTCAATATATCCAAATATGGTCTGTTCCAAGTCATTCTGAGTTATCTGAACTCACATATAGTCATTCATAGTCGTGACAAGTCATTCCTTGATTGAGTCGCCCTGACTCTTCATTGAGTTGATGTGACTCTCCCAGAGTCACAGAGACTCCTGTAATTGGGTCTCGCATCAGATGGGCCCTTGTCACATCAGATAGGCCTCGAAATGTGACATTACCCCCCCTCTAAGGTCAACGTCCTCGTTGACTGAGGGCCGTTCTTGTGCCTTTGCACCTTCAAATTTCCTCCAGGAATCATGGACATAGTAGCAGAGTGGATTGTCGCAGTATGCTGTCTCTTGAATTTATCCAAGATCTTCTTTGCATTGGTTAGATTGCGCTCTGGCTCCCAGTTGTTGTCACTATGTGGATAACCTTTCCACTTGACCAAATACTGGCGTCCTCTCCCTTGTTTCCTGGACTTGAGGATTTCTTCTACCTCATATTCTTCCTTGCCTTTGACAATCTTTGGAGCTGGGCGCTCCTCGCGGCGATGTGCTGGTGGCTCATGGTATGGTGTTAAGAGCTCTTCGTTGTATACTGAATGCCTTCTGTCAGTATCTGGTACTTTCAGCCTATATGCCGACGCCCCAACCTTCTCCAAGATCTCAAAAGGACCAATTCGTCGGTCTGCAAACTTTTCAGACGGACGATCCTGTTGTATGTTTGTAGCCTCTAGCCACACCTTTTGCCCAACCTTGAACTCGGGTGCTGGTACTCTCTTGCGATCATAATATTTCTTCATGCGGTCCTTTGCTCTACGCATCGCAGCACCAGCTTCTTCCCGTATCTTCTTCAAGGTATCGGCAAATTTCTGCGCCGAGTCGTTCCTTGACTCAAGGCGACCTTCGAACCCTTTCCAAGGGTGATATCCATGGTCCAAGAAGAATGGTGACAGCTGTGTCGAGCTGTTTGCCTTGTCGTTATAGGCAAACTCAGCCATCGCTAACCACTCTGCCCAATCCGACTGATGGTAGTTGACATATATCCTGAGGTAGTGTTCAATCTCCTGATTCATCCTCTCTGTCTGACCATCACTCCAGGGCCGGTATGCTGTGGTCGGGTTCATCTCTGTTCCCAGTAACCGGTTCAGTTCAACCATGAACTTTGACACGTACCTCGTGTCCCGGTCAGAGATAATCTTCTTTGGCACGCCATGATACCTAATAATCCTGTCGCGGGTTAACCTTGCCACCCCTTCACTGTTGAGCTCCATATCCACTGGTTCAACATGAATTGTCTTGGTGAACAAGTCAACCCAAACCTGTATTGCATCATACCCATTGCTCTTTGGGAGTGGTCCAATCAAATCCATTGAGATGATTTCCCAAGGGCCTTCTGGTACTGGATGCGGGTTCATCAGACCATGCTTTCTGCGCTTGAACCTTGTTCGTTGACAGGCCTCGCATGTCTGGACATAGTCACGGACTTGGTTACCCATCCGGGGCCACCAGTAATTCCGTTCAATCAGTTCCTGTGTTCGGAACCCACCTGGATGTCCGACCAATGGCACATCGTGGTGTAATCTGATGATCTTCTCTCGCAGTTGTCGACTGTTTGGGACATATACCTTGTCCTTGTAGAAGATCATACCATCCTCTTGAATCCAGCCTGGCAGTTCCTTCTTCAGAGCTTGCTTCACAGAAGAGTCTATCCGTTTGGTGGCCTTAATCTCCGAAACCAAACTCTCATCAAGGCTCTCAAACTCAAATTCCGACCGTCGGAACATCTCAGCTTTGAGAAGTGTAACATCCTTGTTATCACTTTTACCTTGATCGTGGTCTGACCTTCTTGACAGCAAATCTGCCTTGCGATTCAGAGCTCCTGGTCTGTGGTGGAGTGTGAAGTTGTATTCCGCTAACTCGGTGACCCATCGGGCCTGTCGTCTATTGAGCTTCTGGGGTTTCCTGAAGTATCAAGGTTCTGGTGGTCTGTGAACACCTCAACTGTCTCTCTTGCTCCCATGAGAATGGGCCGATATTCCTCCAGAGCAGCCATTATTGCAAGCATCTCTTTGTCGTAGATCTCATAATTCCGCTCTGTCTCAGATAAGCTGTGAGACATGAACCCAACTGGCCGCCATTGCCCATCCTGTATTTGGCTCAATACTGCACCAATTGCACCTTCTGAGGCATCTGCCTCAAGGCGGAATTTCCCATTGTCTGCAGGCAATGCCAACACTGCATCCTCTGCAACTCTTGACTTCAGCATCTGAAAAGCATTCCTTTGCTCTTCACCCCAATGCCATCCACCTTTGCCAGTCAGCCTGGTAAGTGGCCGTGCGATCTCACTGTATCCTCGTATGAAACGGCGGTAGAAGTTGGTAAATCCAAGGAATGCCTGAACTTGTTTGACCGTCTTTGGCTCTGGCCAATCTATGCTTAATCTTCACTGGGTCCATCTTCATCGAAGTTGTGTGAAATGATCATGCCGAGATATTCAATAGAGGTTTGTTCAAACTCGCATTTCTCTGGTTTCAGATATAGCTTATGCTGGGCCAGAGTGTCCAAAACGCGGTGAACAACCCGACGATGCTCCTCCAGGGTTTCTGTGAAAATCAGTATGTCATCCAAGTAGACAATAACTCTTCCTTCATTCACAAGCTCACGGAGTATATCGTTCATCATCGTCTGAAATGTTGCGGGTGAGTTGGTAAGACCGAAGAACATCACTAGAGGCTCAAATAGCCCTCGGTTGGTGCGGAAAGCTCCTTTCCATTCATCACCTTCCTTAATCCGGACATTGTTGTACCCCCAGCGGACATCAAGCTTTGTGAAAAATCTTGCTCCCTGCAGCTTATACACAAGCTCAGAAATCAATGGGAGGGGATAGCGATTCTTCACCGTCATCTCGTTCAGTTTTTGGTAGTCCTGAACTGGTCGAAGAGTCCCATCCTTCTTTTTCACAAAGAAGAACGCAGATGCCATCGGCGACTTTGATGGTCTGATCCGTCCTGTCTTCAAGTTTTCTTCAAGAAACTCATCCAATTTGTCTTGTTCTGTTCTTGACAATGGATAAATCTTGCAATCCACTGCCTGGGCTCCAGGTATGAGTTCAATGGCATGATCCCAAGGTCTCCTCTCAGGCAGTGAATCAAAGGAATCCTTGGCAAATACTCCTGCAAACTTCCGATATTGCATGGGAATCTGGCCATCCTGTGATTTCTCTTTCTGCCTTCCTGCCTCTTCTGCGAGGCGCTGAGACTGAGTTTCCTTTGCACGAAGCTGGACTGCATTGCTGAAATCAACCATCAGCAATGATTCCCCTTCCTCCAAGTCTCTGTCCTTGCAACCTGTTTGGTACTCGTCACCAGTCATGTTGCATGTCTCTGGACAGTGATTAAACAGGATTGTCTGTTCCTTCCAATCAACTTGAGGATTATGCTTCAGCAACCAATCATACCCAATGAAAACCCTGGCCTTCCCTAAGCCAGCGACCAAAAATCGTTGCTTCTCACGATGAGGACCAATATTCATGTGTAACTCCACATAATGGGTAATCTTACCCTTGGTATTCTCAGTCCCATCAGCATTCTTGGCAACAATGTGAACATCAAGTTCCTTCAAGACATATCCCTGAGCCATGGCATAATCTCGGTCTATGCAAGTCGACATGCACCCACTATCCAGCAGTCCTTTGACACCGCGAGTTCTTCCAGTCTCCGGGTCAGTGAGAACAAGTGGTACGACCATTTCATGGCGCTTCCTGTCTGCGTGGAACTTCTTGAGTTCTGCGGTCAAGCGATCTGGCTTCTTGGCCTGCTGCTTTGCTGCAGCTTCCCGAATTCGGATACGAGCCGGCACCCTAGTCCGCTTGGGTGTCTCGTATGTTGCCGTCTCTTCCACTGTCACTTGAGACTCTGGAGACGGGCTTCCATGGTACCCCTTTTTTCCTGCAGTGGGCTTTCTGCAACCATCGCAAGACTGCTCCTGCTTCGACCGTCGAAGCTTCCTTGAGCGCTTGCGCTTTGTGTGGACCTTCACTATCCGACTCAGTCCCCTTGCACGCTCACTACCATCGTGCGGCGGCAACGCTGGACCCTTATCCGGACCTGTGTCTTGATCCTCCTTAGTGTTCCGCACGGGGAACCCGCGAGGTGAATTTTCTTGACCCGCCCCCGCCCCCGCCACTGACCCGTCCCCGCTCTGACGGGTGCGGGATCCCGCCGGCTAGCAACGGGTCGCGGGATCCCCGCCCCCCGCCTGCCCCGCGGAAGCTTACACCTCTTTAGACATGCCAGGCCAATAGATAGGTTGTTACATATACAGCAAATAAATAAAAAGAGTACTTCTACGCATCCTCCGCATCCTCACGCGTTACCTCGTCCATATCGTCGTCGTTCACGTATCCGCGGAGACTCCAACAGCCCAGGCACATCAACTGCCGTCCCGTCTCGCCCGACAGTCGGTTGCGAATGGTAGAGATGAGAAGCCGGCCACGGCTGAATTGCCGCTCGACGTAAACGGAAGTAGCTAGATTATCAGCACAGCCCAACAAACAAAGCAGCGGTCGCACGTACGAGAAATAGAAAGATAATCGCGCGCCAGCCGGGAGAGAACCGGAAATTCCTTCTCGCGATCCCTCCACCAGCGAAGCACGTTCGCCACACCAGCAACTCGAGGCTGCGCCAAGTAAACAGCAAACTCATCTTTCAACACCGCCGCTACGGCAGCGCGCCGAATGGAGCGATCCTCCTCGAGATCCATCTCATCAAACATGTTCGAAGCTGTCGACGTTGAGGGCTGAGTATCTGCTCAGACTCGGACAATGGTCGAAGTGAAAAATGCGCACCACGGGAACGGACATCTCAATATCTGACGACGACTCGTCCTCCTCCATCGCCTCCCGATAGGCATCCCGATACGCGGTGTACAGCTCCGAGACCTCAGCCTTTGCCTTGGCGACGTCCGCGGGCTCCCAGTCATTGTCTTCGAAGTACTGGAGCTTGTAGCGTGGGTGCAGCGCTGGGCATAGAATTAGAGGGACCATACAGAAGGGCCGGAGGCTGCGTACTCATTGCGACGCGGTAGACGCGGGAGTCGTACGTCTTGGAGTAGTAGCGGTTAAGCGTCCGCTTAGCCTGGAGCAGCGCGACTTTTATCGGGGTGCAGAGCGAGCGCAAAGCAACGTCGGGGGCGCCAGACGATCCCGCGGTCGTGGTGTTCAGAACAGCGGTCGCGAGAAGCGCGTCGAGCTTGTCCATCGTCGGCACAACACTAGCGAGGGTAGCGGAGTCTCGCGAGAAGAACAAAGTCGCGTGCTTCAAAGACTATGTACATTGATTAGCAGCAATCTGGGGCGTTAGAGGGATATCCGCACCTGTAGAACGTCGCGTAAATCAGCCAGTGCGGTCCACTCCTCCGAATCAATCTCGTAGACGCGCAATCCGTGGTCGGCGCTGGCGGTGAACTGTTGTACGGCGCGCTTGTATTGCAGAAGGGTGTTAATCAAGTCGAATGTCGAGTTCCATCGCGTCTTGACGTCGCGAGGGAGGACGCGGACGCCCATGTCAAGCTCCTCGAGGAGCTCCTTCCATTGGGGAAGGAGAATAGTTGTTGAGTGCAGAATCTTGGTCGTAATTGCGCGCGCCTGGCGTCCGTAAGTAAGCGGGAAGCATTAACATAGATTAGATCTCGAGAACACATGCCTTCTTAAGTGCAGAACGGATAACCTCGGTCTCGGCCAAAAACTCCTCGCGATCCTCCGCCATCATCTCCGCCACCTCGTCGAACACATCCTCGTCCGCGTCCCGCGCATCGTCCGCCAACTCTAACTCATTCAGCTCCGCCAACAACAACTCGACATCCAACAACGCCTCGGCCGCATCCTCCGCCGCCGAACCATACTCGTCATCGTAATCCGTTGTTCCGTCTGCCTTTTTCGTTTTAAACATCTTGAGCAAGCTCTTGGCGACGAGGTTGATGATGTGCGCTGCGCACCGCGTCCGATCCGCCTGCCCACGAAAATCGCGAGGACTCTCCCCGACGAACCGCCGCTGCAGCATTCGCTCCAACTCCTTGATCATCGCGTCGTTGGCCGTGGCATTATCGCAGGTG
Source organism: Mycena kentingensis (nom. inval.) (assembly GCA_014461125.1). Lineage (NCBI taxonomy): Eukaryota > Fungi > Basidiomycota > Agaricomycetes > Agaricales > Mycenaceae > Mycena > Mycena kentingensis (nom. inval.). The sequence continues at coordinate 154,091 of JACAZG010000018.1, read as the reverse complement.
ACGCTACGGATGCGGTCGGAGACGCCGAAGTCATCTGCGACCTGGTCAAGAACGGCAGCGAGGTTCTTTCCGTCGTGAGACTAGAGATTGGATGAGTTGGCGGAGATAGAACACCCGCAACAAGAAACATACCTTCGGAACCTCGATGAAATCGAGGAGGCACTCGACTTTCTGTCCATTTTCCTCCCAAGACCCCGCAACGGCGACGTACGCCCGATGGTTCGGCGCCGTCCACGCATCGGTGCTAAGCGCGATGCCAGAGACGTGCTGTGAAGCGTGAGCGTGGGGTCAAGCGCTGAGAGATGCAAATCCAGCGTACCGAGAGGCGTTCTTTAACGCGTTCTTTCGTCCGCACAAACATCTTCTTCACGTCCCGCGCAACCGTGTCCGGCGATGGAATGTGGATCCCTGGGCGGCCCGACTTCATAAGGAACCGATAGGCGCGGTCCTTCACAATCCGGAACGGACGGAGACTCTCCGCGACCCAGCGAACGTGCCACGCCCTGCGGATGCATGTTAAAATCCGAATATAGAACGAGCTAAAGAGACGTTACCTGTTCTCGGCCTTGGTCAGCGGTCGATCCGAGAATACCTCCGCACCGGGAGCGGTGTGAAGCTTGAAGATGTCGGTAAGGCGGCGCTGGGTGTCTGGATTCCGGCGGAGAATCTCGCGCGCCTTCTTCACATCCTTCACCGCCATAGCCGCCGCCACCGTATCCGTCCCCCAGCAGGCGCGGGCGTGCGAGAGCAAGCTCTTGGTGGACTTGGCATCGCCAGTGGTCAAGTTGCGATAGATGGGCTTGCTGCTGCGACAGCCCTTCTTCGCGCAGGTGAAGGCGTGGTGGCGGCGCTTGCTCGTGCCGCGATAAACGATCTTGACATCTTGAGAGTAGAATGCGTAGACGGGACTGGTCCACCGCTTCTGGAGGGACTCTGAGCAGTATAGTCAGAATGTGCATAAGACCGCGACAATGAGACCACTCACCAAGCTCCTGCTCGTCTGTCATTTCTGCCCCACCAGCGTCGTCGTCGTCATCGTCCGAATCCGAGTCGTCGATCTCCATGAGCGACGGAGTGGGCGAAGAGGCGCGTGAGGGTGAAGATGACCGAGCTGCGAGGGAATCGGCGTCGCCAGCAAATTGGAAGGAACCTGTGAGCGCGTTAAGCAGCTTAATGAAGGTGGGAAGAGAGCTGACTTTGATCCGATGCTCGAGACGCCGCGCTCCCAGCCGAGGACATCGACGACTGAGAGGCGGAGCGGCGCGTGAGGCGTGTGCCCAACGCAGCCTTACGGGGCGTGTCAGACACACGTCCGCGCTCTGTATTCTTCTTTGGCGATACAAACTTAACCGCCTTCATTGCTGCCTTGCCGATGGCCTTGAACGCGCCACTGACTCGGGAGCCACGAGAGCGTGCAGACTCGTCCGAGGCAGATGTCTCCTCCGCGGTTCGCCGGCGTTTACGAGATGTAGACGAAGCCATGGGTGAAAGTGGGTGAGAGAGCGCCCGCACAAGGGATTTATTTACAATCCCTAATGCTAGGGTTGTGATTATCGTGCTCTAATCTACTGCTATCGATAAATGCTGTATCCTTCTGACCAGATTTTAGACTGTTTTTTTAGGCATCCAACAGCCCTTGGACAGATCGCAGCTGAAGTGATTGTTTAGTGCCTTTGCGCGCCGCACCGGACCTCGTACCTGCTCACGGGTCTGGCCACGGGTCGACGGGTCGCGAGTCCAGACCCGTCCCCGTCCCCGTCCAGACCCGTCCCCGCGACCCGCGGCGGGTCCCCGCCCCCGTGCGGATCACTAATCCTCCTGTTCCTTCTGGGATACTTCTGTGTCTCCCAGAACTGTGTATCGTCCAAACTGGTTTTTTCTGATCTGCCCTGCCTCCTTGGACTTCGGAGCAGGGCTCTTCAAAAACCCAGTTCTCTCAGCTTTGCAGCTAGTGTCTGGAGCAAATCATCTTGTGCATCCAGAGAGTCAACTTTGCTATCCATGTTGCGCAAATTGACTTTATCCTTTGGTGGATCAGGGCAGTCCCTCCTCATATGACCAAACTTTCCACAGTTGAAGCACTGGAATGGTCGAGTTCTCTGTCCCTGCTTATCGACATCCATAGGTACTGGCCCAACATTGGTCGACCGCGACAAATTTGGCACAGTACTTTGGATTGCTGGTGTAGGTTTTGAAACTGACAAAACCTTTGGTCTTGTTGTCGTCGGAGTATTCTGTCGCTGACGTCTCAGCTTTCCTCTCAATCGGTTTCCATCAATAAGCATCAGTCGCTTCTTGAAACCAGCATATGTGGTCGGCACATCATTGCCACCAATATATATCTGAGAGATAATCTCCTCATTGACATTGTCTTCAAGAATCTCTATCAAGAAGGCATTGTAGTCGGATGTTGCATCATGCGGCGAGTAGCCGGCCTGGTCCGCATAAAGTTCAAACTGCTGAAGATACTCAACAAGGCTAAGCCTCCCTTGTTGTGTTGTTGTCAACTTCAAATGAGCAAGCTGTTCCAGATTTCGATCTTCGAATGCTGCTTCAAGCTCCTCGAGAAGTTCTGTAAACGCATATGAAGCACGCAGAGTTCCATCTGCATTCAGAGTGCGTTTCTTCCAGTTTCGAACCCAGTCTGTCGCTGTACAACTGGTTCCATCTTGATTCCGCAAATAGGAAATGGTAAAGAAAATCTTCTTCTGGTCGGTGTTGAGTTCATTGCTGTATGCCGCTAGGTAGGTGGTAAGATATTCCTTGAAGTTGTTGAACTTTGAAACATCGCCTGAGAAGAATGGAGGTTGAGATGCAAGTATCACTCGTGAAGTCATGATCTCTTGTTGGTAAGAGTTTGTAGTCGCCTGGTACGATGGTAAGCAGTGAGTTCTTTTATTATGTCACAAACAGGTCGGTTAAGTCTGTCGCAACAGCAGAGGCAGTATAAACTTGGAAACCAAGGTAGAGGTCACGGTAAGAATGTGACAATAGTGTTGGTGTTACACTGGGTCTGTGTCCTTAAGATCAGACAGATGACGCGTAAAGATGATGTGATAAAAGAACTAGGGAACTACATGCAGCGGGGCAGCCCCCTTATATACTATTGGCTGTGGCTGTGCTATCATAGTCAGACACAGTCAATATATCCAAATATAGTCTGTTCCAAGTCATTCTGAGTTATCTGAACTCACATATAGTCATTCATAGTCGTGACAAGTCATTCCTTGATTGAGTCGCCCTGACTCTTCATTGAGTTGATGTGACTCTCCCAGAGTCACAGAGACTCCTGTAATTGGGTCTCGCATCAGATGGGCCCTTGTCACATCAGATAGGCCTCGAAATGTGACAACACCGTTTACATCCAAAATTTCGCATTTTCGGTCATGCTGTGCTCCTGGTGCGCTGGCAGGCGAAAACATGTATGGCTCTGTTGGAATGTGGTGACCGGAATGTCTTGGTGACTGTTGTCGGCACCACGACTCCACGTTCCCAAGGTATTTTGTCCTTTGGGGCATTGCTCTGAGCAATGCATTTAGTATGGAATTAATTAGATACATTCCATGTAGTATATAGAGAGCTGGTGGGGATAAGTTCCTCATCAGGTTATCAACCTATGGCCTAACAGTCGCGTGTGTCTAGTAAACGCTGGGTTCGAATTGTACAGGAGTGGTCGAAACGCAACAGGCTCTTCCGTGCCATGCTGGCATCCTACTATGCATACATATATGGCCTTGCGGCTAATGCAGCCTTATGGGAAACCACCAACTGATTAAATTCTATTTGGTGCTGCTGCCGTTACTTGAGCCTGGCACCCCGACAAAATACAGAAAATATGATATGGGTCAGCCAATTATTGAAATCCAAAAATAATCAGCATCTAACAGGTGCCATATTATTATTATCCAGGCATATCTTGTTGGTGCCTCCCGGCCAAACAACTTTGCATAGATGAAATATCAATACCAACCATGATTGCACTATTCCGACCCTAAGTTTGAGTTACGTGTTATGCAGCCAGAAATACAATGAAAAGTTCATCACTAAAGTCAGCTCAAAATAAATAAAAATAAAAATCTCATCTCAATGGCCAAAAATTCCATGTCTGAACTTATATTACAGTATTATCCAGACTTCACCTGCCATATGGAATGGCACATTTAGATTACCTCCTTGTTGAGAGGTCGGTAGGTAGCGGGCCCTGCCGTTTATCGGCCCTATTTGCCTTATTTGTGTATAGTATATCTATTGATTTGTGACAAACTAGACGTTGACCCGTGCTCCGCTACGGGTGAGCAAAAAAAAAAATCTTTCTGGCCCTATATACGCGCAATTTTTCGTAGCCCGTTATACTTCTTAACAAATGGCCGGTATCCGTGTCCGGACGACCCGTATGCCTGCAATATTTCGCCGGTGTACCCGTGTCTGGACAACCTGGACCTATGTCAAGATGACCTTTTTTCCCTCAGTGTATGGTGTCTGCATAAACCGCTGTACATGTGTCTGAACTTTGGATGGCGCCATTGTCTTTGACAACGTTGCATGTCCCGGGCGTTTTCGAGCTCTCGTGCGGCGGCAAATGCCTGGGGAATGTCTAAACATTGCGTTGCAGGTACTCGTTGAGTCCCGGCTGCGTGGTGAAGGGCGGAAAACAGCACAACAGAGGTTTGTGTCTTGACACTTGTCTTTGACATTTGTGTCAGAACAGCACAACATACGATTGGACGATCAAATGACTGTCTTTTGTATAATAGATAAAAACAAAAGATGAACCTCGGTTAGCAGGGTAGCACCCACAGACATGCCGCGGGTGGTGTTTATCATTGGCCAGGCAAACATCGCGGCACTGAGTCCGTGAGTCAGCCAAGTATTCCAGCTTCTAACATAGCTGTGTTCCTGTGCAGATGACAGCTGTCCAAGTTGGAAGCCTCTGAAAACAGGAGGTCATCCGTGGACGGATTATTTATAGGTCATAGAACTAGAAATCCATACCAGCTCCTTCCCAGAAATCCAGACCAATTCCGACTAAGAAGACTCCCACAGTATTTTGGTGAGTGAATAATCTAGTGTCATTTCCTTTAATTGTGACCTAAAGTGATGACTGAAACACTCGCACACAGCATGTCTGCATTCACATTGTTCTTGTCAGCGGCATCCGGGGATATTTTGATAGTTCGGCGGTCGGACCGACCTAGCTGTTCCAGCCCTCCTGCGAAGCGCCCACCCCCCATCTTCTTACATAACTGCTCGGAAATATTCGGCATCTGTCGGAAATATTCGGAATCAGCTTATATTACTATTCTATTAGGATAAAGCTTTGAATAGCTCCGCAGCAAGGGCTGGCTTGTGAGCCTGGAATAAACGTCTGGGTATCCGAGACTAACCGCTCCCGTTGTGATACAATCGGCTGGAAAGGCGTTGATCATCGTCAACCTGCAAATATGTAAATAAGTCCTGTGGACGATTAGGGCAAGTAGCACTTGGGCGAGCCGCCAGCACGCCGACCTCGAAGGAGCTCGGGTACACCCGGGGCGGAGGAGGACTGGGAGGGCGATAGGTATCACATTTACCACCGCTTGTGGATCCTAGGCTGGAGGCGCGGCTCGAATCGCTCGAGCAGTACATCGCAGGAAGCAAGAGGTTTTCGCGGGTTCTTCGTGGGAAAGCCCATCAACCACTCCTTAACCGCTACCACCACCATGTCTGGCCCGTTTCCGAACGAAATCTGGCTCCACATCGGCCAGGATACCCAATTCGATGACCTTCGCGTTCTCTCCGCTACATGCCGCAATCTCCGCGCACTCGCTGCTCCGACCCTCTTTGCTCATCTGCATCTCGTCGTGCCTGGCATGGACATCCTCAAGGACAAAGGAGGCGATGAAAATAAGCTCGAGCGGAAAATGCACGCAAAGCTCGACTTCTTCCTGTCCGACGACATTGCTCCTCTCGTGCAGACTTGCGTTCTTGGCTGCACCGACGAATTCCACAAAACGCTCCCGGGCAATCACTTGGTCGGCCGCTTCTGTGGAGGGATTCAGAAGTTCTCCCGGATGTTCTCCGTCGAGTTCAGCGGAATTCATCTCACAGCCGAGCACCTGCAGGACGTGTTGGCTTTGCCAAGTCTCCGATGCCTCCGCTTACCTCACTGCGAGCTCGATGGAGACATGTCCACCGTCGTGGGTACCGCTTCAGTGTCTGCGATGCACCTTGCGCCGAACAATGCGGATTTTCTATACCCTCAGCTCCGTTTCCTGTCTCTCTACGAAGACAATCTTCGGGAGGCCTCCGTCCCAGAGGCATTCACCGCCCTTTGGCTCCAGCAGTCCTCCATCGAGCATATCCCGAACTTCAAGAATCTACGTTCGCTGGACGCGACGTTTCGCCTACCGCGATGGACACAGAGTAATGACGCAGCTATCGTCCTAGCCGCAACCGGTCTCTTCGCGCACCTGCCGCGCTTGGAGGCTCTTGCTCTCCGTCCCAAGGTTCCTAGCATGGACGTGGCTCTCCTAGCATCGGCTCCGGTGTACTCCCGACAAACAGGCCATTACATGTCCCTCACCGCCCTCACGATACCCTACTACCTCGTTGGCCAATTCCTTCCGGGCTCCGAGCTAGAGGAGCTCACCATCCTCACTCATGATTCTACCGTTGCCCTCCCGGCGCTGGCTGGTATCTTGACCAAACCCTCCGTAGCTGCACGCGTTCCGCCATCTCTCACCTCTCTTCGCTTCCTCTTCTCCTCCAACCCCGACATGCAACTGTTCTCATCTGTCGTCCGGAGCTTGGCCGCTCCCCAGCTCAAGCATCTGGCGCTGCAGACCAAGTTCCTCGAAGACGCGAGGTTCTGTGACTGGTACAGCTATCCGAAAAACCGACAGCTTCAGAAAGAGTGGGAGAAGGCGGTCAGTCGCTGTTCGAGGGTCAAATGCCATGCTTTGTGCTCAGTTGATTTTATAGGTCCACGACTCCGTCCGCTCGCTCGTCCAGCTCGCCGACGGCGTCCCTCTCCACCCGACCCTAGAGTCGCTCTCGATATCGTGGGTCGTGCGCGGCCAGCGATTCATCGAGAAGGCAGTCGGGCTCCAGCCGAACCTCGCGGGTGCGGAACTGGTCAAGAATGCCTTGGTCGTCGACAATCCGCTGTTGAAGCTGGTCGAGATGGAGTGTGGAAAGAGCGCTTATCGGTGGAAGAAGTAGCTCGACGCTTCGCTCGTTCTTCAGCTGGGTATCCCTGCTAACACAAATCTAAACAAAATCCCAAACAATCCCATTTATGCGCCCCACATCTAGACTCGTCACTTGCGAGAACAACACCGGGGCGACGTCCACGCTGGTCATTATCGCGCACCCGCCGCATGCGTCGGCGATCGTCGCGGTGATGTTTACGGGCAGCCCGCCTCGCGGGGTTGCGGTTATGCGGATTTGCCTCCCGCAGAGTGGGTTGAGATTGGGGTTGGTGGTCGCGCCGCTGCGAGACGGTCAGGATGCGCGTCGATCTCGGAAGTCGGAATGGGGAGCAGGACGCACGGGTATCCGCTAAAGAATGCGATGGGCAGGGCCGCGACGGGGTCGGTGTCTGCGTTGAGATTTCCGCAGGCGCCGTATCCGACGCTGGGGTTATACCACGTCACTGTGGCCTGAGTGAGAAGGAGTATAAGAGGCTCAAAAAACGCGACGTACGGTCTCCGCCGGTGTATGGTCCCGTTGCAGGCACCTGCGCGACAGCGGCGCCAGCAGAGAGGGCGAGAGCGAGAGCGACGGAGGGAAGCTTGGACAGCATGGCACGCTTGAGGGAACGCGCGGACTATAGAGCTGCCTCTTTATAGGCCTCATGAAGACGAAAACACGCGGGAGGGTCCTCACCATGAGGTTTTGTGATGGATCGTCTGGCGACGCGTTGACGACGCGCTGGACGTTTTCGGGGTACGCATGGAGGGAATTCTTATGGATAAGCAGACTATAACCAGCTCGCAGCTAGCCTGAGCTAGGACGACCAACGGGATTGATTGTTGCGGGTCTATTAATATTCCCTCCTTGCTTCCGCTCAACGACCATCTCCGCGCTGCATCTTCTTCTACCGTTCGGTCTCTATCTCTTCGGAAAGTACTTGGAAGATCTAATACGATGGCCATGTACAAAAAAGTGCCTATGCTCAACGCGAAAACGACCAGGGGCAAAGGACTCCCCTCGGGACGTTCCGCTCTCCGTCGCTGCGTACCAGCCCGCGCTTGGCGAACGTCGCCCGGGTCCTCGCGTCCTTTGCCCTAGCTTCCGCGATGCGCCCTTCTCCGGTTTCACGCGCGTCGAATGGCATGCGAGGAGACTGCCCATACTCGAAGGTGTAGTTTTGAACCACGGGCCCATGAATAACGTTGACAGTCGCCCCGTGTCCTGCGAGGGACTCGTCGGGAGTCCCCGGCATAACCCGGTCATCGTCGTCTCCGTCTCCATTCTGGGGCAATCGGGACGTCTCGGCTGACTCGGACGGCGGCGTCTTGTCATCGACCGCCCTCGACGACGCGTCGTCGTCCTGCTCCTCCTTGACCGCAGCACTCTCTTCGTCAACTGGCTCCAAGCGCGTCAACACAACCGGGGTCCCATCCCATTCCACCGCCTGTCCCTCCTTCGCCGTCGCCTCAGACTCTGGCTCCGCGGGATACTCCCCTTCCCCGCGCAACCACCGCAGCAGCGCGCGCGGATCGTCCCGGGCAGGTGGCAACAGCGTCGGCGGGCGCTCGTCGAGCTCTGTGAGGCAGATGGGCGGGACCGGCGCCAGTTTCTTGCGGAGGTCGGCTTTCCAGCGGCTTTCGGAGATGCGCGTGGGGAGAGGGGGCTCGAGCGTACGCGGGCCAGCGCTGTTGTGGATTTCTTCGTTGGGACCGGGAGCGAGTGCGTTCCTGGTGCGGGTATCAACCGCCCGTCGAGGCAGACGAGGCAGAAAACTCACATAGGTACGTCGAGTTCCGGGATGCGGGGCAGGACGCGGACGACGTGGATGCTTCGAGCGGGTTTGGCGTGGCTTTCTCCGAGGGGGAGGGGGAGCTGCATTGTGTGTATGGCTAGTCGGAGGGTCCCGACCACGCTTATATACACGCTCATCCGGTACGGCCTAAGCACTCTCTTTGACCACAGCGAGGCAAACTGAGCCAAAGCGTTCCAGGGGAAGGCCGGGCCTAAGCGGTTTCCGCAGGTCCATGTCCGAAAAAGGAAGGAAGACAAGAGATGTGTCGGTGTGTGTGTGTACTGTGTTGCTTGGAATCTGCGTCAGTTCTTAAGATCTTAAGCTTGGTCCGTTCCGATTGCACTGATCCTTCTGCTTCTTCCGTGCCACCAGCTTCGAGTACACTCAGAGTTTCGCTTGGAACTCTCCACGTCCATAAACCCCACAACCAATACCTCGTCGCTCGTTATTTCTCCGTCGTCGCCCAATAAACCGCGGAAGAAATCCCCAGCGACGCGATCCTGGGGCCAGGATCGCCCTTTGCCTTCATGACCCTTCAGCGATGCGGCCCCTCTTCTATTGATTCACGAACAACAACACGTCTTCAAATTCTACGAAGGAGACAGAGACACATCAGAAAAAACCTCCCCAGCTAATTTGGGCAAATTTACAAAAGTTTTCTGGGAGGGGTAAATCCCAGTAAGTTTACGCAAATTTGCGAAAGTTTTCCGCTGTTTTACCGTACAGATGTTTTCTTGTGACAGAAATTTGAAATCGAAAATCAAGAAAGGATTATATAGCACATCACAAAAATTTGTACGAGGCCCCTGTGATGCGTGACATACGATACGACGAAATGGTACAGTATCCCAAAACCACTTAATTTTTGCCCCGACTCAATGGCAAAGTAGTTTTGGCCGCCAAAAGTGCCCAGAAAAGGCAATGGGCTTTTTGTGATAAAATGATTTTGTGATTTCACAACTGACAAAAGTCATGGCACATGAAACAGGGGTATTTTTGTCACACAAGACGGCACATCCCACCTAGAGGCGCCGGCCTGTCAATCAAACTTTGTGACTAGTGGCCATTTTTGTGAATATAATTTGTGTATGGTATATCTATTGATTTGTGACAAACTAAAACACTTTTAATCCCCACACCACAAGTCACTTCGACAACATCTTAATGACGTTGGTTTATTCACAACATGTTTCAGCTCAATTTGCCATCATTGTCTTGTTCCGGTTCATCATTCTGGTTCAGTTCACTGCCCGGCTTACACAGAACCCGAGTCAGGCCATAAACAGAGGTGGAACAAGGTGCAAGGCTTGAATCAATTGCTCAATCTATGCACATACATTGGAAGCACTCTTCTGTATAGCAAAAAAAAAGAAAGGTGAACCTTGGTTAGCAGGGTAGCACCCGCAGACATGCCGCCGGTGGTGGTTATCGCTAGCCGGGCAAACATCGCGGCACTGAGCCAAGTATTTTTTAATCTCAACGGGCAACAAGGGAATCATAACACACTCATTAACATAGTTGTCTTCTGCAGATGACTCTGTGCAGAAGACAGCATTCAAGAAGCGCTGTCCAAGTTGGAAGCCTCCAAAAACAGGAGGTCATCCGTGGACAGCCGAGTACTTCTTATTTGTGGTCATAGAACTAAAGATTGATACCAGTTCCTTCTTAGAAATCCATACTAGTTCCGGCTAACAAGACTTTGACGGCATTTTTTGAGTGACTCATCTGGTGTCATTTCCTTTGTGACACCATTTATCAAATGCTGAAGGAAACACTTGCCCACAGCCGCTAAGTTGGCTGCATAGGCTGACAAATCTGTTTGATGCACTGGTTCATCACTAGGCTCATTACTTCTAGTCACTCCGAGTCAAAACATGGAAGTATTGCTGCCTTGTGGCTCTGCATACACAGCTATGGATTACGAGATAGCTGTCACAAAATGCTGACATAATTTACACAGAAAATAATTAAAAATAGATTTGTATTTATTCAAGTGTCACAGATCAACCCCCATGGGCGGCTATCAAAAGTTGAAACACAGCAATCATCCCCACTTGGTGTGCCGGTAATCACCCTTGTTTCAGGTGCCACAAACTTTTTCAGTTGTGTTTCGGCCCCACATTGGCTATCAAAAAAAGAAAACCCCAAAAATCTTGGTTTATCTTTCTGAACCTGCCTGCTCCTGCAAAACCGGGACGTACTCGGCTTCGGGTACATCAAACCAATGATATCACTGTGATTTTTATTTGTAGGTCACGTGCCACAGCCGGAATTCTCTACAAGAAAAAAAAAAGGAAATTTTCACAAAGGATTTCGAACACCACACCAATTCCAAAATAAAATGGAGCATTTTTTAGAGACTTGAACAATAGAGCTTATTAGTTGTGCTTCTGAAGGTCTTTTTGACATTGTAAAACAGTATTTCTTGTTTTGCAAATCAACCATCCAGTCGCTCAGCATTGAATGTGTGGAGCATTCAAAAACCTCGGAAGTTCTGTGGCAAGAATAAGGCTGCAACTAATAAGCTAATAATGGCCCATTCAAGGACAGCCCTTTTTTGCGCCCACAGATCCAACAAATAATGGAAGTAGAATTCTGCCCTCCGAGTCATTGGATGGAAATAACAGCTAGAACTGGGTGCCATTATTTGTTGGGCTTATTGGGCTTGTAGAGCACTTGAAAGTCTAGGACTCATACCAAATGACCGAGGCAGCATATGGGGAGAGTGTTCCGCTAGAGATCATCCAAGATCATGCTCAACTCTGTCAGTTAGCAGCAAGACCCTCCTCATGTCGTACACATATCAGCTGATGGGCAGGAGGCGCTTGTTCCGAACCTAGCATATGAGCACAAAGAGCCCTAAACCTCGGCTGGCAAAATTGGTCATAGGCAATCCAGAATTGAAACAGAGCATTTTTGAATGGTTTAAATGATGGAAACAATGGCAAATTTGTCAGCAGGCATGATCTGGGTTGCGAAAATGGCATTTTGTTGCCGAATTACACGCCATAAAGCGTAGCTGCGACAAACAACAAAACAGAAACATGGCTTGATGGAGGGATAAGGCTGAAGGGCCGGCAAGCGGCAGTGCCCGCTACCGGGCTCTGGAGCTTGTTTGCCATACAAGGTCTTTAAGGGGATTTTATTGTAGCGAGCAGACACTTTGGGCACATTTTGGGTAGGTAGATAAGTAAACGAAATTTTATCTACGACCGGCAAATCTTCTGTCTTGGGGGACTCATTTTGTCGGCGGCACCATGCGCAACCTTGAGAGGAGTGCGCGGGGGCGGGCAACACGACAACTGTTGAAGTTGAATTCACGAGGATGCGGTTGTGAGCAGCAATTGGCACAAGAACAGGAGGCCGGTGTCCCTCAAACAAGTCAAAAAGCCGGATGAATAATGAGTAAGAAAAGGCCACACTTGTCGGATTATTAGCGGACTCGGAGTGCTGGGATTGTGTAGCGAATGTTGAGCTTGCCCGGAATGGAAATGTTGCAGCATGAATCAAGTATTCGGGGACAGGTATTTGTTGTCAGCACCAGTGAGACAATCCCATGTTTCCGCTAGAAGAAAAAGGTTTTCCCGATGGCGCGGCGGCCTGAACGTTCCAAACGCAATCGCGTCGCGTCACACAACACACACAAGGCCTATTGGGGAATAAATGGAGTACTTTTTCAAATTTAAAGATTGTAAGTAATGGTACATTTATTGGCTGCCCCTTTTTACATCCATATTGCAAACAAATAATGGTATTCCTTTGTTGCCAAATTTTATGGAAATAAGGTCCGAGAAGCGGGACATGAATTATAGGCTTCTGAAATCTGCACCTTTCTGGGCCAACAAACATGACAAGAATGGGCCCAAATTTGAGGTATAAAGCCCAACAATAAGGTGGCAAGATGTCAGCGACGAGGTTGGTGATGGACTGATGGCGTCGATCAGCGGGTGATGGACGGGCTTGGATGCTAGGCGAAGGGCAACGACAAAGCAGACAAGCAGCGTCCTGGGATTAAGACGATCTAAACCTAAAGGTACTCGGGTGTCTACTCGGGCTTTTATATGGTGTAGGACAAAGGAGTTCAGGGATCGGGCGTTCAGGGTTAAACGTAGTGTTGAGGGGGACGTGGACGTGGCAGGAGGGGGACAGGGAGGAGGTAGGGGTATGGATCGACTCCCGGGGCTTGATCGTCGGGTGTTGGGAATCCCGGGGGTTGGGGCACGTGATCGGGGTTCATCGGGGGTTCGGGACGAGTCCGTGACACAAGATTTAGACCTATTTTTGACGCCGTTCAAACAGGAGGCCATATTTGAGGTAAATAGTGCCCCATATTTTCCAGGGCCGCAAGGCAGACGCGGAAGGACCAAGAATGTTTCTACAGACGCTTTGCGGTCACCAAAGATATGGGGATATTATTTCCATTAAATAGTGGCTCCAATAAACAGTACGGGCTCAATATTTGTTCTTTTTATTTTTATTTTTATTTCTATTTTTGATTTTATTTTTTACAGCAATAGTTACAAATCCGGGTGTGTTATTTCTGTTCTTTATGGTGCTCAAATACGGGCCCAGTTTTATATCTCGGCCGAAAAAAGAAGGTGCCAATTTTCCCAGGCCATAATTAATTTCTTTAACAAGCTGAGTTCCCCAACCTGATTTCCAACCCATGTGGGCAACAGTACAGGGCCATTGTTAGAGCATATTACGGTAGTATTCTAACCGGATGTTCAGGTGATGCGCGACCGGCAGAAAAAAGGACACCGGAGAAATTTGACAAAAAATCGAAACAAATTCTTTGGCATTCTCAGAGGTCAAAAAATTGAGAATTTGTGAACATCCGGTCAGAATGCTATAGTACCTCATGCTCTGAAGTTGCATACATAAACACACAGAGCTCCCTCAGCCAATGGAATAGCCAAATTTTTGTGTATTTTACTTTCAGAGCGTAAGCTGATATGCTCTATTTACCACATTTAAATATTTGAATTGGCCTAGTGACAAGCCCTGGTGAGCAGACGGTGCAACAGTGCATGCCTAACTTGTAGGAGCATTAAATAAGCGTGAGGAATAGCATGCAGGCTCAGGGCGTGCGGGACAGCAGACAGTTCAGCGTGAAATATCGACATGCGTCTCAGTGTATGTAGCAGGGTTGCTGAGCAGAACATCACGGAGAATGGACACCAAGATGGCAGAGTGCAAACAGGATTTATTCACAGTTTCTTTATTAACATTAACATGAATGTGGGCTGTGTGGGATGTGCACACGGAAGCTGGAGGCGGAAGTTGGGCGGAAGATGGACTCAAGTTAGAAGTTTTCTCACAGCTGGGCGCTGTCGGGCTCAGGGTGTCCGCCGAGTCAGCATAAATGACCAGATGTAAGCAGAAATGACCAAAAATGTGATTTACTGCAGAAAGCATTTGATAGGGCTCCCTATGAAACCCGTACCTAACGGTAGCGGGAATATACAGTACCGGTCAAAAGTCCTGCGACACGGAAAAGTCAGTTTTGTGGTACTTAATCGGGACTAAGGTGATTATTGTGGGTCCTCAAGGCAAAAACTCCTTTCAGACTACAAGACAAAACAGAAACTGAGTGGAAATTATATTTATCCTTTGACATATGGGCTTTTTAAGTTGCAATGCCATATTCAAGCTAAACATATTCTGTGGCTTTGATGGTGTTGACGCAGCTATATCATGTTGTATAATGCAGGCAAAATTTGATAATGGAAGGGAGACCTATCCCACACCACACTATAGATTTCCATACCAAAATATGGTCAGACACACCCCCGGGAGATGCGAAGATTTGTGGGACCTCAATTAATGACATGTGATTTTGTTATGTGTCTTGCCGGCCAACCTTACAAGATAATTCTACAAAACCTTTTTCATGTCGTAGTTAGATGGCCAACATATCCCTCATCTGATTTGTCTGAATCCATCAATCCCTTACTCATGCAGAAATTCCAGTTTTATCTTGATGTTGCAGGACTTTTGACCGGTACTGTAACGTAGGGAGGCACCAAGCTGCCCGCCGCGATATCCCGGGTCCCCCCCCCCAAATCCGACCGGACACCCGATCAGACAACCCTCCATAGTACTGCCATGACGCGTGAGCGAATCTTTGCATGGCGGCGGGTGGACATACTGCAGCATTCTGACCGGATGTTAAAGGACCTCGAGAAAAAAAATTACTAAAATCAAAAGAATTTTTTTTTGGCCATCTCAGAGTGGGGAAAAAAAAGTGAACATCCGGTCAGAATTGTACGGAGAAAAGCCTGTGTTACGCGAGACATCCACAAGATCCTACGGTAACTGGTCTACGATACACAGTCCCATCCGTTCTCTAGGCAAAAGCTGCACGACCCGTTATTCGAGCCATCGGCTTGAAAGCACTTGTGGGTTGATTAGCTGTGTTCCCCAAATCCTTAGTTGCTACACACCTCTTCTTTCTCGTTTCTTTTGCAGTTGTCGCAGCGGTCTTCACCCGTATTGGTTTTTGACAGTGGGGCTCCCATTATGACGTTGGTGGCTGGCGGGGTAATCTGTTGGTACTGGGCTGCCTTTGCTGTATTTATGTCTGCATGTCCGTCGTTTGGTGGTTACTGGGGTTTGGTCCCACAAACATTTCAAATGGAACACATCACAAGTATCTGTCATCAAAACTGCCGCACACAGCCGCAAGGTGCCGCAGCGCACATGCGGCAGCTGTGCGGCACCTCCATCTGCGGAGCTATTAGTAGAGCTGTAGGGAGTGTATGTGCGGATATTCCGTCGATAAATTGTCTCATGCGGCACTTTAGTTGTCATACTAGTGTAATCAAGAGTTGTCAGATCCTGTATCGGGCGACACTGGCATCTGCATGTGGGGTCAACCTGCCACCCGTTTTAGGTAATAGTCTGACACATGAGGAATTACATTCTGCTACAATGTGCGCTGCGGCAACTTGCGGCTGCGTGCGGCAGTTTTGATGACAGATACGCGTGATGTGTTCCATTTGAAATGTCCATGGGACCGGACCGCAGGAACCGCCAGATGACAGACATGCAGATAGAAAAGCAGCAAAGGCAGCCCAGTAGCAACAGTCTAGCCGCCAGCCACCAAAGTCATAATGGGGCTCCCACTGTCAAAAACCAATGAGGGTAGCGACCGCTGCGACACCTGCATAGCAGCCAATCAAGATGAGGTGTGCAGAAACTAAGGATTTGGGGGAACATGGCTAATCAACCCACAAGTGCTTTCAGGCCGAGGGCTCGGGCACGGTGTGCAGCTATTGCAGGGACAGCCATCTTAACTGTGTATATGGGGGGGGCTCATGGTTTTTCTCGGACTCAGACTCATAGAAGGCCCGCCCCGAACATTATAGCAATTTCCTCTTGACTGACTGGAGACATTGTAGCAGAATGTAATTTCTCATGTGTCTGACTATTTTATAAAACGGGGTGGCAGGTTGACCCCACGTGCAGATGCCAGTGTCGCCCAATACAGGATCTGACAACTCTTGCCTGTACATCACACAAATGCAATCCACCAGCCCACGCTTCAATCCAACTTCCAGCGCATTGGCTTCAGGCATACTGGCTTCCAGCGAGCGAAACTCGCATCGAAGAGCTGCTCGCTTCGAGCTTGCTTGTTCTTTCGCTTTTCCAAGATGTCAGATGCAGGATCACATCTGCACGTGAGATTGATGGCCGAAGCACATTATTTTGGGCTCTCAAAACCTCTACATGTTCAGGTAAGGCTCGGACGAGCAGGAATAAGGCCAGGCAATGACCATACATTATTTGGGGTATCTCTGTTCCGAGAAAGAAATTCA
Organism: Mycena kentingensis (nom. inval.); assembly: GCA_014461125.1. Taxonomy (NCBI): domain Eukaryota; kingdom Fungi; phylum Basidiomycota; class Agaricomycetes; order Agaricales; family Mycenaceae; genus Mycena; species Mycena kentingensis (nom. inval.). The sequence goes on along the minus strand of JACAZG010000018.1, from coordinate 137,306 downwards.
TGTAACCGGGCCGAATCATGTCTTCGCTGGAAAATGTGCTCTAATGTGGGATGTTAGTAATTTTTTGGATATTTGGAACATATAGGTAATTAAGGGAAGTTATTTGGGGGTAAAAAGCAAGTGAAGTGGGGGCAGCCCAGCTTGGAGCAGCCAGACCTGGCAGGACACGATGTGCGAATAATTTTCGAGCTTCTGAACATCTCCGCAGAGGCCCATCACGGAATTCCTTAAGATGGGGTGGTAGGTGGCGGGCACGTGAAGTTATCAGTGTTCCCCGGTCCTTGATCTGACACCTCTTGAGTGTAATACCAAATACAGATATGTCGTTGCGTGTAATTCACATGTTGCCTCAGCTATCGCGGTGCCATAGGTCCATCTGCCAAATCAAGCTTGGGTGTCCGACCTTCCATAGATGGGGGTGGTTATGTGTAGTGAAATGCGCCAAGGTCGGCCGCGAGCAAGTTAGTTTGTACATAGATCGATGCGGGGAGTGCTCCGAGTATGCCGAGGCTATCTAAATGGGCTAATCCACACTGGATGACATGAACGCCGCCGTTGCTGCACAGACCTGCCGCCCACCTGCCGCCCACCCTGCCGCCCACCTCCCGCTCTCACCCGTGGGCGGCAAAATATGTTGAACCCCCGGTCATCGTGTCCGAGAGTGTAGATTTCGCTCGCTGATAGGTGGGTGAACGCGTCAGCAACGCAGCCGCGGTTGCCGAAGATCGACCCTTTGGCCAGTATAAAAGCCCTGCACTACACCTCTCAAGCAGGACGGCAGAGGCAAGTGCCTTGAAAAAAAAAACATCTTTGCTGAGAAGTGAGTTTTGAGATGGAGTGAGAGATCTCAAGACTCAAGACTCACTTCTCATGTTTTCAAGCTTTGGGGAAAGTAGCTCAAAAGAGGAAAATAAAATAAAATAATTAATATTAGCTGAATTTCAAGCAATATCTGCATATTAATGGTATGGGATGCATCTCCGCGCATTCCTGACTGAACATTTGCTTACTGGCCGACTTTCCATAAGCCATATAATATTTTTTGTGTTTTGAAGGAGTTCCAGCGCCGCATGGCAGCACAAAGATCCGCCTGTGAATAGAGGTGCTCAATTCTTAGGGTCCAGGTTTTTAGAAAACGAGAATTTACAGGAATTGATGGATTTACCATAGCCGAGGTTAACCGAGGGTAGGCGGTAGTGTAGCGTGGATTTCTTCCCACCAGAAACGAGCACAACCTCTCCAGGTCTGGGAAGAAATCTACGCTATGCGGCCGCTTAGCCCTCGGCTACGAAAAATCCATCAATTCCTCGAAATCCTCGTTTTACAAAAAAAACGGAGGTCTAAGAATTGAGCACCTCTAATATTTTCTTACAGCCTGTCCATCACAAAGACTACAGTATTTGAGCATTACTTATTTGAGCCCATATGCGGGGAGTGCCCAAAACCCCCTGTGGTACTAATCCTTCTACAGCTTATCCCGTACCACGATCGCGGTATCCACCGGGACCACCAGCCTCGGGTCCCGCTCAGAGGCTCGCTTGGAATTCTCCACGCCCATAAACCCCGCAACCGGGGAGGCTCCTTGACCCGAACCATCACCCTGGTCGGAATCCCACACACCAGTGGGCAGGACGCGCGTGGATGCTCTAGCTGCGAGTAGGACCTCCGAATCGTAGCTCCAGCACCCCCGACGCGTAGCTTGTTATAGCTGCCTCGAGCGGAAGCTGTAAAACAGTTCGGCTCCGGGCCGCGCTCCCACACGCCACGAGGCATCTGCCATTCCCACTCCCCACGACGACGACGCTCTACGCCGCCCCGCTCTCCCCGTCGATGCGCGCCCCAGACAGGACGAGAGCGGCGGGATCCCCCCGTAACCGGAGCCACCGCCACTCGGAGGGTAACAAAAGTACTTTGAGAGCCCCGCACCACCCACAAAAGCAGCCCACGAGGCGCTCTTTGAGGCGGTAAGCTCTTTCAGAAACTATCGTATATTATGAACCCTTGCCACCGGCCCTCCCCCTCTCTAACCACCACTACCAATTTCTAACTCAAGCTCTGCTAGACCCACCAATGACTGTCTCCAAGAACACGTCGAAGACACGCTCTGCCACCACAGCTAGACGAGCGGAAGCCGCAAAGAAAGCTCCTCGTCCCCCTCCCCAACGCATTGTGGACACCCCCGCGCCCGCCGACGACGACCAGCCCGACGTGGTCATGTCGGACGCGGACCAGGACGCCACCGTCGCCAACGAGGCTCCCGCCGTCGAGATGCAGGTCGAGGGCGCGATAGACGACGCCGCGAGCAACTACGACAAAGAATTCCCGCCACTCCCGAAGTCCCCGACCCCGGACAGCGACCACGAGCAAGCCAAACCCAAATCCAAGGGCAAGGGCAAAGGCAAAGGTGAGCGTGCTGCCGCCCCGGATAGGACGCCCTTATTCAAAGACCCTTTAGCCAAAGGTCACAACGACGAGCTAGCCAACGAGAACCTCGCAATCGCTAGGTCGCTCAACGCCGCCTCTGCCCCCACCCCCCGCCCCAGACGACGCTGTCCCCGACACAAACACGTACCCCAACCCCCTTGGGGACGTCCTCGACCACGTCCTCGCAGATGGGCCGCCACACCGCGACGACATGGAGGAGGAGGAAGAGGAAGTCGTTGCCAAACTGACGCCGGCGAAGCGCAAAGCCAGTAAAGGCAAAGGGAAAGCCAAGGCCAAAGAGCCCTCGCCGGGTACGTTCCACTGCTCCGCCGAACCGCAACACCACTTACCCGCACACGTAGACCCGGACTCCAACTCGGAGGATGGGAACGAGGAAGACGAGGAGAGTGTTGACGGGGATGACGCTGCGTACAACCGCGACCTCAACACTGCTCTTGCAAACTCCCTCCGTCCTGAACGCGCCGTCTACAACGAGAACGGCGCGTCTACCTCCCGCACCTCCCCGCCCCCGCGCGCGCCGCCCAATTCCCCCTCCAAGCGCCAACACCGCAACTCCCAAGGCGACGCCGGCCCCTCCCCAACCGCCGGCGGGAGCAAGATCTCCAAACCCGCCGCTACCCTCTTTAGCAACATAATCCAGGCCGCCGTCTCGACTGCCACGATCGAGAAACGGCGCAAGGAAGCGGAGGAACACGCGAGGGCCGGAGTTACCGCCGAGCGCATTGCGCGACAGATGCGCGAGAACGAGCGTATCGACGACCGCTACCGGCGGCGGACAAGCGCGCAAGACCGCGAACATGCTGACCTCGTCGACTACGGCGGATACGGGTCCCTCGACCTGCAAGAACATGTTGACGACCGGGACCGTCTCCGGCAGCACGACCGCGACGACCGCCGAGACCGCAACCGTGGCGAGCGTTGGGACCGCGCCCGCGATGACGACCGTCGGGACCGCGTCCGTGACGAACGCGGGGACCAGGAGCGGGAACGTGCTATCCAACGAGAGTACGAAAGAGAGGAGGATCGTCTCCGTCGCATAATGGACCGTGAGCGAGAGCGCCGCGCAGGTGAACCTCGCGGATTGGAGGGCCGCGAGCGTGAACGCCGCGCCGGCGAACCCCGCTGGTCGGAGGACCGCGAGCGCGAGCGCGATACCCGCCACGACTACCGCGACCGCCGCCACGGCGAGCGCGCCGTCCCCCGGTACCATACGACCAACGGCCTTCCGCCTACGGGAGGAGCCACGGCCCCGCCGTCGGGTGGGTGGCCAGACATCTACCGCGACAGCACCGACCCGTTCGCGCTACACGACCCGGACCAGCTCGCTGCCTGGAAGGCCTACCCCGGTCTCAAGGTCCTGGCGCGCGTCATGCCGGCCAACGGTGACCGCACCGCAAGGGAACGTCAACTGCGCACGAGCATCGCGCGCAACTACAACATCAACCCCGACCTGCTCAACATCTCCCCGCCCGAGATCACCCGCATCGGTGGCGACTCCAACTTCTGGCTCATCACCGGCGAAGGTCTGGGGGAGGGTGGCCTAGAATGCATTCTAGGTAACAACGTCCTCGCGGAGGGAGGAGTCGCGACTTATTTTGAGGAGTTCGACGCCGGGCTGGGCTACTTTATTGGCACCATCACCGGCATAAACTCGAGAGACTACGAGGTCGTCGTCGGGCACATTCGCAACGCGGTGGAGTCGAACGTCGAATTTCGGCGCCACTTCATGGAGTATCGGGACGCGATGGAGCAGGAGATCATCGACTACGAGCTGTCGCCGGAAGAGTGCTTTCAGCGCTTCCTAGGCTCCATCGAATGCCGCATGATCATTCTTCGGGGCGCTGACGGCGACAAGATAGGATGGCAAATCTATGCGACCCCGCACACGCGCGACGCGAATATGTGGAAACGCTCGATTCTCCGCATCATGGCCAAGCCCATCCCCACCCACTTCCTCGGAACCGGACGCGCGTTCAAACGCATCCACTGTCACGCCTGCCCGGGAGTCGACCACCCAACTGCTCTGTGCCCCTTCCCCGACGTTCCTAACTGGCAGGGCCCGACAGCCGACACTTACCAGGCGTTGGAGGACGCGAGTCGTGCCGTAGTTGACGCAGAGAGGGCGGCAATGCGCGAGGCAGAGGACGCTCTGGCCGCTGATCTTCCTCCGGCGGAGGGAGGAGCGCGGGGACGCGGAGGCGTTCCAGGGCGCGGCATGCGGCAATGGTGGACGCGGCGGACGCGGAGGACGCGGCGGACGCGGAGGCTACGATGGCCGTGGACGTGGATACTAGCAGGATAAGCCAGTCCCTCTCCAAACAAGATAGAGTTACCGCGATGGATCTCCCTCTTAGAGTATGCAATACACGATGCGTTCCCAGTTCCCAGTGTGACATGTTTCCTTGGACTTGCGCTCGAACATGAACTGACTAACATTGTGGATGTAATACGACTACTGCGACTACCCATAGCGAACCCCGCACACATACTCCCACGTCCAGAGCGCCAAAACACCCGCGAACGCGGGACGACTAAGTATCTTCCGCGAACGCAAACCCAACAAAAACCACACAACCACCCCCCTTTTAACATGACAGTACAACATAACAGATCCCGATTTCCCGGTACCTTGGGCCATCCTGGTGCACGGGGTGGTCATAGGGAAGTGGTACCACCCTCTCGCGGCCGCCCGTCCCCCGCGAGTATAGATGGGGAAGTACCCCTAGACGGGACCCGGGGTGTTGAACGACCCGTCCCCGGCTCCACTGCAGTAGGTCGCTCGCGCGGCAGCATAAATGTCTCGACTGGCGCGCTAGATCAGAGACGAACGGACGCTCACCAGGGTCAGCGAAACCCAGATATAAACGTGAGCGGTCCTGAACGCGGATACGCTAACGGTGTTGGCCTGACCCTCTCCGGAACCGGAGGGGCTACCACAACCGAACAAGGCGGCCCTGATGACGGTCCCGGAGAGCCCAGGATTCGACGCCCCGCTGGTGAGGATGAGATGGTACGGAGAACCGAGACGCATGCGCAATCTGTCGCCTCGGTAAGCAGTACCTCTCGCCCCACGCCCGCAATGGGTGGAGGATTTGGACGCCGCAACCCGACTCGTGGGTCTGCAGAAGATGAGACGGTCAACTCGTCCCGCGAGATGGTGCGGCCACCCACCCCACCCCCATTGTTCACTGAAACAAATACACCCCCCAACGAGGAGGTCGAGCGCGCGCAACAGACAGCAGCGCGGCGCCGTGGAAGGGCATATGCCCCCGTAAACGAAGAAGTAGCCCCACAATTCTACAAGAATCTGCGTAAGAGGCAACAGAACGGTAATACCACGATTACCCGACACACAAAGGCAAGTGTCAAGATCTGTGCGCTCAACCTGAACGGAGTCCGTGGCACAACTCTACGCGACAGCAGCCATAAATGGCATGAGGTACATCGAATGCTACTCGATGAGAAGATCGGTGTCCTGGTCGTATGCGAAACACACCTGTCCCCCGCGCAGGCTGAGGAGGTAAACGAAAGTTATATGAAGAGGCGACTGAAGCTCCTAAACTCATCCTATCCAGACAACCCCGCGGCGAAGGGGGTAGCCGTTGTGCTAAATCGAGAGTTAACAAATACGGAAGGAGTAAAGACCTGGAACCTGATACCGGGTAAAGCAATGCTGGTGCAAATACCGTGGTACAAAAAACGCACCCACACGCTTTTGGCCGTGTACGCACCGACCGAATCAATGGAAGAGAACGCCGATTTCTGGGAAGCACTCGTGAACATCTGGCTGACCACTGAAACAGAGCTACCCGCTCCCGATGAAATTGCTGGCGACTTTAATCTGGTGCTAGACCCGCTTGATCGCCTACCCCACCGCGGGGACGATAAGAAGGCGAGCTCCGCACTGAAGCGGTTCCTCAATATGCTAGGAATGGTAGATGGCTGGAGGACGGCCAACGAAGGATCTAAGGAATACACCTATACAAGCTCGAGAGACCCACCGACGCACTCCCGTATTGACCGCATCTACGTTGCCGAAGAGAAGTGGCGAGAACACAAGGGCTGGGAGATATCGGACGCGGTAGGGGACTTATCTGACCACAAAATGGTCGCCTCCATACTAACCGCACCGGGCCGACCCTACATTGGAGAGGGACGCCCAGCGCTACGCTTACACATACTGCACGACCGAGACTTTACAAAATACGCGATACGCAGGACACAAGAACTCGAGAGAGAGATGAATAACGCGCGAAATAATGGCAGGAGCCCGCAAGCAGCCTTCCGTGACTACACTGAAGACATACTACAGTACGGAATCGAGAGAGCTAAAACCTCAATTGGGGCCTCTAGGGAAAAACTTAAAAAACTACAAAAGGAACGGCAAGAAGCTACCGCCGAAGCAACGGCAAACCCCGACCCACCTGCAGCCCCACCAAGACGGAACCCGCCGGCCCCGCCGACGCCGACACCAGCACTGAGTAATGTACCCGGGACGGCAATAAGGACGCGCCCCGCCCCTCGCGTTGATACTATTCCGCCCGAAAACATTGAACTACCACCCTACGATGAAGGCGGCGAGTCAGACGAGAACCCTGACGACGATGACCAGATTTCCGGTGATGAAGAGGAAGAACTCCACGAAATTGACACCCTCTCCGACTTCGAAGAACCGGAAGAAGCCCAGACTGCGCCTATCAGTCTAAGCACCAAGCTGGCGGAGGTAGAGAAGAGAATAAAACAGCTGACGCAGGGAATGCGGGACCGGGGCAGGCTAGAAAGTAGAGTCAGGAACTTCACAGAAAGGGGAAGAATGACGAAATATACCGCAAACCTCTGCAGGAAATCGAAACCAAGGGATGACATCCTACGCCTCAAAAGGACGGATACGCGGCCCCACAGGGAGGCCCGGAGATCGGACGACATGGCCCGCCTGGCACGGGACTACCACGAAGACCTACAGAGAGATGGAGAAGAGGTTCCACTCCTCAATCGCCACCAAGCGACAGAAGAAGTTCTAAACTGTTACGGTGATTATCAATTCCCGGACAGCAGCAACGAGCTAGGCACCGTACTAGAAAGGGCGGACGTAGAACGCGCCCTGAACGAAGCCGCAAAAGAAAAGGCCTCAGGGATGAACGGTCTGCCAACGGAGTACTGGCTGCGCATGCGGAACATCGAAAATGAGAGGCGGCGGACGGACGCGGAGAACAAAGAAAACGAATTTGATATTGTAGGAATATTGCTGATGTTGTTCAACGACATTGAAACGCACGGTGTAGAAGAGGGTACCGGTTTTGCTGATGGGTGGATGTGCCCAATTTACAAGAAAAAGGACCCAGAGGATATTGCAAATTACCGACCCATCACAGTCCTAAACTCCGAGTATAAAATATTCACAAGAGCCCTGAACAATCGCCTCGCAAAGGCGGCCGACAGACTAATTCATCCAGACCAGACAGGCTTCGTCAAAGGTCGAAGAATTACCGACCCAATCTATCTTGCTGCGGAGGTTCTTGAGTTCTCCGAGGAAGAGATCCAAAATGGGGCAATTATCGCGCTCGACCAGGAGAAAGCCTACGACAAAACGCTACATGACTACCTCTGGCGGGTGCTCGAACGACTCAACGTCCCTGCCCAATTCATCAACACAGTCAAGTCTTTGTACCGATTCGCGAACACGTCCGTAATTATCAACGGCGAAATTAGCTCTAGCTTTCGTGTGAGCAGAGGAGTGCGTCAAGGGGACCCACTATCCTGCCTCCTCTTCAATTTGGCAATAGAACCGCTAGCAGAAATGCTGCGCACATCCGAACTCCGAGGATTCTGCCTGCCCGGGGCAGCGAGCAGGCTTATTGTACAGCTCTTTGCGGACGATACCACGGTCTACCTCAGCGAAGCTGACGATTTCACTGTCCTACAAAATATCCTCGATAAGTGGTGCCTTGCCTCGGGCGCTCGCTTCAACGTGTCCAAAACAGAAATCCTGCCCTTTGGCGCACCCGAATACAGACAATGGCTTATAGACAACCGCAAAATGAGCGCTGGGGGAGGAACTTTCCCCGAGAACGTCCGCCCCGCCCGTGAGGGCGAAAGTGTACGCCTGCTGGGGGCGCACATTGGCAACGGCTTCCGAAACTTCACCACCTGGACCCCGATAATTGAAGGAATTAGAGCCGCATATGAGCACTGTACTGACCTACACCCCTCCATCGAGGAAAGAAGACATATGGACCCGATGATACTGGGCTCAAAGACCCAGTTCATGACCCAAGTAAATGATATGCCGGACGAGGTGTTGAAGGAACTGAAGGCACTACAACGTAAATTCATAGCCGGGGGTAAATCCCGCCTCCCGGTGAATATGGAGACCATGATGGCCCCAAAGGAAGCGGGCGGAAAGGACATCCTAGACCTGGAGGCGCGCAACAAAGCAATTAGACTGGTTAAGTTTGGACATATCGTGGAGGAAAACGACGAAGTACGGCCCGCGTGGGCGACAATTGCCCGCCACCGCCTCTGCAAACACCCAACAGGCGCAAATCTCGATGATAACACAGAACGCCGACTGTACGTTCAAAACTGGCACCCGAGCCGTAACGAATGGCCGGATAACCACCGCCAGATGCTGAAAGCCGTAAGTAAACACGGCATTGAGTACAATGCCGTCGCACCGTCCAAAGAATTGGCGGGAGACATGCCTCTATGGCATCACCCCAAAGCTAGAGCCAACTGCACGCAGGTAAACAACGGCGCCAAGCAGCATTGCTTGAGGGAAATTCACCACGTTCAAAAGGTCCGGGACGCCGTAGCAGTAGCCGCTAGACTGTGTGATGAAGACCATACCCCGCAATGGTACTGCCAGTGCCGTGACTGTGTATACGATCGCGACGAACGTGGGTGCCAGGACCCTCACGCCTGCGCCACGACTGCAGCTAATAGGATCAGACAGATACACGAAGGGTGGAACCCTGACCTTATACCGGAGAGGGCAGAGCTCCCCGATGAAGAACGCGACGCCAGCGTCAACACCCTCGTCCTCCCGCCGCGCACCACCAACCCCACACACGGGTTCCGGGTCGTGACCAAACAACAGAGGGCTGCAATCCCAGCCGCACAACAGAGAAGACGTAGGATTATGCGGGATGAATCCGCCGCATGTACAGTACACCTAGCCACCGTAGTCAGAACACCACACAAGAAAGCCAAACGGGTGGGTTATGCTGCCTACTTTGGCACCGAAGACGGACGAAACAAGGCGGGCCGCCTCCCCGCACACTGGAAGCAAGACCGACCGACTGCCGAGGCCGCCGCCGCCCTATTAGCACTGAGAGAGGTTGCGGGAAACATGGAACTCACCCTCGTTGTGGAGGACGGCGCGTCCTTGAAGGCGATAAACAGTAATCTAGAGCACTGGGAAAGGGACGGCTGGGTAGGCGTCCAAAACAGGCAGCTTCTGCGCAGTCTCGCTGTAGAACTGAGGAACAGAACAGCAGCGACCCACTTCCAGATCCAGGAGGATCCTACAGACCTTACCCGCGCCGCACGCGAACTGGCGGCGAACGCATGCACCAACCCGACAGCCGACGCCATCGACACTACGGTGCCCAACGAACTCGCCCTGGTGGGGGTGCAACTCGCAGGAGCAAAACAGAAGACGCTCTATAGAGCAATACGGGAGACGAAAGAGGAGAAGAGGAAGGAACGAAGCACCACAGCCCGCCGGATCAACAAGATTGTTAACGATGTCTCCGAGAACTACGAACGTGAAGTACAACCAGAAGAGCATTGGATCGCAATGCGGAGCAAGGATATATCCCTGCGAGCCCAAGATTTCCTGTGGCGGCACAGTCACGACTCTTTCCGGCTAGGCCGAGCTTGGGAGGACATACCGGGCTGCGAAAATCTCGGGAAGTGCGCCGCATGCGACGGCGAGGAAGAGACTCTACAACACATCCTATTCGAATGTTGTGAACCGGGTCAAAAAGAAATCTGGGAGATTGCGGAGGAGCTATGGACCCGGGAAAATGATACCTGGCCCGTGAAATCCATCGGCGACGTGCTGGGCTGCGCCCTGGCCACTTTCCGGGGTAAAAGGGGACGCAACAGCGCAAGCAAGGCGAGACTCTTCAGAATTCTCGTCACGGAAGGTGCTTTCCTAGCCTGGAAATTGTTTAACGAGCGGAAACTCGATCCGGACGTGGAGGCGCACACCCCACAAGAGGTTCGGAACAGATGGTACAAAATTATTAACGATAGGCTAGCGATAGACAAGACACTTGCAAACAGACCCGCAAACGGAAAGGTCACCAGGCTGGACCCCGGGCTTGTCCTTGAGACATGGTCGTCCGTCATCGACGACGCAGGAAGCCTACCGCGCAACTGGCTAAAGGAATCCAGGGTTTTAGTGGGTCCCGCACGTACACCCCGACCAAACGGTCGCAACAGGTAAGCGGAACCCCACACTGCCGCTAGCGCGGCGTGTAATTGTACATTTCCCTGGGTGGCGGAATTTATTCCCTCGCCCCGGACTTGCCTCCGGACTTTGCGCGAACTATGTAGGACGATCTATTATCGACTGTACACTGTTCTATTCGTACTGCCAAAAAAAAAAAAAAAAAAAAAAAAAAAAACCCCGCAACCAACACCTCTTTGCTCGTCACTTTTCCGTCGCCGTCCAACAATCCGCGGAAGAAATTCCCAGTGACGCGATCCCGGTGCGAGCATCGCTCGTCGTCTTCCTGACTCTTCAGTGATGCTGCGCTCGGCCCATCTCTAAACAAAAAACAACGCCTCCTCAATTTTTGCGAAGAACACAAAGACAGTGGCACCTGGCTCTAGCGCTGTCTCCCCCTCATAGACACCAAGAATGAGTTCAAGGCATGAGCCCGCTCATGCTTGAGCATGGCTCCTCGGACCAAACATGTACAGTACGGCACCCGATGCAGTTCTGGGTTACGTATCTCCATAGTTAAACCGCCTCGAGTACTTACATAGGTACACGGTCTCGGAGGTGAGCCATTCGGTGTCGTTACTCAGCTCCTTCACGTCTTCTAATTAGAGCTTACCGTTTCTCTTCACAAAAGCGACTTCGGCACGCGCGCTGTCGATCCATCACGGCGTTCACGCGTTCACGGGTGTCCTAATCTTATGAAGCGGGGATCCGACTTCAGACGCCTTGACTCGTACTCATTCCTTCCCCTCCTCACATTCTTTTCTTTCCTGGCCCTACGCGACGATGCGCTACTCCGTCCTTCACGCGCTGGCGGTAATCTCGGGAGTCGTCGCGGAAGTGCATAACATCGCCGTCGGGCGCGCAAACGGCAACCCCATATTCGAGCCGGCGATGCTGAACGCGACACGGGGGACGTCGTCGTCTTCGAGTTCATCGGCGTGTGCGTCTGCCTCCTCCTCGGCTTTCTTTCGCGCACAAAGCTAAAATTCCTGCCAGACCTGGGAACCACACCGTCACGCAATCGAGCTTTGCAAAGCCCTGCGAACCTGCCCCTGGAGGATTCGACTCAGGCTGGGTGCAGCTCGGATCGGGCGCAAAGCGTCCCTCCCCCACATTCAATATCACCATTACCAATTCCATCGAGCCCATCTTCTTCTACTGCAAGCAGCTGAGCAACCCAAGCGGCAAGCCGCACTGCGAGCTGGCAATGGTGGGTGGAATTAATGTGGGCCCAGAGGAGTCCGCGTCGTTCGCATTTAAAGCGCAGGATGCGACTATCGTTGGAGTACGTCGCAGCTTCATGCCAAACCGGCCTCAGCTTCTGACACGCGTTTCTCGGTCGTAGCAAGCTCAGGGTGGTTTGCCATCAACAGCGTTCAACGCCATCGCCACAGCATATCCCGTGGCCATGGGTTCAGACCAATCCGTCATTATCGGTCCTTCCGATGCGCCTGCAGCGACTGGCGCACCAACAGGGAAGGGGTCGAGGGATTACGTTTGTGTCAGTGGTTTATTCGCTGGCTTCGTAGCCGTACTCGCAGCGGCGATGATGCTCTAGGTTGCGTAGTTTTTTGCGTAGACCCTTCGTCATTCCTTTCGGAGATAGAAGTCCTGTATTTGCAGGCACTGTACGCGCACATTTGTGATGTCGTCAGGGATAGGGGCATTCTCCCAAATGCGGATTCGCGGATGTTTTCCGTCTTCTCCAGCGCACTTCCAGCTATAGCATGCGGCCGCCGAGAGACTGGGCACCCTGTTTCGCTTCTCAGTGGCATATCCACGTTCCCAGCCACGGTATGGACGCTTACAGCAATGCCTGGCCGTTCATTTCCGCTTGCCGAAAATAAAAGAAGAAGTTCTTCTCCAGTCTGGGTCCCATATCGCCGTCCTTCTGCTTCGCCGCTCGAGCCCATTCGACTTCGGAAACGCACCATAGGGCTCTGGTTTCGTTGTCTGTCGGATATAGACGCACCGGTTGCAATTGACGCCGCTATACCACCGCATCTGGCGGATTGCAGATGTCGTGTTCATGTTCAATAAAATAGACAGCAAATGCACGAGGTCCGACGCCAGACGTCTGACGTCGGAGGTGAATAGGCAGCGCAGAGGGTACTGCAGCACCAGCTTTCGCTACTCAGTCTTCAAACTCACTTCAACCGCGTCCAGGACCCGAACTACAGAGTCACGGTTTTCTCAACCTCGAACAAAGGACACTCATCCCGCGAAGATTTTTATGCACCGCTCGAGGTCCGCCCGAGGCGGGCGCAGTCAGCTTCTCCCTTGATATGACAATGACAGAACAAGCCAACATGGATCAAGTCAACGTCCCGACGAGACTCTATTCCTTACAGGGTCTTTTTGTGCTCGAGGAAGGTCGTGGAAGGTCTTCCGCTGCCAAACAGCTCCACTCGGGCAGACGCGAGCTCCACTCGTGCAGTTCGCCCTGGTCACAACTTACGCGCGACAAACATGCAGCTGTTCGCCGGCGCCCCGTGTGGCGGGAGAATATGCTTGGAGGGCGTATAAAAGGCGCCCGGAAAGGCCCTCACCTCTTCACTCGAACACTTGTGTCGAAACCAGTCTCGTCGAGCCGCCTCTAAACCAACATGTTCAACAAATTCGCCGTCCTCACCGTGGCCGCCCTCGCGGTAAGCTAGCTAAAGTCTTCACCTCCGCATGCAGGATTAATCGAACCTCAACGCAGGCCCTTGCTGCCGCCACCCCAACCAACTCACCCCCCGCCGCCCCCGACCACGCCCGACTCACCGCAATGCTGCGCGAGCGTCGTCTCCTCGACCAGCACCGTCGCCTCCCTCGTCGCGGCGCTTGTCGGCATCGACCTCAGCGGGCTCAACGTCCCCATCGGGCTCAGCTGCTCCCCGATCACCGTCCTCGGAAACAACTGGTAAGCACGTTATTCTTACTTTGTGTTTCCAAGTCCGCTGACGCAATCTTTTACCTATAGCGGCTCGACCACCGTCGTTTGCAACGCCCCGGAGAAGTCGTGGGGCGGGCTCATCGCTATCAACTGCCTCCCCATCACGCTCTAAGTGAGCTTGAGGTCGTAGCGATAAAGACGTCTGGGATCTTGAACGATTAGTTGTGCTGTACCGCGTGAAAAATCCATTGTTCATGCGTTTTCTTTGTTTCGCACTTCGCGAGACATCAAATTCGAATAGCTACAAGGTACATCTACGGACATAAGTGAGCAATAAAGCAAAACACCTCGGTACGAAGTAATCTAACTAATACTCACGAACGAAGGACTAAATGTGACAGCGATGATACAAACAAACAAACAAACAAACAACAAGTGGTTTTAGCAATAGCCTTAGATCTGGCTGTAAGATTTTAGCAGCGCCCGCGCTTTACCTCGCATACGCATGCACATAATCCTCTTTGTTGGTCGTATACGTCGGGCTCGTGCTGGGAGAGTACGCGTACGGGCCCGTATACGCGAAGCTGTACGGGCCGGGCGAGGTCCGCGTAGGCGAGAGCTCCATGTCGTCCTTGTGCTCCCGCCAGTCGACCTTCCCGTCGTCGACGTCGGAGATGATGGAGACCTCGTGGTGCACCCCAATCTCCACGTTCTGCTTGGGCATCAGTACAAACTATTTAGCGGGCGCGGCAGGGAGAACAGCAGCACGCACCTGCCCATATCCCGTCGAGTACGTCCCCCCAGTGCTATGCGCCGGGGCCATATTCGAGAGCCCAAAGCCCGGCGCGAACGACGCCGTGCCCATACCCACCGTCCCCCGCGTGCCCGTCCCGTTCCCCGTGAGGGTCCCGGTCCCGGTCGCGCGCGGCTGGAATGTGTGCCCGCTCCGGCCCGCCGTGTGCCCACTCAGCCCGGTCGGGCCCGAGTGCCCGTCCGAGCGCCCGTCGGAGCGCTCCGTGCCCTTGCCGCGGACGACGCGACGCGTGTTGAGCGTGCAGAAGAAGGATATGGTGTACACTGGAGGGTGTTGTGCGTCAGCGAGAGAGCGGGAACAGGAGCGGAGGGTGGAGCAGACGCACGTTTGCAGAGGATGAAGTAGAATGCGAGGAATTGGAACGTCGACGGACGGAGATCATACTGCGTTGGACACGGTCCAGATGAGAACCCATAAACACGGAACACAAGCGGGACGCACGAAGAGGAGAGTTCCAACACTAATCGCGGCGGTCACGGCGCCGGTGTTAACCGCATACACGGTGAGAGTTGTAACGAGCGTGTTTGCGCTGTAAGAGGATGGGTATCGTATCAGAAGTTGAGATTATCGGAACGTACCGCTTTGAGCCCGTCCTGTATCGGCGCAGGAAGAAGCACAGAGACACCGCGATGACGACGTCAGCGAGCGCGCCGCCGCCGAGCGCCAGTGAAGCGATGACCTTGAGGTCGGGGAGCACGGTCAAGAATGGGTTTTCGAAGCTGTATGCGGATTCGTTGGCTCGCATGCGTGAGGAAAGAACCAGAACTTACCACTTGACGGTAAACGCTACACGCGGACGAAAAAGATGTGTTCAACTGAGCTATTCGGCAGACTGCAGATGCAACATACCAATTGCAAGACCTGTAACTCGTCGTCAGTATTACACACGAAAAGAATCGCAGCGCTCGGCGAGAAGATCAAGACCCGGAAGCGACGGAAATCCGGGGTAGAAAAATGATCGGGGCCGCGGAATTGGTTTGCGACTCACCCATCTCCGCAACAGTCAGAAGGACGACGAGCACGGTGACGATGATATTCCGCTGGCTGACTGGAAATCGAGCTCCAATCAGCAGTGGACCGGGGCGGGCAAGAACCGAGCGCTCACACCGCCATACGCGCATAGCAAAGCATCTGCGGAAACGGCGATTAGCAGTCGGATCCCGCAATGATAGAACCGTCGAGCAGAAGCTAAGGGGGGACTCACAATCTAACAATCGTCCCGATGGCCGCCTGGTAGACATCGAATTAGCCGGGGGCACTGAGAGCGCCGGAAAACGTACCCCGACAGTGAGCTGTACAATGAGCGTCCACTCGACGCGCTTCAGGAGGATGAGGGGGTTAGCGTAGTTGCTGGGAGGAGGCTCAGCCGTGAAGAAGGTCCAAGAGAGCCGCGACGACGCACGATATTGTGTAAAAGTACACGGCGTGTCCGATGAGGGCTTGGTCCACGCAGGTGAGCAGCCAGACGAGTACGACCTGCGCGCCCCGTCAGCGGGAAGCAAAGGGAAGACGGGTAGACGCGACGCACCAGCAGCTTATACGCGACCTTGTCCTCGGGGTAGCGCGCAAAGTAGGTTATCGCCTGGTTCGTGCAAACGCCGAGCGCAGCACACGACATGGCGAAGCCGATGAAGGCGGCACCGAAAGTGTTGTCGAGGGTGACGCCAGGAGGGAAGAGGCCCACCATCGCGAGGTGGAGGAGGAAGAAGAGGGAGGCGGAGGAGAGTGCGGGTGCGAGAACGAGCGGAAGGAAGTAAGATGTGTGTGGAGCGTTCGCGTGGAACGAGCGCGGGGGCGTGCGACGCGTCGGAGAACGGTTCACGGAAACCTTCTGTCAACTCCACTCGCGACGGATCCGAGAGAGGGGCAGGTGAGGGAGCGTGAAAGCCGCTGCACGATGCAGTGGTGGTGGTCGGGGTGCAAGGAGCGTCCTAAAACGGAATGGTGCCCTGAAACGCGCCAATTTGGGAGGGTCCATGGGCGCTCGACGAGAGTTATTGTATTGCACATTTCACGTCATGATTCGGGGCTCGTGTGGCCCCCGTTCTGCGGAGAAGATCGAGACATAAGCCACGTTCAGAGTAGGACGCTCGGTTGCTCGGTTTCTCGCTCTGTTTCTCGGCAAACAACCGGAGACGTCAAACTTGTCATTTCCTTCACAGCGTGGGCAGCGACCTGGGAATTTTCTCTCTTGCTCACTTACAGCCCGACCCGCCCCGACTCCCGACGGCCGCGCCGCACCATCATCCGCACCCTCAAATCTCACCTCCGGAACATGATATGAATGGATAAGGCGGGCGGGGGAGGTTAAATAAACAGTAAATGTATAAGAAGCTCACCGAGGAGCCGCTCAAACTACCCTAGAACTAGAAATATACACCTCTCTGGACCGCTGATGGCGGGATCCAACCGCTGGGCGGGCAGCGCACGTCGGTGCGAGCTCTCGGCGCTGTCGTTCGTTGGAATGATGGATTCCACACGTTGACGTCTCCGGCTGTTAGCCGAGAAACCGAGCAACAAACCGAGCAACAGACCGTTCTACTCTGAACGTGGCTATAGGCCAGAATGCGGACGTGTGCGCGGGGAGCTGACAGAATATATCACAGATGCGATTCTGATTGGAATTCAACTCGGGTTGGGGCTCACGATTTCTTCGTCGCTCCAGCTTGCGAGGGTTCCTGACGATTGACCTGCACCGAGTCAGAGACGAAAACTTCCCTAAAAAACTTCCAACGGAGACCAAGCACACCCTGTGGGAGCGGCGCTGAAAATTCCCCCGCAGGCCTGACGCCGCCACTGATTTTGTTCAACGAATACAATACGGATATGTGCCACAATAGTCTACGACGCTTAAAAAGAGGTCCTATCTGGTCTCCAAGACGGTCTTCTGCTTCTGCGCGCAATCTACGGCAAACGATTTCATTTCTGGAGGCAAGAGGCAAACTCGCTGCTTAATTACTTAAACAGCCAAGCCCGTTCGCCGGCTAATCCCAACGCCGTTCATTCACAGCGTCAGTAAACCGTGGAACACTCGCCGGATGTGCGGGTGCCTGGCACAAACAGGAGACCAGGGTTCGTGTGCTATTGGTGTGCTACAGAAAGTTTGCAGAAGTCCTCGTGGCGCCAACGACGAACGTCTACCGGTTGTATGGAGGAATATTAATGACCGACTCGCCGGCTACCTAACGCCACTGGTTGGTATGGTGATCAGCGGCCTCGGATCCCGGCATCGGCCAGCTCCGAATTAGACCCACGATGTCGCAAACTTAAACCCCCACGTCGCGTGCATGTATTATGTAATATGTTACCGAAAGCGGAAGCCCTGTACTTACTCAGTCAAGTATTTGACAAAGAGGAGGACCATGCATATGTACGCGCGAGACTCCGCGAGTTAATTAACGTTGTAGAGTAGGGTGATAGAGTCCATCTGTGAGCTTCCTTACTCATTGATATAGAACCCCATTTGTGAGCTTTTCCACCGCTATATTCCACTCCTATGGATTCCGGACTGAAATTCAGAACGAACAAGTACATCTGCCAACACAGACACTGATCAAGCAACCTTTCCCAGCCCTTACCAACTTCACATGTATTGTCTATCCAGTATCCACAAGTTAACGACCCTTGGCTTCGCCACTTGTACCTGCCACGGTCAGTTAGACTCACAGGACCACAGTCTCACAACAGCAGACTGCCTCGGCGATGTCTTGTGATTCTTCATGTGCTATCATGTGACTTTCTGTCAAAGGCTGTGTCGTTGTGTTTTCATGGTTATAGATTTGGTACATGACATGTGGCGGTACACTGTGTACTAATGAGCAGATCTGCTATACATGTGGTACACTGCCGATCCAGTGTCAGGACTAGGGACCGGGCTCGAGAACAGTTGCTGGCCCCGGTAAGGGCAAAGCAAGAGACACGGGCCGGAGAAATCCCTGACATTAGGTCGGAAAAGTGAATTCATCCAGTTGGACCCCCTCCCCCCCTCTGTGACATGGTGTGACATGCCCAAATATGGCAGTTAACTCTCATGCTACGGATGGCCAGCCATCCCCATCTTTCAGGTAATGTTGATGATTTGAACACATTCAGACCATTAACCCGTGCAATGCAGGTATCATCCCAATACCACATCCCTTAGTATGCTGTACTCAGTATTTCAAGTGTTTTGTACATCACATATCATGGCCTGTACCTTTTTTTTTCCTGATGTGTGTGATATTTCTTTCCCAATTTTTGTGAATCAACATTCTGATTATCTAGGGGACCGTGATTCTGTGTGTCTCGTTCACCCAGGAAGTCTACTGTTCTTATGGCAGTCAGTATTGGTGCAGCATCACTCCGCATTGGCCTGCAAGGTCTGTAGAGACGCTGGGCACAGAAAAAAAATGAGCTTTCCGCACCGATTTAAGACTGTAATATTTCTCCTAAGGCCTGGGCAACACCGGAAAAGAAAAGTGATTTTTGCCTTAGCACGGCGGACAATCAGAGTTCATGTACCTCATGCGGGTAAGCTGTCATGCCGCTTGTCATCCGGTGCACTGGCCGCATGACAGCTCGGCTTGTGATGTGCCGAATTGCAAGCCCAAGTCTCCTCGTCCCCTTTCCTTAGCATATTTCCAGAGCATTGGCACTCATTATTTATTGTATGTCTAGCTGCACAATTTTATTTCATTTTATTTCTGGACTATGTGGCTTTCCAGCGACAAGACCATGACCCAGCAGTGTGGGATGACAGGCTGGAACGCCGCAGCGTGCCAACACCCGGACCTGCCGAGAGGTCATGCAGCGAGTATGACCCAAGATAATGGAGAGTTGACTGCATGACCTCTCGCATGACAGCTTACCCACCTTAGGTACATGACATCTGATTGCCCGCCGTGTAGGCAGTATAGGGATAGCCCTGTATGTGCGATCGGGCTTCCGGTCACTGTAAACAGTTATACCGGGTCTGCCCGAGGTCGGCTATCATGATGGGGGTTTGCCAGGGCTCGTCAAGGCTTGAACCGTGACAAGTTTCCTGCAACATTGGGAAATCCATACCTCCCATTGCATAGTATTTTCCTTGAGAAACATGGGGGTTTGCCAGGGTTCGTCAAGGCTTGAACCGTGACAAGTTTCCTGCAACATTGGGAAATCCATACCTCCCATTGCATAGTATTTTCCTTGAGAAACTTAAGAGTCCGGATCACAGCCCATTAGTTGCGGGTTTTGACATGAGTTGCGGAACACATTCGGCGCTCCAATATGTTTACCTTTCTTTGCCTCAGGCTGTGTTACTAAATTGGTTTATCGTGGGCCCCAGCGATTGCTGGCCCTAAACCAATATTATTTGGAGCAGCGGACGTGCTCCGCAAACCAAGTTCCAACCCACCTACAATTTTTATAACAGCTGTTGTAGTTGCAGCTCAAACCTCTCAATTTCAATACACATAGTACACATAATTTTCAATAGCTCTTGAGTGCCACGCCCTGACGGTCGAGGTCAGCAAAGTCTACTGCATGGTAAGTGGAGGCGCATTTACACAGACAAGATTTGGCTCCGCTTCGCTCCGACAAGAGAGCTTCAGATGGCTGGCAAAGGTCAGTGTAAAACAACGGTTGATCTGCGGGTGGGTTGTTTTTTTCTTTGTAAAGAAACAGGGCCAGGGGATAATCGGCTGCACCGCAAGAGCTTCATACAGCAAATGTCGGTGCCCAGCAGCTTCGTGAGAAGAGGACTTGTATGTATGTGAAGTTGTGCAGCCAATTCACTGGGGGCATGCTCCATGGCGGTAACCCGGTTACCGCCATGTTACCGCCATGGTGGCGGGTACGGTGAGGGGGTACCGGCCGGTATCCCGGCCTCATGTGTGCCTCAAGGCGAGCTGGATCTACCTTTTTATGCCCTGATTTCGATAGAATAACATGCAGACATTTTTGTATTTTGCATTTGCATGTACACAGTCTCGAGGTTTACTGTGCAGGCCAGGGTAGCCTGTCTATGCCCCATCTCAATTTTTTTTTTGGTGCCTGAGGGCAATCTTCTCACAACTTGTCGGCTGCAAACCTGCGGAAGCCATGCGCAAAACATGCGGCATGGGCCATCAGGAAAAGTGTCCCAGCCTCGGCCAGCCTCGTCGCTTTGACGAGCCTGGCCGAGGCGAGCACTAGTTTCGTTGTCGTCTCGCTAGATCACAACGAGCATTGTTCGATCAGCGAGGGTCTAGCGAGAGTCTGACGATCCATGTCGCTGCCTCACTGGACCACCACGAGCCTCATCGAGGCCTCATCGACATCCTCGCGACACGAACTCAGCCTCGGCATTTCGTATCAAGTCAGCATGCGACGGCGCCGCTCTTCCACAGGTGTGTGGCGCCTCCCGCCACGGTGCTCATCCTACATGCGGCCAGTGCTATGCCCTGCTAGCTCCGTATGCACAACACCGGAAATCGCGCCAATTCTCTCTTCCCGCTCGGCTTTCCCGCTGCCGCGCAGCTGAGGATCGGGCCTCGGCACTGTCGATCCCGGCACGCTGGAAGTTGCGGAGCGCGATAATGGGTGAAAGCTGGTGCAGCAGAACGCTTCGGTCTCCGGAACAACCCTGCACCGACAACAACGATGAGGTGCATCTGCAGCTAAGTACTCCGCGTGCGAGCACGAGGTCATGTCCATGGAAGGGTGCGGCCGGGGCCAGGGTTGGAGGCAATAGGGCGTCAGGGCAGCGTATGGGACGAATTGCGGGAGTGGCGCGGGTCGTGGATATCGAATCTGTTACTTCAACGACTGCAATTTGCCCTGAAAATCGCTTGCGGCACGCGGCATCGAGTGTCCACCGGCGGCGCAAAGCGCCCGCGGGGCTGTCCTATTGCCTGTCCCCGCCTCTCGCGGCGACGCGCCTATAAAAGCTCGTCGGGGCTGACACGTCACACCCAGCTCTTGCTTCCGCTCCACCACCACGTCCCGCTCCCTTCTCCCCCATGCTTCCCCAGACTCCCGCTAGCCTCCAAGAGCGTGCCCGGCCATCGCCCCGACGTACTTATGACCCCATAGTCTTATTCTGAAGCGTCCTCGACGGTCGCGCTGCAAAGTATGTCCGCGCGTCTCCACGCCGCGACTCGTTCTCCTTCGACGATCCGACCGCTGCCCGACCGCCGTCTAGGTGCGTCGTAGCCCTTGCCCGCATCCCCATATTGACTTGTCCGGCAGGTCCCCACTCATCCCATCCATGCGTCTCTCTCCAACGACTTCATATGCCGCTTTCCGCCGACCATCCTCACCATCTCTCCCTCTAACACTCGTTGGGCAGCTTTCCCGCGCATATATCCAGGTCCGTGTCCGGCAAGCTCGTCCGCGGGCACGCTCTAACCCATTGACCAATGGCCGCTGCTTCGCCGTTGGCAACCCGTTGTGTTCTCGTCGCTATACCTGGTTCGTCTCGCGCAGCTCCCCTGCGTCTCATTAACACTCCGCGCTTCAGCCCCTTTGGTCCGTCGCTTGTTTTGCGCCCGCCGTCCCAATCCTTGTGTTCATCTTCACTGCTACTCTCGAGCCGATACATCCTGGTCCGTCATCGTCATCTTGACCGACCCCTTCTCATGCCACTTTCAGATCCAGCTTCCGTTCGACTTGCTTGGTATCGCGGCCGTTCCGCGTCATGTTCATCGATAGTCGTGTTGTACGGGCTTTCACAGAAACATGTTTTGTTGCTATTCGTGTGAGGCGTGGCGGTCGATGGGCGGCGCCGGGTGAACGGGGACGGATTCCGATGCTCGGGGGCGCTGCGCGACGCGGCCGAGCACCGAGGATGGCGCCAAATCTCGCTGGACTCGCGACCTGCTTGTTGACCTCGCGAGGTTCGCGAACCCCGACGAGGTTGACGAGGATCGGGCTCCTCGCGAGGATCCCGAGGCCCAGCGAGGCTGACGAGGCGTCAACGAGGCCAACGAGGCTCGTCGATGCCTCGCCCAAGCTCGTCGCTTGGTAAACGGTCTCATGAGGGACGGACGAACCTCGTCAACCTCGTCGGGGTTCGCGAACCTCGCGAGGTCATCGCGAGGCCCCGACATATTTCCTGATGGGGCAGCTGTGTTGGTAACCCGCACGGCTACCGCCACCATGGCGGTAACTGCGGTATCCGCCATGGGCAATGCAAGGCTCTTTACGGTCATGTGACCAGCCCTAGGTTCAACTGCTGGTGAGCACGTGGGTCAGAAGATGAAATTTTTGGCAGCAGCACAGCCACTAGATGACAAATCAGAACCAAGATTTTATCCAAGCAATGCTCCAACATTACCAAAAGAATTCCAAAAATTGCTGAAAATATTCTAGTGAATCAGCATACCGTCCAAACACTTTGTTTGACAA
The DNA here is from genome assembly GCA_014461125.1 of Mycena kentingensis (nom. inval.). Taxonomy (NCBI): domain Eukaryota; kingdom Fungi; phylum Basidiomycota; class Agaricomycetes; order Agaricales; family Mycenaceae; genus Mycena; species Mycena kentingensis (nom. inval.). Next base: position 114,368 of record JACAZG010000018.1, on the reverse strand, counting down.
GCAAGCATTTTCAAATCAGTTGCCTACAACATTGGCAATCCTCATCCACTCAGGATCATTCTCACAATACCAATGCCAAAATAAAATAGAGGTTTTTTTTTTTAAGATTTAAATAATAAAAATAATGGCACATTCAAGGGGGGCCATTCTTTAGGCCCAGAAATGTAACAGATAACAACCCTGGATTTTTCCTTTATTGGACACAAATAATACCTGGGAACTAGGCACCATTTTATTGGTCCAAAAGTGGCCACTGATAAATTTGCCATATGTAAAGCATTGAAAAAGTATGCTACTTTAAGTTTGAATTAGCTGCATATGAGGGAGTATTTAGGGATGTAATTACTGTAGTAATTAGACCACAAGTCCGGTTACGCGTTACACGCACCTCCGGACCCGGACTTGTGGGCTTACAGTTACGCGTTACAGGTCCATTTCGGCAGCAATTTTGGATGGCAAGCGGCCCAAAAAGCAATTTTGCGCTTCCGGCTGCGCCAGAATTGCCTTTTATGGGAATTTCTGATGCCATCGGACATGTAACATTTCGGACAACTAGCGTTACGCGTTACACTGGCCGGACTTAAGGTCTAATTACTACAGTAGTCCTATATTTTGCATTGTCGGAAATTCCGACAATGCCAATCAGTCCGATCATCAGCCCATTTTTAAATTGTTGGAACTATTGAGCACTAATAGACCACTGTGCACAAGGGACAAAGTTCAAGGCACACGAATCAAAGGTGATTTTACTCACTTGCTCTGGGGATGTTTTGTGTATTCAGCGCTATTGATGACAGCCTCTTAAAATTGATGTGTGACAGCTCCCGTGTATTCAAAATTGGAGGAAGCTCTACTGATTTGAATATTTTGGAGGTGTGTCATTAAAAATATGGTTTCAGTGATCTCATAACATAGTCTCCGGCCAGGCAGCAAGTCAGCAAGAGTCAAAATATGTCAAACATGTAAGTGAACTGCCGATCTGAAACTGGGCTGCACAGGTTTTCATTGAGCCAAAACCTGTTTCAAACCAGGAGGCTCCGGTTTCAGATAGGCTCAACATGTTTCAAAGGTCAAACCCAGAATACCCAGGCTTTTGACTGCACCACTCAAAGTAAAACCTGTTTCAAACTCGGAGGCCCCTGTTTCAGATAGTCTGGTCTGAACATGTTTAAAACAGTGAACACCAGAATACCCAGGTTTTTGACACAACTCTGGCCATAAATTACAGAATGTCACATAATTGCTGCATAGCCTTCCTGTGCCCAAATCCAAGTCAACTGGGCTAATTACAACAAAGCGGTGGATATTAAGTTTGCCGTGAATGCGGAGGTGAAGCGACATTTGGCAAGATATGCTGTTTGAGGTCTTTTCTTTTTATTCTAACACAGTATACGTACAGGATGCGGGAGGCCAGACTCCGTTAGCGGGAGGTACAATTGAACCGTTCAGATCTGAATAAAAGGGCATTCAAGGTATGATGAGCGCTGGGGCAACTTCCTGCGGGGAGCAAGCCAATGTATGGTTCTGATTCAGATTTTGAGGACGGGGTGGACTTGGGCTAGGGCTCATAATAAGTAATATCCGCCCACAGTCACAAGAAACTCCAAGGTTCTTTGTTTGGGAGGAGGGACTTGAGTGTTTGCCCATCCGGCCATCAGATATGGGATCATTGCATTACTTTTAATCACATTTTCTCCGAGACCTGTTTTCCCCCACAGAAACCTGTGTTTTCACTTCAGCAACCAAGCTGTGTTCCAACATTCAGCAACCTGTGTTGTGCACCCAGCTTACATCCTGTATTCTTGATTTATCTTATGCTATATGCACCATACACCAGTCGCCATGACACATCCACGAGGACCGAAGCTGCAGCCGTCAGGTACAACAAGCATTCTGTCGCAGCAACGCACTATCACCGCTGTACAGATGCTCTAGCTTTGAATTGAACTCAGTGGAGTTATCTTTGTCGTATGCAGCTGCCAATCCCGAGACGCAATCCTTGATCCCCTCTAGGAACCCACTAAACACTTGTATTTAACCACACTTTGAAAAAAGATATGACACCTACCTTGCGGGCGTGTTGCGGGACCTTGCGGGAGTTGGCGGCTGTGTTTGCGGTTGCGGGAGAGAAACTCCCGGACGGAAAGTTGAATTCCCACCCTGCCATTCGGGAGTCGCGCGGGACGTTGCGGGAGTGCTGAACATGGACTTGCGGGAGTGTGACATACATGCGGTAGTGTTGCGGGAGTGCGGTAGTGGTTGTGCATGTCACCTTGCGGCTGCGTGCAGCAGTTTCCCCCCGCCCCCCGGCCGAGGAGGGTTGATCTATCGCGATGGTGGTAATCTCATGTGAGAGATTTGTGATGTGTTCCATTTGAAATGTCCGCGGGACCGAACCGCAAGCGCCGCCAAACGACGACATAAAAGCAGCAAAGGCAGCCCAGTAGCAACAGTTTACCCCGCCAGCCACCGCCTACTGTCAAAAACCCAATACGGGTGAAGACCGCTGCGACAACTGTAAAAGAAAAACAAAAACAATATGTTCTTTTTTTGCCGTTGTCGCAGTGGTCGTCACCCGTATTGGTTTTTGACAGTGGGCGGTGGCTGGCGGGGTAAACTCTTGCTATTGGGCGGTTGACTTGTGGTGTAGAAGTGGACGGAATCCTAACCCTAACCCTACAGTTGTCGCAGCAGTCATCACGTGTAGTGGTTTTTTGATAGTGTGCGGTGGCTGGCGGGTTAAACTGTTGCTACTGGATCTTTGACTTGTGTAAAAAGTGGAGGAAACATTCAGATTCCGTCCAACCCTTTTTCTTCTTCTTTTTTTTGAGCATTCTTTATGTAAATTCAAGCCGCAGAAGTTTCTTGACTTTACCGCTGTCAGCACTGGAAAAAATAAACCAGTCTTTGCCGGGGAGTTGACCGCTCGGGAGGAAATAAATGCCTTTACACATGTTATACTCGCTATCATCAAAAGTATACGACAATCGCGTCATTACTCCACAGTATGGTTCTGATTCAGATCTTGAGGACGGGGTGGACTTGGGCTAGGGCTCATAATAAGTAATATCTGCACTCAACGAACCGGTAATTGAGCTCGAGGTGTTCAACGGTTGATCTAAGTACTAAGCAATCAAACACTCTAGGTTTAGGGTGCTCCTGCGAGGCTCATTTGGTATCTCGCGGCTTCAGAGTTTGTCCTGCGCTTTGTAATAGTCCGCTCTCAATGATTTCAAAAACCAGAGTTTACAGGTTGGCTGCAATCAATATTTGTCTGACTAGGCTTTGCGCTGGTGGAGGCTCACCAGGACCGTCTCGCTGAGTGCCTCTCCCACCGCGCAGGGGCGGAGGAGATCTGCCGGTGGGCTTTACATTTTGGTGCTATTATTTGTAAATTACATTAAAAAGCCCCCATACGGGCCACACTTGCAGTGATTTTTTCCAACCAAATGAATATGCTAGACAGCCAGAAGTTTTCTAGGTGTTACGCTAGCTTCAAGACCAAAAATAATGAACACTGGAAATTTTCCTAGCTCGAGTCAAATTCAAGCCATTGAATACAGCTGTGAATCATGTTGATTTTTTAAACCTGACTCAGAGTTACGTGATACCTCTAATAAGCCAAGCTGAAACATCTCAGATGAGCTGAAACAGCTGAGTTGGAATGGCTCAGACAAGCCGAAACCTCTAATCTCAACTGAAACATTTCAGTTAAGCCGAAACAGTACAATGTGTAGATAAGGATGGCTGGCAAATTGTAGTACAATACGGGCCAAATAACAGGATCAAAAAAAGAAAAAAAAAACAAAGCCGAAACAGTCAGTGAAACGATCCAATTGAGCCAAAACAGCAAGTGAAACTCACATTTTCACAGCTCATAGCTGGATGGCATTAAACCAAGTCAGAAGTGTAACTGTCACATCAAAAGGTCTGATTTTTGCAAATATCTATCCCAAAAGAGTTCCCCATCATCTGGGCTTGTCACGAAACATGATAAAAATGCACTGCATGCTGGGTTCCGTCCCCATTACAAGTGACTAAAATCACCTCAAATTTCCTGTGACTGGGACATGGTCCCTTGTGGTGGAAGTAGCCAAAACTCAATAATCTTCTAGCTATGGTACAAGCCCTTGATATAGTGTCCTAACTCTGGGCCAATTCCCTTTTGGTATCTCCGTGGTCATCCCGGGCCGGAGTGGCGCGGGGTTGTCACTCGGAATGGCTCGGGGTTACCAATCCCAGAATGGCTCGGGCTCGGCCGCCAAGCATTGGAAATATTTTCACCCTGCCGCGGGGAAACCTGCCATGATGAACTATATGATGTACAACTCTTGGATCAATCCAATCAAAACTGCTGTATATAGACAGACATCTTCCAAAATTGAATAAACAGGTGATTTTCAGCCAGGATTGCTGCAATCATTTCCATCAATCTGGCCATGAAAGCATCAATCCTGGCCAGATGGGCTCCCGATATTTTATCTGAACTTGGGCTTGGGTCCAAGGGCTATAAGCCGAATAACAGGTTTTGTGTAATTTTGGTTTTGGGCTGTTGCTGAAAAATTACGCCAAATCCGCTTGTTTTGAGAGGACACCCCGAAAGTATTTGACTGTTTCTCCATCACCTACCGGCCTACATAAACGGTTTTTGGAGGACTAAGAGGGAAACGCCATGTGATCTGTTCCTGATGATATCGGAATGATGGGATCAAAAGTGGTCCAAAAATAACCCAATAGGCGTTCACTTTCCGAGATGATGAGTATGTCCTAGCATGCCTCCAAAGGCAAAGGATTGCTCTGCCCACACAGATTCCCGCAGCCTGTCAAAACGAGTTCAGTTAGTTTTCACAGTCTGTTACAAGCCTCTCTCCGAGACGCGAGCATCGGGAGAGAGCTTGATTGAACCAAAAGCAAGGTGATAATATATCTCAAGATTTGCTGTCACAGATCTGCTACCGAATGATAGTTATGTACGGTATGTGTGACTGTCACCTAAAGTTCCCACAACTCTCCACTAGTTAGTGGGGGAGCCCCCCGGGGGCGCCCCCACTAACTAGTGGGGAGTTTTTCGGTTTCGGTATGGTGCTATAAAGGGCTGCTTAAATGCAGCCCTTTACACCAAGTACTGGCGGGCGCTGAGTCCAGGACAGCGGGGAGGTGACGGATGTTACCCGTCGCCTGATGCTGGCTTCCGGCGGCACCGCGGATGTGTCGGCGCCGCCCCGACGCTCGTTGTCGCTGTCGGGCACGATGAGCAGGGTATATAGGCTTGTAATAGGCGTAGCAAGCTCAAATCGGGCTCTAAAAATACGGAAAAATTACAGTGAGCTCGGAGAGGCAAAGGGAAATTGATGGAACTGATCGGACACTTCGGGGATCTCGGACTGAGCGAAAATACACGAAAAAAATTATGTGTATCCACAGCTTGTAAAACTGGGTTTGAGGGTGTTGTCCGGGTGTGTCGGGCACATCGGAGTTGCCAAAATAGGAAATAAACGAAAAGGTTGCCAGATGATCTACAAACCCCTCCTGTACAAGTGGCATGTCTTATTTTGCACTCGTTGTTGAGATATAGCAAAAATACAGAAAATGGGTCCAGGACTCAGAAAGGCATTGTGGCAGATTTCGAAAGTTCAGAACCAAGGATAGCTAGCTACTGAGGAGAAGTTGTCTCTCCCAAAAGATGAAACTAAATAGTGATGAGGCTGTAGAGCTAGCAAGTGTACAATCAGAGCCAAAACATGAGTCCTGGACCTTCAAAATATCAACTCGAAGAAGGTGCCCATTGCTAAGTGTACATCCAGGACTCATCATCCCCGCATTGTGAGTAGGGCATCCTTATAAAAAGAAGAAACCTATGTGAATACACTGTTTAACCCCTAATGATGGTGTTGACGGAACTGTCATTCTAGAGTATACGGATCTGCCATTTTTGCTGGGTCCTGGAGACCCTCTGTCCAGGACTCAGCAACATTGACACAGACTATATCCAACAGTTCAACTATCGACTGGATATAGAGCCAGGAAGAAACCATGCCATCCCCTTTCCAGACCTGCAGTCCTGCCTTTATTCTGAGCTCTAGATCCTTGCAGTGAGTCCTGGATGTTCTGCACCATCCTTTGAATCATGCAGCCGGCCTAGATGGACGAGCCTGTATACCTTTGTACTATAAGTATCTAGCTAAACTTAAATTTGCTAGATGTCAGCCTTTCTCATTGACGTCACCCATAAGCAGCACAGCCCGGCTCTGGAAACTGTATAAAGTGCTTTATGCAGTTGTACCAAGGTCATGCAAGGAAGTCTATGTTGAGAAGAGCATATATTTGTGTAAAACCATCTAGTGTGATGCTCGGTACGTGGTGAAAATCTGGATGCCGATGAGTCCTGGACCGAGTGTTAGATCCAGGACCCATCTGTTCATATCCGGTGTATATGCTACAGCTGGTCATGAAAAGGAAAGGGATTATTTTTGAGGAGGAATTGCAATATTTTAATTATTTTTAATGGTGTCTGGACCTTCCAAGTGCCAGATCAATTTGTGATCTCAGTGATGCAGCACTGATCCCTCCATGGCAGTCTCAAATTGCCATGTATTTGGGTCAGCAAACTGGTTTTGGGACTAGGTGTTGTATCCTTTATGCTTGCACTAGACTCCTGGACTGCAGGATACAATTAACTACTTTTATTTCCTGGTCTCTTCCAAGGACATCAGATAAAATACCATAGAACATATAAAGGGACTGTCCGTGAATAGTGAGTAGAAGGGTTCTGTGAGTATTCTAGCACCCTATAATAAATGTTCAAAGCCTTAAATCAGGAATTGTAGCATGCACAGACCATCAATCTTAAAATTTACCATATTCAGATAATCACAATGGTATAGTTGATACAACACTGGGTGCAGCTTTCAACATTGCCCACGGGTAGAGCTAGTCTACCCTCACTTTAAAACAAAGTTTTGTGCAGCTGGGATGTGTGACAGGTATGGATGGACTCGTTCTATCTGAAGGACCCAATTTATCCCCACCTTTACATGGTATTACTGCTTCAGAGACACTGGAGTGGGGCTCTGGACATGCAAATTGTATCCTTTGGCTTCATGGGAGGGTTCTCTGCTACTTTGAAAAGATTTGTGTCCAAGGACGGCATATTGCAGCAGAAATGGGTCAAATGGCAGTATGGTACCTAAGTACAAACTTGAGTCCATTCACTTGTCCGGTTGTAAAAAATAAAAGTTCCTGGTATCTACCAAATTGCAATTGGGAAGTGTCTTGGGGCCTAAATGAAGACTCTACATGCAGAAAGCAGTCCTTTAACTGCTCTGGATCTTGTAAAAAGGCTCTATCAGTAGTTATCATAGCAAAAGAGATTAGGGTATTAGAAAGGGCTGGCTGCACAGATTGCTCTCAAACCTGGGAATCGTCAGTGGGGGATATGGTGGAGCAGCTACAGGGAAAACTAGAAGATCAGATGGTCATTATATCATGATAACATAGGCACATTTCTCAGGGTGTACAGGCCAATACCATCCTCCAGTGCGGTAGGTGTGTGTTGCATATTGGACAAATAGCGTGAATAAGCAACCACTACTGATACACCATTAGATCAGTGTCAAATATGATGCCCATCAGCACAAGGAAAATGTGTGATCTCTAAGGTGATTGGGACATATGTAGGTGTTCAGTGGACATATGTGAGTGAAAATATGGCTTGGAGTAGCTATGCCGATCAGGAATCCGCCCCCCAAAGTACATCACAACCAGACATTCCAGTATGATGCTATCCTTTGTCTAATATTCAAGATTAATGCAAAAGTATCTCATTGTCCTTTGACACCGGCATGTTAATTTTGCGGTGATATACTTTAGTGGAATGTATCATCCATGGAGTGGTTGACCATGCCAGTCTATTTACTAGATCCTTTTGAATCTTGGGTCTGATGGCTCCTGATGTGGGGCCATTTAATCAATAGCTATAAAGAAGGCAGACCCCCAAATTGTCCCTAACCGCAGGCTACTGCTTGTGAGAGAGTCCATATCAAGTTGCACCGGATTTGGATGGACCTACAGTCAGCTACACAATTAACCACATATCCTGGCATGTTTGCCTTGAAACTAAGCGCGCTTAAAGGGTTTGGCAGCCTGCATATCTCCCAGAAATATAGCTGTATACTTCTAGGGTCCAGCTGTACCGGCCTCTGTATGGCAACATGCAGCATATACGAAAAGAAGAGTTCAAAACATCCAGGACTCACAAACATCTGGATTGCAAACAGCAATGAAGGCCCACACAGGGTCAGGCTGCAATCAGAAATGGTACATTCTGACCTATACATAGTCTTAAAAAACTGAGGTACGGATGTGTGGCAGGATTCCATGGAAAAGCAATGCTGAGTCCTGGAGACCAAACCCATCTCCAGGACTCAGCAGTGTCTGTGCATGCCAATCAGGGTTGACCACGAGAGGACCGGAGGTAGGTGGAGCAGATATTCACTCAAAGATCAGGTGTGTACAACGGGTGCAGTAGAGAGTGTGACTCGACAGACCAATGCTTAAATGGCGGTAATGTACTAGTGATTCCTGGATGCTGCCCGAATGGATGTAGACATAACTTAGAAGGGATGAGGCAAAATAGGGCATGCAGCTGAAGGGGGGATGTTTCTATAGCCCCCCTATATGATGTAGCCATGTATCTAAAATTTAGACTTTCTTTTGGGAATACTTGAAAAGTGCTGATGATTGTACACTTGCTAGCTCTACAGCCTCATCACTATTTAGTTTCATCTTTTGGGAGAGACAACTTCTCCTCAGTAGCTAGCTATCCTTGGTTCTGAACTTTCGAAATCTGCCACAATGCCTTTCTGAGTCCTGGACCCATTTTCTGTATTTTTGCTATATCTCAACAACGAGTGCAAAATAAGACATGCCACTTGTACAGGAGGGGTTTGTAGATCATCTGGCAACCTTTTCGTTTATTTCCTATTTTGGCAACTCCGATGTGCCCGACACACCCGGACAACACCCTCAAACCCAGTTTTACAAGCTGTGGATACACATAATTTTTTTCGTGTATTTTCGCTCAGTCCGAGATCCCCGAAGTGTCCGATCAGTTCCATCAATTTCCCTTTGCCTCTCCGAGCTCACTGTAATTTTTCCGTATTTTTAGAGCCCGATTTGAGCTTGCTACGCCTATTACAAGCCTATATACCCTGCTCATCGTGCCCGACAGCGACAACGAGCGTCGGGGCGGCGCCGACACATCCGCGGTGCCGCCGGAAGCCAGCATCAGGCGACGGGTAACATCCGTCACCTCCCCGCTGTCCTGGACTCAGCGCCCGCCAGTACTTGGTGTAAAGGGCTGCATTTAAGCAGCCCTTTATAGCACCATACCGAAACCGAAAAACTCCCCACTAGTTAGTGGGGGCGCCCCCGGGGGGCTCCCCCACTAACTAGTGGAGAGTTGTGGGAACTTTAGGTGGTGACTGTAATTGCCCGTTTACTGTGTGCCCTTTACTCCAATGTCACATCTGGGTTATTCTTCCTCGCCGTCTTGTAGCAGTTACTACAGGTTGTGAAACCGGGATCCGCAGTCCCAGTGCACCCGCCGAGATTGTATATCTTAAAATCGCACACAAGTGTGTTGACGGGGATGTCGCTGACTGTTGGGAATGTGAGTGTTCCTGTTGTGGTTTGGAGGACATTGAAGTCCTGAGTACTTACAGGTGGTGAGATTTTGCATATTTGTGGTGTGAGAGGAAGCTACTGTAGCATTTCATTCAATTCATATGTCACGCGTCACAGGGCATTTTTTCTTCGAAAATTTAAGCTATGTCACACCAAAATCCCGTAATTTGCCTCCCAAAAAGGGAAATCAAGAGATTATGATGGTATTTGATCGTGGGAATTGCCTAATGCGGATAGATTACGAATTGCGAAATTCGCATGCGATGTCACACACCGAAAGGCCATCCGAATTGATTGAAATGCTACAGTATTCACCCCGGAGAGCTTAAATGGTCCTTCGGCCTGCCACCAATACAAAAGAGACGAACAGCCCAATAAATTGGCCGGGGTTCCGCCGGGCGGGCGGTAAGTGGCTCGCTCTAAGGCGGGCCGCTTCAGCCAAAAAAGTCCGCCGCAATGAATGTAAACTCACTTGCCGCAATAAAACCCATGATTTTGAGCGTCTGCCGCAGTGAGACATTAGTTGTTATCGCGGCGCATTGCGGCAATGACCTTGATCAAGCCGCAATTCATGTGTTGACAATAGTAGAGAACTTTTCTCAGCCACCAGTAGTGCCGTGGTGGCTGAAAACCGAAATGCTCAAATATTGTCTCTAAGTATGCATTCTGCACTCACGCCATTCTCTGATTTGCAAGCAGTGGCCATTTTGATCTTTATCGCACCACGCAGCCGAATAACGCGAACAGCGTTTCTTATCTTAATCTGAGTACAGTTTGAGTCGCCCTTCGGCTTGAAGCTTAATGTGAATCACTCCGGAACAAAGTTTGCGATGGTATGCAGGTATATACAAGAAAGTCTAAACGGTGCAGAAACAAGCGGTCGTTGAGCGGTAGCATCCAAGCGTCCGCCTATGACTTTCGAGTCAAAACCGTCGCCTATAGAACCCTCTAGTGGTACACGGGCAACGGCGTCAACGACCCCGCCGCAGGCAACACACCCGGCAACTGCCGATACACCCCGGGCGAGACACACCCACACCCACCCGCAAGCTTCGCCGTGCCCAGAATCTCGTGCAGCAGCTCCACCACCGCGGCCACCAGCTCGTTGAGCAGCCCGCCGAGGACGCTCGGCGCGCACCCGCATGCGGGCTGGAGCTGGTGCTGCAGGTTGGGCACGGCGCCGAGGATGAGCGCGAGGTTGAGCAGGACGGGTTGGACGGGGCCGCTGCCGAGGAGGCCGATGAGTAGGCCGCTGCCGCCGCCGCCGGTGAGGAGGCCGCCGAGCCCGCCGAGGGGAGCGCCGCTGCCGCTGCCGCCGAGGATGTGCTTGACGAGGTCGAGCACCGCGGGGACGAGGCCGCACTGCGTGAGGGGGACGCCGCTGAGGAGGGCGGGGCCGAGGTTGGGGTAGTTGGCGACGTTCTGGAGGCCGGAGAGGCTCGCCGCGTTGGTGATGGCGCCGGGCGAGTAGAGGCATTGGCCGACGACTCCGGTGGCGGGAGCGGTGACGGGGAGGCTGCCGGTGAGCGAGCCTGCGGCGGGGACGGTCCCGGGGCCGACGTTGTTGATTGCCTGGTTGACGGTGTTGAGGTAGGGCATGTTAGCAGCGGAACCAGCCGGGACGGCGTCGTTGAGCTTGTGCCCGATGGAGTAGAGCTTGCTGACGCCAGAGCCGATGCCGCTGACGCCTTGGATGACTTGGGTTGGGTCGTTCTGCGAATGGGCGGATGAGTACTGTGTGGCACGGACTGGGAAGGACGACGTACAAGGGCTGCTGCAGCAAAGGCGCTGCGAGCGAAGAGCGCTGCCACAACGAATGCGTTGGAAACAAACATCGATAGGTGGGAGGGAGAGAGAGAAAACTGCCTTCTACACCGGCGACGCCAGCAGATTTTATAGTCCGTTTGGGCGTTATCGTTGCGCGGCCGAGCAGTGAGACCGAACAGCGGAAACGGCACTTCCGGCCCCTGCTCCTCGCACTAGACGATGGTCTACCCGTACGACGTACCACCAGAACCAAAATGGGACCCGAAATGTGGACAAAACCTCGGGGCTCCAGGATGAGCAGGCGTATGGGTTCGGGCTTCTCGGTAGTTGGGATTTACGCGTTGGAGCGAGTTGCGCGACCAAGGCCAAGGACCAAACAGCCGTAGGCCACTAAGTTAGCAATACCTCGCGTCCCGAGCCAAAGAGCCGTTCATTCTACTTGCAGTTGGTCAGTTTGTCGTCGTCGTTGCCAACTGTTAACAGACCCTTGACTTGGTCCAGGTCAGGTCCAGGTCTGTATTTCGTCAGCCGTTCGTCAGTGTGGGCATTCGCGTAGCTGCGGATACGCCCCACTTCGCGTCGTCGAGTTGGTGTGGAGCTTTCCCGACAGGATGCGCCGAGAACCACGCACGATTGCGTGGCGCGCCGAGTTCACACTGATGTGCGACGAGGCACGCCTAGCCAGCGATGGTGTGGCGCCCGAGAGTGTCAGGGTTGGTGGTGGCAGCAAGGGATGCGGCTGGGTGCACGTGTGAGTCTGTCTGACTGCTATCTGCCACCAGCCATGTCCGGAGTCCTCTCTGCTCTAGCACGACTTCTGCGCCGTCTGCTCCGGATACCCTGGCTTCGCCGTCTTTGTGCGACCCTCTGGCTTCGGACCACCCACCGTCAAGCTCCAATGTCGCGTCCACCGACTTCACTGGCCTCGACGACCCCACCACAGCTGACCGTCAACGCCGACGCCGCAGGCCCTTCTAATAACACACCTGAACCTCCTCAGCGCACATCTAGCGCTGCGCATGGCTCGTCCGACACCGGGTCTATCTTGCCACTCGAGGCACATCCCGGCTTCTTCCCCACCTTCCCGCAGCAATTTCAGCGCTACCATCGGACGCAAAAAATGTGAGCTCTCCACCAACGAGTTCCGTTCATCTTGTCCTTACGAAAATGCAGCGCCAAGGAACCCACCCAATACGTTCTGGCACCTGGCCCGTTACTCGAAAATAGGTTCGCTCCGTTTTCAAGCAATTCGGATGCGTAACTGCCCATGCGTAGAGCCGCACCGCCTGGATGGACGGCTCATCTCCACCCGGAGAGTGCCCTGTACTACGTGAACGAGCACAAGGTATACTGTCGCGCTTAAAAGCGCAGACACCGCTCACCCTCTTCACCAGCGGATATTCACCGACGCCGCCGTCCACATCCCCGAAATCTTTGCCATCTTCCGCATGTTCATCTCACAAGTTGACGAAGAGAGCCTTCCTCCGAACGACAACCTCGTTCTGGACCTGATAACGGACAACCCCGACAACCCCGCCGACCTGGCGGCGTGCTCCTGCGGGTATTATTTCGTCTCGCATGATGAGCAAACGGTGTATTGGGACTGCGAGTTCGAGCTGAATAACCTCTATCGGACGCATGAAGTCTACAACGTGACGTCGCTGCAGCATATGAGTGAGTTCCTTGAAATCTGGTGCGTCGTCAATCCCGAGCTGAGGATACGGACAGAGTTCGAACTGAGCGCGCAATACTGGCTCGTCTTTCTTTCATCTCGCCAGAGTCTAAATAACCCCACTGCAGGCAACACTGCGAACTCTTCCCAACCTCGAAAGAATTAATGGCCTGGGATATGGAACGCCTCCGGGACACCCTTATTCATCAAATCGGCGGTATCCCATTCCACATTCCATATTTCCGTTTAATTGATTAATTTAATCCACGCAGATTGCTTGACCTCGCCGTCTTCGACTGTACCCTTTACCATGGACACACTTCTCAATATGTTGACTCTGTCGAGTTCGATGTCCGGTACGCCCAAGTACGGTCATTGCAGGTCAGCTATATCAATTGACGATAGATAGTATCGGACGAGAGAACACGGGGCTATGTGCATTCTAGGTATGCACACCTTCCGCTTTTTCTGGATAGCGCCGCGGCTCATGCCCGAGTCCTTCAGCACGCTTCATGTGGATGTTCGGTACGAATAATCCCATCCAAAGGACTTGCTCCCCCAGTTCACCATCTTGGGTCGGCGCCACTCTAGAATCCGAGCGCTTCTACAACTTCCACGGCGAACCCTGCGCCTGGCTCGAAAAACACCAGTCCATCTACCTCGCGTCTGAATCTAACCGCGCCTCATGGCTGATCACCATCACCGCCCCGCTGCTCTTCAACGCCCCCCTCGCGCACCTCCGCGACTTTCGCGAGATCTTTGCGGACGAGATCGTGCGCTAGGTCACTTGGAAGCGCAAGATCGACACGGTGCAGGGGCAGTGGCAGGAGTTGGCGCTGTTTGTGCGTACGCGTTCAAAATCATTTTCTTCCTCGCAACATGGAACAGGGAACTGTCGTACTGAACGCAAACATGGCCTTTCTTGCTATCCCCGTCGTGGATAACGGTGTAGAGCCAGTGCCGACGGAACGCTCGCTCACGCAGATCGCGATATACGTGTCGATCCTGAGCAGCCTCGGGAGCGTTGTCGTCGCGCTGATTCTGCAGAGGCTGAATCGGGACAGGAAGGGACTTAGTGGGAATTTCTACAATGCGGTGAGCCAGATTAATTTCTGCCTTTGTGCTGAATTGTAACATTGGGTTGGATTCAAAGGCCCAATACCTGGAAAAACACTACCGCTCCGACTTTGGCTTCGAGCCCCTCTCGATCCTGTACTCCCTTCCATTTGCGTTGCTTCTCTGGGGGTAAGCGCCACCCTCCCCCGGGCCTCTCACACCCCAATCTTAAACTAATACTACTCACTACTCCCAAGAACATTTGCATTCGCCGTCGCCTTCCTCGATATGTGTCTCCACCGCTCCGACGCTGTCACCCGCGGGATTGTGGGCACCGTCGCGGGCGCGACGATTATCGGCATCGGGTGGTGTTTCCATCAGGGCGGCGAAGGCGAGGCGGTGGGTGGTAGACTAGCCCGGATGTGGTCATATTTGTCCGTGCGGGGGAAGGGTGGGCGGAGGTGGGGACGCGGGCAGCTGGGCTTTCAATCGAGCGCGTAGGGATTCTGAACGAGGTGGAGATGAGATTTGGGCTCGCGCCATGTCTTCTTATCGGCATGTACCAGTATTTCTAAATGGTTCCGAGGGCCTGGTGAGTCTAGGGCTGTAGGCCGTTCGGTGTCGGTGTCAGTGAGAGGCTGTGTACGCTCCAGTTCTCAGAATATAAAGGCGCGGCCGCCGGTCCTGTCTAACCCTTGATATATAAACTATCCACGAATGCAGCAGTGCGTCCTCAGCGGATCCTACTAGTACTTCTCGCCGCTGAGAATCTTTCTTTGTGCAGACTCGGAGAACATAAGTTCAATCCGTTCAAGGACAAAGAGCGGGCGAAGAGGTGAGGATCAAAGCCGGGGTTCTCGCCCTGCCGGCCAACGCTTTCACAGACATTTATACCTGGATATCGCCAGCCATGGGCCCGGAAGCAGAGCTGGCTACAACAACTATTCGAACGAGCAACGGGCATACCCGCCTCCGCTCCACCACCTCGCATATTCCGAATCCCTGCCCAGTTATGTTGTCAATGGATACTTGACTTCCCCGCCCGAGTATGTTTCGAAATTAAACCTGCACGTGATATATGCAGTTTGCTGATGGTCACGAATTAAGTAGCTACCTTCGGTATGCAGCACACGGCCCAGGGTGCGTCTGCGGTATCCCATGCGCGAATTAAACATTTTGGAGCTGGCATTGGCAGCTATCCCGGAAGTTATCTTGATTATACAGCCTACAGGTGCGATTCTCGCGAGGACAACAGTCATGGATTGAAGATCCCACAGCGGAAGATACATTGATCATGGAAGTGGTCATGGAGGAACGAGCGGCGGCAACGGTAGAGGGACGTCCGTCCGGGCCTCGCACTACCGCCAAGTATGAAGCACTATTTGCGCACTGGCAGGGGAAAGCATGTTGATAAATTCCGGCAGGCACCGCTGAGTGCATCTGCACACTCCGCACCGGCGACACGAGCTCGTCAATGACTTGCGGGTTGTTGCCCAACAACGCCAAGGGCAACGGGAAGTCACGGAGGTGGCGGTTGCATTCGAAAATTCGCTGGACGTCGCTGCGTGGTTCGTTCCGCGGTTCAATAACGCTGCGGGGAAATGCGCACGCTACCGGAATGTTCGAGCGAGCGGCGTAGGGAGCTCGTAATAGCTATGAATCTGGCTGCTAATATTTACATCCGAATATCCCCGTCGGTTGCCTCGTCGATCGCATCCATCACGTCAAAAAATCGCAGCTTGCTCCCAACCACGACCAACATGCATCCTGCGCTGCTCATCCCGGAGATTGTGCTACAGGTCGTGTCGCAGTTCTCCACCTGGGAGCGCGAGTCCTTCCTAGCCTTCGCGCTCGTCTGCCGCGCGTTTTCCGGACCCGCCCTCGACGCGCTCTGGCGCGACCCGGGATTCGACGCGCTTTTCTACCTCATGAAGTGCTTCCCGAGCGACCTCCTTACCCTCGAGGAGACGCCCGCTCGCGTCAAAGTGGTACGCTCAATGCACTCAACTGCGGAGCGGGATTCTGACACTTCGCTAGACGCTGCTTAGGCCAGTTATGACCAAGGACTGGGAGGCGCCGACGCGCTACCGGTCCCGCGTTCGCTCCTACGACTTTGGGGTCAACGACACCACGCGCCTGCTCGATATTCTGCACCTCCTCGCTGTATGGCTGCCTGACAGCGTGCTCTTCCCCCGGCTCGAACAACTCCGCTGGATCCCGGCTTTCGGGGCCGACCAGACGCAGGCGACAGCGTTTCTACGCCTCTTTCTCTCTTCGAGGCTCCGCCAGCTCAAGCTCTTCTCCAACGAGACGCTAGCGTTGTCCACCCTCCCTACGCTCACTCAGCTCGCGCCGCCGCTTACAAGCGTCAGAATCGGGGACGGCAGGACGCTTGTGCCCTACGAGGCAAAGCGTGCCGCGATTTCTAACTTTCTCTGCTCTCTGGATCGGGTGGAGACGCTGGAGGTTGCGGCCATAGACTCGGATGCGTTCTTGCATTTGGCTGGGTTGCACGGCCTCGAGTCGCTGAGGGTCTCGCAGTTTCGCGCCGATACGATCCCTGCGGACTTGGGTCTACCACCTGCACTTGCGCCTTTTGCGCAGCTCCGCTGCCTCACAGCCCAGTATATCGACGTCGCAACGGCTATCCACCTCATCGGGATCGCGGCCAAAAGCCCACTGGAGGAGCTAGAACTGGAGCTCGTCGAGCACACGACCTCTGAGGACGTCGAATTCCTCATCGGAGAGCTCCTCACGGTACTCCGAGGCTCCGGGCTGACGAAACTCGCGATACGCTACCACTACGTCGACATCCAAACACTCAGTATGGAATATCACTGGAAGTTCACTCGCGCGGCGCTCGTCCGGCTCACTGGCCTCCCGAACCTGACGCAGCTCACTCTCGTGTCGGTCGCCGGATACGTGGGTCTCAATAACCCGACGCTCCTCGCGCTGGGGAGCGCGTTCCCTAACTTACACTCCCTCCGCCTCGACCAGCTCCTCGCGCCCGAGCCGCACGCTCCGCCGGAGCTAACCCTCCCCGTGCTCGTCCCGCTCGCTAGAGCGTGCCCCTCGCTCTCCACCCTCGCACTGTCGCTCTCCCTCCCCACGACGCCGCGCGCCTTCCCCTCACTGCTTCCCAACGCCAACACCCCCACGCGCCCGGTACACACTGCCCTTACGGAGCTCAACATATGCTACACGCGCATCGCGCCCGCCGCGCGCTTCCCCACCGCGCGCTTCCTCTCCGCGGTGTTCCCGCTGCTCGCGTGGGACGAGGGGGTACTAGCGAATGGCTGGGAGGATGCGGAGATGGTGGACCCGGATGGGGACGAGCAGTATGCGATGGTGGAGGGGTGGGAAGAGGTGGGGGCGCTGCTCCCGCAGCTGGCGGAGGTGAGGAGGGAGGAACATGTGTGGGGGCGGGTGGAGAGGGGGGAGGTTAGTGCGGCGGATGCGGTTCGGGACGATGGGGACGGGGAGGATGATGCGATGCTCATGTAGCGGATGTACCCGTCTGTCTGTAGTCGAAGAGCTGCGAGCCGTACTCGAATAGCAAAAGATCTAAGTAGCGTGGGCAATGTCTGGCGCAAGGTTGCTGCACATTTAAATCGGGCACGGCCCGAGACGAGTTCGTTCAATCTGGACCGGCGGCATATCCGTCTAGGATTACTTCCATATTTTTGCTCGCGGTGCTTATGTACCGGTACAGCCCTTGGTTGAACCTTATGCGTATCGCCAGGAGCCGCGCAAGCTCCTGCATACCGCCAGAGGCTTCAATGCATTCCCCTTTGTCTTCCTCCAACCCGAGTCGAACACATATCTAGGGCATAGCTGTTCGCTTCTAGCTCTAGTACGTATACGCAGTCGCATCCTCAGTCCAGCGTCTTTCGCTGTTGGACGCTGGCCAGCGTACAAGCGTTCGATCCGAAGTGAGCTTTATGTAGTATATGTTGCCGTCTGTGGCACCTCCCTTTTTTGCTTCCTTCGACGAAGATTCAGCAGCCCGAGAACGCGAATATCGTGAATGTAGGATAGAAATACATGTATGCACAGCCAACAAATTTGAACACCAAGACGAGTCCATCGCTCAACCCTCGACGCTTAACAGCAGCACGGAATGGGTATGATATAACAGCGTCCTCCGCCTAACGAACTCGCTCACCGCTCAGCAATCATCCTTGCAGTAACAGTAAAAAAGGAGCGCACCTGGTAGCGGGATACACCCCCCACGCATCCTCTCCATCTTCTCCATCCGCGGTTCGTTGACCGCTTGGCGCGCAGAGGACATCGTCGGCGTACGCGGGGGCTGCGAGCGCACGGTTTCCTTTGATGAGACGCGCGCGGTGGCGGGGTATGTGGGTGTGTGCGGCGGGGAGGCGGGGATGGGGGCCATGGTGGTTTGGTGAGAGGTGGGGCGAGGGCGACCGCCTTTTTAAGAAGTGATTAGTTCATGACATCGAGATGAAGACGTCGTGACGACGTCATCGGAGTGGCGGGCCGGTGGTGGCCGATCAAATGGCATCATGCCGATGATTGCCGATTTGGCTATAGTGGTAGGACCACGTACTGGTAGTACTGACGAGTACTGCCGTGGACGCTGCAACTTGGTGGAAACTTGAGCTTACAGAGGTGAGGCACCATGCAATGGCTGATCTGTGGCCCTTAGCATAACCTCGGGTGCTGTGGCGCCTGCTCTACTAGTGTCATTTAAGGAGCCAACCTGTTAGAGCAGCTTGGATCGAACCGAGCGGAGGTCTGAGTTGCACTCTCCTTGCTTTTTTTTTTCATTTTTTTTTCATGAAGGCCAGATTCTCATTTGCACCGCCGTGAATTTAAGATTCTGAACCACAGATACTTCGACTGCTGGCGCCAGACAAAGTCGTCGGTGCTCGGCCGTCGTGTTTGCGTCAGATAGATAGATAGATAGATAGATAGATAGTTGACGTACAACCACCGCGATCCCTTAAAGGAATCAGGCGCCCTGTAACTACTCGCAAAGTCATCCCATTTGCGCTGCGACAGGTCTAGTTGCTTGCGACCGCCCCGCTGTGATCAGTCCAGAGAACCGTCTCACGGACCCGGTGCAACCAGAGAAATAGGACAAACTGTCTCGAGCCAAACAAAGAACAAATGTGATACGGGTATGCCTTCGAGCGCGTTCGTGGAACGACTCGGAGGCTCGAAACGTCGATGCGGATCTCGACTGGAGCGCTTGCACAAGCCGCAGCTAAGGTGAAGCGTTCCACGAGTCGCGGATGGCCCAGTCGATGCATATGCCGACGGGTGAATAGGTCGCTTTAGCGACGTAAAAGTAGGGACTGCCATGTGCGCGCAAAATGACTCGTCGTCGTTGCAGGCAGTCCCCGGCTCCCCCCGTCTGCGAGACCATTGTCATCCCCAGCTCCTTACCCCAGACGCGGTCGACAAGGCGGGAGGATTTTGGAGAGCTCACCAGGCACGGACCCCACATCGGGCGACTACTGGCTAGACACCACCATACAAAGGTCTGTGTCTCGCAGCGGGCAACAGCATCGGCGTTGGGGTCCATCCTGGGCTTGTCCGTAGCCGGATACGAGTCCGGTGGGTATCGGGACCTCTTCAACCTCTGGGCCTTGACGAGCGGACGGGCGGAGAAAATTCTGCGGGGTGATGATGGTGGCAGAAGGCAAGAGGACGTGCGACCGCGATCTTCGTTTCTCGCAGATGGAAAACACGCGCAACTGCGGGGTTCAATGTGTGGGGTCGGGCTTGGCGTCAGTCAGCTGGAGGGTCAGGCCATGCAACGAAGATCGCAACGGGTTCGCGTCGACGGCCAGGGAGGGTCTCTGCAGGAGGACGGACATGGCACGCTGGGTGAGTTTGACGGAGAGTTTGGGCCTCGAGATGCTTGAAACCCTCGTTGAGACGTCCAGGGCTTGGTTGCTGAACGGCATTTTGACGGAGGGCGACACGGCTGTCAATCTTCGCACAGCCACACCGTTCCTTCCCACTTGTCCTCATGCGTCCATGGGTCTGGTTATATAGCGCGCAACTTCCTGTCCATGTGCCGCTCTCTGCTTCTCCTCCGTGAGCTCTCCGGCAGCCCGTAATGCTGTCCGTTCACTCTGCCGCCGCTCTCCTCCTCGCCGTCGCCAGCACCGTACAAGGTACGCTTCCCCGCCCCGCGCGACCGCGCATCTTATAGCATTCTGCAGGTGCCGTCTACAACACCTTCGATGGCCCCGACTTCCCCGCTTGCCGGGACGTCGCGCAGATCCTGCACCCGACGACCATAGAAGAAATGCAGAGCATCGTCAAGAATGCAAGCGCGAGTGGGACGCCTATCCGCGCCAGCGGGGTATGTTCCGCGTTTCCCAGCACCACTCCCAAGCTGAACCATTCCGCAGAACGCGCACATGTGGTGTAAGACTTCTCTGAGCTGCTTCCGTCTCTTGGCCTCTCACCGCTGCGTTTAGACGACACCATGTGCTCTGACGACCCACGCACCATCATCGTCAAGACCGACGCCGTTAACCGTATCTCCGACCTGCAGCTCAACGGCGCCACGGGCACCGTGGTCGTCGAGGCGGGCGTTACCTTCACGCAAGTGTACGTCGGCGCATCGTTCGCAGACACCTGGTTGATTCACTCACGTTGCCAGGGCGGAGTGGCTGCAGGACCGGGGCGCGGCGCTCGGGTACACTCTCGGTAAGCCCTCCAGCACACGCGCACCGTTCTCCATGCTAATACGCGGCAGTTAACTGGAACATCACCCTCGGCGGCGCCATCGCGATGGGCGCCCACCGCTCCTCGCTCCCGCGAGGATTCGCAGGTCTCCGCTGCGGCGCTTGCGATGGACATTATCAACGGGCAAGGTAAGATCCGTTCTCTATATCTTCCTCCACGTTCGCCCACACCTCCCAGGCGAGTTGGTGCATATCGAGAAGGACGACAGCGACACCTGGCTCGCGGCCACCACCTCCCTCGGCCTGCTCGGAATCATCGCGCGTATCAAGATCAGCATCCTCGCCGACTACAAGGTCTGGGCCAACCAAACGACCTGGGATGAGGACGATATCCTCAACGCGGACCTATACGAGGTCTGTTCCGTCCCTTCGTCTCCCGGCGCGTGTTCACCGTGCCACAGATGATTTCTCCTTACGTGACCGCGAACTTCTGGGTATGTCGTGCCCGTTTCGCTGCGTCGAATCGCGAGTTAAATGTTACCAGTGGTGGCCGAGCGTCAAGAAGTTCCACATGCGCACATACGGCGTCGTCCCGCCGTCGACCTTTGGAAATGCGTTCCAGGTTCGTTCTCAAGTCCTTCATCTGAGTCAGCGCAGATATTTATCCAACTCAGTCGACGTTCTCCGTCACCCCCATCGAAGGCGCGCTCGGCCTCTCTCTCCTCAACGCCGGGCAAAACTCCAGCACCGCCAACTTCTTCTCCGCGGATACCTTCTACGCCCTTTGGTCCGCGCCCAACTTCCACGGTACGCGCTACTCCCGCTCCAAAAACACCCTGGAACTGAGATCCGCGACGCAGAAACCGTCCTCGACTTGCCACTAATCTCGTGGCCCGTCATCGGCCGCGCATTCGACGTGCTCATCGGCGGGCTATACCCGAACCAGCGCCCGGAGTGGGAGTACGGCCTGCACGGCGCGACGCTCGAGCTCGCCGTCCCCGTCGACCAGGGCCCCGCGCTGCTGCGGCGCGTAAGGGAGCTGTTCGATCAGAGCGCGGCGGATGGGAAGGCGGTTACGAGTACCTACCGCAGGTGCGCTTGCGCTTGCCTTCCTCCCTTTTCTCCCCTCCCGCTGTTTTCTAATACTTCTGCAGCGGCATCAACATCAAATTCGGCAAACCAATGGACTCCTTCCTCGGCCAAACAACCCAACGCGTCGGGAACCGCACCGCCGACTGGTCCAAAGGCGCCATGATGTTCGACTTTCCCTCGTTCGTCCCCACCACGGGCGACCGCAAGCGCTTCAACGAGCAGTGGTATCTGGATCTGGCGAGGATCCTGGTTGATGAGTTCCCCGTAAGGCCGCATTGGACGAAGAATACACGGGCGGTGTTCCAGAATGCGGTGAAGAATTTGGATGCGGATGTGAGTGTTTTTTGCTGCGTTATTTGTTTGCTTCATCTTCGAGCCTTGATTCTTGTTCTCGGAGTACGGCTCTGGTGGGCGGGAAATCTGACTACCTGATGCAGAGTCTGAAGCGCTTCGCCGCCGTACGCAAGACGTTCGACCCGAACGGGACGTTCAAGAGCGTCGTTGGAGAGATTATTGGGGTATAGTGATGATGATGCTGAACAGGGACGCTCTCATTAGCGCTCCGAACCGTTGTTTTCTCCCTACGATGATACCAAGCAATGTTGTGTTTTTACTCGACGAAAATCAGATCAAACTCGATCCAGCATTGCCACTAACGGGGTTTCTGTTCTTGTGTGCCCAATATTTGAACCAACGATGCGGGGGATTCCAGCACATTCAAGAAAGAAATCCAGCTCTATGTCGAGTAGCAATATAAATCACCTTGCGCGACCTCTTCTACCAAGGCTCGTGCGCGGCGTCGCCTGTAAACATCTCGTACTCATGATTTGGACCTGGATTCATTGTGATTGCTCGGTTCGAACCGAGGCGGGCCATAGGTCGACAAAATTGCACATTTTCCCCCTTATTTTACTGGACAAAGACGATGCAGCAGCAGCGCGCTAGCGCTTGGCAGTTGTGGGCGTGTGTTGTGATGGGTTTGGTCTTTGGCACAAAGAGCAAACAAATTCCATCATAGCGAGATAGGTCTAGATTTCTGGCATAAATGACCCCAGGCGGTCTTCATGGCCTAAGCCCGCGCCACATTGGCTGCACAACGTCGTAGGCGCATGGTAATGTGAAGTTAGAAGCTCCACGTGCTGCTCGGTTCAAACCGAGGCGGGTTGGTCACATTGCTTCGCGGATGCATTTTGCTTTCTGTTTGTGTTACTTGGCGGTGTATTCAATGCCTCCTTAGAATCTTGATTGAATTTGCTAGATAATAACTGGAGGTAGTTCCGATATGGATGCTCACAAAGAATAAGCTAGCGAGCTCAATTTTGGGTCACAATGTCCCTGTCGGGTCTCCGTCTCTGAAGCCCTAGCCCAGCGTCGGTCACACGATATTATAGATCGGTATGAGTAGACGCATTTGTGGTACTTGGTTCAAATCGAGATGGGCGGTGAGGAGCCTGAGGCTTGGTATCATTTTTTTTTTTTTTTTTTCTTTGCCATTTCGGCGGTGTTTGCTATCGCTATCCACTCTGTGACACTGTCTGTACTGTCTGTACTTATCCTAACTACATACTGCCTATGAATCTCGAAGTGTTCATGCCAGTGAGCGCCAGCGCTTCTCGGTGCGGATTTCGCGCCGATCTGCTTTAATAATTAATTCACTTGTAAACGCCGGTGCTGTGCAGACCAGGGTAATACTTCTTCATAAACGTCTGGGGCCGCGATGTCTAATCCTGCTTGTGCGTACGCCCACGGTGATCCGGCGGGTGATGCCAGCCCGTGTCGAACAGTCTACGGCCGCAAACTTGAGCTCACAGCACGGTGGCGCAAATTCACGAAAACTCCGCCGGGACCGCGAAACGAATGTACGTATGTACGTATTTGAACCCCACACACTGTACACGAATCCCGATGTTTCGTTTGTATGCGTGGTCGGAAAAACCACACATTTGTGTTCGCGTTGATTGGATACCTTTTGCTTGCTCCGCAAGTTC
Organism: Mycena kentingensis (nom. inval.); assembly: GCA_014461125.1. NCBI lineage: Eukaryota > Fungi > Basidiomycota > Agaricomycetes > Agaricales > Mycenaceae > Mycena > Mycena kentingensis (nom. inval.). Next base: position 90,441 of record JACAZG010000018.1, on the reverse strand, counting down.
CCGTCCTTTATCCTGGTCTGGTGCCGGTTGACGCGTCCGGCACGACTCCCCTTTGATCCGCCTTTGAAGCGGAGGCATCAACGCCGAAATGCATTGAAAATTCAAACTGGGGGATAAGCAATGAATAAGAGTATATTTTGACTGCAAGCGGGATCCGGGTATGTTCTAGCAAGCACCGAAACGGGCGACGTTGCGAGTGTACGAACAACTCATTCTAAGTAGGCGTTTTACAGTAGGGTAAAATGAGAATACGAATATGCCCATCCCGCGAAATGAGATGGAGACGAGACAACGAAGACGAATAGCAAGACAACAGAGGGCAACACGCGTAGGTCTTCTCCACTAGAATCCCTGAAAGCTGTTTCAGCTCATAGTGCATTATGCCACCGGAGAAACGCACCCATGATCCAGAACTCGACCGCGAGCTACTCCCGCTGGAGTGCTCAGACATCGCGTAGCCCGTCGTCGCGAACCCATACGCCGTGGTATCGGGATACGCTGATGGTTGAGTGTACTGTGTTTGTGGTTGGTATGAAAACAGGTTGTTCGGGGCGGGCGATGAATAGCGGGTCGGAGGTGGTAGCCCCGCCGCGTAGTATAGCGCTTCTACGCTTGAGCGATGCGCGTTGCCATATCCAGAGGCCGAGCTCGCACTCGAACCCGTACTCGCGCCGCCCGGTGTTTGAAGAAAGCCCGGAATCCCCGTGCCCGTGCCTAGATTGTACTGCGCGTTCTCCAACCCGCGGAGGTCGTACGGCGATGGGTTGGCCGTTGAATACCGTGCATAACCGTGATCAAAGTCGTGCGTCGGGCTTGGGGATGAATCCGGGGACGACCGCCGACGCGACGTCGTAGCGTGCCCTTCTGAACGCGTAATGCTATTATACCTGAGGGGAGAGTTAGTCAAAGTTCGGGATGACCAATTCCCGTGCCCGCCCCAGGCCGCGCAGCACTCACCGATTCTTCGCCGACAGGCCAGTCCGACCTGGGAAGAAAGTCTGGACTATCTTTGTCCATACCTTCCCGTGCTCGTTCACGGCTTGTATGAGAAGGTCGTCCTAGAAATACGTCAGCACGGGAAGGAGAATGAATCACTCGCGGTCGGCGAACGTACTTGGCTAGTCGTCCACGCGGTGCGGTCAATAGCGGGATTCAGCGTGTCGCACCAACGCTTGGCGCATTCTGAGAATAGATCATCAAGGTCAGCGGCGGGGACGGGGGGAGGACAAAGGGAGATACGTACGATCGCTGTTTCGCGTTTGCACCATGGATGCAACGAGAGACCACCTAATGCTTCTGGCTCAGCGCCAGGGATAAAGATAGAGGAAGGTGGACATACCGCGTCCCATACGCATTAATAGCCTGCAACAAGCGCTGGTCCTCGTCTGGCGCCCAACCGCCCTTGACCACATCCGAGTTCATTTTGGCATACCAGCGCTTGCGGCAATCCTTGTTAGTTCGATTGGGAACGTGCTGAGCTATCGCGTGCCACTTTGAGGGCGCTGGATTACCCGGCTCCTCTAGAAGCACATGAACAACCTTTTAAGGCGTGCACGGGGAACGGCGACTTACCTCGATCAACTGCTCGGCGTAGGAGTTCATCTTCTTCTGCCGTCCATTGTCTGCGCTCGCGGCTCATCGAGACTGGAGGGTGTGCGGAGTACATTGCAGATTGTGGTGGAGGTGGGGTTCCAAAGCCGGTCTGGTACCCGTGCTTATAAGGAAGCAACCTCCGTGTCACTGTAAATAGACAAGGCACAGCAAATAGAAGAATTGTCGCGCATACCTTTCACGTATCCGGGCCCGGTCCATGTTGCCGCGTCACTGCCATTCCTGCGATACCAGATCTAAACAAACGACGCGCCTGCCCGATTTGTTGGCGCAAGGTTGATCGGAGGAATCACATCGCATACACGTCCATCCGTCTGTCTCAATTCTTGCTCAATGAACGCAGTGAATATCGCAACTAATGAACACTATTCCGCTGTACCGCCCCCGCCCAGCGCCAAAATTAACACACCACCGAAAGTCGCGGATTCTGGCCGCGCGAATGACGGATGCAGCCTCTGAGGCCTGAGATCGTCGTCAATGACAGGCTTCCGAGCGGCAAGTAAAACCACTCTCACATCGGAATTCCCTATGCGTCCCGTTCCCGTTGCCGGAGACGGAACGACATGTCAGAACGGTAAGGTCTATTCAAGATCCGCGGCTCCCATTCAGCGGTGTTTCCTGATGATATCCCGCAATATTCTGTGGGCGGTTTCTGCCCACTTACCCCGGCGGCGCTGGCATCTCGAGCCGATCCAGACATTGTGTGTACCTCTCCGTGTCGTCTCCGTGTGGGACGGCGAGTTCGCAGCATCTGCCACGGCCACCGACGAAACGTCTGCGCCGTCTACGGTATCTGTGCTCCGCGTGTCAAGAGAGCTTCCAAAATGCTTCCAAAGGAAGCCCGTCCAGCGGCCCGCCCAGCCCGCTAGGTTGCCGGCGATGTTAAACTTGGCGTAAACCCCGAAACCGGAGCCCGGATCGTCGTCGAACGGGCCGTAGCTCCGCTCAACAGGTCCCGCATATCCGCTCGCAATCGGAATACAGCTGCGAAACCCACCGACTCCGACCCCGGAAACATCGCAGAATGCCTAGAGTCTACAGCTTTGTGCCCTGTGCTTCACAGTCTGAGGGTCGCCGAGCGGCCACACCGCTCTACACGTTCCAAGAACCTCTGCCGGCGTCTGGAGGCAATCGTGCAGTGGCGTGGGACCTTCTCTCTCCAGTTATAGAGACAAGATCCGCGTTCTGCAAATTTGCTGGCTTTTACCATACAAAGAATAATGAACTGAGCAGGATCTGTCAGGCTATAGCATCACAACCGTCTGCCTCTGCAATTTCTGGCTCTTTCGTCGTCATCTCCCGCGACAATGCGCGTGCAAAAGTTAAAATCTCTATCAAGCGCTAGCCAGCACCCGAAATGCCCGGGCGAGGCGATTCTCTGTCCAGGCCGACGCCAAGTGCTGCGCGGCGGTCCTGTCGCGCTCGTCGGCCTCCCCTTCTGTTTACCGTCGCAATCGCATTCCCCATTGCGCCGTCCAAAACGTGACGTGACGATGCGACTGGCATCTGCGGGACCCAAAGCCGACGGTGGGACCCCGCCGGTACGTAGCTGCGACTTCAAGTCGGAACTTGTTACCCAAGTCCCCACGCGACGCGTCTCCGTTCCGGTCGTACGTCCATCCCCGACGTCGATCCCCCAGAGGCCAGGAACTTGGAGTGAGTATTTCTCGCTGGAGTTGTGGAAAATCCGAACAAAGGACGTCCGGCGTGTTTCTTGGGTCTACAGGTAATGTGGAGCCCCGGCCCCGGCCGCTGCGTCGATCCCATTCGACCTGGCTGTCAATCATTCAGTCCTCAGTTCAAGAACGTGAAAAAATCGGGCTTGTGGCAACGCGGACGGCTGGTAAATTCATCCTTGCACTACACGTTGCCGTCACTGACGTCTGCTTCAATTTCGCGGAGTAGAGTGATAGAGCAAGTATTGTCGGGTGCAGCTTAACGCCTGAGCTTTCAAGAACGCAGAGTGAAAAAATCGGTATTGTGGCAAATGGGAACTGCCGATATATCGAACCTGCCCTCCCGGACACAGGCAGCTACTAAACGCAGGTGATAGAGCGCCTATCTTCGGCTGCAGCGTAACACCTATGATTTCTCCCGTGCTCTTCTGCTTCAAAGAACAACGGAGAACCGAGTACGGGGCGCAGATGTCGACTCAATACATGGGTGGAGCTGGATGAAGATTTATGTCCGGGAACCAGTGATTTGGTCTCGAAGGGGCGGCCAGGAACGTTCAGCCTGAGTGCGCATCGCGGCGAGAAGTGACCGGCTTTGTTCTACTCGAAACATTTAGGTTCAGCAGATGATTACTAGTCTACACCGCATATGATGGGAACAGTGTACGGTGTGGTTGACAATTGTGGAGAAAAAATCTACTGGAGCTGAGGCTCTTCATGGTTTGGTTTGTGTTTGCTCAGTAGAATAATGGGTTGCCATCGGCTGGCTACCAGATAGGGGCACACAGGGGAATCATATAGTAATCGAGGCACGTGCAAGGAGGAGGCTTATGATCCCATTTTGCTGCTTACTAATTTCAACCGTGGGGCAGTAACCCTAAGATTTATCGTAAGACCTTGCAAAGCACAATGATTTTCGCCATTCTTATGCGCAACTGGCACACACATGCAGCCATCAGCCAGCTAAAAATGTCCCATCATTTGTCTGATCCTATAATGGGCCAAACTTTTTTTTTTTTTTTTTTTTTTTTTTTGTATCCAGTTTGTGGAATGGCCCACTACAGAAGCCATTATGTCACACAAATCATGGTTTATTTTTCCTGCCCGATTTCATTCCAATGATGGTCGAAATCGCAGGGCATTATATGTGCCATATCTTGCCCAAAAAATCACAAACTTCAAATTTGTGATTTGTGCTATTAGAGCAAAAGGAGCCCCCCAAAAAGGAAAGATTAGTAAGGACTTTTTGAATCATGTGACCGTACTTAAGGGGAGCAGTACCAAACGGTGTTAAGTCCCAATTTGCTGCCACACTGCTTTGTCAAGCTGTGCTGTATGCTTATTAAGCGACTACATAATCATGACTGGGCTGGGTAATACTCATCCACTAAGAACAGCAAATAAAATGTATCTATGGTCAGACAGCTACTTAATTGATGACTAAGCAAAAGGAATATTCACGCTGAGTTATGTTCTGAACCGGTTGGAAAACTCCTAAAAATTATTGAAAATATTCTGGTAGCTCAGAATGTCCCGCAAATGCCCTTTTTAGCTGTGAGTTGTGGTCCAATCAATTGCCTGCACCGGAGCCATTCAAGATGGTTGGTGTATTGTCGGAATCGGTTAAGCACCTGCCTTGTTCTGGTGATAACATATCGCTCGAAAATTTGATGCAAGAGTATATTTAGTAATAATATCATTTCTGTGCAGTTTATTTTAAGAATACAGAAGTGAAGCTGGGGCTTCGACCAGGATGGGTCCTATCGTCCAAAACATTGGAGGGAGCAGGGACTTTGTGTCAGAACAAGGCCAGGTACGGCTCGGTGACGGGATCGGGGTTCGGGAGATTTCCCGACGGGCAGTCGGGTTTCGGTATTCGGGACGGAGAAAGACGGTTTAAGCCCTAAGTGGGGTCGTTACTAAGACAAGATAGAAGCTACTGTAAGGCTCTATTGAGTCAGGTTTGGTTTCCCTTAATTAACCCTCTCCGTCTTCTTGTCCTCCTTTGTGTAATCCTTCATGTTACACAAAGGGATGTTGGTCATTATTGATCGGTGATGGGATCGTTTCATGACACTTTGCGGCCAGCCAAATGCTTGTGTCCAGTGGACTCATCTAAGCCAGATGTTCGAAAATATTCAATTTGAAGTTTGTGCAACGCCGCAGAGCCGGCCTAAGTACTTTCAATCAAAATTTGCCATTATTTCCACCATTATACCATACATTCAGGTTTTACAAAGATTTTTATATCAGTTCCTGTGAGGTGAGTATAACAATGAGCAAGAGTTGAATGATGTTCTCGAGTTTTTCGTCATGCTGCCAATCACAACTCTGTTCTCTACCACCACCTTCTCCTCAAACGAAGATTTTCCACATGAACGCCTTCCCAAAGGTTTATGTGCGTATCCTCCGGAACTATAACAGAACGCGCATCCAAAAAGCCATGGAACTATGCCTTGTTTGTGCTGTGCAGCTATCGTCAATCCATCTACCGCCGGCGTCTTCCTCGTCTGCCAGAGCTAAGTGCTATCCCGCTGCTATACCCTCTTCGCTGATGTTGAAGCGCCTATCGCAGCTACTTTTGTCTCGAGAGCCCACTCTGAACGCATGTATCATGTATTGACTAGCCTGCAGCACACATTTCACCCTTCTTCACTCATGCTTGTCGGCGGGTCATTCTCGCGTGATGCCTCGGACAGACAACGCACGGTACTTACGAACGCCTGTTGCCTTCCCGCCTCTCTGACTTCCCTTGACGCAGATTACGGTCGGCATGGAAGGAATTCCGGAAGCTAGCTCTTCACGACGTTCGCGCGCGAGGGCTACATATTCCAATTCGTCTGTGGCGGCGACATGCACACTGTGACCCAGAGCTCCGTCGCCTCGCCCTGCGCCGCAATCGAAGGCGCGTTCAACAGCGGCTTCACGGCCGCGGACCCAACTTCGAAACGCCAGCGTCGGGTTGGAGCTTGACGATTACAAACGCCTCCCAACGTACGTGTATCCGCCATGCTCTGAGCTTCGTTCACGTACCTGGTTACAGCCATTTAGATCTTCTTCATGACGAGCATCCAGACCGCCAAATCGGGCATAGCTGGGTATGCTATCACCAGGTCTGGTTTTCAGACCCACTTCTGCGCAGGACAATCAACCCGCCGTCCATCGACGCCTACAACGCATTCCTCTCGGCAGCGAGAGCGTAACAAGCGCACCCAAAGTGCGTACGTACGTACGAGCGCTGCGGTTCCATTGCCCGAGTCAGAGGATCTCGAGACTAACCTTTCTCTCTCCCTCTCAGCCCACACCCTCGTTTATTCCATCGGGCGTTGGCGCCATCGCAACTTGTCCAGTCATGTCTCCCTCCATCGCAGCAACAACTGCCTCGACGGCATCGTCCCTCTCCTCCTCCTTGCCTTCTTCCTCTCCACCGACAAACACAATCCAAACCCCCGCACAAACAATCATCACGACCAATGGTACAAAAAGTCGCGTCAGCAGCGGTCTCGTCGCGGGCCTCGCGACCGCCGGCGGGCTCCTCATCATCGCGCTCATCGCGCTTGCGTACCACTACGGCACGCGCAGACGGCGACGAACAGCCCTCGCCCGCGAGACGTTCGCGAACGATCCCCTCGGGAAGGAGCTCTACACGCAGCCAGAGCTGGGGTACAGGCAGCCGTCCGGGAACGACGCGTACTCCACGCCGACGCCGACGTATACAAGCGCCGGTGTCCCCGGAAGCCATAGTCTATCCGCATTTCCGACCCCTCCGGCGACAGCGGCGTCGTCCGTCGGTGTCCAGCGCGACCGCGACGGCGAGATACGCAAACTCCCTGACGTCCGCCCTCGCCGGCGCTCGCTGCCCAACCCCGCTACGAGCACGCCCCCGCGCCTAACCACAAACACGCAGGTGCCGCCCCAACAACAACCGCCCTCGCCGCCGTCCCCGACGGGGCACATCGACATCACCGCCCTCGCGGCGGAGGTCGCCTCCGTCCTCCTGCACACCCCGCCCAAGCCCGCTGCGGCACCATCACCGTCCAGCCCGCGCCCGCGCCTGCTCTCCTCCCTCTCGACGCGCAAGGCCGTCCCTCGGACGCCGGATCCCGATACGAGTCTGCCACTATCGGACGCGTCGATTGTGGGGATGCATGCCGCGAGCCCCAGCACACGTACGAACCTCGGACCGAACCATAGTGCAATGGCGGATACGAGCCATGGTAGTGGGAACTCGACGAGTCAGTGGTATGACCGCCCGTCCCCCAGAACTATCGGGGGCGAGGACGACGAGGATGAGGATGAGGATGATCTTGCGAGTCTTGGAGGGACGAACAGCGCAGCTCCACCATATACTCGGAGCGCATACTGACCATATGTTGGACCTGCTAGCTTTCCGTTACTTCTGATTCTGTTTCTTGCAGACTCTTCACAGATTTTACAAACTCTATTTCACGAATGTCGTTTCATTATTCCTGCCCAGGGGTCGGGCCCAGTACCAATACCTGCACCAGTACCTCGTACATACATACACGCCTCTACTCTACAAAATGACAAAGAACAGGAGCAACTCGGGCTCCTGACGCGCGCAAATCAATCGAAATAAGCACACAAAGGGGCACGCTCCCCACATTCTGGGCTGGTGTTTGCGTGCCTGCCCCTCTACTCCACCTGTTGCCCTTGGCGTCTCCCGGCTCTCCGGTCTTCCCCCACCTTCATCTCACCCGAATCGCGGAATCCCAATTCCGCAACTCCCCGGACTCGCGCCACAATGGCGTCCTCCGCCACCCCCCGACGCCTCCGTTTCCACACACACCCAAACGAGCCACCAACGCATCCGCAGTCTCTCCCTCGTAGATTCTTCCCTCACGAGTCCCCTCCTTCACACAAAGCCATCGCAGCCGCAGCCACAGTCCAAATCGCACTCGCGCCTCGGCCTCCCACTATCCATCCCCCACTTCTCCACCCGCTACCTCGTCCTCGCAATCACCCTCATGCAGGCCGTGGGGTGCCTCTATCTCCTCCAATCGCGGTTCGGCGGCGACGTCGGGCTGGGGCTGCAGCTGAGCCTCGGGAGCAAGTCGCTTGCGGCGTGTATTGAAGGAGGAGGCATTGGGAGGACGGCAGGCGCGAAGGATACGCTTGATATGCCGTTGTTGGCGACGAGCCGCCCGGCGGGGTTGCTTCGGGGTACGGATAGATGCGCGTCGTCGCTCTTGATACGGGGCTGACGACTCGCAGACAACCTCCGCGCGGACGTCAAGTATATCACCGCTTGGCCTACAAACGGATGGTGTGAGTGCTTCTGTTGCGAGATCCTTTCAAAACGCTAACGTACTGCAGCGAACCAGGTCATCCAGTTTGTACGTCTCGTCCCCAGTACAAAGCCCGGTACCCACTTTAACCAATCCTGGACCACAGATGCACCTGATCTACCTCGCGCGTCTGACGGAACGCGTCCCCATCCTCCCGCGATTCCGGCACGAAAATGGCGGCAGCTCCGTGGATATCGACTTTGGCGCCGTCTTCGACCTCGAGCGGCTCCGCAACCAGCTGCGGACGCCCATCCTCGAATGGAAGGACGTCAAGGTGCGTGTTGGTGCCTAAGAGCGGGAGGATAGGCTAACGAGCGCGTAGGACGTCGATAGCGATAAGCTGGAAGAGCTTGGATGCTGGGATATCCACCACAAGACTTGGGAGTCCGATCCGGGGCTGCTACAGGCGCCGAGTAGCATCAACGTCGGTCAGTGGTTTTGTTAACAGCAGTAGCGAAGCTCACCACGACATCCTCAGATGTTTCATATACGCCCGTCCCAGAATGGGTCCGCAGCGGGATGAACATGCGCGAGGACGACCTCAGCCTGCTCATGTGGCCGCTCGCCTCCCTCGTCTCCTTCTCCGAACGCGCTATCGCCCTCCGGCGGCTCCCCGAGCCCATCCGCTCCCCGACGAACGACGCCGCCCTCCCGCCGGACGACCACCTCTTCTGCACCAACACCCTCGAGTTTGAGCGCGGGATGGAGGCGCTGCAGGGCCGCGCGGACATGTCCCCCGCCTGGCAGAGCGTCGGGCGGCACATGCGGTGGACGCCGGCGGTGGATGCGCTGGCGGCGAACGCCACGCGGGCGACGCTCGGGCTCGCAGGGGACGCGCCCGTTCCGCCCTACGTCGTCGTCCACATCCGTCGCGGCGACTTTACGGGGTGGTGCGAGGCTGACGGCGTCCCGCTGGAAGAATGCTTCGCGCCGCTGGCGGCGTACGAGCGGCGCGTGAGGGAGGTGCGCGCGGAGATCCTGGAGGATACGGGTGTGTTTGTTGAGCGGGTGCTGGTTACCGGCGACGAGGCCAACCCAGGATGGTGGGAGGCGGTCAGTGCGCTTGGATGGCTGCGTCCCGACCATAGTGCGACGATGGCGAAGTACGGAGCGTGGTGAGTGTCGGTGCCCGTCGTATTGGGTCCTGCTGACGCAGGAGCGTGCAGGTACGCGATGTTTGTGGACGCGGCGATCCAGGGCGGGGCGTATGGATTCGTCGGCACGGAGAGGTCGGCTGCGTCGATTCTGGCGCGCAGAAGGGTAGCGGGGAGGGGAGGGGTCGCGGAGATGGTCAAGTGGGGAAGGCCGCATGCTGACGACCACTAAGGAGCGGGCCGGGGGGGTACGTGTACGATTGTGTACTCGGCGTTTGTAGGTGGACGCACCATGGCGCCGTTGCTATCGTCGCTGTTCGACCTCGTTCATCGACCTCGTTCAGCGGCGCACGCAGCGACGGGGCGGCGGATTCCGAGACAGGCCAATCGCGACGGGAGCAGGGCGAAAAATACGATCAGTGGCAGTGTCAATTCTGACTATAGCGCCCACCTCCCCAATGGCTCGAGGTATGCATAGAAACGCATGGGCTTATCGGGAGCGACGCAAGCAAGCCGTTTACAGCCCCCCTGCTCGCCTCATATCTTGAAACTTGATTACTCTTCTCGGTTCGTAGTGGTGGATGAAGCCCCCCGGAGGCGAGCAGCCCGCCGCGCGGCGTTCAGCCTTGCTCGACGCACCCGAGATATCTCGCCATAAAAGTCGCTTCGGGGATGGATCTCCCCTTCGCCTCCCGCTTTGCCCCATGCAACTCTTCCACGTATTGACTCTCGTGTTTCTCGTAGCCGCTACTGTGGCCGCCGCGCCCGGGGTCGCTGAGGCGGAGGGATGCCTCCAAGAAATCCATCACACTCTCCTCGACATGGTCGACGATTTCAGCAACACCGAGGCGTTGCCGGATATTGCGTGCGAAGTTGCAAGTCGTGCCCTTCTACTTACCCTCGTCATTGGCTCAGACCTGTGTAGGACCAGGCGTTTGCGCTGCACGACGCATTCCAGAACTGCACCACCATCTTCAGGACTGAGTTCTTTTCCGAGAACTGCGAGCAGGTGTACGACGGCAAAGACGGGATTCACGCCATCAAGAAAACGGCTAAAAAGGTCCTGAAGACGCTCGCGAGCAAGTCCGTGCATAAGCTGATTACCAGTAAGTTCTTCAATCCGTAGCCTATGTGTTACAGTATGGCACTAATTGCTCAAATAAACGTAGAGTTCGACGGCGGCATCCTTCTGCTCGCAGTCATGGATTCATTCAAGCAGGACTGGCTTGAGTATAACCACGCGATTGCGCACGGTATTCCGGTGAGTGTTTAGATATTCGTTCTACGCTTGCTGATGCCAGTGGTTGCGCAGAGTCTCAAGACAAAGATCAAGTCGGACATCAAGCTAGGGAGTTGGACGAGTTCTTTGCAAAGGTCGAGACACGGTATACCTAGCGAGCTTACTGAACAGAGTTATAATCGCGTCTTACTCGGCTCGCACGATAAACGTCCAAACTCTTCTTGCCAACTTTGAAGCTTGAAGTAGTTCCGGTGTCCATCGATGATGCAAAGCCAAGTACCGACAATCTCCCGCCCTCAATTGCGCTGCTTGGAGGCTGCGGAAGCCATGACGTTGCAAAGCGGGGGTGCTCTCAGCGCGAGGACAAGTTCACTGTTCAGCTGACTAGATAATCAACTGCGCACATGGTGGTTTTGAGCCAGAAACGGAAGGAGAAGGCAACTAGCTCAGTCGTTTCGCCCATCTAGCGGACTCATCCTCCAGCGCTTCATCGTCCAAGAGTCACCAGAGCCAGCAAGAACAAAGGGGTGATAAATGGAGTTGGCTTTTGATCGGAAATCCCGGCCATCCCTGTGCTTACTCCCAATCGCGGGGCTTTCTCGCTGTTAGTGTACGAGTATCGTTGATTGGTCGTTCTCCTCCAGGTCTGCGGATGCAGCATCCGCCGCTACCAGTCGGATCGCAGCTCACCTGCCCGGCCACGCGCCGCATCCTCATGTCCAGCGCCGGTACCCTTAAAAAGGACCAGAGTAGATGTCGCCGGTCCCCAGAGTAAGCCTCCTCCCAACCCCGATGAAGCTCCTCGTCTCTTTGCTCACCCTCGCCGCACACGCAGCGGCCCTCGCCGTCTCACCGCGCGCGAACAACCTCCAGCCCACCGTCTCCGGCACCAACATCGCCATCAGCCCCTCCGGCGGCGGCACCTACCCGCGCCTCACGAGCCTCTCGGACGGGAGCGTCCTCGGCTCGTTCACCGCGTTCAGCGGGTCGACCAAGATCCTGACGGTGACGCGCTCGACCGACGGCGCGCGCACGTTCTCCGCCTGGGGCACCATCTCTCCTCCGGGACGGGTGATCTGGATAATGTGTTTATGAAGCAGCTGGCCAACGGCGATGTGCTGGCGACGTTCCGCAACCACGATAGTACGACGTATCGCGTGAGTTCTTGCTTTGGGGTTGGATGTACTTGAGCCTGAGCCAGATTACTGCGACGATTTCGCATGATAGTGGAAGGACGTGGTCGTTCTTGTCCCAAGTCGACCAGCGGACGAGGACTGCGACCAATAACGGTCTTTGGGTACGTTTGATTCGAGGAGTTTTCGGTCGTTGACGTCGCGCCAGGAACCATTCATCCGCATCGCGAGAAGCGGCGCGATCCAAGGTATATTCTCGTCCTCCGCCCGCTGCATCCACTCACCATCTGTAGTCTACTACGCGGCCGAAAACAACTCCGGCGACCAAGACATCCTCATGCGCTCCTCCACGAACAACGGGCTTACATGGTCCGGCGCCACCACCGTCGCAGGTACGCTGCCCGATCCCTCCCGCGCCACATTGTAACTCACGTCACTGGCAGGCGCAACCACCACTGGACGCGACGGCATGCCCGGCTGCGCGGACTACACCGCGTCGGGCCAAGCGCGCGTCATCTGCATATTCGAGACGACGGAAGGCACCGCGCCTTTCTTCACCGTCAAATCCGTCATCAGCACCAACGACGGCGTCTCCTTCTCTAGCAGGGCGACGGTGTACGTGCCGACCGGGTCTGGGCATAACGGTACGTCACGCGAATTTTGGGGTTAATTCCGCTGGTCGCTGTCCGAGATTGTGGCGTCTGCTAACCCCTCCGTCCCTCACTAGCCGGTGCCCCGCAAATCGTCACCACCTCCGCCGGCACGCTCGTCGCAGGCTTCATGACCGACGAGGAACACTCGGGGGGCCAGCGTGTGGCCGCAAGGCGCAGCATTTAAGATCCTCACTTCGCTCTCTGCCGCCACGCCCAGCTGGGGCCAGAAGACGACCGTGTTGCCGATCTCGACGCTGTGGCCGGGGCTCTATGCGCGTGTGGATGGGAGCGGAACGGTGGTGGGGTGTGGGGATAACGGCGGGGCGCGGTGTCGCAGTATTTCGTTTGCCTAGAGGATGAGTAAGTCAATGTACATGTAAGTTTGAACATACCGAGAGGATATTGCAGAGATTCTCCGGGAACGCCCTCGAAATCCGAGTCCGCGGCGATCATAACGTTCCCTGCGAACGTTCACACCAACTTTCAGGCTGGCCGTCGCTGCACGTCTCCGTTTTGACGCGTGGGTAGACGGACGGCCTTTCGCGTTCTTCTCTTCCTTCCTCCCACCGCCGCCCGCCCAGAATGCTCCCACTCGATCTGCGCTACGCAGGCTATACACGCGTCGGGGGGCTCGCTGTGGCTCTATACCAGTACGTGGCTGCTGGTCCGACAGTGTTGGAGTCCGCTGAACCCACTGGCACGCGTAGATACCTCGAGACGATGCCTTTCGAGCAAAAACTCGTCGCGGCTCTGCGGAGGCGCGAATGGCGACGCATTTCGTGCGTCTGCATTAGCAGCTTTCGATGTTCCTCGAGTGCTAACACCGTGACCCGCAGCCCGTGTCTGGTGTTCTTCTCCCTCATGCGGTGCGTCCGGTCTACCCGCTTGCTCACCTCCCCTTCCCTCCGCGTATATCGGCTGACTGTAACCGTAACATAAGATACGCCACCATCGCCTCCCTCGTCACCTCCAACATCGGGTACTTCCATGAGGATTTTACGGTCGAGACATGTCGGAACTTTTATATGTTCTCTCCTGTCTTCAAAGGTGCGTCGGCGCTCGGTGCTCTTCGTCGTCCGACGGCGCTGAGTGTTGTATTCGCAGTTGTGCACGCAGCGGTCTCGCAAGCGATTTTGGTGCGTAGCTCAGACTTGGCGACGTTCATGAGACAGGCATGGCTGACGTCTGTAGACTTGGAGGTCAGTCTACGACACGGCGTCCGTGTCACTGGCACGGTAGAGAATATGAACCTAAACGCCAACAGAGCGCACCGACTCGCTTGGAAGTCAAAGTTCATCACGTACACCCTTCTGGGCATCTACGTTCTCTGTCTCTCCGTTCGTGCTTTCCCTCTTGATAGCAGGCATGGCCGCATACAACAAAATTTCATTGCAGTTCGAAGGCGCGTTGAGCCTCTCCGGGCGTCGAGGCACGTTTAGTCCCTCACCCTCTCGTCCCGTACTCGCTGAAGTAGCTCCAGAGGTGCTCAACCCCTCCAACCCATCGAATCCTAACCGCGGAATGTGCGTCCCATCTCCCGTTTCCAGTTCCGATCGATGCCTAAATTTTACCCGTTATCCAACCGTGGAATGTTGCAGATGCACGAGCATCGGTGCGTCCTGGCAACTCGGCGGGTGGATGTACTATACCACCACCCTCCTCTACGACGTCTTCTACACTTGCCTCTGCGCTTTCTTCCTGTGGCGCAAGCGGCGGCGCAACGCAGACGTGGACGAGCCCATGTACGCGTTTTTTCTCCTCTATGAAACAATCAGGATTTGCTGACCCGTTCCTCTGCAGAATTTTCTGGACGTGGCGCATGTTCGTACCCTCCACAAGTCCCATTCCGCGCAACATAAATATTAATAAAGAGGTGGTAGGCTCACCGCGGAGGGAATGTGGCACCTCCTCGTCATCACCGCGGCCAACTTCATAAACCTCATCCTAAGCCGGTTCCCGTTTGGATCCCCGCTGTGGGTGTCGATATTGCAGCTTCAGGTGCGCAGATAGTTATCTTTGTGCCTTTTGAGTTGAAAGAATGTGGCTGAGTAAATTTGTTTGTAGAACGCACTGTTCGTCAACCCCTCCCCATCTTTTGAAGCATACTGAGAGATATCTAAACCAGGGCGACCCTCAACCTCTGCATCCGCGGCATAATGCTTCAAAATCTAATGATGCTTCTCTACCGTACGTTTTGTATTTCCGAACTCCCTCCTGGATTTTCACAGCGATTTTATTTATTACTCATATGTTGCAGGCCGCGAACAGGAGGAACGCGACCGACGGCGACCCAAGGGCGGACCGCCGACAGCGGGGGACATTCCGAGCCTCACGATGCCGTCGTTCGCGATGACCGAGGGAGAGACGGGAGTGGGTGGTGGGGATTCGGAGAGGGCTGGACTGGGGTGTACGTGTGACGCTAGGGTTGCGAATTAGAAGCGTACATCTGCGTCAAAGGAAAATTTGTATCTGAAGCGCTACCATATCCATGTACTCCGCATCCCGGTTGGAACGTGTCCTCGCACTATCGGACGCGTCGTCGCGCCGACTGCAGACCACTTCCCCAGGCTTCCAAACATTACATCCGCAGCTCGGTTCGAACCGAGGCGGGGCATGTATGACATTGCTTCCCGTGTTTTATTCGATTTCTTTTGATTGCGCTGCGTCATTTTTTATTTTATTTTATTTATTTTATTTTATCTTATTTTTATAGTACACAACTTCAGCCATTCATATCTACACCACGGGTCCATGTCCCATGGGTTTAAGTAATGTTTGACTTTTTGCAGCTGGGGCAATATTCCCTACGTTTCCACGGTTGCAGCACGGGCTGTGTTTGAGAGGTTGTCACGGATATTGTGTTGCTCCCGACTACGCCCCGCCTTCCGTAGCCGCACGACGTTAAAACGCGGTCGCGCATGATTTCCGCGGCTCTCGGGGCACCTCGAGTACTCAGGCTTCTAGCCCCACTCGAAGCCCGCGCTACGCCCGCTGACTTCTCCGCCATGTACACCATCGACGCGGCCCCGCCCACGAGCCACGATCCTCCGGCGTACCAGCCTTCACCCTCGGGCTCCGCGCCCGAGTCGCCGAAGGAGAAGCCAGCGGGGTATTACAGTGCGTGGCCATGCCCTCCCCCTTCCTCGACGGTGCTAACGCGCCGGTAGTCTATTACCGAGTCTACACCCCCGACGGCGCGCTCACCGCTCTCACCGCATACGACCCGTCCAACCCCTTCGTCGGCCGCGTCAAGAGCAGCTCCGTCCCGCCGCCGCACAACGCCTTATCGATCAAGCGCCGGCTCGGGGAAGCGGAGGGGATATGCAGTGCCGAGAAGGGCGCGCTGTACGCGACGTGCTTCTCGTCGGCGCAGCTGCAGGACGGTTTCATCGCCGGGCGGCTCGGGCAGGATCTAGGCGCGACGCCGGAGACGGCGCTCGGCCTTGTGGTGACGGCGGAGGCGTTCGGGAAGGGTAACGTGGAGAAGCGGATGGCGAAGGAGAAGTCGCTCATCGACTACCGTTGGGATTACGGTGCGTCGTACTCGCTTCAGAATCGCACCTCTGACTCGGAGCTGCCGACAGTGTACTACCGCCTGCACACTCTCACCGGCACACATCCCTCGAAGCATGCATTCGACCCCTTGGAGCCCGATCTCGGGCGCATCGACCGCCTCGCCATCGCTCCCCCGATGGACGTACGCGCCTTCAAAGCCTGCGTCGCGCGCGCCGAGGGGAAACACATCTACGCGTATGCCGATCTCTACGGCGCCATCAACGGCGACGAGCACGACCAAACCCCGAGGCCGAATGAACGCCCGCTCACGCCGTGCGGCGTCCTCGCGTCGCTCATCGACTCAGTGGGCACGTCGCCGGAGACGCCGTTCCGCCTGGTGCAGCCGATGCGCGAGGCGGGTGTGTCGAACCGCCCGCTGAGAGTGGTGGAGGCGCAGAAGGGGAGCAGGGTCGCGTTTTGGAATGTGGGTACCACTTCTCGGTGGCGGCTCGGCATATACTGACACTTCATGTAGTTTAGCGAGCGGTGGCTGGCAGTCAGCGCGTCGGAGATCGTCGAAACGGATGGCGTCGCGAAGAAGATGGAGCATTATGATTCCAAGGAGGAGCGGGAGGGCTATTTCTGTGTAAAGGCGAATGGGGACAAGGGATGTGAGTGGACCATTATTTGTTCTCGTCGCCGTATGCAGCGCCGCTCACAGTTTGTCAGATGTTTTGAAGGAGGGGACGGTTTTTCTTGACGTCGACTGACTTCAGTCCATACTTGTAGCATCCACGCACTGTATAGTGTACCAATTTCCCGGCGAACGGGATCCTGTGAAGGGTCTATTTCTTGGGCACGTATGGAGCGAATGAGATAGACACTGCGCAGCGCGATTCAAACTGCGCCGGGGTCCTTCTTTGTTCGATATTAATCCAGCCCCGGGCCTGCCCCGCCGTCCTGCTTGCTATATGTATCACGGCGGGCAATCAGATGTCATGTAGCTAGCATGGGTAAGCTGTCATGCGAGAGAGAGAGAGAGATGGTCGATTGATGGCGCAAGCTAAACTAAGTAGCTAAGATGCCAGAGTAGTTAATATGTACACTACTCGGTACGTATTGGCACGGTGTATAACTGGGGGCTCTTCGTTGTACTTGAAGTATCCAGTCCTCGTTGGTATCAGCGGTTATATGTGACGATGGTCTCGGGTAGAAGAAGTATGGGATGACTAGTCTGTAAAAGAGGTTAGTGGGGAGGGCGGAAGGAAAAGCCATATGCATCTCCGTGGTCTGACCCCGAGGAGTGCGTATAGCACATCGAGATTCGTCGGGTGGCTCAAACGCGCTCGTCGTACGCGCCACCCTTACGAGACCTCTCCTTGTACCGGGAGACACGACAGTGGGTTCCAAAAAGGAACATGCCGTCGCGGAGGAAGCGCCGGGTAAGCTGTCATGCGAGCGGTCATGCACTCGAATTTCCATTGTTTTGGGTCACCCTTAATGCATGACCTCTCGGCAGGCCGGCTGTTGGTACACTGCAATGTTCCGGCCTGTCATCCCACACTGCTGTAACGCACTGTTTCCGCTGGAAAGCCACATAGTTTATAAACAAAAAAGTAATCAAGTGGCTGGGTAGACATGCAAGGGATAACAGGTGACAATGGTATGAAAAAATATTGAGGGAAGGGGACGAGGAGAATTGGGCAAGCAATTCGGCATCTTACAGGCCGAGATGTCGGGTACCCGATACAACGGATGACAGATTGCATGACTGCTTACCCGCCGTGGGTACATGACATCTGATTGTCCGCCGTGTATATGATCCCGGGATAGAGCGCAGCTGGATGGATGGGGGTGCCGCGCTGCCGATCTATAAGTCCCTGAAAAAGTCGGCAAAGAAAAAAAAAGAGCCTGTCATCTTCGAGAGTCAGATCCTGCGCTGGGATTGAACCAGATTTGTCGCGGTTAGTTTATTCCATTACAATCGAGCTACAATCTCTCTTTTCTATGAAGGGGTATTTGACCCTTGCAGATGCCTTGTCCCATCTCAGGGGAGCCGTCTAGCCCAGTTTATCCCACATTAATTTTTTAACCCAAAAAAGTTGCGCGGATACTGTACTTACAGCCGTTTGCATATTGATGTGAAATCTCAAAACTGTGCGCACCTGTTCCGCACAGCATCTGGCTTGCCTCCGACGCCCACATCCCCTCTCCTCACCCACAACTATCCGCTATCTCTGCTCTCGTTGACCTACGGGGGACTCGACGTCGCCAGATCCCCACGCTGCGATGGGGACTTTTGGCAGCATAGGAAGCAGTCAAGGCTGAAAAGACTGTCTGGCCACTATATACAGTCGAGTTCCTCGATATGCATTTGCTGGAAATGCATAACCGCGGAAATGCATGAGTTGGGCCATCTCCCAAGCTGGGAGAACCGGATTTGCAAGCGTTAATGCATATTGCATATGCATATGGCATGGAGGCCTGTATGCACAATGGCGGGTTGCTTTCGGGTGGGAATTTTGTAGACTACAATGCATTTGGTGATGTTGTCTTTCAGTTCATTGTCCTGCCAAATGTTCTCCCTCAGTCAAATACCATGGCTCAAGACACTCAAAGCCACAACTCTCATTGACACATGCGACACGTTGACATTGGATCAAATCCTGGACCTGGAGTGCGAGCGGAAGATGATAGTCGGGCGGGATTCTCAAAGGGAGAGGCGGGGGTGTAGGAGATTGTGGAGCTGGTTTTGAAGGGCGCATAAGATGAAGAAGAGGAGGACCAGGAGGAGGAGGCGTTTCTGTTTGACCCGAAGTCGGTGATAGTGGCGGCGTGTTTGCTCGAACAGATCGCGGCGGAGCGGCTGGATCTACACACAGGCTTGATGGGAGAGGAGTTGAAGCAGCTCCGCCATAAGTTGGAACGTGAGACGGAGGCAGGCAAGCAGCAGAAGTCAATCACCGACTGGTTCTCTACAGGCTAGCATATGCGTATAATATATTTCCTTTTTTGGCCAAAAATGATGGCTATGTGTTCTTGCATATCCGCCGAAATGCATCGGAATTTCCATCCACAGGCCATATGCATTTCGAAGAACTCAACTGTATCACTGCAAGGCTGCCTCAGGCACTCCTCCTATCGTGAACAATCGCTCAAACAAGTACAGAGGCAAGCCGGTTGATGGTAAAGTTGCGCGCTTCGAAAAAAGAAATTGCGCCCATTCGGAAGGTGCGCGACGTGCGCAAATAGATAATAACAATTTCAAGAGTTTCGGGGTTGCAATCTGCAAAGATATCAAATTAGGCGCGCTGTCCTAGAAAAAGTTGCGCAAACACGAAAATCAAGAGAAACTGTCGCGTTTTATTTTTTGCCCATTTCGTCCTTCATACTCTTATCGGTGAGCGGTGCAGGATGTAGGAAGTGCAAATTCAAAATAATCATTGACAGGTTTAGCGTTGCATCCGGGAGCGGGAACGATTACACGCGACCAATGGCAAGAAATCAAATGCTTCACGGCGTTTTGCGAATAAGTAATGGGCACCCGCGTTCCTTCTATTTCGAAATAAACCCGCCAAGTGGAAGATACCATAGACACGGCTGTCTCGAGGCTCGAGCTTCATTTGGAGACAGAAAACACCACATCCGGTGCAACACAGGCGATAGAGCTCTACGGCTCCATCGCGCGCCGCATAGCAGGATATTGATCAGTATGTTCGAACCCAGAGCTGCGTGAACTTGGCCGACCATATAAGCCTTGTGTCTACTGTAACATGTTTCTAACTTGTTTCTAACCAAATCCAGCTAATTAACATTCTATCTCCGGAAAACCACCTTGTCATTGTCGCCGACTCCCAAGTCCCGCAATGTCATGGAACCACCTTCCAGCTTGTAGGCATTATGGTAGATGTGGGGAGAGTAGGTGAGATTCATGTCCCTCTTGATTGTGGCCTTTACTTCGTCGAGGGTGTTGATTGACTCAACAGTTACGAGCGTCTGCCTTGCGTTGTCGCCGTCGACTACTGAAACAGACATGGTGCTTCGCTGGTCACATGTCTCCTCAGTGTCATCGCAGATTTAGGGGGGACGAACGAACGTGGTATGTGTGTGTGGTAAGTGTGAAAAGGGGAATTTTGTGCCCATCCATACCGGACGGCGACTATTTAACCATCCGAGTTATAGCGCTGATTCATACGTGGAACGGCGGCGGCGCTAAGGCTCGGCACCCAACGTGCGGCATACGACTACGGACGGGCCAGAAAGGTCCCGCACGGTGCCGCATGTGCGGGACCTTGCGGCACCTCTCTTGCGAGCTGTACAACTGATGTACAAAGGCTTGCGCGGGGAGTTGTATTGTGCAGTCAATAATGTTCTAGAATGCCGTATTATGTAAGTTCACTACCCCTGTATATAATTTTCTTTTCATTTTGACAGTAAATATGACATCGACCCCGCCTTGCGGGAGTGTTGCGCGACCTTGCGGGAGTTGGTGGCTGCGTTTGCGGTTGCGGGGAAACTCCCGCACAGAAAATTCAAATCCCGCCTGTAGGGGCCAGGATGTTTCACCGCGACATGCCGCACTACCGCACACATGCGGTAGTTGTGCGGCACTTGTGCTATAGTGATGCGCTTGGAAAATGCACACCAGAGAAAAGCTAAGAACTCTCTCTAACACACAAAGTCCAAAACAAAGGGTGTTCGGGGATTCGATCCGCAGGAAACGGATAACTGATTTAGAATTTTACTCAAATACTACAGACGGTTGTATCTAGTAGCTTTCGGGATGAAGGGGATGTCGGATTGGTGGTGGGGAAACTGGTTACCGGTCAAACTGGTTCCGGAATTCTGGTTGCTGGTTGCCGCGTGACTGGTTGCGGACTTCTGGTTGCCGTGTGACTGGTTACGGACTTCTGGTTAACTGGTTCCGGATTTCATGCGTGAGATAGAGGGAAAACCTCGTAAACTGCTTCTGAAGCACTTGCGTGAACTACAGAAATCAAGTCCAGAGGGGATCAATTCTAATCTAAAGTTTACGTCCAAAATAGCCTTAAATACTAATTCTAAGAGCGTCGGATCCAAACAAGTACAAACAATGAGTCACTTTAACATTTATCTCAATCTCTATAATTTCTTCTTAATTCCTGCATTCGGGGTGTCTACGGGTGCACTTTGAGAGATATTCTCACACCTGTCACACTTTGGCTACGGATTCGAGTCAGTTCGACTCAATCTGAGTCATTTTTCACAGCCTTTCCAGACCCGGACACAGCCTTGAGCTGCTGCGGAACTGAGTCAGAATGACTCGGCTTGACTTGAGACATAGAGAAGCAGACATATGTGAGCATTTCTTTTTGGGAATAGTGTTACAACAGTTTTGGGGGAATGTTTGGCCATGTTTGGTCCGGCAGTGCCAATACATATATTACATAATTTTGACCGTGGGGGACCTCCTTGTCAGTGACGGTGCTCCGGATCAGTCGGATCTGATGGCATCAGACAGCCTGCGGGGCATCGGCATGACCATGTGGGGTTCTGGGTCTGAGAAGGCCGGGGGCAATCCTGGCTAGGGTGCTGTGAGTAATTCCAGAATCATTACTCACAGTTGTTTCTAACTGGTTTTTAAAAACACTGTGTTTCTAACCGGTTTCAAAACCGCCGGGTATAGAACTGATGAGGGAGATGGTGGGCACCAGTATCTGAGGGATGTGTCTCATCTGAAACTTGGCAGTGAAATGTTGTTGGATCTGGGGGAGTAGAGATATACCTTATGCTCAAAGGCACTGAACACTTTCTTCAGAGTGGTCAAGACCCATTAATATGATGGCATCAATGTGGCTGTACCAGTTAGAAACACAACTGACCAGGATTCCATTTAGAAACTAACGGTCTTTAAAAACCAGTTAGTAACTGGTTTGCAAACCAGCAATTCTCACAGCACCCTAATCCTGGCAATGAGGGTTATCTCCCTGTTTGACCCTGAGGGAAAGGGTTTGGTTGGCGTTGAGGAGCCCTTGGCATGGGATAGGGTTCCCCGGGCTTGGAACGCCCGGGCAGTAGTTGGAAAACTTGGGAGTTGGCTTAGGAAGCCCGGTCAGTGGCTGTATAAGCCCGGCAACCTCGGGCTGGAGTCGGGATGTGTTGTGTATGAGGTGCTGGTGTTGTGTTGAGCTCTTCCTTAAGCGGAGCTTGTATAATCCCCTTCATGGGGCATCAAACATCAGGTGTGATCCTTGGGCAGCCGAGCAAGATCCCATCAGGGATCAGCGATGGCTAGACGGTCCGTGACATTGGCGAAGGCAGCAAGACAAAATCAGCTCATGCGAGGCGAGAACTAAAGTGGGGAGTCGGAAAACTGCTACTACATCTCAATAATACACCATATATACTGAAATACCAAAGGAGAAGGGGCTAGGAACGAGATCGAAGAGAAATAAATTTGATATAGATGAGATAAGATATTGTAAGCTGAGCGCAGCGCGAGGCTCGTCAAGGGCACTCAGGTTGCCGTTGCTACTGACAGAATTTTGGTTGGGCGGACCCATGTTGGCGCTTATGCTTGTCACAACACTTCAGTGATGTAATATATCCCCAAACTGAACCACTGGTGTATACCGCTTAGAAGAGTGTCCCAGTTGATTTTTGAGCAGGATCCTATGCAGGCCGGGTCATGGTGTGGCTGAGAGTGCGGGCATGGCCCAGCCAATCATCGAGGCCTCAAGCGGTGTATTTGTGAATATAAATTTTTCTGCTTACATCATAAGTATTCTATATAGGACCCCTTCATACAAACTCAATATGGTGGTGCTCGGACACAATTTCATGATATGAGCAGGGACATCTTGCAGGATTAGTTGACGGTACCATCACAGTGTGAAGAGAATCATAAGCGGACACGCGGGGGGCGGGTGGTATTTGGGGTATATGAGAGGGTGGGTTAGATTCCTGTTAATTGAACGGGCCCCCAAATGTGGTAAAGCATGGCGAAATGCCCGAGATAAAGGGCACGCAATCTTGGTGGTTGCTGAGGAAATACGGATCCGTGCGGTTCTCTTATCAACGGCGGCGGCGATCAGCTCCGACGGCGAACGGCCTGTTCCCACAGGCCCATCTTTGGTACATAGGCTCGCCTTCAAGTGGTCTTCGACATTCAAGCCCCAGAAAGTACATGACACAGTGTATGGGTGAGCAATAAGCAAAATGGCCCACTTCCCGGGTTGGCCCACTTCCCAGTCATTGAAAGTACTAGCCCCGTGGCTCCTGTGCAGTATCATGCTGAGGGAAGCATGGTTTGTCAAACTGAATGAGATGTCAGCAGAATTGACAAGTTGGAGTCTCTCTGCAAATGGCGGAAAATCACACTCCCCTTAAGACCCATTCCTTAAAGGTAGCGGGAATTGCGGCAAGTTGATTTACTTTGCGGCGGATTCTCTGTTGAACCAGCCCACCATATATCATCGTGACCCGCCGCTAACCGAAACTGCGTCCAACATTGTCTGACCTACCGCCGAGGTAATTCATTCAAAATAGAGAAGTATGTTCCGAGTCTCCGGAGCTCAGGGAAACAGCCGCAAAAGCCGCACTGGGGGCCGCTCATGGGCCGCGTCCGAGTTTCCGGGTATCCCTGTGCGAGTCGTGCAACTCAATGAGCAGGGTACAGTACTTAACGCAGGTCTGCTCACAGGCTAGTACTTATTTCGCAGTTGACCTTCGACAACCACCCATCATGCCTGTAAGTGCTTCCTGGATAAGCCCTGCATATCTAATCTCCCATGAAAGTATCGGCCTGGAGACAAAATGATATCAACAAAAGAGGTGACCACCATCGGAGGCACAAAAATTGCATCTGGGACCCACGGGACTGTTAGGTTCTTCGAGGTCGGTGGATAGATTACACTCCCGAACGTGAAGACTAACAGATAAACTGTCTAGAATGGATACTACGGGATCAAGTTTGATTCTGGTGTCCTTGCTGCACTGGCAGAAGATGAGCTTAGGGCAGCATGATACTAATAGTTCACATGCAAGTTGTAGGTAGTGGAGAATGTCTCGTCCACGCACAAGCTACCATATGTGTAGCTGTAAGTGCAGACAAATTAATAGCCATAGCTCTCAAAAGTTACTTCATCCTCATCATCCGGGTGCAAATCCGTTTCCTTCCGCTTCAACTCCCCGGCAAGCGCTGCCGGCAAACGACTATGGTTCTTGAGATCCAACTTGGCAGTTGCTATATGCACGGAGGCCAAGTAGACACCAGCAGACAGCAATTCACTTGACGGTGCATTGGTGTATTTAGAGCACAGCAATGACCGTGGGAGGGGAATTTTGGTTGTAAACTGTGCGGTTTCTCTATAAACCCACTACATAAAGGTAGCGGGAGTTCTGTTGCATGCCGCGAACAGGAGGAACGGGAACGACGGCGACCCAAGGACGGAGCGCCGACGGAGGGGAACATTCCCAGCATCACGATGCCGTCGTTCGCGATGACTGCTGAGCGGGAGACAGGAGTGGGTGGTGGGGATTCGGAGAGGGCTGGCACTGGCCGTGGGGTGTGAGCCTAGGGTATTTGCAAATTAGAAGCGTACCTGCGTCGAAGGACTCGGAAAACCTGTATCTGAAGCGCTACCATATCCATGTACCCCGCATCCCGGGTGGAACGTGTCCTCGCACTATTGGACGCGTCCTGCGTCGCGCAGACTGCAGACCACTTCCCCAGGTCTCCAAACACTACATCTGCAGCTCGGTTCGAGCCGAGGCGGGGCATGTATGACATTGCTTCGCGTGTTTTATTTTATTTCTTTTGATTGCGGCGCCGCGTCATGGGTTTGTTTTATTTTGTTATTTGTTGTACACAATTTCAGCCATTCTTATTTACACCACGTTCCATGGGTTTAACTAATGTTTGACTTTCCAAGGGGGGTTCAACTTTGAAAGTTGTCCCGAACCTCAGAATGCTCAAATCCGACTAAGAACCAGGACTTTGGGCTATTTGTACACTATAAGTGAAGCATAAGGTGTACTAAGAGGTCTATTCGATATATAGATAGGGTAGCTACATGTTTGTGCCCAAGCCTGGTTGCTCTACCCAATCGGGTAATCCCGCTTTGATTGTCTGCTTCTGGGCACTTTCGAGGGGTCCCGGACCTACCCGTCCACCTCAAGCATGGCTAGTATGCTTATTGTACCATTTAGTGGTAGGTTGCCCTCCCCACACCTCTACTGGCCTTCCAACAAGTGCCACAAGTCCACAACCAAAACTTTTTTTCCCTGGCCCGGGACGCCCCTCCACCCCATATGACGCGTTCTTGATCTGAACCCCCCTTGTGACTTTCGGCAGCTGGTCCCGCACGTTGAGCAATATTCCCTACGTTTCCACGGTTGCAGCACGGGCTGTGTTTGAGTGGTTGTCACGGTCCGAATGTGTTGCTTCCACACTCACTTCTGTACTACCATCATCTATCGACAGTCGACCGCTCAAGCCGTGGATGCCCCACTTCGCAAACGGCAGCGCTCTGTCTGAGCTTCCCTGCACCAAGAATTCGACGCGCGCCATCGATGGAGCAGGTCCGACGCGACACCATCGACGTGCTGTCCTAGTCGTCTCGGGAAGCCAGTGACACCCCTTCAGGACCGTCCCTCCGCCGCCCCGACTCTCGCTGTTATACCCGCCAGCTCCCGCGCGTCTCTTCGCCACGGAGGTTCATTAATTACCCCACGTCGAGGTCGCGGGAGACGGGCCAGCGTGGAGCCTCGGACGGGAGCTCGCTCGGTGCTCTACTAGTCGACTCCTCGGTGCCGTCCCCTCATCCAA
The DNA here is from genome assembly GCA_014461125.1 of Mycena kentingensis (nom. inval.). Lineage (NCBI taxonomy): Eukaryota > Fungi > Basidiomycota > Agaricomycetes > Agaricales > Mycenaceae > Mycena > Mycena kentingensis (nom. inval.). The sequence continues at coordinate 64,425 of JACAZG010000018.1, read as the reverse complement.
CGAGTCATGCCGTCGACATGCACCACGACGGTTTCCCGGGCCCAGTGTCGTGCTCTCCCCCTACCCTGCGCACGATCTTCCATCTTTTTCTGATCGTCCCGCCTATACAGGTCGTCACGTTGATCCGACCGGCTGATCCGACGGCTCATTTGTTCCGATGCCCTACCTCGCACGACTTCAGCGAGCGATTCTGCCACAGCGGCAGCTCCAAAGTGGAGGTAATTTACTGCTGCCAAGGCTGACTTTGTTTCTTCAGGATCCGCTACTTCTACAGCGGCCGGCGATGTCTGGTCGTGAGCTCGGGTAGTGTGGTTTTGAAGGAGCCCAGGGGCGATGGTGTACTCACTAGTGTAGGGCATGTACACCGGGATAACTCCTGGAAACCGGCGTTCCGGCGCGGGACCGGCCGAGTAATTCTACCTACCTACCTACCCGACCACGCCGGCTGAATGCCCCGCCTTCCCGTGGCCGCACGACGTTAAAACGCGGTCGCGCATGATTTCCGCGGCTCTCGGGGCACCTCGAGCTTCTAGCCCCACTCGAAGCCCGCGCTACGCCCGCTGACTTCTCCGCCATGTACACCATCGACGCGGCCACGCCCACGAGCCAGGATCCTCCGGCGTACCACCCGTCCCCCTCGAGCTCCCTGGCCGAGTCCCCGAAGGAGAAACCAGCGGGGTATTACAGTGCGTGGCCGTGCCCATCCCCTTCCCCAACGGCGCTAACGTGCGGCTAGTCTATTACCGGGTCTACACCCCCGACGGCGCGCTCACCGCTCTCACCGCATACGACCCGTCCAACCCCTTCGTCGGCCGCGTCAAGAGCAGCTCCGTCCCGCCGCCACACAACGCCTTATCGATCAAGCGCCGGCTCGGGGAAGCGGAGGGGATAGGTATGCGCGGGGCCGAGAAGGGTGCGCTGTACGCGACGTGCTTCTCGTCGGCGCAGCTGCAGGACGGTTTCATCGCCGGGCGGCTCGGGCAGGATCTAGGCGCGACGCCGGAGACGGCGCTCGGCCTTGTGGTGACGGCGGAGGCGTTCGGGAAGGGCAACGTGGAGAAGCGGATTGCGAGCGAGAAGTCGCTCGCTGACTACCGATGGGATTACGGTGCGTCGTCCTCGCTCCAGATTCCGATTCCTGACTCGGAGCTGCCGACAGTGTACTACCGCCTGCACACCCTCACCGGCACACACCCCTCCCAGCACGCATTCGACCGCTTTGAGCCCGATCTCGGGCGCATCGACCGCCTCGCCATCGCTCCCCCGATGGACGTACGCGCCTTCAAAGCCTGCGTCGCGCGCGCCGAGGGAAAACGCATCTACGCGTATGCCGACCTCTACGGCGCCACCGACGGCGACGAGCACGACCAAACCCCGTGGCCGAACGAGCGCGCGCTCACGCCGTGCGGCGTCCTCGCGTCGCTCATCGACTCAGTGGGCACGTCGCCGGAGACGCCGTTCCGCCTGGTGCAGCCGTTGCGCGAGGCAGGTGTGTCGAACCGCCCGCTGAGAGTGGTGGAGGCGCAGAAGGGGAGCAGGGTCGCGTTTTGGAATGTGGGTACCACTTCTCGGTGGCGGCTCGGCATATACTGACACTTCATGTAGTTTAGCGAGCGGTGGCTGGCAGTCAGCGCGTCGGAGATCGTCGAAACGGATGGCGTCGCGAAGAAGATGGAGCATTATGATTCCAAGGAGGAGCGGGAGGGCTATTTCTGTGTAAAGGCGAATGGGGACAAGGGATGTGAGTGGACCATTATTTTATTCTCGTCGCCGTATGCAGCGTCGCTGACAGTTTTTCAGATGTTTTGAAGGAGGGGACGGTGTTTCTTGACGTCGACTGACTGCAGCTGCAGCTCACATTTCACCCCATACTTACTTCTTGTAGCATCCACCCACTCTGTATTGTACTCCTTTCTTGGAGAGCGGTATCCTGCAAACGGTCATTTTCCTGGGCACATAGGGAGGTCAGACGGCGAGGATAGAGGACGTGCGGAAGAGAGCGAATGTCGTCAATTCTGCGTAGCTTGCTTCAAACCAACGCCAGGTCCTTTTTTGTTCAATATGGATCCAGTCCTGCCGCCGTCCTGCTTGTACATATGTATCATATATCTAGGGGATGGAAAGCGCAGCTAGCTGGATAAGGCTTCCTCAGCGCTAGCGCTGTCGTTCTATAAATCCCTGAAAAAGTCAAAAAGAACCGCATAAGTAATCTCGACAAATCCTGCACTGGGGTCGACCCAGATTTCTCCCGCTTCGTTTCTTCCACTACAGTTGACCTAAAGTCCATCTTATCGGTAAGCGGTACAGGCGTTAGGAAATGCAAAATAATCAGGTAGAGCGTTGCTTTTGGGAACAGGAACGATTGAGAGGGTGACTCACCTATAGTTCCCACCTATCCCCTCTAGTTAGAGGGGGCAGGGGGGGGGGCTGCCCCCTCTAACTAGAGGGGCTTGAGGCAATTTCGGTTGAACTCTATATCTATCCTATTGCGCGCTGCAACTTGGGTCCCTCTGAGGTCTCCGGGAGGGTGGACTTGGGTGATGCGGATGGGGACGGCTGCCCACAGACGATCACAACACCTCCCGCCCATTGCTGATGGCCGCCGTCAACGCCCGACACCCCCGCCCAATGCCCCGCCCACTGCCCGACCCTCCCGCCATCAATTTTTTTTTTTTTTTTTTTTGAAAATTCCTAGATAGCCTACAAAGCTTGTATGTACTGTTAGTAGAGGCCAATTATGACTGGTCGAAATATAAAGAAGAGCTTCTTGGGCATGCAATCCTGGATTGACCCAACCGATATTGGGAAGGTTGATCGCTGCCATCACTGGCATCAAATTGATCAAAGTTGCAGATTGGACCTCGGGACACCCCAATTCCAACGCCATGTCAATAGCTGCAGTCGTTGATGAGATACAAGGAAATCCATGGAAGGTGTCTTTCCTGGATGTTGCAAATTGTGGCACTTGTGAAGCCTGAATGCATGGCAACCCTACTTCTCAGGAATACCCTTCAAGCCCTGTAGGAATTGCTTGAAGATGTTGTGTTGTTGATGTGCTAGGCACAGGACAATGATCATGCACATCCGGGGAGGTATGTCTCAGTCAGTGGGAGATTGTCTGTCTCAATTTGCTGGGTGCAAACAGAGAAAAGTTGCATAATAACTTTACCATTCGGGGGATACCACTTTCACTGCAATATGTGGCCTACTCATTGAGATATGGTCCAATTTGTTTTGGTATAAGTCCGGGAATGACACTGCACCCGGGAATGACACGGATTACAGGACATCACATTGCATGGTGTTTGGGTGTGGTATTATGTTCAGACCATGAGGAGATTCTCTTACCCCCAGTTTCAGTCCTGCATCCTTGCGTGTCGTCAAGATACAGGCCGGATACTCATCACCACCTCTGTGGCCGATGTCCTGGCCGCAGAATATTCCCGGGCACACCTACTGCCCGACTCCAAAGAGAAGGAATGTGCTACACTATTTAGGCTTGCAATTCACACAGGTTCCAGGGAGGTGCGGGTGCCGTGGGCCACGCTGTGGCCCCTTGTTTCTGACATTGTCCAGGAATGACACAATTCATCCGGGAGTGACAACACAAATTTCTTTCTGTCTTGCAGAATATAAACATGTCATGTATATAGCATATGTTCATCTACAGCATAGGAAGGCATATGAAGAAAAATCATAGGTTTATACAAGTCTGGCGCCTGGGCTCAGACAGAAAATCAAGCATCTATTATAACCTGGAGATTGGTGGCTGCTTCAAGCCTCTGCACCATGTCATCCATCTTCTTGTTTTCAGCCTTCTCCCGGCGAGTTGTGTTTTGATCCTCTTTGTTGGCACCTCATTATGTCTCTTTGTGCGCACATCCTTACCCCCACCACCTCCTTCCTGGACCCCTTGTGCTTGTCCCATGTTGCAGCTGACACCAGTGACCCTCCTATTCCACATTTCACTCTTCCTCGTCCTTGGGAATAATAAGCCTTGACTTGGCCTTGCCATATGCACCAATCATTCCCGCTCATGTGTCATTCCTGGACATCATCATCCAGGAATGACATTGTTGCCCGAAAAGACTTTGAGCTCAAGCAAGATGTTTCCAGAAGAATAGTTCCTACTTCACTGCTGCATGCATATTTGGAGGATCTGTTGCAGTAGCATACCAACATCTGGCGAGCCAACAGACAGGACATACACCTTCATGAAGGCTTCTATGGCTTGGTTTTGTCCATGAAGCTCCAAAATCATGTTTCATGGCTGCTATATGTCCCGCTAAGCATGCTGAATCCACCTCCGCACCTTGGTGCAAATCAATTTCTGGATACAATATCCTGGAATGACAAATCCTTTGTTCTCCTTTGTTCTTATATCAACCATATTTCACCTGATACTCGGGTAAGAATTTGATATAGATGCCCTCTGGGTCATTGTAGACCTGGGAGAGTGAGGTCTGAATGCCTAGGGAGATAGGATCCCAGCCTTTGTATGGTGATCACAGCTGATGGGGCCACCACAAGCTCATTTCTCCACCAATGGACCAGAAACTTGGATGAACCAAATTTCTGCCATTGTCCAAGAGCTCCCACCATGAAATATAAGTCAAATTAGCAGCAGGAAGATCTCACACATTGAAATTTCTCGTCCATTGAAAAAGCCAAGCTCAACCCATAACAATGTGCACAGTCATTCCACACCCACCAAAATGTGTCCATGATATGTTTCCTTCTCCACAAAATACAGGAACAGACTATTAGGACCGCCAGATAGCAACAAGAGGACAATCTGTGCTGGAGGTTCCGGCCATGTAAACACAACACATTGGGGCACTCATTGCTCCTCAATGCTCTAGCAATGAATATAAGAGTGTATTGAGGGTTCCATAGTGTTCTAGTGATACTCAGACCACACCTTTACATTTGTGGTACATCAGAATAACTTCTCAGCATGCAACAATCGGCTGAGCTATGTTTTATCACCACAGGTAAACTTAACAAGGGCATGACTGTTCCAAATCTGCTTGGATATACAACATAAAGCCTGTTCTAGATGTCTACATGCATAAAGGAGCCTTCTGGGAAGTTTTATTCTGGTGTGCAAAGAATTGCCCAAGAAATGGTCTAAATACCAGTAGTAGACCTTAGCTCAAAGTTGGAGCTTCCCAGTAGTCCGGTTGTAAAAAGTAAAAGTTCTTAGAAAAGTCTCAACCCAGTATTCAGTCTGTTTGGAGGACCCAGAGGACTCCATAAAACCAAAAACTGTCCCTCTATTCATCCTGGTTCTTGCAAAACTCCATAATCAGCTGTTATCTAGCCTAAAGTGATTGTGGTGTTGAGCAGGGCCCACAGGGCGGATAAAGCTGATTTCTTGCCTGCGGTGCCTTGACACTAATGGTACATAGCCAACAAAAAATCAGCCCCTTAGAAGCATTGTGGAGCGATGTCTGCTGCCCTATGAGTGGAAATGGTGACCTGCAATACTGATAGCTCTGGGTTACCTACAACTGTGAATATCTCTATAAATGCTTGAGAGGACAGTTCAAATCAAGCCAAACAAAGATCAGAAGCTTAACCCAGCTTGTTATGGCTGTGGAACAGGTCTGATCTATGGTCACCCTGTTACTATCTCTACACACCATCCACCACTAGGCCTGTAACTCGGTGTGTATGGAGTGAAGCTAAGGATACGTCAAAATACCAAAGATAAAAGCAGGGGATGCAAAGGCTCTCAAGCAATACCGCACTGAAGTTTTCTAACCCTAACCCTAACCAAAGATTTATCTCCAGATCCCCTGGCTCTTCAAGAATCTAATTTGGGGTGTTGAATATCCAGTTATACTGCAGCAAAATGCCTTCATTTGGTAGGCATGGGCCCCATAGATTGCGCACTATCAAGCATATGATCCAATTTGTGACACCCAAGGTTTGCTACAGGCCATATGCTAGAATATATCACAGCACAATTTCTGAACTGGACTATGATTCTTGAACTCTGGCATGTCTCTTTTACAGGTCCCAAGCTATTCACCGGGGTGAACATACCACATTAATGATTTATGGGCCTTTGTCTGGAGACACACTGTGTAATGGGAAATGGAATTTGAATGTGATAGAGAGCATACCTCCGGCTATACTGAGCTCTCAGCACCTGAAATCATCAGAAAAGACCCAATAATGGCAGAGATATACCTGCAACATCCCAAAGTAGGCATGATTGATGCTGGTGAATAATGCATCAGTTTTTAGCTGGTCTGTATAGGTTATATGCTTTAGAGGGTACCCAGCCTACCCCAGACATGTTCTCTTTGTCTTCTTTCAATCCGTTCTAGCTGAGAATAAACTCTGGATGTTACATCTGATATGTGTCATTCCAGGACTGAGGGTAATCTACCTGGTTCCCTGACGAGTAGATACTCTGCGGCAGAGACCATTTGAAGGACTTGTATTCATATGTTGTTTAGAATCACAATTTAGTGTAACCCTTGGGCAGAACTTTGTGTTTCCTCCATGCTATTGCTGTCATTCCTGGACTTGTTGCAACTATACTGCTAATCTGGAGCTTGTATACTGAAACAAAACATATATGCATTTTCTTTAAGACACTATTGTTGTCTTAAATTAGTCCGAAAGCGCAGATTTCAGTAATTGGGCCTGTGCATTGGGCAGGGTGATGCCTGTTTTCTATATCCTTCATATATTGGAAGGCAAACAAGCTGTACGGTCTGGGATTGCAGATGCATAAAAAAGCGTTCAAATATGTACACTTTTTCAGTCTATACCTTTATGAAATTCGGACTTCTGTAACCAGATGTCATTCCTGGATTGGCCCTGTCCAGGAATGACACATGACAAGAGATCACTTCAAAATTCGGAAGTAGCTGGATCTGGATTTGCAGATTTATGAAAAGTGTTCAAAGATGTACCCTTTTTCTGTTTATCCTTCAGTGAACTTCTGACTTCTTGGTTCACAGGTCATTCCTGGATTTGCTCCTGTCCAGGAATGACACATCATTATCTCAAAGCTTGAGCTGCTCAATCTGGGATTGCTGTTGCATGAAAAGTGTTCAAATGTGTACATCTTTCCTGTCTACATCTTGGGGAATTTCCACTTTCTTAATTTAGGTGTCAATCCTGGATTGTGCTTGTCCAGGAATGACACTATGAGTGATTCCTCTCTTTCACCCTGGCCACTGAGATTATCCAGATGATACTCTGAGGAATTGATGTGAGTAGAGCTCATCCAACTTTGCCTGTCTCACATTACTTTCAAATGTGTCTATGAGATTATCCAGGAATGACTTCTCCTACCAAACACTCCATATCTCGGGAACTGCTTTGAATTATACACTGCCACTTGCATATTTGAGGTCTGCACATAATTGTGCAACTTTGATGGATTTTGATGGTGGTGATGGCAGGGACAAACCAGTCCACTGCAGAGGGGTCATTCCAGGATACACCGAGGAGAACCTCATTGTTTTACTATAAACAGTGTGAATTTCTCCGTTTTAACAGTGTACACAGTGTTTCTTGAGTATTTAGAATTTTCGGAATTTTTGATGGCGGGAGGTTGGGCAGTGGGCGGGGCATTGGGCGGGGCGTTGGGCGGGGGTGTCGGGTGTTGACGGCGGCCATCAGCAATGGGCGGGAGGTGTTGTGATCGTCTGTGGGCAGCCGTCCCCATCCGCATCACCCGGGTCCACCCTCCCGGAGACCTCAGAGGGACCCAAGTTGCAGCGCGCAATAGGATAGATATAGAATTCAACCGAAATTGCCTCAAGCCCCTCTAGTTAGAGGGGGCAGCCCCCCCCCCCTGCCCCCTCTAACTAGAGGGGATAGGTGGGAACTATAGGTGGGGTGACTAATTGTGAAAAATTAAAACCGAAGAGATGGCTATGGGGGCGTTCCTTCCACTACGCTGTTCCCCCTCGAAACCAGGATGAAACATAAGGAATGGACTTGAGCATAAGGTAGTACAGTATTGGATGGGCCAATGAAACGGACGGGCCAGTGAAACAGTCACCGTGATGAGGTTTTTACGTGGTCAATACGGGGGATATCGGCTCAGAATAAAAATTAAGTTGTTCCTTAGCATCCTTCGCACATGTCTATGCAAAAATTTATGGCCTATTAAGCTTCAGAAAGCCAGTAGAGATTTGACAATCGAGAGTGCTGTTGAAGTCGGATTCGGAGGCGCGCAGTGTTGAATTGGAGGATGAATGGAGGTAAATTGGCTCTGTAGGGATGTCTAGTGCCTGTGACCACATATGTAATCCATAGCTAACTGGTGCGCGATCGACCAGCGGGGCGGGAATCCCACTGGTTTCCAAAATGGAATATCCATCAACAGCCGCAGTCTCTCTCCCGCATGCAAATCTTGTTCAAATATTATATTTTCCTGGATTCATACATTGGAACACTCCCCGCTGATACCCCCAAAGTTTCTAACCGGTCTACACACTTTCCGAACTTGCATCAAAATGACTGTTTCACTGTTTCATTGACCCATCCAATACTGTAATACATGCAGAATATGTCTGCCGCAGGACACTCGATGCCCTACGAACGCCAGAGCGCTTTCACGCGCCTCAAGTCAGTTTCACGCTCTCCCAGTTGAATCTACGCATCGTGATCAAGCTCCATTAGTATTCCCCCATGGCCGTAAATACGAAAAGACACATACCCTTCAATGGCAGTGACACACCCGGTACCAGTGACAATTGCCTGAGCCCCATTACTGCACCGATCATGTCCCCCGCCGGACTGGAACAGCTGGAGCAGGGTCTGGACGTCGCTGTATCGTACGCTGCGGTAGCTGTGGATGCCGTTTGCGTTGGTGCTGGCGAAGATGCAGTCGCCGGAGGCGACGTTCCTGTCCGTGGCCTGCCAGGCCCCGGTGCAGTCGGCGCCAGCATACCACTCGAGGGTCGTGGCATCGGTGCCAATCGCGAAGTAAACGAGAGGGAGGAGGTGCAGGAGGGATTTGAACTGCATAGTAGCGAAAGGGGACAATGGTTTGGCGCAAGGTTGGTATTTATGTGAACCGGTGCTAGGAACTCAGCGGTTCACAAAACATTCAGCGTTGAGTTTCGTATGGGACGGATGGTCGGCCCACGTTTCAACATAAGATTTTCTCTTCCGTTGATTAGCTACTGGAACGGTTGTCCCGCCATCCGCAGATCAGATGCGCGCGCAGGCCGAGTCCGGCATCACGCATCCATTTAAGACCAAGCAGCACTCTATTCATCGTCCCGCAACGCGCCCCATTTCGGCAGGTCGAAAAAGGACGGCAGCCTCTCCCACGCTGCTTTGCGACCCTCATTCCATTTCTCTTCCGCCGCCTCGTAGCAAGGCACGCCTGTGTGCTCTGCGCGCGAGAGTTCATGGTACGTCGACAAGAGGCTATATCGACGTCCGGAGATGGGTGTCGAAGCGACGAGATGAATTTTGCTGCGGTCCTCGCCACAGTCGTGCGTGCCACAGGTGGGGCTGGGGAGAACGGAGTCATCGTCGGGCTCGAGCCAGTGGAAGCGTAAGCGCTGTTCACGAGCGATGCACTCTGCCGCGACGGGGAGCGCCCGTTTTTGCGAGTAGCTCAAGACGACATGGGATCCATCGCTGCGCACCACGCGATCCTTCAAACAAAGCTTCCTACAGCGGATGAGCCTTGAAAGTGATGATGAGAATGTTCTAGACTGACTACGGTGTTTCCCCGCAAGCAGAGGAACGCAACAAGGGGAAGGCTGGTCTTGATGCCGTACTCCTCGACGAGATTCAGCACGTCCACGTCGATGCCCGAGTCGTATTTGATCCTGGTCAGAAGAATCTCGACGTTTTCTTCGATGGCGTCGTACGCTGCGAGCGTTTTTGGATAGTCGTGATGGATTCGAGAGAACGCATGTGCGCGGATGTTTTCCATTTCATACTTGCGGGATAGGAAAAGCATCGCGGCTAGCGCAGGTACGCTGAGGTGGTCCTCAGCACTGAAGCTAAGGACTGTTAGCAGACGTCGACGACGTATCCGGGTCCAGGGCACCAGCACGTACGGATTGTACAGCAGGTCGAGTAGGTGGCCCCAGTCATCAGCCAAATCGCCGGAAAGATGCACGAGTTGGCAGCCCTCGACGGTTTCGATAGGCTCGGGTTGAGGAGAGGAGAACATGTGAGCAAACACGGTGGATTGGTGGGCGAGAATGTCGCGATTTACGCGAAACTGCACGTTTTCGACTTGGAGGACAATGTCGCCGAAGGGCATCCAGATATGCGAGCGACTGGGATGCATGGGCTCGTCTGCGAGAGGATTGTCGGGGAGCGCGTCGTGGTTGATCATGGCCGTTTGGGACAAGTGGTGTAGCCGATGGCAGTGAATCAGGGTTTCCTCCTTCCACTATGGACCCCTCGCTGCAGTTATCCCGACTGGCAAGACTGCCCTTGCGGCACCGAGTGCGTAGTGTGAACTCCGTGCTTCTACTAATCACGATTCCAGGTCCTGGCCAATACCGCGCTCCGGGGGAACCCAAAGGACATAAAGGCTCTCTCCGAGTCTCTGGAGAGTCTTGAGGCTGGACAGGTCAGCTTGGCGCTGCCCGTTGTTGCGCACTTTGTCCAGGAGGGGAGAAGCCAACTTGCTACGCTCGTCGAGCAGGGAACCATCTCCGCCCTAGCTCGACGTATCATGCAGTTACTCCACGCATGGGAGCTCGTCGGTCAGATCGCTGTTGCAGCCGAGAGACCACGCGACATCCTCGTCATTCTCGACCGCCTCTGGGACTGCGCGTCGCTCATAGAGCTCATCTGCGCCCAAGTCCCCGTCCAGGTCGACCTCTTGCTTGTCTACAGCACCCTCGTCGGCGGCCTCGTTGTCATCGGCCATGCAGATCCGTCGTCTCGCTCTCGCCCGCTCCTCGACGCGGTAATCGCGATGCAGGGGAGTCGCTCCCTATTCGGCCGCGCGTGGCTCTACGCTGCAGACCACGGTTTCCCCATGCCATTCTGCTCCAACCTATCTCGGGCCATGCGACTCTTTGCATTCGATGGCCCCGATCTCTACAACTGCCCCACGGAGCTCAGCCTGAGTGTCGGCGGGGACCACCAGCTCGCGCTTCTCGTCTCCAGGACACTCACCCATCTGTATCCCGAGGGCGTCGCGTTTCCGGACAAGGGCGTCGAGTTTGGTCTCGGCTTCGGAGTTCTACTCCGGTACATCAAGGACTCTCCCCGCTTCCTCCGGAAGCTGCACGACTATGACGTTCCCGCGACTCTCGTTAGGGCATGCCTCGGCTTGACCTCCCAGCCAACGTCGCCCAGTCACCCGGACGAGGAGCCGGAAGCCGTGCAGATCTCCTACGGGCTCTTCGCGCGCCTCATCGATATCCTCTCAATGCCCGACCGCGCCCTCTCCTCTTCGTTCTCCGCCAGTATCGACGCCGGTCTTCTAACGCTCTGCTTCCGGAAGATGTCTATGCTCACCCCAAAGCGCTTCTCGCGTCTGTTGCGACTGCAAGTACCCGCGGCGAGCGTGTTCCCGGAGGTCCTCTTGTCCCTTGCGGCGCACCTCCCTGAGCTATCCGACATGGATCCTGAACGGTTGGCGCAGAGCGAGTACCGCGGGCCTTGGGAAGACCTCGTTGCGTTCGTCTCTGTGCGGGCTCCGCTCCTTCGGTGGGCGGATGAAGAAAAGCTGTATGCATGTCATAACCCCGAGGTGAGCTTTCCGTGGCTATTCAATCCATCGCCTACAGACCTACCTCACACAGTGTGATGTTGTTTTGGCGAAGAACACCTTCCGGAAATGTTCTGGCTGTCTATCCGCATACTACTGCGGTCAGCCATGTCAGTCCGCGCACTATCGCGCGTACAACCACCGCGTCGAGTGCCCAGTCCTCCGAAACGCCCATTTTCGTACGCCCATACTCAGGCTCTCCCCCGACTCGGCCCAATACTAAATCAGCATCACAGGCGAAGAACAGACCCTCAAGGCCTCCCATCTACGCTTCCTCCGCACCCTGCTCAACTACGAATACTCGACGCGCCAGGTTGAAGTCGGGCGGAAACTCGTCTCGTTCTGGTGTTCGCATCTGCATACTACTAGTAGTAGCGCCTGGACCGATGCGGTTCCGATTCCCTGCGTCCAGTTCGATTTTTCCCGAGGCGCGTGCGCCATCTCGGTCGTCGCCCACACCGACGCTTTTATCACAAAACTTATACAAACGCGACCCGAACTTAAGCTGGCGATCGCGGCGAGCGCCAACGGAGGCGGGAAGGTATGGGTGCATTTGGTTGGGCTGAGAGGCGAGAAGAAGGGGCCGGGGAAGGTTCCAGGCGTCGTCCCATCAGAGAAGACGAAGACAATGTGGCTGGTGCGTCCGATGCGATGCACGAGTGCTCGTTTATGGGACGGATTGCGGGCGATTGCTCTGGCGCGGGCGCTGGCGGTAGCAGAAGGGGACCAGGGGGATATAAACGAGTCCGTGGGACGCCTTGTGCAGGAGTGTGCCCACATGCGTGTGGCGCATTAAACCGGTGCGCAATCAATCTCGTGGCACCGCTCGAAGGGCTTTTTGAAAAATCTTAGTCTTGGTTCATCTCACAATCGACGATTGACCCGATTTAGAGAACGGTATATATTTACAAACACGGTTCCAAGGCCCGCCACCTACTCCAACTACAAGCACATTCAGAGCACTCATCGAGACCTTTCCGTCACACAACGCCAGTTCAGGAATAACTTGGCCCACTTTCTGCGATTTGGAGGTTGGACAGCATACTATGCTTTTCCGACCACGAGTTTCCTGTTGTGGGTTTCCGACTGTAGGTTTATTAAGCTACTATATAAGCAAATCTCAATAATTGAGAGTATACCGAATCCGCGCTGAGTTCGCGGTGTGGCACAAACTTCAGGTTTTTTGGTCCAATTTATCCTGGAGACTTAACAAGGGCAGCATGAGTTGGTCGCTATCCTTAAAACATTGTAGAAATCATCATGGCCTGTAGCGAACTGACAAAGTCCCAGCTAACCTGCTGATAAAAAAAGAAGAAAAAATTGCAGAGGACTATGATTATTGCTAAATGTGGCACTGCATGAGATGCCATAAATAATGTGTGGTGATCTGAAGGTTGCCATTGCAGTACTGATTCCGACAATACCAAAAACCAACCTCAATGCATCCAAGAGGTGGACAATGGAAGCAATTGATTCAAACATGCACGCGTCTCAAGCGCAATATTTACGCAGTAAGCTGGCTCACTAGAGTATTTGCAAGTATTTCTTCTCACAATTTAGATATAAATGGAATAAAATAGGGACACTGATTTGTCATCAAGTGGCTGTGCTGCTTACAAAATTGCTTCCCCTATTGGAAGTTGAACTCAGGGCTGGTCCTTTTGCTCATATAGCACAAATAGAATTTTGTGAATTTATGTCGGGATATCACCTAGATTGATGCAAGAGCATATTTAGGAACAATAGCATTGTCATGGCATTAATTCAGAGAATATGGAAGTGAAACTCTGGAAATTCCAGACAGCTTAAAGCAATATTTAAACCAGCCCTCACTCACTGGTCACAGATCACTGCAGCGTCGCTCAGTCTTTGTGTGCTGCAGAGAGCCCGAACAAATTCTGGACTTTGTTTGGATTCATATGGTAAATAGTAACCTTATATGAGGTCCTTTAGCTCTTATAGGCACTGGGCAGCCAATGGGCAAGTGGCCATGTGTGACATCACACATGAGGGAACCACTGGTAGCCTCCATTGGTCAGGATTGTGGTGTATTAGGTGGATTTCAGCGTCCAATGGACCACTAGTTGATAATTTTGACCTAAAACCGGCCAGACAAAGCAGGTATCCTTGCACAAGCCGAAGATTGATAAAATGTGACAGATTTCGCACATTGACATGGGCGTTGCGGATGCCTTTGGCCGCGTATCTGGATGGAATTTTGGCTGGGGATGAATAATAGTACCCCCGAAGCCTCTGTGAAAGATTTGTCGGAAAAACCGAGATCTGCATGTGCGGGCGTGTAACTGCTTACGGTATTACGCAAGCTTGTACACGGTTGTAAGCCCAATTGGCGCGGATCAGAAGTGGTTGTAGGACTGTTGTAAGCCGACATAATCCTTGGTGGGTTATACTGTAGTATTAAAGTCAATTCGGCAGTCACACATCACGCAGGGGCTGCTGCGCCGAATTTTTTTTGTCAGTCACGCCGGAACCTCCGGAATTCGTGTTCTAAAAAGGAAATTTTGGAATTTTTCCCGCGCCTTCGGCGCGTAATTGCCTAATGGGGACAGGACGCCGAAAGGTTAGGTTCGCCGTCGATGTCACGCACCAAAGCTTGCGCCGAATTGACTTTAATACTACAGTAAGGCGCCACAACAGCTTGTATGTGCATGCAGCTGTAGCTGCCCCCACAAGCTGCTTCCTCTGCACAGGAGCTTCAGATGTTCATTCCTTGGCACATGCTTTACCAAGGGATGGCTCTTGATCCGGACCGTCAACAGCACGTCCCGCCGCGGACACCCCCGCCCCTCGCTGGCACTGTTCGCCCCAGACCCGACCACCCCACGAGCAGCTCCGACTCTGACGGACCCCCGCCAGAGCAGAGAATTTCGCCCGGCAGCCGCCGCCCCACCCAGCGGCGGCGAAGAGACCCTCCGGACCCATCCTCACAACCGCCAAACCCCGCTACCACCACCGCCGCGACTCCCGTCGCTCCCACCGGCCAGACACCACCCTCGGGCGCTGCCTCTCGAGCCGCCGCCGCGCCGCCGTCGCCCTCCGACCTCGAGCGCGGCCAGCTCATGACAGCACTGGAGTCAATCTTGACTCGTGCTGTTGCCACCCTTGACGCCCTTCACCTGCCCGGGGAAGCTCCCCCCAAGTACTCCGCCACTGTCTCGCAGCTCCTGCACACCTTGGGTGAGCGGGGGCGGGCGCCGACCACCTATGCCAACGTGGCCGCGGCTGTTGCCAAGGAACACGCCAAGCCCGCACACACGCGACCGGCCGCAAGGACCGGCAACCGAGCCCCGGCTCCCACCCTCGGCAACACCACCGCAAAGCCGCAGCACCGCTCAAAGCGACCGTCGCGTCGGTCTCCTGGACGAGTAATCGTCCGTTGGACTGGCGCCAAGCCCGACACCACCGAATTCTCCCCGTGGGACATTGTCCACCGCATCAACCAGTCTCTGCGAGGGTTGACACGTCTCGCGGGAGCGGCGTGGCTGCCCTCCGGGAATCTCGCCCTCATGCGGCGACTCCGTTCACTGCCCACCACCTCCTCCAGGCAACCGACCAGATAATCTTTGCGCTCTCCGACCTCTGGAATCTTGACGGCGACCCCCTCATCGAGCTCGACTCCGCCTGGGTGAATGTCGTCCTCCGGAACGTCCCCGCCGAAGACTTCCGCGAAGACATCAGCGGATTCTTCGGCGAGCTTGAACGGCAGGGCATACTGGTCGAGACGGTGGTCCGGGCCACGGCCATGGTCAAGGCTGGTAACACGGGAGGACAGCCAGCTATCTCGGTCAAGGTAGCGTTTCGCGATGGTGTAGCGGCTCGCGACGTCCTCTGTCGCGGGAGCCTCTTCATCTTCGGTGCTTACTGCCCAGCGGTGCCCTACCGAGGACAGCGGGGCTCGGGACGGTGACAAAATTTATAGCACCTACTCTTCTTTCTTCGTCTTAGGCGCACGTTTTCGCCTGACGGGAACATGATATGGACGATATACTCCCCCGAGATGTTTTCCCCCCTCATCCTGACAAGTATGGAGTAGAAGTATGGCTGGCAAACTGTATTACAGTACGGGCCAAATAACAGGATTCAAAAAAAAAAAAAAAAAAATGCTTTACCAAGGTAAAACTTGCAGTGATTACGGGCTATCAAAACCGAGGTCGTCGCGGGCTGTCGCGCTTGAAGTTGTTGCTGGGGACCTACTCCAAGCAGGTCGCGGCGGCATTGAGCGCCCGTACCTTGCGGATCTGTCAAGCTCAAACACGCCGCTTATAAAAGCCACGCGGTCAGTGTGATGGGTCAAACACATCGTTCTTCCCTCGCCCACCTTGCCTCTACTACCCCCCCCATCCACCTCGCCTTCCTCTCGCTGTCGCTCCCTCGCCGAGTCGCGCCGCCGCCTACCCGAAAGTCTGCGGTTTGCAGTGCGTCGTCAAAGACCTCCCTGCCTGCACTACTAACAATGTCTAGAACAGCTCCAGGGCACTCGGTCATTGCTTCCTCCAGGTCCGTCTCCATCGCACTTGTCAGCGGGAAGCTAACCTGCTCCTTCTCTCCACCAGCGTGTTTCACCAGCGGTTCGTCTTGCCGCCCCTCCTCCCATACATCCCGCCACTTCTCTTTCCACTGCCCGATACCTGTCCCCGTGGCTTGTGCGCCCCATCCCTCCCCGTAGTCCATCCCTACCCCGTAGCATTTGCCCGCTGTAGTAGCCAAGCTGAATCGATTTTGATTTCTTTTTTTATTTTTTATTTTATTTTTTTTTGGCTGCGGGCGACGCCTACATGCAACGGCCGACAACTGGTTGTAAGGTCTGTAATCCCATAATCCGCGGTAAGCTCTTAGGATCCACGCCAAGGATTACAACCGCTTATTGGCTTCCACTAACTGTTGTAAGCCACACTTAGGCATACGACCTTACATTGGCTTACACGCGGCTGTCAGCCGTCGTATGCAGATCCTGATTTTTCCGACATTCATGCACATCTGGTAAGATTTGAGGCTACCATCACAACTTTGTCTCAAGGAACTCCGGTGTCTCAAGGACCACCAGTGCACTGTAGGGGAGTTCACGGTAGCAGTTTAAAACTTGGTTTAATTTCTGGAGTAATTACCAGAGTAGTCGGATTTATTCTTGCGCCAACTTTGAAACACCGAATTTTGGCATGCAAGAAAGGTTGCACCAGTTGAATCCAAGTCACGTGTGACTCCTCCAGAACTCTCCCCAAAAAAAACGGCCATGGCCGGCACCCCAAACCCTGACAGCGCTCTCCGCGCCGAGGTCTAGTGCTTGCATGCCATTGTCCACATGTCAGCGACAAGGTCGTTGATGGGTTTGTTGGCGTCAATCAGACGGTGATGGACGGGCTTGGTGATATGCTTGGAAATAAACAACATTTCAATTATGGACCAATCTCATGCTCAACATTGGATGCCAGGCAAAGGGCAGTGACGAGGTAGACAAGTAATGTCCTCGGATTAAGACGATCTAAACCTAAGGGTACTCGGATATCTACTCAGGCTTTGTATAGTCCAGAACAAAGGAATACCGGAATCAGGCAGTGAGGGTTGAGCGTAGCGTTGAGGGGGACGTGAACGTGGACGTGGCAGGAGGGGAACAGGGAGGAGGTAGGGGTGTGGTACCAACTCCCGGGAATCGGGTATTAGGTTGGAGGGAGCACCAGGCTTGGGCATGTGACTGGGGGTCGACGGGCTTTGGGGCGAGCCGTGGCACCACAGCACCGCGGGAGCCCCCTGCTGCTGATGCCCCACCAGAAAAGAAGAAGTGTGGATGAAATTTCCGACCCAAAAAGACCGCCGCCGCCGCCACTGCTGACCGCCCCTCAAATCCCCAAGATTCTGTGAGTCTCTGTGCCGCACACGCTCCATGTGCAACCGACTGACATCTTCCTAGACGGAAGACCGTGCCCTAGCTGAGCAAAAACATCATTGAATTAAACTGGGATCCTACCTGGAACACCCCGGTGCAACATCTTGTTCAAGAACCAGTTTAATTTTATTACTTGGAGTTTGCACCAAACCTTGCCCCAAATCTTGCACTGCTACCGTGAACTTCTCTAATATTGGGCCCATATTGTTGGTCAATAAGGCCATTCAAACAGGAGCCTGTATTTGAGAGAAATTTTGCTCCCATTTATTTCAGCCGCTCAAAATATGGGGGCATTATTTCCTTCAAATAGTGACTCCAATTTTTTTCGGCCGTATTCACCAGCTTTATGGGCCCCATATTTCTCCCTTTTCCGTGACAGAAATAGGCCCAACTCTGGGCATCCTATTGTTGTTACGGCCCCACCCTATGTTCTGCAAATAGCGGTGACAAGTCAATTTCTCGGACTTTATCCAACCAATGTGGGTAACAATACCGGGCCATTATTTGTTGGAACTATGGGCGTACAAAAAGGGCTGCCCATGATTATACCATTATTTCCACCATTTTAATCTAATAAAGGCCCCATTTTATTTGTGAATTGGCCTAGTGCATGCGGTGCGGTAGAATATCCCCTCTCACAGTCAGCAGTCACAACTCTGTGCACATGATTGAAAGTATGCCGACTCTGCGGCGTGGCACAAACTTCAGGTTTATTCTGCCAATAGACAGCTTGCGATGAGCCATTGGAACCATTGAATGGCTCATTGAAAATGCTGTAGCACCAGTTCTGATGCCCATATCGACTTGAAATTCTGAGGGTGGGGTCTCTCATATGCATAAAACCCATCCTGGAATTTTGGTGGCCAATGGTGCTCTATGCGCTGAGATTGTGTAACCATTAAAGCCATTCAATGGCTCATTGCAAGCTGTCTAGTTTATTGGAAAGCCGTTGATTCAAAGAAGCCTACTTCCTTTCCTTAAAGTGAATATTTATATATATATATATACAAGAAACAAGGCTCCAAAATATCAATTTCACAAAATATATACTGTAGGATTCTGTGGGGGGGGGGGGGGGGTGAAATGTAACGGGTAACGCCCACTAAAGTGCGCGAGGAGTGTAACGGGTAACTAGGGGCAGATTTCAGGTTTCAGTTGCCTCAAGAATGGGTTTTTTTTTCTTCTTTTTTACTTGGGAATACACCATAGAGCATTTCAGATGGTAATCTGAAGGCTCAAAAAATACAAGAACTGAATGGGAGTGGAGCTTCCTTGGCCAATGAGCAGGCTCAAATCCTATTTTTTAAAAAAAGTGCATCTGAAGTGCTCTAATCAAATTTTTTTTTGTTCCTGTCAGCCGACAAATCCAGACACAAACGCAAACCATTCAAGTGTTGTGGACCCAAGGACAATGCAGATTTCAGCTGATAATCTCATGTAACGCCGAGATACCATCAGATTTCACATTTCAGTTGCGAGGGGGGATGTAACGGTTCAAAAAAAATTTCACCCCCACAGAATCCTACAGTAAGTGTTTCCACAACTTTTGCGGCCATTTTAACGGGGCTGCCAATATGGTCCAATACGCTGACGATGTGCGAAAGATGGGTAGCAAATTCGTGTGTTCGTGGTGAAAACAGGAAATTAGTTCAACGTGCTCCGAATCATCATGATTCCTCTAAGTAGGTTGGATCTCCCATCGCCATGGCCTTTGGGTCACTTTTCAAAGACGTCGCAGCAGGGTTGGATCTGAAGTCCTGCTTCCATTCAGTTGCTATGCCCGAGACGACAAGATCTGAGGCTAACCTGCATGACAATGGCGGTTTCATTGAAAGTTTCAGTCGTCCGCGCAACTCGTATACCCCCGGCTATGCAACCGCGCTGCCCATTTCCCGTACGCCCGGTGGGATCGGCCGAGAACCCGGTTGTGTGTCCGAGTTCAGTGTTCACTGACAGATTGCCATGGGTAGGTAGATTTGCACGACCGTTGAGTGTCGCCACCAGCATGTTTGAATACCTAGACCATGCGCATGATGACATTTGCTTGCCTTTACCGAGACCTCAAGCACGTACAGACGACCGATACCCATAAAACTGCGCAAGGGGTTAGCTGGAGATATTATCGGCGTGTCGCAACGTACAATATGTAGTGAAAGTTCCATTCCTTGGTGACCAGGTAAAGTACAACCTCGATGATCGCGCATGCGCTAGTGAGCAAACCGGTCTCTACGGTGAAAGTTATCAAGCGGTTGATGACACTCTGCGTGCGGCGGAAGCTGGATTTTTGCTTCTGCGTCCACAACTGTGCATAAATGATCAGTATAGGATCCATTGTCTCTCGACGTACGATGACCACAAGAGAAACAGTTATGAAAATATCGCAAGCGGCGGAACCCACCAGCCAAAGCTGCAAGAACTCTAGCTGAGATATGTAGGAAGAATATGAAATCAGAGCTAACTTACGGTACCTTCGCGTTGATGTTGATTGACCTGCTCAAAACGATGCCCTTCGACCGCCACCTGAAGAACCATCTAAAACATGGGGATTTTGATTGAGAAAGCCCACCGCAATAGCGATATACCAAGCAGCAACCAGCTGAGTGATGATAAGCTGTACCAGCTGTTAGCCTTGATCGTCTGGTTGAAAATCCCACTTACGCTAGCAATGAGCGCACAGAGCCATCGCCGCTGTATGAGCTGGTGGATGCGCCACAGATAAAATGACTGGGCCAGTGCAGCGACTTCGGCATCATAAGGGCAGGTTATTGGGATTCTGCCAGCGTGTGTGTGTGAATTTTGAAACCTACGTGTTCCGTTCAGTGCAGGGAGCGCCTCCCACGTCCAATCGATGACAACCAAGGTGTCGAGGTCACCCCACCCGGGGCCAAATCCATTCCATGCGCCAATTGTGCAAAGGACGGTAAAGGCGGTTTCCAAAAAAAAGGTCGTCCAAACTGCATGAAATCAGTCACAATCCAGGTTCATGTTCACCGGTCCGTTGGCTGCTAACCTAGTAGCTTCATGCCCCGTCTCTCATGCGGGAAGACTTGACAGTAAATGTCTGGTATTATTGTGAGTAACAAGGGGAAACGGCGGGACGCGCTGACAGAACTGGACGACTAGCATCCCATAGAGGCCATAGCCCCACATGTACCCCAGAATCTGGACATAGAGTGAGCTCTAAACCAATGGAAAGGAGCTAGATACACAGACAATTGGACCGGTGCTGGAACATAAGGAGGTGGTTAGCTGTGTGAAGACAGCCACGCCCGCTTACAGGAAAGCGACGTTGACGCCGGGGATGGCCACAGGAGCCATGGGATCTCTGGGGTTTGCCATTTCCTCCGTGAACCGACGCACTATATAGGCTTGTTTTTTTTGTGTGCACTTGATAATGAATGCGGCGTTCATGATGGTGGCGCAATATCACAACCCACAAGAATGCAAAACGGCGTCTGCAATTATTATTGAGAACCCATGCTCTACGGCTGTTCGATTTCCGTTTTTTTTAGTCCATCGGCTCCT
This sequence comes from Mycena kentingensis (nom. inval.), assembly GCA_014461125.1. Classification (NCBI taxonomy): domain Eukaryota; kingdom Fungi; phylum Basidiomycota; class Agaricomycetes; order Agaricales; family Mycenaceae; genus Mycena; species Mycena kentingensis (nom. inval.). The sequence goes on along the minus strand of JACAZG010000018.1, from coordinate 43,267 downwards.
TTATTTCTCCCATGTTGCCGAGCATCGTAGGTTGATAGAGACATAATTGTCGTTAAATTGTGGGGCCACTGATATGAACTGCTCCAGCTTGAAGCTTGAAAACCGAGAAGGTATCGTGGTCGTCTCCATTCCCAGCCCCTGACTCCATTTTATTTAACGGCGACCAGCCCGAAACCTCCCTCTGGGCTAACGCAAATATTCGATTGTGGATGGCCGCGCGGGAACCGTAGCTTCGCTCGGGAGAAACATACTCATACCCGCCCACGGTCTCCCTACACACTCACCTCTTGTGTGCGGGTACCTGGAACAAATTTGTGTAGTTCTGATGCACGTCACCATACCCCCACTGAAAAACGCCGTCCGTCGGAGCTCAGATTCAAATCAGTGGGGCCGCGGACGTTCGCGGTACCTACACAACCATGTGCCTCGTTGGAACACCAATAGACAGACCACAGAACCCCGCGGAATGGGTCAAATGAGCGCGGCCATCTGAGAAGACGCCTGCTTCCTGCGGGAAGCGCACAAAGACCACCGCCTTATAATGGTACCCCAACCTACAACCACCCGCAGACCTCGCCATCATGACGACCCCTCACAAAATCGACACGGAATACGACCTCGTCTTCGCTGGTGGCGGCACCACCGCGATAATCACGGCCACTCGTCTGGCAGCAGCTTTCCCGGCGCTGAAAATACTCGTGTTGGAAAGCGGGCCTACGACCGAAGGCCGAGCTGAGCATACGATTCCCGGCAACTATGTCACCCACCTCGCCCCTGACAGCAAGACCATGCAGTCGTACACCTCTGAAGCGACCCCAGACCTTCTGGGACGGGCGCTGCCTGTAGCGTCGGCGCGGTGCATTGGCGGAGGGTCGTCGCTCAACTTTATGTTATATAACCGACCTGCGCCGTCCGATTTTGACAACTGGGAGACGGAGTTTGGGAATGTTGGATGGAGCTCGAAGGATCTTGTCCCACTGCTTAAGAAGGTGCGCATATTCTAGGTGATTGGGGAGAAACAATTAATCTCGCCACGGGCATTTAGGCGGAGACATACCAGCTCGAAACATCGAACGACACCCACGGCACGGACGGACCTCTCCGAGTGTCCCTCGGCGGCCACATATTTGATGTCGGCAAGCAACTCCTCGAAATCGGCCCTCACTTCGAGCTTGACCGACCGCGGGGCTACGGAGGAAGCGAGTTTGCCCAGTCGGACGTTAACCAATTCTTCGTGAGTGCGTATGGTTTACTACAACGACAAGGCTCATAAACAATTCCAGCAAATGCCGAAATGGATCAGTAAGGACGGGGTGCGGTCAGACGTTGCCGTATGTTGCCTAGCCTTTGCCGTTGTTCCCGGCTTTAACCTCGGTCAATAGCATCATTATCTCTACGGGAAGAACTTGCGCAACCTCTCGGTATGCGACGGCTGTCGGGTGAGCCGCGTAGTAGTCGAGTGCGTGCTTCATCCGCGTTTCGGCCTTGCTCTCACCCACCTGCAAAGGGAAGGAACAGCGACTGCTGTCGAATACCTCTTCGATAAACGGGTTTACCCGGCTGCGGCGCAGAATTTGACCGTGGTGAAGGCCCGGAAGCTCGTCGTGGTTTCGGCTGGGACGATGGGAAGTTCGCTCATCCTCGAGCGCTCCGGCATTGGCAGTAAAGAGATCTTGGGGGAGGCAGGTGTCTCCGTCGTCGAGAACTTGCCGGGCGTCGGGGAGAATTATCAGGGTTCACGCTAGTCGAGTATTCCTCAGTAGTGGCTGACTGATTCCAGATCATGCCGCGGTCTTTACGCCTTATTTTGCGGATCCGAACGTGAAGACGATGGACCCTCTGTTTCGTCGCGAGCCGGAGGCGATGGCCGTGGCACTGGAAGAATATCATAAACAGAGAACAGGGCTCATGGCAACGACGTTAGAGCTTCGTACCCTCGGATATAGTTCCTAACCCACATCCAGGGGCGTTGATGGCGTCATCAAAATGCGCCCACATCCCGACGAGCTGGCGGACTTGGGCCCAGAGTTCAAGCCATACTGGGATGAAATGTTTGCGCCAAACCCCGACAAACCTCTGTTCTGGTTCTCAGCCACTGGCGGGTTTGTCATTCTTGTGAGTCGAGTGCACTTGACTTACTTTAGAGATAGGTTGCCGATTCCCGGTCAGCCGGGTCTCCCTCGGGCGAACTACAACTGCGCAGGTGTTTTCCTGGCAAGTCCTCATCTTCTTCCCCTAATCGTCGCTTACCTAGTTTTAGGGTTATCCCGCATCGCGAGGGCACCTCCACATCTCGTCCGCAGACCCTTATGCAGAACCCAACTTCCAGGGAGGATATCTTTCCCAGTACGTGAAACCCGATGATGTGTGAGCAATCTGAGCATCTCTCGCATAGCCCCGCCGATGTCGCCGCCTTGCGCTGGGGGTACAAGAAGGGCCGGGAGCTGATGCGCCGACTGCCCGTGTACCGCGGGCCGCTCGCTGCCGCACACCCTCAATTCCCTCAGAGCAGCGCCGCCGCCGCATGGGATTCAGAGACCAGCCCCGTTGCGCTGGACGCCCCGAAGTTCACGTACACGGCGGAAGACGATGCGGCCATCGATCTCCACACCCGCGCGTTCATGTCGACGGTTTGGCATTCGGTGCGTCGGTCTCTGCAAAAAACTGCGGCAAATGAAACTGAGTCCAAATTTCTGTAGCTGGGTACCTGTGCCATGAAGCCACGCGAGCAGGGCGGCGTAGTCGACAGCAATTTGAACGTATATGGCGTCAAGAACTTGAAGGTCGCTGACTTGTCGATTCCGCCTGCGAATGTAAACTCGGTGAAGTACTCCGGTGACTGTCTGAAGCTTTGTTGAACGCTTTATACCCTAGAACACGTATTCGACCGCTGTTGCTATCGGAGAGAAGGCTGCAATGATTATTGCGGGAGAACTTGGAGGCGAGTTGTAGGGGCAGGATTGTCAACGGCGGGATGTGGCTGCAGTAGATAACTGCGGATGTAAGCGTGTTGAATGCGAAAAACGATGTGAGCTCTGAGGAAGGCATGGACCTAGCAGCGTGGTGACGGCGAGGACAGAACCAGAATAGGCGCTGGTGACGCGGCTGGATTGATGTCCGCTCCTTGCTTCCCGCCGCATTCGAATGGACGTCTTCGACCCGCGCGAACCCAGCCCCGAGGCACTGCGCGCCCTCTCGGCGTCGAAAGCCAGAGCCGACGTCAAAGGTGCGGCCCCAGTTCACGTCGATTGCCAGCTCACCGTATATGACAGTGAAAGTGCTCCTCAAAGCTATCGGTAATACACCCATCTTGAAGCAACAGCTCTTCGCCCTCTCAGCTGCGCGTCCATTCAACGCGATAATACAGTCTCTGCGGACAAAGCTAGACTACAAGGCCGGAGAACCGCTGGTACGGTCTCATACCCGCCGGCCGAAGATCCCTGACTCGAATGTGCCGCAGTTCACATATATCAACTCGAGCTTTTGCCCTGCTCCGGACGAGAACGTCGGAGATCTGTTCAGAGTGAGTTCACACTGTGCACGTTTACTTGCATCTATAGACGAACGATACACCCAGAGTTTCGGGACCAACGGGCAGCTTATAGTAAACTACAGGTTGGTTTGACGCACTGTCGAGGGATTCACGCTGACAACTCTCGCAGTACTACCGTGGCTTGGGGATGATCTCCTGCTCTACGGCGTGCTGCTCAATCCGAGTCATTTTTGGCGCTTGGCGCATGGCAACTTCGGCGCAGTCTTCTTCGCAGCTACGAGTTGATGCCCGCAGCCGGCGCGGCGATATAAGTGCCCAGCGTTCACCATTCCTCACGATAGCAACATGTCCCATGCAGCAAGTCTCGAGGTACGCGCCTAGTATTTAAGACAACATGCGACTACCGCACCAGAAAGCAATCGAAATCGTGCAGAAGGCTATCGAGAACAACCGCGCGCAGAACCATCAGCAAGCATGCAAGGAGTATCTGAATGCGCTAGACTATTTCATGCTGGCTTTGAAATGTACACACCCAGCTCTGCCTCTCCTCATCTTGTTGATGCGACGCATGTAGATGAGAAGAACGACCAGTTCAAGGTCCTCATACGCGCCAAGATCGACAACTAGCTCCAGCGGGCGGAGGTGCTGAAAAAGAACCTCACGACGAACGCGGCTCCCGGCACGCTGGCGGCCAAACGGTAAGACTTTCATTTCCGTCCCAGAACCAGATCTCATCTCACGCAGAATCACCAAGGTCAATTCAGACACTGCCAAACTCCGTGCGGGCCTCGCCGAAGCCATAATCAGCACCTCCAACTCTTCCTCCTCCCGCGTCACCTGGGACGACATTGCCGGTCTCGATGCCGTCCTCATCCCGCTCATGTTCCCGCACCTCTTCGCGGGCAAGCGCCGACCATGGAGGGGCATTCTCCTCTACGGACTGCCGGGGACGGGGAAGAGCTTCCTAGCAAAGGAGTGGCGCACGAGACGGGATGCACGTTCTTTAGCATCAGCTCGAGCGATATTGTCAGCTAATGGCAGGGCGAGTCAGAGAAGTACGTACCTCCGGCTAGATTTATTGAGCTCACCGTTGACGTGCCCATAGGCGGGTCAAGCACCTCTTCGAGATGGCCCGCGAGATGCGACCAGCGGTCATCTTCATGGACGAGGTCGACTCACTCACGAGCGCGCGCGGGAGGGCGAGTCGGAGGCGTCGCGTCGGCTCAAGACCGAGTTCCTTGTGCAGATGGACGAAGTCCGGAGGGACGACTCGGAAGCAGGGATTTTGGTCATAGGTGCGGGGCAGGACGGGTGCCCTACTGAATGCAACATCTCCCACGGATCCCGACGCGCCAAGGAGGCGGGTTTGATGGGCGCGTGTGCGCAACCGCCGCTGCGGAAGTGTCGCAGATCCATCAAGAGCTCAGAGACGGGCAACGATGCATCGTGCACGTCGGAGCACTTGTATCCTGATTCATAATTGCGCATGCGGCACCACGCATATATTATGCATCATATCCCCAGGTTCGCCTGCCGACCCAGACGCAGTACAAAAATCCTGGTCCGAACTGGTGCGACGTCCGGAGGAGGTGCACGACCCGGTGATAACAATGGCGGATTTCGAAGAGGTGTTGAAGAATGTGCGTCCGAGCGTGACGGTGAAGGATAGCGAGGGGCATATGCGGTGGACGCAGGAATTCGGTGCGTGTTGTCGAGATTGGGGTCTGTTCGCGATGCTGATGCGGGCGTAGGCAGCTATGGAGCTTAGTGAGCGAATTACTTCGCTGTGCCTCGTAGAAATGTTCGAATGCAAGACTAAGGAAACCGCCGAACGTGCTGAGTGTTTGTGTTCGCCGCTACAACCACCGGCAGGTTGTCAGGGCCAATTTCTGCGCAGTGCTTTTGCAACATCCTTCCTCAAGGCCGCAAATTGAATGCATGCAGCACTGCACAGATAAGTATGGTCTATCTCTAGCTTGTACTTTACGCCTCTCTAGGCGGCGCCCGAGCCCGTGTTGCTCAACTGCTCGGGTTACGGACCAGTGCGTACTCAATCGGCAATACAGTCGGCGACGGCAGGGGTCAAGGAGACGTGGCTGGGCTCGGAGCATATATACGCGACGCGGTGTCTCGTGGCACATTCATGCCGCTCACGACCTTTACGACCAAACCAGCAGCGTCCGCGCCCGCTCCCTCCGCGCCGAAGATCGCGGTCGGCGGGAACACGCTCACGATTCTCGCTGGCGACACGACCTCTCATGCCCTTGACGACCTTGACGACGTGGTGCTCCACAGCACGACAGTAACACACCTCTCAACCGACCTCGCGCTCCTCCCCGCGCTCTTCCGCAACGCCGAGGCCGAAAAACTCTCGACGATCCAACACTTGACGCTCCGCTGCAAGCCCATTCCCGCACTCGAAACCGAAAACGAGCTACAAAGCAAGATTCCGCCCCTCGAGCAGATCAAGACCCTTGAAATGACCTTCCAAGAACACTGGGATGACTACGTACCGCTGGACGTCGGGAACGCCGCCATCAAGGATCTCTTCCCGGCGCTTTTGCATCTAGACATCACGTTCCAGCTCACCCCGGAGGATGAGGAGTACAACGTAACACAAGAAGAGGCAAGTGTTTGGTCTACTTCCTAATCAAATTCGCTCTTGAATTCCTCTACAGGTCCGAGATCTCCTCGAACACCTCTCCCTACGTGCCAAGCTGCCGGAATCACTCACTGAGCTGGCTCTCCGCATCGACAGCCCCGAGTCCATGCAACCAGACCCTACACAGTTCCCAGCACTCATAAATACAGCCAAAATCGACAGTACCTTGCGTCGGAGATATTCGAAGCTGGATGCAATGTTGCTATTATGGGGCGAGTGGAGTTACTTCTCGGAAACGTAGACGGGATAGACGTGTAATTCGATGAGGCTGGCCTCTCGCTTTCACACACAAAAATTTAGAGCGACGGCTGACACCGAGTTTGCGATTCCAGCTTTGTGTGCGAGTGATCACATACAGCAGTGTTCAGCTGTACTACTAGTAGGGCATCACCAGTACTACCCATATTATTTGGTTCAATACACACAAAACCACCTCTATCAATGCCTAATATTATTACTAACGCTGCACCCGTATTCTCGGTTTCTCCGGTGTATTCTGAGGGTACTGACAATGAACACATAAAATACTCACGGTTCGCATTTGACCAGTTCACCTAACTTTTGTGTTTATTTGCGTTCTCCTCATCACCCAACTCACTAATGATTATGAAAAATTTGCCTGTGAGACATTACACCCAAAATGAACATTTCTTTTGTAGGATTTCTTCTGCATTTGAAAATTGAATGAATAATGCTTTTTCTACTACATACGACCAATATTGCAGAATAATTGAATCAGCTTGCTTCACCTTGCGTGGATTCCAGATAGTCTCCGTATTCTCTAGAGTGTGAATCTATGTTGAAGTGAGATGTATGAAACCAATGATATCACCAAAGAACTTGGGCAGAAAATCACACTTTCAACTTGAAGCTTTGGTCATTTTTTTTCATTGACCAACCAGTGTTTAAAAGCTCTAGACAAAAACATGGAATGGCTCCAAAAGAGTTCATGCTTCTTTCAGAAATTCCAAATCTCACAGCTTCTAAACAGCTCTATTCTGACACAAAATCCTACCAAAAATATCTGCAAACAGTGAAACTGCTTGAACCTGCCTGAGCAGCTCCGGAAGCAATCTGCGCAGATTCATCTATCTGCTTGCGTAAAACCTTTCAACACGCTAAAAACGATTCGAGTCGCTGGCACCCTCCCGCCCGGTTTGAACCGAACATCCCTCTGACGCCATTTCACCCCTAGATCCTCATGATGAGAGTTTGCGAACACCATCGCAGGAGTATTGCAACAGGGAATGCTCAATCAACTTTTTGACATCGCCGAAAGATGCCCGACGTCAGACGTCAGACCCCGGTCTACCGCGGCGGGCTGATATGGATCCGCGCCCCGCCTCGGCGCGCCGTCAGCGCCATCAAACATATCGCCCGCCGCCGCCGAGGCCGCCAACAGCCCCGGCATTCTTCTCCTATGCAGAAGCCCATTTCTATGGCATATAATGGGATTTGACTAGCAGAGGCGGGCCACCGATACTTCTCGGATGAGTAGGTGTGCTCTGCGGACTTGAACAAATAAAAAAAAAGTAGTCATACTTGGTGGTGGTCAATATCCACAATGTGATGAAGAGCCGGGTATGCACTACGGGCTGCAGAACCGGATGCTGGTCCAACCTTGCACTGAGTTGGGCGGCAGCATGTATACGGGTCTGCAAGCTGGGACATAAATGTCCCTTTGTCTTCAATGTCCCATGTATTCAGGCAATTTAAGTATGCTTGCGTTGCTGCCAGCCTTAAATGTATGGCATGTACCCGCAGCGCATTTAAACTTGAGTACACAGAATTGCTCCCAGTATAAACCGCAAACCAGCCCGAGAGATTTGTGGAGTTAGTGAGATACTTGTAAATATCCAACACATTCACCGCTGGTAGTAGAGCATATTAGTTACACTTCTGAACGTCTTTTGACATTATAAAATAGATCATATTAGAGCATATTAGTTGCGGGCTTTCGGCTCAAAATTATGTGTAACAACAGGGAGGATTTTGTGTAACTTTCCGCCATGGTTGAATTGACAACTAGTCTACTCAATGGGTCTTCGGTGTAGAGAGGTCAGAAATTATGTGGATCCAAATTGGTGGTTTTGGCCGCAACTAATATGCTCTATTGGCAGCCCTTGTAAAATCGAATTTTCTTACAACAGAAAAGCACTCAATCTGCAATGCCCCGCTTCCAGCACAATAGCCCCAAATGGCGGTGAAGCTCTGGTTCTAAATTTTTGAAAGTTAACTGAATGGCTACTCAATTGCGTTTGCTCTGAGTGTGATGTTCTGCGACATTCGGAGGGTTCCGTGAGTGTAGATTAGAAGTACGAGTCTTGTAGTTGTCAAAAATAAGTAAGGACATTGGACCCCGGAGGATCCTGGCGTATACAATACGAGTCGTCCGGATAAGACGAGTTCCGAGTCAACGCCGGAGGATCCAGGCGGACGAGGCGAGACGAGAGACGAGAGAAGAAGAGAAACGGAGGAACGAGGAGGGAGTTGAAACGAGAAGGAAATAAGAGGATGGAAGAGCTGAATCAAGTTGTTATCGGCCGTCACGTAGTGTGATGGCGCGCGTTAATACAGGTAAGGTATCGTAGTTTTAGCAGATATATACAGTGCCCTCACACTGAGAAACTCAAATCTCAGAGAATCTAATAAGGTATACAAAGTTAGTTTAACAACAAGTATCTCTCCATTCTGCAATGTAGAAAAATATTCTTTCAACACTGCCAATATGCTCTAATGGTCTATCTTTTTGTTGCAAAACAATCATTCAGTGGCTGATAAACCTTCTTAGTTGGGTAACCGATGACCTTGTGGTTGGCCGCACTGAGATAACTTTGTGATTTCTTTTGGACATCCTGTCAACAGGCTGGTAAGTTACCGCACCAAGGTATGCAGAATATTATAGGGCTTATGGAGAGTCAGCCAGTTACTCTGTGCTGAATGTGTGGAGGATTAAATACTTCGGAATTGCTGTGGCAAGAATAAGGCTGCAACCAATAAGCTCCAGTGTCACTGACTTTCCAAACATGCCCGAGCTTCGGCGGCGCCTTGATGCCACCAGACTTGTTATTACACGGTTTACCATGAGGACATTATTTATGGCTGTACTCTTTGTTCTATTTAAGTAGCTATAACTTGAATTCTACCTTAGTACCGGCTCCCCGCCCTCTATTGTTTAATCCAAATCTTGCACCATCTTCTGTACCGGGGTGTTCACAGTAACCGGTTAACCCCGACAGATTAATCATAGTTTAATCGCAAAAAATGGTGACTGGAGAAGAGAACCAAGAATTAAACTGTTGCACATCTTGCACCCAGAATATCGAAATTTGTGTGAGAAATTCGAAATTTATGTGCAAGACTTGGTGCAAATTATTAGGGGAGTTAACAGTAGGAGTGCAAGTAATAAAACAATCTTTAATCCAAATCTTGCACCAAATCTTGCCCTGGGGTGTCCATAGTAGAACCTGCAGATTAATCCTGGATTAATCCCAGAAATAATTCCAAACAGAGAAGTAGGATTAATCCATTGCACTTGCACCAAATCTTGCTTGCCCAAATTCGGCGGTTAAGACTTGGTGCAAGCTTAAGATTTGGTGCAAGATTTTTTACTCTGTACATTAAACCTCCTACTGTGAACTCCGCTAATAGGGAGATAGATACGCAAAGTAAACAAGCTTGCACCACGAGCTAATACTGTACTATTTCGATCGTTTTGTACGTCACGTGTCACATGGGGCCTGTACGAAATTTTTTGATGTGTGCAATAATTTTTTCTTGATTTTTCCGAATTGCAATTTCTGTCACAGGTAAAAACCCCGTACGAAACGATTAAAATAGTCAAGTATCAGGGGAGCTCGGATCTCTGGCATTGGCCACTCTCTACCTATCTCTCGACAAGCATGGTTATCGGCGGTCGGAGTCCAACTACGAGAAGCTCTTCGACCCACCCGATATCATATTTTGACTTAACAGTGCACACACGAGGGAAAAAAAAAAATGCACCAACGGATGCAGCCAGCAGTAGATAAAACAAAGGGATGACGCGACCGAACCTGAGCTGACACCAAGTGAGCGCCAGCGGGGCCAGGCAGCTCAGCAAGACACACATCCGGTTTACAGGTGCGGGCAGCCTCCCGTTACAAGCTCAGAATTATTTGTGAAGTTTCTGAATAGATGATAAGGTAGCCATACCCTGAGCCATGTATGTCATACAGTCTCGGGGAAAAGAGGCAAGACAAAGATCAAGACTCTTCATCAGGACCAAAGTTCGATTTAACAGCCCATCTCACAACCATTCACATGCATTCCAAAGAATACACACCCATTAAGACAAAGTAACAGAATATTTTCTTTATTGAAGCTTCATGGAACATCAATAAATTAGATCATGTGCAGAATGGTCGAGGACCTGGCCTTTGTTTCCACTTATAGGATCTCCAGGCTCACCGCCGTCCGCACATTAACATGTGATGGGCTAAAAAAAAATGAGTGTATGAGCATGTCACAAATTTATTTTTCCCTGTATAGGCGTGTATAGGGAGGGTAGGACCCGATAGGGCAGGCAGGGCCTAGCCCCAGCTGATATCTTGTGAAAGGCCCGCAACAGGCTCTGATAGGCGCCTTGCAGGGCAGCCTAGGGCCTGCCTGCCTTGCAGAGACCTATTGTCCCTATCCATGCATATGAGGCAGGCTACTAAGTAGTATCAAGAAATTAAAATGATCCTTCTGTTTCTCCACTTTTCCTTTGTGCCTTGGGTCTTATTCTTACGAACTGTTTATCTTCATTGCTTTAGAAGGAGCTGATTATTTATGGGAGCAGGCTGACTTGAACGAGGGATCTTAGGGTCTCAATATTTCTCAGACTTGTATTAGACCATTACACTACGCGGCAAGTATGTGTGGACCTTTCTCTGTTGAAGACATGCCACCACCAGACCTGTTATTACTGGGCATCAAGATGCAATGCTCTTCTTTGTCCAGTTGTGTTGCTTGAGGCTATTTTGGGATCATCAACTATATCAAATCCATCAACAGCACCCCATCAACACCGTGAATTTACTACAATCGTACGTGAATTTTGTCAGGATCCTTTTGGGATTTCCAGACATGTAGAGGTGTGTTTGCAATGATGATTGGATCATGATGGGAATGATTGCATCATGATAGGAATGATTGGATCAATTCATGCTAAAGACACAGTTTTATCCCAAAAGGTTGGTTGAATCTTCAAGGGGGTATTATAGCCATCAAGCATCAATCTTGCAATGATCAAATAATGATGGTCACTCTACTGGTTTTCAATGAGCTTTGGACGTGAGTTATCTAATGTGGTTGCTCTGACCCACCGACAGTACCATTTGATTTTTGATGCGGAGATCAGACACCTTGATGCAATCAAAACCATTGCAAAGAAATGATGTGAGTTGGCTTTAAAACCCAGTTCAATGTGTGACATACATAGGAATCACATGTTTTCAACCAGCAAGCAGTGCTTTATCTCATTACCGCTTAGTTAAAGGATCATCAATTTACTGTAATACTTTATTCAATTCAAATGAAAATATTCTGTGTTACCAATTCGAATGCTCTTTCACTCTAAATGAGTGAAGGAGAGAGGGTTTGGTGAGATGCCTCCTGCCACTGCTTAGGGAGCCCTCCTGCCAACACCATAGCCAGCCCTATACATGCCCTGTCAATGTCTGCCGGCCCCTGCGTGCCACCTATCCTCAGCCTATGAACCCCATCCCAGCCCTATTCTCCCTACCCGTCACCTATACAGGCTTGTAGGAGCCCTGCAATGTGGTAGGGCCCTATAGGGAAAAAAATAAATTTGGGACACAGGGTGTCATGGCCGGTGCCAGTGCTGGCGGCGGCGATGGCGATGGCGGGCAATATATTTGATGGCGCTGGTGGCGCGCCCAGGCAGGGCTCAGATCTATATCAGACCGCCGCGGTAGCCCGGGGTCCATAATCTGGCGTCGGCAATCCCTCGGCTATGTCAAAAGGTTGATTGAGCATTCCCTGTTGCAATACAGGAGGATAAACGTAGCACGTCTAGAGGTACTTAAGATACAGTTACAACCGCCGTCCATTACGGCCAGTAAACGGAACAATTACCCGTGATCCGATCAACCGTATGACGTCAATACATTACATTTGCCGCGGCTCCACACCTCTTTCAGGCTCAACCACCATGTCGCCCACCGTAGAAACACCCTCGTATCCTCCTGTCGCCGCCGCACGCCCTTTGTCCAAGGAGCTCGTTCGCTCGCAGCCTCCAAGGACACCTGCGATGTCGTCTATACCTACTCGCGACGCAGAGAACGACTCGGAGTCGCAGCCGCGGATGGAGAAGCTGGAGCGCATGCGAGGAGGGTGTTTTCCGCTACCAGGTGCGCTTTTTTCGTACAAATGTATTATGGACGTTTGCTCATCTGCGCGCTTTCAGGCGGAGGATGTTGTTATATCATCCCGATTCCCTGCTGCTGCTGAGAGTTCAACAATTTCAATGGACCATCCATGTAGACAGCTTACGTCGGTACATTTTCAAGTTGAATCAAATGTCCCAGAGGAAAAAGAAATCACCAAAGATGCAGAGCCACACTACGGGTCGAACCGCGTCACAGTCCATATGCTTGAGAGTTGCTCTACGGAGGAGAACGTGGGCGCTTCTCTCCTGAGAGGTCATGAGGAATTACAGTTAAATCCAGTTCAATTTTTAGAATGAGCAGAGACTGCCGGCTGGTCAAAAAAAAGATCATCGACTCTATCCCAATGCCTCAGCTGGATTTGAACCCATTACATCCCGAACTAGTTGTGGTATTTTTGAGGCTGCGGCAAATGCTTCTTACATTTCTGTTCCCAGTTCAATACATATAAACAATCTCCTCCTCCCCCCCAGCGCTCGCTCGCTTCCGCATCCGCCGCAGGCACCTCCCCGCGCTCGACCTTTGCCCACATCCGCTCCTCCGCACGGACATCCTCCAGCTGCGGCACCAGCTCCGCCACCTCCCGCCACCGCGCACACATTACACTCTGCTCGTCTTCCTCCTCATTCATATCCGCGTCCTCCATCACATCCCAGCTAGACGAGATCCCGCCGTCGGGGCGCGCAAGCGCCGGGAAGAGCCCGGAGAGGAAGTGCGCTGTGGGGACGCGCGCGGCGGGCTGGATGCGCGTGAAGCCGGTGTTGAGGTCTAGGAGCCCCTGCTGTAGGCGCGTGGCGTTGTTCGCGCTGGGGCGGAGCGAGGGAAAACTGCCGGCGCCGGCGGGGAGGGATAGTGTTAGTCCGAGGGCGGAGAGCCCCGGGCATGCCTTGGCGAGCGGGGCGAGCACGGAGAGCGTGATCTCTGGGGCGGATTCGGGGGCAGGCGGGATGAGCTGGTGGAGTTGGAGGGTCTCGAGGTCGGGGAGGGCGGTGGCTAGCGACAGTAGCGTCGGGTTGTCGAGCCCGATGTAGCCGCGGATGGACTCGAGCGTGAGGGAGGTAAGCCGCGGGAGGCCGGTGAGCCGTACGAGCGCTGCCCGAGAGACCTTCCACCCGTCTGCCGCGACGAGCAGCTCGACGTCCGCAGCTTCGTGTACTTTGACGGTGAGCCTTGTGAGGGATGGGGGGAGGAGGGTCGGGAATTCCGCAAAGAGAACGTCGATATCCGCCGTTGTGGTATATGCAGCCACCTGGAACGCCAGTTCCTCCAGCGGCGTCTTGGCCACGATGCCCAATACCCGGATAGCCGTCGCGACGTCGACCTCGCTGATAGAGAGGTACTCCAGCTTGGGGAACGGCGCTGGAGTGGACGGAAGCACGTAATCCTCGGGAACCGTGCTCGCATTGAACTGCAAGACGGTGAGCCGCTCAAGCCCAGGCAGCCCGGCGAGATGCGCGAACGCATCGAAGTCGATCGCCGGAACTTGCAGCGATTCCACGCGGTCGAGCGAGCGCACGAACGTCGAAATCGCCGCGCGTTTTGGTGCGAACGGGTCGAGGGCCATGCGGTCGCCAATACGGACGCGCCGAAGCGGTGATCCCAAGTACGTGATAGTCGGGAGCGCCGAGAGCGCCAACGTCGCTTGCGACGCGAGCGAGAGCTCGCGGAGCCTTGGGGAGAAGAAGAGCCGTAGAAACGCGATGTCCTGCGTCTGATCCCGCTCCGCGTCCGGGGTCCAATACAACTCCTCAAGACGAGGGAAGAGGACGCTGTCTGGGAGCCATACTGCGAGAAGCCGGAGAATGTCTAGGTATCGTGTGCTTTCCGCCACGCCGAAGTAGTAGCAGCGGACGCGCGAGCGGTAGCGAGAAGGCGTCTCCCAATCTGCGGTCATGACTGGACGCAGTAAGGTCTGCCCAATTTCAGTATGCAGGTCCATTGGCTGCTCTAGTAGCTTGAAACATACCACTTTAACCCTGTTTGGTGTTTCTGTGAGCGTGAGGAGGTCGCTTGGGAAGAGCTTCATGATATAGAGCAGGGTATTGAAGCTAGGGCTGCGCCAAAGCGCGTCGAGGGCGGGGTTGGAGAAAAAGCGGCAGGTGAGGGCGACTGCGAGAAGCCATCTGCGGTCCCAGGTGTAAAACTGCGAAATAATCTGCAGCACAATCTCCGGAATCTGCAGCGCGCGGTGCATGTCGGCGTCGGGGTTCAAGCGACGGTTAGGTGTGATATTTCTTGATTTGGTATTTAGTTCGCATGCCTCCCTTCTGGTCCTCCTCCCCATTGTCATTCTACGAAATCGCGTACCCAGCATACAACTCAATCAGCTCCCTCGAAACGCCGAACTGCAACAGCCCGCCGGACGCCGCCTGCCCTTTCTCCACGCTCAACACCGGGAACGCCTCCGCTTCCACGTACTCCTCGAAAAACGAAAGCAGCTTGTTGGCGTGCAGCTCGGTGCGTTCGCGGACGCGTTGAAGCCACTCGTTTGCCGGCACAATTGGCGCCGCAAACTGTTTCGACAGAACCTCGGCTATGTCGGCCCAAGGGAGCGTTACCGAGTTCTCGAGGTTGTAGAACGTCAAGTGCGGGGCAGTCAACGTCGCCGCTCGAATCTGCGCGTAGAGCGCGTCCGCAGCGACGTTCACCGGCAGCCAACGCACATCCTGTACAAAAGTTTGGCTTTTCAATCCCGCGAAAAGACGGCAACACGTACCTGCAACCCGCCAGGAACCAGCCGGAGATCCTTGGACGACCTTATAAGGGTCGGGATGAACTCGTTCTTCGGCCACGCCCCCGTTCCTTCCGCTCCGGCAATCTGACCACTGCGAATGACCGTGCACGATATCCCTGGCCTCTCCGCCACCGCCTTCTCTAACATCTTCTCCGCGACGTACTTAGAATGCGCGTAGCCCTGGTCCAAGCAGAACTCAAACCCGAGCTGCTCCTCCGGAACCGGCCCGTCCTTCCACCGCCCGACCGTCCCGACAGACGAGATGACCGTTACGCTGGCCGGCGCCGAGCGGGTCGACGACAGCGCCAGATCCAAAAGCCCACGCAAGCCCGTTAGCTGCTCCTCGAACGACTCCAGGATGAGATTGAAGTTGACCATCCACGCGCAGTGCACAATGTGCGTCACCTCCTTGCGCAGCTCGTTGTAGACGGCGTCGCTAACGCCCAACTTCGGCTCCCCTAACGCGATGTCGACGTAAACCGCGCGCTTCGCGTCGACCGCGTCCGCCAACGCGACACCATCCAGTCCGCGGTCGCGGAACGCCGCCTCATGACGTTGCTGGGCCGTCTTGCCCGCACTCTTCCGGTTCAGGAGGTACACTTTGCGCACCTGCGGCTGACGGAGCAACATCGCGACGAAGAACGACCCCAAGGACCCCGTCGTCCCCGTCACCGCATAGACGTCGCCCTGGACTTTGCTCACACTCGCGTCCGACCCGGGCTGGTGGACGGGGAAGTTGGCCGTATGCCGCGCGATCGCTTCGGCGACTTTCGTCTCGGCGTCGGTATGCTTCGCCGCCGACCCATCCCCGCTCTCGAGCGCGTCGAGGATGAACGCGACGAGTGCCGCCTGCGTCGGCCGGAGGTACGCTATGTTCCGCGGAACCTCGACCGCCGCCCCCGCCTTCCGGAGCGCCGCGACGACCCCCGTCCGTACGCGCATCGCCATCAGCGACTCCAGCCCCGCATAGAACAGATCCTGCTCCAGCGGGATCGGGGCGGCGGGCAGCAGAATATGCTCCACCACCGCCTGGACGTACTTCGTCACGCCCTCGACGTCCCCGCCCGCAAATCCGCCCTCGGGGATGGGCACCTCTTCGTACGCGCCGTGCTCGACGCGCACGTACGCCGCGTTGATGTCCTGCTCGTACTTTGCGAGCGTGCGCTTGCGGTCGAGCGACCCCTTGTCGGTGATCACAAACGGGCGCGCCGGGTCTACGGCGAGGACGAGCGGGCGGATGAGCCGGGAGTGTTGCGGGACCGCCGGGTTGACGGCGGAGGATATGTGCGGCCAGACGGCGTCGAGGTACTCGTCGGCAGCGGAGAGCGTGTACGAGGGCGGGGGCGAGATTATGACGCCGTTGAGGAAGCGTCCTGTTCCGAAAACAGCAGCATGCTCGATTAGCGGGGACACGCAGAGGAGGGTTTCTGATTTCGGTTAGTTTCCCTTCCTTGGACGAAGTGCAGAAGGCTAACCGAGTTGTTTGTTATCTGTCTTTTCTCCGTTGCTCAGAACCGTCTAAACCCGATTAGTTTCGCGACCCTGTTTGGAAACACACGTACTGTATCGCCCGCACGGCCAATGATCTTCCACAAACCCGGCTTCGTCGGATGCGGCGCCCAAAGGTCTCCAGTCGCGAATCCCTCAGGATCTTTGTGGTTGATAACGCACGGAGCATTCTCATGCGGCTGCAAAACGAGTTCAACGCGTTGGACGCGACGAAAGCTTGACCACAGACCAGAACAATCATCTCCTGCTGTCCGCCCGGCCCCTCCTCGCCCTTAAACGTGAATTTATACATGTCGTTGAGCTTCATGTACTCCCAGTCTTCCTCGAGCTCGATCATGCCGATCGTGCCGAGCTCCGTCCTGTCGATGTACCGGGTCAGCGCTGGCTCTGTCATCGTACCAGGAATACCCACATCCCGACGATTGTTTGGATGGGGACGCTCTCCCGGCGGAGGAAGTCGCCGACATCTTTACGCAACAGCGCGCCGCCGGTCATCACCATCGAGGTCATCCTAAGGACCTATCTCCCCAGTAAGCGCGCCGGCGTTCCGCGACGGAGTCGCCACTCACCTTGAGATTATCCTGCAGGTGCTCTTTGTCCCCGTCAACGATCGCCTCCATGATACTCGGCGGCATCACCACCTCGAGCGGCGACTCGCGCTCTGCGGCACGCACGCCAACAATCGCGAGGTTCCGCAGGACGCTCGTCGCCGTCGGCGGCTGTCGCGAGTCGAGGAAGTGCCACCACGAGCCACGGCCGAGGATCATAATGTATGCGAGCAACGAGCCACTGGACTGTCGCACCGATACCGTGAGCGGGGGCTCCGACGGGGGAGTGTATTCGGAGACGTACGTGGAAAGTGGGCATCTGGATGTAGGACGTCCCCCGCTTGGGCGTCTTCTGGCGTTCCTGCTGGATGCACCAGAGCGAGAGCCAGCGATGGCGCCACGGGATAAGTTTCGGGTTTCCTGGCGCGAGTCAGTCTTACATGACGCGTCAATCGGGGTACGCACCAGTCGACCCCGATGTATGGAAGAACGCTAACAGCCCCAAGTTTGCTTCGTCGGATAGCTCCTGCGGCGACTCGGTGCCGTGGTCCGGCCAGATCTCCGTCCCCGTCCCTTGGCTGCTCTCCTTCGCCCAGTCGACCTCGTCGAGCTGCACGAGCTCCATCCCGGGGTTCAGCGCTTTGACGTTCGCTCCCAGCGCCGCCAAGGTCGAGTCTACGATGAGATGCTTGACCCCGGCGGTGCGCACCAGGTACAGCGTGCCCTCGGTCGAGTTGCGCGGGGAAAGGAGGAGGGGCTGTGGTTGTTAGCTCGCATATACACGCAGAGCCCAAGGGCACGCACCGTCCACCGGAGCATCATCATCGCGGTGAGGGTAACGAAGTAGTTGTACCCATTGCGGATGAGCAGCCCGACGACGACGGGCTGCGGGTTTCCTGCGCGGCGCGGCGGCGGGCCCACGCGGAGGAGTTCCTCCGCTTGTTTGCGGACATGCTGGATCACCGTGCGCCAGGTGAGGTCGGATATCTCGGGCTCCGGACCCGCGCCGACGGCGGGGTCGCTGACGAGGGAACCAAGCGGGACGTCGGCGCGACGGCGTGCGATGCGGAGGATGTTGTCGGGGAAGGGGAGGTTGAGGTCGATGTCGCTGTCGGCCATGACGACTGTGGTACACGCGGGAAATACGACGCGTCTGCCGGCGTTCATCGGACGAGGACGGAGGGAAAGGATCATGCCTCCCACAAAAAGGCACGGCCTGTTCGGCAACGCGATTAGGTTCTCAATACGGTTCATTCAAGACTTGGGCGCAGCTGGGCGCAGCTGGAAACGCCGGGAATCCGATTGCAACCCAATTGCACCCAATTGCAACCCATTGGAAGGGGCGGTTGATTATCCAGAGAACATGATGCGACATGTGCTTGTTGCCGCAAGAAGCAGCAGCAACTCAACAATCCTCGAGGCCGTCAAGTCAGCGGGGACCTATCAAGCTTCCGCGTATGAAAGCGCGCTGGGTATCGATAAAGCTTCTTGGTCCCCAATGGTGTCGGCCGATACAGCTCAGCGTGCCGACCCAATTGAACCGGTGGCAAGCACCTCTGATGCGCGCGACGGCTGAGATCTCTATGTCGCGCCCTGCTTGCTTGCTGTGGGCACAGAAACCCGGATTGAGACGAGTCTACCGACGGCAAGATGTTGATGCGGTCCACGATTGCAACTATCAGCGCACAGGTTCAGGGGGCCACACACCGGCAGGCAAATCGTCGTCCACTCCTGTCCCAGAGGTTGCGTTTGACTCCCCCCGCCTCCGGATCCTAGCTAGCGACCCTGCTGCACTGTAATCTCGGCGATAGGTGCCTACCTGGCTGCTGCTGTATCGAAATGGGCGCTGTGTCTTGCACTGTATTCGCCGATTAGTAAAATCTGGGGGAATGTATGCGAAGAAGACTCTCATTGGTCCGACATGTATCTTTTGTTTCGACCGAAATATCACTGCCAATATCGCCGGCAGATACGGGACAGATTCTGATGAAGAAGGGGAGACCGGGAGACCGATATATAACAAAGACGGCCCGACGACGAGCAGCACCTCGTTCGCCATGTCCGAACTCACGTCCCTCCGCGCCCTCGTTAGCATCATGGCCGATGCCGTCGACACCATCGAACGCGTTTACGCCGAGAAGGAAACAGCCCTCCCATCGCTCGATGGACAGCACAACCCCCGCGACGCGAGTGAGATGCTCCGCGTGGACTCGGAGGTCGCCCTCGCGAGCAGGAAGATCATCGCGGCGGCGGCCCAGATCACGGCGGAGGTTCGCAGTCCCATCGAGACGATTGCCTTGACTGCAGTGGCGGTGAGGACACAGTGATGCTATTTTGGCGGCGACTGAAACTTTCCTAGTTCCATTCGGCTTCGGCGCTGCGGATAACGTCGGAACTAAACGTCGTTGAGGTTTTGCGCGAGGCAGGGCCAGAGGTGAGTGCTTTTACCGCGTCCTTGGTCGTGTACTGACGGCGCCGGAGGGAATGCATGTAAAGGAGCTTGGAGAGATATGCCAGGTCGATCCGGGGACTTTAGGTGCGCGGTACTCCTGCATTGCCTGGGGAGCCGCGCAGCTCACGCGATTATGCAGCGGCGAACCTTCGTCTCCTCGCCACGGGGCATATATTCCGCGAACTCGCTCCAGGCGTGTTTACCAACAATCTTATCTCATCGACGATGGACAAAGGGAAGCCATCGGTGGCGCTCTTCGCGAAGTACGTCGCCCTGTGTTCCTGTGTCCACAAGTACTTACCTCAATGTTCCAGCCGCCAAGATCGTCTCGTCGGGTCCAACGGCGTCGCAGCGCTCGTTGAATGGGGTGGCGATGAGTGCTTCAAGGCGTCCGCCGCGCTCGGAGATGCTCTCCTCGACCCGATGGGCGAGCGGAACCCCGTCAAGCGCGCGCTCCGGTTCCGCGAGAAATCGCTGTTCGAGTGGTTCTCCCGGCCCGAGAACAAGTTCAGGTACAATCGCTTCGGGCTGGCGATGCTCGCCATCACCCCGGAGAGCGCTGCTACGTTCGGCGGTGCGTGCCTAGTCTTGTTTTTCTGTTGGCATAAATCTGACGCGTATGGGTAGGCTTCGATTGGGGCGCGCTCCCGCCGGACGCGGTGGTCGTGGATGTCGGGAGCGGGATGGCGGAGACGTCGTTGGCCATCTCCCGCAAACATCGTCATTTGCGCATTGTCGCGCAGGACTTGCCGACGACGATGGAGGCTGCCAGAAGGGTGCGTACGCGTCCGAGAGCCCAGACCCTTTACTAAACGCCCGTAGCACTGGCTTCAATACTACCCGGAACACGTAGAACGCGGGATGGTCGAATTCCAAGGTACCCAACAACGCCAGATCCATTAGTACCCCCGTACTCACGCTCGCCCAGCGCACGACTTCTTCAACCCGCAACCACCCTCCGTCGCGGCGGACGTGTTCATGATCCGGCATTGCCTGCACAACTGGGCGACCGACCCCGCCGTCACCATCCTGCAGAATCTGCGCAACGCCGTCGCCAAGCCGTCCACCAAGCTCGTCGTCATCGAAAGCATCCTCCCCGCCGTCTCGGGCGGCGAATCGCACGACCCGCGCACGAGCGGCATCCCTGGTGCCGTCAGCGCCTCGGCGCCGCCGCCTCTGTTGCCGAACGGCGGGGCGGCGGCTGCGCGGTTGTACTCGATGAACATGACCGTGCGTCCTTCGTCTTTTCTTTTCTTTCTAGGCGTTGCGTTGTTCTGACGCGCGCCGCACAGCTGCAAAATATGACGAGCGGCGGGAAGCGCACCGTCGCGGAGTACGTGGAGTTGCTGGACAAGGCCGGGTGGAGGATGACTCGCATTTATCGCGTTCCCGGGACTGAGACTTGCCATATTGTCGCCGACCCCATGGAACAAATAGCGTAGACTGGATCCCGTCTGTGATAGTAATAGACTTTTAGCTTTACGCGCCACCAGGAGCTTCGCATCTTCGACGCGTCTATACGCGCTATTCCGCGCGCTACGTGGAAGGGATGCGTCTACGACGCGTCGGGACGCGCTAGGAACGCCAACAAAGGTGCAGCAAACGCGTAGCCGGAAGCTTGGGTCCGCCAGGCCTGGGGGAAACGCGGAATCTTCGCGGACCAGGCTGGGTGCTCCGGCTCCGAATACAAGCATGAGCGGGGCGCCTTCTGCGCTACCCAAAGCACTCCGCGCTTGCGCTGAACGCTAGGATGTGGTGGGTGGGCGAAAAGAGATGCTACAGGCGGTCGACCTTGACGCGACTCGGACTCGCGGGATCCAACCCAGAGAATGGTTGATCACGCATCGAGTCGACGCGCTCTGCACTACGCTATCGTTCGTACCCCACGTCGAGGTCATCTGGGAACGCGGAAGACTTGTACTCGGTTCGAAAAAGAATCGCCAGACCCGGGTTCGAAAACACGCGATTTCCCAATAAGGAAGGTTATTCCCATCTGCACCGTTTTTGGATGCGTATGCCAAAAAATCGATAATTTAACCATAGATAAGCGCCCAAAATATGTACATATACATTTATACAATGTGCCCCGCCGGCCGAATCGTGTAGTTCACCTTGGATTCGGAGTCGGAATGCGTCGGGCGATACGCATTCAGCTCGATGTTCTGCTGCGACCGGTCGTGATGGCGGTCGACGGAGATCTGGACGTTGACCCAGAAGGGAGTTAGCGCGCCGAGCGAGGCGGAAGGAGCGACATGTACCGGAATCTGGTTATGTATATGGCCGCTGGAGAGACCCCTGGATCCGCTATGGGTGGAGACGGTGTCCTCACGCATGGCCTGGCGCGAGTTGATTGTCTGAGTAGGAATCGCGTTAGAGGCGGCGCAGGCGAGGAACGCACAACAAGCTCACCGTGAGGAGGGTCATAGTGTACAGTCTGCCCGCGACTGCGAATCGTTTAGCGTGCCGACATACATAACAAAGGGGCGCGGATGCTCACCGAGGGCGAAGACGAAATGGAAGTTGGTGTTCGGCATGACGGTGAATGTAATGAGGTCGATGATCTTGTGGGGCAGGGGGTTAGACGCGCATCAACACGGATGGAACGCGTACCGAGACCAAGGTATCTGGAGGAAATTGTAAATACCGGAGCGGCACCGAGAAAGATATCACGTACTCACGGACGCCGTCTCGACGGACTGGCGGATCAGCCTGGTGATAACTTCGGGACGCGTCAGGGAGGACATTCGGGGCGCGACGAGCGAGCGAACGCACTGTGGTCGGTCCCTAAGATATGTTAGCAATAATACGGACGGGTGCGGGGCGCACGTACTCTTGAATCCCGTGCGATTGCGGCGCAGGAAGAGGAAGAGGAGCAGCCTAGCGTGTCGCGCGGCAGTGAGCTTCGGATGTTTGCGATTCCAGCCGGGGAACATACGTAAGGAATATGTCGCAGGCCGCCGAGAGCGCGACTAAGAACAGATTCAGTCGAGTCCGAGTGAGAACAAAGGACGACGTACGCCACCCATCCACGATCGGGGTCAACGCCGCAAAGTCCTGGGAAAGGTCGGCGTCGACAGGTCGGCGGCAGGCTTAGACTTACAGCGATGCTAGATACAGAAAGTCAGAACACTGAGCGCGGCGCAGGAATGGATTGCACGCACTTGGATGCTTGGTACCCCTTGATTGCGGTGGCGAAGGCGAGCGCCCCGGCAACCAGCGAGAGCGTACTCAGAATGCCGAAGTAGATGTAGGATTTCATGAGTGCCGCGGCGCGCCAACTGAGGTAGATCTGGACCGGTACGGAGGCGCTACAGCGGATGGTGAGCTGAGTGTGAACGGGAAGAGTACGGGAACGCACAGCGAGGAGAGAATCGGCGTCATGGGGCTGTAAAGCGCGGGAGATGAGCGCGCGCGGTAAACGTGGACGGGGAGACGCACTATGGCCATGGTGTTGTGTGGAGGAAGGCGACGTCCCCGAAGTGCACGATGGTGTACTCCCAGATGACCCAGATAATCGCCGCCGAATGTACAAGGTCGAGGAGCAGCGTCCATGGTACAAGCAGCCTGCGGGGCGGTCAGACGGAACGGAATGCGGAGAGAGCTCACGTTCCTGATAACCAGAGCCTCCGAGCGTCCTGGGCGGGTGTAGTATGCGACGGCTTGCTGGGTGATAAGTCCGAAAATGAAGGTGTTAACTTAACGTCGATGAGCGAGGAGGTAAGAAGACGCCAATTGCAGGTTGACGTACTTATGATCCCCAGCAGTACAGGTCCCACAATGAGGTCAATCCCGGGGTTGTCGATGGCCATAACGCGGTTATGGAAAGAGGGGTGAGAGAGGGAGGGAGGGGCGTCGCTGGGCATCTGCTGGTATGGGGAAGTATTTATTTATCACCGAGCCTCCCGGGGATCAATGCGAGAAGATCGACTTGGAGCGTTTTGGTTGGTTGTAGCTCCGACACCCGGCGTCGGTCGCTGGAGCCCAACCACATGAGCGATACATGTCGCGCGCCATCCATTGGATTTGGATTGGATCTTGTGGAAACGCACCATCTCTGTCTCCGGAAGCCTTCGATTGCCATCCGCGGATCGTCGAAGCATACCGCGATATGTCTGATACGAGGCAACGCATCACAAAGTTGCCAATCCAACATATGGATAACTGTCTTCGAGCGACTTTCGGCGATGGACAAAGCTCGAACTTTAATCGCGATGTGGCGAAATTGGGAGGAAACGCCTTGTTCTCTCTCGCGATCTTAGGCCGAACCCGAACGCCGCCATCAGCGGGACCCTTCTCCCGCGTGGCGTATACATTCCAGTTAGGTTTGATCTTTCTGCGCCGCCTAAATTTGACTTTCTAGCCTCCGCCATCCCGATCTTCCTGTTCCGCCGACTCGTTCGTACCTCGCGATAATCTCCCGAAGAGGAAGGGAGCAGTACCCTGCGTGCAGTATCAGCCTCGCTCTGCAATCTACAACAGAAGATGAACAGAAGTAAAGATTGACAGTGCTGGAGCATCGTGGCGCGCTGTCAGCCACCCCGGACGTGAATGTTCGAATGCGTGCGTCCAACGTCGTGCGTCCAAACATCAGTATGGACTCGACGGACGAGAGCGGACGAGTAGGCTTCCCGTGTGAATCGGTTCTAGTCGACGAGGTCCGATCTGAAGACGCCCGCCACTAAGACCGCCTGCCAACAACGCGCCCGCGACTTGGCCAGACTCGTCTCGTCAGCTCGAGAAGCAACCCCTCCGAAAGGCGTATATAGAGGACCCTACTTCCGCGCACTCAAGCAACCGACTATGGCTACCGAATACATATTCTCCCCCGAAGATGTGGTAGACAAAACATTCGACTATATTATCTGCGGCGGCGGTGTGCGTCTATCTCGACTCTGGGATCCGTCTGCAGCAGCGCTGATTTTCTTAGACCGCTGGACTGACTCTGGCTGCGCGCCTCAGTGAGGATCCGAACATCACGGTCGCAGTCCTCGAGGCGGGGGAGCACAACATAGGGGAGCCACTGATCGATATCCCCGGCCAGTTCGGCGCCACTTTCGGAAACCCAAAGGTGTGTTCCCACTCGGAATTTTCCGTTCCGCGATTAATCACGATCCGTCGTCTAGTTCGACTGGGCGTTTCCCGTCGTCCCGCAAAAGTACTCGCAGAACAAAACCTATTTCTGGCAGCGGGGAAAAGCTCTCGGTGAGTTGCGCAGTTCAGCGGGCGTCCCCAAGGTTGAGGTAGTCAGGTGGTAGCTCGACAATCAATTTTAACGCGTGGGTTCAAGTTCGACTCCAGGATCCTGCGTGAGCGAACTTATCTGGTGCAGATGGACGAAGCCACCGGCTAAGGATATCGACGCGATTGAAGAGTTGGGCAATCCTGGCTGGGGTTGGGCTGAGTACTCGAAATACACCCGCCTCAGCGAGACGTATGTGGTTTCCTTCGTATCCATCCATTCCACTCCCCGGCATCTGTGATTCTCGCCAAAGATAGCAAAGCTAATTTTTGCCTCGTCGTAGATTCCATCCCGCCGCGAAAGAACAGGCGGATGCGCATCCGCAGACGCCTAATCTCGCATTTCGCGGCAAGGACGGACCAGTCCAAATCGCCGTCCCGTTCAGCGTTACCTCCATCTGTACAGACCCATGGAACCTCCTGGCGTAAGCCTCAACCCTTTTTCTGGTGAAATTCACGTCTGATTCTGAGGGTAGACACCGTCGGCTCGACATCTATGCTGCCCCTCGACAAACAGGGAGTCGTCTCGCCCGAGCTCAAAGTCTACGGCACCGCCAACCTGCGCGTCGTCGACGTCGGCATCGTCCCAATCCAGATTGCGTCCCATGTCCTCGGTAAGTCGTCTACAGCTCACCGAGCCGGATTACGCGCTAATGTGCACTCGATATAGCGACGACGTATGTTACTGCAGAGAAAGGTGGGTTGGTATAAATTCTAGGCCGTTCTACGCGCGCGTGTTGATTGCTTCTCAGCGGCGGACATGATCACAGGCAAAACGCGCAAGATCTGAGGGTGAATTCAATGAACGAGGGCGGGTTTTGCATTGTAGGAACTCTGTTATATATCGCTAGCACTTAGGCAGACCGTCCACAAAGTTCATCGAATCCCTGCCATGGCCATACGAAATGATGCAAATTTCTGTGCATTACAGTACCCTATGGCGGCGGTAGAGGGATTGCCACGCGCTGTTACTTCTTTTCCTTCTTCGGGCGCACACACGGAAGCCAATGCTTCTCGCAAAAGTCGCATTTATCTGCGGTAGTTCCGGTAATACACTGCATGCAGCACGTCATACGTCGAAAAAGACCAAAAAAAACCCCCGGAGCTTCTGAAGCTTGGAGGGCAACGCACCTCTTGGTTGTGCTCGACACATTTCCCGCAGGTATCAACCGCGGTTCCGACGAATGCTGCTGACATTTGCTTGGTCGATTCTGGGTTCTTCAATTTCTTAGGCCTGGCTCAGCATTCAGCCTTATCTACTCCCCGGCGCCTTGTGCTATTGGAAGTCCTGTAGCTTTATTCAACTGCTGGGAATAGACAAAGTGCCACCCGCACGCGCCAACGCGATGATGATGATGAAATTTCCACTGAAACTGAACGTGTATGGCGCGCCGCTTCAACAAGACATATGCCGCAGTATACATCAACTTGCCGAAATATAAAGCATGTTTTTTGAGGTTCTGCAGCGCTCTAGGAGGCCTTACAGAAACATTATTGGTTGTTCATTGCGGTGAAGTATTTTTTGTATGGCGGGCCGTTTCAACAAAAATTCCGCCGCAAAGTAAACTCATTTGCCGCAATGAAAACCATGCTTTTTTTATGGCGGGCCGTTTCAACAAAAAATATGCCGCAATGTAAATCACCGCCGCAATATAAAGGATGCTTTTGGAACTTCTGCCGCGTTCTAGGAGGCCTTAGAGAAAATTTGGTTGTTCATTGCGGCAAGGTACCACTGCCGCAATATTAAGTCGAATGTGCCGCAATTAACTACATCATGCCGCAATTCAGATGGTGCCGCAAATCAACGATGTGCCGCAATTCTGATGGTGCCGCAATTCGACGCGCCGCAACTCTCCGAGTCCCAACTCGATTAGTTGCCCCCTGCACTTTTATACTTACCTGATGTCACATCACTCACATCAACTGAGGTCGCTCCGCCAATTTGGTTTGCCTGGAGGTGACACCTGGTTTGTTTGGGCCAGAGAGAAATGAGGCAAATTTTTGAAGGATTGATGGCCACTAGATGCCAGCTTCCTGAGCTAGCTTAGACCTTGCTTTTACAGAGCTCTAAGTCATTTACCTCTATCAGGATCCCACGCCAGAGATCCACGAAAAAAGAAATGCCACCAGCCTACACATCAGCTCAAATTTCAGCCAGGATCCCTACCGAAAATAGAAAAATGAATTTTCATTGACTTGTAAGTGCTCATATTATGTGCACCGCTGTTTGATGGACAAATAGAGGGTCTTGAAGGAAGGTACCTCGTTATTAGCTAATCTTCCTATGATCTATGAGGGAAAAAAACCACACTTACAATTGTGCATTAATTTTGTAACAGAAGTCCTGAAGTATTCTGTCCGGATGTGGACAAATAGTGAATTCTTTTATCTACAAGCAGGTTGAGAGATTTTCCTTTTGTTTCTGTGAGTTAGTGTGGCCGTTCATTCTCAGGGTATCCTGCATCACTTGATTATGTGGTCAGAATACATAGTATGATTGATTGCGGCACAATATGGATTGCGGCACATCATCGATGTTTTGCGGCACATTGTGGATGTTTTGCGGCACACTTGAATTGCGGCTTGATCATGTCAATTGCGGCAATGATCTGGCGCCGCAATGAACAACTAAGGCCCAGGAATGAATACCTATGATGGGCACCCCTGGCCTTGGTTGTGCAAAGGGCAGCACCGGTCCTCGGCGGGCCTGCAGTATTGGCATGCCCCTGTGTGGGCGACGGGAGCGGTACAGAGCATGTTGGCCATTGTTCGTTGTTTGATTCGCTTTGGCTGGGAGCTTCTGTTGTTTGGTTTGAGCCTCCAACTTTGCTGCTAGTTTTATACGCTCTCCATCATATCGAGGCCCGTGGAGACCGGCTTTGCGCGAAATCGGTTTGTATGGCTACTGCATGTCTTGGTCCCTGGATGCAATGTGCACATCCCGCCAGCGGGCGCACTTGCCCAACTTAGAAATGTATAGCGAGCGGCAGGACCGGGACTGGCTAAACAGCCGCAACAGCCGCAAAGCTGCCGCACAGGTGCCGCATGCAACCACATGTGCGGCACCTCGCTGCCGCACGACATGTCACACGCGGGCGCGAGCAGCCGCAACAAAGCCGCATTGTCGAAACTGCCACACAGATAGGGGCTTTTGTCAAAACTGCCGCAAATCTGCGGTAGTCCTAATTTTCGCATTTCTGGTGCCTGCGTGGATGCTTCAACGACTGATTAGTGCTGCTTATGCCAGTTATGTAATATATTTATCGATTAACGGGCCAGACCGGTCTTCATCCGCCACCACTTAACTATTTCCCCAGAATGGAAGAACAAAGGATTTCACTACTGTAGTATTTCGACCAATTCAAATACCCTCTGGCGGTGTGACATCCGCTACGAATTTTTGAATCCGTAAGCCGCGGTTTGACGCTGTGAAAAGGCAAAATTTTCGAAGCACTCACCGCCAGCTCCGGGACCGTGTCTCCAGTCTGTCAGTTTTGTTTCTTCGTGCATGATTTTCTAACCCTCATGGACACGATAAACCATTTTACACAAAAATCAGAAATGGAGATCAGTGTGAATATGTCAGGACTGGGTGGGGTTTGCCGGCGGGAGACTGGATGCCGTCTAGGGACCGGGAGTAAGGCCGGGATCAAGAACAGTCGTTGGCCCCGGTAAGGGCAAAGTAGTGTATAGACGAGGGAGAGGCTTAGCCTCTCCCGAGGTTGTACTAGGGTTATATACGGTATGTAATATAGGGATAACCCTGTACCTCCGATCGGGCTCTCAGGTTGTTGTGAACATCCCCTGTGGGTTGTATCGGATATCGGGGGTCGGCCATCAGGATGGTCATGGGCCGGAACCTTTTGTAAAGCTCTCAGTGAGGCCGTGACAGCTGCCAAAATTTTGTACCAAATTTGCTGTGATGCGTGACCTACGGGTTGAATAAAATCCCCGCTACCTAAGTACTGGGTTTAG
Source organism: Mycena kentingensis (nom. inval.) (assembly GCA_014461125.1). Taxonomy (NCBI): domain Eukaryota; kingdom Fungi; phylum Basidiomycota; class Agaricomycetes; order Agaricales; family Mycenaceae; genus Mycena; species Mycena kentingensis (nom. inval.). The sequence continues at coordinate 14,225 of JACAZG010000018.1, read as the reverse complement.
TACCTGAAGTGCTCACTTTGCATTCAAAATTCACTTTTTGTGGCCATACTGTGCTGTTGCGCTACTCTAGCATGTCTGTGCATCCAATTCATTTTGTTGTGTCAATGTTGCTGGTGACCCGGACGCAAAGATTCAGAGCTGCTTAGTGTATAGGACCTCGGACTTGCCTGAATGTGTTACAGGTTACGAACCCCTCCGGACTTGTGTGATTTCGGACTTGTATGGGATATGGTTACACCCTCCGGACTTAAGGTCTATTCACTACAGTATATAAGCCGTCCTAATGTCCTTTTGTCCACCGGTGCCCACCATGCTTGGGTCATTATTGGAATGCTGGAGAAGATACTTGTGTAGTACACAGCAGTCCTAGATCTAGAAATCTAAAACAGGTTGGAGATGGGGATGTTGGCTAGCGGGCCGTGCCGCTTGTCAGCCTTTCATGCCTTATATTGTAGAACACTGTTAAACATAATGTAAGAGGCCATCCTGAGAGCACAATGCCCCAAATTGTACTGACGAGTAGATTTTCAGTCTGGAAGAGGGGGGGTGGACCCCTCATACAGATTCCAGTCTGTAAGATGCATCTGTAGCGCAAAGCCAAAGATTGGCAATCTGGGGCATATTACTGACCTTGGTCTAGCTTATAGGTCCATGCCCTACCATATAGTACCTTATGGGTCCATATACCACCTTATACCCTGCTTATATGGTCGGGGAGGTCGGTCATATGGTCGCATAAGGTGCTCTAGAGTATGATCCTGTCCTTTTTTGTGATGATAGTATGTAACTCGAAAATTGGGTGTATTGGAAATGGGTTTTCGAGCCGTAACTAATATACTCTATTTCCTTTTTTTCGGGCGCCCACACACGTACCCTTTCTTCTTGCAAAAGTTGCATTCAGCTTCGGTAGGTTCTGTAACACACTGTATGTCATACGTAAAAAAGAAAAGACAAAAAAATTCCGGAGCTTGTGATGCTTTAAGACCAACTCACCTCTTGGTTGAACTCTCTACAAGGGAAGCAGGTATCAAGCGCGCTTCCGACGAATGCTACTGACATTTGTCAAGTCGATTCTGGGTTCTTCAATTTCTAGGCCTGGCTCCCTTCAGCTAAGACCTTATATACTCTCCGTCGCTTTGTGCTATTGGAAGTCCTGTGAACTGACGGGAATAGACAAAGTGCCACCCGCACTCGCCAACGCGGTGATGGCGCGAATTTCCACTGTAACTGAATGTGTATGGCGGGCCGTTAACAAGAAATATGCCGCAGTATCAACTTGCCGCAATATAAAGCCCCTTTTTTTGAGGTTCTGTCGCGTTCTAGGAGGTCTTATTATTATTATTATTCCTACTTTTTTCCGACATTAGGGAAACATTGGCTGTTCATTGCGGCGAGGTATGTTTGCCGCAATTCAATTTGATGTGCCGCAATTCGCGACGTGCCGCAATCCGGTCCGGCGTACAAAAAAACCGACGAGGAGATTTGCGGTCAGTGCTGCTATGTCTGGAACCCCGGGCCATCCATCTATCGCTGAGCAAGGTGCGTGGCACACTGTTAATTCTAGGCCCTTCCGCGCGTATTGATGCCTTCTCAGCAGCGGATATGATCACAGGCAAGACGCGCAGGATCTGAGATTCTATGCGAATTAAACTAACAGGTGCGAATTGTGCATTGTAAGGTATCTCGCATCCATCTTCGACGAACCAACCCAAAAAGGCAACACAACAACGGCTCGACGGAATTGGCTCATTTTCTCTAAGATAGTAGCTTGTGCCTTCAAGTACCCAAATATCCACTTTTCATGTGCTACTTAGGTCTGGAAGGCTCAGGATGTGATGATTTATGTTGCCATCAGAATAAAATCTGCCATTTTTGACGGGTTCCAGACCTAATTGGGACATAATTTTTTCACAATCTATATCCAGTACATATCCAGAATCTACTCAGGAGAAATCCCGGAATTCCGTCGAGCCGTTGTTGTGTTGCCTTTTTGGGTTGGTTCGTCGAAGATGGATGCGAGATACCTTAGCAACTCTGTTACACATATACATACAACTGGCGCTTAGGCAGACGGTCCACAAAGTTCATCGAATTTTATGTCACCTTTCTGTGCATCAGAAAAGCCTAGGGAGGGGGCAAAGGGATTGCTACCCGCCTTTTCTTCTTTCCCTTCTCTGGACGTACACACTCATACCCCTTCGTCTCGCAGAAGTCGCATTTATCTGCGGTAGTTCCTGTAACACACTGTATGCAGCGCGTCATACACACGTCGAAAAGAGCAGGAAGCGCGGAGATTGCAATTGTGAAGCTTGGAGAACAACGTACCGTTTCTTTGTACTCAACACAACTCCCGCAGGTATCAACCGCGCTTGCGACAAAGGCTGTTGGCATTGTTCAATGTCAGTGGGTGAGTCGATGCTGGGGTCTTCAATTTTCTACGCCCGGTCCAGGCTCCAGCCAAGTCCTTATGTACTTCCCGTCGTAATGTGCTATAAGTTTAGAAGTCCTGTAGCCACATTCAATTGCGGGAAAAGACAAAGTGCTGCCTTCATGGTCGCGCTAATCTCCACTGAAACTAAATGTGAATGCAATCCTACACCGTTTGGACGTGAACCCGGATCCCCGAGTCGCAGCGGTAACGCCGTGGACACCGCAGGGCGTCAGGAAGGCGCCTGATGTCCCGGACCAGTACCGTATGTGATCTTTTCCTGTCAGTCCCGTCGCTCTTTCGATGGAACCAGTAACTCGAGCGCGGGTAGATCCGTTGGAAGTTGCGTAGCACTTCCCGCTATTTCAATGTTCAGCGCTCAACACGGGTGTTCTCTGGTGCGTCCGTCATGCAGAGATGGAGACTCGAGGACAACCACCAAGTGTACTAGTACCCGTTTTGCGCACTAGCCACCAGGATACCGCCGTATCGTTGCAGAGAATTCAATACCGTTTTGTGTTTTTGTGCACCACCAGCAGCTCACTGGCAGGTGGGAACACAAAGATTTTGTCAAATTCGCTGACATGCAGGAATCCCAAAGTCCCGCGTCTTCCGGAAAGTCCAGCCATGTATCTTGCAGCCATGTATCTTGCGACGAGCATGCAGGTACTACTGAAAGGTGCAGCAGTTCAGAACTGCAGCGGGCCATCGACCGATATGGTAGGACTTTTTTTGTCGGTGACGGCAGGACCGTGTAGGCACAGAGACAGCGACAAAACTGCAGCAGGACAGAGTTATTCAGTTGTATGGATACAGCAGATATAGATGATAGAATGTATGCTATGCTCGAGCGGCAACGGCACGGTCCCGCTCCGAGGACGCCGCCTCGGACAGCAGCCCCCCGAACTCGAACGGCGTTCGGGGCGGCGCGTCGGTGTACGGCGGCAGCTCCGGCTCTAATGGAGACGAAGGTATGCGTACGGGCGCGCAGGAAGATTGGGGGAGCTGCACGTAATGTGCGTTGTTGTATATGCGCCACGAAAGCGCGGCGACTGGTTACCGGGCCGAGGAGAGTCCGGGGTAATGCGGCCGTGTGTGGGTGGGAGGCCGGTAGCGCGAGGGAGAGGAACAGCAACGCGACGGGGTAGCGAACAGAGAGGAAGAAGGGGCAAAGGCAAAGTTAGCACAGAACAGCGGGCGTCGCGGAGACAACGACGACGCACGGGTAGCAATCAAGCCGAAGGGCAGTACCACATCCATTCCGACCGTTATGCACGTTGGAGAGGCGAAGAGGGCGGTGGAGCACGAGCGGAGGAGAGGCTTGACGGCCGGGCCAACGGTGAGCGGGACTACGCCGACTATCGGGCCGAAGGTGGTGCGCGTAAGCTTCAAAGCGGAACGGGCCGATAACGCGCCACGCACCAGCCAGCAGCCAGCAAAGCAGCAGAAAGTTGACAATGACGAACTGCTTGTTGAGCCGCGCGACGGGATCGCTTTCCTTCTGCGTAGTGTGCGGAATGCTAAGGAGGTGTCTCAATCTTTCAGAGTTGGACAGCGACGGCGGGCGACGCACAGGAAGTAGACCATGTAGAACGTCGCTGAGGCAGAGAGCACTGCGATGAATTGCGAGTCTCCTGCGTATGGACGCGTGAGTGGGCGTATCGCCCGAGGAAACGGACGTGGACGTACGGGCATCCTCGACCTCGTAAACGAGGACGGTCGCCAGGGAGGTCGCGAGGTGTGTGACCGCCAGCGCGGATGTTAGGTCTATAGAGTGGTGAGCTTCCGCGGAGCCAGGACGCGGAGGGCAGGCAGACTGTAGAGGGGTGCCGGGGACCGCGACATGGGCGGCTAAAGCAGACTGCGGAGATGATTGACAGCTGGGGCGGTGCTCCATAGGCCCAGTAGCTATAGTAACCCTGAATCCGCTGCATGCCAGTGCGCTTCGGTTCGAACCGGTTATGGGTTATGACAAGACTTCTAACCGCACTTTTTTTTTCTTACGGCTCAAGGTAGATGTATATGTAGGTAGCATTCAAGTCGGCACGGTCCTGCTGAGGAATTTTGACTCCGAGGTGTATTATTCGGGAGGGACTGTGAACGTCGGAAGAATAATGATCCCCTTGTGACGGCTTTCTTCTGCCCACCATGTCGACTCCGTCAACGCCTGCGCCGACCGCCATTGACACTATCGCACCCCCGTTCCCGGGAATCGATGACCCAGCGCCCGACGTCACCCTCGTGGCCGTTGACGGCGTCCGCTTCACCGTTCACAAGAACCTCCTCGCCCTCATCTCCCCCTTTTTCCGGCAAATGTTCAAGCTCCCGCAGCCAACCACCGACGACACGGTCGCAATGAGCGAGGATGGGACAACCATCGAGGCCATCCTGCGCATGTGCTATCCCGGCTTCGAGCCGCCCACCTTCGACTCCCTAGCGGAGGTAGAGAAGGTACTCGAGGTCGCACTCGTCAAATTCGATCTGCATCCTGTGAGCAGCAGGATGAGCGCATTGCTCGCTCCCTTCGTCGACTCGGCGCCTCTGGGGAGTGTCGCTATCGCTGCGCGCTACGGTTGGACCGCCATGGCTACCGCAGCTGCCAAGCAGACGCTCAACATCCCGCTCCGCACCGCGCTTTCCGAGCTGCCTCCTGAATGGCGGAACGCTCCTCCTCTGGCGTTCCACAGCCTCATCCAATACCACATCGAGTGCGCCCAAGTGCTTCAGACGCTCGCTGCAGCGCCTCCCGTGGCCAAATGCTCGCTGACTTACGAATGTCCACGGTGCTTGAAGAGGTTCAACGGTGACATCAACTACTCGGAACCACGCCGGTATAGGTCCATCCTCGTCGAACTTGCCGCGACACACCGCGACACTCCTCTCCTACAACGTTCCGATGAAACCTCGTCGTTGATGACCAGGACGGTGTGCTCGGATCCCGAGTGTGCGAGGGCGAGCGCCCTAGTAATTTCACACATGGTCAACAAAGTGTGGTGGCCCGCGGTAGAGGCTAAGATCAATGAGGTTCGTCGCCAACTTCATGAAACGGGTATCCATAGCTGATCGTTTGCAGATTCAGATGAAGTTAAATTAGGCGAACCCTCCTTCCTGACTTGCATTACAGACTTCTTCAGTTTAAACCGGTTTCGAGCCGAGTCGCGACTTCCTCTGCGGCTCATTGTTGCACACCTATTTCGCGCGGTAACCCACTTGATGAAATGACTGCTTTTTCATTTTTATTTCTTTTTCATATTGCCCTCGGTGTAGAAAATGCAGCTAAAATCGAGGTGTTGAGCTTCCCCGTCTATCAAGCGCGATAATGCCCATTCGGTCAGTGAGGACCTGCATTCCCGGCCGCTTCCCAGGGGAGTGTGCCCAGCAATCCTCGACCAAATCCCATAGCGCGTCCGACATTGCCGGTTCGGGCCGTGCGGGCCGTTGCCCTTCGATGATCCGTAACATTGCTGCGGTTTCGGAGATTCCCGTGAATGGCGGTCGTTGCGTGTACAGCTGGACGCAGGCTCAGCATCCATTGCTGGCATTCAATGTCTGTACGCACCTCCAGCGCCACGCAGGCAAACGCGTACACGTCCGTGGCCCCCGTCCGCAGGAACCTCAGTCCAAATCTGTCTGGATCAATGAGCTCTGGCGCCATCCAGCGGAGACTCCCCGCCCTATGGGTCGTGGACGACATGGCAGACGTCGCATCGGTGAAGTTTGTCAGGCCAAAGTCGGCGAGGCAGGCCGTCCATTCGGATGTGATCAGGATATTGGCCTGAAAATGCGATCTTAGCGTAGCTGTTGGAATTAATGGGATAATCCGCAGACCCCGCGCAAGTCACCGTGCACAATATTCCGCGAATGAAGGTACTCGAGGCCTTGCGCAACCTGCGACAGCTATATCCTCCGTTAGGATCCATTCTGCCCTGGGTGAACAAAGAAAATAAACACACCAGGGGATCGACATTGGTTTTTGGATGCTCCTTCAGGTATCTGAGGACGGTCCCGTTCTCCATCCACGGCGAAACCAAGCACAACGAGTTTGGAAACGTCTCACGGTCAATGCCAATGAACGGCAGAATATTTGGATGCTGGAGGCACTGCCAGACGAGGGCTTCGCGGTAAAATTGCTAGGCAGTGCACGTGGTCAGGAACGTTCAAAAATAAAGAGGAAATCATCGACAAACCTGGCGTATCCTCCTCATCTCGTCTCCCCTCAGAAACGCCCTCACATGCTTCAACGCAACCCGCCTCCCACCGTAGCTCGCACGATAGATGTCCCCAAAACCGCCGCCGAACATAGGATGCTCGTCGTGCCGCGTCATGATCACCTGCGACTCGGAGATGAACAGCGACGTCGGGAGCTGCTCGCAGATTTGCGTGAGCTTGAGTATCATGCGGTGGGCCTTGTTACTCTGCGCCCGGTCGAGGAGGAAGCCCTTCTCCAGCGTCTGCGGATTTATTCAGCGAACGAGCAAGCGAGGGCAATGGTGGGCGAACGTCATGAATGGCGTCGATGAAATTCTGTGCATCTCCTTCGCCCAGCTTTAGGGCTGCGCTGATGTCGGCCTCCGAGTCCAGAATATCAAGTATAGTCATCGCGAGCTGCTCTTGATCCTCTCGCAGCGCGGCTCGGAGGTTCTGGTCGCCGTCAGCGTAAATTCCGAACTCTGCGGCGAGCTAGAGCAGGAGGATTCAATTCATTATATTGCCGCGCGCAGGATGGGATAGACGAACTTGGAGCAACGATTTGCGCGACGTGTAGGTGTTCACAATCGCCGAAACAGGATCCTGCTCGGTGAAGAATCCGAGGGAGGTCTGATAGTCGGAGATGGCTAGATAATCTTCCCTACACAAATTATGGTATTAGAAAGGAAGAACTGCTGACAGGAAAGAACGAACTCGGTTCTGGCCGCAGCCGCTATCAATGCAAACAAACTGCGGTTCGATTTACCGCTCGAAGGACTCGACGTCGGTCTTGGTGGCGGGGATGTTCCCGGGCTGCTGGGTACTTCGGCGTCGTCAAACTCCGATCCTGGGCTGGCGGCCCTACTATTTCCACCATCGTAGCCCTCTTCCTCCTCGTAACCGCCCTTGGTCAGCTAGAATGAACATTGAATGCCGCGTCGAGTACCAACAGCGAATACCCACCGGTATTCCTCTGCCATATGGTGTAGAGACTAACTCGCCCCTCGGCAGATCAGCGTCGTCAGCATATTGGTCTGAGGGACCCAGCTAGATGGAGTCAGCCGAAATCGAGGGCAGCATAACCGACACTGGTAGACCTGGAATCTACGCCGCTTGATAATTGGAGGAGTTTCTGTCGGCGTTGGCGGCTGCTCTCATTAGCCTTCGATCCGCCCGAATCCGCAGTCCATACCGTAGCTGTCCGCACTTCTGGCGATCTTTAGGTCGAAGTGTACGTCCCCCAGCAGATCTAGGAAACGCGACTCTGGCAGCGTCGCCAGCTTCTGGCGAGCGATATTCCTCTTCGGATGGTAGTCTTCACGGAAAGGCAGCACCGGCACTAATTCCAAGCCTCGATGTATGGCTTGAATTCAGGAAGATGCGCGTAGAACGCACTGTTTTTAGCCGAAAACCGGCGTTGCAGCTCATCATACACATCCGTCGACAGTTCAACAAACTGTGCGGGCGTGAGGCGGACGAGCTTGCGGCAAGCGACCGTTCGGAAGCTGGTTGCGGCATCCTCCGCTGTAAGGCGTCAGTCAAACGCGGATGGTACTTGTTGGCGGGGAGAACGCACGGAGGCGCCCTCCAGCCACGAGGTATTCCTCGCATGCAGCGAAGTGGACGCGCAGCTCTGGCGCGGATAAGCCCGGATCTTCGTTCTGGAGGAGCGCGGCGTTGCTGGTCTTCGGAAGGGAGGGTATCTGGCCTGAGCCAGGTGCGAGTGCAGGAGACGCGCCGCGTGGGGCGGGGGAGGCAGGAGCGGATTGCGAGGCCATCGCTACTGGTGGTGGGAGCGAAACGCGAATTGCGGCGCAGGCGCTAATCTGTCAGTGTCGACCTGAATCCGAATTGGGCACAATGTGATGATTGCCCCCAATGCAAGGCGGGGCTTAAGCTATGGACAAGTCGTACTTTTCTGACTTGAGAATTAACAACTTGTACAGTGCGATGGCATTACTTGTAGTTTCTGGCTCCCCGCGTGCACGTACTATCCGGTAACGAGCATTGACTTCCTCAAGAGAAAACGAACGCCGCAGTACCTTTCTCCACAAATCCCCACACGGTCCGGTTCTTCACCCCGCTTGCTTTCCATCCATTCAAATACCCCTCAGGAAAATACGGCAGCTCCCTCACAACGCTCGTATCATGCGCCGTCAACACAAAGAAATCCTCATCCGCATCGAATGCCGCGATCTTCTCTAACGAGACCTGGCTGATTGCTGGGTCGCTAAACACGACGAAAGGGCCGCCAGTTTGGTAGGAGATGGCGAGCATCTGCGAGGCGCGCGAGGGGAGGTTGAACTCGCCGAGCTTGGAGGCGGGGGACCAGAAGAATTTGGTGGAGATGGAGATGCGGGCGGCGAGGAGGAGGTCAGCGGGGCAGGGGTAGATGTGTTGGAATGCGGGGCGGGGCCGGGCTTAGCCGGGGTTCATGAAGGTGTCGCCGCCGAGGAGGACAAACGAGGACGGGGTGACGCGTGCGAGCGCGGTTAGGTGGCCGGGAAAGTGCTTAGAAGAGCTAGGTGAGCGTATTGCGGACAGATTCTAGGGAGAAGAGGGTACCCCCGGCGTGTCTATGAGGTAGAAGCTCCCATCGCCGAAATAATCGACGGCGGCGAGTCCGCTAAAGTTCAACTTTGCCGTCGAGAAGTCAAAGTTCTCGACGTCCTTCCTCACACCGAGGTCGAACATTAGACGAGTGTTGGATGCGTTGTGTTCGACGAGGAAGGCGTGCATTGCGAGGGTGAGGGATTCGTGTCCGGGCAGGACGGGCGCGAAGATTGAGGCGGCGCCGCCGTTTACGGAGAGGTTACCGATGTTGATTGCGCGGAGGTTGACGGTAGCGGCGGAGTAGGGGATTCCAAAGTCTTTGTAGGATGCGAAGACGCAGGGAGCGTTTATAGTGCAGACGAGGATCAGTAGAAGCGGGAGGGAGAGCATTTTGGACAGTGAGCCAGGATGGTTTACGCGGTTAAATACTGGGCTTAGAACGACGTAAACGTATGTTGAGCGGCGTTGCGAGAGGTGTCCTGTTCTCTGCATCACCAAAATCGCCCGAGCAAGAAACCAGATAAAGAGCGCAAACTCGGCAAAAGGTGGGTCCCAGTTCGAGTTTATGGCTGCAAATATAGCACTGTGGGCGTTCGGGTTGCCGCTTGAGTTCCCGCCAACCCGGAGATTGTGGTATTTCTGGCAAAGTTGACGCCGAGCAGGACCGAGGCTGAGCTAGAAAAATCGAAGGTTCGGTGCAGTGAGTCGGACTGTAGGCGTTATTTGTAAATTTGGACCGAGGAAGGCAACATTCAGCGGGAAGATGGTGGCACGAACGAAAATCGTCGCAAGATCAAAGGGCGACCACAGCTTGCATCCCAACGTCGACCTCGATCGACCACCTACTCGCTCTCTGCCTGCACTGGACCGCTCCCCCGTGCTTGAATACGTCGTCTGAGTGGACATCCGAGGTGCGCCCCTGCCGTTGACCGCAGGTCGGCCTTGTCAGTGGCTGAAAGAACCTTCCAGGTCCGCCACTACAAGCTCTCTGCGACGTGCGACGTACGTCCTTGTAGCGCCCCATCCCGACCCAGGCAGCCATATCCACGATCCCAAGCTGCCAGATGAAGTCCGCGTCGCTGGGGAAGATCACCACCGTGTCGCCTGGAGCGACGACTCACACAACGACGGCGGGCGCAGGCGGGGATGAGGAGAAAGAGCAAAAGCTACCACGGGCGAATGGGCTCATGAAGAACGGGACCAACACGGTCGCAGATGTATCGATGCCCCCTCCCGACCACATCTCCCCATCCACGCCCCGAGCGCTCACCATCCCGCCCTCGTCCGCGGCTCTTTCGCAGTCCCAGACCTCAAAATCGCCACTCTCACCGTCCCTGACTCCCACAAATCCCTCACCGAGCCTCGTTCATCCCAGCGACGCATCCACGTCGCCAGCGGCAGCCACCCCGCCATCGTCGTCAAAGCGCGTGTCGTTCCCCCTTTCCACTCAAGGCCCGCCATCAGCCCCACGTACGCCGACAACGCCTACTGCGTTCTCTTCGCAGCAAGCGCAAGGCGGCGCCGACCTGCTTACGAGCTCGCGCCCCGCACCACCATCACCAGCCCTCTCGCGACGCACATCTCTCGCGCGCAGCGCTTCGTCGGGCTCACGGCGCACCAGCGGCGGCGGGGGGCATGCCAGCGGCGGCAGCGTCAGTGGGGCGAGTACGGGGACGCAGAGCAAGCGGACGTCAAAGGTACTCGCGGGCGTGCGGCACCGCCTCAGCCAGAGCGTCAGCGCTGCGGATGTCGAGCGCTTGCAAGATATGCCGGTGGATGGGGAGGAGCAACGACCCGAGCCGCTCTCCGAGTCGCCGCTCGCCTCCACCACGACGATAAAGAGTACGCGTGGAAGGTACACGATCGTCATCCGCGACTATGCATTCACCGAGCCGGACGACCCGCGCTTTTCCGGGCAAGGCACGGACGTGCCCAGGCAATGCGACCCCGCGATACTCGTTTGTCGGCTCAACGGCTCACCTTGCGCGTCCCCCTCTGCGTCTACCCACTCGGATGACGAAGACGATGATGTGGTCGGAATGGGCTGGGGCAGTTATCGGCAGAGCTTGGATTTCGGGTTTGACCCGGGGGTGAGGGCGAGTATGAGCATGGGCGGCGGGGCGAACGCGGAAGATTTTGCGAGGAACTTTGGTGGGGAGGAAGAGGTCGATGCGGATGCGGAACATGAGCAGGGTGGTGGTACGTCGCGCTTGCCGCGGGAGTTCTATAGACTGACGACGCGACGGTAGGTGCAGCGGGGCTGGCGCCGGGGATATATCGCGCGCAGTTTGCGTTCAGCGCCGAGGGCGAGGCGGAGATGAGCCTGGAAGAGGGGCAGCTTTTGTATGTTGTCGGGCATGGCGCTACGGTCATCGAGGGCGAGGGTGAGTGCTTTCTATACGTTGCTCGCGTCCCCGTCCCCGCCACTGTTCACGTAGACGGTCCACGTATGAGCCCTATCCCAACCCCGTCGCGCTTCCTTTCCTTGCTACATTGCTCCTCCTTCTATCTCCTCTACCCGCTCTTTTTGCATCGCGCTCTTCCCTACTTACATCTGTCTCTCCCTTTATACTTTTCTGACACGCCCTTACAGAACAACCAGCCGAAGACGACCAGGAAGGCCCCGCTCCCGCTTGGGCCGTCGCCTGGGAGCGCAATCCGCCTCTCATCCGACCCGACCTCGACATCATGGACGTGCACGCGCTTATCGGGGACCGTTCCGACGCGCGGCAGGTCTGGCTGGAGCTTTGCGCTGCAGCCGAGTCGGAGTCCACCAACCAAGACGCGCCCCGCGCGCCCCTCGCAAGGCGAACGCCGCGCGCTGGTCCCTGACTCGTTCATCGTGCTCATACGCGCGGATGGGGAGGCGGAGGAAGATGCGCGGACGCGTTTGGAGGGGTATATGGATTGGATGGAGGAGGAGCGGCAGCGGCAGATGCAGGAGTATGAGGCGGAGGGAGGCGCGGCTGAGGTCTAACGTTTTCTGTCTTTTTACCTTTTCTCTTTCTCTTTCTCTTTCTTTTCTGCTCTCCGTTTTTCTGTGTCTTTATCTTTGTTTTGGTTTCTTGACTCTGCGATATCCCGACGCACGTACATGCAGTGTAAGTAGTTGCAGCTATTACCTACTCGTATATCTATATCCCTACCCGTACTGTACGAAACAAAAAAAAGTGTATGTAGAGCATACGACGGGGCCGCTCGTGATCCAGCTGCCCAGCTGTACCTAGTGCCTGGTCGTACTGCCAGAATCGCGGCTGGTTATTAGTATTACATCCATGTTCTCGTCCAGCCCGTTGTCAAGAACCAGCTGAATAAGTTATTTCGACTAAACATATCTCTGCGCAATACTGTACAACTAAGCCGAAATAAAGCCCAAGTACCGTGATGCGACCATTAAAACCCGCGAGGACCAGTCTTCTCTACCTCGACGTCGTCCATCTCAATACCACTCGCGTCGGTATGTATTCCCCCCGGACTGCGGAAGGCCACAAACGCGCCCCCTTTGGCGCGCCTGCCACCAAAGTCGGACGTGGTATTGACGCTCACATTCACGACGCCGCCGCTTCCACTCCCGGGCCCACTAAACCGCACCGTATCGTCCATCAACCCCATCGCGCGGTCCGTAACAACGCTCCCGTCGCTCTGCAACGCGAGCCGATTGTTGAAGAGGACGAGGAACGTGTTGGAGTAGAGCTTGCAGAGGTTGATGGCGGAGACTTGGTGCAGGCCGTTGGTGAATTTGACAAAGCAGATGAGGTCGATTGTGGCGGCGATGGTGGTGACGGTGTTGGTTTCGATGGTGAGGCGGATTACTGTCCGTGTGCCAGTGAGCGGGGAGAGACAAAGGGGTGAAGTGCGCGTACGTACAGCGCGTGATGATGCTGTTTGTGCGTGAAAATCCGGTGCCCATGCTGCGAAGCAGCTAGATGCGATGCTGTTAGGTGTGGACACAGCTTAGGAAGGGCGACCTCACGTAGATTGTGGTGGCGATTGCGATGAGAGCATCGACCGCGGCGCTTGTGCCGAGCCGGACGCCGATGACCTTTGTGAGCGGCAGCGATTTGTTGACCTCCGACGAATCCAGGAACAGCTGCGTTCCTTCTGTGAACAAAGACGAGCGCAGTCTCAAAAAGATACCACGTACATAATATGCCTCGACGAAGCCCGAAACGAGCGCGAGCAGCGCCAATACGCAGATGGTCGAAAACATGAGCCACGAGCGGGACAGCTTCCAGATGCGCCAACCAAAGAACACCTGGGTGCACGCTCAATAACCACGAGAAGCCCGGCGAGGAAATTATATTGACTCGCCTGGACGATGGCAGCGACGATGCTGGAGATGATAGGCATGTCCACAAAGGTCAAGTAGATATTGTACAGCGCGGGGATGCTGCCCCAGCCGTAGACAAACCACTGGAACGCGTCGTACGTCGCCGTGCAGGTCTGCGCCCAGTCGAGGACATAGACGATGTAAACTGACAGATATTGAGTCTCGAAGAAAGAGAGAGGGTGAACAGATTCAGAACGAACCGAGAAACTTGAGCAAGCGACTGTCCTTGGGGAAGTTGATGTGGTAGACGTAGATTTGGACGCTGAGCACCCCGAGGAGCCCCCAGTTGAAGAGGATTCCAACCAAGCGAGGGCCGGCACTGCGAATCGAGATAATCAGCCAGTCTGTGGCTTGAAACAAAGGCATCCTCACAGCCAGATGATATCGTCGCGGGAGACGTCCGTCGGCGGTGGAGTGACGACGTGGACCATGGCGAAAGCTTGCCTGCAGGCGTACAGACGTCGACCTTATATATAAGTCCTTGGACAACGATTCCACACGCTTGGTATCAGGCCGCCACTTGTTGAGATGAGCACGAAGTCCAAGATGTGTGCTAATATTGCCCTAATCCTAGCAAAAATAGGCCAGCTAGAAACGACTTTCTCTCCATTGGCCTCTGCAGCGACGAGAACACTCTAGTTGCTCCAAGCTGTTGGACAGGAACGGACAGATGATGAATATAGGTCTAGAAATATCTCAAAGTTGCGAAACATAGCTCAAATAAGT